>OX244006.1:8750000-10000000 GCA_945859715.1 Apamea sordens | reverse complement strand
GTCGAATCGAACTATACGATACATTTTTTATGAAGAAAATGCACATTGCCATCTATGAATTTTAAGAATAACTAACTACTAACTTCGCCAACATGATCAAATTTAAATTATTAATTTCCAAAAAGTGTTAACATGTTGATTTGATTTTTATGAAATCTCATAGATGGCGCTGCTTCAAAATTGTCGTTATACTACTAACATTCATTAAACTATGTTTCTCTGCCCAAGTTACTTAAATGGCGTAGTTTTTATAGTGTAAAGCTAGATAATAGCATGGCTTACTCAAAAACAACATTTAAATATGCGTCGTTAGATTACACGCTGTCACAGAATGCGTAAGAAAAATAAAGATTCACAGCTCCTCCCCCGTAGGTGATAGCGTGATAATATGTAGAATTAATGTTAACCCGACCTCTTAGTAATATTCATGCAAAATTTGAAGTAAATCCATGCAGTACTTTTTGAGTTTAGCCCGGACATACATACAGACAAACAGACAAAAATTCTAAAAACTATATTTTTGGCTTCGATATCGATTGTAGATCACGCCCCAAGTATTCTTTTAAAAAAATATTCAATGTACAGTTTTGACTTTCCTACGATTTTATTATATGTACTAGCTTCTGCCCGCGGCTTCGCCCGCGTGGATGTCGGAAATTATCCCACGGGAACGTGCTAACAGGATAAAATGTATGTGCTTCCCCAGGATGCCATCTATCTCTATGCCAAATCAGAAGTTCAGTGGTTTAGGTGTGAAAATGTAACATACAGTTTCAAGTTCAAATCCTCCCCTTAAAAAACGAATTACTCCTTTTTGTCCCGTTCAGTGGTAAATTTTCGACAACTTTTCATACTTATTATTAACTAGCTGCTGCCCGCGACGTCGTCTGCGTGAAGGCCCTACAGCACCAAAAATACCTAAGATGCCAGTGTCGCTATAGCCTTATAAATAAACAACTTATAAAATAGCATTAAAATATAAGTTTTTTTTGCAAGCGAAGCCAGTGAAGAGAGTTATATGGGAATCCTGCTGAGTTCAGTCATAAGATGTGACTGAAGGAAATAGAGAAAATAATGCAGGAATACATTCCAGGACACAAAACATACCTTACAACACTTCCCTATAAACTACGTTGGTAGTTATGCTGCCAGGAGCCAAAATGTAAAGAGAGTCAGGACGGTGACGCGGGAGCAAGCGACGTACAGTTGGCCGTGTGAGATTCAACTCGTCCTGAGGTCGACACCCACTGCCCTCAGTGTCTGCCCCTGCGACTTATTGATGGTCATCGCGAAGCAAACACTCACGGGGAACTGTACGCGCTTGAACAGGAACGGGAAGTTATGAGGTATGAGGGAAATGCGTGGTATAAATACTGCCTCGCCTACGCCACAACCCGTAAGAATTTCCCCCTCAATGGTGTGTCTGTGGAGCGAGATAACTTTAAGGCGGGTCCCGTTACACAATTTCGGAGGAGATAGGTTCCGAAGAAGCATAATCGTGACGTGTCCCTTATCGCTGTTACGTGACACACCACAAACAGGCATTTCGGCGCTCTCTAAATCAATGGGAATTTTATACATGGCATGTGCTGTCTTGCCACCCGGAAGCAGTGTGGCAGCGATTCCCGACGACGCTACAGCAATAGCAATTTTGCCTTGCCTCCTGACCTCTGCAAGTATGCCAGTGGTAACAAATGTTTTTCCTGTTCCACCAGGAGCATCCAAAAAAAACATTTTACCCTGGTTTTACCCAACGCTTTCAAGGACGGTGTCATAAATTTGTTTTTGCTCTGAAGAGAACAAAGCGACATGGTCATTTCGTATGGTGATCATTTCGCCCGGATCGTAATTTGTCTCAGCGTTATACTCCCGACTTTCACGGTCATCGATGCGGTGATGATTGGGGAGGCGGTAACCCATATTTGATTAGTGGATTGCCGCCGATAGAAATGACCACATCTTGAAGTGAACTAAGACAGGTGTTCAGCACGCGTTCATCAGTTACTTCGACTTTGTCTCCAGTAGCACGCCTCAAAGCTCGTAGAAAATCTTCAGACAGATGATGGCAATACTTCTCCCACAAAGCTACCGGGCTCGCGACTCCACAAAACACCAAGATGATGGCAAACAGATGACGCATGCGGCTGGGACTGTCACTGACGCTCGCCTCTGCGAGGGTGTCATCCCAATTTTGGTCACCGTCGAGAAGGTGACGTGCTACGCAGGCTGTGCGGTAAGTGGGATACTCCACGCCATCAAATGTCCTCAGAAAGGCGAAAGACGTTGGGCCTCGGACAGTGTGAAGTAACAACCGCAGAAAATAGCATTCGCCATTATTCGGATGCACGGTATAAACCCTACCAAATGCGGTGTCCTTGAAAATTCCCGGAAAACCTTCCACAGCACCTCCTTGTCGACGTCGGTTAAATACACCCCTTTGCTTGTCGTACGTTTAATATGAAGGCACCTCGTCATACGTAAGGGATCTCGCAAACTGGTCGACTTCACAGAGCGTGTTTTTTTAAATTGTCTTCCTCAACTCTGCTCAAGATTTTGAGGGTTTTGTTGGAACTTGAATTTGTCGAAACGAACTATACGATACAACTTTTATGAAGAAAATGCACATTACCATCTATGAATTTTAAGAGTAACTAACTACTAACCTCGCCAACATGATCAAATTTAAATAATTATTTTCCAAAAAGTGTTAACATGTAACTTGATTTGATTTTTATGAAATCTCATAGATGACGCTGCTTTAAAATTTTCATTATACTACTAACATTCATTAAACTATGTTTCTCTGCTCAAGTTACTTAAATGGCGTAGTTTTTATAGTGTAAAGCTAGATAATAGCATGGCTTACTCAAAAACAACATTTAAATATGCGTCGTTAGATTACACACAGATTACGTAAGAAAAATAAAGATTCACAGCTCCTCCCCCGTAGGTGATAGCGTGATAATATGTAGAATTAATGTTGACCCGACCTCTTAGTAATATTCATGCAAAATTTGAAGTAAATCCATGTAGTACTTTTTGAGTTTAGCCCGGACATACATACAGACAAACAGATAAACAGACAAACAGACAAAAATTCTAAAAACTATATTTTTGGCTTCCATATCGATTGTAGATCACGCCCCAAGTATTCTTTTAAAAAAATATTCAATGTACAGTTTTGACTTTCCTACGATTTTATTATATGTATAGATAGATTAAAACATAACCTGCTTATTTTTTTATTTTTTTAAAGCCTTGCCCCACATAAGGTATTACTCCTGTATCGTGGGTGCGTTTACAAACATTTAAACTCACACACACAAACAGCCAGCAGTATTCTCATTAATTTAACTATTACTTTGTGATAAGTACTGTAAAGGTTGTCCACCAAAGTCAACCTTATGTAGTGCATGGCTGACTATAATACATATAGCGCGGTTTCCATTCGAACATTCAAGCATGTTAAGAAGTGGTGTCAAATATGTTATTAGGATTATTGTTTATTAAAAGTCAGTGCTAGTTTAGTCGGGAATATGTAAAGTTCAGTCATTATAAACATATGTAAAGGAATCGTATCATTACTACTTATAACATGAAATAACTGCCTAACACTGTTCTACTAATAAAAATGTGTCACAAACGATAGTATAGACTGTATTCTTATACAAAGTAGTATCTTATGGATTGAGGAGCCATGTCTCAAATTTAAAAATAATAAGTATTTAGTACTAAACTAGCCGATGTTGTAGTCCCGATCCTGAAATTGATAGTAAAACCATTAAAAATATTCAGAACGTATAAGGTAAGGCTACTTGGTTCATCTATAAAGTAACTATTAAATGCATTTGCAATGTCAGTGGGTTTTGAAAAGGTCAGGTCACATTTATTAATGGTCATTATTTGTTCTTTAGGAGTATTTTTAGATCTATTGACTACTAGCTGTGCCCGCGACTTCGTCCGCGTGGAATAGTGACTTTTCGGGCAGCATATTTTGAATTACATATACCGTCGTTTGGGTAGCTAAAAATTTACTTTACAGTAATGCTTCTCTGTATACGATATTTGACGTATGGCCCTCGGGGATGAAAGCATACAAGCTCCTAGGATTGCTAACCCGTGACAGAGCCACATACAACTGACCGTGCGAGAAACAGCTGATACTTAGATCTACACCCACAACTTTCAGCGTCTGACCTTGGGCTTTATTAATTGTCATCGCAAATCATAGGCTGACTGGAAACTGGACTCGTTTAAAACTAAATGGAAAATTGTTTGGAATGAGAGGAATCCCAGGAATGAAAACCCTTTCACCTTTTCCACACCCTGTTAAAATCTCTGCTTCTATCAGATTTCGTTGTAAATTGGTCACTTTTAACCTGGTGCCATTGCAAAGTTTTGGAGGCTTAAATTTCTAATAAGCATTATGGGTTCGTAGAAGTCTCAGACTCACGCGATAACGCGTGAGCTTCGCGATCGACAGATAAACGTGCCTTTCGTTGTTCCCCGTTTTCCCTATTTCGAGTTGTCATCATTCGGGAACGATTTGAACTCAGTCGAGATTCTCGCTGAGTCGAAGTTTCTGCAGCACGAAACCTAGCCTGATGTTCCCGAGTTGCAGAGAGCCTTGCCTCACGACCTTCCTCAGATTCCTGTGATCGAACTAATCTCATCCTTTTAGAATTTCTGCTACATTGGGAGAGGTTGGATCTTCTTCGAGGCATTCTTACAATAAAATAGTACTTACTACTTAACACACAGTTATTTAGTAAACACGTACTATCGTAAACAATTAAATTATAAATACTTACAGATTATTATACAGTCAGTTTAAGTAATAATATTACTACTTACTTACTATCTGTCCACTTCATCATAGTTGTGTATGTATTTATTTTATTTTAGACTAGCTGCTGCCCGCGACGTCGTCTGCGTGAAGGCTCTACAGCACCAAAAATACCTAAGAGCCAGTGTCGCTATAGAATTATAAGTAAACAACTTTTAAAATAGCATTAAAATATAAGTCTTTTTTGCAAGCGAAGCAAGTGAAGAGAGTTATATGGGACTCCTGCTGAGTTCAGTCATAAGATGTGACTGAAGGAAATAGAGAAAATAATGCAGGAATACATTCCAGGACACAAAAGAGTAAAAATACGTACAAAGGTACAACACCACCCTATAAACTACGTTGGTAGTTATGCTGCCAGGAGCCAAAATGTAAAGAGAGTCAGGACTGGTGACGCGGGAGCAAGCGACGTACAGTTGGCCGTGTGAGAAGCAACTCGTCCTGAGGTCGACACCCGCTGCCATCTGGTCATCGCGAAGCAAACACTCACGGGGAACTGTACGCGCTTGAACTGGAACGGGAAGTTATGAGGTATGAGGGAAATGCGTGGTATAAATACTGCCTCGCCGACGCCACAACCGTAAGAATTTCCACCTCAATGGTGTGTCTGTGGAGCGAGATGACTTTAAGGCGGACCCCGTTACACAACTTCGGAGGAGATAGGTTCCGAAGAAGCATAATCGGGACATCAACCTTCAGTTTGATGGTATGCGTTGGAAGTCCACTTGCTGACAGGGAGTTCAGAAATTCTACGGGATAATGTGTGGCGTCATCTTGCTCGACAACAGTGTTTATCGAGGTGTAGACCACTTCATTCCCCTCAATTTCCGAGAGAATGCATTCGTTAATTGCTGCAGCCTGATCATTTTTGGGCGTCAAAATGGCCATGCTCACACACCCAAGAATTCTGCTGGTGCGGTATACGACTGATGGCCCCGTACACACGGCCGCAACTGCCTTAATATTGCCCATCGAACACTCATCCCATACGATTAGAGAGCAATCCTCGAGCACGTGTCCCTTATCGCTGTTACGTGACACACCACAAACAGGCATTTCGGCGCTCTCTAAATCGATGGGAATTTTAAACATGGCATTTGCGGTCTTGCCACCCGGAAGCAGTGTGGCAGCGATTCCCGACGACGCTACAGCAATAGCAATTTTGCCTTGCCTCCTGACCTCAGCAAGTATGCCAGTGGTAACAAATGTTTTTCCTGTTCCACCAGGAGCATCCAAGAAAAACATTTTACCCTGGTTTTACCCAACGCTTTCAAGGACGGTGTCATAAATTTGTTTTTGCTCTGAAGAGAACAAAGCGACATGGTCATTTCGTATGGTGATCATTTCGCCCGGATCGTAATTTGTCTCAGCGTTATACTCCCGATTTCCTCGGTCTTGATGCGGTGATGATTGGGGATTTGGTTACCCATATTTGACCAGTGGATTGCCGCCGATAGAAATTACCACATCTTGAAGTGAACTGAGACAGGTGTTCAGCACGCGTTCATCAGTTACTTCGACTTCGTCTCCAGTAGCACGCCTCAAAGCTCGTAGAAAATCTTCAGACAGATGATGGCGATACTCCCACAAAGCTACCGGGTTCGCGACTCCACAAAACACCAAGATGACGGTAAACAGATGACGCATGCGGCTGGGACGGTCACTGACGCTCGCCTCCGCGAGGGTGTCATCCCAATTTTGGTCACCGTCGAGAAGGTGACGTGCTACGCCGGCTGCGTGGTAAGTGGGATACTCCACGCCATCAAATGTCCTCAGAAAGGCGAAAGACGTTGGGCCTCAGACAGTGTGAAGTAACAACCGCAGAAAATAGCATTCGCCATTATTCGGATGCACGGTTTAAACCCTACCCAATTCGGTGTCCTTGAAAATTCCCGGAAAACCTTCCACAGCACCTCCTCGTCGACGTCGGTTAAATACACACCTTTGCTTGTCGTGCGTGTAATATGAAGGCACCTCGTCATACGTAAGGGATCTCGCAAACTGGTCGAATTCACAGAGCGCGTTTTTTTAAATTGTCTTCCTCAACTCTGCTCTTGTTTTTGAGGGTTTTGTTGGAACTTGAATTTGTCGAATCGAACTATACGATACAACTTTTATGAAGAAAATGCACATTGCCATCTCTGAATTTTAAGAATAACTAACTACTAACCAAGCCAACATGATCAAATTTAAATTATTAATTTCCAAAAAGTGTTAACATGTTGATTTGATTTTTATGAAATCTCATAGATGGCGCTGCTTCAAAATTGTCATTATACTACTAACATTCATTAAACTATGTTTCTCTGCCCAAGTTACTTAAATGGCGTAGTTTTTATAGTGTAAAGCTAGATAATAGCATGGCTTACTCAAAAACAACATTTAAATATGCGTCGTTAGATTACACGCTGTCACAGAATGCGCAAGAAAAATAAAGATTCACAGCTCCTCTCCCGTAGGTGATAGCGTGATAATATTTGTCGAATCGAACTATACGATACAACTTTTATGAAGAAAATGCACATCGCCATCTATGAATTTTAAGAATAACTAACTACTAACCTCGCCAACATAATCAAATTTAAATTATTAATTTCCAAAAAGTGTTAACATGTTGATTTGATTTTTATGAAATCTCATAGATGGCGCTGCTTCAAAATTGTCGTTATACTACTAACATTCATTAAACTATGTTTCTCTGCCCAAGTTACTTAAATGGCGTAGTTTTTATAGTGTAAAGCTAGATAATAGCATGGCTTACTCAAAAACAACATTTAAATATGCGTCGTTAGATTACACGCTGTCACAGAATGCGTAAGAAAAATAAAGATTCACAGCTCCTCCCCCGTAGGTGATAGCGTGATAATATGTAAAATTAATGTTAACCCGACCTCTTAGTAATATTCATGCAAAATTTTAAGGAAATCCATCCAGTACTTTTTGAGTTTAGCCCGGACATACATACAGACAAACAGACAAACAGACAAACAGACAAAAATTCTAAAAACTATATTTTTGGCTTCGATATCGATTGTAGATCACGCCCCAAGTATTCTTTTAAAAAAATATTCAATGTACAGTTTTGACTTTCCTACTATTTTATTATATGTATAGAAGTATTTATGTATGTTTATTTGTATGTATATATTCTCGTAATATTTGTTTAGTTTTTAAGTGAATAGTTTATTTTTGATTCTATGTATTATTGTTTGTCTCCTTTGCTCTATCACACGCTGTCTACATCTCTGTATTTACTGTCCTATCTCAGGTATGCTGGAAGAGATTTCTTACGAAATAAGCATCACCTCTGTACCTATTTTTTCTGTGCTGATTTTCAATGTCTGTTTTATATGTGTGTACATAAATGGTTAAATAAAATAAATAAATAAGAATATTTATTTAGAAACCCTAAATAAAACTTAAGATAAGTAAATACCCAAAAATCAAGGAAAGAACCTCCTAACCTATACCGAATATTTACAAAATTTTAAAGAAAATTAAGAAAAAGAACCTACCCTACAAACCCTAAAATATAAATAAATGAAATATGCAAACAGTCAGTAGTAGAAACCTATTCAAGTGAATCGCAATAATCGAATGCAACTATTCGCCTATACTCTCCAGGGGGTCTACTCCGAAGTAGTATCGGCCGAACGTTCGGGCGTTTCCTGCTACGAAGTTACTATTTGGTTCGGTCGGTTCCGATCCTACTCGGCGCGGCTCTCAGCGCGTTTTATATAGCCACAGACGCGCAGGCGCGAGGCGTATACGTACTCTGATAGAATACCTTAACAAATGTTCGCCGTGATTCTTTAAATTGACATAACTTTTTTATTTATGAACCGATTGACATGAAATAAACACTAACAGGGCATCAATATTCTGAGCAATTAATCTCCCTGACTGTACATTAATATACCATAAAATAATATAGATTATAATCTAATACACGCAATTTATAATTCCACAGGTAAAGCATTCAGCATGATGACGTTAAAGACAGCGTTGGTGCATATTTTACGGCTATACCATGTTACAGGCCACATCTGTTGATTAAATCAAAGACTACAATAGTATACTGGGATTAAATTCACACAGTTATTACATGCTTATTTTTATTTAATAATGGGGATTAAAATTAAAATTACATGATAATGTAATCCGACAGCAGCTACCAATTTTTTTTTTGTAAATTCATTTATCATTTTTTTAATTTTCATTGTACTGTTCAATATATTCTGGAATCTAATTACAGTTCGTTCGCGTTAAGAATGCAGTGAGTCATCAGTGCAACTGCAAGATAAAGGTGTATTCACAGTGGTGTTAAATTCAAACAAATTATATTTTAAAAGATTAAGTTTAATGAATTTATAAAAATACACTTAAAAGTTTAAAATCAAATTTAAATAATTAATATTATATTTTAATCACGATGAGTCACTGCATTCTTAACGCGAACGTACTATAGTATATAATTATACAGCTCTAGCCGCACCAATGGGCGTATAGAAAATGGCACTAAAGCCCTCAACCAATGAGAATTAAGTTACAGTTTGACCAATATTACGAAATCAACGGGTAGTAGTATTTTGATAATGTTGTCGTCTTGAAATTGCTTGCGACGTTATACGTATACATATAAGTGTAAGATTGCGACTATAATCTTCGCAGTTCGTCGCTAGGTTCGCAAAATGTCTTTTATAGTGCTATTAGTGATATTTTTATGCATAGTAAAAGCTGCATGGTCGTGGTTGAGACAATATCCCAACGCGCCCCCTGAGTTTCCTGGGGCATTACCAATCTTGGGACATATACACAAGTTCTTTGGGGATCGAAAAGGTGAGTAAAAAATGTATTTTTCATCTATTACCTATTATTAATATTGTGGAACACTTCGATAACGCCTTTTAACAACTTAATCTTGCAAGAGTTAGGTAGCTTACTGGATGATTCCGTGATAAGAATAGTTTCACAGATCGGATTCGCGATACTTGAATATACACTTTCTAATTCACAAATGCTACGCTGTGCAACGGCGAGTAGAACATATGATCGACTGTTATTGCAAGGCAAGGACAATTAGGAGCGCTAAGTGCGAAGATGTTTCGCAACCGAATGGAGTACTCTCCATTCGAATTACTCGTATTACTTGGTTTGAATTGTATGAGAGCATAGCTGTGTTTAAATACAAATCCCATGTATGTGTGTTTTCACTGACAAAGGGTCTCAAATATTCCCTTTCCAGAGCGTCGCAGGTTTGTGGATGATAAGGAGCTGCTAGAATATGTTTAATCTATACATAAATGCAAAGTCCTGACTGACTGATAGATCAACGCACAGCCTGAACCGCTGGTCCTAGAGACATAAAATTTGGAGGGTGTGTTCTTCGTGAAGAGTATGCATCCAATAAGAAAGGATTTTTATAAATTCCACCCCTAAGAGAGTGAAAAGGGGGGAATTCGTTTGTATGAAAAATCTAATTCTTTGAGTTAATAAACTTGAAATTTGGCACGAATACTTACCTAAATAAATTATGAAGATTGTCAGTTTTTTTTCTTCTAAACTACCCCCTAATAAGGGATTGGGGGGTTTCAAAGTTTGTATGGAAGAATTTTAGCGCGCAGTCCGATTTACTCGAAACTCAGTATTTATACCTAATATTGAAAGTAAAAAATAATTTGTATCAAGGTTTTTTGAAAAAGTAATCCTGACGGGCTGAAATGGGGTAGTCAATTTTTCAGGGGAGGATTTTACTGCATGGCTTGATTAACTGGAAAATTAGTATAAATAATCTTTGAGTCAAGTTATGAATACATCCCAAACGATTTTTTTTTAATTCCACCCCTGTGGGGGTGAAAAGCGGGGATAGATTTTATATGAAAAATCTTCTTCATTAGGTTAAAATGCTTGAAACTTTTCAAGAATACTCGCCTAAGTAAGTAATAAAGTTTATCATTATAAGTTTTGCAAAACTACCCCTCAAAGGGGTGTTAAGTTTGTGTGGAAGAAATTGAATGCGCGGTCCGAGTAACTCGAAACTCAGTATTGATACTTTTGACAGAAAATAATTAATAATAAGTATGTAAAGTTGTCGAAAATTTACCACCGACGGGACAAAAAGGGGTAATTCAGTTTTTAAGGGGAGGATTTGAACTTGAAACTGTATGTTACATTTTCACGCCTAAACCACTGAACTTCTGATTTGGCATAGAGATAAATGGCATCCTGGGGAAGCACATACATTTTATCCTGTTAGCACGTTCCCGTGGGATAATTTCCGACATCCACGCGGGCGAAGCCGCGGGCAGAAGCTAGTGCCAAATAATTTGTTAAGTTGTCTAAGAACTTCGGAACTAAAGTTAGTGCCTTGATCGGTGACGATCATTTTGGGAATACCGAGATGAGAAATAAAATGAACTAGTTTTTTAGCAGTTGTCTGCTAAACTTGTTTGTAATGGATAGGCTTGTGAATATTTGATGAGGTCATCTTATTATAAATAAATTTGTATTTAAATTCATAGGTTTCTGGAAGAGGACCTACTATGTCCAAAAATAACTTTTCAAGAGGTTTTGTTGCGGTAGAATTTATAATCATAGGAGCACGGTTGGTTTGGCGTAAAGGTTTTTTAATCTGGCAAGATTTGCAATTTTTGACATAGTCTTCAATGTCTTGTCGCATATTTTTCCACCAATACATTGATTTTATTCTTTCTAAAATTCGTGTGATGCCGGGATGACCGGCAGAAGGCAAATCGTGATTGTCGCCAAGTATTTGTTTAACCTCTTCAGCCGGTCGATTCTGTAAAAATCTCACCGTGAAAACTCAAGTGAAGTGAGCTTGATGTGAGTTGTCAGTAGTGTCAATCCCTAGCATTATTTGGAATGACAGCTCACTCCACGCTCACTTCACCTAAGTTTTCACGGTGAGATGGTTACAGAATCGCACTGCAGGTGTAGGGAATAGGATAGAATTTTTATAGATGTTAACACTCTAAAGCCAGTATTGTGGAAAACGTAAGCTATGATATTATAGATCTTTGTATAAGAGAGTTTTGTGAATGGATCTGGAAAATCGGATATAACTATTTCTTTCTCCTCCATATACCAAAATTTTATCATATCTCTGTACTTGACTAATAGCTTAAATATGTCCTTATACGACATTTCATCATATTGATGGACTCGCACGAATAAATAAGTGAACAAATGATTGTCATTTGATGTGTTGTTTGAGGTGTAGATAATCTATACTTATAATAAATCTGTAGAAGTGAAAATTCTGTACATTGAAAATATCCAAAAAATAAATGCCAGGGGGTGTTACTTGACCGACACCGAACCCAAAAATGTGATTAAAAAAATTTTTGTCTGTCTGTCTGTCTGTCTGTTTGTTCAGGCATCACGTAAAAACTACCGGTTCGATTACGATGAAACTTAGTATAATTATTCTTTAATATCCTGGGCACCACACTGGGTACTTTTTATCCCGGAAAAGTATATACAATAAAAAACAAACTTAATTTTGCGGTTTGATCCCTATACCCGATTACCACTGTCTGTACTGTACCAACCGCAAATACTAAGTTTGTCGTAGGTTGGGTCACCCGCAGTGGAGTTCATTTTTATTCCTTTTAGTTTTTAGAGTTATTTAGGTTTATTTTTATATGAGTCGTAGGTATAGATTTTAATTTTAAAGTATAGGTAGTATATTTGATAGTGTACGTAGTGACCGTAGGTTATTTTATAATACTGTTAGGTAGGTTTAGTCATTCGTATAGATATTAGTTTTTTAGGGATTTTGCTTATTTATTGAGTTTAGATTAGTTATCATCAGAAATAGGTTTATTTAGGTAGGTAGGTATTTAATTTTCTGTTATTGAGTTTTTTTTTAAATTAGTTAGGTACTTAGGTGAAGATATCATATAGGTACCCTCTTAATCACCAATAATGAGACACAATTGGTTTTCTATTGTAATTAGCCACAAAGGGCCCGCGACATAGATGGCATTCTGGGGAAGCACATACATTTTATCCTGTTAGCACGTTCCCGTGGGTAAATTTCCGACATCCACGCGGGCGAAGCCGCGGGCAGAAGCTAGTTTTATAATATATTTGCAATAAAGAAACAGGAAAGGTACAGAACCGGTTCGGTCCAGTCCGGTTTCTAAGATACAGTATCGTCTAAATCTATTCTTCTGATTCTTTAAATTTTAATTTTAATTCTTGAATGACTGTATTAAATAATTAATGTGTTAATTAATGTAATTTATTGTACCTGCATAATGGAATTGAATTTTCTGAAATAAATAAATTATTATTATTATTAATAATTTATTCTCTCTTCACAAAGCTAACTCAAAGTTAATGTGTACAAGAATGTTTTAGCTGTATTCCACCTTTGTGAAAGACTGGTGCGTGATGTAGGTATTTGGGAAAAACCTGTGTTACAGGTCACCAGGCTAGAATTAGCTTTAACAGAGATACCGTGCAAGAGTCGAAGTTAAACAATATGCATGACAAAAATTAAAGCTACGTAAGAGTAAACGATATGCTTAATACAAATAAAAGAAGATATAATAACAATAAAAAAAATATCTACCTATAATTCTGCAGAAGTTATTGAGTCATGTTTTGAGACGATGTGTGAGTGAGTGTTTACCTTGTGTGAAGGGTGAAGCGCTGTGCGAAGATAGAAACGTGAATTAAAATAATTGGCTCGATAAAAAAAAACATGAAAATGACACTAAAGCGCTTTTTAAAACGTGTACCTTGAAGAGATTAAATCGTTAAACCATGTAAAAGTTATACCAAAAGATAAGCGTTATTGTTTTTTAGAGCTTGGCGAAAAAACATTTTAAAATATCCTTATTATTTTTTTCTAAGAAACACATACGCAAAATCAGCATAGCATAGCAAGCAAGAGCTCGCAACGGCCGGCCAGTGCCCGCCGAGACGTCATCGAGGTTGGACGCACGCCGTTTGTTCCGTAAAAAATCTACCCGCGTTTGCGCTTTCCATTGCATATTAAATAATTCCTCACACATACGATCATCATCTGTAAGAATTACACATGGTGATGAAAGAATATTCTCAATTTCCCAGAATAACCAGAACTGCTTATCATTGTCCTGACTAAAGTAACAATGGACGTGAGTAGGTTTCGTATTTTTCTCACAAATCGACTACAAATTACGCGTAGTGTTCGGCGCTAGTGCTGTCACTAGCTCGAATAAATCATTAAACGATATTCAGTATCCGGGACCCGCGTTACAAAATGATATTTTTTTCTATTTTGTTGCGATTTGAACAGGGAATTTAATTTAAAGTAAAAAAGTGCTTATATTGTTTTATTCCCTTTACATGATGTTCCGTTTCAAATGATATGATTAATATAACTTTGCACATTGAAAGTGTCATGATCACGTCTTTCAAAAAACTTGTAAAAAAATTATACTTTGCCGATTCTACATTAATTAAAAATAAGTAGAATATAATAGAATATAATTTTTATATAAGCGATTATCATTTTTTTAGAGCAATAATGGCCGTTCGTGTATGACATGTCAAACACAATGAAGTACCTAGTTTTTGGGTTATTTCGCTTTTTTTTTAAATGTCTGAAACCCGCGTTTTGTTCACCTCACCTACCAAAAGAACTTTGGTAGGTGTTAATATTGATAAGTGTAGTATATATAAAAAATAAAGTTTGACTTTGATGAAGCATGGTACGGGATTCTATACATCCATGAGCATTGTCCTTTAGGTATCACAATTTCATTTTTACTACGTGTTATATTATGGAAATCACTTCTTATTTTGAAAAGTCCCAAGTTTTTGCGAACATACACAATACTTTCTAAAACATAAAGAGAAGGCAGAGTTAGTATATGTAGATCGTTTTTGTTAGTGTATGCAAATAAATAAAATTTTGTTCATTCATTGTTGTTCATGTTGCTTTTGGTCATCCTCCCTTTCACTACCTTTGCCTTACTTTTACACTCTGAATTATTGCTAATGAGATTCAAAGTCAGCCTGTGTGGCAATGATATACTTGGGAAGGCACCCACTGGACAGTAACTGAGTTAAAACTAAACTAATTTTATTTTTCAGATCTATGGAATATTATACAAGAAGCCCAAATCTTCTCATTAGAAAAAGGAGGTGTTTGCCAGGCATGGTTCCCTAATCATTTGATTTACAGTAAGTCCTCTCATGTATCAAGTACACTCCGCTATTATCACAGAGCACGGACGCCGCACCAGCGTGCAGCGGCAGCGTACAGCGTACAGATGGCAGTCCTACTAAAATTCGTGGCGCCGAAAGAGCATTGAGCGCAAAACTTCTGTCACGGACCACCTCAAAAGCGGTCAATTTCTACACGTTATTTGTGTCGTAGTGCAAGTAAACGTTTGTCTGGAAAGTGTTGACAACGCCGCCTTTAGCAGCATAGCCACCGAGGCGTCTCCGTGCTCTGTGGTAAAATCGTACTTCTAGAAAAGCAAAAACTAATCACAATAATTGTAATAATTAATGCACAATAATTTATGTATTTCTGTTTCAGTAGTAACCGATCCAGAAGACAGCCTTACAATAGCCAATTCATGTTTCAGTAAACCATATGTTTACGATTTTGCAAAGGAATTTGTAGATAATGGACTCATCACAGCAGAAGGTAAAGTCTACAAACTAACTCATTATTAAAAATAATGCATGACAATATTGATTAATTGTACGCACGACGACATAATTATCGAGTTATACTTCGTTTTTTTTTTTAATTTCAGCAATCTAAAAAAATTACTTTCATCGGCTAAACACTGTTTAGACTCTAAACGGCAAAGTCAACGTTAATGTAGTATATTTCCAAAATGTATGTAGCGTTAACTTTTACCGTTGGCCCTGACTTCATGAAATTAGGACCAAATAAGCAGCTATGAAATGTTTTTGTTTCAGCGTCGATTTGGAAAGCTCACCGCAAATTATTAAATCCGGCGTTCAACCAACAAGTGCTTAATACATACGTTAATGAAATGAACGTGCAAGCTCGAAGTCTTGTCTCTCAATTAGCGTCGGAAGTGGGAAAAGGCCCGTTTGAAGTGCGAAAGTTCATCGTAAACTATACATTGTCAATTGTAACTCGTAAGTATTATTGTGGTAGTAACAGTCGTAAGGAGCATGACTACTGAAGATAAAGGCTAACCTTGTGGTCAATCTGCACGCTTAAGCTACACGCGCCTTTTGATAACTACTGTGGAGAAAACATAAATGACAACACCGTGAGGTGACTTTCGGAGCGACGACGGACAGACACATGTGACGCGCTAGACGCAAGTCACATTGGCCACTCGACTATCCAGAGGCAACGTGAAGACGTGGTATCACTTTTAGTCAAGATTATACGATAAATAGTCATTTATTTTTGCAAAATAAATGTCTATTTATCGTATCATTTTGACTAAATATGGGGAATACATAATAGGTGTTATGATATTATGATACATTAAAACTCAGCCATATTTTACCATTTGGCATGCAAACATTTATATTATTATTAGCCAAAAGCCAGATCCACAAATCCAAAGCAATTTTTTTCTCTGATAAAAAGTCATTCACACTTTTGTGCGTTTAATCCATAAAAAAATAATATAACCTTAATAAAAAATCGTTATAGCCATCCAGTGCCAGTGAAAGTCCCGTCAAAATCGGCCCAGCCGTTTCGGACATTAGCAGACAGACAGACAATTTTTAAAAAATTATTGTTACCGAATATAGTTTCATTTGAATTAAGTAATACCTAAGCTGTTATATTGGCATTACAAACTACTCTTTGTTCATCTTGCATCTCTTTCGCAGGGACTTCCCTAGGATTGAATACTCAAGGTCAAACTACAATAGATACAGATTATGCAGATGGAGTTGAAGATTTATTAAATTTATTTTGTGAAAGATTTCAAAAAGTGTGGTTGCATTTGCCGTATTTATTTGACTGGAGTTCAATGAAGCGCAGACAAACTATTCAAATAAAGAAACTGAAGAACATCATAGATCCAGTAATTATTTTGTTGTTATTACTTTTGAGTTTTAGAAAAAGTTTGGCTTTGTGGAGCGTCAGTTTTGTGACTCATAACGTCTTGTGTGACACACTTGGCCGGTTTTGTTAATATAATTATTTGTTGTTTATTTTCATCTTCAGCTATATGCTAATTTATGCTTCATACAAATGACTAGAGATCTGGATTCCTTTCAAAATATGTCACATTTCTACATAGTTTATTATATTTTTATTGTGGGGCCAACTTGTAATGTTTGTACCATTTTATTTTAGATTATACATAAAAGAAAATCTGAGTTAAAGGCAAACAAATGCCAGAATATGTATGATGAATCGACGCCAGGTAAACAAATGAAATAATTTTATTTACCTACCTTCTATCCTCAACAACTAACTGATAAATAAAGGCGCGTTGGGCCGGAGACGTCCACTACTAGATGTAGGCCTCCCCTTAGCATCGCTATAACGACTGCTCCTGAGCTTTCCGCATTTAGCATATATCCGCGACCGTCTGCCTGACCACGCTATAGTGCCGTACAGGCATTACGCATTGGTCAACGACTTTCGTTTTGAGACACGGGTATTTGGGACATAAAGGTTCTGCTTCTAGAACGGTGCCCAGCCGAAACAGATTCGACGAATGTTGACACGGCCGACAAATACAGTTCCAACTTGACAATATCTTTCACTGCAATTCCAACGAAAGTTTTTGCATTCAGAATATGTTCAGTTACAATAGCTTAAAACTATACAACAGACATTATTTTTCAGGTAAATTCAAACCAGTACTAGATCAAATGCTGAATTTGGCTGAAGAACAAGATGTCCTTACAGACGATGACATCAGGCAACACCTGGATACTTTAGTAGGCGCTGCTTTCGACACAAGTACTTCGGCTATGACATTTATTTTGTTAGTGATAGGATCAGACCTAGAACTACAAGAACGAATTTTTAATGAGTAAGTAACATTTAAAATGCAGTATTTGTACGATCTGACACGTATTTGCACAAAATCTATAACGTACACTGCTGGGACTCAGGAATACCTACTATCTGTGAGAGGAAGTGGGCTGTAGACTACCATGCGGGCCCAGTGCGTGTTGGTAGATGTCACACAAGTCTTTGATTTTTTTGGTTCTAGGACATGCCGGTTCTATCACGATGTGTTGTTTCACTCTTTTGAGAGCAGTGGTGATGATTTGATTGTGTATAGTAGTGTGGGTTGGTGGACAGATATCTTCATATATATTAGGCTTAAAATGGCGATCACGAATGACGGTTTTTGTATTAATTACAGGTTACAAGATGTATCTGAACATAAAGATAACGATTTTACTAAACAAGATCTACCAAAACTCGTGTTTTTGGAGGCCGTGATCAAAGAGTCAATGAGATTCTATCCTGTCGCTCCACTTATCGGAAGAAAAGTTGAAAAAGATATGAACCTGAGTATGTACCTATAATACGTTATTCTTTACACCTTCTTCAGCGTGATACTCATTTACCCTTACTGTTAGCCTGCATCATCCTACTGCTGCGGAAAAGCTTCTCCCCGTGACTTTTAGCAGAATATTCTATTCTAGCTCGTTCGATCCAGGGCTAATGTTTGTTTGGTCCAGCTCGTCCCGCCATCTAAGAGGTGTGCTTCCTTCTGGCTATGTCTGGGCTCTATATAGATATTGGATATTTTGGCCCAAATACACATTTTTTTTTTGTATATTTTCAGAGAACTGCACGTTGCGGGCTGGGAATACATGCATGTTAGGGCTATACGGTCTCCTCCGTCACCCCATGTGGGGCCCAGACGCGGATCAGTTCCGACCGGAGCGATGGCTAAACTCTGCTACATTACCGGACCATCCAAGCCTTAATGCTGCCTTCGGAATTGGCAAGCGAAACTGCATCGGTATACACACTCATATTAACCACTAGGAGATGTTCGAGTTGAGCTACACTCGCTTCTCATGTCTTGACAGAAAAAATGGACATTAAGTCAATTTACAACCGATTCTATCCAGTAGCATTGGCATGAAACTCGAAATTAGAAGCGAACAAATATTCACCATTACTATTTATGATTCAATATAAAAATTAAAAATAAGAACACTCCCGATAAGTTCACGTTCAAACAAAAAAAAAACAAAATCCAAATCGGTTCATCCGTTCGGGAGCTACGATGCCACAGACAGACACACACACCCTCACACACACACAGACAATGACATGTCAAACTTCTAACACCTTTGAAAAATAAAATATAAAAAGCAATCTTACCTATTAATTTGAAAGAATGAATGTTGTTCAAACTGTCAACTAACTTAAATGGTCCGTATAATAAAATCACTACTGGTATTCTTTGACAGTTGTATGAAATGGGTATAACCAGCCAAATTGACATAGGGTATCAATATTCTCAACAATTAATCAGCCTTTTTTTTTGAGGATGGGAAATCATCAAATGACTCCTCCTGCTCAGGGTGGAGCAGGAGGGAGTGTCAGACTCTTACTGACTAAAACCCACCCGTGTTCCTTCCTTAGCCCTTTATGTTCCAGGGCAGCGGTAAACCTTTCGGATAATCCCGCTACCCTAGCAGGCTTCGGCCCTATGGGGCCCCGTCGCTTATGCTGACATAACTCTTTGAGGCGCGCGTGGAACACGTACACGCCGTCTGGCACGGGCCTAGTCCTAATCGGACGGAGAGCTACCCATTACTCTCCGCCCGCAGGCCCGCGCCTACCGGTGGCCGGGAGTCGTCACGCGGCTCCCGACGCCCGGAGCGTCTCCCGCGGCGGCTGAGGCGTGAGGTGCGATCCCTCGCCCACCCCGCCACCTCCTTCGCTATCATGACTGCTTCGCAGAAGAAGGTGACTGCCTCCCACTCCCTCTCGCCCCGGACCATGGCTTGAACCAAGGCCGGACGCGAGAGGTCGCCGCCGCTGCCAATCGCCTCTACGAGGACACGGCGGTGCTCTGCCCAAGCAGGGCAGACCTCCACCGTATGCTCCACCGTGTCCTCTGGGCGATCCTGACAGTGGTGACACCCGGGCGTCTCCTCCCGCCTGATGATGTGACAATTAATCACCAATTGACTTTACATCTTTATCATATAATTTATATATTTATTTAAATTACAACTAGGTATAACACTTTCGTGCAGACTTATCCAAGGCGATGAAAATAATATAGATTATAATCCTAAATTTATAATTCCACAGGTAAAGCATACAGCATGATGGTGATGAAGACGGCGTTGGCGCATATTTTACGGCGATACCATGTTACTGGCGACATCAACAATGTAGTGTGTGAATTTGATGTCGTATTGAAACCAGTACAAGGACATCACATTCGACTAAAACTAAGGTCATAGATATGTATTATTATGGTAGTCAATGTTTACCAGTGAATATTTTCTGGCTGAAAATTTGATGACAATGTAATTCAACAGCAGCTACCAATTTGTTTTTTGTAATTTCAATTATCATGTTTTTAATTCTTATTGTAGGTACTGTATCAATAAAGTGTGCAAGCTAATTGCAGTATTGGCAAAAATGTTGTTTGATTGTCGATTAAAAACTAAAACCAGTGAAATTAGTTTCAAGAAAGATTATTCCAGGAATAATTTTGAAATTTTTACAGTTATTTCATACTGTAGTGTTTGTATACTTGTATCTGGTGCACGGGCAGTGGGGAAAACAGTCTTGTGCGAGCCGTAGGCGAGAGCGGACGCGTTACCCTGGCTGCTGGTGACGTAACGAGCCAATGTGTAAGAATGAACACAACAAGTGGCGACGAGTCAAAATGTTAGTGCAAAAAAATGGTGTTTTCATGCTTAATTTTTTTTTTTTTTAATAATATAAAGAATAAGAGGGTATGTACGTATAGCAATAACATCCTTTTAGTTAATAATAATATTTATAATTGAATAAAACACGACTCCTAGCTTGTAAATCTATTCCATGATTAATTAATACAGTATCAAGTTAAATATTCGGTCGGATAGATTTAAAAGTCTTCAAAATGTCATGCTATGCAGGACGTTTCATTTGTTTTAGAAAATTGATTTAATCGAAAATGTCGAAAAGGCAGAGTTTTTTAACTGAACTTAGAGTGCCATAGAATTATATAAGAAGGTGGGTGCAGGAGAAGCGAAGTGTGCCACTCCAGGTTCTAAGCGAAAGGTTTCAAACACGAAACACCCAGTGAGTAGCCTAACATCAACCCCAATAAAACAATATTTTGGAAATAAATCTACATGTCGAAGGCAAACCTTAAATAAGGAGACCCAAACCAGTAATCTCACGGCTCATACGCCAGCAAAATTAAAACGCCAAACATCGACAGCCTGTAGTGCTATACAACTAGGACTACTGCATTATATTGATAGGTGGCGAGGACTCGGTTGGCGCAGTGGTTAAGCGATTGACTGCTGCGCTGCGTGTCGCGGGTTCGATTCCCGCACGGGACAAATATTTGTATGACCTACATGTATTTGTTCCGAGTCTGGGTGTTTTTCTATTTATAATATGTATGTATTTACAAAAAAAAATGTATATAAGTAGTTTATCAGCCATCTTGTTACCATAACACAAGCATTAGGTTGCTTAGCTTGGGACTAGATGGCGCTGTGTGAAATGTCCAGGGATATATATATTTTATTAATAAGAAAAGTTTTACAAGAAATCACAAATACAAACATAATTATATGCGCACCAACGTACAAATTCTTCAATAATAATTACCTATACAATTCGAGAGTGGAAACTTTCAATAACTTGTTATATCTGGATACAGTTACTCATAGACATGCATTTATTTTCTGGATAGCAACAAAAATTTAAAATACGATGATACCACGTTCAATAGACGCACAGGCATGATAAATTACTCCGGAATGAAATCTATGTTTAATGATATCTATGATATGATTATTTATATTCAAAGTGTCAATACTGAGTATGAAATATGTGGATTTGACATAAATGACAAAATGCATCCTGATTACAATTCGAATAAAAAGACAACATCTGCAACTAGTACAGAGGGACAAAACTCGCAGTTTTTTCTGTAATACTTTCAATGTTCTGCACCAAAATATTGCCAGTTTGCTGAACAAATCGGACATATTGACTATTCAATTAAAAAACTTTGAAAATCAAGGAACTATTGTAGACATTCTCTGTATAACTGAACATTTTATTGCATCTGGCCATGAAAGTTTATTGTACCTTCCTGGTTTCCATGCCGCCGCCTTCTTTTGTCGCAAAACAAATCGCGGAGGGACTTGTATTCTAGTTAGAACTGGGCATCAATATAAAGAACGTTCTACCGGATATTGCTAAGCACTCTGTGTCAGGCGTTATTGAAATTTGTGGAATTGAATTGTTAGCTCATTCTATTACTAGCTGCTGCCCGCGACGTCGTCTGCGTGAAGGCTCTACAGCACCAAAAATACCTAAGATACCTGTGTCGCTATAGTATATATTATAAGTAAACAGCTTTTAAAATAGCATTAAAATATAAGTTTTTTTTGCAAGCGAAGCAAGTGAAGAGAGTTATATGGGAATCCTGCTGAGTTCAGTCATAAGATGTGACTGAAGGAAATAGAGAAAATAATGCAGGAATACATTCCAGGACACAAAAGAGTAAAAATACGTGTAAGTTATGACGTGACCAAGGGAAATAGGGATTCATTTTTATATAATACTAGCTGCTGCCCGCGACGTCGTCTGCGTGAAGGCTCTACAGCACCAAAAATACCTAAGATGCCAGTGTCGCTATAGCATTATAAGTAACCAACTTTTAAAATAGCATTAAAATATAAGTTTTTTTATGTGACTCAGGTTGGCTGGACAAATCTTCAAAATAGCTTGCATTTAACTAGGTCAATAGGCCACTTTATGTGACGGCTAAACACCCTTATTTCAGAATTTGTGACGCTACAGAATCTTAGATAATCGATCGAAAACGTGTCCAGCCATCTTGAATAACCACTTTTCGCTGGTCTCTCAATCTCGGTAACGGAAGTGATTTTGACGACTTTTTGCATATCAACGGGCGTCACATAAATTTGTGACGGGCACCGAGCTAAAAGTTTTGTGATAAGTACAGTGGTTTAGTAGAAAAATGCAAAAATCTGTGTCCAGCCATCTTGAATTTACGTATAAAACTTATGGCTGGCACTTCCGAATCTCAATAACGGGGGCGTTTTCGAATATGGTTCCTTTACTAATACTTGGTGACGCAATTTGTGACAGTAATAACGTTTGATTTATGGCGTCACATGTAAGGGTTTACGAGAAATCAATAAAAACTTAATGTCCAGCCAACCTGAATTCAAGATGGCTGGACACATGTATCTCCACTGCCTGATGATCTACGACCTTCGAAATGTGTTCAAAATTTTGTGACGGGGACGATAATGATAACCTGAAATTGTGACGGAGAAACTTTGCGTAGTTTCAAAGATATTGACCATTTAAATTTTTCCATACAAACATCCATTAATATTATGAGGTGACCATAATTTTACATAAATAAAGGATTTTTTTTAAATCGATTCATTGACCGGTAGCATCCACGCCTGCTTTGTATTTGATTTCCCCGTGGGAATAAAAGGTTTTCCTGCAGTGAAAAGAGTAAGTATGTGTTAATTCAAAATAATAATTGATCACCAGCGCTGCAAGAGAGAGCCCACTTGTATTTTGCGTTTAGTTCATTATCTTATGTAACTGAAAATGAGAACTAAACTCGACAGCCGGCAGTGTATGCACTTTTCGAAGTGTTATCACTAATCAAAGTGGGTACATATTTGAATTTCGAAAATTAAAATATCTACGTGTAAAATATCAACGTTCAAAACATCGAAAATTGAAATACTGATTATATCGTAATATCGAAAATTGAAATACCAATGCTTAAAATGTCTAACATTGAAATGCCGAGTGATAAAAATATCTAATGATTTAAAATATCGATAATCATTATACCTAAGTTCAAAATGTCAACATTTAATACACTTTAGTTCATTATATTTACGTTAAAAATACCTACTAGTTAAAATATCGAACTTGATACTTATAGGAAAAAATGTCGGTAGATTTGAAATTGTCACACTCTGCCAACGCATAAGTCAACTCATTAGCCAGTCCACTGCAAACGTTTAACGTAGGCACCTATTGTTTAGCGAATAATTATTAGGGTACATATTTGAATGTCGAACATTAAAATACCTACGTGTAAAATGTTTATTAAAAAATCGATTATTAAAAAGGCAATGAGAACTTAGGATGCAAGAGCGAGCGAAGCGAGCTCGGGAATTGGGGCACCCCGACTCGGACAGGTTAGGTTCGAAGGGGATGACGGGGGCTCGTTCGCTCGCTCCGCTCGCTCACTTGAGCCCCCGTCATCCCCTTCGTGTTAGGTTCCTTTAAACCCTGCAGACAGAAATAGGGGCCCCGCGAAGCGGGGCTCCGTCGACTACGCCTTATCATGCAGCAAGCATGGTTTCTGTCACGGCTCCGGCGCTGCTGGGCTCCGGCGGTCCCACGCGAGCTTATCGTCGTCGATGGTTTTAACGCTCAAGCAAAGCCACCTCCGCCTCAGCTCGCGGGCCGCCTCGCCCCTCCGCGCCTACGCGGGCTTAAATTACACTCTAGGGGTAGGGCAGACAAGACCACGTGGAGTCGGTTTTGCAGCGATTTGTTTCTGTCACTAATTTTTGTAGCACAACATATAAATAAATCTCGATATTTAGGACATTCGATACTCTGTACTTCGATATTTAAGTCATTAGATAATATGTACTTCGATATTTAAGCCTTTCGATGTCATGTTTGTCGATAATTAGATTTTAGATATATTGGACGTAGGTTATCTAACTATTCGACAATATAAACTTACGTTATTTTAATTTTCGGTATTATGGTCGTTCGATATTTAAATTTTCGATGTTTTGAACGTTGACATTTTACACGTAGGTATTTTAAATTTCGAAATTCAAATATGTACCCATCAAAGTACTAGTAACTATTAATTAATCTGCGGTAAGACAACCTAAATAAGAGTTAAGATTCGACCAGTTGTCCTAGTAGTACCAACTTTAAGCAATAGATGGCGACACCAACATCAGCTATCATGGCAGTATAGTTTGTCTTGTCCTCCGACGTTTTCGTGGTAGCCCGCGAAATTCAATTTTTCTTGAGTTTTTTGCAGTTATTTTTTTCGTCCGCGGAAACAAATAACTTATAGATATGTATGATGATTCTTATGGTTATAATTATGTAAATACATACTTGTTATTGTCGCGAATCATATTTTGATTTCTTTTAACGAACGAACGCAAGAAAAATTGAATTTCGCGGGCTACCACGAAAACGTCGGAGGACAAGACAAACTATACTGCCATGATAGCTGATGTTGGTGTCGCCATCTATTGCTTAAAGTTGGTACTACTAGGACAACTGGTCGA
This sequence comes from Apamea sordens, assembly GCA_945859715.1. Taxonomy (NCBI): domain Eukaryota; kingdom Metazoa; phylum Arthropoda; class Insecta; order Lepidoptera; family Noctuidae; genus Apamea; species Apamea sordens. Next base: position 9,974,628 of record OX244006.1, on the reverse strand, counting down.
ATCTTAACTCTTATTTAGGTTGTCTTACCGCAGATTAATTAATAGTTACTAGTACTTTGATTAGTGATAACACTTCGAAAAGTAAGTGCATACACTGCCGGCTGTCGAGTTTAGTTCTCATTTTCAGTTACATAAGATAATGAACTAAACGCAAAATACAAGTGGGCTCTCTCTTGCAGCGCTGGTGATCAATTATTATTTTGAATTAACACATACTTACTCTTTTCACTGCAGGAAAACCTTTTATTCCCACGGGGAAATCAAATACAAAGCAGGCGTGGATGCTACCGGTCAATGAATCGATTTAAAAAAAATCCTTTATTTATGTAAAATTATGGTCACCTCATAATATTAATGGATGTTTGTATGGAAAAATTTAAATGGTCAATATCTTTGAAACTACGCAAAGTTTCTCCGTCACAATTTCAGGTTATCATTATCGTCCCCGTCACAAAATTTTGAACACATTTCGAAGGTCGTAGATCATCAGGCAGTGGAGATACATGTGTCCAGCCATCTTGAATTCAGGTTGGCTGGACATTAAGTTTTTATTGATTTCTCGTAAACCCTTACATGTGACGCCATAAATCAAACGTTATTACTGTCACAAATTGCGTCACCAAGTTTTAGTAAAGGAACCATATTCGAAAACGCCCCCGTTATTGAGATTCGGAAGTGCCAGCCATAAGTTTTATACGTAAATTCAAGATGGCTGGACACAGATTTTTGCATTTTTCTACTAAACCACTGTACTTATCACAAAACTTTTAGCTCGGTGCCCGTCACAAATTTATGTGACGCCCGTTGATATGCAAAAAGTCGTCAAAATCACTTCCGTTACCGAGATTGAGAGACCAGCGAAAAGTGGTTATTCAAGATGGCTGGACACGTTTTCGATCGATTATCTAAGATTCTGTAGCGTCACAAATTCTGAAATAAGGGTGTTTAGCCGTCACATAAAGTGGCCTATTGACCTAGTTAAATGCAAGCTATTTTGAAGATTTGTCCAGCCAACCTGAGTCACATGTTTTTTTGCAAGCGAGGCAAGTGAAGAGAGTTATATGGGAATCCTGCTGAGTTCAGTCATAAGATGTGACTGAAGGAAATAGAGAAAATAATGCTTCCTGCATTATTTTCTCTATTTTACATTCCAGGACACAAAAGAGTAAAAATACGTACAAAGGTATCATACCTTACAACACTTCCCTATAAACTACGTTGTTAGTTATGCTGCCAGGAGCCAGAATGTCAGAGTCAGGACTGGTGACGCGGGAGCAAGCGACGTACAGTTGGCCGTTCATTAGCAGTCCCCTCTTCAATTGCAACATTGATATTGCGAGCTGTTTCTGCCGCGTTAGTTCCGCGGCGGAACTCGTATTCAAAAATAACTTAGACACGAAGCAACTAAATACGACATATAGGAATGTGGCCGCTTTTCTTTAGATCGAATTTTGTTGCTTCGTATCTCAATATGAAATTTTATAAAAGGTACTAGCTGCTGCCCGCGACGTCGTCTGCGTGAAGGCTCTACAGCACCAAAAATACCTAAGATGCCTGTGTCGCTATAGTATATATTATAAGTAAACAGCTTTTAAAATAGCATTAAAATATAAGTTTTTTTTGCAAGCGAAGCAAGTGAAGAGAGTTATATGGGAATCCTGCTGAGTTCAGTCATAAGATGTGACTGAAGGAAATAGAGAAAATAATGCAGGAATACATTCCAGGACACAAAAGAGTAAAAATACGTACAAAGGTACCTTACAACACTTCCCTATAAACTACGTTGATAGTTATGCTGCCAGGAGCCAAAATCTAAAGAGAGTCAGGACTGGTGACGCGGGAGCAAGCGACGTACAGTTGGCCGTGTGAGAAGCAACTCGTCCTGAGGTCGACACCCGCTGCCCTCAGTGTCTGCCCCTGCGACTTATTGATGGTCATCGCGAAGCAAACCCTCACGGGGAACTGTACGCGCTTGAACTGGAACGGGAAGTTATGAGGTATGAGGGAAATGCGTGGTATAAATACTGCCTCGCCGACGCCACAACCCGTAAAAATTTCCGCCTCAATTGTGTGTCTGTGGAGCGAGATGACTTTAAGGCTGGTCCCGTTACACAACTTCGGAGGAGATAGGTTCCGAAGAAGCATAATCGAGACACCAACCTTCAGCTTGATGGTATGCGCTGGAAGTCCACTTGCTGACAGGGTGTTCAGAAATTTCACGGGATAATGTGTGGCGTCATCTTGCTCGACAACAGTGTTTATCGAGGTGTAGACCACTTCATTCCCCCCCCCCCCCCCCCCCCAATTTCCAAGAGAATGCATTCGTTAATTGCTGCAGCCTGATCATTTTTGGGCGTCAAAATGGCCATGCTCACACACCCAAGAATTCTGCTGGTGCGGTATACGACTGATGTCCCCGTACACACAGCGAATGAGTACTTCTAAGCTGGATACCACTCTACCGAGAGACTCTGGAAGAACCACCTGTCCACCTCTCTCTTCTGGTAGAGTGACTTCGCCAAGAAGGAGATCAAAGAATTCTTGAGCACGTGCATTGCCGCCGAGCCGAGCTCTCATATTAATGGTCAAGCTCAGCGTACGAACTCGTGACCACAACGAAGATCGTTTCAACGAAGCATTCACCTCGTCAGCCCTCGATCCCCGCATCACCACGGGAAGCGTTTGCCGGAAATCGCCACTGAAAAGAACTGTGACACCACCCATCAAATGTTCGTTCCTGCGGATGCAGGGTTCTGTCCACGGCCTCAACTGCCTTCTTATTGGCCATCGTACACTCATCCCATACGATCAGAGGGCAATCCTTGAGCACGTGTCCCTTATCGCTGTTACGTGACACACCACAAACAGGCATTTCGGCGCTCTCTAAATCGATGGGAATTTTAAACATGGCATGTGCTGCCTTGCCACCCGGAAGCAGTGTGGCAGCGATTCCCGACGACGCTACAGCAATAGCAATTTTGCCTTGCCTCCTGACCTCTGCAAGTATGCCAGTGGTAACAAATGTTTTTCCTGTTCCACCAGGAGCATCCAAGAAAAACATTTTACCCTGGTTTTACCCAACGCTTTCAAGGACGGTTTCAAAAATTTGTTTTTGCTCTGAAGAGAACAAAGCGACATGGTCATTTCGTATGGTGGTCATTTCGCCCGGATCGTAATTTGTCTCAGCGTTATACTCCCGATTTCCACGGTCTTGATGCGGTGATGATTGGGGAGCTAATAACCCATATTCTATCAGTGGATTGCCGCCGATAGAAATGACCACATCTTGAAGTGAACTGAGACAGGTGTTCAGCACGCGTTCATCAGTTACTTCGACTTCGTCTCCAGTAGCACGCCTCAAAGCTCATAGAAAATCTTCAGACAGATGATGGCGATACTTCTCCCACAAAGCTACCGGGCTCGCGACTCCACAAAACACCAAGATGATGGCAAACAGATGACGCATGCGGCTGGGACTGTTACTGACGCTCGCCTCCGCGAGGGTGTCATCCCAATTTTGGTCACCGTCGAGAAGGTGACGTGCTACGCAGGCTGCGCGGTAAGTGGGATACTCCACGCCATCAAATGTCCTCAGAAAGGCGAAAGACGTTGGGCCTCGGCCAGTGTGAAGTAACAACCGCAGAAAATAGCATTCACCATTATTCGGATGCATGGTATAAACCCTACCCAATGCGGTGTCCTTGAAAATTCTCAACGTCGGTTCAATACACCCCTTTGCTTGTCGTACGTGTAATATGAAGGCACCTCGTCATACGTAAGGGATCTCGCAAACTGGTCGACTTCACAGAGCGTGTTTTTTTAAATTGTCTTCCTCAACTCTGCTCAAGATTTTGAGGGTTTTGTTGGAACTTGAATTTGTCGAAGCGAACTATACGATACAACTTTAAGAAGAAAATGCACATTACCATCTATGAATTTTAAGAGTAACTAACTACTAACCTCGCCAACATGATCAAATTTAAATAATTAATTTCCAAAAAGTGTTAACATGTAACTTGATTTGATTTTTATGAAATCTAATAGATGGCGCTGCTTTAAAATTTTCATTATACTACTAACATTCATTAAATTATGTTTCTCTGCCCAAGTTACTTAAATGGCGTAGTTTTTATAGTGTAAAGCTAGATAATAGCATGGCTTACTCAAATACAACATTTAAATATGCGTCCTTAGATTACACGCTGTCACAGAATGCGTAAGAAAAATAAAGATTCACAGCTCCTCCCCCGTAGGTGATAGCGTGATAATATGTGGAATTTATGTTGACCCGACCTCTTAGTAATATTCATGCAAAATTTGAAGTAAATACATGCAGTACTTTTTGAGTTTAGCCCGGACATACATACAGACAAACAGATAAACAGACAAACAGACAAAAATTCTAAAAACTATATTTTTGGCTTCGATATCGATTGTAAATCACGCCCCAAGTATTCTTTTAAAAAAATATTCAATGTACAGTTTTGACTTTCCTACGATTTTATTATATGTATAGATTAGAAAATTCTAGACACATTTACCGAGGTCGCTGATTGAACAGATTTTCATAACTCCTTCTCAGTCACGAGATAATATTTTTTTAAAGGATTGGCGCTAGTGGACCTATCTGCACCCTCTTAATACTTTAGCGATAAAGTTGAAAATGTATTAAAGAAAGGGGTTTGAGTAACTTTGTATGGACTAGTGGCGTCATTTTTTTTTTTTCAGCGGCCACCTATGATTTCAATGTAACTTTGTTGTGCTGTGTTAAGCACACATATATGTTCAATTATTTTTGTCCTAAATGATATCGAACCTGAGATATTTGCATTTGAAGATTTTTAAAATGTCTTCAATATAAATGCTTCAATTACTGTCCAGTGAAAAGGAATCTTAGTTATGTTTTTAAAAGGTTGATATTAGAGATTGGCTTTACTGTTTTACGACCGTCTGTCAATGTGACGTTAGTCTTCGGTCTTGGGGGAATAATAAAAATACATTATTATAGTTTACTGCATTTTATTACATGATAATAAGTAAAAACACATTTTTAATTCTTCGTCCATTTCGTTCACAATGTCATGTCGAATAATCGTATCTAAAAACTGTGCCGGCGGAATCAGATTATTTTGATATCTTCATGAGTACCATATAATGGACATTACATGCGAACAGCAGCCTAAGGTCCCAATAATACATGAGCGATAGTGGCCCAATATTGCATGCAGCATTGTACGCTTGTATCCAGCCTTTCTACGAGAATATACACGTAATATATCCGTCTAGCTAGATGAATGTTTGGATTGGATCCTGCCTCTAAGAAGCCACGTATCATTCCAGTTTAAGGTTTTCGCCAAAAATCACTAATATTGGGTTCTCAGCATACTTCAATCACATATGAACCGTCACTTTTTACATGTTCTCCGTAGTAGCTACGAGCTTGTTGTACTTGATACGTTCCAAGTGCATAGAGAATTAAAATAATCATCGGCACTTCAAATAGGCAAGTCATCCAGCCCAGGAACTTCAGCATTCATATATTCAAAATCAGCCCTTCTTCTATTCAGATTATTCACAATGACATATTCGCCTAGTTGATTCCGAAGACTATGGTGAGGTATTCGATTTATTTATTTATTTTATTTTTCGTGTCCATTCATCTACGTCATTGTATTTGGTTTATTTTATTTGGAATTCTTAAAAAAATACGGCAGAAACCTAAAAGAGTGCAGTAGAATATAATAACTTCTCGATTTTAACGAGCAGCACAAAACCAAATATCTCAGTTCCGATATGGTTTAGAGAAATGTCTCCATAATAACTTTTGATCGCTTTATTCTGTTCTTTCATAATATCATAGTTTCATTACTGGCCGCTCAACTTCAAAACGACGCCAACTTTACTCAAACCCCTTTGACAGATTGTAGTAGCTTGACTGGCGTCTGAACCATGTAAAAAAAGGTTCACTCAAAAATCTCAAACTATGAAGGTTCTATGTCAAATCGAAGTACCTATTACAATAAAACGGCAATTTCATACTTTAACCCCTATTACTTTCATTTGAATTAAGTAATAAGCTGTTATTTTGGCATCTTGCATTTCTTTCGCAGGGACTTCCCTAGGACTGAATACTCAAGATCAAACTACAATAGATACAGATTATGCAGATGGAGTTGAAGATTTATTTACTTTATATTGTGAAAGATTTCAAAAAGTGTGGTTGCATTTGCCGTATTTATTCGACAGGAGTTCAATGAAGCGCAGACAAACTATTATATTAAAGAAACTGAAGAACATCATAGATCCAGTAATTATTTTTTTTGTTAGTACTTTTGAGTTTTAGAAAAAGTTTGGCTTTGTGGAGCGTCAGTTTTGTGACTCATGACGTCATGTGTAACAGTCTTATTCCAAAACTATATGTGCATTTTTAACTACCGGATGCACCCATACGATACCCATTAAGTTGTACTGACTACGGGCCAACTCAGCCATGGCCCGACACACACTTGGCCGGTTTTGTTTAATTTAATTATTTGTTGTGTTTATTTTCATCTTCAGCTATCTGCTACTGATATGCTTCACACAAATGACTAGAGATCTGGATCCCTATCAAAATATGTCAAGTTTCTACATAGTTTATTATATTATTGTGGGGCCAACTTGTAATATTTGTACCATTTGATTTTAGATTATACACAAAAGAAAATCCGAGTTAAAGGCAAAAAAACGTCAGAATATGTATGATGATGAATCGACACCAGGTAAATAAATGAAAAAAAAAATACTTACCTTCTATCCTCAACTACTAACTGATAAATAAAGGCGCATTGGGCCGGTAGACGTCCACTACTAGATGTAGGCCTCCCCTTAGCATCGCTATAACGACTGCTCCTGTGCTTTCCGCATTTAGCATATATCCGCGACCGTTTGCCTGACCACGCTTTAGTGCCGTACAGGCATCATGCACTGGTCAACGTGTTTTATTTTGAGACACTGGTATTTGGAACGTAAAGGTACTGTTTCTAGAACGGTGCCCAGCCGAGACGGATTTGAAGAATGTTGACACGCCTGACAAATGCGGTTCCAACTTGACAATATCTTTCACTAAAATTCCAACGAAAGTTGTTGCATTCAGAAGATGTTCAGTGACAATGGCTTACAACTATACAAAACACATTATGTTTCAGGCAAATTCAATTCATTACTAGATCAAATGCTGAATTTGGCTGAAAAACAAGAGGTCTTTACAGACGATGACATCAGACAACACCTGGATACTTTAGTAGCCGCTGCTTACGAAACAAGTTATGTGACTGTGACATTTATTTTGTTAGTGATAGGGTCAGACCTAGATCTACAAGAACGAATTTTTAATGTGTAAGTAACATTCAAAATACAATATGTGAACGACCTGACACGTACTTGCACAAAGTCTATAATGTTCTCACTGCTGGAACTCGGGAATCCTCCCTGTAAGCGGAAGTGGGTTGTAAACTAACATGTGGCCCCAGTGCGGGTTGTTAGATGTCACATAAGTCTTCGAATTTTTTGATTCTAGGACATGCCGGTTTTCTCACGATGTTTTTTTTTCACTTTTTTGAGAGCAGTTGTGATGATTTGATAGTGTACATATAGTTACTAGTGCAGGTTATATACTCACTTGGCTAAAAATAGCGATCACGAATGATGGTTTTTGTATTCATTACAGGTTACAAGATGTACTTGAACATAAAGATAACGATTTTACTAAACAAGATCTACCAAAACTCGTGTTTTTGGAGGCCGTGATCAAAGAGTCAATGAGATTGTATCCTGCCGCTCCAGTTATCGGAAGAAAAGTTGAAAAAGATATGAACCTGAGTATGTTATTCTTCACACATTCTTCAGCGTGATACTCATTTACTCTTACTGTTAGCTTGCATCATCCTACTGCTGCGTAAAAGCTTCTCCTCACGACTTCTAGCAGAATATTATATTCTAGCTCGTTCGATCAAGGGCTAGGATTTCTTTTGTCTGGCTTTGTCAGGGCTCGATATAGTGGATATTTTGGCCCAAATACATATTTAATTTTGTATACATATTTTCAGAGAACTGTACGTTGCGAGCTGGGAGCTCATGCGTGCTAGGGATATATGGTCTCCTCCGTCACCCCATGTGGGGCCCAGACGTGGATCAGTTCCGACCGGAGCGATGGCTAAACTCTGCTACCTTGCCGGATCATCCAAGCCTTAATGCTGCTTTCGGAATTGGCAAGCGAAACTGCATCGGTATACATACTCATATTAACAACTTATATGTCCGAGTTGAGCTACACTCGCTTCTCATGTTTTGACGGGAAGAATGGACATTTTTTCAACTTACAATCAATTCTCAATTAGAAGCGAACAAATATTTAGAATTACTATTTATGATTCAATATAAAAATAAAAAAAATGATAAAAATAAGCAATCTTACCTAATAATTTGAAAGAATAAATGTTGTTCCAACTGTCAACTAACTTAAATTGTTCGTATGATAAAATCACAACTGAACTATAACACCTTCACAGACTTATACACCTTCACAGACTTATTCAAGGCAATGAAAATAATATATGTAGATTATAATCCTAAATTTATAATTCCACAGGTAAAGCATACAGCATGATGATGTTGAAGATGGCGTTGGCACATATTTTACGGCGATATCATGTTACAGGCAACATCAACAATGTAGTGTGTGAATTTAATGTCGAATTGAAACCAGTAGAAGGACATCACATTAGATTAAAACTAAGGTCATAGATGTGTATTATTATGGTAGCCAATGTTTACCAATGAATATTTTCTGGATGAAAATCAGATGATAATGTATTTCAACAGCAGCTACCGATTTGTTTTTTGTAATTTCAACTATCATATTTTTAATCCTTATTGTACTGTATCAATAAAGTGTGGAAGGCAGTATTGGCAAAAATGTTGTTTGATTGTCAATTAAAAACTAAAACCAGTGAAATTAGTTTCAAGCAAAGATTATTTGAGGAATAATTTTGAAATTTTTACAGTTATTTCATACAAAAACTGTCAAACGTCAATTTTATTAAATAATGTATAAAATAATAAAATAAAGTTATCAGATCATTGAAAACTCAGCCCTCAGGGCTGATAACTTTTATTCGAGGGCGATTGCCAATGCAATAGCAATGTTCTGTCCGACGGCAAACTGTAATAGTCTAGCACCTCAGCACCTCGTTCGTTGCGTATTCCTGCACCATATGGACCTAGACCTGCTTCGTCATCTAGTTCTTGTCTTCGTCCGACTTTGGCATTGAAGTCGCCTAATAGGTACAAAGTTCCAATTCCGCGGTTGTCTTCACAGGCTTTATTGAAGAGATCAGAAAAGTCTTCTACGTCGTCATCTAAATAAGTTGATGTGGGTGCGTAAGCCTGGATGATTGTAAGGCTTTTGTGAAATTCAGAATTTTAGCACTACTATTCGTTCTGAGTTCCCTATGAACTCAATGATGTTGTTTTTCCACTGTTTTGCTACCATAAACCCGTCACTCTAGAGTCCGTTGGTTTCTCCAAAGTGAAAGAAGAAGGCATCTTCTTGTTCGGCGGTCTGTCCTTGTCTCCTAACTTCTGCCGAACCTATGATGGCCCCCCGTTTACGTCTTTAAGATCATTTTTAGTTCTATTGGTGACATCTGCGCTGCCACCGATAACACCCTGGAAGGGTCGTCGAAGTCAGTATCATCAGCCAATAACACCGTTTGTGGTTGGTTCTTAAATTTAATAAATGGGGTAGATCATTAATATATACTAAAAGAGGAAAGGACCAAAAATCGAGCCTTGTGGAACACCCATTTTTACTTTTTAAAGCAAGAGAATTGACATCATTTATTTGAACTTTTCTATCATTTACCTAAATAAGATTTTACTAATCTGAGCGCAAGTTGACCTAGTCCGTAATGCTCAAGTTTAAAAAGTAAGGTTTCGTGATTGACGCAGTCAAATGCCTTGGAGAGGTCACAAAAGATTCCTATGGCATCTTGGGCCTCCTCCCACGCTGTAAATATGTGCTTTAATAAGGTGACACCGGCGTCAGTTGTACAACGTCTACAAATACATAGTAACATATCCTTGAAAATACCCACTCAAATGCCAAGACCAGTCATTGAATCTATCAAGTCAGCCTATCGCAGACATAGTCATTCCAAAGCAACGATACATCACCCAGTTACTTTCCACATCCAGTCTGTCCTAGACGTCGCAACAACTACGCAAGCAGAAAAGCACGATATGTTATGATAGCAATGACACTCGGAGGTTGGAAATTATCCCACGGGAACGTACTACCATAACAAGAAGGTTCCTATGTCCAACCCACTTCGTGGCCTAAATGTGTGGCAAATTTAATAGAAATTTGTTCAGCCGTTTAGGCGTAAAAGGGTACGTTTACTTGGAAGTAATTTAATCACATTGAATGACAACTGAGGGGCAATTCTTGTAATTTTAAGAACGTTCACAGTCTGATCTGTCTCAGTCTGTCAAAAATGGTGGCTCTGCGGCAGAGCATGACACATGTTTTTTTGTAAAATAAATGCAGTTGCTTTATAGCAAAACTAAATTTTAAAAATGTTCACGCTGGAAATCTATCTATACTTATAATAAATCTGTAGAAGTGAAAATTCTGTACATTGAAAATATCCAAAAAATAAATGGCAGGGGGTGTTACTTGACCGACACCGAACCCAAAAATGTGATTAAAAAAATTTTTGTCTGTCTGTCTGTCTGTTTGTTCAGGCATCACGCAAAAACTACCGGTTCGATTACGATGAAACTTGGTATAATTATTCTTTAATATCCTGGGCACCACACTGGGTACTTTTTATCCCGGAAAAGTATCTATACATATAATAAAATCGTAGGAAAGTCAAAACTGTACATTGAATATTTTTTTAAAAGAATACTTGGGGCGTGATCTACAATCGATATGGAAGCCAAAAATATAGTTTTTAGAATTTTTGTCTGTTTATCTGTTTGTCTGTATGTATGTCCGGGCTAAACTCAAAAAGTACTGCATGGATTTACTTCAAATTTTGCATGAATATTACTAAGAGGTCGGGTCAACATTAATTCTACATATTATCACGCTATCACCTATGGGGGAGGAGCTGTGAATCTTTATTTTTCTTACGTATTCTGTGACAGCGTGTAATCTAACGACGCATATTTAAATGTTGTTTTTGAGTAAGCCATGCTATTATCTAGCTTTACACTATAAAAACTACGCCATTTAAGTAACTTGGGCAGAGAAACATAGTTTAATGAATGTTAGTAGTATAATGAAAATTTTAAAGCAGCGCCATCTATGAGATTTCATAAAAATCAAATCAAGTTACATGTTAACACTTTTTGGAAATTAATTATTTAAATTTGATCATGTTGGCGAGGTTAGTAGTTAGTTACTCTTAAAATTCATAGATGGTAATGTGCATTTTCTTCATAAAAGTTGTATCGTATAGTTCGTTTCGACAAATTCAAGTTCCAACAAAACCCTCAAAATCTTGAGCAGAGTTGAGGAAGACAATTTAAAAAAACACGCTCTGTGAAGTGGACCAGTTTGCGAGATCCCTTACGTATGACGAGGTGCCTTCATATTACACGTACGACAAGCAAAGGGGTGTATTTAACCGACGTCCAGAATTTTCAAGGACACCGCATTGGTTTATACCGTGCATCCGAATAATGGCGAATGCTATTTTCTGCGGTTGTTACTTCACACTGTCCGAGGCCCAACGTCTTTCGCCTTTCTGAGGACATTTGATGGCGTGGAGTATCCCACTTACCACGCAGCCTGCGTAGCACGTCACCTTCTCGACGGTGACCAAAATTGGGATGACACCCTCGCGGAGGCGAGCGTCAGTGACAGTCCCAGCCACATGCGTCATCTGTTTGCCATCATTTTTGATTTGATTTTCTACGAGCTTTGAGGCGTGCTACTGGAGACGTAGTCGAAGTTACTGATGAACGCGTGCTGAACACCTGTCTCAGTTCACTTCAAGATGTGGTCATTTCTATCGGCGGCAATGCACTGATCGAATATGGGTTACCGCCTCCCCAATCATCACCGCATCAAGACCGTGGATATCGGGAGTATAACGCTGAGACAAATTACGATCCGGGCGAAATGACCACTATACAAAATGAGAATGTCGCTTTGTTCTCTTCAGAGCAAAAACAAGTTTATGACACCGTTCTTGAAAGCGTTGGGTAAAACCAGGGTAAAATGTTTTTCTTGGATGCTCCTGGTGAAACAGGAAAAACATTTGTTACCACTGGCATACTTGCAGAGGTCAGGAGGCAAGGCAAAATTGCTATTGTTGCATCGGGAATCGCTGCCACACTGCTTCCGGGCGGCAAGACAGCACATGCCATGTTTAAAATTCCCATCGATTTAGAGAGCGCCAAAACGCCTGTTTTTGGTGTGTAACAGCAATAAGGGACACGTGCTCAAGGATTGCTCTCTTATCGTATGGGATGAGTGTACGATGGCCAATAGGAAGGCAGTTGAGGCCGTGGACAGAACCCTGCAGGACATCCGCAGGAACGAACATTTGATGGGTGGTGTCACAGTTCTGTTCAGTGGCTATTTCCGGCAAACGCTTCCCGTGGTGACGCGGGGATCGAGGGCTGACGAGGTGAATGCTTCGTTGAAACGATCTTCGTTGTGGTCACGAGTTCGTACGCTGCGCTTGACCATTAATATGAGAGCTCGGCTCGGCGGCAATGCACGTGCTCAAGAATTATTTGATGTCCTTCTTGGCGAAGGCACTCTACCAGAAGAGAGAGGTGGACAGGTGGTTCTTCCAGAGTCTCTCGGTAGAGTGGTATCCAGCTTAGAAGAACTCATTCGCTGTGTGTACGGGGACATCAGTCGTATACCGCACCAGCAGAATTCTTGGGTGTGTGAGCATGGCCATTTTGACGCCCAAAAATGATCAGGCTGCAGCAATTAACGAATGCATTCTCTCGGAAATTGAGGGGAATGAAGTGGTCTACACCTCGATAAACACTGTTGTCGAGCAAGATGATGCCACACATTATCCCGTGAAATTTCTGAACTCCCTGTCAGCAAGTGCCTTCCAGCGCATACCATCAAGCTGAAGGTCGGTGTCTCGATTATGCTTCTTCGGAACCTATCTCCTCCGAAGTTGTGTAATGGGACCAGCCGTAAAGTCATCTCGCTCCACAGACACACCATTGAGGCGGAAATTCTTACGGGTTGTGGCGTCGGCGAGGCAGTATCCCACGCATTTCCCTCATACCTCATAACTTCCCGTTCCAGTTCAAGCGCGTACAGTTCCCCGTGAGTGTTTGCTTCGCGATGACGAGGACGAGTTGCTTCTCACACAGCCAACTGTACGTCGGTTGCTCCCGCGTCACCAGTCCTGACTCTCTTTAGATTTTGGCTCCTGGCAGCATAACTACCAACGTAGTTTATAGGGAAGTGTTGTAAGGTATGATACCTTTGTACGTATTTTTACTCTTTTGTGTCCTGGAATGTATTCCTGCATTATTTTCTCTATTTCCTTCAGTCACATCTTATGATTGAACTCAGCAGGATTCCCATATATATCTCACTTGCTTCGCTTGCAAAAAAAACTTATATTTTAATGCTATTCTAAAAGTTACTTATAATGCTTTAGCGACACTGGCATCTTAGGTATTTTTGGTGCTGTAGAGCCTTCACGCAGACGACGTCGCGGGCAGCAGCTAGTATACAATGAAAAACAAACTTAATTTTGCGGTTCGATCCCTATACCCGATTACCACTGTCTGTACTGTACCAACCGCAAATACTAAGTTTGTCGTAGGTTGGGTCACCCGCAATGGAGTTCATTTTTATTCCTTTTAGTTTTTAGAGTTATTTAGGTTTATTTTTATATAAGTCGTAGGTATAGATTTTAATTTTAAAGTACAGGTAGTATATTTGATAGTGTACGTAGTGACCGTAGGTTATTTTATAATACTGTTAGGTAGGTTTAGTCATTCGTATAGATATTAGTTTTTAGGGATTTTGCTTATTTATTGAGTTTAGATTAGTTATCATCAGAAATAGGTTTATTTAGGTAGGTAGGTATTTAATTTTCTGTTATTGAGTTTTTTTTTTAAATTAGTGAGGTACTTAGGTAAAGATATCATATAGGTACCCTCTTAATCACCACTAATGAGACACAATTGGTTTTCTATTGTAATTAGCCACAAAGGGCCCGCGACATAGATGGCATTCTGGGGAAGCACATACATTTTATCCTATTAGCACGTTCCTGTGGGTAAATTTCCGACATCCACGCGGGCGAAGCCGCGGGCAGAAGCTAGTACATAATATATGTATAAAATCCTCAAAGGCGTATGGTTATCTTTGTATAAACAAAGCCTTGATAATATTCTCTTTCGTATAAAATTGGGTCTCATCAAAAAGTCTTATAGAAGAACGATTTTATAAGAATATAAATGCACTAATGCCGTAGCTCATTCAAGCCCACATAGCTGATTGTCAATGAAAAAAAAAATCGAGTCCAAATAAAACAAGTTAACGGTTGCTGCGTCGAATGCACAGATACAAAACATAACCGCAATTGACTTGTTACATAACGGAAACGGGTTTGACTGAGCCACGTGCTCAGTGCAACTAGAGAGGCCCACTGCGGTTACGGCGACGAGGCAAGCTCCTCTCTGAATCCGATTAGTTTTTCGAAAAGTGTCGATGCCAATGTTCAAGGAGCCTCAGAGCACAGATCTCATCTTTCATCTTTGAAATTCACTCACAAACGCATAGAACCACATAGAACACTGACACATAACTTTTGCATAACACATTACATCATTGGCCATTTTGTAATTCCTTACATCATAATTTCTTTAGTGCATGTTGGGTGCGCGTACGTCAAATAGGACGCTTCGGAAATGTTGCCACTACCTAAAGCGTAAAACCTTTATTAAGGGTGATATTCTCTTAGCATGTATACATAAATATCCTCCTTTTTGTTTCTTTTTTATATTCCTGTTTGTTTATGTCACACTTAAATTGGTTTGTATTATTTTTCTTTATGTACGCTGTACCAGTGCAGCGTCCTATTATCTGTTTACATAAAAATAAACGCTTTATACTTATTTATGAATAATTGTTTGCTGCACCGGATGACGTCATTACGTCGGCGCCGGCTGTCGCTGAAAACCAGCGCTGGGGCTCTGTCTTGCATAGGGTCGCAGCATAATGCTGAGCGATAGCCGTTTTGCGTGGATGTGACGCATATCAACCATTACGTATTGTTTTTTTCTTTATTTTGTTTTTATGTTCTTTTTTGCGTCATGTTTACCGCAAATAAACGTATTTTCTTTCTTTCTTCTTTCTTTCACAGAGTAGAACGCGCGGCTTGATTTTAGAAGCATTAAGATACGGTATAAAATACAATGCAGTAAGTAGTTTTAAGAGGAAAGAGAGTATGTAGCAAATTACAAAATAAATGTTTTTCACTTTTCTCACTTTTTTCATTTAGACGATACAAGTTTCTTTCATGTGGCATATAATACAATAGGCTAGCTGCCTAAAAAAATCTAATTAATCCGTCAGTTAGATCATCAAAAAATATTGGACCCGTATTTATTATTTTTATTTATTTATTTATAAGTAGGAGAACCAACTGCTAAACTAAATTAATAAGAATTGTAAAAGCGACACATAGCCAATTACAGGTTCTCACGAGTAGACACAAAGAAGGTAGTAGAAAACTTAGGATCACTAACAACTAAGTAGCAAGCACGATAAAAAATAAATAAAATGAATTAAAATAAGTAACAAATACATTCAGACGCCCTGTTATTCAATATTATAGTGACATGGGGAAAAATTGAACTAAAAAATAAAACACTACGCGCTGTTAAAAAAGTTGGCATTCAGCCGAGTGTGCGTGCAGAATGGGCTTTGGTGGTTAAAAGAGAACTCTTTACATAGAATATTATAGTCCTTGCTCGCTCGCACCATGTATGAGTTTTGCCTATAATTGGATGAGGAAAAAGGAATGGAGATAGGTGGATTAAATCTAACTGATCTCTGGGGGCCATTGAAATGCAATTTATGCAGGAGATCGGGACAGTCAATTTCGTTGTTTAAGATTTTAAAAATAAAAGTGCAATCTGCAAGTCGGCGACGCTAAGTTTTTACAATTTTCAAAGTTCAGTTTTTCTTGTTGGGATCACCACTTTAGGAGTAGGTGACTCAATAAAACAATAGAGTACCAAAAACCACATGTCATGTATTCACTTTAATTAGTTGACCCGCATAAATACTATAATGATCGCGTACGAGTGGCTACGACTCTTATTGTGAGCCTTACATTATAAAGTATCATCTTACATACTAGCTAGGTACCTACGTGCATTCTGTCGCTATGGCGTCCCTACAATTATATAAAAAATGATGAAGATATCGCCCGTTAAAGTTCCGCGTGACGTCACGCCTTGCTACACTTTTTAGCATGGCGTTATGTCACGACCACCTACTTCCAAATTTTGACGCGCTTTATCTTTGTCATTTTTTGTTTGATTGCCAAAAGAAAAAATACGTGTCCATTATTATTCGATAAACTAACTGACGGACTAAATATAATCATTATTTAATTAGGAATCTACCCTATTGAAGCGACAAATGACTTGCATCGTGTAAAAGCTGTTTAGGTGCCACTTTTATTGAACTGCCCCGTTGGTCTCGTGGTCGCTAGCGCGACTGCTGAGCGTGGGGTCCTGGGTTCGATTCCTGGGTCGGACAGTGTTATTGAGTTTTTCCATTAGGAATTTCTTAGTAACAGCCCGGAGTTTGGAAGTTGGCGGTGTGATATTCCCGTGCCTCGGAAAGCACGTTAAGCCGTTGGTCCTGCGCCCGATCTCTCTCCGGTCATGTTGAATTGCCGGCGCAACATACTATGAGAGGGAGGGAAGAGGGAGTGCACCTGTGTCTGCACGCACACTTGTGCACTATAATATCTCCCTTCTCTATTTTTCTAATTCCTTATTAACTAAGTATAAAGGCAGAACAACATTTTTTATGTTAATCTGCAAAACTGGAAATGAAAGGCTTTTTTATATTTATTTTAATAATGTAAGATGCCTGTACTAGGATAAACCTGTATATTATACAAGTACGCTGGACTTCATACTATCGATGACTGGACTTTAAAAGTGACCATGACTTATGAGTTGGTTTCGGTGTTTTTTTTGGGACAGAAAACACGCACCATGGTTTCATATCAATTTTATTAACTTTGCTCGGGGACTATTGAGTTTGCTTCAATAATAGATTTTCTATCCCCTCCGTCTGTTGTTAAAATATTAAGTACTGGTTGTGCGTGGTACCTACTAAAACATAAAAGTTAAAAAAACTTTTTAGAAGAAAAAAACGACTACAAATTGAGAAATAATTTTTGTTTTGGGACTTAAATTCAAACTCAATTTTTATTCAACATTACAGTTTACCCTGAATTTTCGCAGAAAATGCATTCTGGATAGAGTCGACTTTATGGCGAAGATTAAACCATCGACTTTGTTAAACATTTACTAAAAAATATTGCAATCTTTTCTAATCAAAACAATATTTTTCACCCCTCAATTAAATCACTAAAGCTTTCAGCCCTATATTATTCTCACAAACAATAATTTTTCGAAGCAATTGCCTTCTCAATTTAATTTGTATGGACAAAAGAGGAAGAATGAACGTCTAGGCGAATAAAGGAGCTATCATTAGCTACGTTAGAACGATCCAGGGGAATTTCAACAGACAAGGCTGTATTAAATGACTAATTAGAAGAGGTCTTTGTTAGGACGGGCCGGGGTTGCGTAGGGCTGCCAGCTAGGTTGGTTTGCGAAAGAAAAAAGCTGCCAATGTTTTTTTTTTTTGTTTGTTGTATAGTGGCAAATTGCCATCGACTTCCAAAACTAAAATTATTTCTCAAATTGTAGACGTTTTTTTTTTTTTTGTAAAACGTGTTTTTTAACTTTTATGTTTTAGTACCACGCACAACCAGTAGGTACTTAATATTTTAACAACAGACGAAGAGTATAGAAAATCTATTATTGAAGCAAACTCTATAGTCTTCGAGCAAAGTTAGTGAAAATTGATATGAAACCATCGTGAGAGTTTTCTTTCCGAAAAAAAACACCGAAACCAACTCATAAGTCATGGTCACTTTTAAAGTCCAGTCATCGATAGTATGAAGTCCAGCGTACTTGTATAATATACAGGTTTATCCTAGCACAGGCATCTTACATTATTAAAATAAATAAAAATAAAATATAACAGCTTTTTATTTCCAGTTTTGCAGATTAACATAAATAATTGTTGTATCTGCCTTTATACTTAGTCAATTATGCAGCCGAAAGTGATTAACATAAAATATCAGTGCTAAGTATACGATCTTAAGGTAAGTGAATTCGGAGTATTATATGGAATCTATGTGTGGTACTATCTTTATCATTTATTTTTAATTTAAGCGGAAAATCGCCCATGGTTGGTGAAGGTTGATCAATGGGGTCAATACCTTTCAAAAAAATTACTTCTGTTGAGATATCAACTGGTATCTGTATAGACTATTAATAGAGGATCGTTCATTCGTTCATCAGTACGCTTACAGTTGCACCAGAATCTACAAGGAGAGATAAGGCAGTATCCGACACTGAAGAATTGATAAGGATGTGAGGTAAACGTTTCTTAAATGGACCAATATTAATTTCGTAAGGTTTTGTTTCAGGAATTGGGCGAGGAGCAGTTGAGTTTATGGTTGAGTCAGTGGATACAGAGGATACAGCGGTGCGACTAGTTTGTGAGTTGGTATTGTTAAGTGATACAGCGGAAGCAGAGGATACAGCGGATGTAGAGGATACAGCGGATGTAGAGGATATAGTGTTGCGGTTTGTTCGCAAGTCCCTATCATTAGAGGATACAGAGGATATAGTGGTGTGATTTGTTCGCAAGTTCCTATACTTAATTAGGGGATACAGAGCATACAGTGGATAAAGTGTTGCGGTTTTTTCGCAACATCCTATTATTAGGAGACACAGAGGTTAAAGAGGATATAGCATTGGTGCCTTTGATATAGCAATGTTTTGGATTTAGCACATGAGTTTAGACCCCAAAGCGTCGAAATTTTTAATCGGTTATTAAAAAAAATATATTTCTGTTCCATACATTTTGATCGCGTAGGTATTGCACTTTTTTATGAAACAGAAGACATTTTTTTTCAGAGCCATTTTATCGGGACACTCGAATATTGAATAGTTTCTTTCTCCTTAAATGAAATATTCTTAAGGACTCTTCACGTTTATTAACTGCCGATTGTGGCCATTGGTGGCGTTTTAGGGTCTATACACAGTGGGAAAGAGTGGCAGGAAATGATTTATTACGTTACATCATAACTATTATGTACAGACGCCAGCAGGTCAAGCTACCCGAAACTGTCAAGTATTCCCAATCAATGATGAACCTTAATATTTCAGCAATAAAGTTGAAAATCTATTAAAGAAATTTGACAGATTGTAGTAGCTTGTACCAGGCGTCCGATGTCCCGATGTCCATGTACAAGGCGTCGCACATTATTTTAGAGCTGTGGAATCAAAAATAAAATTATTAAATTCAAATTTGTTCTACTACATCCGCCGACTGCAACGCCATCTCCACGTAACTTCATTCCTTTTTTATGTGCGGGCGTCGTAATATCGCGCGTTTTGTAAAAATATAGTTTAAGTTAAAAAATAGTGTGTAGTTAGTGGAAAAAACGTGTTATTATGGGAAAAAGAAAAAGGGATCGTAGTAATTCAAACATTCGTCGAAAGTTAAAGCGTTTGGAGCGAAAACTACCTGGCTCGTCGTCAACAAGTAAGGATGAGGAAGATTAGTACTTCCACATCTTTTGAGAATTGCTGCAGTGTCCTCAATTTACAAAAAAGCTAATGGGTCTTCCACTAGCTTTTAAGCACATTGCTAGCTACTCAGGTCACGTGTTACTTTATAGTTTTTTTTTTATTTTTTACGGGGTTTTAAGTTTTGAAATTAAAAAAACTTTTTTGCAAAAAAAATCAACCGACTTCCAAAAACGACACTACAAAGTGAAAAATAACTTTAATTTCGGAAGTCGGTGTCGTTGGGTTCACACTTTCGTTGTTTGCCACCGACTTCCGAAATTAAAGTTATTTTTCACTTTGTAGTGTCGTTTTTGGAAGTCGGTTGATTTTTTTTGCAAAAAAGTTTTTATTTTTCACTTTTAAGTTGTAATTTTTACCAGTAATTTTGGTTTAACAACTAAACTACTGAACCGTTTTCGATGAAATTTCTATGGGACCATTTGGGAAGTATACCCTTTCTAACAAAAAAAGAATTTTTCAAATCGGTTGGCAAGCGAAAGAGTTATGCGCGAACAAACATAAAAAAAAAAAAAATACAAACATCCGAATTGAGAACCTCCTCCTTTTTTAGAAGTCGGTTAAAAAGTCTATGAACATGGTACGTTTTTTGGTCATTGGGAAATTAACCAACTGAGCGAGAAGCAGACAACACTTTCTGTCATTTTAAAAGTATTATTTTTTGGCGCAACCATGAGGTATACAACTATTGTTGTTAAAACATTACTTTTACTTTTTTATTTGTATTTTGTTTCACGGGGTAGGACACCACGCGAACAAAGTAGCTCCGGGCAGCTAGAAATAATTTATATGGCAAAACAACGTTTGCCGGGTCAGCTAGTGTGAAATAAAATATTTTATTTCACATAAACCGGGCACTTGCACGGGCACAATGAGTTTTATTGTTTTAAAGTTCACCTCACGTTCACATGTTTACTGATAAATTGCTGAATTAAATTCAACACACAATCATCAAGGAATAGAAATGACCGCTTGTCTTATAACGTCTGGTCGAATTGCTGATTCGTAGACAAATAGAATACCGATACGAACTCATGCATCATCAATGTTTATCCGTTTCGTGATTGTAACATTGTTTAATTTTTTGTTGTTAATTAACACGGTAACACCAATTACATTAATTAACATAAAGATATGGTAGGTATATACAAAAATATTTCCAATACTAACATACAATAGAGGACACCCTAGCATACTTCTTCTCACAAAACTCCAGACATACATAATTCTACTCCATTCATCGGCAAACAGATCACATTCAGGATTGGTGTTCAGGAGGGCATTAAGCATCCTTAAAGTACGACACACAGGGGACTCAGCTCTGGCGACTGTTTTAGATGACGGCGGTGCGAACAGATTGTGTCGACGGCTTTGGCGATGTCCGATGTATTTGTCGGGAACAAATAGCCGACAGAAAAGATCATGGAGTTCGGGACTGTCGATGCGTCCTCTGAGAGTTTTGCAGGTTACTGTGAGCTGTTAAAAGCCACGTCTAACCTCCAACGAGTTGAAGCCCAACACTCCTAGGAGGTAATTAGTAGGGTACATGAAAGGAAAGAAGTGATACGTCTTTTTATATAGAAATCTCAAGAAAGTGATATAAGTAACATAAGTTCACGCCTGTGATCCCCGACGGGTTGGGCAGACGTGTTAGTACACCCACATTTCGCCAGGAGGCGAGCCTATTCCCATCAACCGGGTACTAAACCAGACTCAGGGCTGCTACTGAGAAATTCCTGAAGGAAAAATCCAGTAAAACTTTCCCTCGACCTGGGAATCGTACCCAGGACCTCACGCTCAGCAGTAGTACTTCCTGCTACTGGAAGATACTGTAGACGTAGAGGTTATACCCACGCGGACCAAGTGCGGGTTGGTAGATGTCACATGTCTTCGAATTTTTGGTTCTATGTAGTTTGGTTGTATGTACACACGGCTAAAACAAGCAAAACTAGCATTGGCTGACCGTTCATTGTGAGAAAATATCATACAAAGTGAGGTCAAGACAAACTGGTTTTGTATAGCTTGACGTGTAGCCGTGTGTACGATGTTTTCCTTCACCGTTTTGAGAGCGATTTAGTGATGAATAATTTACACAAAGTAATGGTGATGATGATGAGATGAGAAAATGTGCACGATCTTAATTTTGTTCAAAAATAGCATCATATGCACCGCGGAAATCAATCTATCAAAATAATACGGCAATTGTATAAAAATACCAGTGTCCTTCTACATACTAAACATTATAAAATGAAACATGTACAATAATTAATCCTACCTACAATAAATCACTCACGAAGTGGTGCCTATTACACAAATCGATTAGAATCTGACCGCAATATACCTTTTGTTTGACGATAATTGTGTCTTCAAGAATTAATTATCGATTGAGAACCCCAGCTAATCATCCTCCATAAAAATTCATTGACGCGTCTCAAGTGGGGTTTAACTTGTTGAATGGCTATCTTTCAGTACAATTACGTGCTTGGCAGAATTAAATTCTATACTACACAGCAATGTGCTTTCGTGTGATTTTTTAAGGGTTATTAACTGGCAGGGTGCCAGTCATCCGGCTAAATGTAATGATGTGTAGACTTAGGTACATGTCGTCGTTGCATTTTGCTGGGTATATACATTGGGTGCATATAGGAACTAGATGCACAGTTCTAACTGGTCGTTTCCTATATGGAGAAGAGTCCGCAAGAAAGTACACGGTTTGAAAAATAATGGACTTTTAAAATGTTTTTAAATTACAGTGTGAACAGAAGGCCAATTCTCGTAGTTAAAAACGTTCAAAATCTAGTCGCAATCTCATCTCGGCGACAATCAATGTCAAAAACTTGTCGAAAATGCATGAAAATTAGAGGATTTTTTAACAGATTGAGACTGAGATCAGACTGTGAACGTTCTTAAAATTACGAGAATTGCCCCTCAGGTATGGGAGGACAGTGTTGGCCTATCAACAAGTAAATAATGGTTTATAAATCTAGGCCTACTGTTCTCACATTCACAAAATATAAAATTATCTATTTAAAAGATAAATAAAATTATAAAAATCTATTTAAAGCAGATGACATGATTGCCATTTCAACTATAACAAATCTGATTTAATATCTGTCTACAATGCATATGTATCTAACTCTATTAGTGGCTACAAATAGAGTTAGATACATATGCAAACAGCTGCCGCTATTCATAATCATCATCATTTCAGCCGAAAGACGTCCACTGCTGGATATAGGCCACCCCAAGCGTCGCCACACCAACTGGTCCAGTACTTCCTCCATAATTACTTTGGTGTAATTGCTGTATAGCGTTCCTATTCAAGGGTAAATAAATAAATTACTCTTAAACATTGTTTTTCGTGTAGGGACTGAGTAGTTAAACTTATCACGCCGCGGTTGCTCATCTGATTGTGTTAAAAAAATACACGCAGTAATGACTGGAACGAAGTTCTTTAACGCGGCTTGCGGTAGGACGAAAATGGTAGAAATCGTCACGTAATAAAAAAGTATTATGGGGTATAAGGCTTTTTCTCTCCATGCGACTTTCTTCCGAACTTTCGAAAGTTTTCATGGTTTTCAAGGGTGCTGAAGGCAATAGTGAGGTCAAAATGAAAATCTAAGACGGCTGCGAAATTTAAAAAAAAAATGGTATTTTACGAAATAATAATTTTTATCATGACCTTTCTCAGTGCTTCCCATTAAACCAACATAACATTATTACAGTTGGGTTTATGAAAATCAACCTTACGACCTGCGTACTACGTGCCTCATTTTAGTTTAGGTAATTCCATTTTCCACATTGTAAATTGGTCGATAAATTATATCTGGAAATATAATTCGCAGACAGGTTTTAAATCACATAAAACTGAATCCGATTCAATTTGTGTTATTTGTTATGACCTGACTTGAATTCGAATTTGAAATTATATGTGTATAGAAATACCACTTTATTGGAATGTCGTCAGTTAAATTAATTTGGAAAATAATAAAGCTTCTGAAAAACAAATTAACTTCCAGCGATCTGTGGTTGACTGTAATACTAACGAAGCTGTGTTAAAATGAATTACCGAAAAGTTAATACAAAATTAACCGACAAAAATGTTGTATTTAACAAACAAACATGAAGCTTATTCAAATTATAATTCTACGACAAATATTCTATACTTTCAAATAATAAACTAAATTTCCAAAAAAATACTAAACTTTCGAAAAAAATAAGTACTAAGTTTCCGAAAAGTTATAGTTCAGTGAAATTTGCAACGTAACACGCATACTTATATCTTCTTTAAATCGAAAGAGCTAGGTTAGGTTAGAACTGTGACCACATAACGCCAGAAACATATTAATTTTTGAATGTAAAACCAATCTACACAGCCACAGCGGCACAGTTATAAAATGTGTAAGATAAATAGGTAAGTTACGATAAAAAGAACCCCTCCCTGTAGATTTCGGTAAAACGCAATTTAAGCTGGTGATAAAATATAACGTCAGCAAATATTGTATTAATTTTTCGGAATTTTCAGCATTTTATTCGGTCGTTTCTTTATTTGTATTCGCTTATAAAAGTTAGTATTTAAAGCAGTAAATTTCATATTTTGAGTATGCTCATATATATTTTTTTTTCGGAGCTTTTATTACTACCCAATTAATTTAGAGTTAACTTAATTATTTGAATTTTATATTGAATAATTGCAAAGGGACATCCTCATTATGTCATGATTCGTGATTTGAATATACGGACACACATGATGTTATGATTTGAATATACGGACAACTTAAATTGTTATTCAATTTGCTTGACCATTAATTTCCCTGACTGTACATAATAATTATTGATAATATATCCAAATTAAAAAAAATATGCGGGTTTGAATTTTTTTTGTGAAATTTATATTCTAAGCGTAATTATATTATTAAATATATGCATATGTAAAATAATATCTATACTTATAATAAATCTGTAGAAGTGAAAATTCTGTACATTGAAAATATAAAAAAAATAATTTACAGGGGGTGTTACTAGACCGACACCGAACCCAAAAATGTGATTAAAAAAATTTTTGTCTGTCTGTCTGTCTGTCGGTCTGTCTGTCTGTCTGTCTGTCTGTTTGTTCAGGCATCACGCAAAAACTACCGGTTCGATTACGATGAAACTTGGTATAATTATTCTTTAATATCCTGGGCACCACACTGGGTACTTTTTATCCCGGAAAAGTATATACAATAAAAAACAAACTTAATTTTGCGGTTCGATCCCTATACCCGATTACCACTGTCTGTACTGTACCAACCGCAAATACTAAGTTTGTCGTAGGTTGGGTCACCCGCAGTGGAGTTCATTTTTATTCCTTTTAGTTTTTAGAGTTATTTAGGTTTATTTTTATATGAGTCGTGGGTATAGATTTTAATTTTAAAGTATAGGTAGTATATTTGATAGTGTACGTAGTGACCGTAGGGTTTTACTGTTAGGTAGGATTAGTCATTCGTATAGATATTAGTTTTTAGGGATTAGTTATCATCAGAAATAGGTTTATTTAGGTAGGTATTTAATTTTCTGTTATTGAGTTTTTTTTTAATTAGGTAGGTACTTAGGTAAAGATATCATATATGATATAGGTACCCTCTTAATCACCACTAATGAGACACAATTGGTTTTCTACTGTAATTAGCCACAAAGGGCCCGCGAGATAGATGGCATTCTGGGGAAGCACATACATTTTATCCTGTTAGCACGTTCCCGTGGGATAATTTCCGACATCCACGCGGGCGAAGCCGCGGGCAGAAGCTAGTTATTAATATGTATATAAAAAGAGGGAAAAGAATCATAGGGCATCAAAAAATTCGTCCGCATCGCTGTCAACAGGAAAAGTGCCCAAAAGGCAAAGAAAATTATATTTATTCCAATAAATCTTCACTATTCTTGAGTGTAGCCCGCGATTTGACAAACGTAGGGTAGGGCGACCTCAAGCTAGGCAAAACAACGATCTTCGTGATGTTGGGAACTGCATGAGACTTTTAATAAAAAGCACTTCTTGCCCGTTCTTCTCCATAGGTACCTACTACGCTTTGGAATGGGCAACTAGCTTCATCTTTCTTCTGACCGACCCTTTGACATTCTGAAAAGTGCCTGTACCTAATTGGTTTATTTGAAATAAATGTTTTGAGTTTGAGTGTACAGTACGAGTGAAATTAATGTACATAATGTACGACTGAACCAATCTTCTCTGACTTTTACAAAACTTCAAAATAAAATATCATTTAGGTGTCACGGTCAATAATTTACAAAAAAACCTCGCCACATCCATTATTAACCTTTAAATACTTTCCTAAATTTGCTAAATGAGGTGTTGTCCGATTTTTATCAGTCACGAAACTGGAATATTTTTACAGGTTACAGTGTATTTAACTACGCCAACATGCCAATTGTTTCAAATAATTAGTTCCAGGTATTATAACAACACGCTATCACAGAGTAAATGGTACAGAAGATCTAGCGAGGTGACGAGTTGGATTTTTTTGATATAGCTACTGACTCGAGTCGCAACTCGAGTTAACTCGGCTCGGTGTCTCCTGTAGTGAAAAAGAGGGGACTCGGGGAGCTCGAGTCAGCTCGACTTGAGGCTGATAGGTAACAATAATGATGTTGAATTATTGGTGTGATATGGCTACTCGAGTCCATTCGCAACTCGAAACTTCGTATTACGAATCGACCACAAACAAAGAAAGTTTCTGTTTTAATAGCCGGAGCCGCTACGCTAAATACAAGGTGATACAAGCCTACAACAATGTAGCATTGGACCACTGGTTTCAATATGTTACGAAAGAAGTTTATCAGGTATTTGTGGTTTGCTGGTTCAGGTAAGTACACGTAAGAAAGAAAGAAAATACGTTTATTTGCGGTAAACATGACGCAAAAAAGAACATAAAAACAAATAAAGAAAAAAAAAACAATAAGTAATGGTTGACATGCGTCACATCCACTCAAAACGGCTATCGCTCAGCATTATGCTGCGACCCTATGCAAGACAGAGCCCCAGCGCTGGTTTTCAGCGACAGCCGGCGCCGACGTAATGACGTCGCCCGGTGCAGCAAACAATTATTCATCAACCCAACCAGTATTACAACAATTATTTTTAAAGCAAACAGTTATTCGGACGCTGTACTAGTACAGCGTACTTAAAGCAAAATAAACAATTTAATTTAATTGATATAGAAACAAACAAGAATATAATTTAAAAAAAAGGAAATATACATGCTATCATCCTTAATAAACGTTTTACGCTTTATGTAGTGGCAACATTTCCGAAACGTCCTATTTGACGTACGCGCACCCAACATGCACCAATGAAATTATGTGTTATGATGTAAGGAATTACAAAATGGCCAATGATGTAATGTGTTATGCAAAAGTTATATGTCAGTGCTTTATGCGTTTTTGAGTGAATGTGAAAGATGAGATGGACCCGTTATAAAGACAACTCAACAAATCTTGGATACTGGAGGGTGACCCGACATGCCACTGCGATACACTATACAAGGGGCTTTGGCACAGACACAGAGTACATTTATAAATACTTACTAGTTTTGGAGAAAACAGGAAGGCAGAAAAAATATGAAAGGTACAAAATAGAACAACACAACTTAAATAAATAATACGATTATTGGAATTTAATTTGATTATTGGAATTTAGTTGATTCGAGTTGTTATAAACTGAACTCGAGTTGACTCGTTTACGGTTTGATTCAAGTTACTCGAATCAAATAACTCGACTCGCACATCATGAAGATCGGCTGTATACAACGAACGAAAACGCACGCACATGACTTGCTTCACGTACTCGTACAGCGAGTGCAAGCGCACTCGCGACCAGCTTTTGTTTGTGAACGCCGTAAGTACGCGTCTATGTGTGCGTGTGTCGGTTTTCGGTCGTATGAAGCTAACCTTCTGTATTATTCTGTGACGCTATTTAGTTTGCGAGCCACATTGTGAGTGCCAGAATAGCTAATTGGTCTATATTTACGCTATAATACTGCGAAGCGCCTTTGTTACCATCGAGCTTTAATGATTAACAATGGCTATTGCAGCATTGGCAAATGCTACATTATAATTTTATCACGAACAACCTTTTATAACAAATCCTACCTTATTTGTAACCAGAAAGGTTTTTTCTTCATATTGTTTTTTTGAATTTTGAATCTAAAAGTGTCTATCTTTTTTATTACGGAGTTTTTTTTTTTTCATTTGAAGTTTTATTTGGGCACAGGACGGAAGTCTATGATACTATTTTTTCCGTTTGACCATACTTATAATTATTTGCCACGATATAAAGATTTGAACGACCGAGTTCGTTCGTTGTGCGACTGGATCAAAGGGAACTGTTCCCGAAATTACAGCATCTAAAACTTGCGAGTCAGGTTTCCTCTTCTGAAAGAGGAAGCCTGACTTTACTTGGTACTTTACTGGTTTGGACTTGTTATGTAATTTAACTTTACTTACTTCATCTCTTTTGTTATAAAAGATTCTGCCTGCGTCTCGGATTATTTTCGTTATTTTCTGTAAATTTGTCCGAAGATTAGGCGAATCTTGAATTCGCCCCCACCGCTAGCCTGGGACCTGGCGACTGCGAGCTTTGTGTTGGGATTCGAACCCTACGCTGGTGGTTTCAAGTACCAGCCAACCAGCGAGCCTTCTGACTGACAGCCTGGAGTCTAGGACCGGATTTACGTATTTTTAGTAGTTTTTTTAAATGTCTAGTAGTTAAACATCGTCTTATTTTATTTAAATCAGTTATATCAATTGTTGCCTCGCTACCTGACAGATCGACTTGGTGCGCTGTTAGCCATTTAGGATTACCGAATATTTATTTATTCCGGAATTTATAGGAACGTTTGCAAACGTATCGTGACCCACGCATAATAGTGAAATTTATAGGGCTCTAACACCAGTGACGTCACTTCGGAGCTATTACTTAATCTTTTGAATCGTGCTGTGTCCTTCATTAAATTTTTGTTACAATTTTTTTTATTTATTACTAAATTAAACGTGTACAAGTGAAGACCTGGTTTTTATTTCGCTACACTATCCATTATTAATCATTAAAGCTCGATGGTAACAAAGGCGCTTCGCATCGATACCATTATCGATGTTAAAAAACGTGTTTTGTTTTTCGTAATTTACTTATTGTGTCAAACTGATCCATAATAGTATTGTTTCAAAAATGCTATGCTTTGACGAATTGGGTCTATATTTATTAAAAATATATTCTAGTCTTATCTCAATTTATATCTGACTGATATTTTATTGTTGGCAGGGTGGGAGCTCTCTTGGTTGTAAATGATCTCAGATGCAAAGAGCAATACTGGAGGCAACCAAAGTTCGACCTTAGAGACAAATCCAAGTCTAAAGTGTTTGTAATTATACTGGCTCCCTCTAAACCTGAACCAACTCAACCAATTTAAAAACTCAACTCAACTCTGCAGAAATAATAGAATAAATTTTTACTTTAGACTCATACGTGAGCGTTGTTTGTTATTTATATCAGATAAAAGTGTTACTTACTTACTTAAGTCAGCCGTTCATATGCAAATTCAGACTCCAGACATAAAGCTATTTTCAATACAATGCCTTACTTTTCTAAGAATAAGTCTGCGAGAGACTTGACTTATATTCATTTATGTTTATACAAAGTTGATACGACAGAGGGGCTTTCCTTTAAAATGCCTATTCTAGGTACCATTTTCAAGCTCTGTACCAAAAATTAATTAAATAGGAGCAGTAGTTTAGTCGCAAATGATTTTTAAAGTTTTTGCACCGTTTGAACATGATGTATCTTTCCTAACAGCTGATTATGTCTAAGCATAGGTCATGCACCTTACAACGATAAAGACGTTGCCACTTCGTTACTAAGATACATACGATAAGATACTACTCAATACTACTAGTGTATCTAAGGTCTGTCAAATTTATTTACAAAGGATGGGTGCGTTTTATTCTGATTTGTAAGCCATTTAGTTTGTTTGAAAAAAGTATTTTCTCATTTTTGGCACTTTTTATTTTTATGCCGTATTGAATTAATACTAAACATGTATAGTATACGTAGCGTAATTTAATGCCCCTCTGTCATATCAAATCTGTATGTAGGCGGTAGAAATAGGATAAGTTTACTTAAAGAATAAAATACTGTTCAAACTAAGACGAGTCCTGCGTGGGACGCCAACATGGCGGTTTATTAAGGCTCTGGCCAAACAGCACTCTAATTACGTAACATACTATCAATCTCAAACTGAATCATTTTGAAGGATATTGCTAATACATTGCTTCACATGTTCAAAACATTTGTCTGCTCAACAATGAAAATAACGCAATGAATGTTGTTGAACTGTCAAAATTAAAAACATTGGTACTGATAGTGTGTTACGCAATTACCCGGCTGAAGTGTATCTCGCGCTGCATTCAGGACAAAATTTGCTCGCGCTAACTCGTGTTAGTACTATCTAAAGGCCCGTGCCGTAATGGGACAAAATGGGCTAGACCAAGTTAATTTTGGGTTACAATAATTTCATTTTTAACTTTTTATTTTATTTTATTCATCTCATCTGTTTTGAAAATTATTAACTTTAACAATAAACATAATATTTAGAAACTTCTAATACTAAATAAACTACAAATTATTAAAATAAAAATCTTAGACACAAAAAGACTATAATACATTTATGATAATTTATTTATTATAACTATGGTAAGTATTGCACTTCAGTTACATTAATTTTACACAGTCCAAAACACAGAGCTCGCTCGTTTTATTTGGTATTTGTGTGCATAACCGTGATTTCACCCATATATATAATATGTAAACTAAATAGGTTGTTCGACTGTACCTAGTAAATAAAAACATCCGTAAAATAAAAATCTTAATCCTATAAATGGATCTTAATCTCGCTTGAAATTAATCGCATTGAGTCGTTATATTGGGTAATTGAGACCTTAGGAACTTTGAATATCTATCATTTCGGATAGAATTTACTTATAAACAACCTACGTACGATATTTTCTTAATGAAAGTTAACTAAATATCTGTTTTAGCGATGTAAATTTTGACCACTGGCAAAATAATTAAAATCTAGATCGCCCTATGGTCTCTTCCTTAATACATTTATGAAAACGCTGTTCCATCAATTATTAATATTAATGTTCGATATAAATTTAAACGAACGACAATTACAACGAGTGTCATAATCAGATTAACAGGTGTGTCGGTAATTGCAGTCTGATTATTAACCCTTCGTACGTAGATCTACGCGAGACACAATGGCTTTTTAATTGTGTCTGTAATTACGGCATTCAACAGGTTAAATATGGGTTACCACTGCTAACTATACGCCAGTTTTAATCAATCCCAATTAATTGATTGTCGCTGTTATACATGCACCATAATCAGCCTATAGTGTTCCCACTGCTGGGACACAGTCTCCTCTCTTCGGGTGGGAGTGGGCTGTAAATTCCACACGCACCCAGAGCAGGTTGGTAGATGTCACAAATGTCTTCAAATTTTTGGTCCTAGGACATGCCTCCTTCACCGTTTTGAGAGCAGTGGTGATTAAATTATTTACACAAAGTAAACCGCCAACCTGGTTTCGAACCCATGCCAACCACTTGTAATTCGGGGCCGTTACCACAGGGCCACCGCTGCTCTGCTCTGTGTTATTAATAATAATAATAAATTTTATTGACATAAAAAGGTTACATGAAAATAGTATGAATCCCCTGGCCCCTAAACTAGTGTTAACTGTATCATAAGGACCAGTGTCTTCGCCTAGTTTTGTTGCTATAATATTATAGAAAAAAAATCAAATTAAAAAAAGAATATAAAACAAAGAAAGGATAGGTTTAGATGAAAACTACAATCTTTTTCTTTATGTTTTCCTTTTGTTTTTCTTCTCATAACTAACAACCATTTAGTGGTGTGTGTGTCTGTGGTGTGTGTAGATGGTATGGTATGTAGTAGATGGTTGTGTGTTGAGTATGTAGTGTAGGTGTAGGTGTAGGTGGTGGTGGTGATGGTGGTGTTATAAATAAATATTCATACATATGTATATATATAATTTACCTGTTTATTAAGTTTTCGATTTCGTCATAACTAAAATGTTTAAGCCAGTTTGTCAATTTGGTTTTGAATTTGTAGACAGTGTAGGTTTTACAGTCGTATTGTTTATATATTGTACTAGCTGACCCGGCAAACGTTGTTTTGCCATATAAATTATTTCTAGCTGCCCGGCGCTACTTCGTTCGCGTGGTGTCCTACCCCCTACCCTACTCCTACCCTACTCCTGCCCTACTCCTACACTACTCCTACCCTACTCCTACCCTAATTCTAACCTACTCCTAACCTACTCCTACCCTACTCCTACCCTACTCCTAGCCTACTCCTACCCTACTCCTACCCTACTCCTAACCTACTCCTACACTACTCCTACCCTACTCCTACCTGCTATAAACCTCACGAAGCCCGAGACCTTTCCAACGAATGCAAAACCGTGGAAATCGGTTCGTGCGTTCTGGAGTTATAGCGTCAGGAAGGAAAACCCGACTTATTTTTATATAGTAGATTACGTAAACACCTTTACAATCATGGCCGTAACCACCAAACGTGACGTCCAACACCCCAATCACGAAACACACTTTTTATCACACTCCGAAGAATTTTGAAGGAAATTTATAATCTACTACTTGATATCTACGTTTGAAAAATTCGCCGGTTTGACCACGTAAATAACGCAATGATATATTGTAAAAGTTTATTTACTACTAGCTGCTGCCCGCGACGTCGTCTGCGTGAAGGATCTACAGCACCAAAAATACCTAAGATGCCAGTGTCGCTATAGCCTTATAAATAAACAACTTTTAAAATAGCATTAAAATATAAGTTTTTTTGCAAGCGAAGCAAGTGAAGAGAGTTATATGGGAATCCTGCTGAGTTCAGTCATAAGAAGTGACTGAAGGAAATAGAGAAAATGATGCAGGAATACATTCCAGGACACAAAACATACCTTACAACACTTCCCTATAAACTACGTTGGTAGTTATGCTGCCAGGAGCCAAAATGTAAAGAGAGTCAGGACGGTGACGCGGGAGCAAGCGACGTACAGTTGGCCGTATGAGATTCAACTCGTCCTGAGGTCGACACCCACTGCCCTCAGTGTCTGCCCCTGCGACTTATTGATGGTCATCGCGAAGCAAACACTCACGGGGAACTGTACGCGCTTGAACTGGAACGGGAAGTTATGAGGTATGAGGGAAGTGCGTGGTATAAATACTGCCTCGCCGACGCCACAACCCGTAAGAATTTCCCCCTCAATGGTGTGTCTGTGGAGCGAGATGACTTTAAGGCGGGTCCCGTTACACAACTTCGGAGGAGATAGGTTCCGAAGAAGCATAATCGAGACACCGACCTTCAGCTTGATGGTATGCGCTGGAAGTCCACTTGCTGACAGGGAGTTCAGAAATTTCACGGGATAATGTGTGGCGTCATCTTGCTCGACAACAGTGTTTATCGAGGTGTAGACCACTTCATTCCCCTCAATTTCCGAGAGAATGCATTCGTTAATTGCTGCAGCCCGATCATTTTTGGGCGTCAAAATGTCCATGCTCACACACCCAAGAATTCTGCTGGTGCGGTATACGACTGATGTCCCCGTACATACAGCGAATGAGTTCTTCTAAGCTGGATACCACTCTACCGAGAGACTCTGGAAGAACCACCTGTCCACCTCTCTCTTCTGGTATAGTGCCTTCGCCAAGAAGGAGATCAAAGAATTCTTGAGCACGTGCATTGCCGCCGAGCCGAGCTCTCATATTAATGGTCAAGCGCAGCGTACGAACTCGTGACCACAACGAAGATCATTTCAACGAAGCATTCACCTCGTCAGCCCTCGATCCCCGCGTCACCACGGGAAGCGTTTGCCGGAAATCGCCACTGAACAGAACTGTGACACCACCCATCAAATGTTCGTTCCTGCGGATGCCCTGCAGGGTTCTGTCCACGGCCTCAACTGCCTTCCTATTGGCCATCGTACACTCATCCCATACGATCAGAGAGCAATCCTTGAGCACGTGTCCCTTATCGCTGTTACCTGACACACCACAAACAGGCATTTCGGCGCTCTCTAAATCGATGGGAATTTTAAACATGGCATGTGCTGTCTTGCCACCCGGAAGCAGTGTGGCAGCGATTCCCGACGACGCTACAGCAATAGCAATTTTGCCTTGCCTCCTGCCTGACCTCTGCAAGTATGCCAGTGGTAACAAATGTTTTTCCTGTTCCACCAGGAGCATCCAAGAAAAACATTTTACCCTGGTTTTACCCAACGCTTTCAAGGACGGTGTCATAAATTTGTTTTTGCTCTGAAGAGAACAAAGCGACATGGTCATTTCGTATGGTGATCATTTCGCCCGGATCGTAATTTGTCTCAGCGTTATACTCCCGATTTCCACGGTCTTGATGCGGTGATGATGGCAAACAGATGTCGCATGCGGCTGGGACTGTCACTGACGCTCGCCTCTGCAAGGGTGTCATCCCAATTTTGGTCACCGTCGAGAAGGTGACGTGCTACGCAGGCTGCGCGGTAAGTGGGATACTCCACGCCATCAAATGTCCTCAGAAAGGCGAAAGACGTTGGGCCTCGGACAGTGTGAAGTAACAACCGCAGAAAATAGCATTCGCCATTATTCGGATGCACGGTATAAACCCTACCCAATGCGGTGTCCTTGAAAATTCCCGGAAAACCTTCCACAGCACCTCCTTGTCGACGTCGGTTAAATACACCCCTTTGCTTGTCGTACGTGTAATATGAAGGCACCTCGTCATACGTAAGGGATCTCGCAAACTGGTCGACTTCACAGAGCGTGTTTTTTTAAATTGTCTTCCTCAACTCTGCTCAAGATTTTGAGGGTTTTGTTGGAACTTGAATTTGTCGAAACGAACTATACGATACAACTTTTATGAAGAAAATGCACATTACCATCTATGAATTTTAAGAGTAACTAACTACTAACCTCGCCAACATGATCAAATTTAAATAATTAATTTCCAAAAAGTGTTAACATGTAACTTGATTTGATTTTTATGAAATCTCATAGATGGCGCTGCTTTAAAATTTTCATTATACTACTAACATTCATTAAACTATGTTTCTCTGCCCAAGTTACTTAAATGGCGTAGTTTTTATAGTGTAAAGCTAGATAATAGCATGGCTTACTCAAAAACAACATTTAAATATGCGTCGTTAGATTACACGCTGTCACAGAATACGTAAGAAAAATAAAGATTCACAGCTCCTCCCCCGTAGGTGATAGCGTGATAATATGTAGAATTAATGTTGACCCGACCTCTTAGTAATATTCATGCAAAATTTGAAGTAAATCCATGCAGTACTTTTTGAGTTTAGCCCGGACATACATACAGACAAACAGACAAACAGATAAACAGACAAACAGACAAAAATTCTAAAAACTATATTTTTGGCTTCGATATCGATTGTAGATCACGCCCCAAGTATTCTTTTAAAAAAATATTCAATGTACAGTTTTGACTTTCCTACGATTTTATTATATGTATAGATTTACAGTTGTATTTAATGATAATTTGAATACAAGGTTTTTTAAATAAAACTATCGGTTATATTCAAGAAAAGTATAGTGGAACGGATTTTTAGCTTCATTATGATAAATATTTAGTAATTAGGAACCATATACTCGTAGCTGTAGCGCAGTTTGCTACGTCACAACCGAGCTACGGCGCGGCGTAGCAAAGTGTTACAATTTCATAGACTCTGCGTCATCAGTTTGTTATCAGGGAAATCATTTGACGCGTATCGGATGTCTAAGATATTATTGTACGTTTATACACATTTATAACATCGCGCCTGTATTCCCCGATGGATTAAGCAGAGATGTAGTATTTACCTGGCCCTTTTGCGTCGACGTAACCCATATTTTCCTTCAACTTGATATTTTTTTGTGTTCTTTATCTGCGTCATGTTTACCACAAATAAACGTTTTGTTCTTTCTTGTACTTTTCCTTTCAGAGCTGTAGCTCTAGCAAGTTTCGCACATCCCTACGTTGTAACTAGTAAAGTACAACCCAGTTACTGGGTAATAGCCCTTGATAAGACTGGTTGTCAGACTTAAGGGCTTCTGATGACCCGTAAGGCCGTAACGACAAGAATAACAGCCGTGACCAACTGCTAAACTTGCTTTCCGAGGCACCGAGAGGTCTCGATATGCAATGGACGGTCACCCATCTACGAACCGACCGCGGTAAACGTAGCTTAGCCTTCGACCGACCCGTGCGGCTACTATCAGCCACGAGCCCCAAGGTTATTAAAATACGGTATTCACGTTAACTTAACTAGAAATTGTAATTAAGTTACAACACGTATAACAAGAACTCAATCCATTTTTATTCTTGGAAGCTGACGTCACAGATACATTACTATGCATTCAACAGGTTGTCAACTTATGAATTTAAATTAATTACTTTTGCTTCTCGCAATTGACTCACGTACAGGGTGAGCCAATAAGACGTCCTGCTTAATTTCTATCGTGAAAACCGTTTTATACTGATCACGACTTAATCTAAACTCGTAAAATGAGATGGTGAACAAAATTCAATTGTCTTGGGGTATAAATAAGATAAGCTGTAGTACACAGGGCCCATTTAAATAGTTTACATATCGCATACATCGGTGACTGTCATTATTATAGTGTGGGTATACGTAATATACACACGCGGTTAAAGATAAAATAAACGGGTACACTATGAAGGAATATGAGCCCATATTTTAGCCTGATATAACAAGGTTCCCATAGCTAAGTGATCTAATTGCCTGCGATAGCTACTGATGCAAGCTAGACGACTGAGTTCGATCCCAACTGAGGTATTTTGTTTCGCTGCTTTTTACTTTTTGTTTTTTTAATTAATTTTTTGGTAAAAAAAATCACTCAAGCAAAAACTAGAAAGTTAATTAAATAAAACCAATAAAATAATTTTATTTTTAATTAGGTAAACATTGGTGTTGGTTGGAATGAGCGAGCTTATCGCTTGGGTCATTAGCAAATGATTCGTATCGTTTCTTCCAATATGCCTTCTTTACAATGGTTGTTTTAGGGTTCAATTTGATGTGGGTTGTGGGCAAAAAAAACTTGTGTGGCCGATACAATGATTTAATGCAAAGTAGTTTAAAGCATTATATTCTTTAGCTATCCATACTAGACGTTCGAATGAGTAAAACATTGTTGTTTATCAGTTTTTTTGACAAAGACCAAGTTTTTTGTTGGTTAAGGATGGACGTAAATAGTTTGTCAAAGTATGTACATGAGTATATAAATTGAAACCAATTAAAATTAGATGTGAACTGAAGCAACATGTTAGATAGTAAGAAATTATGACAACTTCTTACGGCATAACAATAACATCAGTTCACCAGACATTTAATAATACGAGTTGTTGTTTAATAATTTAAAGAGGATTACGAACAAATACAAACCTTAGAATTATTTAGGTATTCATCATCATCGGCCTAGCCTTTTCCCAACTATGTTGGGGTCGAATTATTTAGGTATACCACATACCTAAATAATTCTAAGGTTTGTATTTGTTCACATTCGCATAACAAAATATGAACATTACATGCATAAAATATGATAGATATATGTTTAATTGACCTTACCAAATAACTATTATGTATGTACCAACTTTATCAGACTGATCTCAACAAAATAAAATATTATATCTATACATATAATAAAATCGTAGGAAAGTCAAAACTGTACATTGAATATTTTTTTAAAAGAATACTTGGGGCGTGATCTACAATCGATATCGAACCCAAAAATATAGTTTTTAGAATTTTTGTCTGTTTGTCTGTTTATCTGTTTGTCTGTATGTATGTCCGGGCTAAACTCAAAAAGTACTGCATGGATTTACTTCAAATTTTGCATGAATATTACTAAGAGGTCGGGTCAACATTAATTCTAAATATTATCACGCTATCACCTACGGGAGAGGAGCTGTGAATCTTTATTTTTCTTACGTATTCTGTGACAGCGTGTAATCTAACGACGCATATTTAAATGTTGTTTTTGAGTAAGCCATGCTATTATCTTGCTTTACATTATAAAAACTACGCCATTTTAGTAACTTGGGCAGAGAAACATAGTTTAATGAATGTTAGTAGTATAATGAAAATTTTAAAGCAGCGCCATCTATGAGATTTCATAAAAATCAAATCAAGTTACATGTTAACACTTTTTGGAAATTAATTATTTAAATTTGATCATGTTGGCGAGGTTAGTAGTTAGTTATTCTTAAAATTCATAGATGGCAATGTGCATTTTCTTCATAAAAGTTGTATTGTATAGTTCGATTCGACAAATTCAAGTTCCAACAAAACCCTCAAAATCAAGAGCAGAGTTGAGGAAGACAATTTAAAAAAACACGCTCTGTGAAGTCGACCAGTTTGCGAGATCCCTTACGTATGACGAGGTGCCTTCATATTACACGTACGACAAGCAAAGGGGTGTATTTAACCGACGTCGACGAGTAGGTGCTGTGGAAGGTTTTCCGGGAATTTTCAAGGACACTGTATTGGGTAGGGTTTATACTGTGCAACCGAATAATGGCGAATGCTATTATCTGCGGTTGTTACTTCACACTGTCCGAGGCCCAACGTCTTTCGCCTTTCTGAGGACATTTGATGGCGTGGAGTATCCCACTTACCACGCAGCCGGCGTAGCACGTCACCTTCTCGACGGTGACCAAAATTGGGATGACACCCTCGCGGAGGCGAGCGTCAGTGACAGTCCCAGCCGCATGCGTCATCTGTTTGCCATCATCTTGGTGTTTTGTGGAGTCGCGAGCCCGGTAGCTTTGTGGGAGAAGTATCGCCATCATCTGTCTGAAGATTTTCTACGAGCTTTGAGGCGTGCTACTGGAGACGAAGTCGAAGTAACTGATGAACGCGTGCTGAACACCTGTCTCAGTTCACTTCAAGATGTGGTCATTTCTATCGGCGGCAATCCACTGATCGAATTTGGGTTACCGCCTCCCCAATCATCACCGCATCAAGACCGTGGAAATCGGGAGTATAACGCTGAGACAAATTACGATCCGGGCGAAATGACCACCATACGAAATGACCATGTCGCTTTGTTCTCTTCAAAGCAAAAACAAATTTATGACACCGTCCTTGAAAGCGTTGGGTAAAACCAGGGTAAAATGTTTTTCTTGGATGCTCCTGGTGGAACAGGAAAAACATTTGTTACCACTGGCATACTTGCAGAGGTTAAGAGGCAAGGCAAAATTGCTATTGCTGTAGCGTCGTCGGGAATCGCTGCCACACTGCTTCCGGGTGGCAAGACAGCACATGCCATGTTTAAAATTCCCATCGATTTAGAGAGCGCCGAAATGCCTGTTTGTGGTGTGTCACGTAACAGCGATAAGGGACACGTGCTCAAGGATTGCTCTCTGATCGTATGGGATGAGTGTACGATGGCCAATAGGAAGGCAGTTGAGGCCGTGGACAGAACCCTGCAGGACATCCGCAGGAACGAACATTTGATGGGTGGTGTCACAGTTCTGTTCAGTGGCGATTTCCGGCAAACGCTTCCCGTGGTGACGCGGGGATCGAGGGCTGACGAGGTGAATGCTTCGTTGAAACGATCTTCGTTGTGGTCACGAGTTCGTACGCTGCGCTTGACCATTTATATGAGAGCTCGGCTCGGCGGCAATGCACGTGCTCAAGAATTCATTGATCTCCTTCTTGGCGAAGGCACTATACCAGAAGAGAGAGGTGGACAGGTGGTTCTTCCAGAGTCTCTCGGTAGAGTGGTATCCAGCTTAGAAGAACTCATTCGCTGTATGTACGGGGACATCAGTCGTATACCGCACCAGCAGAATTCTTGGGTGTGTGAGCATGGCCATTTTGACGCCCAAAAATGATCTTTTTTTTGAACTCCCTGTCAGCAAGTGGACTTCCAGCGCATACCATCAAGCTGAAGGTCGGTGTCTCGATTATGCTTCTTCGGAACCTATCTCCTCCGAAGTTGTGTAACGGGACCCGCCTTAAAGTCATCTCGCTCCACAGACACACCATTGAGGGGGAAATTCTTACGGGTTGTGGCGTCGGCGAGGCAGTATTTATACCACGCATTTCCCTCATACCTCATAACTTCCCGTTCCAGTTCAAGCGCGTACAGTTCCCCGTGAGTGTTTGCTTCGCGATGACCATCAATAAGTCGCAGGGGCAGACACTGAGGGCAGCGGGTGTCGACGACGAGTTGCTTCTCACACGGCCAACTGTACGTCTCTTGCTCCCGCGTCACCAGTCCTGACTCTCTTTACATTTTGGCTCCTGGCAGCATAACTACCAACGTAGTTTATAGGGAAGTGTTGTAAGGTATGTTTTGTGTCCTAGAATGTATTCCTGCGTTATTTTCTCTATTTCCTTCAGTCACATCTTATGACTGAACTCAGCAGGATTCCCATATAACTCTCTTCACTGGCTTCGCTTGCAAAAAAAACTTATATTTTAATGCTATTTTAAAAGTTGTTTATTTATAAGGCTATAGCGACACTGGCATCTTAGGTATTTTTGGTGCTGTAGAGCCTTCACGCAGACGACGTCGCGGGCAGCAGCTAGTATACCTATAAAAATTGAATGTTAATAACATATTTTAAAGATTGCTTATTGTTAATTTGTATCCTAAATTTATTTTATTTTAATAATTAATTTTATAATTTTTGCTGTGCCCTACAGGGTCCATAATTGTACCTTAGCTTTAAGCCATTGTAACACCTCTACAACATTATGGAATGCAAATAAATATATGAATATGAAAAATAAGGTTCATAGTCATCTACTAATAAAAATAAATTCTAATAAGACTATATACCATATTGTTCTTCCGATCAAAATTAATGTATGA
Organism: Apamea sordens; assembly: GCA_945859715.1. Classification (NCBI taxonomy): domain Eukaryota; kingdom Metazoa; phylum Arthropoda; class Insecta; order Lepidoptera; family Noctuidae; genus Apamea; species Apamea sordens. Next base: position 9,933,687 of record OX244006.1, on the reverse strand, counting down.
CCTAGCAAACTGTAGTCGGTTTTGTCGGCGCGCAGTGGACACCAAAATCTTCCGCGCTGGCTTGCTCCAACGTAAACCAGCTGAATGTAGGTGATTTCTCACACATTGTGTGCTATTGCTGTTATGCGTGTGGACAAGAAGGGATCAGCCTTGTGCCTTGCCACGATGTCGTGGTGTCGAGCCAATGAATTTGCCTTTAAACTACGAGTAATACTAACCACTCGAAAGTGGCGTCTCAGCATGCCACCTGGTTGCGACGATCTAGCTTTATGATGTAGAAATGATTGCTGGGTGGTGAGGAGGTAAAGGGATAACATAAACCAGTTAATTAATTCGAATAGTACATCATTTTAAAATATTTCAGCAATTTGCAAATTCGACCTTTGCCAACATTATCCACTATTTAATCGGCACCTTTAAACATTTATGAAACTTTTGTACCTCGTTGCATAGATGATTAAATGAAAATGTATTCCCCGTAATTTGTACGCTTAGTGTGATAGTAATTTTTTTAGATAACTGGTGTCAAAGTTCGTGTGCGTAGATGATTTTTGAAAATAGTTAATAAACTTCTTACTTTAACTTTTAACTGTTTGATATTTTAGAAAATTTGGTTACATCAATAGGTGTGTTAAAGTATTAGGTAGCCAATGGAATAGCCATGACAGCCACTCAATTAGAGAATTTAGAGATAAGTGATATTTAGTGACGAATACTAGGAAATTTTCTAAAAAAAATGAAAGTCGGTTTTTCTCGTATTCCATGAATTTTCGCCTAGGCTTTATGGGGTGCTTAATTGTTGCAAATGGGTCACACTATCACGCCCTGGAAGGAACACGTCGAGTTTCCCTGTCACCCTGTATATCTAATTAATATTACTTATCTATACATATAATAAAATCGTAGGAAAGTCAAAACTGTACATTGAATATTTTTTTAAAAGAATACTTGGGGCGTGATCTACAATCGATATCGAACCCAAAAATATAGTTTTTAGAATTTTTGTCTGTTTGTCTGTTTATCTGTTTGTCTGTATGTATGTCCGGGCTAAACTCAAAAAGTACTGCATGGATTTACTTCAAATTTTGCATGAATATTACTAAGAGGTCGGGTCAACATTAATTCTAAATATTATCACGCTATCACCTACGGGAGAGGAGCTGTGAATCTTTATTTTTCTTACGTATTCTGTGACAGCGTGTAATCTAACGACGCATATTTAAATGTTGTTTTTGAGTAAGCCATGCTATTATCTTGCTTTACATTATAAAAACTACGCCATTTTAGTAACTTGGGCAGAGAAACATAGTTTAATGAATGTTAGTAGTATAATGAAAATTTTAAAGCAGCGCCATCTATGAGATTTCATAAAAATCAAATCAAGTTACATGTTAACACTTTTTGGAAATTAATTATTTAAATTTGATCATGTTGGCGAGGTTAGTAGTTAGTTATTCTTAAAATTCATAGATGGCAATGTGCATTTTCTTCATAAAAGTTGTATTGTATAGTTCGATTCGACAAATTCAAGTTCCAACAAAACCCTCAAAATCAAGAGCAGAGTTGAGGAAGACAATTTAAAAAAACACGCTCTGTGAAGTCGACCAGTTTGCGAGATCCCTTACGTATGACGAGGTGCCTTCATATTACACGTACGACAAGCAAAGGGGTGTATTTAACCGACGTCGACGAGTAGGTGCTGTGGAAGGTTTTCCGGGAATTTTCAAGGACACTGAATTGGGTAGGGTTTATACTGTGCAACCGAATAATGGCGAATGCTATTATCTGCGGTTGTTACTTCACACTGTCCGAGGCCCAACGTCTTTCGCCTTTCTGAGGACATTTGATGGCGTGGAGTATCCCACTTACCACGCAGCCGGCGTAGCACGTCACCTTCTCGACGGTGACCAAAATTGGGATGACACCCTCGCGGAGGCGAGCGTCAGTGACAGTCCCAGCCGCATGCGTCATCTGTTTGCCATCATCTTGGTGTTTTGTGGAGTCGCGAGCCCGGTAGCTTTGTGGGAGAAGTATCGCCATCATCTGTCTGAAGATTTTCTACGAGCTTTGAGGCGTGCTACTGGAGACGAAGTCGAAGTAACTGATGAACGCGTGCTGAACACCTGTCTCAGTTCACTTCAAGATGTGGTCATTTCTATCGGCGGCAATCCACTGATCGAATTTGGGTTACCGCCTCCCCAATCATCACCGCATCAAGACCGTGGAAATCGGGAGTATAACGCTGAGACAAATTACGATCCGGGCGAAATGACCACCATACGAAATGACCATGTCGCTTTGTTCTCTTCAAAGCAAAAACAAATTTATGACACCGTCCTTGAAAGCGTTGGGTAAAACCAGGGTAAAATGTTTTTCTTGGATGCTCCTGGTGGAACAGGAAAAACATTTGTTACCACTGGCATACTTGCAGAGGTTAAGAGGCAAGGCAAAATTGCTATTGCTGTAGCGTCGTCGGGAATCGCTGCCACACTGCTTCCGGGTGGCAAGACAGCACATGCCATGTTTAAAATTCCCATCGATTTAGAGAGCGCCGAAATGCCTGTTTGTGGTGTGTCACGTAACAGCGATAAGGGACACGTGCTCAAGGATTGCTCTCTGATCGTATGGGATGAGTGTACGATGGCCAATAGGAAGGCAGTTGAGGCCGTGGACAGAACCCTGCAGGACATCCGCAGGAACGAACATTTGATGGGTGGTGTCACAGTTCTGTTCAGTGGCGATTTCCGGCAAACGCTTCCCGTGGTGACGCGGGGATCGAGGGCTGACGAGGTGAATGCTTCGTTGAAACGATCTTCGTTGTGGTCACGAGTTCGTACGCTGCGCTTGACCATTTATATGAGAGCTCGGCTCGGCGGCAATGCACGTGCTCAAGAATTCATTGATCTCCTTCTTGGCGAAGGCACTATACCAGAAGAGAGAGGTGGACAGGTGGTTCTTCCAGAGTCTCTCGGTAGAGTGGTATCCAGCTTAGAAGAACTCATTCGCTGTATGTACGGGGACATCAGTCGTATACCGCACCAGCAGAATTCTTGGGTGTGTGAGCATGGCCATTTTGACGCCCAAAAATGATCTTTTTTTTGAACTCCCTGTCAGCAAGTGGACTTCCAGCGCATACCATCAAGCTGAAGGTCGGTGTCTCGATTATGCTTCTTCGGAACCTATCTCCTCCGAAGTTGTGTAACGGGACCCGCCTTAAAGTCATCTCGCTCCACAGACACACCATTGAGGGGGAAATTCTTACGGGTTGTGGCGTCGGCGAGGCAGTATTTATACCACGCATTTCCCTCATACCTCATAACTTCCCGTTCCAGTTCAAGCGCGTACAGTTCCCCGTGAGTGTTTGCTTCGCGATGACCATCAATAAGTCGCAGGGGCAGACACTGAGGGCAGCGGGTGTCGACGACGAGTTGCTTCTCACACGGCCAACTGTACGTCTCTTGCTCCCGCGTCACCAGTCCTGACTCTCTTTACATTTTGGCTCCTGGCAGCATAACTACCAACGTAGTTTATAGGGAAGTGTTGTAAGGTATGTTTTGTGTCCTAGAATGTATTCCTGCGTTATTTTCTCTATTTCCTTCAGTCACATCTTATGACTGAACTCAGCAGGATTCCCATATAACTCTCTTCACTGGCTTCGCTTGCAAAAAAAACTTATATTTTAATGCTATTTTAAAAGTTGTTTATTTATAAGGCTATAGCGACACTGGCATCTTAGGTATTTTTGGTGCTGTAGAGCCTTCACGCAGACGACGTCGCGGGCAGCAGCTAGTATACCTATAAAAATTGAATGTTAATAACATATTTTAAAGATTGCTTATTGTTAATTTGTATCCTAAATTTATTTTATTTTAATAATTAATTTTATAATTTTTGCTGTGCCCTACAGGGTCCATAATTGTACCTTAGCTTTAAGCCATTGTAACACCTCTACAACATTATGGAATGCAAATAAATATATGAATATGAAAAATAAGGTTCATAGTCATCTACTAATAAAAATAAATTCTAATAAGACTATATACCATATTGTTCTTCCGATCAAAATTAATGTATGACCTAGCAAACTGTAGTCGGTTTTGTCGGCGCGCAGTGGACACCAAAATCTTCCGCGCTGGCTTGCTCCAACGTAAACCAGCTGAATGTAGGTGATTTCTCACACATTGTGTGCTATTGCTGTTATGCGTGTGGACAAGAAGGGATCAGCCTTGTGCCTTGCCACGATGTCGTGGTGTCGAGCCAATGAATTTGCCTTTAAACTACGAGTAATACTAACCACTCGAAAGTGGCGTCTCAGCATGCCACCTGGTTGCGACGATCTAGCTTTATGATGTAGAAATGATTGCTGGGTGGTGAGGAGGTAAAGGGATAACATAAACCAGTTAATTAATTCGAATAGTACATCATTTTAAAATATTTCAGCAATTTGCAAATTCGACCTTTGCCAACATTATCCACTATTTAATCGGCACCTTTAAACATTTATGAAACTTTTGTACCTCGTTGCATAGATGATTAAATGAAAATGTATTCCCCGTAATTTGTACGCTTAGTGTGATAGTAATTTTTTTAGATAACTGGTGTCAAAGTTCGTGTGCGTAGATGATTTTTGAAAATAGTTAATAAACTTCTTACTTTAACTTTTAACTGTTTGATATTTTAGAAAATTTGGTTACATCAATAGGTGTGTTAAAGTATTAGGTAGCCAATGGAATAGCCATGACAGCCACTCAATTAGAGAATTTAGAGATAAGTGATATTTAGTGACGAATACTAGGAAATTTTCTAAAAAAAATGAAAGTCGGTTTTTCTCGTATTCCATGAATTTTCGCCTAGGCTTTATGGGGTGCTTAATTGTTGCAAATGGGTCACACTATCACGCCCTGGAAGGAACACGTCGAGTTTCCCTGTCACCCTGTATATCTAATTAATATTACTTATCTATACATATAATAAAATCGTAGGAAAGTCAAAACTGTACATTGAATATTTTTTTAAAAGAATACTTGGGGCGTGATCTACAATCGATATCGAACCCAAAAATATAGTTTTTAGAATTTTTGTCTGTTTGTCTGTTTATCTGTTTGTCTGTATGTATGTCCGGGCTAAACTCAAAAAGTACTGCATGGATTTACTTCAAATTTTGCATGAATATTACTAAGAGGTCGGGTCAACATTAATTCTAAATATTATCACGCTATCACCTACGGGAGAGGAGCTGTGAATCTTTATTTTTCTTACGTATTCTGTGACAGCGTGTAATCTAACGACGCATATTTAAATGTTGTTTTTGAGTAAGCCATGCTATTATCTTGCTTTACATTATAAAAACTACGCCATTTTAGTAACTTGGGCAGAGAAACATAGTTTAATGAATGTTAGTAGTATAATGAAAATTTTAAAGCAGCGCCATCTATGAGATTTCATAAAAATCAAATCAAGTTACATGTTAACACTTTTTGGAAATTAATTATTTAAATTTGATCATGTTGGCGAGGTTAGTAGTTAGTTATTCTTAAAATTCATAGATGGCAATGTGCATTTTCTTCATAAAAGTTGTATTGTATAGTTCGATTCGACAAATTCAAGTTCCAACAAAACCCTCAAAATCAAGAGCAGAGTTGAGGAAGACAATTTAAAAAAACACGCTCTGTGAAGTCGACCAGTTTGCGAGATCCCTTACGTATGACGAGGTGCCTTCATATTACACGTACGACAAGCAAAGGGGTGTATTTAACCGACGTCGACGAGTAGGTGCTGTGGAAGGTTTTCCGGGAATTTTCAAGGACACTGAATTGGGTAGGGTTTATACTGTGCAACCGAATAATGGCGAATGCTATTATCTGCGGTTGTTACTTCACACTGTCCGAGGCCCAACGTCTTTCGCCTTTCTGAGGACATTTGATGGCGTGGAGTATCCCACTTACCACGCAGCCGGCGTAGCACGTCACCTTCTCGACGGTGACCAAAATTGGGATGACACCCTCGCGGAGGCGAGCGTCAGTGACAGTCCCAGCCGCATGCGTCATCTGTTTGCCATCATCTTGGTGTTTTGTGGAGTCGCGAGCCCGGTAGCTTTGTGGGAGAAGTATCGCCATCATCTGTCTGAAGATTTTCTACGAGCTTTGAGGCGTGCTACTGGAGACGAAGTCGAAGTAACTGATGAACGCGTGCTGAACACCTGTCTCAGTTCACTTCAAGATGTGGTCATTTCTATCGGCGGCAATCCACTGATCGAATTTGGGTTACCGCCTCCCCAATCATCACCGCATCAAGACCGTGGAAATCGGGAGTATAACGCTGAGACAAATTACGATCCGGGCGAAATGACCACCATACGAAATGACCATGTCGCTTTGTTCTCTTCAAAGCAAAAACAAATTTATGACACCGTCCTTGAAAGCGTTGGGTAAAACCAGGGTAAAATGTTTTTCTTGGATGCTCCTGGTGGAACAGGAAAAACATTTGTTACCACTGGCATACTTGCAGAGGTTAAGAGGCAAGGCAAAATTGCTATTGCTGTAGCGTCGTCGGGAATCGCTGCCACACTGCTTCCGGGTGGCAAGACAGCACATGCCATGTTTAAAATTCCCATCGATTTAGAGAGCGCCGAAATGCCTGTTTGTGGTGTGTCACGTAACAGCGATAAGGGACACGTGCTCAAGGATTGCTCTCTGATCGTATGGGATGAGTGTACGATGGCCAATAGGAAGGCAGTTGAGGCCGTGGACAGAACCCTGCAGGACATCCGCAGGAACGAACATTTGATGGGTGGTGTCACAGTTCTGTTCAGTGGCGATTTCCGGCAAACGCTTCCCGTGGTGACGCGGGGATCGAGGGCTGACGAGGTGAATGCTTCGTTGAAACGATCTTCGTTGTGGTCACGAGTTCGTACGCTGCGCTTGACCATTTATATGAGAGCTCGGCTCGGCGGCAATGCACGTGCTCAAGAATTCATTGATCTCCTTCTTGGCGAAGGCACTATACCAGAAGAGAGAGGTGGACAGGTGGTTCTTCCAGAGTCTCTCGGTAGAGTGGTATCCAGCTTAGAAGAACTCATTCGCTGTATGTACGGGGACATCAGTCGTATACCGCACCAGCAGAATTCTTGGGTGTGTGAGCATGGCCATTTTGACGCCCAAAAATGATCTTTTTTTTGAACTCCCTGTCAGCAAGTGGACTTCCAGCGCATACCATCAAGCTGAAGGTCGGTGTCTCGATTATGCTTCTTCGGAACCTATCTCCTCCGAAGTTGTGTAACGGGACCCGCCTTAAAGTCATCTCGCTCCACAGACACACCATTGAGGGGGAAATTCTTACGGGTTGTGGCGTCGGCGAGGCAGTATTTATACCACGCATTTCCCTCATACCTCATAACTTCCCGTTCCAGTTCAAGCGCGTACAGTTCCCCGTGAGTGTTTGCTTCGCGATGACCATCAATAAGTCGCAGGGGCAGACACTGAGGGCAGCGGGTGTCGACGACGAGTTGCTTCTCACACGGCCAACTGTACGTCTCTTGCTCCCGCGTCACCAGTCCTGACTCTCTTTACATTTTGGCTCCTGGCAGCATAACTACCAACGTAGTTTATAGGGAAGTGTTGTAAGGTATGTTTTGTGTCCTAGAATGTATTCCTGCGTTATTTTCTCTATTTCCTTCAGTCACATCTTATGACTGAACTCAGCAGGATTCCCATATAACTCTCTTCACTGGCTTCGCTTGCAAAAAAAACTTATATTTTAATGCTATTTTAAAAGTTGTTTATTTATAAGGCTATAGCGACACTGGCATCTTAGGTATTTTTGGTGCTGTAGAGCCTTCACGCAGACGACGTCGCGGGCAGCAGCTAGTATACAATATATGCGCATACAAGTTAAAATACTTATATGTTTTAAATATACACTGACATTAGTAAACATAATAATCTATTTTACTATTATCTATTTTTATTTACGTTATTAAGGCTTTTCTTTAAAGAAAATTAATTTATTTAGAAAAAAAAAATAAGATGGTTTCGGAAAAAATATATATTAGAAACTATTTCATTGTAAAGTAACAAGTATGCAACTTCAAACAAATCTTTTGCAGCTAAGTTATACTGAAAATGTTCTATCCAAGTTAAGAAAAGAAAAGAAAGAACATACGTTTATTTATGGTAAACATGACGTAGAGAAAAAACATAAAAAGAACAAGTGGGGGAAAATATGCGTCACATTTTTTTTGGGCAACATTATTGGTGTTTTTGTTTTAATTTTTGCTGGACTGTTTAGAACTGTTTGTATAATTTTTCTTATTTAACTTTCACGATATTTTCCTTCATCTTTTAGAGAGTGGTGGGGTTCAGTTTTAGTGGTGGTAAAATTATTTACACAAAGTAAAGTGCTTTCCTGGGTTCGAACCCTCAACCTATAACTAAAAAGTCAGGGCCGTTACCACTGAACCACCACTGCTCTGGAATGTGATAATGATACGCAAAATAATTTACTGTACGCGTTTTCTACAGATAAAAGAATATAAACTTACCTCCGCCAGTGTTCTTAATTAACTGAGCTGTTCATTTACCTGAAATGAAGAAAATTAATGACATTCATTATGATTCTCGTTTAGTTAATATTACTCGTGGATAATATTAGGTATATAGCCTACCACTACGGACTATCACTGAAAACGCGTATTAGAATAGTATTCATGAATACACCGTCACCTACGGACCGCAAATATGGTCTTTAACAAAGCGTCAATAGTCCGCACTTGGAGTCTACCAACGGGTTATGGAACGAAGTATACTAGGTGCAAACTCACAGACCGCTTTAAAAACTTTATACTTCGTTCCAAAACACAAATAGCGGACGCTGGCCGCACAGCTGCTGGGCTAAAGTGGAACTGAGCTGACCATATCTGTCGCATGTCGGAGCAGCAATATGCAAACGCCACCACTCCGTGGATCCCAAATGGTAAGAAACGACAGCGCGGCAGGCCCAGAAAGAGATGGCGGAATGAGCTGGACTCATTCCCAAAGGATAGGCCCACAATCGCAGTAGACCGGGAAAAGTGGAAGGAGGGAATGGCCGCCTTTGCACTGCAGTGGGACAACACTGGCTTATAATAATAAAATAGGTTCTCCTAGTAAAATTGCTGTTTTACTAAATCGACATGTGTAATTTTTGATAGGCAGACATTTTTTTAAAAATGATTATTACCGAATACTAGTCACTCGCTAGCAATGAAAAAGAAAGGGCAATGACTTTTCTATTTGAAAGTACAGACGCCAGCACATCAAGCTACTACAATCTGTCAAATTTCTTTAATAGACTTTCAACTTTATTGTTAAAGCATTAAGGTTCAAGGTAGATTGGGAAAATTTGACAGTTTCGGGTAGCTTGATGTGCTGGCGTCTGTACAAAAAGAGTCGAAAGCGATTTAACTTTATAGAAAATGGCGCGAAATTTTAGCGCCCCCTCATGGCATTCACTGTACTAACCGATCAACCAATGATAATTAAGTTACAGTTTGACCAATATAACGAAATCAACGGGTACTATTTTGATAATGTTGTCGTCTTGAAATTGCTTGCGACGATATATAAGTGCAAGATTGCGACTATAATCTTCGTAGTTCATCGCTAGGTTCACAAAATGTATTTCATAGTACTGTTAGTGATATTTTTCATAGTAATAGCTGCATGGTCGTGGTTGAGACAATATCCCAACGCGCCCCCTGAGTTTCCTGGGGCATTACCAATCTTGGGACATACACACAAGTTCTTTGGGGATCGAAAAGGTGAGTAAAAAATGTATTTTTTTAACAATAGGTATAATATTATATTTCCTCGTTTCGAATGTGTTGTCTCAAATGTGGTGTACTGTAGTAGGGGCATGTGTTAAAATCATGTAACGTTGTATATTCTGCGTTAATTTCAAAGTGTGTTCCTAAATTACCCTAGACTGATAAAAATGTCGTTTTAATTATGTTTATTTTGGCCTGTTATTAGGCATTGACACCCTCTCATTGTTATAAGAAATGAATTCCCATAAACTAAAATGCCTTATTCCGACTTAGAAAGTGTAACTGTCTGTCACTTGTTCATATTTATGTAATAACAAAATATTATATTGAATTTAAAATTGACATAATAATATGGTCCGGGCCACTAAGGAACAAATAAATTCTCTATTTAATCGGAAACAATATAGGGGCAATTACCGGCGGACAGTTTGATGCAATAATTCAATGAATTCCAAAGAATCTTGTGAAATATCCGACTTCTAATCTTAACAAAAAATACTAGACACGCATCTGGCAACTATAAGATGGGCCGACGGGATGCCGAAACGAACCCTTAAAACAATGGAGAAATTGTACAAAAAGAGCCATAAAGCTGTTCTGCAAAAATGTGGGAAATGGACTGAGCGTGGCGTTTTTTGGGAACTGTGAGGAGACTGAAGTATTAAGTCAAGTTTTAGACTACCAATGGGGGAGGAAGTGATAGTTTAGGCTACTTAGATTAATAGCCTTGGTTCTCCTCTTCACGCCGCACTGTCAGAACTAACGACATTGATTTTACCAAGAATAGCAAGGTTATTGATAAAACTAGACTCCATGGTTATTATTATTATTCTTCTTCCCAGCTTAAACACTAGGAAGTAGTGAAGCGAGATACAGCTGGGAAGCTATTAATGATAACTTATTCCAGCATTGAAATAAATCATCTAAATGATCGTATCTAATCATTGATGCTATTTTCTCTTGTATACTTGTACCTTGACAAATATTTGTCAGTTTCGGTTGGTTGTAGGGAAAACGGAGGACGCCTTTCGCTATACTTGACACTGAGCTCTAATGCTCGTGACTTTTGACGACTGTTGACGACCACATATATAATACGGAAGGTAGAACCGTAAAACTCACAGTTCTTTAAAATCAAACTAAGCGATAAGGCCAATCTATAATTAAATGATTAACCAAACGTTACTGATGATTTCTGCTTCCAAAAAGGTCTCGCCACAGAACACTTGCGTGAGGCACGTTGTATGCACATTTCCGGGAGAGGGGGTAGGCTTCACCAAGTACCCCAAACTGGATTGGTAGGCGCAGAAAGCGGTACTTCTGGACACGGCTCGCATTGTCAAAGAGTTCCCCTCTGCCCTGACCGCCGGTAGCTTGGACCCTGTTCCCGATACCGCTGGACTACTATTTTTTTTATATTTTTTAATGTTTTTTATCCTTTTTGTTTATAAAAATATTTAAAAATGTAATTTATAAGTATTTAAGTGAAATAAAGGAGATAATAATAGTTTAATAATAATTTATTTCTCACCAACATAGCCACAAGGATATACATATAAATTAATAGTACTTATTACTAGGTAAGTATATTTCTGTCATAATTACATTATACAATAATAATCCCACAGCATTTGTGGTGGTAAAGAGAGGTTTACTTAGGGTGTTGACTGTATCTTCTGAACTACATAGGCGAGGCGTGTATCTCAGAATATAGTACCTACTCAGCTGACAATTTAATTATTTTATAACTAAGGTGATGTATATAATAGACCACGTTCCCTAAGCACTATATAAATGTCTTACTCAATCCTAGGACAGATTACTGCGAAGTCAAACTGCCATTGAGGGAGACAAGTTTTGAGCAGTTCTAAACGCGTACCAATGTGAATGACACACTTACGGCAGCCTATCCCCTTTCTAAGGTAATACACAAAACTAGCACAAGTGCACCATAGACTCGGTCTTTAGCAAAACTCATTGCGATCATTCTAGGTGTACACCGAAGTGGGAATTCGTCAATTCATATTTCTTTACTCTGCCCCATCCAGAGGATGCGGTGAGTGTAAAATATTATGTCAAAGAAGTATGTCACAAATAAATTAAAAATAGACAACGTAATTTGAGAGCAGTTAATAGACATTTAAGTAGTTATGCCGTTAAGGAGGTGCCAGGGAAGCCACATGTGCAGAAGAAATTATTACCAAACTACCTTGTCTTCAACGTAGTCTTTAATCTTATAATTATTATTTTTTTATAAGGGCACGTTTGATGAGGGTTTTGAACTTTCCATCGCTAAGTTCTGTTACCGGCTTATAAAAGCGGATGCTGTTTATATGAAATGTCTTGCTAGTTTTAGCTAATCTAAATTTAGGTATCACAATTTCATTTTTACTACGTGTATTTATATTATGAAATCACTTCTTATTTTGAAAAGTCCTAAGTTTTTGCGAACATACACAATACTTACTAAAACATAAAGAGAGGTAGAGTTAGTATAGATCATTTTTGTTAGTGTATGCAAATAAATAAAACGTTGTTCATTCATTGTTGTTCATGTTGCTTTTGGTCATCCTCCCTTTCACTACCTTTGCCTTACTTTTACAGTCTGAAAGATTGCTAATGAGATTCAAAGTCAGCCTGTGTGGCAATTATATACTTGGGAAGGCCCCCACTGGACAACTGAGTTAAAACTAAACTATTTTTATTTTTCAGATCTATGGAATATTATAAAAGAAGTCCAAATCTTCGCATTAGAAAAAGGTGGTGTTTGCGAGGCATGGTTCCCCAATCATTCAATTTACAGTAAGTCCTCTCATGTATCAAGTACACTCCGTTATTATCACAGAGCACGGAATTGCCGCACCAACGGCAGCGTACAGCGTACAGACGGTAGTAATACTAAAATTCGTGGCACCGAAAGAGCATTGAGCATAAAACTTCTCTCATGAACCGCCTCAAAAGCGGTCAGTTTCTATACGTTATTTGTGTCGTAGTGCAAGTAAACGTTTGTATCGAAAGTGTTGACAACGCCGCTTCTAGCAGCAGCCACCGAGGCGTCTCCGTGCTCTGTAGTAAAATCATTCTTCTAGAAAAGCAAAAACTAATCACAATAACTGTAATTTAATTTATGTATTTCTGTTTCAGTGGTAACCGATCCAGAAGATAGCCTAACAATAGCCAATTCATGTTTCAATAAACCATATGTCTACGATTTTCCAAAGGAATTTATAGATAATGGACTCATCACAGCAGAAGGTAACTACAAACTAAGTAATTATTAAAAATAATGCACGACAATATTGATTAATTGTACGCATGATGACATAATTACCGACTTTGTTTTTTTTTTTTTTTAATTTAAGCAAACTTAAAAAAAAATACTTGCATCGGTAAAACACTGTTTAGACGGTAAAGTCAACGTTAATACCTATATTTATTTCCAAAATGTACCGCTAACTTTTTTACCGTTGGCTCTGACTTCATAAAAATAAGGACCAAATAAGCAACTATGAAATGTTTTTGTTTCAGCGTCGATTTGGAAAGCTCACCGCAAATTATTAAATCCAGCGTTCAACCAACAAGTGCTTAACACATACGTTAATGAAATGAACGTACAAGCTCGAAGTCTTGTCTGTCAATTAACTTCCGAAGTGGGTAAAGGCCCGTTTGATGTGCGAAAGTTCATCGTAAACTATACATTGTCAATTGTAACTCGTAAGTATTATTGTGGTAGTAACAGACGTAAGGAGCATGGGTACTGAAGATAAAGGCTAACGTTGTGGTTAATCTGCACGCTTAAGCGACACGCGTGTTTTGATAGCTACTGTGGAGAAAACATATGACGACACCATGAGGCGACTTTTGGAGCGACGACGGACAGACACAGCACGCTTGACGCAAGTTGCGTTACAAGTCGTATCGCTCGAACCCGTAAGCGGGGCCTACCACTCGACTATCCAAAGGCATATTTTGTCAAAATGGTTACTTGGTTTATAGAAAATATGTATTTTCTTTCGCAGGGACTTCTCTAGGATTGAATACTCAAGATCAAACTACAATAGATACAGATTATGCACATGGAGTTGAAGATTTATTAAATTTATATTGTGATAGGTTTCAAAAAGTGTGGTTGCATTTGACGTATATATTTGAGTGGAGTTCAATGAAGCGCAGACAAAATATACTATTGAAGAAACTGAAGAACATCATGGATCTAGTAATTATTACAAATGATTCAGATTCCGATTGATCGTGTGTTACGCAATTAGGATGTAATAGATGCTACGGAACCCAACTCAGTCATGGCCATGGCCACACACTTGGCTGGTTTTATTTCATATAATTATTTGTTGTTTATTTTCATCTTCAGCTTTCTGCTACTGTATGCTTCACACAAAGGACTAGAGATCTAGATTCCTATCAAAATATCTCACTTTTCTACATAGTTTATTAAATTATTGTTGAGCAACTTGTAATTTTGGTACAATTTTATTTTAGATTATTCATAAAAGAAAATCCGAGGTAAAGGCAAACAAATGTCAGAATATGTATGATGAATCGACACCAGGTAAACAAATGAAATAATTTTATTTAGGTACTTACCTTTTATCTTCAACCACTAACTGATAAATAAAGGCGCGTTGGGCCGTGAGACGTCCACTACTAAATGTAGGCCTCCCCTTGGCATGGCTTTAATGACTGCTCCTGTGCTCTCCGCATTTAGCATATATCCGCGACCGTCTGCCTGACCACGCTATAGTGCCGTACAGGCATCACGCACACTGGTCAACTACTTTCGTTTTGAGACACTGGTATTTGGGACGTAAAGGTACTGCTTCTAGAACGGTGCCCAGCCGAGACGGATTCGACGAATGTTGACACGGCCGACAAATGCAGTTCCAACTTGACAATATCTTTCACTATAATTCCAACAAAAGTTGTTGCATTCAGAATATGTTCAGTTACAATGGCTTAAAACTATACAAAACATACTATGTTTCAGGTAAATTCAAACCAGTACTAGATCAAATGCTGAATTTGGCTGAAGAACAAGCGGTCTTTACAGATGATGACATCAGACAACACCTGGATACTTTAGTAGCCGCTGCTTTCGACACAAGTTCTTCGGCTATGACATTAATTTTATTAGTGATAGGGTCAGACCTAGATCTACAAGAACGAATTTTTAATGAGTAAGTAACATTTAAAATACAGTATTTGTACGATCTGACACGTACTTGCACAAAATCTATAACATTCCCACTGCTGGGACTCAGGAATCCTATCTGTGAGCGGGAGTGAGCTGTGGACCACCATGCGGGCCCAGTGCATGTTGTTAGATGTCACACAAGTCTTCGAATTTTTTGGTTCTGGACATGCCTATTTTATCACGTAGTTTTCCTTCACTCTTTTAAGAGCAGTGGTATTGATTTGATAGTGTATATTAGTGCGGGTTGGTGGATAGATATCTTCATACTTAGTAGGCTAAAAATGGCGATCACGAATGATGGGTTTTGTATTCATTACAGGTTACAAGATGTACTTGAACATAAAGATGACGATTTTCTTAAACAAGATCTACCGAAACTCGTGTACTTGGAGGCCGTGATCAAAGAGACGTTGAGACTGTATCCTGTCATCCCTATAATCGGAAGAAAAGTTGAAAAAGATATAAACTTGAGTATGTACCTTTACAACGTTATTCTTTACACCTTCTTCAGCGTGATACTCATTTAATGTTAGCCTGCAACATCCTACTGCTGCTGAAAAGCACCTCCCATGACTTCTAACAGAATATTCTATTCTATTCTAGCTCGTTCGATCCAGGGCTAATGTTTGTTTTGACCAGCTCGTCCCGCCATCTTCTAAGAGGTCTGCCTCCTTCTGGCTTTGTCAGGGCTCTATATAGTGAATATTTTGGCCCAAATCCATATTTAATTTTGTATATTTTTAGAGAACTGCACGTTGCGAGCTGGGAGTTCATGCGTGTTAGGGGTATATGGTCTCCTCCGTCACCCCATGTGGGGCCCAGACGTGGATCAGTTCCGACCGGAGCGATGGCTAAGCTCTGCTACCTTGCCGGATCATCCAAGCCTTAATGCAGCCTTCGGAATTGGCAAGCGACACTGCATCGGTATACATACTCATATTAACCACTCAGAAATGTCCGAGTTTAGCTACACTCGCTTCACATCTCTTGGCAGAAAAAATGGACATTTAGTCTATTTACAACCTATTCTATCCAGTAGCACTGTCGTGAGACTCAAGATTAGAAGCAAACAAATATTAACCATTACAATTTATGATTCAATATTAATGTAAAAGCAATCTTACCTATTAATTTGAAAGAATGACCTGTTATTCAAAATGTCAATTAACTTAAATTGTCCGTATAATAAAATCATAACTGGTATTCTTTGACAATTGTATGAAATGGCAATAACCCGGCAAAATTGATATACTCTGAACAATTAATCCTGACTTTACATCTATAACATAAAATGCAAAGATAAAATGTATTTATTTATTTAAATTACAATATTATGACACCTTCACAGACTTATCTAAGGCGATGAAAATAATGTAGATTATAATCTAATACTTACAATTTATAATTCCACAGGTAAAGCATACAGCATGATGGTGATGAAGACGGCGTTGGCGCATATTTTACGGCGATACCATGTTACTGGCGACATCAACAATGTAGTGTGTGAATTTGATATAGTATTAAAACCAGTAGAAGGACATCACATTAGATTAACACTAAGGACATAGTATATTATAGAAACCGGTATGTTTTCTGGCTGAAAATTAGATGATAATGTAATTCAACAGCAGCTACCGATTTTTTTTTGTAATTTCATTTATCATTTCTTTAATTTTCATTGTACTGTATCAATAAAGTGTGGAATCTAATTGGTATATTTGTACAGCTCTAGCGGCACCAATAGAAAAATAAAGAACGATAGAACCTACTATAAACTTGTCCCCATTTTATTTATTTTCTTTTGATTCATCGAGCAAATTTTTTTCTCATAATTTTCGTTACGAGCTAAAAAATAACAAACCGTATGATTCAAGTTTGAAATATATGGGGTTTCCTGAAAAAAATCATCTACATAATTATGTTTGTTTTCCATTTTTAGTCACAATAAAATAGATAAAACATAATAATTACCGACTTATATAATATGGAATATAAAACAACACACAGGCAGAAGTATTTGGAATATCCACATTTTGCAATTTACTTAATTTTTCCACTTTTTTATATTTGAAGATACGAGTATGTATTCGTATTAGTTAACATCTACTAGTATTTCTCGAAGGGAGGTATGTACTACTCTAAGTCGCTACTTATTTTTGTTGTGAGCTTTTTATTATTGTTCCTACTGGTTTTTATGCTATTGCTGCATTTACGTTTACCGGTAACTATCCTGTTATATTCTACAGAGCACATTACAGAGTACTTAGCTTCACGTGGAGCCCATATGAACGCACTATGTTCCAGATGACTCCTGACTAATGCATCATACAGGACCCTAACTGCTGTGATGTTTGTGAAGCTTTGTGTCTGTCTCAGAACAAATCCCATGGTTCTGTATGCCTTCTTATAGATCCTGGTTACATGCTCAGGGAATGTCCGATCGGGAGTCATGAAAACACCCAAGTCTCGCACCTCCGTGACTCGTTGCATTGGCACCGGGGCCAACCCATACTCACAGAGCAGGGGTGCCCGAGCACGGGTGAAACTCATCTACGAGCACTTGTATACTTTGAAGTACAGTTTGTTCTCATGGCTCCATTGTACTATTCGATCGATGTCTTCCTGTAGGCGCCTGCAATCAGACTCGGACCTAATCTCAAGCGCCAACTTGAGGTCATCAGCAAATAATAAACACGAGCCATGTCTTACGACTTCCGGCAAATTGTTTATCATAATTATGAATTCTAGAGGTCCCAAGTTGGTGCCCTTTTTTTTGAGGATGGGAAATCATCAAATGACCCCCTCCCGCTCTGGGAGAAGCGGAAAGGAGTGTCAGACTCTTACTGACTAAAACCCACCCGTGTTCTTTCCTTAGCCCTTTATGTTCCAGGGCAGCGGTAACCCTTTCGGACGATCCCGCTACCCTGGCAGACTTCGGCCCTATCGGGCCCCGTCACTCATGCTGACATCTCTTTGAGGCGCGCGTGCAACACATACACGCCGTCCGGCACGGGCCTGGTCCTGATCGGACGGTGAGTTACCCATTACTCTCCGCCCGCAGGCCCGCGCCTACGGTGGCCGGGAGTCGTCACGCGGCTCCCGACGCCCGGAGCGTCTCCCGCGGCGGCTGAGGCGTGAGGTGCGTTCCCTCGCCCACCCCGCCACCTCCTTCGCTAGCATGACTGCTTCGCAGAAGGAGGTGACTGCCTCCCACTCCCTCTCACCCCGGACCATGGCTTGAACCAGGGCCGGACGCGAGAGGTCGCCGCCGCTGCCAAAGTTGGTGCCCTGACCCACACCCGACCAAGTGTAATGCAAGTCGGATTCACATCCACACACATCCGTTGCAGTCCACATACTGCTGTCTGCCTTGCATGTAACTGGCGAAAAACTGCAATAGATGCTAGCTTCAAAAGCTTCCCATTCAAAAATAACTTTAATTTCGGATGTCGGTGGCAAACAACGAAAATGCGAACCCAACAACACCGACTTCCGAAATTAAAGTTATTTTTCACTTTGTAGTGTCGTTTTTGGAAGTCGGTTGTTTTTTTTTTTTAATATGTGCTCTATATTTCGAATATTCGTCGTAATCACTATTTAATTTTATATAATTTATGTAATCTTGCTTTAATTTTTAAGTTTTTTATTATATCGCTCGAGTGTTTGACAGTAAATGTTTTCCTAGAAACCTTGCATTTAAAATATTATTAAGTTTATTGTAAAATAAATTCAAAATATCTTCCACATCGCTCTTCTCAAACATATCGGTCCAATCAGTAGATGCTAACATAGAATATAGCAATTCATAATCCGCTTTATAAAATTTCCAGCGCGGTCTTGTGGTAGCGCGTGTGCCGACGCGACGGGCGGTGGCACTGACACCTCGCGAAGACCCGAACCTTATATCAAATCTACATAATTGTCTATTTAAGCAGTAAGGTACATTATTGTTTTGAATGAATCCGCAATAGGACAAACATATTCATAATAAGTAATTCCTTACATTTATGGGACACGAATAGAAATTAAAATCACCTAATACTATTAATTCCTTATATTTAGTACACAATTTCTCTATTATACCAAACAGAACTATATAGTCATTCTCAAAACTACCAGGCGGAATGTCACTCACGTACACTTGTCGCAGCTCCAACCGATGTGTGGCCACTAGAAGCACTCCTCCCTGTTTCCGACCGTCCGCTCGGTCGCAGCGAAGTATTTGATATCCCGGCGTTGCAACCTGATTCCGTGATTGCGTATAAATGGCATCCATTAATTCTAAGCTATTTTTGAAGTCGTCGGCCCATGAATGCTGAATTTAACGAGTGGATTTGGTTTCGAAACTCCACCAAAAACAGATCAAATTAATACCATTGATTTATATTACCAAAATGTTAGAGGTCTTCGAAGAAAGCTGACGACTTCAAAAATCACCTAAACATACTTTTATTTTTGGAACGAAGTTCCTTATCGCGCGTTGCGAAAGGGGGCTAGACGGAAAAAATTAAGACCAAAAGTTGGAACGACACTTTTTGCTATAGTTGTAAGCCGTGCGGCGTGCGCGTGTTTCTCTCTCTCTCTCTCTCTCTCTCTTATAGAAATCAAGCCAGTTATACTTCGTTCCATCCGGGTGTCCCTTGACACCTCTCAAGTTTTTTATTTAAACTTTTCGCACACATTCTCTACCAGTCAACCAAGGGTGGTGAAGAGATTAGATGGCAGGTGCTTTGGGTGAGAGGAACAATCATAAAAAAACTCTTAAAACTATCTACACAAATATATAAATAGGTTATATACACATACATACTATTACTATAATATTATATATTTATACAAATTCAAGGGAGAGAGGTGTTGAAAATGTTGAGATGTCTACTATTTGTTTCGAAAATAACTCTATAATTTCTGCTTAAATGCATACCGACTGGTGGCTGTCCTGATATCAAAAGGAACAGCACATTACGCAGCGCATTTACTGGCATTTAATAATAATTGAGTATGTAACTTTGTGTCATTTCATCACCGTTGCTCTCAAAATGGTACAAGAAAACATCGTTGGGAAACGGACATGTCCTAGAACCAGAAAAAATCAAAGACATTCGTGACATTCACCAACCAGCATGGGACCCGCGTGGTGGATTATAGCCCAGTCGTTTCCGCAGGAAGGAGGCCTCACAGGTCTGTTTCCAAGCTGACGGAACGTTGTGGCCTGATTATTGCAATATGCAAGGTGTCTGCTTCGCTTGTTTTAAGTTTACATCAACGCCATCTATCGCTTTCTACGGAAGTTTTTGTAGACAATTTGCGAGGTAAAGGTACAACATCGGTGAACCTATAGTATCTAACCATAGTAATTAATAGATAGCGTTATTGGTTTTACTGACAAGCGAAACGCAATGGTCCTCGGAAACAAGCGAAGCCAAAGGGCTGAATTTTTTATCGCCATATAAATTTTATTCGAGGAATAAAATTGACGTTTGACAGTTTTTGTATGGAATAACTGTCAAAATTTCAAAATTATTCGTCGAATAAAGTTAACAGATGATTGAAAAATCAGCACATAATGTGCCTTATTTATTTTTTGGCGGTGCGCGATAAAAAAATCAGGTCTAAATAAAATAGGTAGATAGTTAATAAATTAATAAAAAAAATTACCGGAACATTTTTATCTTTAAAAAAGAGTAGTAAGAGTAAGTAGTAGTAGTAAGAGTAAGTACCTGCCAACTAAGCCTTAGAAAATTAGGTGACTTCTAGTGCGACCTACGTGTAGCTATTGGTTGTTATGAGAGTTGAAAGTCATAAAAATTAATACGACTAGGTATTTATGCATAAAGTTGGTATAAGGGAACTAGAAGCTGTTGCGAAAGAAAGTGGTTTCTGTAGTAAACATCAACTTAAATCATTCCGAAAGGGGTTGATTATAATAATTATTAGGTATAGTGTTTAATCCACTTTATAAATGTACTTACTGAACTCAGTCTATACTGCCTCGTTGGAGTAAAGGTCGCTAGCGCTACTGCTGAACATGATTTTCGAGGGTTCGATACCCGGGTCGGGTAAATTGTTATTGGGTTTTACATTAGCAATTCTCACTAGCAGCACGGAGCCTGGACTTGTGCTCGGTTGATAATATAATAGGCTCGCCCGCTTTTACATGGAACCTTTCGTGGAAAACAAGTGTGATATCTACGTATTTCATCATTCCCTTTAGTATATATTTCATCATTCATGTCCCGTTACTGCTTTCTGGATTTTTTTTCACCTACGTACACGTACGTATGTAGAGAGATGGGTATGACAAAAGCAAATAAACTCCTGGGCCCTAATTCACTATGACCACTTACTAATACCTTACTTCGAAACCACGTCAATTGCTTAGCTAATCCCGCCAATCTCGCGTTCATTGTGTCGAATACGGCCCCTGTACGGTATTTTAAAATTTCTGTCACATCTTTATCAAAGTCCACAAATTCATGTACAGACGCCAGCACATCAAGCTACCACAATCTGTCAAATTTCTTTAATAGATATTCAACTTTATCGCTAATGTATTAAGGTTCAAAGTTGATTAGGAAAATTTGACAGTTTCGGGTAGCTTGACGTGTTGGCGCCTGTACAGGCCGTTCACAGTTATTTTACCTTTGACAGCAGCAACCTTATTGCAACGAAAATAAAGATCACAATGATTTTGACAAACTTGCCAGTGGCAGCAACCCAACATCAACCTTATTAGAATGAGAATAAAGATCACTGTGATTTAGACAGTAATGCGAAATTAGAGGTAAAATACTGTGAGTATAAAGGGACGGTAGGTATCGGCTGACATCCTTGTATAAGGAAAAACTACTCAAAAGTATCATAGGAAAGTAAACTTTATTTGCATAACAGTACTAAAAATAAAATAAAATAATTAATTGTTATATGGGTCATCCTCGGGTTATTTAGTTGTTGCAATCTGAAAATAAGAAAAAACTATGTTTCAGAGGTTGTTTCAATATTGCGGTGATTTCAGATCTTTTTGCTAGTTTTGGCACGAATATAAAATTTTAAATAACTTCGACTGTACACTGTAGACCGTAGTCTAACGAGTGAAGGTACAGTCAAAGTCTGAAAATGTTAAGCAATTTTCAAACACTACTTTCCCTCTCGCATGTCACCTTTTCAAAATGTAATTTTCATTCAAAACGTTGGCAATACATGAGTATTGCCAACGTTTCAACGTTTTACGTTACGTAAATTATCTGAGATTATAAACACTGCTATTATTTATGAAAATAATAGCAGTGTTTATAATCTCAGATAATTTACATTCCATCGCAACTTAATCAGTTATCTACTTTAGTGAAATGTATGCTAAGTTGGTTTTTGAGTGACTATTTGTAACAAAAAGATCCTAATAGGTTTTTGGTTGCAATGGAATTTGAACTTTGGTAAGTAAGACATTCAGTTTGTTGTTCCATAAATTGAAAATTATCTCAAATTCTTAATTCAAAATAGTCGGTGTAATAAATAGATGCAAAATCTAAAAGATTTTCATCACAGAAATACTTACTGATCAGAACGTTGTCCCCTCACTATCACCCACATTGTCTGGTATAAATAAGCACAATAATACAATTGATGTACTCATACTGCTAATCATATCTTCTAATAGGCCGCTACAACAAAAGATGGAGATTTCTTCTTGTTTTTTTTTTACGAATGTTCGGAATCCGCCTGGGAATAAAAAAGTTCCGTGTTAAAAATATTTATGGTTAATAATTCTCTACAGGGCTAAAAATAAATTAGCTAGCGAAACTCTGCAGACGTAATGGGTATCGGTATCTAAACACGATAAAATTAAAATAAGTAAGATTTCATGGGTGTTTCAGATACTTTATTTGCTCAAACATGTGTGTACAGACGCCAGCACGTCAAGCTACTACAATCTGTCAAATTAACAGATTTTCAACTTTATCGCTAAAGCATTAAGATTCAACGTTGATTGGAAAAATTTGACAGTTTCGGGTAGCTTGACCTGCTGCTGGCGTCTGTACATATAATAATGCATGCAGTTTGTTAAAAGTGCATAGAGTTGTGCTAACTATGTTTACCATATTGTCATGGTGTGCAAATGTTAATAAAAGTTTAGAACTTAAAATAAAATAACGACATGCATTAAAAATGCTGACATAAGTAAATAACTCATATAGAAATAGATAGGAGTAACATAGAAACTTGTCGAATATTGAATTATCAAAATAAAACAAAACAAAACAAAAAAAAGTTATGTCAATCTCTAAAAATATTCAATACAAACGCATTTTCAAAATCATTATTACATTACATACATTTCAGATTAAATTAATATACAGGGTTATTTTTCAAAGACCAGCCAAATTTAAGGATGTGGTACAGACCATCAAACTGAACAACTACAACATCAACTCTCCCATAGAAAACTTCAATACCTACTCGACCTAAATGTATGGGACGGCTGAATTTTTATTCGCGATTACGATGTTGGTCCCATGGAGAAAGTTGTTCAGTTTGATGGTCTGTACCACATCCTTAAATTTGGCTGGTCTTTGAAAAATAACCCTGTATAGAAACAAAAACATTGCTGTGAATGCATTGTAAGCTATATTAGGATAGAAGACGACGTCTCTAGCTTCCGATAGAAGCTAGTAGATAATAAAACCCGAATCACGGGGCCTATTTCCCAAATTAAAGTTCAAAATAACACCATTACTAATCCGACAGACATTGCAAACGCTTTTAACATATATTTTATTGACCAGACACAAAATAACATGACGAAACCACCGGACACTACGAATTTGACAAGTACCTAACCCTAACTCAATGTTTATGCATCCAGTAGTACCGCAAGATATTATGACAGAGTTACAATCATTAAAAAATAAAAGTAGCACTGGATATTATGGTATATCAACAAAGGTTGTAAAATTCGTATCAGGCGACATCGCCTTGCATCTGTGTCATATACTTAACTTATGTATCAGTACTGGAGTATTTCCGGAGAGTTTAAAAACAGATAGAGTGAAGTCACTTTAAAAAAAAAACAATAAAGAGGATCTAGCAAATTATAGACCAATTGCTTTAATACCCATTTTTTCTAAGGCTATAGAAAAAATAATGTATAACTCTGTTAATAACTTCCTACCCAAATATAATGTTTTAAGTGCGGAACAAAAGGGTTTCAGAAAAAATAAAGGTACAAATACGGCGGTTTACGATTTAATAAATGTCATATTGCAAAATGTGGATAAAAAAAACTTTTTAAAAAAAAATTGAACCGCCGAAAAAACTGAAAAGCAAAAAATAATAAACCTTTTTAAACCTTTTTTATTTAACCTTAATAAGGTAAGTTCTTAAACTAATGTAAGTATACCTAAGTAATTTTGAGTCGGCGCCAAACAATCAGTAAACAAAGATCACTAAATTGCCTTAAATTTAAACGGCGCCGACTTTCTGCAGCATCCAAATGCTTTATGTAAATGTTCTCTACCTCATATTCAAAAATTGTAAACTTAAGTACCTACAATTATCTATATTTTTGAGAAATAAATATACTCATATTTATTATTATTAATTTTAAAGAGTGTCCATAGAGTTTCTTGCCCGTTCTTCTTCATACCTACTACGCTTTGATATGGGCAACTAGCTTCATATTTTTCTGACTGAATTTTTGTTCTTTAAGAGTTTTAAAGCTATTGTTTATCTAATTGCTCTCGCACGGTCGTTAAATTAATAAATAACAAATTTTAGCTTTAATACAATTAAAATAAAGAAAAATGCTTCATTATAATCTAAAAATAATGCATATTTTGATAATGTAAAGAAATAGTCGTGAGTCACATCATTGTTCTCATGAGATTGTTGAATAATAAATTGAATAACAACGTGAATTTGGTGTGGCCTTGGACACATGAGAGTGACCTTATCATAGTATTTTCCCCCTAAAAACCTACCTACTTTAAGCCTCTTACAATAGTAACATTAGATACAAATAATTAAATTTTTGAGGCAATAAGGTATGAATTGTGAATAAATGACATTTGATTTGACTGAGCAGCTTGTAAACGTTGAGCCAAGTTTGTCGACTCCTTTAAGTAGTGTGTGACTCTACTTAACGACACAATCGACTGGCTTTCATATACTTATTTGACATTTGACAATCATAAACATGAAATATGAGCCATTTTCTCGCGAGTATAACGTAATTTTAGCGCTACAAGTTTATTTTGGTGCGTGGCTAAAATCGGATCTGAGAATTGCACAAATGATTGGACTTGACGCAGAACGTCACTTTCACAAAATGTCACCGTGAAAAATTTGGTCACTTTCGCATTATGTCACTTTCGCAAAACATACGCATCCGGGCATTTCGTTTATGATCCTGTACGAGTAGCAATAAATACTTTTTCTTTCTTTCTTTCTTTATCATATTCACACAACGTCAATTTCTCTAAAAGTTATTCTCGCACAATGTCATTTTCCCAAAACGTAATTTTCGCAGAATGTCATTAAAATCATTTTTTTCTCAGGAGAAACCTAATCAAACTTTTCCAATAACGCAAATGTTTTTTTTTTACATATCTTTGAGGCGCGCGTGGAACACAACGCGCCGTCGACCCGTAACGGCGAGCTGCCCATTGCTCACCACCCGCAAGCACGCGCCTACGGTGGCCGGGAGTCGGCTGTTGACTCCCGTCCAGGGCGTCTCCTGCGGCGACTAGGTGCGTGAGGGTGCAGTGATGGCCTCTCCCTCACGCGTCCGCCTCCTCCTTCGCGAGCATTACTGCTTCGCAGAAGGAGGTGACGGCCTCCCATGCACTTTCGCTCCATACCATGGCCTGGACCAGGGCCAAACACGAGAGATCACCGCCGCCGATCGCCGCCACGAGGACACGGCGGTGCCCCGCCCACGCCGGGCAGACCTCCACCGTATGCTCCACCGTGTGCTCCGGGCGATCCACTCAGTAGTGACACCCTGGCGTTTCCTCCCGCTTTAACCTCCCAAAACAACCGTGTCCGGTGAGGACCTGCGTCAGGTGGAAGGCGAGGGCGCCTTGGCGCCTCTCTAGCCACTCCTCAAAGAGGGGACTTATCGCTGCTATTGTGGCGTGCCCAGCGCTGGGTTGCGACAATCGCACTCTGTATGTCGCTATGAGATCCCGCCGGAGCTCTGTCCGCTGTACGGTGATTTCTCGCGACAGCGGAGTTACGCCCCGGCGTTTTGCCTCCTTTCGCCACTCCCATATGTGGGCGAGGATTTTGGCCTCCAGATTCCATGGCGGTAATCCGGCAAGGAGGCTCGCCGCCTTAGCGGAGACCGTGTGGTATCCTCGGATCAGCCGGACAGCCATGACCCTTTGGGACGCGTTCAACCAGCGGGCTGGTCACCGCCTCAGGGAACGCGCCCATACCGGTGCCCCGTAAAGGGCCATGGACCACACGACCCCCGCATAGAGCCTCCGGCAGGAGGCGTTTGGTCCCCCTAGATTGGGCAGGAGCCGCCTCAAGGCAGCCCCGGCCCGCTACCAAAATATCCTCACTTTTACTTTTTTTTACTCATTTCCATTGTTAATTTTTTATTTTTTTTTCATAATCAAATGATTTACTATAAAACATAATTGTCATTAATTAATATTGATAGAGTTTTACGAAATGAAACTTACCCGATTCTGCAGTGTTATTATTAGGTATCTCCTGAGAAAGAAATGGCTTGAATGACATTCTGCGACAATAAGGTTTTGCGAAAGTGACATTGTGCAAAAATGACGTTGTGTGAAAATGACGTTTGCGAGAGTGACATTGTGCGAATATGACATTGTGCGAAATTATGTTTTGAGAAAATGACGTTGTGCGAAAATGACATTTTGTCTAAGTGACACTATGCGAAAGTGACGTTCTGCGTCAAGACCAAACCAACAGCGCTCTCTCTCAACGTCATTCAAGCGCCGAAATATCCTTGTAGCAGTTTTTAAACGCCCTGTTTATAATAATGTCGGTAATCCATGACATTAAAATGTTACGTAAAAATATTTAGTTTTAAATCCGAGATGACCAGTATGGAAGAAAAGACATGTTGCGCCGACCCCTAATAAATTGGGATAAGGGCAGGAGAATGATGATGAATTACACAGTAATTAGATCATATGATATGCAGGGTTGGATGCAGCATGCAGCACCGCCCTCCAGCCCGCAAAAATATGCAGAAGATGTATTATGATCAGAGGTCGGAATTAGGTAGAGTTATTTATGTACAGACGCCAGCAGGTCAAGCTACCCGAAACTGACAATTTTTCCCAATCGACATTGAACCTTAATATTTCAGCGATAAAGTTGAAAATCTATTAAAGAAATTTGACAGATTGTAGTAGCTTGATATGCTGGCGTCTGTACTTACACTGATTTCATACAGTGAAAGAATAAAGTGGATATGCCTTAAATCCCGAGATTAATTTTAAAGAGGAGAAAAATCCCGTGTTTTGTTCATTAAAAAAGTTATTTACTTTTACACAATTTAAACCACTGCACGCGTGACGTTGCCAAATTTACATCAACGACATCGGATGTCTGAAGTTGCAAAATTCCAATGCGCTCACGCGCGGTGTTGCCACATTTGTAGTGAGAATTAATGTAAATGTAAAGTTATCTTTGTTTTATTTGTCTTATCTATCTCTGAGGTTTTTATATTATCATTTATTTGTAATATTGTTGGCCTCACGGGATTGTCTATTAAAAATCCCGGGAAGATCCATATTAATATCAACATTTCTATGCAAGTACATAAATAACTCCACTTAATTCCAACCTCTGATTATGATGCAACTTGCAGACTTAATTAATTAATACTATATTTTTATTCTAAACATTAGCATGGCATTTACACTTAACGTAATCATTGAGTTTGATTAATATTTCCTTTAATTAGTTGTTTATTTTTCACCTTGAGTTAAGTCGATAATAAGATTAAATCGGTAGATAACCCATCAAGATAACCTACCACATGCAGTATCATTGCCATTTAAATATTATATTTATACAACATTTCCTAGAATTAACGCACACCACCATACACCCCAATTACAGTATTATGTTATTATTTAAAATATCTAAACTGGTTGTTTACTATTATGAATAAAGCATTGTTTATTTACGCGGACGTGTGACTGTAGACTGCAGTCACACGTCCACTGCACAGTCAAACAAACCAAAATGGACGAAGTACCGAAAATAATGAAAACTGGTAAGTAAACTAGATAGCCATTACTAGTTTTCATTATTTCTGGGATAAAAAATACCTTTATTAAAAATGCCAGAAATCGATTCAGTACATGATTCTGTATAAACTACTTTACGGGAGAGTCAGTCGATCGCACCCGTGAACCATGGGACATCGTGTATTATAATGTACTCTATGCATGGGACTGTCACCAACGAAAAAGTCACCATATAATTTAATGTAATTTCATGTCACTAATTTCGTAAAGTGACTTTAGATATAGACGTAAAGAGTGGCTGGAGTGACAGCATGGCACCCTTTTTTTTTTTTGAGGATGGGAAATCATCAAATGACTCCTCCCGCTCTGGGTGGTGCAGAAGGGAGTGTCAGACTCTTACTGACTAAACCCCACCCGTGTTCCTACCTTAGCCTTTTATGTTCCAGGGCAGCGGTAACCCTTTCGGACGTTCCCGCTACCCTGGCAGGCTTCGGCCCTATCGGGCCCCGTCAATCTTGCTGACATCTCTTTGAGGCGCGCGTAGAACACGTACACGCCGTCCGGCACGGGCCTAGTCCTGATCGGACGGAGAGTTACCCATTACTCTCCGCCCGCAGGCCCGTGCCTACGGTGGCCGGGAGTCGTCATGCGGCTCCCGACACCCGGAGCGTCTCCCGACCATGGCACCCTTACTTTATAGAACAGAGTGCAAGAAAAACCCTTTTAACGTAAAGATTACTAATATAAATCGATCTAAAATTAACACTCACCTATCATGTTCCCACTGCTGGGACACAGGCCTCCTCTCGATGAGATGCCACAGATCTACCACGCGGGCCCAGTGCGGGTTGGTAGATGTCACATGTCTTCGAATTTTTGGTTCTAGGACATGCCGGTTTCCTCACGATGTTTTATCTTCACCGTTTTAAGAGCAGTGGTGATGAAATAATTTACACAAAGTAAAGCGCCTATCTGGGTTCGAACCTATGACCTACAACTCGGTAATTCACGGCCGTTACCACTGGACCACTACTGCTCTACACACACATATTAAGCCACTTTTGCCACCAGAATTGTTTGCAAACTCAAACTCAAATCATTTAATGCAACTAAACCAATTACAGGTACTTTTGAATTGTCAAAGGGTCGGTCAGTCAGAAAGATGAAGCTAATTGCCCATTCCAAAGCGTTTGACTTTAGTTTAGTTTTTAATTTTCCATTTTGATGCACTTTTATAGTTATTAATTTGTAATAGTGTTTTATTATGTACAACCTGTATGTTCATTTAATATAGTCATAAGTCATAAGTGAGTTGTCCGATGAAGGGTAAGTCTGGTGATCTGTAATACACTTAATAGAGACTGGTACTGGTTGTAGGTAAAAACCTGTATTACTATGTGATGATTATGAGAGAACAGTAAAGAAGAAATTAATATTAAAAAAATTCGGCTGTCAAATTCAAATTATTTTATTACGAATTTGGTCGTTTCATATGAAAAGAGCCAGCAAGAAACTACATGGTTAGTCTTCTATACTTATAATAAGAATGTAAAAAAGTTGTGTCTGTACACTGAATATATTTAAAAAAGAATAATTGAGGACGGTTAAGAAACAGTAATAGAACACGAATCTAATAAAAAAAAGTCTGTCTGTTTGTCTGTTTATCTCTTTGTCTCTCTTAATCTCCGGAACTACTGGACGGATTTGAATGAAACTTTTTTTGTTATGTAGCTACTAAACCTAGGCAACATATAGGCTATAATTGATTTTGAAAACTGGAACACCTGATGCATTACCGCAAAAGACCAGCTAAATTATAAGAGTTACAAAAATGGCGCCTTAGAAAAAAATGTTGTGTCTGATGAGCATTTTCTGCTGAGAGAATAAAATTGAAGATCCGGAACACCTGATGTGGAACACTTAGAGCATAGCTAAACCATAACATATTTAGGAATGACATCTTTGCCAAAGTGGTTCAGTCTGATGAGTATTTTCTGCTGGTAGAATAAAATTGAAGATGAAGTCGTTTACACTTCTTTTGATAACGTATTCGATCAGAACAACGCCACCAATTACCCAGTTGAGTTCCTCAATTCACTCACAGCGAGTAGTCTCCCTGCTTATAAAATAAGACTCAAAGTTGGTGTTGATTTGACACCGCCGACTTATAGTCGAGGCTTTACAACGCAATATTATTGTAGCTGTAATCCTCACTGGGAGTGGTGCCAGTGAGACTGTGTTCTTACCGCGCATACCACGCATCCCCAACAATTTCCCCTTTCAATTTAAACGCACAGTTTTCTGTGACTACATGCTTTGCCATGATAATAAACAAGTCACAGGGACAGTCTCTGAAAGCTACTGGTGTTGATTTGAGAACCGGCTGTTTTTCTCATGGCCAACTTCATGTTGCTTTCTCAAGGGTTAGCAACGTTTTCGGGCTTTATATTCTGGCACCCGACGGAAAAACCAACAATATAGTTTATAAAGAATTTTTTTAGAATAGTATATTAATTTCACTTCATAATTTCAGAATGAAAATGATTCTACCTTTATATTTTAATGAAGTTATAACCTGCCCAGTCTACAACATCTAAGTTATACCAAACTTAATCGAAATCCTTCATCGATTTTGACTGATTTATTGGCTGACAACCAACGCACAGTTCAAACTCTTGCCGAAATTCCTAGCGCAACGAGAAAGGGACTGGATCCGCGTACGAAGTCACGGGCAGAAGCTAGCTTAAAAATAATTGGCTTTTACACTGTTTTGTTAATGGGTGTACTATGCCAAATCGAATGCCAAATAATCGAATATTAGGTATGGGAGGACAGTGTTGCCCTGTCAACAAGTACCAGGCCGTCACAGGTGCTCTCCGGAGATGGATGCTTCGGAAAGTATCTCTGCCAACATTGTAGGACCTCAACCAAACGACCGTGGGGCAGCAAAATTTAGAGAAGGGAAGTTATCAGGATCAGAACCCGTCCGTCCTGAACCGGCGGGGTACTTGCGTAACGAATAGGATTGCAGTCGATTGCCAATGTATAGTTGTATGTATTGTATGTTGTTGTGTTGTTGTTGTGTATGTGTAGTTGTTCCGGGTCTGGCTGTTTGTGTATGTGAGTTTTAATGTTTTAAAATGCACCCACGATACAGGAGAAATTCCTAGTGGGGGTGGTTTACTTTTTTTTTTAAACGTTTTTTTTTTAAATTAATTACTCCGTAGGTCCTAGAGCGGAGTACACCCAAATAGGTTTCCCCAAATAAAAAATAAATGCTTAGCTTAACTTACTTCAAACCGCCTTTTAGTGTAAAAAGCTTTTTTCTGTGACTGGCAGCACTGATTCCTCTGGGAACTAAGGTAATTCACCGTCATCCATGCCCAAATACCGATAACTATACTCCAAATTAAACCGAATACAAACAAAGACATGATGCATAACCCTAGAAAAATTGGTTGAATATCAGAACCGAAGCCTAGCGCAAACGTACTAATGTAAACGTAACGTTAATATGACTAATATAGCGAATGAAATCTTTAAATATAATAGCCAGCAAACATAAAAAAAATGGCAGGCCCCCGCGCCCTAAGCGTTCCTCAAATGACGCCGTATTTTTTATTGTTCGCGCATGTTCAAGATAGACATCTTTATGATTTAAGATAGACAAGTTGCGTTCGGCGCTGGGGTAAAACCACACGAATCAAATTCACGGCTGATTTGGCAATGTTTTTGAATGCTGGTGACGTTTACAGATTAAGTAAAAAAGTAGAAACCCAAATTTTTTAAGGATTTTCAATTAAAACTTTACAACCGAACACTACTTCGCGTTTTATATTATGTCCTATTTATAATACGCGCCCTAAGACCTGGCGCGTATATTCTTGATAAGCATAATTATAAGCAGTTGTTACTTCGTTCAGTTATTACGTTGACACGAGCTCGTGGTTCCGTCGACGTGAGTAAAAATAAAAAGAACTTTTTTGTATAGGTGCATTCTGGAAAGAACTATTCTTTAATGGTCCTTTGGTCTACCTGTTTTTTTTTTTCAGTATTTAGAATTGATTTCCAGGTAAAAAGAAGATACAACACGAGTGTTGTCTTAAGACAAAGTGTTTAAGGCCCTACCTTGAAAATAAACAGTTTGATGGGCGTGACTTGTTTCACCCGCACGTGGGGAGTGGCGGTTCTGTCTTCTGTGGTCGGAAGCAATTGCATAAGCAATTGACTGGCGATTTTTTCTCAACAATAAAGGCACAGTAAATGTGAACATACTTTTGTTTATTGTAGCAATAGGTGCGCCGTATGACCGTATGAGAAGTGGGTAGGTACCACCGTTATACGACATCTGAAACACGAAAGAATTAATCGCAGACAGAGCAGCATATCATTACCCGTATCTTGCTACGACAACTTGCTGCTTGGTGACAGATATAAGAATGGTACATACGTATACTTTTTTTTATAGTAGCAGTGGACTGAGCACATTGTATGCAAATTGGATAGGTAGCTGATGGGTCGAAAGGTTTCGGAGTGGCAACCGCGAACCAAAAGGGGCAGCGTGAGAGGACCTCACAGTCACACAAGGTAGACCGATGATGCTAGAAGCACGTTAAGCAGCAAGTCCATATGGCACCCAACCGTTGCCACATCGACTTGCTGCAAATAGACACTGCTGGAAATAGTTCGGCTGAAATTATGAAGATGGTATTATGATATTTGCCGAATGAGAGATAAAAGGCAGCCAGAACCACTAATCCTTAAATTAAATCGAATAATTCGTTTGTTCCCCATAGTCCACCTACCTAGTTGGTCTACATGAATTATTTTTCCCATAGTCCACCAGAAAGTTCATATTATGTTTCCTTTCCCCAAAAACTGATAAAATCTTGCTAAAATACTCTTTTTTCCAGAAACTGTCAATGTATTTGAAAAATTTCTTCATATCACAATTCACAGTCATCCTTTTTTATATGCTCATAGCCATCCAACATAGCTTCAGCTGGTAAAAGTGGAAGAGCTGCAGTGAGACCGATTATCATCGTTTGGCCTTTAGATTTTAATCTTAATGATTTGCATTTAAAGGCATAGAACAAGTGGGAGGCAGTCACCTCCTTCTGCGAAGCAGTCATGCTAGCGAAGGAGGTGGCGGGGTGGACGAGGGAACGTACCTCACGCCTCAGCCGCCGCGGGAGACGCTCCGGGCGTCGGGAGCCACGTGACGACTCCCGACCACCGTAGGCGCGGGCCTGCGGGCGGAGAGTAATGGGTAACTCACCGTCCGATCAGGACCAGGCCCGTGCCGGACGGCGTGTATGTGTTTCACGCGCGCCTCAAAGAGATGTCAGCAAGATTGACGGGGCCCGATAGGGCCGAAGTCTGCCAGGGTAGCGGGATCGTCCGAAAAGGTTACCGCTGCCCTGGAACATAAAGGGCTAAGGAAGGAACACGGGTGGGTTTTAGTCAGTAAGAGTCTGACACTCGCGGACGTCGCGGTCGTCAATTGACTCCTCCGCGGGAGGAGTCAATTGACGACTTCCCACCCTGAAAAAAAAAAAAAGGCGTAGTACAAATAACGTGTTGGAGGGTTTCATTCCAAACTTTACAAAAAAATAAATAAAAACACGACTGTTGTCTTTCCAGTGGTCTCCAAATTTAAAAAAAATATAATTACATCATGAATATTATAAAAGGTTTAATAATCCTAACCTTTAATTGTTAATCTCTAAACATAATATTATAATCGTGAGTATAATCGTGAGGTAACCATAATAATTACAACACGAGGACCATTATCTAAAAGATCCAGCATACATCAAATAATTAAAGAATACGATAGGCATTCCTGTATTTGACAGGAATGCCTATCGTATTCTTTAATTATTTATCTATGGGGTTTCTTGAAAATCTGTATTTAGCTGGTTAAAAAAAAAAACTTTTTTTTGTTATGATTTCAAAATACTCCTATGCGTTAATTGTGTATTGTTGCCTCCAAAATAAATCAATCTGCCTAGCCATTTCCCAACTATGTTGGGGTCCGCTTCCAGTCTAACCGGATTCATCTGAATACCAGTATTTTAAACGAGGTCACATAGCCACGAAGCGAGTGCCTATGTGACCTCGTTTAAAGTACTGGTCGACAATCTAATAACTGAGTAAAATCAAATTAAAATAGTAAATCAAATCAAAAATAAAAAAAAAAACCCGATTCGATCCCCGCACAGAACAAATATTTGTAAGTCCTACATGTATTTGTTCTGAGTCTGGGTGTTTTTCTATCTATAATATGTATGTATGTACAAAAAAAAATGTATATAAGTAGTTTATCAGCCATCTTGTTACCATAACACAAGCATTAGGTTGCTTAGCTTCGCTGTGCGAAATGTCCAGAGATATTATTATTATTATTAAAAACAAAAAAATCAAAAATAATTAAAGTAAATCAGTCAAATTAAAATAATTATGTTATTTGTTTATCTAAATTCAATAGATACCTCCAAAACCAAGTCTTAGATGCAGTAGATATGCAAAGTAAAGCGGGTGCTTTTTTGCATAATATTTTTTACATAATTTACTTGTATTGTTGTTATTGGGTTTTCCCATCCGGAATTTCTCAGAAGCAACCCAAGAGTTTGGATTGGTGTCCGGTTGATGGCATAGGCGCGCTCCCTATAACATAGGATTTAAACATAACTAGGCGAAATGTGGGTGTACTATCAGTACACCTCTGTCTAACCTATAGGTGATAACGGCCGATCTATCCTGTAAAAATCTGACCGTGAAAACTTAAGACATTGACTGCTACCGCGGTCACCGGTGACCGCCAACAATAAAATTAAAAATTAAAATAGTTTATTTCTGTAACTTTCTTGTACAATATTATTCTGTGGCTAGAACCTCCCAGGAAGCATGTAGTAATGCTTGTATTGTGTGGTTCTGCTCCTCCCTCGGATCAACATATTTTTAGGTAACTAGATAACTAAACTATTTTAAGTAATTACAAACAAGTACACAATAGATTTTCTATTGTGTCTGTTGTCTGGCAGTCAACGTGTTAAGTGATGTGAGCTTGAAGTGAGCTGTCAAAAGTGTCAATCCCCAGCATCAGGTAGAATGACAGCTCACTTTACCTATATTTTCACGGTGAGATTTTTACAGGATAGATACGCCTGATTATCTATCCTGTAAAAATCAATCATGTTGTGTAATTATCAAAATAAGAACGTGATAATTTGACCGTTGTAAATATAATTAAAGCCGTCGAGGTCGAAGTAACATGGACTTGGATTCAGACATCTCATAAGGTGGTATACCTTATGAGATGTCTGAATCAAGCCAAAAAAACTGCATAGATACCTAATTATCTATGTAGTTACAAAAAACAGCTAAATGTATTATGTTATTGTTTTTTAGTTTCTTAAAAATTACTCGGAGCTATGAAAAACTATACATATTATTCGTTGTTATGGTTCGATTATAAATCTGATATTTTTTTTGAAATATATTTCTTTTGCAGCTAGTCCGCTATACAAATAAGATCTTAAAGTAGTTTACTAATGATCTACAATACAACACATAATTTTCCGATGCTCTTGGTTCCAGGGCGAACAATGTATGGGCGCAGAGCAATGTCCTATAAAATAAAAAGTTTGCATTTAAGTACATTATTTAAGTTAAATCAATTTCGTTCATTCTTGCACCACCTCACTATCTTTTTTTGTCAAAACCTGGTAACCCTTCAACTGTCAAGTTACTGAATACAATTAAAACTCGAGGTATAGGTAGACGCATGCTGATGGAGAGTCCCGGCAACACGTGTCGCCGTCATACATTGGGTAACAAATCAATGGTCGGACTGAAATGGGCCATTGCGCGGGTCCCTATATCGACAGCCTATTTGATGGCCAGGCCAGATCAATGGTTATTGGAAATTGGTCTACTGACTCACTCTGCCACAGAGTAAATAAATTCAGACGTGAGACATTTCTTTAATTCTGCATTAGAGAATTGTTTTAATGATTAACGTCGTAGGCGCTGTGCCATACGGTCACTTGTTACTCCCCCCACCTATTGCGTTCGACCATTATTCCAGCGTATCTCAAACATTTTGCGAACTGTGTATACAAAGCCGAATTAGTCATGAACTCAAACAAGTGTGGCGCCTGCGAAGAACTGCTATCCGATGGAGTGCATTGCACAATATGTAATCAAGAACTGCATTTCCACTGTGCTGGAATAACAGAGGCCGGATACCGGAAGCTGGGTGACAGAAAGCTGACGTGGCGTTGCAGCAAATGTAAAATAGCTGCCGCTACTCAACCTCCAGGATCAGCTGCCACTACTCAACCCCCAGCGTCACCAAGGCCAGAATCGGAGTCGGTCATCCTTAATGAGATAAGAGCACTCGCTGAGAAACTAGCTCCTCTGGAATCTTTGAAAGAAGAGATAACTGCGCTTCGCACGGAGTTTGCCGAACTAAAGTCATCATTAAGTGAAACAAATAAGGAGCTAAAGGACTTCAATGATAAATTTAAAGACATGGAAGCGCGCCTGGTGCACGTCGAGAAGGTCCAGGAACAGGTGGACACCCTCCAAGTCCGCTTAGATAAGCTAGAGGAAGATAATAACGCTAAAGAGCAATGGACTCGAATGAACAACGTCGAAATAAAAGGTCTACCCCAGAACAATCACGAGAACCTGTTTGATATCATCAGCAAGATTGGCACTAAAATTGATTATCATGTGTCTAAGGCCCAGATAAACTTTATAACTAGGGTACCAACCCGTGACAAAGACCACACGAAACCCATCATAGTGAGTTTCTGCAACCGTTACGTGAAGGAGGACTTTATTGCCGCTGCAAGACTACTTTTCAAGACTGCTCCTTTAACTACAGGGCAAATAAACCTTCCTGGAAACCAACGGATTTACGTCAATGACCACCTGACACTACAGAACAAGGCTTTGCTGTCCAGAGCTAAAAAAGCGGCCGCAGAAACGGATTTTCGCTATGTCTGGGTCAAGCACTCAAAAATACACGTGAGGAAGGCCGACACGTTTCCTACCATAGTGTTAAAATCCGAAAAAGACCTCATAAAAATAAAATAAAACTATGTCAATGTCGATCTAAACCTATAAATGTAAACAAAATGTCTAAGTCTGGTCGTGCAAGACCAAACATCAGAAATAAGATTGAGAACCGTGCGCAAGTGAGTGCTACCAGCGTATTCCACCAATTATTGTGTCGCTTAATAGTGGTGTGTAAATTAATTTCTAAATATCATTGTCATGTTGTCTGTTGTCGTTGTGCCAAATTAGTCCTTATAATCATTACGTTACAGTGCAATCCGCATTACTTAGTCTACTCAGTTGTGACTAACCGGACCCGTGCTATTTCTTTTGTTCCTTATCTTAACCCATTAGTTGCGAGTGTTTCAAAGTTTCGTGTTTTTATACACTGTGCATCGCTGTGCATAAAATATTTCTATCAGTTTTTGTTTTCTACCTTCATCATACTTTATTATTGTTGGTATTTTCTGTATTCGTTCAAATTAAATGGTTTACTAAACTTTAATTCGCTAAAAAATAATTACCTTAGTATAGTTGACACTATTGTTGCCGTTAAGCTCAAAAATGATTAATATATACTATCAGAACGTGCGAGGTCTGCGCTCGAAAACAAACGGCTTATATCGTAACGTTTGCATAAATTCATATGATGTTATTATATTTACGGAAACATGGTTAGTGGATAGTATTAGTAACAGTGAGTTGTTTGATGGACGATATCTTGTCTGGAGGCGAGACCGGGATTACTGTCGAACAGCACAGTCACGGGGAGGCGGAGTGTTGATCGCGGTAAGGAATGATTTGACCGTTGTGGAAAGGTGTGACTGGCGTACCTCTGCCGAGGATATATGGGTATCCATCGTTCTGAAGCGATCTAGACCAGCGGTAAGTTACAACATCAATATCTGCGGCCTGTATTTGTGTAAAGAAAATGTTGGTAACTCGTACTTAACTCAATTGCAAAACTTCCACCATAAACTTAACTACTTAATATCCGCCCACCCTTTAGACACATTTATAATAACAGGGGATTTTAACTTCGGTGGTGATGTGGAATGGCGGCAGTCTGACGATGGCTCTGGATTATATCCTGAGAATGTGTCTGCTCGGTGTATTTTGGATTTCTTTGACACAATAAATGCGTGTAACTTGTCCCAGTTTAATGGTGAGCGTAACCATAACGGTAGATTGTTGGATCTGGTTTTCTCAAATAGCGCAATAAAGGTGAATGACTGTGGTGACCCCCTGGCGGTGCCTGTTGATTTACATCACAAACCGTTGATTATTAACGCGGATTTCGTTGAAGTTCACAAACTCATTGAGAAACCTAGCTCAAAATACATTTTTCATCGAGGCGATTACGCTGCAATTACGTCTGCACTAGATCTTATAGACTGGAACACGTTGCTGTCTGATAGACCCCTGGACCAAGCCCTTAGCCTTTTCTATACCAAACTATACGAGCTCAGGGACTTGCACATTCCCGTTAAACCAATTAAAAAATCAATACACCCCCCCTGGTACACTGGTGCTTTAATAAAAATACTAAAAGAAAAATACAAATACCATAACAAATACAAAAATTACGGCAACTTATCCGATTACCACTCTTTCTCTCTCTTGCGAAACCGAGCTAAGGATCTAGAGGCGGTCTGTTTTGATGCTTATATGGAAAAAATAGAATCCTCTATCGCCAAAAATCCTAAATGTTACTGGTCGTACATTAAAAGCAAAAGAAGTGGTAATACATTACCTAACGTTTTACATTATATGGACGCGTCCGCTGACACCGGCGAGGGTATCACTGAGCTTTTTTCATCTTACTTTCAGTCTACCTTCCAAGAACCTGACTCAGAATATGACTATCTGGATGTTAACAAAGACATTCATTCTGCTAGCTCAGTGAACCTGAGTACGGTCAGCGTGTATCCGGAGATGGTATTAAAACTACTTAAAGGTTTGGACCCATCTAAATCTGGTGGGCCAGATTTGATACCCCCCATTTTTATAATTAATTGTGCAAAGAGCTTGGTGGCGCCAATCTGTGTGCTGTTTGAGCGGTCTTTGAGAGAGGGTATCGTCCCTAAAATGTGGAAATCGGCATTCATTACACCGATTTTTAAAAAGGGGGATAAATCTAACATAGAAAACTACCGCCCCATTTCTAAATTGTGTCTTCTCTCCAAGGTTCTTGAACGAGTAGTACACACGGAAGTTTACTCAGCTATGCAACGCCATTTTGGTAACGAACAACATGGTTTCCTCAGAAAACGGTCAACTGCCTCCAACCTGATACTATCCAATGAAATTATAACCACTGGGATGGAAGAACGCTGCCAGGTCGATGCGATATACACGGACTACAGCAAGTGTTTTGACCGCATAGATCATCGGGTGCTTCTTCAGAAGCTATATTCGGCAGGAATTCACGGTGATCTATTCCGGTGGTTTTCGTCATATATAGATAATCGAACACAGGCTGTGGTTTTGCGTGGATACGCGTCTGTATGGAAATCTGTCCCATCAGGAGTGCCCCAAGGCTCAATCTTAGGACCGTTATTGTTTACAATATTTATTTCGGACATAAAAAACTGCTTTAGAAACTCACATATCCTACTATACGCAGATGATATGAAGGTCCTTAAGTCCGTACGCACATTATCTGATACTGAGCTACTTCAGTCTGATCTTGACAGATTCGTACAATATTGCAAAACCAACAAACTGGAACTAAACGTATCTAAATGTTTTCACGTAGTGTTCAGTCGCCAGAAATCTATCATTGGCCCAGGGTATACACTAGATGGTACTTACATAAGTAAAGAAACCAGTATTAGAGATCTTGGTGTAGTGCACGACAGCAAGCTACTTTTTGATGACCATATAGAAACCGTTGTCAACAAGGCGTTCAAAGCATTGGGCTTTATTATTAGAACTTGTTCTAGCTTTCATTCCCTAAAACCATTGAAAGTTCTATACTGCTCCCTAGTGCGTAGCCACCTTGAGTACGTTTCCCAGGTATGGAACCCTCAATATGAGATCTACAAATCTCGTATTGAGTCTGTTCAGAGGAAATTTTTGCGGTACTATATATAAGTAAGTACCATCTAGTGTATACCCTGGGATACACTAGATGGTACTTACATAAGTAAAGAAACCAGTATTAGAGATCTTGGTGTAGTGCACGACAGCAAGCTACTTTTTGATGACCATATAGAAACCGTTGTCAACAAGGCGTTCAAAGCATTGGGCTTTATTATTAGAACTTGTTCTAGCTTTCATTCCCTAAAACCATTGAAAGTTCTATACTGCTCCCTAGTGCGTAGCCACCTTGAGTACGTTTCCCAGGTATGGAACCCTCAATATGAGATCTACAAATCTCGTATTGAGTCTGTTCAGAGGAAATTTTTGCGGTACTTGGACTTCAAGGCTGGGCAATTTTCAGACGACTATGAACACCGTTGTAAGCGTTATCATTTCTTACCACTGGAAGTAAGACGTAATATCAGTGATATCTGCTTTTTAGTGAACATCGCAAATGGCTCGGTTGACTGTCCCGAACTACTCAGCAAAATACTTCTTCGCACTAATCTAAATAACCTGAGAAAACGGCCGCTACTCCATGTACCATTCGCGTCGACAAAGTACAGGCGCAACGCTTTCTGCATACGTAGTGTTATAGCTTTCAATAGTTTACCAACACACCTGGAAATCGATTTATTTTGCACCAGCGCACATAAATTAAGAAAGATTTTGAACAAGGAGTATTTTGGCATCAACCATAAATAAGCTTTTAATTTTGATATTGCACGACTTGACTTACCTAATATCTCGACACACCCAATATGTTTACTTTGTACTTTTTGTTTATTTACTCAAATCGCTGTAACTGGTCAACACAATTATAAGTAACTCTTAATTATGTAGATGTGTACATGTGGAAGCTTGTAATTAGCAAATGTCCCTACTTATGCATGATATTTAAGTTTTTTTATTAGCCTGTAAGCTTTCTTAAAATAAAATAAATAAATAAAAAAATAAATAAATAAATTATATTCACAAATATTAGGGCGATTATCGCTTTATACAACACTTTAGTGAGTAGCCAATTAGAACACAACGCATTCATCTTGGCCCCACAAGAGTCTAAATATAGTCTCATGTTGGAGCGAATACAAAATTAGATTTTTATATTTGAGGCTCTATGGAGCTCTATGAGGCTCTATCCAACCCTATTTATATTAGGCATGGTTGGATTCAACGAGCTGAGAGTTAGGTGTGAGTTCGCGCTGGTCTTATATGTATTTAGATTAATTAGAGGCAAGATACATAACGCCAACATATTAGAGTTGGTGTGTTTGAGTGTGCCCGATAGATATGTGTGGCGGCGACGGCGGCCTCAGCTGCTGGCTGCACCTCGTGGCCGCACTAATCTATTGAATGAGGCGCCCCTGACGCGGGTGCTTCGCACACTGAAACTTGTAGCAGAGGAGATGGACATTTTTGCCCGTGCACTGAGTGAATTCACAAGGATAACATTACATGTAATACGTTTTAGAAAGTAAGTTAATATTCTTAGGTTTGCTTCACTATTTGCATTGGGTTGTACCTGTAATAATAGTTGCAAGTGATTAAATAAATAAATAAAATTATTTCATTACGGGCGCGTAATACTTTTTTATTACCAGACAACCTGACACTGACCTACAAATTGATACTGATCTCATCATCTGCCTAGCCTTTTCCCAACTATGTTGGGGTCGGCTTCCAGTCTAACCGGATGCAGCTGAATACCAGTATTTTACATGGAGCGACTGCCTATCTGACCTCCACAACCCAGTTACTGGGTAATACGATACCCCTTGGTAAGACTGGTTGTCAGACTTTCGGGCTTCTGACTACCCGTAACGACTGTCAAAGATCCACGAATGACAGCCGGGACCAACGGCTTAACGTGCTTTCCGAGGCACGGAGGGGTCTCGGTATGTAAAGATGGTCACCCATCCACAGACCAACCGCGGCAAGCGTAGCTTAACCTGACCGATCGACCTGTGCGGCTGTTATTATTTAGCCACGGGCCCCTCCAATTGATACTGATCTATAAATTTGAATTTAGCGGGTTACCCTAGTTAACAAACAAGGAACTAAGGATAATACAGGCAGACAGTAGGTACAATAAAATGCTTAACACGACATATAATAAAAATCTATTGCGACTTTGTCACAAAGTAACTCCTATTACTTATGTATATGTATAACAGTCTAATAAAACCTAACCTATCCGAGGTGCTAAAATTTTATAGACTGCATAATTTCTGATGTTTATTTATAGTAAGTAATCAAATTCCGTTCAAATATATATTCTGTATACTAGTGGATTTTATTTGCTAAATTCCCAAAATGGCTTCGGGATGCCTAAAATGTCAAG
Source organism: Apamea sordens (assembly GCA_945859715.1). Taxonomy (NCBI): domain Eukaryota; kingdom Metazoa; phylum Arthropoda; class Insecta; order Lepidoptera; family Noctuidae; genus Apamea; species Apamea sordens. Next base: position 9,890,944 of record OX244006.1, on the reverse strand, counting down.
TGCTCTGGATCTCTAAGTCCAGGCCTAAATAAGAGGCCACGTTATACTGGTTTGGTTTCCACTGAATGTGCGGCCCACTGACATACAAGATAAGACCTGAAATTATGACGTATAGAAATAGCTAGTCTGTCTGTCGTGAGTTTGTAGGCATAAAACAAAATTTTAATACACCTCTGTATCCAGACTTTGTCTTACTCTTTGCTATACAGTAGTAACAGTATCCACAAATTCACGTCTTCGCGCAATGCGACTAACAGATAATATAAAAGGAATGTCAAGTCTACGAGCTCCTTTTTTACGAATACCATTTTGGTCCTGAAATTGAATAGGCTCATAGAAACGAATTTGGTTTGTTTTCGGTCGATATAAAAATATTGATGCGGAATTTGTAAATTTCGAATTTTTGTGTGAAAAAGTAGTAGAGAGGAGAGGAGGTGGAGGTGGTGGTGGTGGTGGTTGCAGTAGGTGTAGTAGTAGTAGTAGTTCTTTCATGAAGATACTGATACTGTGTGGTCATGATTTCGATTCCCGGATTGGGCAGTGTTATTGGGTTTTTCGATCGGGAATTTCTCAGTAGCAGCCCGTAGTCTGGATTTGTGCCCAGTTGATGGCAATAAGCTCGCCATGGGACACACATAACTGGCGTACTAAGCTAAGGTACACCTGTGCCTAACCCTTAGGGGAATACACGCGTAATGATATGTTATGTAATAAATAAAGATTATTTCTCGGTTTGCTGTTGGGACCAAAATTTGCAAGTATCATGCACTCATCACATATTGTGCTTGTACTGGAAATTATTACTTAGATAGGTACTGTCACGAGCACCAATATGTCAACACTTGGCAACTTTCAATTGCGATTTTTTCGTAAAATAACGATTGCAACGTTGAAATACGACTCATTACATAAACCTATGGGTTCGAAAATGCTATGTTTGTAACAACATAAAATTTCCTTTAAAAATAAAGGAGTAAATCGCTTTTGAATAAAGTCGAGTGTATACATACTTTTGTTCGTGACTGTACGAGTATGTGTCAAGTCTTTTATATTTTCGTCTGTTTTAAAATTTCTTTTATCTTTATCTGTTGGTATCGACTGTCATTCGTGGATCTTTGGCAGTCGTTCGGGTTGTCAGAAGCCCGAAAGTCTCACAATTAAACAGTCTTAACAAAGGGTATCGTTGGTATCGTATTATCCAGTATACTTACTGGATAATAAAGCCATGAAGCGACTGCCTATCTGACCTCCACAACCCGTATAGTTACTACTATGTAGTATTCGGCTGCATCCGGTTAGACTGAAAGCCGATCCCAATATAGTTGGGAAAAGGCTAGGCGGATGATGATTATTTGTTGACAATGATGAAAATTGCATACAGCTTTGACCAATGTCGAGTTGACATCAACCTAAAATTTTTTAACCACTTTAGCTAAAGCTGACCATTTGAAATACCTAGGTGTCACAATTGACTCCAATCTAAATTTCGTGAGTCTGCAAATTAATATATGTTTTTAAGAATTTACGGAACATAGCCGATTATAAAGTTCCGATTGTTTACATTTTACGTAAAAGTTTAGCAAACAGGCAACTAAGGCTCTAGACAGACGGACCGCATTTCAACTGCAATCCAACCGCAAATTGCCGTTCAGATGCAGTTTGAATGCAGTTGACACGACTGCAATAGAACTGCACGGTTGGTTTGGTTTGCAACTGCATTCAAACTGCATCCGAATCTCTTCGTTGTCCTTACAAGACTGACTTGTCTTTTGTTCGCTTCCCTTCACATGACTTTGCCCACGTGCCGCCCCCTATACTAAGCGCGTCCGTATGTATTAGCTTCAGCGGCATTTATAGAATACTAGCTGCGCCCCGCGGTTTCACCCACATAAGTTTCGATCCCGTGGGAATATCGGGATAAAAACTGTGTTAATCCAGGTTATAAATTACCTGTGTAGCAAATTTCATCAAAATTGGTTCAGCCGTTGGAGCGCGAAGAAGTAACAAACATACAACACACACACTCACAAACTTTCGCCTTTATAATATTAGTGTGATAAGCACGTAGCAATCTCCATCAGGACCTCATTCCTTTTGTTTTTTATTTTAATAAAAACAAATCCAACAGTCCCATTACACCGATACAAATCTATCTATACATATAATAAAATTGCATAAAAGTGGTGTCTGTACAATGGAAATATATAAAAAAAAAGTAGCAGGGGTTGTTATTATATCGATGCCGAACCCGAAATTGTAATTAAATTTTTTTTTGTCTGTTTTCTCTTTGTCTGTGTGTTTGTGCACGCTAATATCAGAAACGGCTTATTCGATTTAGATGCGGTTTTCACTATTATATTGTAGTAAGCTTCACTTAACAGTTAGTGTTTATTTCATGTCAATCGGTTCATAAATAAAAAAGTTTTTTATTTATTTATTTTTTATTTATTTAAGATTCATGCACAACATTACAGAAATTGAATCCCAAGGCGTTGTACAGCGCAATTTACAAACTACAAAGTGACACAAATTCATACTAAGTAGGTTTGATAAAATACAACAAAAAAATAATAATAATACAAGGTAATAACAAAATTAACGAAGCAAAAACACAATACAGTAACACTTGTAAAAAATAAACAAAATGTAATTAAGAAGATTAATAGAATAATTTACAACATAAGATTTATACCTACGAACATATCACGTGTAACGTTACCTTTGCGAACTCGCTCAGTGAACATGAGAAAATATCTAATTTATCAGCCACCAAATTTAGTGTGCGCATTGTTCGCGTCAGAGGGACGTTATGCAACAGTTTAGTTCGACCGCGCGGCACCGCGAACAGGTTGGGCCGTCGTCGACGATATACGTACCCACCCGGCACACACAAGCCTATCCCCTGTAGCACACCCGGATTATTTATGTTACCCCGGAACACTCCAAGGATATACGACGCCAGTGATAGATCCCTCCTTGTTTAGTTATGTCAATTTAAAGAATCACGGCGAAAATTTGTTAAGGTATTCTATCAGAGTACGTACACGCCTCGCGCCTGCGTGTCCGTGGCTATATAAAGCGCGCTCCAGCCCGCGCCGTAGCTGAGCCTGTAGCTTTAAATTCCCCGACTGAGACCTCTGAGTTTGTTTCGGCCTTTCTTCTCAGAGATAGTCCTAGGAAACGCCGCGCTCATCAAAGCATTAATAATACTAATTCGATCCAGCCTGTCCCCTTGCTGCCCTCTCCCAGCGACGCCCTAAGCCGAGGTTCGTACCCCACAGGGGGTGCCCTTAGCGTGCAGTCACTTAGTTTTAATCTAGATGTAGCCTTGGCTGGAGGCTTTAAGAATTCTTAAGGCAACCACAGGATAGTCCGGTTGTAGTCACGACCTCTCAAGGTCAACTACGAGATGCCATTCATAAAAAAAAAAAACGTGCCGCTGCCATAAGGATTCAGTTATTCGTAGCGAACGCACGTATCCTGGAGAGTATAGACGAATAGTTGCATTCGATTATTGCGATTCACTTGAATACTGACTGTTTGCATATTTCATTTATTTATATTTTAGGGTTTGTAGGTTAGGTTCTTTTTCTTAATTTTCTTTAAAATTTTGTAAATACCTAAATATTGTAAGTATTTGGTATAGGTTAGGCGGTTCTTTCCTTGATTTTCGGTATACTTATCTTAATTTGTATTTAGGGTTTGTATATCTATACATATAATAAAATCGTAGGAAAGTCAAAACTGTACATTGAATATTTTTTTAAAAGAATACTTGGGGCGTGATCTACAATCGATATCGAAGCCAAAAATATAGTTTTTAGAATTTTTGTCTGTTTGTCTGTATGTATGTCCGGGCTAAACTCAAAAAGTACTGAATGGATTTACTTCAAATTTTGCATGAATATTACTAAGAGGTCGGGTCAACATTAATTCTACATATTATCACGCTATCACCTATGGGGGAGGAGCTGTGAATCTTTATTTTTCTTACGTATTCTGTGACAGCGTGTAATCTAACGACGCATATTTAAATGTTGTTTTTGAGTAAGCCATGCTATTATCTAGCTTTACACTATAAAAACTACGCCATTTAAGTAACTTGGGCAGAGAAACATAGTTTAATGAATGTTAGTAGTATAATGAAAATTTTAAAGCAGCGCCATCTATGAGATTTCATAAAAATCAAATCAAGTTACATGTTAACACTTTTTGGAAATTAATTATTTAAATTTGATCATGTTGGCGAGGTTAGTAGTTAGTTACTCTTAAAATTCATAGATGGTAATGTGCATTTTCTTCATAAAAGTTGTATCGTATAGTTCTTTTCGACAAATTCAAGTTCCAACAAAACCCTCAAAATCTTGAGCAGAGTTGAGGAAGACAATTTTAAAAAACACGCTCTGTGAAGTCGACCAGTTTGCGAGATCGATTACGTATTACGAGGTGCCTTCATATTACACGTACGACAAGCAAAGGGGTGTATTTAACCGACGTCGACAAGGAGGTGCTGTGGAAGGTTTTCCGGGAATTTTCAAGGACACCGCATTGGGTAGGGTTTATACCGTGCATCCGAATAATGGCGAATGCTATTTTCTGCGGTTGTTACTTCACACTGTCCGAGGCCCAACGTCTTTCGCCTTTCTGAGGACATTTGATGGCGTGGAGTATCCCACTTACTGCGCAGCCTGCGTAGCACGTCACCTTCTCGACGGTGACCAAAATTGGGATGACACCCTCGCGGAGGCGAGCGTCAGTGACAGTCCCAGCCGCATGCGTCATCTGTTTGCCATCATCTTGGTGTTTTGTGGAGTCGCGAGCCCGGTAGCTTTGTGGGAGAAGTATCGCCATCATCTGTCTGAAGATTTTCTACGAGCTTTGAGGCGTGCTACTGGAGACGAAGTCGGAGTAACTGATGAACGCGTGCTGAACACCTGTCTTAGTTCACTTCAAGATGTGGTCATTTCTATCGGCGGCAATTCATTAATCGAATATGGGTTACCGCCTCCCCAATCATCACCGCATCATGACCGTGGAAATCTGTATAACGCTGAGACAAATTACGATCCGGGCGAAATGATCACCATACGAAATGACCATGTCGCTTTGTTCTCTTCAGAGCAAAAACAAATTTATGACACCGTCCTTGAAAGCGTAGGGTAAAACCAGGGTAAAATGTTTTTCTTGGATGCTCCTGGTGGAACAGGAAAAACATTTGTTACCACTGGCATACTTGCAGAGGTCAGGAGGCAAGGCAAAATTGCTATTGCTGTAGCGTCGTCGGGAATCGCTGCCACACTGCTTCCGGGTGGCAAGACAGCACATGCCATGTTTAAAATTCCCATCGATTTAGAGAGCGCCGAAATGCCTGGTTGTGGTGTGTCACGTAACAGCGATAAGGGACACGTGCTCAAGGATTGCTCTCTGATCGTATGGGATGAGTGTACGATGGCCAATCGTCCGCGTCACCGTCCTGACTCTCTTTACATTTTGACTCCTGGCAGCATAACTACCAACGTAGTTTATAGGGTAGTGTTGTAAGGTATGTTTTGTGTCCTGGAATGTATTCCTGCATTATTTTCTCTATTTCCTTCAGTCACATCTTATGAATGACTGACTCAGTCACATCTCAGACTGACGATCTTATGACTCAGCAGGATTCCCATATAACTCTCTTCACTGGCTTCGCTTACAAAAAAAACTTATATTTTAATGCTATTTTAAAAGTTGTTTATTTATAAGGCTATAGCGACACTGGCATCTTAGGTATTTTTGGTGCTGTAGAGCCTTCACGCAGACGACGTCGCGGGCAGCAGCTAGTAAATAAATATTATAAGTATTTGGTATAGGTTAGGCATTTCTTTTCTTGATTTTCTTTATTAAGTATAAGTTCATTAGCTCAGGTTAGTAATAAATTTTTCTAGCAATTCTTTTGTTTTATAAAGTTAGTACGTTTGGTTTACACGTCTTAACACTTATTACTTAAACTGTGATAATTTTAGACTGTATAATAATCTGTAAGTATTTATAATTTAATTGTTTACGATAGTACGTGTTTACTAAATAACTGTGTGTTATGTAGTATGTACTATTTTATTGTAAGAATGCCTCGAAGAAGATCCAACCTCTCCCAATGTAGCAGAAATGCTAAAAGGATGAAATTAGTTCGATCACAGGAATCTGAGGAAGGTCGTGAGGCAAGGCTCTCTGCAACTCAGGAACATCAGGCTAGGTTTCGTGCTGCAGAAACTTCGACTCAGCGAGAATCTCGACTGAGTTCAAATCGTTCTCGAATGATGACAACTCGAAATAGGGAAAACGGGGAACAACGAAAGGCACGTTTATCTGTCGATCGCGAAGCTCACGCGCTATCGCGTGAGTCTGAGACTTCTGCGAACCCATAATGCTTCTTAGAAATTTAAGCCCCCCAAAACTTTGCAATGGCACCAGGTTAAAAGTGACCAATTTACAACGAAATCTGATAGAAGCAGACATTTTAACAGGGTGTGGAAAAGGTGAAAGTGTTTTCATTCCTCGGATTCCTCTCATTCCAAACAATTTTCCATTTAGTTTTAAACGAGTCCAGTTTCCAGTCAGCCTATGTTTTGCGATGACAATTAATAAAGCCCAAGGTCAGACGCTGAAAGTTGTGGGTGTAGATCTAAGTATCAGCTGTTTCTCGCACGGTCAGTTGTATGTGGCTCTGTCACGGGTTAGCAATCCTAGGAGCCTGTATGCTTTCATCCCCGATGGCCATACGTCAAATATCGTATACAGAGAAGCATTACTGTAAAGTAAATTTTTACCTACCCAAACGACGGTATATGTAATTCAAAATATGCTGCCCGAAAAGTCACTATTCCACGCGGACGAAGTCGCGGGCACAGCTAGTCAATTAATAAAAAAGAGTTTGATCAACAGTCCACTCCATTTTGGTGCGAATACAACTAGGGCCCCGCGCCCGTGCTTCGCGAGTGTGGACGTGAGCGAGGCCTGAGCGACGCGGCTGAACACGGCCGCGCGCCCGGCCTCGCTCAACCCGCCGTTTGTCGGTCTACTTCAAAGGAATCTTCTATGAGATTTCATAAAAATCAAATCAAGTTACATGTTAACACTTTTTGGAAATTAATAATTTGAATTTGATCATGTTGGCGAGGTTAGTAGTTAGTTACTCTTAAAATTCATAGATGGTAATGTGCATTTTCTTCATAAAAGTCGTATCGTATAGTTCGTTTCGACAAATTCAAGTTCCAACAAAACCCTCAAAATCTTGAGCAGAGTTGAGAAAGACAATTTAAAAAAACACGCTCTGTGAAGTCGACCAGTTTGCGAGATCCCTTACGTATGACGAGGGGCCTTCATATTACACGTACGACAAGCAAAGGGGTGTATTTAACCGACGTCGACAAGGAGGTGCTGTGGAAGGTTTTCCAGGAATTTTCAAGGACACCGCATTGGGTAGGGTCTATACCGTGCATCCGAATAATGGCGAATGCTATTTTCTGCGGTTGTTACTTCACACTGTCCGAGGCCCAACGTCTTTCGCCTTTCTGAGGACATTTGATGGCGTGGAGTATCCCACTTACCGCGCAGCCTGCGTAGCACGTCACCTTCTCGACGGTGACCAAAATTGGGATGACACCCTCGCAGAGGCGAGCGTCAGTGACAGTCCCAGCCGCATGCGTCATCTGTTTGCCATCATCTTGGTGTTTTGTGGAGTCGCGAGCCCGGTAGCTTTGTGGGAGAAGTATCGCCATCATCTGTCTGAAGATTTTCTACGAGCTTTGAGGCGTGCTACTGGAGACGAAGTCGAAGTAACTGATGAACGCGTGCTGAACACCTGTCTTAGTTCACTTCAAGATGTGGTCATTTCTATCGGCGGCAATCCACTGATCGAATATGGGTTACCGCCTCCCCAATCATCACCGCATCAAGACCGTGGAAATCGGGAGTATAACGCTGAGACAAATTACGATCCGGGCGAAATGATCACCATACGAAATGACCATGTCGCTTTGTTCTCTTCAGAGCAAAAACAAATTTATGACACCGTCCTTGAAAGCGTTGGGTAAAACCAGGGTAAAATGTTTGTTTTGGATGCTCCTGGTGGAACAGGAAAAACATTTGTTACCACTGGCATACTTGCAGAGGTCAGGAGGCAAGGCAAAATTGCTATTGCTGTAGCGTCGTCGGGAATCGCTGCCACACTGCTTCCGGGTGGCAAGACAGCACATGCCATGTTTAAAATTCCCATCGATTTAGAGAGCGCCGAAATCCCTGTTTGTGGTGTGTCACGTAACAGCGATAAGGGACACGTGCTCAAGGATTGCTCTCTGATCGTATGGGATGAGTGTACGATGGCCAATAGGAAGGCAGTTGAGGCCGTGGACAGAACCCTGCAGGACATCCGCAGGAACGAACATTTGATGGGTGGTGTCACAGTTCTGTTCAGTGGCGATTTCCGGCAAACGCTTCCCGTGGTGACGCGGGGATCGAGGGCTGACGAGGAGAATGCTTTGTTGAAACGATCTTCGTTGTGGTCACGAGTTCGTACGCTGCGCTTGACCATTAATATGAGAGCTCGGCTCGGCGGCAATGCACGTGCTCAAGAATTCTTTGATCTCCTCCTTGGCGAAGGCACTATACCAGAAGAGAGAGGTGGACAGGTGATTCTTCCAGAGTCTCTCGGTAGAGTGGTATCCAGCTTAGAAGAACTCATTCGCTGTATGTACGGGGACATCAGTCATATACCGCACCAGCAGAATTCTTGGGTGTGTGAGCATGGCCATTTTGACGCCCAAAAATGATCGGGCTGCAGCAATTAACGAATGCATTCTCTCGGAAATTGAGCGGAATGAAGTGGTCTACACCTCGATAAACACTGTTGTCGAGCAAGATGACGCCACACATTATCCCGTGAAATTTCTGAACTCCCTGTCAGTAAGTGGACTTCCAGTGCATACCATCATGCTGAAGGTCGGTGTCTCGATTATGCTTCTTCGGAACCTATCTCCTCCGAAGTTGTGTAACGGGACCCACCTTAAAGTTATCTCGCTCCACAGACACACCATTGAGGGGGAAATTCTTACGGGTTGTGGCGTAGGCGAGGCAGTATTTATACCACGCATTTCCCTCATACCTCATAACTTCCCGTTCCAGTTCAAGCGCGTACAGTTCCCCGTGAGTGTTTGCTTCGCGATGACCATCAATAAGTCGCAGGGGCAGACACTGAGGGCAGTGGGTGTCGACCTCAGGACGAAATGAATCTCACACGGCCAACTGTACGTCGCTTGCTCCCACGTCACTGTCCTGACTCTCTTTACATTTTGGCTCCTGGCAGCATAACTACCAACGTAGTTTATAGGGAAGTGTTGTAAGGTATGTTTTGTGTCCTGCAATGTATTCCTGCATTATTTTCTCTATTTCCTTCAGTCACATCTTATGACTGAACTCAGCAGGATTCCCATATAACTCTCTTCACTGGCTTCGCTTGCAAAAAAAACTTATATTTTAATGCTATTTTAAAAGTTGTTTATTTATAAGGCTATAGCGACACTGGCATCTTAGGTATTTTTGGTGCTGTAGAGCCTTCACGTAGACGACGTCGCGGGCAGCAGCTAGTAAATAATAAAAGTTTAAGATTCTTCAATTTATTCTGTTTTATTTCCATATTTTACGAATGTTTTGTAACAACGTCACCGGGGCTCCAAGTCTGCTATTTTTATAAATTCGTTCATTCATTCCAACACGATCCCATTCCCATCCCATTGTCATTTTGCTTAAAGTTCGTAATCTGCTAAATTCTTAATGGCGATCATTGGTCGGTCAATGGTCTCGTAATAGAATTGTGTCATAATGACACTGTCGTATTGCCTTTATTATAAAACCCGTTAGTAGAAATGATTTTCGAAAACTACCACTACTTTATTCAAGCTACTTTTTTCTTACCAAGGGGTATCGTATTACCCGGTAACTGGGTTGTGGAGGTCAGATAGGCAGTCGCTCCATGTAAAATACTGGTATTCAGCTGCATCCGGTTAGACTGGAAGCCGACCCCAACATAGTTGGGAAAAGGCTAGGCAGATGATGATGATGACCACTACTTTATTTATGCCAGATTTCATTTATATATATTTTTACATATTATTTATTAGTGTTTTATACAAGTCAAGTGTTTTATGTAAGTCACTCATTCATTTATCATTATGTACGAGATTACCATTCCATGCCATTTCTTTCAATGGAGTGTCATTGGTTGACCACTGGACAGTCCTAATGACGCTATTATATTAGTAGACTACCAAACTTGTCAAAATCAACAATTATGAAATCAATGATAGACCATTCTGACACTATTGTAATAGCAGACTTGAGGCCCTGCAGGTTAGTTTAGTATATATAATTATAATAGGGTTATTGCTACAGATCTATTTTCTTGATGTTAAGCCAATGTGATGACCTTGCAATGGTTTCAATACGATATCAAATTCACACACTACATTGCTGATGTCACCAGTAACATGGTATCGCCGTAAAATATGCGCCAACGCTATCTTCATCATCATCATGCTAAATAGTTTACCTGTAAAATTATAAAATTAATATGTGAGTTTACGAATACTATTTGCAATCAAAAAGGACTAGGGTAGTAAAGGTTCTCAAAAACAGTCATCCTCACAAAATATGAGTGGAAAATGTAGGTCAACCTCTAACTCAAATCCTAGTAGTTAAAATGACTGAAAACACAGTACCAATGCAGTTTCGCTTGCCAACACCGAAAGCGGCATAAAGGCTTGGATGATCCGGCAACGTGGCAGGGTTCAGCCATCGCTCAGGTCTGAACTGCTCAGCGTCTGCGCCCCACATGGGATGTCGGAGGAGACCGTACACCCCTATGGCGCATGAACTACCAGCTCGCAACGTACAGGTCTCTGAAAATTCCGGAATATTAAACGTATTCTAAGTCAAGGAGGTCTTAATACTGAGGACGTTATTATATTATGTAAGAACATACTTAGGCTAACTTCTTTGTCAACTTTTCTTCCGATAAATGGAACAGCAGGATACAGTCTCATTGACTCTTTGATCACCGCCTCCAGGTACACGAGTTTTTGCAGGTTTTGTTTAGTAAAATCTTCATCTTTATGTTCAATTACTTCTTGTAATCTGTAATAATGTACTCAAAAATCATCATTCTGTCAGCCGTAAGCTATCTCTAACTTGCTTTGGACTACTGGACCGCTTCTTCGTTCCAAGTACCGTACCATTCGTAGATTCATGGTTGCCATTTTGTAAAATATTCGCATAAACAACTTCTAGTCAAACTGGTGTTTGTACTCGTCCATTATTCCAAAGCGGTCACTTTAACAAGCAATTCCAAATCGTGAGACTATTATAACTTTTTTTTTCTTTATTTTCGGAAGGCTTAAAGACTAATAACATTATAATAACAGTAATATATTACTAAATTGCTAATTACAAGCCTCCACAGATAAATACAAAAAAATAATATTACTCCTTCATCGTCCTAGAGCAGATTCATCCAACCCCAGATAATTCTATCGGAGGAATAATTTTGAATTTTTGACAGTTCTTCCATACATAAATTGCCATTCGGCAATTTCAATCCTCGAACGAAAGTTATCCGGCGATTGAAAAATCAGCCCCAAGTCACAAATTTGATTTTTCTCGTTTGTTCCAATTTTAAACCTATCTGGACAACAAACAGCTCAAGTGCCTCCTATACAAAAAATGGCTTTGCTAAGAGCTTTCTTACTGTATTTGCTTTGGTGCAGAAAAGGTCAATGCCTTCTTCACAACAAATCTCATTAAAACTGCAACTGGCTCTCAGAAAATATGCATTACGCCTATAATTAGTGTTTGCATAAGGTACATGTAGAAGTGGTCGCTGCCGCAGCCCCATCTGATTAGTACGTAACTTTACTTTTGATAGAAGTTCAGGACAGTCAATTGAACCATTTGCGATATTAAGCAAGTAGCATATATCATTAATATGACGTCTTCGGTCAAGCGGCAGAAAATGGTACCTTCTGCATCGGTGAGTGTAATCAACAGATATTTGCTTCGCTCTATAATCTAGGTATTTAAGAAATTTTCTTTGAATGCCTTCAATACGGGACTTATAGATCCCGTACCGAGGGTTCCAAACTTGAGATGCGTACTCAAGGTGGCTGCGTACGAACGAACAATACAAGACTTTGATCGGTTTCAGAGAACGGAAACATGCTGAGGTTCTCATTATGAAACCTAGTGCTCTCGACGCCTTATTCACTATGCTATCAATAAATGCTGATTGAAAAGTAGCTTGCTGTCTTGTATAACTCCAAGATCCCTAATACTATTGACTTTTCCTATATTGATATTGTACAGTTTGTATGTGGAATCAATTATAGACTTCTGGCGTGTGAATGTCATGTGAAAGCATTTAGAGACATTCAATTCAAGCCTATTACGTCTACAGTATTCTTCAAATCTATTCAAATCATCTTGGAACAGGTGTGTATCAAATAGGTTTCGGATAGTTTTATGAACCTTCATATCGTCAGCATAGAGTAAAATATAACAAGCCTCAAAACAATGCTTCACGTCAGCAATAAAAATAGTAAATAAAAGGGACCCTAGAATAGAACCCTGAGGAACTCCAGAGGGGACAGAATACCATCCAGATGTGTACCCCTGAAGCACCACAGCCTGCGTTCTGTTATCAATATAAGAGGAGAACCAACGATACAAATCTCCATGTATTCCAGCCTTTAATAGCTTCTCCATGAGCAGTCCATGGTCAATACGATCAAAGCATTTACTATAATCAGTGTAAATAACGTCCACTTGTGCACGCTGTTCCATACCCTCAGATATAAATTCATGGGATAAGATTAAGTTAGATGTAGTAGAACGCTTCCTGAGAAAGCCGTGCTGCTCATCACCAAAATTGCACTTCATAGCATCGTATACGTCAATAAAGACAATGCGCTCAAGGATCTTGGAGAACAGATATATCTTAGTTAACACTGTGAATATCACTGTTTTTAGTGTACAAGTGCAAATTTTGCCTAATATATAAAATGTTGGCGAAGATGAATTGTGATGCAACCGTGAGAATACCAATATCTTTAAAAAAATCTCTTAGAGAAACTCTGGCACCTAGCTGGTAAATTAAATTGCTCGAACAGCTCGTTTTTGAAGGACAAATATATTTTGTATATCAGCGGCTTTGCCCCACAGCAGAATACCGTAGGACATAACACTGTGAAAATAACTAAAATAGACTAAACGAGCTGTATCAACGTCAGTGTATTGTCTTACTTTCCTGACGGCGTAGGCAGCCGAACTGAGCCTTCCTGCTAGACTTGATATATGAGGTCCCCACTGAAGTTTGGCATCTACTGTTAGTCCTAGAAAAAATGCCGAGCCTACTGTTTCAAGCACCTCTTTATTTAAGACGATGTTGGGTCCTAGATTTCTGACATTCGGTAAGGCAAACTTTACACATTTCGTTTTCTTGGCATTGAGAACTAGGTTATTTGACGTAAACCAATCTGTAACTATTGAGAGTGCACTGTTTACGTCGTCAAAATCTTGTCTATTCCTGTCTACTTTAAAAATAAGAGAGGTATCATCTGCAAACAGTACAACGTCACAGATGCCCTTCAAATGGAATGGTAAATCATTGATATATACTAAGAACAAAAATGGACCCAGTATTGAGCCTTGCGGAACACCTAACTGAACTGGTAGCCCGGAAGATTTCGCGCCATTAACATCTACACATTGGACCCTATTATGTAAATAAGAAATTATTACGTTGAGAGCCACGTTTCGGACACCGTAATGACGTAACTTACGCAAAAGCGTGTCATGGTGCACGCAATCAAAGGCTTTGGAGAGATCACAGAAAACTCCAATAGCATTTTGTGATTTCTCCCATGCGTCAAATATGTGTCTCAGCAGAGCAACACCCGCGTCTGTAGTTGAACGACCCTTTGTAAAGCAATATTGCTCATTATGGAGGAGGCTGTTTAAATTAAAATGTCTTAGCAACTGCTTGAGTATTAACTTTTCAAATATTTTGCTAAACGCAGGTAAAATAGAAATAGGCCTGAAATTGCCAACGTCATTCTTATTAGAGATATCTAATTAGAGATATCCGACTTATTACCTTTCTTAAAAACTGGAGTAACGAATGCCGATTTCCAAATTTTTGGAACTATGCCTTCCAAAAGTGACCGCCTGAATAAAATACACAGTGGCACAACTAGGCTGTCGGCACAATTTACAATAAGTACTGGAGGTATAAGATCAGGACCGCCAGATTTGGAAAGGTCCAAGGACTTTAATAACTTTAAAACTTGAGAATGAGACACACAATCGATCCGATGCTAGACACATTATGTTCAACGCTAATGCCACCGGAAGTAGCGGGCACAGGATCAGGCTCCTGGAAAGTTGAATGGAAATAGGTCGCAAACAAATTGCTGATCTCCTCACCTGTACTCACGGCCCTGTCACGATACTGCATCACCTTTGGAAAAGTACCGGAATTTTTTTTGCTCTTAACATACGACCAAAAAGATTTTGGGTAATCAATAATCGACGATTCAATTTTATCCATGTAAGAATTGAAACAGGTTTTCTCCAAGTTAATTGCTCTATTCCGTAAAATAGAAAAAGAGTGAAAGTCTGACATATTACCGTACGTTTTGAACCTGCGATGATATTTATATTTCTCTTTTAGTACTTTGACCAAAGCCGATCCATACCAAGGCGGATACGATGATTTTGAATGATGACATGAATGTGAATGTTACTTACTCGTTAAAGATTTGTTCTTGTACATTTTGGTACTTTCCAATGACTAACAAAATAAATGTCATAGCTGAAGAAGTTGTGTCGTAAGAAGCTGCTATTAAAGTATCCAGGTGTTCTCTGATGTCATCGTCTGTGAAGGCATCTTGGTTTTTAGCCAACTGCAGCATTTGATCTAAGACTGGTTTGAATTTGCCTAAAAATCAACATTTTATTTATATTCTATAGTTTTTTCTTAAAGCGGAATTTCGACGTGTTCGGCGCAGTAGACTCGAATATATACTAAGTATTATTTCTTTATCTATTGTCATGTTAACCGCCAACCTTATAGTTAATCGTTTGAGAAGAAATTCAAAATAAGTTAGTATGTATCTACCTGGTGTCGAGTCATTGTAAATATTCTCTTCTTCATTTGCTTTCAACTCGGATTTTCTTTTATGTATTATCTGAAATAATAAATCAAGGAAACTATTGAGCAACAACAATATTCAGTTCATATAAAAGAAAAAGAAAATTGATACATTGGGAGTAAAAAACCTACAGGATTAATGATGTTGTTCAGTTTGTCCATAAGTTGATTTTCTCTGCGTTTCAATGCACTCCATTTGAAAAAATATGACAAATGTAACCACACTCTTTGTATTCTATCACAATATAAAGCTAGTAAATCTTCAATTGCTTCTGCATAGTCTGTATCAATTTCAACTTGATCTTCAGTATTTAATTTTAGCGAAGTTCCTACAACAGAGAATATAATTAAAGTAGAATGGCAATGTATTCCATTAACCTCGCCAACTATCTACTAAATTTTTGACAACGTCGATTTCATGTCAACATTTTCCATCTGAATAGACTACTATTTATCTATCAGAAATCTTAAGAATGTTCCCGTCAGAAGAATAACGATGCAGATCGCATTCTAATGTTATGAACACACGCAGCGACATATTTTAAAAGCCGATTTGTCGCTAGCATAAATATCCGGTCACTAGCGATGTCAAAATCTGTGTATGGACGTGAGATTTTGAAATCGCGAGCAAGTTGCCGGCGACTGAAATCACTGCTTGGCAATGCTTGGGTACCGAGCATTATAATGCAATAGGTACGCTTTTATAGAATTTCTGCACCCAGTCCTTGCGTTGCTGAATCGATGTTTGTGTCTTACGCTATCATCGATCTCCAATGTTGGACGTAAGCAACTCTTATACATATACAATTGAGAATCCGGCTCTCAGTCTCATTTCTCCAGAGTTACAACCCTGTTATGGTCCATCTGACTGGGGAGGAACAGGTGGTTCCACCGACTACCATACAACGGAACGTATATCCCGACGATTACGGTCCACTCCCTCTCACAGAGGAGGCCCGTGTCCCAGCAGTGGAAACATTATACAGTGATTATGCTTATGCATATGTTATCTTGACGTTAATTGCCTCCCGGTTTCCACTCAAAACTCATGTGATCAAACGACGCTCGTTCTTAGAAGAACATTATAATTCATTTTCTTACGGGACAATATCTTTGTGATTCTTCAAGTAAAATATAAATGGTATATTTCACAAATAGCTTAACTACATCTTAATACTTACGAGTAACAGTTAACAGTGTATAGTTGATTATGTACTTTCGCACATCAAACGGGCCTTTTCCCACATTTGAAGCTAATTGTGAAACAAGCTTTCGCGCTTGCACGTTCATTTCATTAACGTATGTATTAAGCACTTGTTGGTTGAACGCTGGATTTAATAATTTGCGATGGTTTTTCCAAATGGATGCTGAAACAAAACACTTCGTAAAGGTAATGGTTAAATTATTGGAGCAACAAAGTGCCGTATTTTGAAACGCTTAAAAAAATTGGTTTCAGAAAAACGGATTTTTCTCTGTGAAGCAAGTGTTGCCAATCAATAAGTCAAACTATAAATTACTGTTTTCCAACTTCCCATTTATATATTTTTCATCTAGCTTACCTTCTGCTGTAATAAGTCCATTATTTATAAATTCTTTTGCAAAATCGTAAACATATGGTTTACTCAAACATGTATTGGATAGTGTGAGACTGTCTTCCGGGTCGGTTATCACTGAAATAATATATATTAAACTACAATCACGATTTGTTTTTTTTTTCATATTACCTCTCTTGTAACATTTCCACACTCACCATAAAATGAATGAGGGCCAAACCAGAACTCACAAATACCACCTTTTTTCAGAGAGTATAGCTGAAATCCTCGTATAAAATCCCATAGGTCTGAAATAGCAAATATTTCTTGAGTTTCACTATAATATTGTCGAGTTAGTAGTGCGGGGTGGTTGATGTCACTTCTCTTCGAATATTTTATAACTTTTTTTTATATTTTTCACCGTTTTGAAAGCAGCAGTGATGGTGAAATATTTTACTCAAAGTAAAGTAAGTGCCTCTCTGGGAACAAACTCACGACCTACAACTCTGCCACCACTGCTCTGTTTATAACTTATTAGTTTTTGCCCGCGGCTACGAACGCATGCACATGCCAGGCATCGACAGAAACGCCCAAGCAGCCCGCAATGTATGGCAGTGAGGTATTCTACGGCGTGTGCGTGCGTGTCTATTAGCATGCATTTGTTTACCATGGAAGTGACATCGAGGTGGCGAGCTAAACCGTCACCGCGAGGTATAGCAGTAAAGCATCTTCGGCATGTAATACCCTAACGGTAATATAAACCACGTTCCTCATGAAAACCAAACTTGTTATCCAATTGGTTTCACTTTTAAAGGATACTTGTTGGTGATTTTCAGTTTGTGTCAGTGACACTTTTGAATAGCGTCGACGACGGGTCTACGTCATTCGCCTGTTTAATATTTCATAGGATGTTTCGAATTCTAATTTAATTTACATTAAAAATACAATACCGTTACGACGGCACAAACTGATCGTTCTAGGGCTACTATTTAGACTTACGTTTTCGATCACCAACGATCAGATGCGAATGTCCTATGAATGGTAGCGCCCCCGGCAAAATAGGGGGTGAACAGGGATGAGGCTTCATCCACGACCATGCAGCTATCACTATACATAATAATACCACTAACAGCACTAGTACAGACATTTTGCGAATCTAGCGACGATCTGTGCGTATCTTCTCTGCTTACTTCTATTTATGCTCTAAGATTACTAACGCATTGTAAAATCATTAGACTTGGAATAAAATAATACTATTGTAATATAAGTGGAATACCTCGAACTAATGACCTAAAGATTAATTCATTTGTTTTTCTTTTAATTGCTGTGAAATAAAGAGTAATAATATCTTTCTATAATTATACTTCCATGTTAACAGTATAAATGCGAAAGTAACTCTGCAGACTGTTACTTTTTTACCCCTAAAGTAACGGTTGAACAGTAGACCATGAACTGTGTTAGGACATAAGAATCTTTTTATTCTGGTAGTACGTTGGATAATGTTTGACCTCCAAGTGTTATGCGGCACTTGGATTTCGAAAATCATAATTATCTTTAAGTCTATTACGCGGGACTACTAGTGGTTTTTGTACTATTTTCCTCTTTGACATACCTTTTCATCTTTTTCAAAAAGCGAGTGGTTGTTTAAATTCAAATACATATAAAGACGGGAGGGTAAGCAGCTTTTGCTTAATAAATATAGGTTTACAAGAGTCTGTCCACTTAAGATTGAAAATTGACCTTAAACACTTTTTTTGGGCTATGAATGCCCTTTGGGCATCTGTTGAATTACCCCATACAGTTATCCCATACCTTAAAACAGATCAAACATGGCTATGGTATACCATAGCCATGTTTGATCTATTATCTGTGTTGTGTCTGGATAACTGACCACAACTCACACTGAACAAATTTAACAGACATTCAAACAGCCTTATTGGTATACCAATAAGTCTGTTTGAATGTCTGTTAATTTTTTTAGAATCCCGGATCCCACTCTCAACAGTCGTGCTAGCAACCGCGAGACCAACGGGGCAGTTCAATATAAGTGGCACCTAAACAGCCTTTAACCCATCGTATGCCGGACGTAGATCCACGCGAGACACAATAGCTTTTTAATTGTGTCTGTAATTACGGCAATCCATGGGTTAAACGTAATGAGTCAATTGTATTAGGTATATGCCACATGTAAGAGACTTTTATCGTTAAGTGAAAAACATTTATTTTGTAATTTGCTACATAGACTCTTTCCTCTTAAAACTACTTACTGCATTATTTCTTATAACTTTTCGCACACAAAAACACAAAGGTACAAAGGCTGCCTTTTAGGCTTTATACGCTACTTTCTGTCTCGGTAGCATGTTCTCGTGGAAAGTAATAGTAATAACATAGTATAATGAGGGGAATAATCCGACATCCACGCGGACGAAGCCGCGGGCAGAAGCTAGTACTATTATAATCCTATTGCTTCAATACCTAAAACAATACTGACGGTGACTGGCAGCCTGACCTGTTGTACGGACGCCAGCAGGTCAACCTACCCGAAACTGTCAGATTTTCCCAATCAACCTTGAACCTAATACTTTAGCAATAAAGTCGAAAATCTATTAAAGAAATCTGACAGATTGTAGTAGCTTGATGTGCTGGCGTCTGTAGGTACATACCAATTGTATACCTAAGGTAAGGCCTACCGAAGAGTATTTATAACCACTGAGATTACCTACCTTTTACAAGACATTTCATTCTGAAATAACTGGGTAAAGAAAATACTAATGCAATACTACCCTTTTAATTACTCGAATGGCCATAAACATAACCCACAAAAGTTCATGATTGAATTTCTATTATTCTCGGACTTCTCGAACAAAAATTCTTGCACAAACTAATTCAGAAGTTGACGCCGAGTTAAACAAGATATTTTTCATTTAAAGATGCAAGAATTTAATCTGCCATTGTTCTTTAGACGGAAAACTTACAAACAAACGAACAGTGCAAGTTAAATAAAAGCTTGTAATTAAAACCGGCCAAGTGCGAGTCGGACTCGCGCACGAAGGGGAACCCTTCGTGCGCGAGTCCGACTCGCACTCGCACTCGCGTATCCTTATCTATAAAAATCACGTCTGTTGTATGGGAGCCCTCTTAAATATTTATTTTATTTTAATTTTATGATTAAAGTAAAAATACAACTAAGTATTTTGTGAATATTTCAAGTGCCTACCTGTTGCCATTATTGATATCGAGCAAAGACGTATTAAAAAAAACTACTTACTAGATCTCGTTCAAACCAATTTTCGGTGGAAGTTTACATGGTAATGTAAAAAAAAATTTGAGTTTCAGTTCTAAGTATGGGGAACCCCTAAAATTTATTGTTTTTTTTTCTATTTTTGTGTGAAAATCTTAATGCGGTTCACAGAGTAGGTTTAAATACGTTATTCTCAAAAAGTCAAAAAAGTCACTTACATGAGAACATAAGATAACATATTGTAATTAACTTATTCTTGGTAACGGTCACTGGGTCAATACACTAGGGTTAGAATTATTTTGTTTTTAAATTTGTTTGGTTTTATTCTTAACTATGTAGTTAGGGCTAGTAACATTATTAGTGTGTGGTTTCCATTATATGATGTGACAGTTTTGATTTAAAACCACTGAAAGAGATTACATTTTTTATGTAGGATGGTAAATTATTATAAAGGACATCAATCAAAATGGGCTAACCGTGAACAACCGTATTGGGAAAAAAGGAATTCATAAATAATTGAGTAATAATATTTACTGAACATTGGTCTCTATTCGGGAGTGCCAAAATAAATAATATTAAAAACGAATAAAAAAGATTTTTAATTGATTTGTTTTTGTATGGTGACAGTTGCGGCACGGCGTGCGGGGCGCATTGATTTAGGGTTGCCTAAAGAATAAAATCACAGAAAAAATAATATTGATATTTTTGATGTTTCGATTCGAGAGCTTCGAAACATTAAAATGTTTTCCTGGAAGACCGAGCTTGGCTCTGGCCGTTGGAGGGTTCATCATCAGCATCACCATCATCCTCTTAACCTTACATAAATAAAAAGATATAGTTTACGTAGAACTTTTTTTTTTGAGTTGGTAAAATCATCCATTTATTTCTCCCGCTCTAGGATGGACCGGGAGGGCGTGTCAGACTTTTACTGACTAAAACCACACATATGTCATTCAGTTGCCCCTTGCGTTCTAGAGCCACGGGTTTTTTTTTCGAAAATCCCCCGCAGCCCTAGCAAACATCGGCCCTACTGGGCTCCTACGGTTTTGCTGACATCTCTTTGAGGCGCGCGTGGAACACTACGCGTCGTCAACGACTTGGGCTCGATCCGGACAGTTACTGGTCAGCCGGTCAGCTACCCATTGCTCGTTTTCCGCAAGCCCGCGCCGAGAAACAAAACAGCACAGCACGATGGAATCGATTTCAAATCGAGTGTTCGACTGACAGTGCAGAGAACTGGCAACACTGACCCAGACCCGATTGGCGCTCGATTTTCAAATTGTCAATGTCATTCGCTTAGCGTTTGCCGCTCTTTTTCGTATCGTATTGTAAATATTATTTTGACTTTAGCTATTTTTGACGACTTGTGCTGTTCAAAATGGATTCTGATGATTTTCTATCCGACGACCCCGTCTCACTCTCGGACTCAGTACCTGCTTCAAACGTTAACCCTGACATTACTCCGTATAATGAACCCGCTTTACATAAAGCCTTGCGCGTGAACATGGACTTTCCGATGTTGCGTAGTGAATCTATACATTGTATATATTGTGGTACTGAAATCTCTCACAGGAAGGAGTAGACACATTGTTAATCTTGTGAAAGTGCAGCGAGTTATACTGCAATGGATGGCACCGCAAGTGGTAAGTTCCAACTTCTGAGATGATTATGTACATAATTGAATATTTGAGTTTGCTAAAAATCCATCACTAGTTAAAGGTTCTGGACGATCATTGTTTAAAACTCTTTATTGCACATAAATAAAAAATACATTTTTACAAGGACGATGGTCAGTGGGTATCTTAGGGGCGGAGTTTACGAAGTTAAGCTTATCTCTAGCAGAGATCTCTCGCAGTCAACCTGTGGGTGTAAGATAGCGTAGCTACAAGCCCATTGTGGAATATAAAAAAAATGTATGTAGGTATATGTCTGTTTCATTTTTTTTTGTAGACATTGCCCCACACTAGGAATTGCTCCTGTATTGTGGGTGCGTTTACAAACATTTAAACTCACATACACAAACAGCCAGACCCGGAACAACTACTTGTAGGTCATACAAATATTTGTTCCGTGCGGGAATCCAACCCGCGACACGCAGCGCAGCAGTCAATCGCCTAACCACTGCGCCAACCGTGCCGACTTTTTGTTTCGATCTGTGGCACACTCTAGCTGAACTGACTTGGTTAATTAGAACATAAATGAGGTGTAGTATTAAGTTTTTTTTTGTATTATTTAACCAAATTGATACAAAACTTCTTATCTATTGTTTTCTTTGTACTGTAAACCACTCAATAAAATTAATAATAGTGCAATATTTTTATGTTCATGTTCAAGCCCAAACGCCATACAAAGTGGTTGATCCTTTGTGCTCCTTCATAGGTGATATTCTTTTTAGCATAATTTGTACGTGTCTTTGGCAGGACAAGTAAGCTGGGTCGGCGAAGACTGCGTTTACATATTTGTGATTTTTTGGTAAAGGTTACTTTTGCGTGAATGGTTCCATCCATCACTTTTCTAATCAAGATACAAGTGTTATACATATACAGTTGTTCGATATTCATAAGCTTTGTTTCTTCAAAAATTTTGTGCGTTGGTGTCAAGTATGGATAGCGAAACAGTATCTTTATGATCCTGTTCTGCATTCTTTGCAGTTCCTGTAGTTTTGTTTTACTGGCGTTCCCCCAAATTTCTATGAGATATAATAAATTTGATTTGATAAGTGAATTGTAAATGTTTAAACGCAGTTTTTTGGGTATACAGTGATTTATATTACGGAGTGATCCAATAAGTGAGGAAATTTTATTTCTAATATAATCAATTTGCTTGTTCCATGTCAAACAATTTTCGATTCTGAGACAAAGGTATTTTTCGTAGGTTTTTTGCTCTAATGGAATGTTGTTTATAGTTAACGGGTCATGCAGCGGAATTTTTTATTTTTAGCTTTAAAGATAATGTAACATGTCTTTGAGATGTTTACAGTTAGCAAATTATGTTGGAACCATTCAAACAGATTTTTTAAATCTTCTTGGGTTCGTGAAATAGCGTCATGAACACTAGTTCCGAAATAAAACAAGCATGTATCATCTGCGTATAAAGTTAAATGTCCATGTAGTCCTAGCTCTGTTATATTATTTATGTATATCAAAAATAATAACGGTCCCAATATGGATCCTTGTGGGACTCCATATGTGATAGGTAAAGCATTGCTTTCAACATTATCAACCTTGACTACTTGGGATCTATTTGTTAGGTAAGATTTAAACATTTTAAGTGCATTGCCTTTGATACCAACGTTTTCTAGCTTTTTTATTAGCAGTTTGTGACTTACGGTATCAAAGGCTTTTTTAAATCAATAGACACACCCACAACAATATTTTTCATATCTATATTATCTCTGATTTTGGTTATCAGATCAATAGTGGCTACAGTGGTATTATTTTTAGCTCTAAATCCATATTGTTGTTCCGATATAAAGTAAAAAGAGTCCAAATAGTTTAACAGACGGCTGTGTATTATTTTCTCCCAAATTTTTGACTTTATTGGCAGCACAGAGATCGGGCGATAGTTTCCAGGGTCAGTTTTGGGTCCCAATTTATAGATCGGTGTCACCTTTGCAATCTTTAGGGTGTCTGGAAATCCCCCGTCAGTCAGGAGTTTATTAAGACAATTTGCCAAGCCATTTGAGATTAAATTTTGCAAACTTTTTATGACTTTTGTGCTTATTTTATCTATACCGCTACTTGAATTTGGGTCCAGATCATTAATGATTTTGGTAATTTCATCCAATTTTAGTAATTTCAATTGAATACATCTACTTACCAAGTTTCAACAGTATAGTTCTTATAGTTTCGGAAAAAAGTGGCTGTGACATACGGACGGACAGACAGACCGACAGACATGACGAATCCATAAGGGTTCCGTTTTTTGCCATTTGGCTACGGAACCCTAAAAATGTTATTGTGTCAAACTCAAACTCAATGTCAAAGTGCTACTAACATTGTTCTAACACTAAGTTCAACGGCTCGCCGTTCTGCACTGTGACTTTGAGTTTTTTGGCTGACGGAAGCTGAAGCTAGGTTGCTGCAAAAAAATGAAAATCTAACCTGACGTAAACAACTTTTTACGTGTATAAATACAAGATTGCGACTATAATCTTCGCAGTTCGTCGCTAGGTTCGCAAAATGTCTTTTTTAGTGCTGTTAGTGATATTTTTATGCATAGTAATAGCTGCATGGTCGTGGTTGAGACAATATCCCAACGCGCCCCCTGAGTTTCCTGGGGCATTACCAATCTTGGGACATTCACACAAGATCTTTGGGGATCGAAAACGTGAGTACAAAATGTATTTTTTCAACAGCCTCGTTTCGAATGAGTGGTCTCGAATGGGGTGTAACATGGGGTGTGTGGGGTGGGGTGGGCATGTGTTAAAATCATGTAACGTTGTATATTCTGAGTTTATTCCAATTGTGACTATTCCTAAATTGCCCTAGACTGATAAAAAATTCGTTTTCCCTAATTATGTTTATTTTAGAGTTAAGATCGGCTTTCCCCTGTGGAAACGGGAACACACCCCGCGGTGCGCGTGTAGGACTTGTCATCAGGCATAGACAACCTCCCACCGTTATAAGAAATTAATTCCCATAAACTTAACTGCCTTATCTCGACTTAAAAAGCTAGGGTACAAGGAGGGGGGAAACAAGGTGATGTTAATATTGGAAATTCACAATAACTAGGAAACTTAAGTATTCTAATTATCAATATATAAAGCTAAAAAGACTATAGGGCATTCAAAAGTATATTATGACTAGCTTTTGCCCGCGGCTCCGCCCGCGTGGATGTCGAAACTTATCCCACGGGAACGTGTTACCAGGATAAAAAGTATGTCCGTCCCCAGGATGCCATCTATCTTTTTGCCAAATCAGAAGTTCAATGGTTTAGGTGTGAAAATGTAACATACAGTCTCAAGTTCAAATCCTCCCCTTAAAAATCGAATTACCCCTTTTTGCCCAGTCAGAGGTCAATTTACGACAACTTTACATATCTACTTATTATTTTCCGTCAAAAGTATTAAAATACTGAGTTTCGAGTTAATTGGACCGATTATTGAATTACTTACACACAAACTTCAACACCCCTTTGAGGAGTAGTTTAGAAAAACTTATAATAATAAACTTTATTACTTACTTAGGCAAGTATTCTTCCCAAGTTTCAAGTTTATATCCCCGCTTTTCATCCCCACAAGGGTGGAATTTTGAAAAATCGTTTGGGATGTATTCATAACTTGATTCAAAGATTTTCGAGTTAATCAAGCCACGCATTATAATCCTCCCCTTGAAAATTAACTACCCCTTTTCAACACGTTAGGGGTAGATTTTCGAAACACCCTGATACATGTTATTCTGTATTTCTGGTCCTAAGTATAAACAGTCGCATTACGCATTATTCTTTACTTTCGATCTTAGGTATAAATACCGAGTTTCGAGTTAATTGGACCGCGCGCTAAAATTCTCCCATACAAACTTTGAAACCCCCTAATCCCCTTGTAGGGCATAGTTTAGAAAAACATAAAATGGCAAATTTCATAATTTACTTAGATTAGTACTAGCTGCTGCCCGCGACGTCGTCTGCGTGAAGGCTCTACAGCACCAAAAATACCTAAGATGCCAGTGTCGCTATAGCATTATAAGTAAACAACTTTTAAAATAGCATTAAAATATAAGTATTTTTTGCAAGCGAAGCGAGTGAAGAGAGTTATATGGGAATCCTGCTGAGTTCAGTCACAAGATGTGACTGAAGGAAATAGAGAAAATAATGCAGGAATACATTCCAGGACACAAAAGAGTAAAAATACGTACAAAGGTACAACACCACCCTATAAACTACGTTGGTAGTTATGCTGCCAGGAGCCAAAATGTAAAGAGAGTCAGGACTGGTGACGCGGGAGCAAGCGACGTACAGTTGGCCGTGTGAGAAGCAACTCGTCCTGAGGTCGACACCCGCTGCCCTCAGTGTCTGCCCCTGCGACTTATTGATGGTCATCGCGAAGCAAACACTCACGGGGAACTGTACGCGCTTGAACTGGAACGGGAAGTTATGAGGTATGAGGGAAATGCGTGGTATAAATACTGCCTCGCCGATGCCACAACCCGTAAGAATTTACACCTCAATGGTGTGTCTGTGGAGCGAGATGACTTTAAGGCGGATCCCGTTACACAACTTCGGAGGAGATAGGTTTCGAAGAAGCATAAGCGGGACACCAACCTTCAGTTTGATGGTATGCGTTGGAAGTCCACTTGCTGACAGGGAGTTCAGAAATTCTACGGGATAATGTGTGGCGTCATCTTGCTCGACAACAGTGTTTATCGAGGTGTAGACCACTTCATTCCCATCAATTTCCGAGAGAATGCATTCGTTAATTGCTGCAGCCTGATCATTTTTGGCCGTCAAAATGGCCATGCTCACACACCCAAGAATTCTGCTGGTGCGGTATACGACTGATGGCCCCGTACACACAGCGAATGAGTTCTTCTAAGCTGGATACCACTCTACCGAGAGACTGGAAGAACCACCTGTCCACCTCTCTCATCTGGTAGAGTGCCTTCGCCAATAAGGACATCAAAGAATTCTTGAGCACGTGCATTGCCGCCGAGCCGAGCTCTCATATTAATGGTCAAGCGCAGCGTACGAACTCGTGACCACAACGAAGATCGTTTCAACGAAGCATTCACCTCGTCAGCCCTCGATCCCAGCGTCACCACGGGAAGCGTTTGCCGGAAATCGCCACTGAACAGAACTGTGACACCACCCATCAAATGTTCGTTCCTGCGGATGTCCTGCAGGGTTCTGTCCACGGCCTCAACTGCATTAATATTGGCCATCGAACACTCATCCCATACGATTAGAGAGCAATCCTCGAGCACGTGTTCCTTATCGCTGTTACGTGACACACCACAAACAGGCATTTCGGCACTCTCTAAATCGATGGGAATTTTAAACATGGCATGTGCGGTCTTGCCACCCGGAAGCAGTGTGGCAGCGATTCCCGACGACGCTACAGCAATAGCAATTTTGCCTTGCCTCCTGACCTCTGCAAGTATGCCAGTGGTAACAAATGTTTTTCCTGTTCCACCAGGAGCATCCAAACAAAAAAATTTTACCCTGGTTTTACCCTACGCTTTCAAGGACGGTGTCATAAATTTGTTTTTGCTCTGAAGAGAACAAAACGACATGTTCATTTCGTATGGTGGTCATTTCGCCCGGATCGTAATTTGTCTCAGCGTTATACTCCCGATTTCCTCAGTCTTGATGCGGTGATGATTGGGGATTTGGTAACCCATATTTGACCAGTGGATTGCCGCCGATAGAAATTACCACATCTTGAAGTGAACTGAGACAGGTGTTCAGCACGCGTTCATCAGTTACTTCGACTTCGTCTCCAGTAGCACGCCTCAAAGCTCGTAGAAAATCTTCAGACAGATGATGGCGATACTTCTCCCACAAAGCTACCGGGTTCGCGACTCCACAAAACACCAAGATGACGGCAAACAGATGACGCATGCGGCTGGGACTGTCATTGACGCTCGCCTCCGCGAGGGTGTTATCCCAATTTTGGTCACCGTCGAGAAGGTGACGTGCTACGCCGGCTGCGTGGTAAGTGGGATACTCCACGCCATCAAATGTCCTCAGAAAGGCGAAAGACGTTGGGCCTCGGACAGTGTACAGTAACAACCGCAGATAATAGCATTTGCCATTATTCGGATGCACGGTATAAACCCTACCCAATTCGGTGTCCTTGAAAATTCCCGGAAAACCTTCCACAGCACCTCCTCGTCGACGTCGGTTAAATACACCCCTTTGCTTGTCGTACGTGTAATATGAAGGCACCTCGTTATACGTAAGGGATCTCGCAAACTGGTCGACTTCACAGAGCGTGTTTTTTTAAATTGTCTTCCTCAACTCTGCTCTTGATTTTGAGGGTTTTGTTGGAACTTGAATTTGTCGAATCGAACTATACAATGCAACTTTTATAAAGAAAATGCACATTGCCATCTATGAATTTTAAGAATAACTAACTACTAACCAAGCCAACATGATCAAATTTAAATTATTAATTTCCAAAAAGTGTTAACATGTTGATTTGATTTTTATGAAATCTCATAGATGGCGCTGCTTCAAAATTGTCATTATACTACTAACATTCATTAAACTATGTTTCTCTGCCCAAGTTACTTAAATGGCGTAGTTTTTATAGTGTAAAGCTAGATAATAGCATGGCTTACTCAAAAACAACATTTAAATATGCGTCGTTAGATTACACGCTGTCACAGAATGCGTAAGAAAAATAAAGATTCACAGCTCCTCTCCCGTAGGTGATAGCGTGATAATATTTGTCGAATCGAACTATACGATACAACTTTTATGAAGAAAATGCACATTGCCATCTATGAATTTTAAGAATAACTAACTACTAACCTCGCCAAACATGATCAAATTTAAATTATTAATTTCCAAAAAGTGTTAACATGTTTATTTGATTTTTATGAAATCTCATAGATGGCGCTGCTTCAAAATTGTCGTTATACTACTAACATTCATTAAACTATGTTTCTCTGCCCAAGTTACTTAAATGGCGTAGTTTTTATAGTGTAAAGCTAGATAATAGCATGGCTTACTCAAAAACAACATTTAAATATGTGTCGTTAGATTACACGCTGTCACAGAATGCGTAAGAAAAATAAAGATTCACAGCTCCTCCCCCGTAGGTGATAGCGTGATAATATTTGTCGAATCGAACTATACGATACAACTTTTATGAAGAAAATGCACATTGCCATCTATGAATTTTAAGAATAACTAACTACTAACCTCGCCAACATGATCAAATTTAAATTATTAATTTACAAAAAGTGTTAACATGTTGATTTGATTTTGATGAAATCTCATAGATGGCGCTGCTTCAAAATTGTCGTTATACTACTAACATTCATTAAACTATGTTTCTCTGCCCAAGTTACTTAAATGGCGTAGTTTTTATAGTGTAAAGCTAGATAATAGCATGGCTTACTCAAAAACAACATTTAAATATGTGTCGTTAGATTACACGCTGTCACAGAATGCGTAAGAAAAATAAAGATTCACAGCTCCTCCCCCGTAGGTGATAGCGTGATAATATGTAGAATTAATGTTAACCCGACCTCTTAGTAATATTCATGCAAAATTTGAAGTAAATCCATGCAGTACTTTTTGAGTTTAGCCCGGACATACATACAGACAAACAGACAAACAGACAAAAATTCTAAAAACTTTATTTTTGGCTTCGATATCGATTGTAGATCACGCCCCAAGTATTCTTTTAAAAAAATATTCAATGTACAGTTTTTTTTTCAAATCAAATCAAATCAAATCGTTTATTGCAATCCATAATGTACAATTACAGGTGGTAAATAAAGAAAAATAATAGAAACAATTATGGACCCTGTCGGGCACAGCAAATTTTAAATAGGTTGAGAGAGGAAGAGCGCTTTTATTAATTAAGTACTTTGTAGTTAGAATTAGAATTATTTTGTATCCTATTAATTATTTCATACCTATATATTTATATTTCCATTCATTCACATAATCTTATATATATAATATTAATTAACAATAATATTTTTTCCTTATTAAAATATATCTAAATTTTGACTTTCCTACGATTTTATTATATGTATAGATTGGTGCCAAGTTTCAAGTTTACTAACTCAAGGAATAGGATTTTCCATACAAACAAAATCCCCCCATTTCACCCTCTTAGAGGTAGAATTTCGAAAAACCCTTTCTTAGTGGATACCTACTCTTCACGAAGAACACACACCCTCCAAATTTCATGTCTCTAGGACCAGCGGTTTAGGCTGTGTGTATTTCTTATAACTTTTCTCATATAAAAAAGGTACAAAGGCTGCCTTTTAGGCTTTATAGGCTACTTTTTGTTTCACTAGCATGTTCTCGTGGAAAGTAAGTAGGGCTCCGGCCCATGAACTAAGCTATAATGCAAAGAAAAGCGAGCTGTTAGTTTTTATGGCACAAAACAAGTCATACGAAGTGGTACCACCTGTCTCTTTTACAATCAATTCACCAAACTCAATTACCAAAACTTACACTTTAAACAACACTAATAACAACTCAAAAACACTAATTATAAAACACAATCGCACTTAAGAAGGAAGGGAAGGCACCCACTGGACAACTGAGTTAAAACTAAACTATTTTTATTTTTCAGATCTATGGAATATTATACAAGAACTCCAAATCTTCTCATTAGAAAAAGGTGGTGTTTGCGAGGCATGGTTCCCCAATCATTCGATTTACAGTAAGTCCTCTCATGTATCAAGTATTTCAAGTACACTCCGCTATTATCACAGAGCACGGAATTGCCGCACCAACGGCAGCATACAGCGTACAGACGGTAGTACTACTAAAATTCGTGGCGCCGAAAGAGCATTGAGCGCAAATCTTCTGTCACGGACCGCTTGCTACGTTATTTGTGTCGTAGTGCAAGTAAACGTTTGTATCAAAAGTGTTGACAACGCCGCCTCTAGCAGCAGCCACCGAGGCGTCTCCGTGCTCTGTGGTAAAATCATACTTCTAGAAAAGCAAAAACTAATCACAATAATTGTAATTTAATTTATGTATTACTGTTTCAGTGGTAACCGATCCAGAAGACAGCCTAACAATAGCCAATTCATGTTTCAGTAAATCATTTATCTACGATTTTGCAAAGGAATTTATAGATAATGGACTCATCACAGCAGAAGGTAACTAATTATATATACAAACTAACTAATTATTTAAAAATAATGCACGACGACATAATTGTCGAGAAATACTTTGTTTAAAAAAAAAATACTTGCATCGGCTAAACACTGTTTAGACGGTAAACGGTAAAGTCAACGTTAATACCTATATATTTCCAAAATATTATATGTAGCGTTAACTTTTACCGTTGGCCCTGACTTCATGAAATTAGGACCAAATTAATAAGCACCTATGAAATGTTTTTATTTCAGCGTCGATTTGGAAAGCTCACCGCAAATTATTAAATCCGGCGTTCAACCAACAAGTGCTTAACACATACGTTAGTGAAATGAACGTGCAAGCTCGAAGTCTTGTCTCTCAATTAGCTTCGGAAGTGGGAAAAGGCCCGTTTGAAGTGCGAAAGTTCATTGTAAAATATACATTGTCAATTGTTACTCGTAAGTAATATTGTGGTTGTAAAAGTTGTAAGGATGGGTACTGAAGATAAAGGCTAATGTTGTGGTAAATCTGCACGCTTATGCGACACGCGTCTTTTGATAGCTACTGTGAAGAAAACATAAATGACGACACCGTGAGATGACGTTCGGAGCGACACGCGACGGACAGACACAGGTGACGCGCTAGACGCAAGACACATTGGCCACTCGACTATCCAGAGGCAACATGTAGACGTGGAATCACATTTAGTCAAAATGATAGGATAAATAGACATTTATTTTTCAAAAATAGGTGTTATGATATTATGATACATTAAAGCTCAGCCATATTTTACCATATGGCATGCCAACATTTATTATTATTAGCTTAAGTTTAACCAAAAGCCAGATCCACCAATCCAGAGCAATTTTTTCTCCTTTTGTACGTTTTATCCATAAAAAATTAATACTCCTTAAAATTATTCAATGCCAGTGAAAGTCCCGTCAAATTCGGTCCAGCCGTTTCGGAGATTAGCAGACAGGCAGACAATTTTTTATTTATTATTATTACCGAATATACTTTAATTTGCATTCAGTAATAAGCTGGTATTTTTATTTTATTTTTTCTTTATTGGCCAACCAACAATTGTTTACACTGTAAATATTTAAAGTGCTATCTACCATATTCTAGGGTTAGTGTAACAATTTCTTACAGGTTAGCACTGCATGCCCCATAAACATTAGGTGTGCCACAAGCACTATACTATAAAATAAAAATAAAAATTGATATCTTATTAACTAAAATTAACAAGTTAAAAATGATATTTCTGCATAAATTACATGGGTATGGCATAAGAGGAAACATCTTGATACTCCTAATTTGAGTGACCGAACTCAAAGTACAGCAATCACTAGAATTTGTCCTATTACTAAATTGGAGATAAAACACGTGTCTAAACCAAGGCACATAAAATATGGTGTTCCTCAAGGTAGCGTACTGGGCCACCACTTTGCCTAATATATATTAATGATCTCCCAAAAGCTATAGATCATAAAATGTTAGTATTTGCAGATGACAACTCGGCTATTGTGGAATATACTAATCCTAATAATTATGAAAATGATATAAATAATTCTCTGAGTGACATTATAAATTGGATTGACAAAAATAATCTTATAATTAATTTAAATAAAACTAAAGTTATTCATTTCCACCAGCGCCGTAAGTGTCCACCAGTTAACATTGCCTATAATAACTGTATAGTAGAAGAAGTTATAAATGCAAAATTCTTAGGTATAACTATAGATATTAGATGCCAATGTATACGCTTTTACAATAAAGTTCCAAGCCCCGTTCAAGATCTAAGCCTTAATAAATTCAAATCATTCATTAAACGTAAGTTGTTCCAGAAAGCCTTTTATAACGTTAAGGCTTATATCGAGGACAAAAAGGCTTGGGATTAATATTGTTTCCAATTTTTACACAATGAATGTTTTTATTTTTTAATTTTTTTGTTTTGTTATTGTTTTTTTTTTATATACATTTTGACATTAATGAATTTGACATATACTATGACATTTGCTTACTTTGTAAAGTATTCTATTATTTTAATTATTGTGAATGTGAAGACTATGTGGGTCATTTTATTTTTTATTTTTCTCTCTGTTCTGTTAGTTTTTGTCATGGTCTGGCAGTTTGAGTAATTGATGCGACCTACCCAAATGTCCTTTCTTTGGTATTGTCGAATCGTCAAGCTCCTTAAGTGTTGTGTTGAGCTGCACGATTTCTGACAAATGCGTGCACTGACTGGACAGGTCCTCTCAAACTGTTTGGTTCTTTCCTCAAAAAAACCATCTCAGACATTAATCTACATGGTCTTCACATGATCTGACCAAGATTATGTCTAGACTTTAAAAGAGACTGTGACGTCTGAGTTTGTTTCGGCCTTTCTTCTCAGACTAGTCAGATAGGAAACGCCGACCTCATCTAGTTTTAAAATATGATTGACGTGTAAAAGTGTTTGTACAAACCTACTTACAAAAATGAAATCATTTATCATTTAGATAAGAAACTAACCTGGAAACCTCACTTAGAGGAAATCTGCAAGCGTCTGAGTAAATCTGCATATTATCTATTGTTCCAATTATCGAAGAAAGTAAATACTGACACACTATTAACAGCCTATCGTGGATTGGTTGCTTCTATTTTAACATAATTATGGTGTTATTTTTTGGGACAGTCAACTAATAGAGAACTCATATTCAGGATGCAAAAAAGATGTATACGATCAATGTGTGGTCTAAGAACAATGGATATTTGCGGATTCTTACTTTAAAAAATTAAAAATACTAACTTTTCCATCCTCGGTACGTATTGGAAACTGCATTATCTGTTAAAGCGAATCAACACTTATTTCAAAAAAATTCAGCATACTAAGATATAGATGCTGAAAATGTTTTTATTGAAAAAGAGTTTCTTTGGTATTGCTCCAAATATTTGTAATAAAATACCAGATATTGTTAAATCAAACAACTTGAACACACAAATTTAAAAAGTCCTTTCAGGGGCTATTAATAGAAAAGTGCTATTACAGCGTAGATGAATTTTTAGACGATACGAGTATTGCTTGTAAAAAATTCTGATTGTGCGTATTAATTTGATTTTTTTTTCTTTTTCCTGTATATCTTACTCAGAATAAATTTAAATTTTGCCTTGCCTCCTGACCTCTGCAAGTATGCCAGTGGTACATGTCACTTCACTTTTTGTTTTTGTATTGTCTAGTCCAACTAATTTTATATGCCATAAATGGCAAAACATGTAGCCACTTCATATTAATTATAAGACTTTCATGTCTTTCATACTATACTCATGTTTTACAAAATAAATATTATCTTATCTGATTCTTATCTTATCTTATCTTGATATTACGTGATGTGATATAAAACTAAAATAAGCAGTAAAATTCATTATAGCAAAGCAAATAGAGACAAAACAATGAAAAAAAAAAAGAAAAACGGGATTAAACACTACAAATAGTTGTTCTATGAAACTTGGCATATGAGTCAAAATGCACGTCAACAAGATCGCTACAGCTATTTAACAATTTGCAAAGACGAGGAACGACAGAGCTTGCACCAAGTATTGTTCTGCGGAGTGGAGGGTGTAAAGGAGTAATAGGAGCACGAGGGAGTCTAGCAGGAGCCCGAAACTGGAACTTGGATAGTAACAGGGGACAATCTAATTTGTATCGGAGTAGCTTGTATACGAAGCTGAAATCGATGATTGTTCCACGTTTCTCCAGTGAGACCATCTTAAAATAAGATAGTCGGGCTTAATACGACCGTATCCTTTTTGCATTTCCACTGGCATAAGCTAAATGCCAGAGGAATCTCTTTTGTATTCGCTCCAGTCGAAGGATGGTATTTTGGCATTACAAACAAGTCAAAATGATTGCTTGGTTCATCTTGCATCTCTTTCGCAGGAACTTCCCTAAGATTGAATACTCAAGATCAAATTACAATAGATACAGATTATGCAGATGGAATTGAAGATTTATCGGAGTTGTATTGTGATAGATTTCAAAAAGTGTGGTTACATTTGCCGTATTTATTCGACTGGAGTTCAATGAAGCGCAGAGAAACTATGCTATTAAAGAAACTGAAGAACATCATAGACCCAGTAATTATTTTGTTGTTATTACTTTTGAGTTTTAGAAAAAGTATGACTTTGTAGAGCGTCAGTTTTATGAGTCATAAAGTCTTGTGTGACACTCTTATTCTAAAACTACATGTGCATTTTTAACTACCGGGTGCACCCATGTGATACCCATTAAGTTATACTGACTACGGAACCCAACCTGAGTTGCCATGGCCCGACACACACTTGGCCGGTTTTGTTTAATATAATTATTTGTTGTGTTTATTTTCATCTTCAGCTATCTGCTACTGTATGCTTCACACAAATGACTAGAGATCTGGATTTCATTCAAAATATGTCACGTTCCTACATAGTTTATTATATTATTGTGGGGCTAACTTGTAATGTTTGTACCATTTTATTTTAGATTATACATAAAAGAAAATCCGAGTTAAAGGCAAACAAATGTCAGAATATGTATGATGAATCGACACCAGGTAAACAAATGAAATAATTTTATTTACTTACCTTCTATCCTCAACAACTAACTGATAAATAAAGGCGCATTGGGCCGGGAGACGTCCACTACTAGATATAGGCCTCCCCTTAGCATCGCCGTACAGGCATCACGCACTGGTCAACGACTTTGGTTTTGAGACACTCTGGTATTTGGGACGTAAAAGTCACTGCTGTCACTGCTTCTAGACCGGTGCCCAGCCGAGACGGATTCGACGAATGTTGACACGACCAATATAGTTCCAACTTGACAATATCTTTCACTACAATTCCAACTAAAGTTGTTGCATTCACAAGATGTTCAGTTACAATGGGTTAAAACTATACAAAACACTATGTTTCAGGTAAATTCAAACCAGTACTAGATCAAATGCTGAATGTGGCTGAAGAACAAGAGGCCTTTACAGATGATGACATCAGACAACACCTGGATACTTTAGTAGCCGCTGCTTTCGACACAAGTGCTTCGGCTATGACATTTATTTTGTTAGTGATAGGGTCAGACCTAGATCTACAAGAACGAATTTTTAATGAGTAAGTAACATTTAAAATACAGTATTTGTACGATCTGACACGTACTTGCACAAAATCTGTAACGTACACTGCTGGGACTCAGGAATACTATCTGTGAGCGGGAGTGGGCTCTTGACCACCATGTGGGCCCAGTGCGGGTTGGTAGACTTCACACAAGACTTTGATTTTTTTGGTTCTAGGACATGCCGGTTTTATATGTGCGTGTGAACTGAGGGACCAAACTGGTATTTCAGAAATAAAATTCGTAGGATTTAGTAGTAGACTTAAAACACGCCATGTAATATAACATTAAGTTAACCGTACAACCTTGTTTTCGTTTCTTCTAATGTTATATTAAATGAAGTATGTCTACATTTTGTTTCATTGTGTGGTCACACTACTCTATCTCTTTTCATAGGATTAAAAAAATAATATTATTTCAGCTTAGCGGTAAGAAATACACAATTTTAGATTCCTATTATTTAGTAGAAACTTTTTACTAAAACTTAAGACTTTCTAATATTCCTCTATTCTAGCAGCTAGTATAGACATGCGCATAAGTTAGTGGAGTTGAGGATTGAGGGACCAGATATAATAATCGCTATCTTCAAATTGCGTAGATATTTTTTTTCTATTTCTTTTTTACATAATGTTTTAAGTTGCCTACTAAAACTCTATGTAGAAAAAGAAAGATTTTATTCCTGAAATACCAGTTTGGTCCCTCAGTTCACACGCACATGGTTTTATCACGATGTGTTCCTTCACTCTTTTGAGAGCAGTGGTGATGATTATAGTAGTGCGGGTTGGTGGACAGATATCTTCATAGTTAGTAGGCTAAAAATGGCGATCCCGAACGATGGTTTTTGTATTCATTCCAGGTTACAAGATGTACTTGAACATAAAGATAATGATTTTACTAAACAAGATCTACCAAAACTCGTGTTTTTGGAGGCCGTGATCAAAGAGTCATTGAGACTGTATCCTGTCATTCCAGCTATCGCAAGAAAAGTTGAAAAAGATATGAACCTGAGTATGTACCTTTACAACGTTATTCTTTACACTTTCTTCAGCGTGATACTCATTTACTGTTACTGTTAGCCTGCATCATCCTCAGGGGCGCCGGCTTTTAGAAAACCTCTTGGGTGCTCATGCTCATTTGATGACTCGAAAAAGTGACGAAGTCCAATGGAGCGTAGGTAATTATTTCAACAAATAGGCCTAGTTTCCATACTGTTCATATTTATACTGTGCCCTGGGCGAGGAAAATAGCGCTAATCATTACAACTACACAGGCTCTATTCTATTCGGAAATGATGTGTCGGTCAGCTCTTAGGTTGGTATCTACCCCCACCTCTGATTAACTAACCGAGCGTATGTTCGCACATGTAAACATAAGTAATCAGTGGCGCCTGCCTGTTTTGAAGAAGGAAGAAGAGTTTTGAGGATTCGTTTTGCTCGCATCGGCACCGCGCATCGAAAAACGAACATTTTGATAAGGGATACCGGCCATCAGTAACTGGCATTCGTTGCCCGCATCGTTAATAAAAAATAAATTGAGACAACATCACATACACTGTACTGGTCC
Source organism: Apamea sordens (assembly GCA_945859715.1). NCBI lineage: Eukaryota > Metazoa > Arthropoda > Insecta > Lepidoptera > Noctuidae > Apamea > Apamea sordens. The sequence continues at coordinate 9,853,475 of OX244006.1, read as the reverse complement.
CAAACGAAGGTTTTCGCTTGTACTATGGAAATCAGGAATAACGAAGGTACCACAAACACCCAGACCCAACACAAATATCTGTTTCATCAAGAATCGAACCCGCGACCCTTGCGTCTCAATCGGCGCTCTAAACCACTGCGCTAAACGGGTCATCGGGTAATGAAAAAACGCCCATCCCTAAAAAGCGACTACTGATCTGTTTCTTGATGTCTATTCTCAGAGGTGCTCGGCACCTACTGTTTATTTCTCATGGGTGCTCGAGCCCCCGAGCACCCACGAAGTCGGCGCCCCTGAATCATCCTACTGCTGCGGAAAAGCTTCTCCCCATGACTTCTAGCAGAATATGCTATTCTAGCTCGTTCGATCCAGGGTTAATGTTTGTTTTGACCAGCTCGTCCCGCCATCTTCTAAGAGGTGTGCCTCCTTCTGGTTTTGTCATGGCTCTATATAGTGGATATTTTGGCCCAAATACACATTTAATTTTATATATTTTCAGAGAACTGCACGTTGCGAGCTGGGAGTACATGCGCGTTAGGGTTATATGGTCTCCTCCGTCACCCCATGTGGGGCCCAGACGTGGATCAGTTCCGACCGGAGCGATGGCTAAACTCTGCTACCTTGCCGGATCATCCAAGCCTTAATGCCGCCTTCGGAATTGGCAAGCGAAACTGCATCGGTATACATACTCATATTAACTAACCACTAGGAGATGAACAAATATTCACCATTACCATTTATCATTTAATATTACTGTTGCTAAAAAGCAATCTTACCTATTAAGGTGGATGCTCCAAGGTAGCCCGCGAAATTCAAATTTTCTAACGTTTTTTGCATTTTGCTGGTCAGTACTAAGTTGTACGTTGATTAAAATACGATTCGCGGCCGTAACAAATATGTATTTACAGAATTATAATCATTAAAGTCATCAACACAACTCTCTAAGATCAAGTAATCCTACTGAATGACTATTTCATGAAATCTTGACATTTTAGGATTATGCTAACTTGACAAGTTGTATTACTGATTCTAATGATTATAATTCTGTAAATACATATTTGTTACGGCCGCGACTCATATTTTAATCAACGTATAACTTAGTACTGACCAGCAAATTGCAAAAAACGTAAGAAAATTTGAATTTCGCGGGCTACCTTGGAGCATCCACCTTAACCTGTTGTACACCGCGCGCCCCGCGCGCGCGGACCCCCCGTCTACCGCGGCACTTGACACCCGGCGCGGCGGGCGGGCACTTATAGTAAACAAAAGCTTAATTTGAAAGAATGAATTTTATTCAAACTGTCAACTAACTTTAATTGCCCGTATAAGAAAATCACAACTGCTATTCTTTTACAGTTGTATGAAATGGCTAACCCGGCAAAATTGAGATACTCAAAATAATATTGATTATAATCTAATACTTACAATTTATAATTCCACAGGTAAAGCATACAGCATGATGGTGATGAAGACGGCGTTGGCGCATATTTTACGGCGATACCATGTTACTGGCGACATCAACAATGTAGTGTGTGAATTTGATATCGTATTGAAACCAGTAGAAGGACATCACATTAGACTAACACTAAGGACATAGATGTGTATTATTATGGTTGCCAATTTACCAGGGAATATTTTCTGGCTGAAAATCAGATGATAATGTAATTCAACAGCAGCTACCAATTTTTTTGTTTGTAATTTAATTTATCATTTCTTTAATTTTCATTGTACTGTATCAATAAGGTGTGGATTCTAATTTGTATATAATTATACAGCTCTAGCTGCACCAATAGAAAAATAAAGAACAATATATATATTTTTTTTTCTTTGATTCAACAGACGTCTTTTTTTCTCATAATTTGTCGTTACGAGCTAAAAAATAACAAACCGTATGATTCAAACTCAAATCATTTAATTCAATTAAATCAATCACAGGCACTTTTGAATTGTCAAAGGGTCGGTCAGTCAGAAAGATGAAGCTAGTTGAAAGTTATTTCATATATTATTTCAAAGTTGATTCAAGTTGGAAATAAATGGGGTTTCCTGAAAAAGAACATCATACAGATATTTGTTTTCCATTTTTTGTCACAATAAAATAGATAAAACATAATAATTGCCGACTTATATAATATGGAACATAAAACAACATAAGCTAGGCAAGAACTCGACAATTATAGCAACATAATCGGTCCCCACGGATTAGGCGTGAGGAATGAACGCGGTACAAGACTGTACGCGTTTGGTAAGAACTTAAGCGTAGCAACCCTGTTCCCGATACCGGTAGGCTACTATTTTTCAAGGTTTTTTTTAAATATTTTTGTATATAAAAATATTTTAAAATGTAATTAATATGTACTTAGTTAAAATAAAAAAAAAATAAAAAAAGCTGCGAACAGGATTTCTGTAGGAAAACGATATGGTTTATGTAACGGAATTTTGAGCACTGCGCAATGTGCTCTTTCGAGCATTATTAGATGAGATTTTGACGCTCCTCCCTAGGTTACAATCAGAATCAGAATCAGAATCAGAATTATTTATTTGTGAAACATAGGTGAAGAACATATATACATTAATCATACATGTCAAGGTCTTAAATAGATAAGTGTTGCACTATGCTTTGTCATTGTTGACATACAAATATTAAAGTTCAAAGTTAACAAAATTTTACGTTAACAAAATACATTAAAATAATCAATTTAATAATGTCCACTACAAGAAAGAAAAACAAAAAACACACACTAGAAGATTATAACAAAAGAATATGCGAGAAATTATTCGTTCGTTACATTAATAATATGAATTAATAAAATTACAGAATTTAATCAAATGGTCATCCAAAATTAAAATAGTCATCCAAGTCAACATTAATAATATAAATTTATAAAATTACAGAATTTAATCAAATAGTATTATCATTAAAATAGTCATCCAGGGTATAATAACATTTCTCAACTAATAACTTGTGAAGACACTTTTTGAATTTCTTTAATGGCAAACATTTTATAGCATCAGGTACTTTATTAAAAATTTTTGGTGCAACACCAAAGAAGCTTTTTTTCATTAACGCAGTATTACATTTCAACGTACATAGTTGATTTTCATATTGACTCCGAATGGGGGTCTTCTTAACTGTTGAAAATTTTGTAAATAAATGTGGATTTGATTTTATAAATAATGCAGTTTCTAATATATATATAGCTGCAATGCAATATTGTATCAGCGACTGACATAAAGTTACATATATAGACGAGTTTTTTTTTTGCATCCACCGGTGCACTGTCCCATATGATTTTCATTATGTCGATTTGCTTCCGAACGCGTTTAACAAGTGTTAGCATCTGTATTTTATATTACACCTTTTTATTTATTATCTGGCAACATTTTACTTCGAAACTTGTCAGACGTCAGTTTTTATTAACTGGCAACGCCGAATCGCTTTTGGTCCGTGCTTTCGTGGATAGCTAACCAATCAGAGCGAGACACGCGTTGTGGCGGGCTTTTGGAGTTGTGAGGAGAATCATGTCTGGGATTCAGGGGGCATTCTATCGTCAAGCGGTCCCCAGTGAACATCAAAGGAAATAGTGTACGCGTTTACTTGGTGGTAATTTTAAGGTAATAATGTATTTATCCTTATGCTATTCTACTGTGAAGTGTTTTGATTTTATGAAGTAAAATTTTTTCTGGACTATTTATGGAGTCTTTCATTTACACAAATTCCCTAATGTGTGGTTTGAATGAAAGGTGATGGTCTATAATAACTCCTAAGTATCTTATTTCATCTACTTTGTCGATGTCATTGCATGAACATTGAGTATTGGTGTTAATAAAATAAATGTATTATGGCAATCTTCTCCGTGAAACTTTAAATTCCATAAAGGTACTGTTACGAGCTTCGGGTTCGTGACAATAAAAAAATTACCAAAAATTGCACTTTAATTGAACAACACTAATAACAACTCAAACACACTAATTATAAAACACAATTGCACTTAAGTCGCACTTGAAAATCGCTTTCGATGTATTCGCTCGTATCGCTGATCCAAGTCTGACTGATCCGATTTGAGAGATCGCGTCGCCCCCGTAAGGGAGCGAGGCGAGCGGTACCGGGGCTTCGCCCCTCGGCCGCAGAGTGCCATACGTTGGCCTGTAAACACAGGCCCCTCTTGTGGATGGCAACTTGGCCTATGGCCCTGCTGAACGCGCGTGAGTTGCGCGCGTCCATGTGAATGGTTGGTATGTGTTTTTCTGTAGGCACGTCGCGACGCCGACTCACAGCGCCGCTTTCTTCACGACACCTTTGCGGTCTGTCTCCGCCAGGTGAGACCCCCAGTTACCTGGGGGAGGCCCGGCGGGGGACGACCAGCGGCAGTGATGCCGACTCGACGTTCCTACAGAATATAGGTGTATTGCTCCCGCCCGTCCCGTTTCCAGAGCTAGCCGGTTACGTTCCGAGCTAAGGGGCAGTTATGTGTGTGAGCGGTATTGTGTTGTGTAACACCGCTCAGTGTCTACGTGTATCCCGGCCCGCGCTGCGCCTACACGTGTGAGTTTGGGCGTCTGTATAGTAGTGGGTATCTGTGCTCGCTACGTAACGTGCCTATATTAACCTAGCACACGCTACGCAGCGAATGTATGGATAATGTTTGTGGAGTTCAGTTGAGTCTAGTGAGCCGCGTGTAACCTAGATGCGGCTCACTAGAGGCGTCAGTCTGGTATTGTGGGGTCATCGTCCGCTGCCAGAAGGCCAATTCTCGTAATTTAAAACGTTCAAAATCTAGTCGCAGTCTCATCTCGGCGACAAACAAATGTCAAAAACTTGTCAAAATGTAGGGAAATTAGACGTATTTTTGACAGATTGAGACTGAGATCAGACTGTGAACGTTCTTAAAATTACGAGAATTGCCCCTCTGGTCGCGGGGCAGGGGTTTCACGTCGGGGGGGCGCGCGTGCCAGGGCGCAATATCCTTAATATGTGGCCAAGTAGATGCGTCGGCACGCGCGAACATACCCTTCCCGAGGCGTCTGACTGGTCGGGGCTAATCCCGGCCTTATACAGGGCGTCCCAACTCCCACGGCTATGCCACATGGAGGGAAACTACCTTGAATATTGTAGATGGAACATTTTACTGAAAGAAGACATTATTTTAATTTAAGATACAATTTAATATTTATATTTTTTTTTTAAATATTTTTTTTTTTATATTTTTTATTTTTTTATTTAATTGTGTTTTATTATTTTATTATCTAATGATTTAAACTGCATTCATAGATTTTTATATAATTAATGATTAAACAAACTTACCTGTACGTGAAGTTCGATCATAATTATACGAAGTTGTGACTGTCTGTCACTTACTCCTAATTTAATAACAACATATCTTATTCTAAATTCTTACTTTATAATAGTCCCACGATATCGACCGTTGGAAATGCATTAAATCTCAATTTTATGGTCTGACAGCTCGACATGCTACCCTAATAAATAACAAAATACCCTATTTCTTTAAAATGGTAAAACAATATTGAGACCCTTAGAAATCCATTCTATTTATATTTTATGGGAAACAGACCGGCAATTATGGCGAGTCATTAGTAGAAGGCGATACTTAACGTCACTTAAGATGCAATATTTTGTACTGATTCTGAGAACGTGAGACCCTTACATGTAGCGGACAATACGAGCCCAAACATCTCTGTTGAGCATAAGTCGGCCGATAGGCCGTGGGACGGACGAACCCTTGAAACAATTGAGAAATCGTACAAAAAAGGGATGGAGGCTGAGCTAGCGGTGGTAATTTTGAGGGCTTGTGAGGAGACTGATGTAATGACTGGGGGCAGTCGGTTTTGGGCCGCTTTAGGGTACGGGCTTCCGAGTCCACGCTAGTTATATTAGGAGATTTGGCAAATGCCAAGCCAAGAGGCCATGTCCACGTGCGTTAGCTGTCGTAAGAAAGCGATTAGTATGGAATAAGTTAAAAACGGATAGGTCGAAGCTCAGATTAGACTAATGTAATATCTAGCGCATTATGTGTGTGTGTGTGTGTGTGTTGGTGCGACCGGGTGAGTCTTTAATTATAATAATTATCCTAGGCTGATAGGGTTATTAAAGTTCTTATAACTAATCAGACAGAGAAGTGTTGCTGGGGAGTTTGTTGCGCCACTTCTTCTCTCCAGCCCAAAACACTAGGAAGTGGTGAAGGGTGGGCGCTTTGGGGCTGTCTGTAGACTTTCAAGAGAGTTGATCCACGACTCTATTAATTAATAATTCTTAAATTTGACTCTGCTCTATTATCTAGTAAATCCTAGTACCATAATTCTAGAACGCTGTGTTCTTTGCTTCCGGCCAATAATAGTGCCTTAAGATAGATTATTTAAAATCCTATTAAATGATTCTTGAATATTATATTCGTTATCTCAGACCAATAATTCGTTCAGACTGACATGAACACGTGTCTTGCAGGTATGCTTGTTGTGCGAAGGGTGAACTTCCAGGGGTTTGGGTGACCACATTTATCTCATAACCAGTCCAAGGACTGATAGGGACCATGTCTCCTTATGAGCATGATGTCGACGCAATGCCGCTGGAACTAGCCGCTCCATAGTCAGACAAGGACAGTCGCTTGGTTGCCGCAGGAAAGGCCGCTTCGTCACGTTTATCAGTTCGAAAGAACTGCTAGGGACCATGTCTCCAAAAGAGCATGATGCCGACGCAATGCCGCTGAAAAGCTGCTTGCGTCACTATATGGAAGTGTTGCTCTGAGTGCTCCGAGTATAGATGTGAGGTATCGTGTGAGTAATGACTGATCAAATACCTATTACGCTAGCGTATGGGTTACTCACAATTTAACAATAATAATATACTTTGCATCCCTCTATTATTACTAGATTTCTAAAACCACGTTCAATCTATGTTCATAACTATGAATTCCTAAATTTTATTTAACATTTCTTTCAATCCTTTCCTTGGTCTATTGATGAGACAAGGCATCGGACTTCTTCACATTTGGAATTCATTTAATCTACATCAGGTGGAAGGGCGTCCAGTCTGGAGCCGAGCCCTACAGAGCAGCACGGTGGAGGTGTGCTGCTCTCCCCCGAAAGGGGGACCTGAGCCATTTCCCTGACATTTCCATTTAATTAGGAAAAACGAAAATTTTATCAGCCTAGGGTAACTTAGGAACAGTCACAAAGTGCTTCGTCCGAAGAGATTAGTAAGAGAGATATATTATTGAACACAATGTAGTAACGCCTAGGTAGCCTATCCCTATTAACATAGTCGGATGTGAAAATCAGCAACATTACAAGAGAGTGCATCCAAGTTTGAATTGTTGATATTTTTTTTAATTTAAGAACTAGGTTAACAAAAATCCACAGAATTTTAATACATGTTCATTAGTTTACTTGCATGGTAATAAACTACTATTATTGTTTTTTTAGCATGTTAAAAGTCATAAATCACTTTTTTAACGTACAAATCAATTGTATTTAGTCGGATCTGCCACATACGACAATGTTAAGTGTACAAATTAATTGATTATTTGTTGGAAGTGCCACATACGTCACTGTTAATAGTAAATCCTAGATCAATGTATGTGACTTTTGCATCAATATTATTCATTGAAGGTGTTTCGCCCAAGAGATTCAGAATCTCTTTAACCAGTTCAGGGGGATCGAGCGCTGCTTCAACTGACAGTTCCGATTGCACTATCTGTGCCACATCTGTAGCAGGGACATTATGTAATTGAGGTGTACGTACCTGGTTATGGCTCTTCTGCACCAAAAATCGGAACTGACTCGACTTCGGGCTGAACTTCCATTTCATCTGGAATGTAATGTAATAATGTAATAATAGGTATTGGAGAAAATAGCGCGGCGGTAGTCCTTAAAAACTATCCACAACACTATTTTAATATAGGTATTGAATCTATACATACGTACCTACAAAAGATTTAAGTAGGTCATTAACTAATGTGAAGGTAACATTCCTTTCATATGTACACAATCACTAAAATTTAGGTAGGTATATAATTTACCTAATAAATTGGGAATCCATAATTATGTGAAGGTAACATCCCCATAAGATGTACATACACAACATTGTTTGGAATATGACGTCATGTAAAATTATGATACGAATATAGTCCTGAAAACTATTCACAATATATTTCTTTTAATATATTTTTTTTACATTAATAACAAAACACTTCAGCTTACCTTCATGATCCGATAGCTCAGGCGATAGAATAATGATCGCCGATGAGCTATTGCTTCCGGAACAATTTCAAACTCGCGACCGTTTGGCGCGTTTATTTATTTTCTTTTCAAGTTTTCGAATTTTCTTTCACAAATAATCACTGTCGTCGTTTTTGTGACTACGTTTCGATATCTTCTTTTAATTTTGAACGAAAAGTAGAAAGAAAGTGGTGATCGGCGACGCACTAAAACGCGAATGAATACAGAGCAGGAAGACGAAGTACCCACAAAAAAAAAAAAACTCAATACGTAGTGGGTGAAAGGCGATATCTTTAAGCTGGGTTCCCACGGTGCGTGATTCTGCGGATCATCACGCACAGCCGACGTCAACGGACGGCAACGCACACAGACAGGGCTCTTTCAACGGTGCGTGTCGGTCTGTGTAGATCTTTTGATGGCTTCATTTCAAAATGCAAAGTGAAAGAGAACGTATCGTCGCTGCAGCTGTGGCTGTGGTATTAATTAACAATTACCAAATTATGCGATCTAGTAAAAGTAAAAAGAAACCACGTCGCTGGTGGATATCAGCATACAACAAAAGTCGTTTAAGGTAAGGTACTTAAATATCTAATTTTATTTTCTGTGTTGATCACGGTAGAAAATTAACGAATGACATAAAATATTCCCTGTCCTGTGATCCTACCGGTGGGATCATGGGGAATGATTCGGAAAATTTAATACCGGATACCGGCGCACCGCCACAGACGTACTGTGCTACCACGGACGAGACCCTTCACACGGTGTGTCGTGCGAGCTGGTCCGCGTCCGTCCGCGATATCACGGACCGTGGGAAGCTAGCTTCAGACGTATTACTACAATGTTAATCTAATCTCTTCGGAAGAAGCAACGAAGTATAATTATACTTATATTAGTGGGTATTGATATAGTATAGCGGCCCGCATTTCATTTTAATATTTTTTATAGAGCGTTTTATATTTTTTTTTACAAAATTAAGTAATAACGGCGGCACATGTCGATCGATTAGGTTAAGCTTCACTTGCCGCGGTTGGTCTATGGATGGGTGACCATCTTTCCATACCGAGACCCCTCCGTGCCTCGGAAAGCACGTAAATGCCGGGAGGCTGTCATTCGTGGATCTTTGACAGTCGTTACGGGTAGTCAGAAGCTCGAAAGTCTGACAACCAGTCTTACCAATGGATATCGTATTACCCAGTAAATGGTTTGTGAAGGTCAGATAGGTAGTTGCTTAATGTAAAATACTGGTATTCAGCTGCATCCGGTTAGACTGGAAACCGACCCCAATATACTTGGGAAAAGGCTAGGTAGAAGATATTTTGTTTTAAGTAAATAAATCAATGAAATACAACAATTTAAAAAAAAAACAGGTCCAAACTACTATATAATTGTTTCTAGTTTACAAAAAATAAAAGGTGTAGGTAAGTAATAGATAAGCGTAGGGCTGTTCGCTCACACCGCGGCATTTTTATTACTTTTAACATTTTTATACCCGTCGTCATAACTTAAAATAGATCCTATTCGAATAGTTTAAAGATAAATTTACATAATTATAATTAATTGTCCTGTTACTTCGTTTTTGCTTAGTCATGTTTCTGACTATTTTTCTTTTCGCTCAGCTCTTAAGTAGTCAAAGCGTGATTTTGAATACGCTATACCTAAACTTCATCAGGAATTGGGCTATCTAAATCGAATAAACCTCTGTAACATACATAATATTTTGATTTAAAAGAGTGTCCATGGAGTTTCTTGTCCGTTCATCTTCATGAAGAATCTACTTTTGTTTTGGAATGGGCAACTAGATTCACTTCGTAACTCAAACTAACTGACTCCTTGAAAAGAAATCCAAAGTGCCTGTAACTGATTTAATTCAAAATAAATGATTGAGTTTGGGGTAAGTGTTGTGTGTGATTGAAATTAAACTACCATATCCATTTTCAACGAAAGGTTACGCCGGATACAGCAGTGCGATTCTGTAACCATCTCACCATGAAAACTTAGGCGAAGTGAACGAACGCACGCGAGTGGCGAACGCTAGGGGCGGTATTTGGAATGACAGCTCACTCCACGCATTGACACTACTGACAACTCACATCAAGGTCACTTCACTTGAGTTTTTGCGGTGAGATTTTTACAGAATCGACCGGCTGGTTGGAGACTACTTCCCTTGGGTCCACGTCGTGTCACGCTTATTATTACTAGCGACCTGCCCCAGCTTTGCACGGGTACAATTTACATACGTGGTGTCAAAAGAAACGCTTTTTCTATGTTAAATATTTTAAAACTTCATAGTATACCACATTTGTTCCGTTTTTCTGAGGTTATTAAATAAATTGGTTCTCTGCATTTCCTGATCTAGGTCGACATATATAATGGTCCATTTTTTTTTTTTTTTTTCAGGATGGGAAATCATCAAATGACCCCTCCCGCTCTGGGTGGAGCAGAAGGGAGTGTCAGACTCTTACTGACTAAAACCCACCCGTGTTCCTTCCTTAGCCCTTTATGTTCCAGGGCAGCGGTAAACCCTTTCGGATGGTCCCGCTACCCTGGCAGGCTTCGGCCCTATGGGGCCCCGTCTCTTTTGCTGACATCTCTTTGAGGCGCGCGTGGAACACGAACACGCCGTCCGGCACGGGCCTAGTCCTGATCGGACGGAGAGCTACCCATTACTCTCCGCCCGCAGGCCCGCGCCTACGGTGGCCGGGAGTCGTCACGCGGCTCCCGACGCCCGGAGCGTCTCCCGCGGCGGTTGAGGCGTGAGGTGCGCAAGGCGCGTTCCCTCGCCCACCCCGCCACCTCCATATAATGGTCCATGACAAAACCAAAAACAGATTGTGACATCATTGCTGCAAGGTGCGCAGCCGAAACCTTGCAGCAGTGGTTCACAAACTCACAATCAAGCCTGCTAGCTATCATAGATAGGATGCTGTTGGCGCTGCCCCGCACCGTACGGACCGAGGATGCGCCCCTTTTCCGCATCACCGTGTAGGAACAGTCCAGCCGGTCGATTCTGTATAAATCTCACCGTGAAAACTCAAGTGAAGTGAGCTTGATGTGAGTTGTCAGTAGTGTCAATCCCTAGCATTATTTGGAATGACAGCTCACTCCACGCTCACTTCACCTAAGTTTTCACGGTGAGATGGTTACAGAATTGCACTGCTGGTGAGCTTCAGTAAAAGGACATGTAGCGGTATCTACAACGCCACATGCGAGCAACGCGTCATACTGACGTCACGCAAATCCTGTATCTCGCAAGCAGTTTAGTTTTTATATAAAACTTTATTATTTTTAATTTAATACTATTTTGATCTTTTTGGCTGATAATAAAACTTTTTGATGGATAACTGATAGGAAAAAGGTAAGGTCGCTGCAAAATTTTTAATGTTGTCTTTCGTAATCAAATTTTTCCACCTATAAATACAAGATGGTGACTATAACCTTCGCAGTTCGTCGCTAGATTTGCAAAATGTCTGATATGCTGTTGCTGCTGCTAGTGATATTTATATGCGTAGTAATAGCTGCATGGTCGTGGTTGAGACAATATCCCAACGCGCCCCCTGAGTTTCCTGGGGCACTACCAATCTTGGGACATTCATACAAGGTCTTTGGGGATCGAAAACGTGAGTAAAAAAATGTTTTAACATACACACAATGATACACACAAAGTTATACATATACACTGGCCTGCAAAACTAAGTACTACATTTCCTAAAAATTTTTTTTTCTAAACTATAGTTGTTTAGAAGATTTAAAAAGATTAAAAGATCTTTTATTTAAAATAAAAAATGTTTTATAGCAAATTTTATCAGCTTTCTTTGAAACTAGTAAACTATATATTAGTAACATTTTTAACTTAAAAAAAAAGATAAAATAATAAAAATAGCCATATTTACCTAGTGTTAAAAAACTCAATTAACATGTTATTTAATTTTTAATAATTGATATTGCCTCCTCGGGCTCTGACTACAGCTTCGAGTCGGTTTGGCATACTGAACACGAGGTTTCGGAGCCGATGTTCATATCAACCTCCAGAACATACTCTTGCACGACCTGAGCCGTGTGTGGCCGGGCATTATCATGCATCAGTATTGATCCATCACCCATATTTGCTAAATATGGCCTTACAAACACGTTGAAAATCTCTTGGGCATATCTTTCCCCAGTCAGAGTGCTATTTTCTATGGTCCTAACTCTGTGCGATCTTCTGAAGATATGCCAGCCCATACATGTACACTGCCTCCACCATACTGGACTCTTTCTGAGAAGCAGTATTGAAGGTATCGCTCACTAGGCCGCCTGTAGTCACTTCGCCTTCCATCAGAAGTGTAAAGTGAGAATCATCTGTAAACAAAATCCTTGACCACTCTTCTTTATCCCACTGCATGATTGTGTTTACGGGCGTATCGCAGTCTCGCTACTCGATGCTCTCTCTCGACTTTGGAGCCACTCGCTAGTTGCAGATTTGCTTCAGCAAGTCTTATTCTCACTGCACTGTCACTAATGTAGTCCCTTAACTGCATTAAGGTGGCGATTTCTTAACACAGTGGAAACAATATAACGGTCTTCTCGAGCACTAGTACACCTGGGTCTGCCATTACAAGGTCTCCTTAGATGGTTTCCAGTCTCTTCGTACCTTCGCTTCACCTTCTGGACCGTTCATAACGTCACACCCACCATTCTTGCAGTACGACGCATACTGATGCCTAGTTGCAGAAAAGTCATGATCCTAGCACATTCTTCAGGTGAAAGAGGCATGATAAATAAAATTTTACGTGGTGTTGTCTAACTTAGCTTTTGTAACAAGACTCATCGATCAAGAAAAAAAATAAAAACAAAAATAGATACAAAAAAAGAATGGTAAAATTGTAATTCGAAAAGGATTATTTTTGTTTTTAAAGCTTTTTTCAGCCATTTCTTAAAAGAAGGTCCCGACTATGAAGTTTTTATATACAAAATTAAACTCTTTTTCGAGTCCTTTTTATTTCGAAAGTAGGTATATCTTTATTCCAATTTTAAAAATGTGATACTCAGTTTTGGAGGCCAGTGTAAAACAAAAGGGGTTTGGGGCGAAGATAAAGTTACGTAAAATAATACCCTTTCGGTGCGCAGCCCAGTTGACGGACGTCACACGACTCTTGTCAAAAAGGGGCGTGCGTCAAATGTTTTTAAAGGAAAGTTCTAGAATTTTCTAGAAGCTTCGACTCGCTCTCATTGGCTGGGTGGAAACGAGCGTTTCCGCCAGAAGCGCGTGGATTGTGACGGGAGCGGTTACAAATAGGTTCACGTTATAATGTTTTTTTTTTAAACAGCTTCGTTTCGAACTCGTTGTCTCGAATAGTGTTGTTTAGCAGGCGCATGTATTAAAATCGTATTCAACGTTATATTTTCTGCGTTCATTCCAAGTGTGACTGTTCCTAAATGACCCTAGGCTGATCAAATTTTCGTTTTTCCTAATTATGTTTAATTTAAAGCTAAGACCGGCTTTCCCCTATGGAAACGGGAACGCTCCCCGCCGTGCGCGTGCTCCTGTAGGGCTTGGCACCAGAAATGGGCCCACCGTTACAAGACAGGAATCCCCATAAACTAAACTGCCTTTTTTTTTTTTTTTGAGGATGGGAAATCATCAAATGACTCCTCCCGCTCTGGGTGGAGCAGAAGGGAGTGTCAGACTTTTACTGACTAAAACCCACCCGTGTTCCTTCCTTAGCCCTTTATGTTCCAGGGCAGCGGTAAACCCTTTCGGATGGTCCCGCTACCCTGGCAAACTAAACTGCCTTGCACCGACTTCGAAAGCTAGGGTACAAAATATTGGAAACATAAGTATTCTAATTATCAATATATGAAGCTAAGAAGACAAGACGATATGCAAAAAAGTGTAAAAAAAAGAGTATAAATGTTGTCGTAACGCTGACATCTCCCTTATCGCAGGTTGTCGCTGATATCTGCAATAGCCTTGATAATTTGAAGGTGGTGAAGTGTTACGGTGGCGCTTAAACAAATCATTTATAGCTATGTTAAATTATCTGTTTACAATGTACCCACTTCAGTGAGACCGGGAACCGTTTTAAAACGTTTGCCTTATTGTACGTGATCTGCTAAATCTAACGCATAGAACCTCTGAGGACACTAATACGATTCTAATAGAACATGTTCCCTAAGCACTATAATGGGTATAAAAAGACACATAATGAAGCCAAGAGACACGGTTTGGTACCATACCTAAGAACCTTCTGGTTACGAAGATATTGAAGGTCAAAATTCCAACTTTTACTAAAGTTTACGAATACAGTTTTTAATGTTATAAAACAACTTTAAATATCCCCACGACCCCTATACCGTTGAATGCATAAGCACAATATATAAGAGAGTAAAATCGTTAACTGTTTCAAATTTTTGTTGATTAAATGAAAGGTTTTTATCTATTCTGCTTTTTGTCGAGGGTGAAAGTTATTAATTTGGTTTTAGTAAAGGTAGATTATGCTCGTTCATCCTATTTATTGTTTTATTAAGAACTAACTGTTGCCCGCGACTTCGTCTGCGATCCAGAATGAAAAGTAGCTTATGTCCTTCTCCAGGTCATGGTCTCCCCATGTGTCAAATATCATCCAAATCCATTCAGCCGTTTTAGAATAACTATTTACACTTGGTTTTATTGTTGACCGTAAAAACAAAAAAAAAACTTTTATTCTTTTTATGAATAAGTTTTATTAGAGCGTTTTTTAGCTGACTGGGGAAAATGCCTTCTTTGAACGATTGGTTAATTAATTTATAAAATGGTAAGGTAAGTTCGTGCGCGCTCTGTCTGAAACGAGTTAGTGGGGAGTACGTCGATGCCGTGACGTTTTTTGTTTTTTAGGCGTTTTAAGATCTTGTTTACTTTGTAACCATCGACTATGCTAAGAAACATGGTATTTTCACTGTGGTCAATCACTGATGTTTCTCGGTGCGGAGCCGGGTGTTAAGGTGGTATTTTCCCTTATACAGTTTATACTTTTGCAGCTACCATCGTTTTACTTGTTGTACTTAGTCTTGTGTTATTGTTCCGAAAAATACTTTTTTATGGATGCGAAGAACTTGTTTAATATGTTAGCTACTTGATAAGGTCCACTAACTAGATTTCTTGTTTGTAATGTTATATTGTTTATCAATTGGACAACTAAAATATTTTTATTTTTCAGATCTATGGAATATTATACAAGAATTCCAAATCTTTTCACTAGAAAAAGGTGGTGTTTGCGAGGCATGGTTCGCCAATCATTCGATTTACAGTAAGTCCTCTCATGTATCAAGTACAGACGCCAGCACATCAAGCTACTACAATCTATCAAATTTCTTTAATAGATTTTCAACTTTATCGCTAAAGCATTAGGTGCAAGGTTGATTGGGAAAATTTGACAGTTTCGGGTAGCTTGACCTGCTGGCGTCTGTACACTCCGCTATTATCACAGAGCACGTAATCGCCGCACCAACGCAACGGCAGCGTACAGCGTAGTACTACTAAAATTCGTGGCGCTGAAAGAGCATTGAGCGCAAAACTTCTGTCATGGACCTGCAGTGCGATTCTGTAACCATCTCACCGTGAAAACTTAGGTGAAGTGAGCGTGGAGTGAACTGTCATTCCAAATAATGCTAGGGATTGACACTACTGACAACGCACATCAAGCTCACTTCACTTGAGTTTTCACGGTGAGATTTTACAGAATCGACCGGTTGAACTTGAACATGGATCAAAAGCAGTCAATTTCTATACGTTATTTGTGTCGTAGTGCAAGTAAACGTTTGTATCGAAAGTGTTGACAACGCCGCTTCTAGCAGTAGCCACCGAGGCGACTCCGTGCTCTGTGGTAAAATCATACTTCTAGAAAAGCAAAAACTAATCACAATAATTGTAATTTAATTTATGTATTTCTGTTTCAGTGGTAACCGATCCAGAAGACAGCCTAACTATAGCCAATTCATGTTTCAGTAAACCATTTATCTACGATTTTGCAAAGGAATTTATAGATAATGGACTCATCACAGCAGAAGGTACTACAAACTAATTATTAAAAATAATGCACGATGACATAATTATCGAGTTATACTTTGTTTAAAAAAATATATTTGCATCGGCTAAACACTGTTTATACGGTAAACGGTAAAGTCAACGTTAATACCTATTTATTTCCAAAACGTATGTAGCGTTAACTTTCACCGTTGGCCCTGACTTCATGAAATTAGGACCAAATAAGCAGCTATGAAATGTTTTTGTTTCAGCTTCGATTTGGAAAGCTCACCGCAAATTATTAAATCCGGCGTTCAACCAACAAGTGCTTAATACATACGTTAATGAAATGAACGTGCAAGCTCGAAGTCTTGTCTCTCAATTAGCTTCGGAAGTGGGAAAAGGCCCGTTTGATGTGCGAAAGTTCATCGTAAACTATATATTGTCAATTGTAACTCGTAAGTGTTATTATCGTAGTAACAGTCGTAAGGAGAATGACTACTGAAGATAAAGACTAACCTTATGGCCACGAGCTGGACGCTTAAGCGACACGCGTCTCTTGATAGCTACTGTGGAGAAAACATAAATGACTACACTGTGAGGTGACTTTCGGAGCGACCGGACAGACACAGGAGACGCGCTTGAAGCAAGTCGCGTCGTAAGTCACATCGCTCGAGCCTGTAAACGGGGCCTACCACTCGACTATCCAGGGGCATCATGTAGACGTGGGGTCACATTTAGTCAAAATGATTACTTGGTTTACGGAAAATATGTATTTTCTTTCGCAGGGACTTCCCTAGGATTGAATACTCAAGATCAAACTACAATAGATGCAGATTATGCAGATGGAGTTGAAGATTTATTGGAGTTATACTCTGATAGAGTGCAAAAAGTGTGGTTACATTTGCCGTATTTATTCGACTGGAGTTCAATGAAGCGCAGACAAACTATTCTTTTGAAGAAACTGAAGAACATCATAGATCCAGTATTTATTTTGTTATTATATACTTATATTACTTTTGAGTTTTAGAAAAAGTTTGGCTTTGTAGAGCGTCAGTTTTGTGATTCATAACGTCTTGTGTGACAGTCTTATTCTAAAACTATATGTGCATTTTTAACTACCGGATGCACCCATGCAATACCCATTAAGTGGTACTGAAGACTACGGAACCCAACTCAGCCATGGCCCGACACACACTTGGCCAGTTTTGTTTAATATAATTATTTGTTGTGTTTATTTTTATCTTCAGTTATCTGCTACTGTATGCTTCACACAAATGACTAGAGATCTGGATTTCTTTCAAAATATGTCACGTTCCTACATAGTTTATTACATTATTGTGGGGCCAACTTGTAATGTTTGTACCATTTTATTTTAGATTATACATAAAAGAAAATCCGAGTTAAAGGCAAACAAATGTCAGAATATGTATGATGAATCGACACCAGGTAAACAAATGAAATAATTTTATTTACTTACCTTCTATCCTCAACAACTGATATTTGGGAGGTAAAGTTACTGCTTCTAGAACGGTGCCCAGCCGAGACCGATTCGACGAATGTTGACACGGCTGAAAAATACAGTTCCAACTTGACAATATCTTTCACTACAATAGGTTATTTTCCTAAAAAAATCTAATTAGTCCGTCAGTTAGATTATCAAAAAATATTAAACCCGTATTTTTTCTTTTGTCAATTATATAAAAAATGATGAAGCCTAGATATCGCCCGTTAATGTTCCGCGTGACGACACTTGCTTGCGACACTTTTGCAAGCAAGTGACGTCACGACTCCCAAATTTTGACGCGCTTTATCTTCATCATTTTTGACGTGCTTTTTGTCATTTTTTGTTTGATTGACAAAAAAAAATATGTGTCCATTATTTTTCGATAGTCTAACTGACGGACTAAATATAATTATTATTTTTTTACCCAGGCAACTACCCTATTCCAACGAAAGGCTTAAAACTATGCAAAACACACTATGTTTCAGGCAAATTCAAACCAGTACTAGATCAAATGCTGAATTTGGCTGAAGAACAAGAGGTCTTTACAGACGATGACATCAGACAACACCTGGATACTTTAGTAACCGCTGCTTACGAAACAAGTTCTGCGGCTATGACATTTATTTTGTTAGTGATAGGGTCAGACCTAGATCTACAAGAACGAATTTTTAATGAGTAAGTTACATTTAAAATACAATATTTGTACGATCTGACACGTAAGTACTTGCACAAAGTCTATAATGTTCCCACTGCTGGGACTCAGGAATCCTCCCTGTAAGCGGGAGTGGGTTGTAAACTAACATGTGGCCCCAGTGCGGGTTGGTAGATGTCACATAAGTCTTCGAATTTTTCGAGTCTAGGATATGCCGGTTTTCTCACGATGTTTTCCTTCACTTTTTTGAGTGCAGTTGTGATGCTTTAGTAGTGTATAGTAGTGCAGGTTATATACTCACTTGGCTAAAAATAGCGATCACGAATGATGGTTTTTGTATTCATTATAGGTTACAAGATGTACTTGAACATAAAGATAACGATTTAACTAAACAAGATCTACCGAAACTCGTGTTCTTGGAGGCCGTGATCAAAGAGACGTTAAGACTGTATCCTGTCAGTCCTGTAATCGGAAGAAAAGTGGAAAAAGATATGAACCTGAGTATGTACCTTTACTGTACAACATTATTCTTTAGACCTTCTTCAGCGCGATACTCTTTTACTGTTACTGTTAGCCTGCATCAAAATTCTATTCTATTCTAGCTCGTTGGATCCAGGACTAATGTAGGCCACGCCAGGTTGTTTGTTTGGTCTAGCTCGTCCCGCACGTTTAATCCTGTATATTTTCAGAGAACTGCACGTTGCGGGCTGGGAATTCATGCATGTTAGGGCTATACGGTCTCCTCCGTCACCCCATGTGGGGCCCAGACGCGGATCAGTTCCGACCGGAGCGATGGCTAAACTCTGCTACCTTACCGGACCATCCAAGCCTTAACGCCACGTTTGGAATTGGCAAGCGGAACTGCATCGGTATACATACTCATATTAACCACTAGGAGATGCCTGAGTCAGTTGACGAGTCAATTTACAACCAAATCAATTCAGTAGCATTGACGTGAAACTCAAAATTATAAAACAAACAAAAATTCACCATTACCATTTATGATTCAATATTACAATTAATGTTGAAATATAACAATATTATTTGTTACTAACTTTTGCCCGTCTAGAAACAAATAAGACCCCACAGGAAGCTGCTGCCGGGACCTATATTTTACTCCATAACATCAGCTATCTTCCAATGAAAGGCCTGTCAAAATCAGTCTAGCCGTTCCGAGGATTGGCCGGAACAAAGAGACAAAAAGTCAACAATTTAAAAAAATGTTTTTTTGTTATGAGTATCGTAACTTTCATATGCATTTGATGCAAAGCTGTTATTTTGTTATTACAAATAGACACTTCAATTTTATTTATTTGTATAGATTATGTATATATGAAAGTTATTCAAACTGTCAGCTAACTTAAATGATCCATATAATAAACGCATTTAGAGGCATGAGGAACAGGGTGTAAAGTTCACTCATCCTCCATAGAAAAGGGAGGATCCTCCAACCAGACGGGTGTTGTGTCTGGCGGGCAATTGCCCAACGATTGATGTTGGGAAATTGTATCTATGCTAATTGCGCGGTAAACTCTGCTTGCGAGATGCAGGATTTGCGTGACGTCAGTATGACGCGTTGTTCGCATGTGGCGTTGTAGATACCGCTACAATCACAACTGCTATTCTTTGACAGTTGTATGAAATGGCTATAACCCGGCAAATTGACATAGGGCATCAATATTCTGAGCAATTAATCTCCCTGACTGTACATAAATATACCATAAAATAATATAGATTATAATCTAATACACACAATTTATAATTCCACAGGTAAAGCATTCAGCATGATGACGTTAAAGACAGCGTTGGCGCATATTTTACGGCGATTCCATGTTACAGGCGACATAAACAATGTAGTGTGTGAATTTCATATCTCATTGAAACCAGTAGAAGGACATCACATTAGACTAACACTAAGGACATAGATGACGTGTATTATTATGGTAGACAATGTTTACCAGGGAATGTTTTCTGGCTGAAAATAATATGATAATGTAATTCAACGTAATGTTATTATAAAAGCATTCAGGCAACTTAAGATCAAAATTACCGAAGATCTGTGGGGCATGTCTACTAAAGTTTGTCAATCCATTATTGAGACAATTGCACCCTACTTAGCTTTAATATTTAATTTGTGTGTAGATCAAGGGGTATTCCCGGATTTAATGAAGTTCAGTAAAGTTATTCCACTTTTCAAATCTGGGGACAGCAAAGACACAAATAATTATAGACCCGTATCGGTTTTGCCGGTTTTCAGCAAGGTGTTTGAAAAAGTAATGTTAAATCAAATGCTCAATCATTTTAATCGTAACAACATCCTACACGATCAACAGTATGGTTTCACCAAAGGAGGTTGTACAACTGACGCCGGTGTCACCTTATTAAAACACATCTTTAACGCATGGGAAGAGGCACAAGATGCAATAGGCATCTTTTGTGATCTATCCAAGGCATTTGACTGCGTGAATTACGAAACACTACTCTTGAAACTTGAGCATTACGGACTGGGTAAACTAGCTGTTAGCTTAATAAAATCATATTTAAATGATAGATTTCAGCAAGTTCAAATAAACGGTGTGAATTCATTGGGTTTAAAAGTCAAAATGGGTGTGCCGCAGGGCTCAATATTGGGGCCGTTCCTATTTTTAGTATATATAAATGACTAGCTTTTGCCCGCGACTTCGTTCGCGTGGAATAGTGACTTCACCAATAGATGACACCGACTCTTGACCAATAGATGGCGCTGTATGTCCGGAATAAATTTTATTTTTTATTTTATTTTTTGTAATAAAAACTATCCTATGTCCATTCTCAAGTTCCAAACTATGTCTGTACCAAATTTCACACAAATCGGTTCAGTAGTTTAGGCGTGAAGCAAAGACAGACAGACAGACAGACAGAGTTACTTTCGCATTTATAATATTAGTTTGGATTTACCTCATTTACTAAAAACCCGACCACAAATGGTGTTATTTGCTGATGACACATCACTGATTTTTAAAGTAGATAGACGTGCACAGCAGCTTGACGACGTAAATAATGCTATGCTTATGGTCCATAATTGGTTTACTGTAAATAATTTAGTATTAAATGAGAAAAAAACTAAATGCATTAGATTCGCTTTACCGAATGTTAGAAGTAGTGAATGTCACGTTGTATTGAATAGGGAGATACTTGAATTCGTCGAAAGTACGGTTTTCTTGGGTATCACGCTTGACTCAAAGCTGCAGTGGGGTCCTCATCTAACATCACTTGCAGGGCGGCTAAGTTCAGCCGCTTACGCTGTCTGGAAAATCCGTCAATTAACAGACGTGGAAACCGCAAGACTGATCTATTTTAGTTACTTCCATAGCATCATGTCTTACGGTATTTTGCTGTGGGGACGGGCTGCAGATATTGATTCTATCTTCATTCTGCAAAAGAGGGCTGTCAGAGCCATCTACAATCTCAGCAGACGCGAATCTATAAGGCAACTGTTTAAAAAAATTAACATCATGATGGTTCCTTGTCAATATATATACGAAAACATTATGTACGTTCGAAAACATCTACATCTTTTTAGTAAGATAAGTGACAGGCATAACTTTAACACTAGGAATAGGAACAAACTAGATCAACCGAGCTTCAGATTGTCTAAAGTAAAAACTTCTTTTATGGGGTACTGTGTAAAATGTTATAATAAAATACCACTCGATATTCTTCAACTAAATGAGAAGAAATTTAAAACATGCATTAAACGCACACTATGTAGACAAGCATATTATAAGTTGGACGAGTATCTAATAGATAAAAATGCTTGGCTTAATGCTGGTCCTGCTCCACAGGCAGTTGGGCTTACAAGTTGATCACAATTTCAATATTTGGAAGAGATGCTTCCCCTTTTTGTTTTTTTTAGTGTTTATTTTATTTAATCAGGATTAATTTTTAATACTTCAGTATTAAATACCTCTTCATGATTGGTAGTAATTTTTTTTTCTCTCATCTCTTAATTTAATTGCAAACTATAGTTTTGTATAATCTAGAAGTATTTTTTGAAAATTTTGTAAATGTAAGAACCATGGATCCGTTTTTTATGATATTTTGATGTTGACTTGAAAAAGCATGGCAGTTGAGAATATGTCATGCTCACTTAAATGTCTCACTGGTGGTGGCGCGTGTGTTGGATCATTCGGTTCCCTACGAAATGGTTGAGCTGGGTGGTGCTGATCCACGCGTCATGTTCGTGAACGGGCGCCATCTGTTGAGACTGGTCATCTCTTAACTGCCAGGGCTTATTTTTAATTTTATATTTTAATTTGTTTCTTAACATTGTTCTCACATATAGAAGCAATAAGAATAATGTAACCAGGATTTTGTAAAAATGTCTTGATTTAAAAGAGTGTCCGTGGAGTTTCTTGCCCGTTCTTCTCCATAGAGATCTACGCTTTGGAATGGGCAACTAGCTTCAACTTTCTGACTAACTGACCGACTATTTAATTTTGACAATTCAAAAGTGCCTGTAAATGGTTTAATTGAAATAAATGATTTGAGTTTGAGTTTGAGTTTTTTTGAGTTTGAACAGCAGCTTTTTTTTTGTTTTTACATTTTTCATTTTTACTGTACTGTACCTATCAATAAAGTGTGGAATCCAATTGGTATATAATTGTACAGCTCTAGCCGCAGCAATAGGCGTGTAGCTGCAATACAAACCATACTATTGTAGTCTTTGATACAAACATACATCCGTTCGCCGCCGCTGTCCGCGGGAATAGTTTCGTCGATCTGTGCGCCACCGCACGGATTTCTGTAGGAACTATATCTCATACCCAATATTCCAACTGTGTTCCTATTGGTTGATTTAATGTTGTAAGTAGGTCACTACTTGTGCACCTAAGTTTAATATAAGACATGTACATATTTTGTAGAGCACTACGATAGCCCGGT
Source organism: Apamea sordens (assembly GCA_945859715.1). Lineage (NCBI taxonomy): Eukaryota > Metazoa > Arthropoda > Insecta > Lepidoptera > Noctuidae > Apamea > Apamea sordens. Next base: position 9,830,183 of record OX244006.1, on the reverse strand, counting down.
TAAGTAGTCACGACCTCTCAAGGTCAACTACCAGATGCCATTCATAAAAAAAAGTAGTCACGACCTCTCAAGGTCAACTACGACATGCCATTCATAAAAAAAAAGTAGAGCACTACATCAGACACCGTTTGACACTCGCCGCGCGCGCACGTGCACAAAGCGCTACGCTCCCGGCTCAATGTCCCTCGTTGTCGCTCTCGTTGCGTTTCGTAACGGCTCTCTGTGGTCGCCCCGACTACACTCGATCTTTTCGGTAGAATTTATTCTCCGAAATATAAGATCTCTCAAACTGCCTTTTTCAAGGCTACTACTATTTCTTTTAACGTATAGTGTGTCGTAAATTCACTTGGCCCCTTCCGGGTTAAAACCACAGTTTCGTGGTCCTCGGCTGAAACCATACGGTGTCAACGAAACCGAGTGGGGTGTTGTCCCAATCACACCCGCCGAACCCCTTCGGGGCTAGGCAGTCAATTGGACGGGTCCCAGTTCCCGGCCTTGGGGGGTCTCCTAGTCGGGGCTGGATGACAATTTTCCTTTTTCAGCTACACACCTAGTGTCTTTAGGATGTCTCTACACCCTTCGCGCTAGACTGGTCAGGGCCCCGTTCGCACAATAAGACTGGCGACGGGTTTACAAGCCTAGGGCACACCAGTAGGTACTCACCTCCCTGTCTACACCCGACAGGGAGGGTACACACCCCCGGGCCCATCCACCCGGGGAGTTAGGTATAGGGAAACTCACCCCGTCCTCCGCTATGGCTGACGCCTTAGCAATCTTTATTAAAGAGGTCCTCCTCATGGACCCCGTCATTGTCGCCAAATATGGCTCCTAATTAGCTGCTCTGCAGCTTCCCTCCCCCGTCACGACCAGCAAGTCGAGCTTGCTCGACGAGCCAGTCAGCTCTCCAGTGTCCATGGACACTGAAGAGGCCTCAGGCAAACGTCCCTATGACTCATCAGAAGAGGATTCACTCCACTTCTCAGAGTCCTCCTCCGCCCCTTCCTCCGACGATGATGGCTATACGTTAGCATCGGGGAAAAACAAAAGAAAGAAGAAGGAAGCTTCTTCTCCCAATTCTAAGAAAATAGCGGCCACAGATTCGGCCGCTAAAGTTACTGCTAAAGCTAAAGTTAATACTGAGAATAACAACTTGCATGAAATAACGTAGCACACAAACTTAGAGTACCGAAAGATACTTTTAATTTACTTTCCGTAACGTTAAATTGTTGAATACTGCAATGGCTAACAGCTGGCTAGGTACTTTACAGTCATTAATTAGTCTGTATTCAAAAAAATTGTGGGTAATTCCTGGTGCATAGATTACGTACCGTACCTACCATAGATAAAGTCCTCAGACTGTCATTACGGTGAGTCTATGAAATAATGCTTGCCACACAAACGCGCGAATAAATTGAACGATTATGAACGAATATTCGCGATCTACGAATGATCGATCAAAGATTTTCAGAACCAATCAAGTTGTCACTTAGGATTCACGGTAAAAAAACAAAATTCAAAACCATACTTTCTGTTTGCCTACGTAATCTATACATATAATAAAATCGTAGGAAAGTCAAAACTGTACATTGAATATTTTTTTAAAAGAATACTTGGGGCGTGATTTACAATCGATATCGAAGCCAAAAATATAGTTTTTAGAATTTTTGTCTGTTTGTCTGTTTATCTGTTTGTCTGTATGTATGTCCGGGCTAAACTCAAAAAGTACTGCATGGATTTACTTCAAATTTTGTATGAATATTACTAAGAGGTCGGGTCAACATAAATTCTACATATTATCACGCTATCACCTACGGGGGAGGAGCTGTGAATCTTTATTTTTCTTACGTATTCTGTGACAGCGTGTAATCTAACGACGCATATTTAAATGTTGTTTTTGAGTAAGCCATGCTATTATCTAGCTTTACACTGTAATAACTACGCTATTTAAGTAACTTGGGCAGAGAAACATAGTTTAATGAATATTAGTAGTATAATGAAAATTTTAAAGCAGCGCCATCTATGAGATTTCATAAAAATCAAATCAAGTTACATGTTAACACTTTTTGGAAATTAATTATTTAAATTTGATCATGTTGGCGAGGTTAGTAGTTAGTTACTCTTAAAATTCATAGATGGTAATGTGCATTTTCTTCATAAAAGTTGTATCGTATAGTTCGTTTCGACAAATTCAAGTTTCAACAAAACCCTCAAAATCTTGAGCAGAGTTGAGGAAGACAATTTAAAAAAACAAGCTCTGTGAAGTCGACCAGTTTGCGAGATCTCTTACGTATTTAAATGACGAGGTGCCTTCATATTACACGTACGACAAGCAAAGGGGTGTATTTAACCGACGTCGACGAGGAAGTGCTGTGGAAGGTTTTCCGGGAATTTTCAAGGACACCGCATTGGGTAGGGTTTATACCGTGCATCCAAATAATGGCGAATGCTATTTTCTGCGGTTGTTACTTCACACTGTCCGAGGCCCAACGTCTTTCGCCTTTCTGAGGACATTTGATGGCGTGGAGTATCCCACTTACCGCGCAGCCTGCGTAGCACGTCACCTTCTCGACGGTGACCAAAATTGGGATGACACCCTCGCGGAGGCGAGCGTCAGTGACAGTCCCAGCCACATGCGTCATCTGTTTGCCATCATCTTGGTGTTTTGTGGAGTCGCGAGCCCGGTAGCTTTGTGGGAGAAGTATCGCCATCATCTGTCTGAAGATTTTCTACGAGCTTTGAGGCGTGCTACTCGAGACGAAGTCGAAGTAACTGATAAACGCGTGCTGAACACCTGTCTCATTTCACTTCAAGATGTGGTCATTTCTATCGGCGGCAATCCACTGATCGAATATGGGTTACCGCCTCCCCAATCATCACCGCATCAAGACCGTGGAAATCGGGAGTATAACGCTGAGACAAATTACGATCCGGGCGAAATGACCACCATACGAAATGACCATGTCGCTTTGTTCTCTTCAGAGCAAAAACAAATTTATGACACCGTCCTTGAAAGCGTTGGGTAAAACTAGGGTAAAATGTTTTTCTTGGATGCTCCTGGTGGAACAGGAAAAACATTTGTTACCACTGGCATACTTGCAGAGGTCAGGAGGCAAGGCAAAATTGCTATTGCTGTAGCGTCGTCGGGAATCGCTGCCACACTGCTTCCGGGTGGCAAGACAGCACATGCCATGTTTAAAATTCCCATCGATTTAGAGAGCGCCGAAATGCCTGTTTGTGGTGTGTCACGTAACAGCGATAAGGGACACGTGCTCAAGGATTGCTCTCTGATCGTATGGGATGAGTGTACGATGGCCAATAGAAAGGCAGTTGAGGCCGTGGACAGAACCCTGCAGGACATCCGCAGGAACGAACATTTGATGGGTGGTGTCACAGTTCTGTTCAGTGGCGATTTCCGGCAAACGCTTCCCGTGGTGACGTGGGGATCGAGGGCTGACGAGGTGAATGCTTCGTTGAAACGATCTTCGTTGTGGTCACGAGTTCGTACGCTGCGCTTGACCATTAATATGAGAGCTCGGCTCGGCGGCAATGCACGTGCTCAAGAATTCTTTGATCTCCTTCTTGGCGAAGGCACTATACCAGAAGAGAGAGGTGGACAGGTGGTTCTTCCAGAGTCTCTCGGTAGAGTGGTATCCAGCTTAGAAGAACTCATTCGCTGTATGTACGGGGACATCAGTTGTATACCGCACCAGCAGAATTCTTGGGTGTGTGAGCATGGCCATTTTGACGCCCAAAAATGATCGGACTGTAGCAATTAACGAATGCATTTTCTCGGAAATTGAGGGGAATGAAGTGGTCTACACCTCGATAAACACTGTTGTCGAGCAAGATGACGCCACACATTATCCCGTGAAATTTCTGAACTCCCTGTCAGCAAGTGGACTTGCTGAAGGTCGGTGTCTCGATTATGCTTCTTCGGAACCTATCTCCTCCGAAGTTGTGTAACGGGACCCGCCTTAAAGTCATCTCGCTCCACAGACACACCATTGAGGGGGAAATTCTTACTGGTTGTGGCGTCGGCGAGGCAGTATTTATACCACGCATTTCCCTCATACCTCATAACTTCCCGTTCCAGTTCAAGCGCGTACAGTTCCCCGTGAGTGTTTGCTTCGCGATGACCATCAATAAGTCGCAGGGGCAGACACTGAGGGCAGTGGGTGTCGACCTCAGGACGAGTTGAATCTCACACGGCCAACTGTACGTCGCTTGCTCCCGCGTCATCGTCCTGACTCTCTTTACATTTTGGCTCCTGGCAGCATAACTACCAACGTAGTTTATAGGGAAGTGTTGTAAGGTATGTTTTGTGTCCTGGAATGTATTCCTGCATTATTTTCTCTATTTCCTTCAGTCACATCTTATGACTGAACTCAGCAGGATTCCCATATAACTCTCTTCACTGGCTTCGCTTGCAAAAAAAACTTATATTTTAATGCTATTTTAAAAGTTGTTTATTTATAAGGCTATAGCGACACTGGCATCTTAGGTATTTTTGGTGCTGTAGAGCCTTCACGCAGACGACGTCGCGGGCAGCAGCTAGTCTATACATATAATAAAATCGTAGGAAAGTCAAAACTGTACATTGAATATTTTTTTAAAAGAATACTTGGGGCGTGATCTACGATCGATATCGAAGACAAAAATATAGTTTTTAGAATTTTTGTCTGTTTGTCTGTTTATCTGTTTGTCTGTATGTATGTCCGGGCTAAACTCAAAAAGTACTGCATGGATTTACTTCAAATTTTGCATGAATATTACTAAGAGGTCGGGTTAACATTAATTCTACATATTATCACGCTATCACCTACGGGGGAGGAGCTGGGAATCTTTATTTTTCTTACGTATTCTGTGACAGCGTGTAATCTAACGACGCATATTTAAATGTTGTTTTTGAGTAAGGCATGCTATTATCTAGCTTTACACTATAAAAACTACACCATTTAAGTAACTTGGGCAGAGAAACATAGTTTAATGAATATAAGTAGTATAATGAAAATTTTAAAGCAGCGCCATCTATGAGATTTCATAAAAATCAAATCAAGTTACATGTTAACACTTTTTGGAAATTAATTATTAAAATTTGATCATGTTGGCGAGGTTAGTAGTTAGTTACTCTTAAAATTCATAGATGGTAATGTGCATTTTCTTCATAAAAGTTGTATCGTATAGTTCGTTTCGACAAATTCAAGTTCAAACAAAACCCTCAAAATCTTGAGCAGAGTTGAGGAAGACAATTTAAAAAAACACGCTCTGTGAAGTCGACCAGTTTGCGAGATCCCTTACGTATGACGAGGTGCCTTCATATTACACGTACGACAAGCAAAGGGGTGTATTTAACCGACGTCGAGAATTTTCAAGGACACCGCATTGGGTAGGGTTTATACCGTGCATCCGAATAATGGCGAATGCTATTTTCTGCGGTTGTTACTTCACACTGTCCGAGGCCCAACGTCTTTCGCCTTTCTGAGGACATTTGATGGCGTGGAGTATCCCACTTACCGCGCAGCCTGCGTAGCACGTCACCTTCTCGACGGTGACCAAAATTGGGATGACACCCTCGCGGAGGCGAGCGTCAGTAACAGTCCCAGCCGCATGCGTCATCTGTTTGCCATCATCTTGGTGTTTTGTGGAGTCGCGAGCCCAGTAGCTTTGTGGGAGAAGTATCGCCATCATCTGTCTGAAGATTTTCTATGAGTTTTGAGGCATGCTACTGGAGACGAAGTCGAAGTAACTGATGAATGCGTGCTGAACACCTGTCTCAGTTCACTTCAAGATGTGGTCATTTCTATCGGCGGCAATCTACTGATCGAATATGGGTTACCGCCTCCCCAATCATCACCGCATCAAGACCGTGGAAATCGGGAGTATAACGCTGAGACAAATTACGATCCGGGCGAAATGACCACCATACGAAATGAGAAAGTCGCTTTGTTCTCTTCAGAGCAAAAACAAATTTATGACACCGTCCTTGAAAGCGTTGGGTAAAACCAGGGTAAAATGTTTTTCTTGGATGCTCCTGGTGGAACAGGAAAAACATTTGTTACCACTGGCATACTTGCAGAGGTCAGGAGGCAAGGCAAAATTGCTATTGCTGTAGCGTCGTCGGGAATCGCTGCCACACTGCTTCCGGGTGGCAAGACAGCACATGCCATGTTTAAAATTCCCATCGATTTAGAGAGCGCCGAAATGCCTGTTTGTGGTGTGTCACGTAACAGCGATAAGGGACACGTGCTCAAGGATTGCTCTCTGATCGTATGGGATGAGTGTACGATGGCCAATAGGAGGGCAATTGAGGCCGTGGACAGAACCCTGCAGGACATCCGCAGGAACGAACATTTGATGGGTGGTGTCACAGTTCTGTTCAGTGGCGATTTCCGGCAAACGCTTCCCGTGGTGACGCGGGGATCGAGGGCTGACGAGGTGAATGCTTCGTTGAAACGATCTTCGTTGTGGTCACGAGTTCGTACGCTGAGCTTGACCATTAATATGAGAGCTCGGCTCGGCGGCAATGCACGTGCTCAAGAATTCTTTGATCTCCTTCTTGGCGAAGTCACTCTACCAGAAGAGAGAGGTGGACAGGTGGTTCTTCCAGAGTCTCTCGGTAGAGTGGTATCCAGCTTAGGAGAACTCATTCGCTGTGTGTACGGGGACATCAGTCGTATACCGCACCAGCAGAATTCTTGGGTGTGTGAGCATGGCCATTTTGACGCCCAAAAATGATCAGGCTGCAGCAATTAACGAATGCATTCTCTCGGAAGTTGAGGGAATGAAGTGGTCTACACCTCGATAAACACTGTTGTCGAGCAAGATGACGCCACACATTATCCCGTGAAATTTCTGAACACCCTGTCAGCAAGTGGACTTCCAGCGCATACCATCAAGCTGAAGGTCGGTGTCTCGATTATGCTTCTTCGGAACCTATCTCCTCCGAAGTTGTGTAACGGGACCCGCCTTAAAATCATCTCGCTCCACAGACACACCATTGAGGCGGAAATTCTTACGGGTTGTGGCGTCGGCGAGGCAGTATTTATACCACGCATTTCCCTCATACCTCATAACTTCCCGTTCCAGTTCAAGCGCGTACAGTTCCCCGTGAGTGTTTGCTTCGCGATGACCATCAATAAGTCGCAGGGGCAGACACTGAGGGCAGCGGGTGTCGACCTCAGGACGAGTTGCTTCTCACCCGGCCAACTGTACGTCGCTTGCTCCCGCGTCACCAGTCCTGACTCTCTTTACATTTTGGCTCCTGGCAGCATAACTAACAACGTAGTTTATAGGGAAGTGTTGTAAGGTATGATACCTTTGTACGTATTTTTACTCTTTTGTGTCCTAGAATGTATTCCTGCATTATTTTCTCTATTTCCTTCAGTCACATCTTATGACTGAACTCAGCAGGATTCCCATATAACTCTCTTCACTTGCTTCGCTTGCAAAAAAAACTTATATTTTAATGCTATTTTAAAAGTTGTTTACTTATAATGCTATAGCGACACAGGCATCTTAGGTATTTTTAGTGCTGTAGAGCCTTCACGCAGACGACGTCGCGGGCAGCAGCTAGTAAGTATATATTCAGTGTAATTATAGTTTTTTTTTCAAAGCATAGTGATTTTTTTGGATTAGGAGAAATATTGGAAAAATTTGAAAACTATCGAATTTTTTTTTTCTTTTCATTCCCGAGTGAAATTTTTCCATTACCCATCACTAGTAGTAGGATTCCGAGTGTGAGTTGAGTGATGTGAGAATGTTTTCCGATTCATCGTATGAAAGACCCTAATAGCCATTGTTTGACAACATTTTTACATGTGGAGAGGGAGAGTTCGTTTGGGTCACAAGGCAAACTAGTGACCTTGTTATACACAAAAGTGTGTAGCTAGGCAGGGCAGCGTCTTGTTAGGAGAGATGTGGTCCGTTGTAGCGGGATGTAAAAGACACGTTTGGAAGTCAATGAGTGGTAATCAGGTCGGATTTTTAGGATTTTGTGTATGCATGTCTGCCAACTATTTGTTCTCAATGCTTACCGCATTGAGAATAAATAGTTGGCGGACACATAGAACTTAAAACTCTTTGTACAGAGAGTAAGTGGGGTAGAAAAATTGTTTTTAAGAGACCTTTTATAACAGCTCTCTGGGCTCTTTCAAGCTCAATTATTGTTGTTTTTCCAGCTCCACCCCAAATAGATACGGCCATATTGTATAATAGACTGGCATAAGGCAAAATAAACCATTCTCAGGATGTCTTTTGGAACGCGGTCTCTTAGCTTCTTTATTATGTGTATAAGTTTCCTTACTCGACCAGAAAGAAATTGAATGTGGGCTTTAAATTATAGATTTTCGTCAATGAGTAGACCTAAATAACGAATAGATTGTGTCCGGTTAATATAATTGCATGAGCAGTTTTCGCGTAATGTTTTCAAATGGTTCTGAAATGTGTGAAATTTCAAAATAAGGTTGGGAGGAGGGCTAGATAAATGTGTTTAGGAAAATGTTATAAGTTTAGTTTTCTTTACATTGAGTGTAAGTTATGGTCCAGTGTTTGCGCTACTGTTGCTAATCCTTTTTCCGCAAGGCAGTAGACCTGTTCCCAGGTGGGTGCGTGGAATGTGATAACCGTGTCGTCTGCGTAAGACGACACGGTTATCACACTCTGCAGGGCAAAGCTGCCCTGTGGAACTCCAAAATTGATAGGGAGTTGATCACTTGAGCGTTCACCAGATTTCACATTGTCGGCGATTCTTGAGGTAACTGTGAAACCATTCAAGTGGTATTCCCTTTATCCCTGCGGTGTCTAGTTTTTGACGTGACAACGTCTTATAAATTGGTTTGCCGGGTGACACTTCAAGAAACTGCGTTACGCTCCGCTCACGTTATGCGCTCACAATAAGAGCGAGTGAGAGGCACGCGTCCCTTCCACTCGGGCATGGTTAGCCCGCCTAAGAGCGAGAGAGACAGACATAAAAAGTGAAAGGCACGCGTCCCTTCAAAGTCGTTGTCACGTAAAACTTTCGCCCGTATACCGACTTTACAGGCAACCAATTTTTTTTTAAGGAGTAGATCTGTTGAAATTGTGTCGAACGCTTTAGCTATGTCTAAGAAGACCGCCATGCAGCGCACACCCTTTTCTATAGTTGTTGATATGGAGTTTGTTAGCAGCGAAGCCGCGTCTTCAGTTGATTTCCCTTTTCTAAAACCAAATTGTCGCTCTAAGTTTAGATGAAGTTTTTCAAGGAAATTAACCAGACGGGTGTTAACCACCTTTTCCAGGATTTTAGAAAATATGCTAAGTAGTGCAATTGGTCTATTATTTTCAGGTTTGTCCTTAGGACCACTTTTATGTGCTTACTGCTGCAACCTTCCACTGTTCGGGAAATACTCCTGTTTCCAGGCTGAGGTTAATCAGGTGGGTTAGAGGTGTTATAATTAAGTTTAGTATTTTCTTTATGAGGTTTACACTGATTTTGTCGGGACCTGGGGAACTATCGTCTTTTAACTGATTAATGAAGTTTGTAATTTCTGTTTCGTCAGTGGGATGTAGAAAGAAAGAGAAAGGTGACGTATTAGGTGATGTGTACTTGCTAGTGAGGGATGTCGGAGTTTCTGATAGTCTTGTCAGTTGGTAGCAGCCAGGTTTTTGCCTACAGATGTGAAGTACGAGTTGCATTTATTGACGGACTCGACAGGATTGGGAGAGCTTGTCACTAAGTTGCACGTACTGTTCCTTTGGCCGCTAGAGTCGTACATTGTATGTCATGTGTACATACAATATGACGAGTTTCCCTGTCACCCTGTATATACACAGTATCGAACACCTTTGCCTAACCCTTCAGAGATTACAGCAGTAATGATGTTATGTGTATCTACTACAAATAACATTCATAGTATCCTTAAAAATACCCACACAAATGCCAAGACCAGCCATTAAATCTATCAACTCAGCCTATCGCAGATATAGTCGTCCCCAAGCAACGCTATGTCACCCGGTTACTTTTCACATCTAGTCTGTCCTAGATGTCGCAACACCTACGCAAGCAGACAAGCACGATAAGTTATGACAGCATGAAACTTGGAAGTTGGAAATTATCCCACGGGACGTATTACCATAACAAAAGAAGGTTCCCATGGCCTAAATGTGTGGCTTTAATAGACTTTTGTTCAGCCGTTTAGGCGTAAAAGGGTAACAGTCTGCAGAGTTACTAGACAGACAGTAGACTATTGTAATGGTATCGTATTTTTAATGTAAGTAAATTTTAAATTAAAATTCGAAACATCGTTTGGAATATTAAACAGGGTCGGTACCCTGTTTACCCTGGCCTACATCGTTATTTAGGCCCGTCGTCGACGCTATTCAAAAGTACCGTGACGCAAACTCAAAACACCAACCAGTATCCTTTAAAATTGTAACCAATTGGATAATAATTTCGGTTTTCATGACGAACGTGGTCTAGATTTATCTCCTATACCGATGCAGGTGACTCTATCGCCATCCTAATTTTCCGTGGCAGGCTTAAATATGTTGAGAGTTATATACAAAACTGATTTTCCTTCATTTTAGGCGCTATTTTGGTACAGTTGAAGAAGAAGAAGAACCGGACATCAGTGGTAACAATTTGACACTAACAGCGCCTTTTTGCCGTAGCAGTAAGGGCGACTTTCATACACACTATTTGACTATACCTATTACTTTTCTATGAATAAGTTATTATTTCAATAAATTAAGTTTAAGATAGGAAATGGATTACCTATTGATATTATGTTGTTATGTGATTTCCCCACAGCTTATAAAAAGAGGTAAAAACTAAGAAGGATAATATAGTACTTATTAATTTATATTACCTATTGTGATTATAGGTACCACAAGCCAATTAACGGTTACTAAATTCTCACATAAAATATCGATAAAAACTTAATTGTATAAATTAACTCGATGCAAGAGAGTGGTTACGTTCACTTGGACGTAATTAATCACATTGAATGACAACTGATGTCATAAACCATGAACTTCGTTACTTACATACTTTAATATTGAAAAATGCGAAAGTAACTGTGTCAGTCTGTCGGTCTGTTGACCGTTTCACGCCTTATCGGCTGAACGGATTCCGATGAGTGTCAAATAGTTTAAAAGCGTCCGCCTCAAAGGCGGTATGGTTGTCTTTCCAGGGTTAAGATACCACAACCAAAGCCTTGATAATATTCTCTTTCGTATAAAAAATTGGGTCTCATCAAAAAGTCTTATAGAAGAACGATTTTATGAGTATATATTATAATATCAGTATGCCCTAATGCTGTAACTCATTCAAGCTTACATAGCTGATTGTCAATCGAGTTCAAATAAAAAAAGTTAACGGTTACTGCGTCGAATGCTCAGATACAAAACATAAGCGTGGTTGACTTGTTACTAACGGAAACGGGTTTGACTGAGCCACGTGCTCAGTACAACTAGAGAGGCCCACTGCGGTTACGGCGACGAGGCAAGCTCCTCTCTGAATCCGATTAGTTTTTCGAAAAGTGTCGATGCCAATGTTCAAGGAACCTCAGAGCACAGAGTAGAACGCGCGGCTTGTGACTTACATATAAAGTACTTACGAATAAAATACAATGCAGTAGTAGTATTAGTTTTAAGGAAAGAGTCTATGTAGCAAATCTATATTATTATCTATTATTACTTACTAGCTTCTGCCCGCGGCTTCGCCCGCGTGGATGTCGGAAATTTACCCACGGGAACGTGCTAACAGGATAAAATGTATGTGCTTCCCCAGAATGCTATCTATGTCGCGGGCCCTTTGTGGCTAATTACAATAGAAAACCAATTGTGTCTCATTAGTGGTGATTAAGAGGGTACCTATATGATATCTTTACCTAAGTACCTACCTAATTTAAAAAAATAATAAACTCAATAACAGAAAATAAAATACCTACCTACCTAAATAAACCTATTGCTGATGATAACTAATCTAAACTCAATAAATAAGCAAAATCCCTAAAAACTAATATCTATACGAATGACTAAACCTACCTAACAGTATTATAAAATAACCTACGGTCACTACGTACACTATCAAATATACTACCTATACTTTAAAATTAAAATCTATACCTACGACTCATATAAAAATAAACCTAAATAACTCTAAAAACTAAAAGGAATAAAAATGAACTCCACTGCGGGTGACCCAACCTACGACAAACTTAGTATTTGCGGTTGGTACAGTACAGACAGTGGTAATCGGGGATAGGGATCGAACCGCAAAATTAAGTTTGTTTTTTATTGGATATACTTTTCCGGGATAAAAAGTACCCAGTGTGGTGCCCAGGATATTAAAGAATAATTATACCAAGTTTCATCGTAATCGAACCGGTAGTTTTTGCGTGATGCCTGAACAAACAGACAGACAGACAGACAAACATTTTTTTAATCACATTTTTGGGTTCGGTGTCGGTCAATTAACACCCCCTGCCATTTATTTTTTGGATATTTTCAATGTACAGAATTTTCACTTCTACAGATTTATTATAAGTATAGATATTATTATTTATCTATACATATAATAAAATCGTAGGAAAGTCAAAACTGTACATTGAATATTTTTTTAAAAGAATACTTGGGGCGTGATCTACAATCGATATCGAAGCCAAAAATATAGTTTTTAGAATTTTTGTCTGTTTATCTGTTTGTCTGTATGTATGTCCGGGCTAAACTCAAAAAGTACTGCATGGATTTACTTCAAATTTTGCATGAATATTACTAAGAGGTCGGGTCAACATTAATTCTACATATTATCACGCTATCACCTACGGGGGAGGAGCTGTGAATCTTTATTTTTCTTACGTATTCTGTGACAGCGTGTAATCTAACGACGCATATTTAAATGTTGTTTTTGAGTAAGCCATGCTATTATCTAGCTTTACACTATAAAAACTACGCCATTTAAGTAACTTGGGCAGAGAAACATAGTTTAATGAATGTTAGTAGTATAATGAAAATTTTAAAGCAGCGCCATCTATGAGATTTCATAAAAATCAAATCAAGTTACATGTTAACACTTTTTGGAAATTAATTATTTAAATTTGATCATGTTGGCGAGGTTAGTAGTTAGTTACTCTTAAAATTCATAGATGGTAATGTGCATTTTCTTCATAAAAGTTGTATCGTATAGTTCGTTTCGACAAATTCAAGTTCCAACAAAACCCTCAAAATCTTGAGCAGAGTTGAGGAAGACAATTTAAAAAAACACGCTCTGTGAAGTCGACCAGTTTGCGAGATCCCTTACGTATGACGAGGTGCCTTCATATTACACGTACGACAAGCAAAGGGGTGTATTTAACCGACGTCGACAAGGAGGTGCTGTGGAAGGTTTTCCGGGAATTTTCAAGGACACCGCATTGGGTAGGGTTTATACCGGGCATCCGAATAATGGCGAATGCTATTTTCTGCGGTTGTTACTTCACACTGTCCGAGGCCCAACGTCTTTCGCCTTTCTGAGGACATTTGATGGCGTGGAGTATCCCACTTACCGCGCAGCCTGCGTAGCACGTCACCTTCTCGACGGTGACCAAAATTGGGATGACACCCTTGCAGAGGCGAGCGTCAGTGACAGTCCCAGCCGCATGCGACATCTGTTTGCCATCATCACCGCATCAAGACCGTGGAAATCGGGAGTATAACGCTGAGACAAATTACGATCCGGGCGAAATGATCACCATACGAAATGACCATGTCGCTTTGTTCTCTTCAGAGCAAAAACAAATTTATGACACCGTCCTTGAAAGCGTTGGGTAAAACCAGGGTAAAATGTTTTTCTTGGATGCTCCTGGTGGAACAGGAAAAACATTTGTTACCACTGGCATACTTGCAGAGGTCAGGCAGGAGGCAAGGCAAAATTGCTATTGCTGTAGCGTCGTCGGGAATCGCTGCCACACTGCTTCCGGGTGGCAAGACAGCACATGCCATGTTTAAAATTCCCATCGATTTAGCGAGCGCCGAAATGCCTGTTTGTGGTGTGTCAGGTAACAGCGATAAGGGACACGTGCTCAAGGATTGCTCTCTGATCGTATGGGATGAGTGTACGATGGCCAATAGGAAGGCAGTTGAGGCCGTGGACAGAACCCTGCAGGGCATCCGCAGGAACGAACATTTGATGGGTGGTGTCACAGTTCTGTTCAGTGGCGATTTCCGGCAAACGCTTCCCGTGGTGACGCGGGGATCGAGGGCTGACGAGGTGAATGCTTCGTTGAAATGATCTTCGTTGTGGTCACGAGTTCGTACGCTGCGCTTGACCATTAATATGAGAGCTCGGCTCGGCGGCAATGCACGTGCTCAAGAATTCTTTGATCTCCTTCTTGGCGATGGCACTATACCAGAAGAGAGAGGTGGACAGGTGGTTCTTCCAGAGTCTCTCGGTAGAGTGGTATCCAGCTTAGAAGAACTCATTCGCTGTATGTACGGGGACATCAGTCGTATACCGCACCAGCAGAATTCTTGGGTGTGTGAGCATGGACATTTTGACGCCCAAAAATGATCGGGCTGCAGCAATTAACGAATGCATTCTCTCGGAAATTGAGGGGAATGAAGTGGTCTACACCTCGATAAACACTGTTGTCGAGCAAGATGACGGCTCACATTATCCCGTGAAATTTCTGAACTCCCTGTCAGCAAGTGGACTTCCAGCGCATACCATCAAGCTGAAGGTCGGTGTCTCGATTATGCTTCTTCGGAACCTATCTCCTCCGAAGTTGTGTAACGGGACCCGCCTTAAAGTCATCTCGCTCCACAGACACACCATTGAGGGGGAAATTCTTACGGGTTGTGGCGTCGGCGAGGCAGTATTTATACCACGCACTTCCCTCATACCTCATAACTTCCCGTTCCAGTTCAAGCGCGTACAGTTCCCCGTGAGTGTTTGCTTCGCGATGACCATCAATAAGTCGCAGGGGCAGACACTGAGGGTAGTGGGTGTCGACCTCAGGACGAGTTGAATCTCATACGGCCAACTGTACGTCTCTTGCTCCCGCGTCACCGTCCTGACTCTCTTTACATTTTGGCTCCTGGCAGCATAACTACCAACGTAGTTTATAGGGAAGTGTTGTAAGGTATGTTTTGTGTCCTGGAATGTATTCCTGCATTATTTTCTCTATTTCCTTCAGTCACTTCTTATGACTGAACTCAGCAGGATTCCCATATAACTCTCTTCACTGGCTTCGCTTGCAAAAAAACTTATATTTTAATGCTATTTTAAAAGTTGTTTATTTATAAGGCTATAGCGACACTGGCATCTTAGGTATTTTTGGTGCTGTAGAGCCTTCACGCAGACGACGTCGCGGGCAGCAGCTAGTAGATAATAAATCTGTAGAAGTGAAAATTCTGTACATTGAAAATATCAAAAAAATAAATGGCACGTGTTACTAGACCGACACCGAACCCAAAAATGTGATTAAAAATAATTTTGTCTGTCTGTCTGTTTGTTCAGGCATCACGTAAAAACTACCGGTTCGATTACGATGAAACTTGGTATAATTATTTTTTAATATCCTGGGCACCACACTGGGTACTTTTTATGCCGGAAAAGTATATACAATAAAAAACAAACTTAATTTTGCTGTTCGATCCCTAGACCCGATTACAGTACCAACCGCAAATAATAGGTTAAGTCACCCGCAGTTTTATCTGTGCGACCTTTTTATTCCTTTTAGTTTTTAGAGTTATTTAGATTTAATTTTATAAGTCGTAGGTATAGATTTTAATTTTAAAGTATAACCTACGGTCACTACGTACACTATCAAATTATTATACTACCTACATATTTGATAGTGTACGTAGTGACCGTAGGTTATTTTATAATACTGTTAGGTAGGATTAGTCATTTGTATACATATTAGTTTTTAGGGATTTTGCTTATTTATTGAGTTTAGATTAGTTATCATCACATCAGAAATAGGTTTATTTAGGTAGGTAGGTATTTTATTTTCTGTTATTGACTTTATTAATTTTTTTAATTAGGTAGGTACTTAGGTAAAGATATCATATAGGTACCCTCTTAATCACCACTAATGAGACACAATTGGTTTTCTATTGTAATTAGCCATAAAGGGCCCGCGAGATAGATGGCATCCTGGGGAAGCACATACATTTTATCCTGTTAGCACGTTCCCGTGGGATAATTTCCGACATCCACGCGGGCGAAGCCGCGGGCAGAGGCTAGTTACAAAATAAATGTTTTTCACTTAACGATAAAAGTTTCTTACATGTGGCATATACCTAATACAATTGACTCATTACGTTTAACCCATGGAATGCCGTAATTACAGACACAATTAAAAAGCCATTGTGTCTCGCGTGGATTAGGTCCGGCATACGATGGGTTAAAGGCTGTTTAGGTGCCACTTATATTGAACTGCCCCGTTGGTCTCGCGGTTGCTAGCACGACTGTTGAGCGTGGGATCCGGGATTCGGTTCCCAGGTCGGGCAAACTGTTATTAGGTTCTCCATTAGGAATTTCTTAGTAACAGCCCGGAGTTTGGAAGTTGGCGGTGTGATCCCCCGTGTCTCGGAAAGTACGTTAAGCCGTTGGTCCTGCGCCCGATCTCTCTCCGGTCATGTTGAATTGCCGGCCCAACATACTATGAGAGGGAGGGAAGAGGGAGTGCACCTGTGTCTGCACGCACACTTGTGCACTATAATATCTCCCGCGCGGGCAGCTAGGCTCCGTTGAGATTGGCCGCCGCGGCCCGAAATACAGTCTGGAAGACTTTATTATTTGACATTGGAACTCCTTCTTTAAACACATGGTTTCAAGTTACCGCAGTTAGCTTATTAAAAAACGGAAACTGGTTTGACTCTGCACGTGGAGGCCAACCGCGGTTACGGCTAAGCAAGCGCCTCACTGAATACGGTTTATTTTTTTAATAGTATCGACGCCAGAGTTCAAGGAAACTCAGACCATAGAGTAGAGCGCGTAGCTTGTGACTTTACTCGCTGAGTGCTCGTCAGTATACTGGAGCACGAGGCTTTGGGTTTGATTCCCAGGTCGGGAAAGTGTCATCGGGTTTTTCCATCAGGTAGCAGCCGATAGTCCAAATTTGTGAACTTTGCCCCCTATTACAATTATGAACTTAAAAATAACTGGCGAAATGTGGGTGTATCGTACACCTCTGCTTAACCCTTCAAATATTACAGGCGTGACGATGGACGGTGTTATATGTATCTACTACAAATAACATTGAAAGTATCCTAGAAAATACCCACACAAATGCCAAGACCAGCCATTAAATCTATCAACTCAGCCTATCGCAGATATAGTTGTCCCCAAGCAACGCTATGTCACCCGGTTACTTTCCGCATCCAGTCTCTCAATCGTCGAAACAACTACGCAAGCAGACAGCACGATAAGTTATGATAATTATGATTTTCGAAATCCAAGTGTCGCATAACACTTTGGAGGTCGAACATTATCCCACGGGAACGTACTACCAGAATAAATAGATTCTTATGTCCTAACACAGTTCCTGGTCTACTGTTCAACCGTTACTTTAGGGGTAAAAAAGTAACAGTCTGCAGAGTTACTTTCGCATTTATACTGTTAACATGGAAGTATAATTATAGAAAGATATTATTACTCTTTATTTCACAGCAATTAAAAGAAAAACAAATGAATTAATCTTTAGGTCATTAGTTCGAGGTATTCCACTTATATTACAATAGTATTTTTTTATTCCAAGTCTAATGATTTTACAATGCGTTAGTAATCTTAGAGCATAAATAGAAGTAAGCAGAGAAGATACGCACAGATCGTCGCTAGATTCGCAAAATGTCTGTACTAGTGCTGTTAGTAGTATTATTATGTATAGTGATAGCTGCATGGTCGTGGATGAAGCCTCATCCCTGTTCACCCCCTATTTTGCCGGGGGCGCTACCATTCATAGGACATTCGCATCTGATCGTTGGTGATCGAAAACGTAAGTCTAAATAGTAGCCCTAGAACGATCAGTTTGTGCCGTCGTAACGGTATTGTATTTTTAATGTAAATTAAATTAGAATTCGAAACATCCTATGAAATATTAAACAGGCGAATGACGTAGACCCGTCGCGGTCGTTGACGCTATTCAAAAGTGTCACCGACACAAACTGAAAATCACCAACAAGTGTCCTTTAAAAGTGAAACCAATTGGATAACAAGTTTGGTTTTCATGAGGAACGTGGTTTATTACATGCCGAAGATGCTTTACTGCTATACCTCGCGGTCACGGTTTAGCTCGCCACCTCGATGTCACTTCCATGGTAAACAAATGCATGCTAATAGACACGCACGCACACGCTGAAGAATACCTCACTGCGATACATTGCGGGCTGCTTGGGGGTTTATGTCGATGCCTGGCATGTGCATGTGTCCCTATAAGCATGCACTCGTAGCCGCGGGAAAAAACTAATAAGTTATAAACAGAGCAGTGGTGGTAGAGTTGTAGATTTTTGTAGAGGTATGTGCGTTCGTCTTTTTCTTCTTTTATTAGGTATTTCTTCTGAATCAGTTCACTTCTTCTGGTAATAAGACATTGTATGTGAACAGGGATGGTCTCCCGTTTTGGTGTTGGTTTCTGTCGAATTGAATTTAAACTGTTGATTAATGGTTTTTTAATTTTGTTGTATAAGGACTCTATATTTTCATTTTCTTCTAGTTCAATATCGTTTATATTTGTGGTTAACGTTTTTGTGAATTGTTCTTTTTCTCCTGAAGTATTGAGTTAGGTTTTATAATTTTTGAAATTTGCTCCACTTTTCTTTATCGGTGCAAACTGTAGTGTGCTTCTCAAGAGTCGATGGTCGCTGGGAAATGTTAGATTTGATATGATTTCTAAGTTTCAGCTGTTCTCCTTTCTATTGATTAGTATATAATCGATTTGACTTTTTCTTTTCTTTTGCGAGAGCCATGTCCACATAGTTTTATTGTTCTTTTTGAATAAACTACTATTATTTGTAATGTATAGTTTATTTTCCCAGCAGAACTGGAGCAAATTTTCACCTCTTTTGTCTCTATTTCCGAAACAATATTTGCCCAGTATTCTTTCTTCGCCTGATACTCGCTGTCCAACACGGGCATTAAAATCGCCTAATATTATCTTCTGGTTTTTATATTGACCATGTGCATCCTGCAGTTGGTTGTAGCAGTTATTGATTTCTTGGTTAATTGCATCAACCGTTGGCGCGTGTACTTGTATAATATGAGTTCTGTGTTGTCAAAGTTGAGATTTAAAATGCAGATGCGTTGGGATATTCCAATGAAGCTCTCAATGTTTAGCTTATATTCCTTTTTTATAAGGAATCCGACTCCATAGTGACCTTTCGTTTCTCCGAAATAGCAGAAAATATGTTCATTTTCTTCTAAAATATTATATCCCGTTCTTCTTATTTCCGCAAGGCCAATAATATCTTATTTTATTTTTGAAATCGCTCTCTTAAAATCGAGTAATCTTTCATCTGATAGTAGCGATTTTGCATTGTAGGTACAGATGTAAAGATTTTGTAGTGGGGGTGGGGGGTTGTAGTCGTTATCTCCCGCGGTGACAAGCCGTATTGGGAGATGTAGAGGGGCTTCCTTTACTCGTTTTTTTTGGCGATGCGTGTAACTCAGTCGAGCTTGGCACTTCACTTTACTTTGTTTAATATATTTCAACACCACTGCTGCTTTCAAAACGGTGAAAAATATAAAAAAAGTATAAAATATTCGAAGAGAAGTGACATCAACCACCCCGCACTACTAACTCGACAATATTATAGTGAAACTCAATAAATATTTGCGATTTCAGACCTATGGGATTTTATACGAGGATTCCAGCTATACTCTCTGAAAAAAGGTGGTTATTGTGAGTTCTGGTTTGGCCCTCATTCATTTTATGGTGAGTGTGGAAATGTTACAAGAGAGGTTCTTCACTAATAATAAGAAAAAAAAAACAAATCGTGATTGTAGTTTATTATATATTATTTCAGTGATAACCGACCCGGAAGACAGTCTCACACTATCCAATACATGTTTGAGTAAACCATATGTTTACGATTTTGCAAAAGAATTTATAAATAATGGACTTATTACAGCAGAAGGTAAGCTAGATGAAAAATATATAAATGGGAAGTTGGAAAACAGTAATTTATAGTTTGACTTATTGATTGGCAACACTTGCATCACAGAAAACATCCGTTTTTCTGATACCAATTTTTTAACCGTTTCAAAATACGGCACTTTGTTGCTCCAATAATTTAACCATTACCTTTACGAAGTGTTTTGTTCCAGCATCCATTTGGAAAAACCATCGCAAATTATTAAATCCAGCGTTCAACCAACAAGTGCTTAATACATACGTTAGTGAAATGAACGTGCAAGCGCGAAGGCTTGTCTCTCAATTAGCTTCGGAAGTGGGAAAAGGCCCGTTTGAGGTGCGAAAGTACATAATCAACTATACACTGTCAACTGTTACTCGTAAGTATTAAGATGTAGTTAAGCTATTTGTGAAATATACCATTTATATTTTACTTGAAGAATCACAAAGATATTGTCCCGTAAGAAAATGAATTGTATTATTCTTCTAAGAACGAGCGTCGTTTGATCACATGAGTTTTGAGTGGAGACCGAGAGGCGATTAACGTCAAGATAATGTTATCTTGACAAGCTTAGCAAGTCAGCTTGTTATCTTGTTATCGCATAAGCATAATCACTGTATAATGTTTCCACTGCTGGGACACGGGCCTCCTCTGTGAGAGGGAGTGGACCGTATTTGTCGGGATATACGTTCCGTTGTATGGTAGGTGGTCGGTGGAACCACCTGTTCCTCCTCAGTCAGATGGACCATAACAGGGTTGTAACTCTGGAGAAATAAGACTGAGAGCCGGGTTCTCAATTGTATATAAGAGTTGCTTACGTCCAACATCGGAGATCGATGATAGCGTAAGACACAAAGATCGATTCAGCAACTCAAGGACTGAGTGCAGAAATTCTATAAAAGCGTACCTATTGCATTTTGATGCTCGGTACCCAAGCAGTGATTTCAGTCGCCGGCAACTTGCTCGCGATTTCAAAATCTCACGTCCATACACAGATTTTGACATCGCTAGTGACCGGATATTTATTCTAGTGACAAGTCGGCTTTTAAAATATGTCGCTGCGTGTGTTCATAACATTAGAATGCGATCTGCATCGTTATTCCTCTGTCGAGAACATAAGATTTCTGACAGATAAATAGTAGTCTATTCAGATGGAAAATGTTGACATGAAATCGACGTTGTCAAAAGTTTAGTAGTTAATGGAATACATTGCCATTCTACTTTAACTATATTCTCTGTTGTAGGAACTTCGCTAAAATTAAATACTGAAGATCAAGTTGAAATTGATACAGACTATGCAGAAGGAATTGAAGATTTACTAGCTTTATATTGTGATAGAATACAAAGAGTGTGGTTACATTTGTCGTATTTTTTCAAATGGAGTGCATTGAAACGCAGAGAAAATCAACTTATGGACAAACTGAACAACATCATTAATCCTGTAGGTTTTTTACTCCCAATGTATCAATTTTCCTTTTCTTTTATATGAACTGAATATTGTTGTTGCTCAATAGTTTCCTTGATTTATTATTTCAGATAATACATAAAAGAAAATCCGAGTTGAAAGCAAATGAAGAAGACAATATTTACAATGACTCGACACCAGGTAGATACATACTAACTTATTTTGAATTTCTTCTCAAACGATTAACTATAAGGTTTGCGGTTAACATGACAATAGATAAAGTAATAATACTTAGTATAGATTCGAGTCTACTGCGCCGAACACGAAAACTACAGACTATAAATAAAATGTTGATTTTTAGGTAAATTCAAACCAGTTTTAGATCACATGCTGCAGTTGGCTAAAAAACAAGATGCCTTCACAGACGATGACATCAGAGAACACCTGGATACTTTAATAGCAGCTTCTTACGACACAACTTCTTCAGCTATGACATTTATTTTGTTAGTGATTGGAAAGTACCAAAATGTACAAGAACAAATCTATAACGAGTAAGTAATATTCACATTCATGTGTGACAATAGTCTTACGATTTGGATTTGCTTGTTAAAGTGACCGCTTTGGAATAATGGACGAGTACAGACACCAGTTTGGCTAGAAGTTGTTTATGCGAATATTTTACAAAATGGCAACCATGAATCTACGAATGGTACGGTACTTGGAACGAAGTTGCGGTCCAGTAGTCCAAAGCAAGTTAGAGATAGGTTACGGCTGACAGAATGAGTATTTTTGAGTACATTATTACAGATTACAAGAAGTAATTGAACATAAAGATGAAGATTTTACTAAACAAAACCTGCAAAAACTCGTGTACCTGGAGGCGGTGATCAAAGAGTCAATGAGACTCTATCCTGCTGTTCCATTTATCGGAAGAAAAGTTGACAAAGAAGTTAGCCTAAGTATGTTCTTACATAATATAATAACGTCCTCAGTATTAAGACCTCCTTGACTTAGAATACGTTTAATATTCCGGAATTTTCAGAGACCTGTACGTTGCGAGCTGGTAGTTCATGCGCCATAGGGGTGTACGGTCTCCTCCGACATCCCATGTGGGGCGCAGACGCTGAGCAGTTCAGACCTGAGCGATGGCTGAACCCTGCCACGTTGCCGGATCATCCAAGCCTTTATGCCGCTTTCGGTGTTGGCAAGCGAAACTGCATTGGTACTGTGTTTTCAGTCATTTTAACTACTAGGATTTGAGTTAGAGGTTGACCTACATTTTCCACTCATATTTTGTGAGGATGACTGTTTTTGAGAACCTTTGCTACCCTAGTCCTTTTTGATTCAAAATCAAAATCAAAAGTCATTTATTCAAATTAGGCTGAGAGTCAGCACTTTTCGAACGTCAAAATTACAAAAGACAGTCCCCCAAAAACGCCCGCCCTTCACTTCCGATTGCAAATTTATTTAATTTTATAATTTTACAGGTAAACTATTTAGCATGATGATGATGAAGATAGCGTTGGCGCATATTTTACGGCGATACCATGTTACTGGTGACATCAGCAATGTAGTGTGTGAATTTGATGTCGTATTGAAACCATTGCAAGGTCATCACATTGGCTTAACATCAAGAAAATAGATCTGTAGCAATACAGATTCATCAGATCATATTATAATTATGTATACTAAATTAACCTGCAGGTGACGTTGTTACTAAACATTCGTAAAATATATGACATGGAAATAAGACAGAATAAATTGAAGAATCATAAACTTTTATTATTTATATTTTAGAAGTAACAGTTGCAATTTTTTGTTTTAAAAGATCACATAATAATGAAAATAGTATTTATTGTTTTACTCTACACAGTTCGCGCACATATTCATGTTGCGCATCCTACATTTGGCTCTTTTAGATTTCATGCAAGTTTGTTGTCATTTTTCTTTAGTTAGACGACAAAGCACATATTGCTTGTTATAACTAAATACACAGTTGACACCCGACCATAATGACAACGCGGGGTATACTTTCGGAATTAATAAGGAAGGTCCAGGATCTAGGTGACGCGGGAGCAAGACGCGAAGTTTCTTTTTCCAGAAATCCAAACCGTAGTAATCCTACCAATATTATAAACGTGAAAGTTTTTGTGAATGGATGGATGGATGTTTCTTACTCTTTCACGCAAAAAGTACAGAACTGATTTGGATGAAATTTGACACACAGATGGTTTATAACCAGGATGAACACATAGAATATATAATTTTATCCCGATATTCCCACGGGATCGAAACTTGTTCGAGTGAAACCGCTGGGCGCAGCTAGTTATTACGATAATTTAGAAATCTAGGGTTAACACCTGCCAATGCTTTGTTACAGCGGGCGGGGGTTGCTCTCCCTTCGCGCCTCCGGTTTGTATATACACTCTAGGGCCAGCAGCCAAAAGACTACGTGAAGTCGGGGGTGCTCCGATTCGGTTTTGGAACAGATTCGACCTATTGAAACCACGAAGTGTCCCCTAGTGGTGGACAACGAGAATAATTTTTATAAGTTGTTTCGCTGTCCCCCTGACCCCTGTCCCTACCCTGTGGCCAAACAAGTGTCTACCGCTCATTTTCATGAAAAAATTATAATTATGATTTATTAATTTAGTTGTTGAATAAAAAAAGTTTGATGGCTAATTTTGAGGCTGGAATTCGATTTTATTAGCAGACAGATGTTGGACCCCTAAAATATATCAAGCCCACTTACAACATTAGTCGCTGAGTTTTATCAATTCAGAAGTAAATATAGTTATTTATTGGTAGCTCTTACTCATTAATTTACGTTCGTAAATTGAGCTGGTTTTTTTTATATTCTGTGAATAGTAAAGATGATCAATTAATTTAATAAAAGCAGTTCTATTAACTCGTTGCCTAAATACAAAAAAGACGTTACGTTGCAGGTGCTAAAGAAAACTTTTGTTGCTGCGCTCATGATTTCCCATTATAATATGCCCGTCGATTCTGTAAAAATCTCACCGTGAAAACTCAAGTGAAGTGAGCTTGATGTGAATTGTCAGTAGTGTCAATCCCTAGCATTATTTGGAATGACAGCTCACTCGACGCTCTCTTCACCTAAGTTTTCACGGTGAGATGGTTACAGAATCGCACTGCTGGTGTTCAAAATAATGTTCGATGCTACAATGTGTGGCGACCACGCTGTCTATAATTTGTGCACTGTATCTGATTGGAATGCGAGAAATGACGGTACGAATAATTCATCAAAAAATGTTCTAAATTTGAAAGGTTGTATTTCGGAGCTAGTGCACAGCCTATCGTAACCTATTTGGGACCATTATATCTCAGATTCAGATCAAACGTGCGCAAACACTTCGAAACACGCGTCTGCAGACAATACCTCCATCTATATGTCGGAGTCATTCGTTTGACTATTCGGAACGCCAGCGCCATCTTGTGGCGCTGGACAGAGTCTAGCCTGAGTTCGTGGTGGGACGAGAGTAACAGCTACAAAAGCGGTGTGAGCAGAGCTCTCGAGATGATGATCGAAACATTGGACATCGTAAGAACAACATGTGTTTAGAAACTGTCAGCGTTCCGTATCGTTGAGTTGTGTGTGTGTGTGATTCGCTAGTGTGACTAAATGGTTCGTAAATTATAATCTGATTTGAAGTGCAAACCGTTTCTCTATTGTGCTCTAACCAACACTACCCATAGTACACCCACAGTAATTAAAATATGCCTGATGATAACAAGAGACAGACATACCTTCTCCGACATCAGAACTGGGATTCGTGTTGGTTCATGCACTAAATGAGAACGCTTAAAGTGAAAATGGCCGTTGACATTTGAAAAAAAAGTGCAAGCATGCAAACTGTGCAACATGTTTTGAAATCGTGTGGATTTGTTCTTTTTCTGGGTCGAACTTGGGTTCGACCCAGAAAAAGCCGATAAGGATGCGCGAGCATGGTACATGTTGTTTTGGGCATAGGCTGTATGCAAAATGTTGTTTAAACTGTTTTGTTTACGATTCTGGTGCTGAATGCTCGTTAAAGCGAGTTGTGCAGCCAAATTAAGTGCCAAACTGGTTAATAACGTTGTTGCATTGACTGATATTGATCAAAAACATGTATTCAGCACAGAACGTATCATTATGTAGCGTTGCAATTAGCGAGCAACCACTTGAGATTTTATTACATTTCTACCCGACATTTACTTGCAAACTATTATTATAGACTTTTCGATTAACATGTCTGCGACAGAGTTTTTGTTGCCTAAAGCTCTTGTAGTAAATTCAGTTTTAAACGGTCAACCACAAAAAGCTAGATTTGATAGAACAAAGGCAGCTATAACAAAATATTCGGTTGACAATTTCGTGTTATTAGAAAATGAAGAGTGAAATCAGATTATAAGACTAAGTTAGATCCGAAGTTCAGAGGTCCGTTTAAGGTACCGGAAGTTTTGGCGGATGATCGCTATATGTTAAAGGCTTTAAACTCTAACCTTACAAGTATGCATATGATCGCATAAGAAAGATGCCACAAGATTATGTTCCAAGTGAATTGGACATCATTAGTGAAGAGTTAGACGTAGAAGATGCGGGTGAAGGCCAATCTACGACACATTCGCTCAATAGTCTTCATTCAATAACTTTCATTCTTACATTCAAGTCCTACATTCGTTCAGTTCAGTTCAGTACAGTTCGTTCAATCACTAATCAAAATTTGCTTTTACAAATTTTGATTAAAAATCCTAGTAAATCTTATTATCAAGAAATCTTTGTTTAATTTATCATAAACAAAAGTGGTGACCGTGACAGGACCTACAATCCTCGGATCGAAGCTAAATAGCTACGCACATTGTTCCCGTATCAAGGGCATTTGAAGGACACCGTCGACACTGGACGACATTCACCAGTACCAACGGAAGGCCGTGTTGAGAATCCAAGATCGCCGTGCCTGTGGACTGGCATCCTACTTCTACCTGGGTCGAGGAACCTTACCTTCGTCAAGCCATTCTGGGAACTCTGCTGGGACTACGGAACTCCGATCGAGCAAGGTCCCTTAGAACGAGCCAGAGGAATCACTATCTACATACTCCTGCCTACAAAAAGACTGCTGGGATTAGCTGCCTGCCTATTTAAAGTGAGCTCGTTCCATCTTACTAACATACCTATTATGTTATCCTTTAGTCTGTGCATTTAGCGGATTTAGTTTCTCGAAGTCAAGTGAAGTTTCTACCTTTCTATTTGCGTCTACTGTGCCTAACCATAATTATTTTCGAAAGAAATCTAAACCGGATAGGCAAAGCAGAATTAGCCCAATTAATTTCACTTATTTATAGACCTACCGCCATCTTAAATTAAAGCACATTTAACTAACTACAACTTAATAAAATTCTCTTACCGTTGCTCAAACCAAGCTAGCAATTTCTATAAAACTATTCCACTATTATCGATTCTTTATCCCTTTTATCACTCAATTCAGCCTTTATATCACTTACATACTAAATATTTCCCGAGTTAACTGTAAACTTACGAACCGTCGCCGTCGTCGTTTCGTCATACGAGTGATTAGTTGATAATATCAGCCGGTCGATTCTGTATAAATCTCACCGTGAAAACTCAAGTGAAGTGAGCTTGATGTGAGTTGTCAGTAGTGTCAATCCCTAGCATTATTTGGAATGACAGCTCACTTCACCTAAGTTTTCACGGTGAGATGGTTACAGAATTGCACTGCAGTTCACTAAGTCGCGCGGAATTGATCTGTTCCAGTGATCGTGCGTTGTGACTTGTGACACGGCATCGCTTGCGCATCGCTGTTACCTGACTGCCGGCGTGTCCCCACCTGCATAGCTTACCTTTGTATGCAGTCTACGTGAGCCGCGGGCATCAGCTGGTCAACAAAGCGAGGAGCGTATCGTATGCTATATAACTATTTCGTTATTTCCATTAACATCTGTTTGTGTTAGCTCATTACGAGTTTATTACAATGTCCGAACCTTTAAAGTTAAAGGAACTAATAAGAAAACGCGGTTCTATTAGAGGACGTGTCACGAAATTTAAGTTAAGTCTCGATAGTTTAGCTTTATTAGAATCCATTTCAGAAATAGAAATAAGTAAACTCATATTGAAGCTATCGAAAATTGAGGCATTGTTCATTGAATTTGATGCGGTGCAGAATCTGTTAGAAATTAAAAGATAATTTTATTTTGCAAATATGGGTAATAATAACGGTGACAAAAAAAAACATATAATAGTACAGCCATATTTTACCACGTAGGCATGCAAAAGATTTAACATCGACTTATAACTAAATACAATTTGAAAATATTACTCACAAAATACAATTTTAAAATATGAATTAAATAAACATCATGATTATGCACTAGCTTAAGAACTCTTTCTCAGTTAGGAACTCCTTAATAGTATAAAATGTTTTCGCCACTAAAAAGCTTCGGAGTCTCTTTTTAAATTGTAATATCGGAAGCTCTTTCCATGTCTTCGGCAATCTATCTATCTATCTATATATATAAAATTCAAAGTCTGACTGACAGACTGACTGATAGATCATCGCACAGCCTAAACCGCTGGTCCTAGAGACATGAAATTTGGAGGGTGTGTTCTTCGTGAAGAGTAGGCTAAGAAAGGATTTTTCGAAATTCCACCCCTAAGAGCGTGAAAAGGGGGAATGAAAAATCTTATTCCTTGAGTTAATAAACTTGAAACTTGCCACGAATACTTATCTAAATAAATTATGAAGATTGTCAGTCTTTTTTTTCTTCTAAACTACCTAGAGGGTAGTTTAGAAGAAAAAAAAACTAATAAAAAAGGGATTGGGGGGTTTCAAAGTTTGTATGGAATTATTTTAGCGCGCAGTCCGATTTACTCGAAACTCAGTATTTATACCTAATATTGAAAGTAAAGAATAATGTGTATCAGGGTTTTTTGAAAATCTACCCCTGACGGACTGAAATGGGGTAGTCAATTTTTCAGGGGAGGATTTTACTGCATGGCTTGATTAACTCGAAAATTAGTATAAATAATCTTTGAGTCAAGTTATGAATACATCCCAAACGATTTTTTTTAAATTTCACCCCTGTGGGGGTGAAAAGCGGGGATACAGTTTATAAGAAAAATCTTCTCCATTAGGTTAATAAACTTGAAACTTTTGAAGAATACTCGCTTAAGTAAGTAATAAATTTTATCATTATAAGTTTTTCAAAACTACCCCTCAAAGGGGGATATAGGGGTGTTGAAGTTTGTGTGGAATAATTTGAATGCGCGGTCCGATTAACTCGAAACTCAGTATTGATACTTTTGACAGAAAATAATTAATAATAAGTATGTAGTTGTCGAAAATTTACCACTGACGGGACAAAAAGGGTTAATTCAGTTTTTAAGGGGAGGATTTGTACTTGAAACTGTATGTTACATTTTCACGCCTAAACCACGGAACTTCTGATTAGGCATAGAGATAGATGGCATCCTGCATACATTTTATCCTGTTAGCACGTTCCCGTGGGATAATTTCCGACATCCACGCGGGCAAAGCCGCGGGCAGAATCTAGTTTGTTATAAATGACTGGCGCCATGCAGTAGACACTTTTGCGCATAAGTGCTGTCTTGGCTGGCTCCAGACATAGCACACTATTATCACGTCTATTGCGCGGTACTACATCTGATAGTCGTCTAAATCGACTCGGATTTGTCTTACAAGGTAATGTTAATATTTTGTAATTTCTAAAGTACGGTTCACAGCTGTCAGTGGGTTTAAGTTTAAACATTGCTCGAATGCATTTTTTTTGTACCTTGAAAGCGGTCTCTCTTTCAGTAGAGTTTCCCCAAAATATGATCCCATACTGTAAATGTGATTCTGTTATCCCATAATAAGTAGTCAGAAGAGCATCCGTGTTCAATATTGGTGATAATGAACGAAGAGCGTATGCAGATTTACTTATTTTCTTGCATAAAGTCTCAAAATGTGATTTCCAGTTTAGTTTTTTATCTATTTCGAGACCCAGGAATTTTGTCGTTTCAACTTCATCTATGGTATCATTATTATAGTGTATATTTAAGTTAATGCTAGAGGTCTGTTGTCTAAAATGGATAACTTTAGTTTTACAGAAATTTATTTTTAAATCATTTGCATCTAGCCAGTTTACCATCTGTTTTAAACTATTATTAATTTCACTTTCAAACGTATCTATATTTTTACAAGCTATTGTGATCGTGCTATCATCCGCAAATAGTGTTATAGGCCGTTCAATAGATTTCGGTAGGTCATTTATGTATAAAATAAATGCAAAGGGACCTACAACACTCCCCTGCGGTACCCCAAATAATACTTTACGCTCCGAAGACCGAGATATCTCTTCACGTTTACTTAATATATTAACTTTATTGACTTCAGTTATTTGGTTTCTGTCTTGTAGGTACGAATTAAGCAAATTAAGGACATTGCCCCAGACCAGCTTGTTGACTGTTCCATCCACTCAACACTTTGCCTCTCCTTGGCCTCCACCTCCCTACCACATATGTTTGCTCGGCAGCGTCACATAAAATACTTATAATTTCACCATATAGGTCGTCTAGGACATGTTTATGTTCAACTGAGCTGTATAACCCATAGCCACACTGAGAATTCTGGTGGAAAATCTATTTTACGAAACCTATCATTACTTAGATCCATGTAATACTAAATCTGAGATTCATTCCTTTCACGCCAAATAACTCTAGAGCGCGGCGTATTCTGTGTTATTAATTTAGGCCTCACTAAACATACATATTCAGGTCGCACTCAATGTACATACAATGGCAAGTGAACGTGTCCTAGAAATCAACGTAAAGCCGAAAACGGGCAATAGACCAAGTCGTAACAGTTATCAGAAAAATATTAAAAAAAATCTTGATCATGTACACTCAAGATTATTTTTTATATTTTTCTTACATACTTTTCAAATTATATGGATTCAAAAATAAATCTCAAAAGTCCCCTCAGGTTGGAACTCACTTTAAAAAAAATGTACTACCAAATAATGACCTGTATATTCGGGTAATTTTTTGGAAGTACATTTTTTTTTTAAAGTAAGTTTTTAAAGTTGCAAATATTTTACGTGGGACATAAAAGATATTGAAAAAAAGTGCCAATACTCTTAAATCATGGTACACACGGCTACACATCAAGCTATGCAAACCAGTATTGGCTGGCCGTTCATTGTGAGAAAATATCATACAAAGTGAGGCCAAGACAAACTGGTTTTGTATAGCTTGACGTGTAGCCGTGTGTTACATACCTACTATCATAAAAAGCACTTTTGTAGTGATGATACATTTCCTAGACGCTACTAAACACCATTTATTATTTTAAAATAGGTACCCATTTCACTCTAATTGCCTATTTATCACAAATTTTGGTATTTTTTTCAAAAAACACTCAAATAGTCATATCTTTTAAGGAGATCAAGTGAGTGCCCTGCCACAAAGATATTTTTTACTGCACATAACCCTAACTATCGCCCTGTTTCGATTGATCCACGATTTTTACCCATCCTGTATATTTACAATAGTTTGCCAAGCTGAAAATAATAAAATGATAATGTTGTATAATGCTGTTAAAATAATAATGATCAAATTATCTTAATAAAGTTTAACTCTTAAAAATAAAAGTTACAAATGTGTTTAGCCGTCAACGTTTTTGTCCCACAAAAACATTTCATGTTAAATGTTGCCAAGACGAGACCATGCTCGTACTGTCAAAAAGTAATCAGATCTCATTTAGAGCCAAGCTTCTAACTCTACACGCCCTAACTCTACAAGGCCTAAATTCGCAAACTCTACACCTTAGTCAAAATATATGTCTTGGCCGTTTCGTTACTACAAGAACCATTGTATAACAGTATGAGAGTTTTTCACCTTACGCTGTGAATGTAGTAATCAGTCTAAATGAGATCTGATTACTTTTTGACAGTGCGAGCTACATGGTCTCGTCTTGGCAACATTTAACATGAAATGTTTTTGTGGGATTTCATTTCTTTTTGTAAGTTGCTTATGATTTACTAAAAATCCTGAAATACATATCTATTTATTTATAACAAGGACCCCTATATAAATTTTCAGACCTCTAGCATCAAAATTTACGGAAGTCTCATACAAACTTTCACCCCCTAGTTTAAGGGGTTGGGGGGGTAAAAGTTTCAAGTTTTAAGATTTTTTTGTTGTTTGTGTACTATTACTAGCTTACATACCAAATTTCAGAATTCTAGGACTTCAGGAAGAACCTTAAGAATATTGATGATCATCAGTGAGTCAGTGACGAAATCGGGGTATTTTAGATATCAATAAAATCTAAAGTATAAGAGCTATGCAATTGAAACTTTATAGGTTTAATAAGTCAACCACTGACATCATATCTCGAAAATTTTGTTTATCTGGTATAATCCAAACCCAAGTTAAGAAGGTTCAAAAATACGACGAAGTGCTTCGAGAAAAGGTAAGTAGTGCCCTTGCGCTTTGCTTGGCTCGTCTTGGCGAGGGCACTGCCGTGCCCCCAGATCGTGTAACCGGTTTTTCGACTCTTTAACACTCGAACGTAAATTCCTCATTAGATCAAACGGTTGTATCTTGAATAATATTAACTATAGGGTGATGTTTATTTTATACCTGAATATTCCATGACAATGAAAAGTGCAAAAAAAGAATGTGATAAGGCGTGTAAAAATAAAGATAGATTTTTTTTAAAGCAGTTCCCTGAGTTTTTTTGAAGTGAAAACTTCTTTAGCGGCTTTGTACACTTTTTTTGTGATGGGTAAAAAATGTTGACACGTGACCTGATCGAAAATTCGAAAGACGGAGCTCGCGGCAGGACACGTGACCTGATCGAAAATTTGTAAGACGGAGGGAGAGTTTTTTGTGATGGGTAAAAAATGACAAACTCGCGTCAGGACACGTGACCTGATCGAAAATTCGTAAGACGGAGGGCGAGTAGACCGCATTCCAAAATATCAAAAATTTACAACGTTAATATTCAACTTTTCACTTCTGCCGGCACTCCCGGAGTGCAACCCGTTGTTTTTTGGACTTTTATACTACATGTATAATTATGTCAGTCCGATTAATCTTATTCACTAGTTATAGTTAGACAACACGGTTAGCGCAGTGGCTGAGCGATCGGACTGCTGCGCTGCGTCTCGCGGGTTCGATTCCCGCACAGAACAAATATTTGTAAGTCCTACGTGTATTTGTTCCGAGTCTGGGTGTTTTTCTATCCATAATATGTATGTATTTACAAAAAAAAAATATATATAAGTAGTTTATCAGCCATCTTGTTACCATAACACAAGCATTAGGTTGCTTAGCTTGGGACTAGATGGCGCTGTGTGAAATGTCCAGGGATATTATTATTATTAGTTATTCATTAGTTTTATAGAGGTATGAGGAACTGGGTGTAAAGTTCACTCATCCTCTATAGAAAAGGGAGGATCCTCCGATCAGACGGGTGTTGTGTCTGGCGGGCAATTGCCCATAGACTGATGTCGCGAAGTTTGTATGTATGCTAATTGCGCGGTGAACTCTGCTTGCAAGATGCAGGATTTGCGTGACGTCAGTATGACGCGTTGTTTGCATGTGGCTTTGAGATACCGCTACAGTTTAAACAAAAGACAAGCTCCTTCACTGTTAGGGTTTGAGAGTATAGAATTCATTATTCCGACCTGCAATTTGTCCACATCCAATTTTTCCAATAATTCCTCTCTCTCTGCATTCAATTGAGCACATTCCATCAACAAATGGTATGCATCATCTATCATTCCACAAGTATCACATTTAGGGGAAGAAACCTTTCCCATTAAAAAGGCAAAATTGTTTGATGGAATATGTCCGGTTCTGATTCTGTGCGCTATAATAATCAGTTTCCTGCTTAACCGACTATATTTACACCAAGGTATACGAGGAGGCTGACATTGGATAGCTATATACGATATGCCCTTTTCCAATGACCTCTGATTGAAATTTTCCTTCCACAAATCATAACACTGTCCATTATATTTCGTTAATATATTTCTGAATAATATGGATTCACATAAATTTCTTGTCCTTCTGTACTTCCAATTTTCGCTAATCTATCCACCTCCTCATTACCACGTATCCAAATGTGCGAAGGAACCCACTGCAACCTCAGATCCACTCCTTTCTCCGCTAATTCCTCTATTTTAGAGAGTATCTCGTATGCTATCGGTGTACCTCTGCGACCAGAGGCGCATCGAGCTATATGATATAAGGCACTCTTACTGTCTGAACATATAACAGCTTTATTGTCATCAATTGTTTTAATAATAGGAGTTAAAGTATGAAATTGCCGTTTTATTGTAATAGGTACTTCGAATTGACATAGAACCTTCATGGTTTGAGATTTTTGAGTGGAAATTTATCACATGGTACCTATTTTTCTTCTTTTAAAAAATGTGCATCATTCAACTATCGATTTTCAGATGTTTTTTTTTATTCAGCTTAGACAAGAAAGATGGATACTTCGAAAATTCGAGTTATTTTTGAATATGAGTTCTGACGATGATATTGCGGCAGAAACAGCTCGCAATATCAATGTTGCGTTTGGAGAGGGGACTGCTAATGAACGCATTGTGCGATTTTGGTTTAAACGCTTTCGTGATGAAAACTTTGATTTGAAGATTCACCTGTGTGGGCGGTCTTCCACGTGGGTCGTCCACGTGGAAGACCGCCCACACAGGTGAATAACAATGAATTGAAAGAGATGGTGGAAGCCAGTCCGAGCCAAACTACCCAGGAATTAGCGGCATGGTTTAACGTTACCTTACCAATAACATTGACTCATTTGCGTCAAATCAATAAAATAAAAAAATATGAGAAATGGGTGCCTCGTGATTTGACTGATCTGCAGAAAGAAACGCGTGTTGAAACTTGTGTTGCCTTGTTGAATCGATACAGAAATGAAGGAATATTGGATCGAATTGTGACATGTGATGAAAAGTGGATTCTTTACGATAACCGTAAGCGAAAAATGCAATGGCTGATCCCAGGTCAAACGCCGCAACAGTGTCTGTCCTAAAGCAAAGCTTACCAATAAAAAGGTAATGGTAACTGTTTGGTGGTCTCAGCATGGTGTTATTCACTATAGCTTTCTCCGATCTGGTCAAGCAATAACGGCAAATGTTTACTGTGCCGAACTCCGAACAATGATAGCAAAACTAGCAGTGAAACAGCCCCGACTCATGAATCGATCTTCACTATTATTGCTCCATGATAACGCGAGACCTCATACAGCACGAGAAACCGTTTTAACTCTACAGGAACTGCAATTAGAAACCATTTGTCACCCTCCGTATTCGCCAGACCTTGCTCCAATGGACTACCATATTTTTTTGTGATTTGGACAACTTTCTACGTGACGAAAAGTTTTCTTCTCAGGAGTCAGTACAAAATGCTTTCACACAGTTTGTCGAATCTAGATCACGAGAATTCTATCGCAAAGGCATAAATGACCTTCCTATTAAATGGCAGCATTGTATAGATAATAATGGTAATTATTTTGAATAAATAAATACCTATGTTAAATTTAAAAAAAAAACGGATTTATATGATAGTGCTTCTGAGATCGCAATAAGCTCCAACGACATGATACCAACATTTAAAATTACTTTTAAAACGTACACTATCGTTTTCTTGCGATTGAACATAAAATCAAGCTTCCCTACCTATCTTGCTCATAGATCCATCTGTGTAAATTACTACCCAATCAGCATATTTCTGTATTAATTCTATCATTACAGCGTGTTTCAGCATATTTAATTCGTAAAAATCTTTAGCTCGATGCGTGCTATCTAAACCAACCGAAATTATATTATTCGCATCAATGTAAGTGACCCATGTTGTTAATGTATACATCTCCAATGAAGAGGACGAGGCAACCTGAACATCTTCGATTTCATTTATAAGTAATGGAATCTTTTTGCATGTCCAATAACTGTTGGTAATAAGCGTATTTAGTTGTTTTAATAATAATTTAATCCTTACATTGTTAGTCCAAGATAGGGATTTTAAACCATATTTGTTGGCTAGGAATTTTCTCCTTATATGCAATGGCGGAATACATAGCCCACTCTCCATGGTGTGTATCGGCGTAGACTATTAAGTCTACGCCTATACACACCATGAAGAGTATTAAAAACCACCTATAATTCTCAGTGCCTGATTCTGTATTTTCTGCAATTTATATAAATGTGAATTCGCACTGTTGTCGTAAATAAAACAACTATAGTCTTCACGACTTCTGACTATCGCTATATATATTCTGCGTAAATGTTTGGGGTGTATACCCCAAGAAGTACCTGCCAGAACTTTGAGTATATGTAAGTATTTCTGCGACTTTCTGATTACCTAATTAATATGACGTCCTCATCGTAGCGATCTGTCTAGCCATAACCCCAAATATTACCATCCACTAATTCTAAGGCATTGTTATTTATTTTCAATGCAATATATTGTCTCCTAAATCCCCTGCTAAAAGAAATTAAAAAAAATAATTATAACTCGTTAACTAACAAGAACCGCGGACACACATGGAGTATTTTCGGATACCCCTTGGCCCCGGGCATGAGGAATCTTTTTTTATGACGTGTCTCTTTGGACAACCCTGTATACTACAAAATCTATGCTAATATATTATACTTACACACTTTCACTCCATGACAAATATATCAAAATTTATGTTAATATTATACTTACACATTTGCACTTTCACTCCATGGCAATTAAACCAAAATAAATAAAAATAATTTATTTAGGTACGAAACTCCAATTATCGAAAATTGTACGGTGTGAAGTGTTAAGTCGTCGTCATGACAATAATATTTACAGAGATATAACTTATTTACAGAGAATTATTCAGAATCAGAAATATTTATTTGCCCACAATGTAGGTACAGTTTTGAGATGATACAGAATACAATGTTTCCGCTACATTCTACCTTACGGCGTGCAAAAACATTAGTTAACATTACATTGACATTAAAATAACAATACATCAAAAAATTAATACACATAAATAAATTGTCACAATAAAAAGTCATTAGACTAAAAAATAAAAATTATGTTATCAAATTATAAATTATTGCAAAAATGTATTTAAAATGCCAATTACAAGAAAAAAAAGTCAAGGTTTAGTTTTAAATAAGCGTGTGGGGTGTTCTTTGAGAATATGTGGAATTTTATTATAAATGATTGGCCCCATTGACATTATATTTTTTTATTTAGTGTTCGTACGCCGTACGGGTACGCCTCTGCCTACCCCTTCGGGTAATATGGGCCTGATGTTATGTTTTATTTTGAGCCTGTACATTCAAGAAAGTAAACAGAAACGTTTTTTATAAAATAATTTTGATATAACATACCGACCGGTCATCATCATCTGCCTAGCCTTTTATCCCAACTATGTTGGGGTCGGCTTCCAGTCTAACCGGATGCAGCTGAATACCAGTATTTTACATGGAGCGACTGCCTATCTAACCTCCACAACCTAGTTACTGGGTGATACCCCTTGGTAAGACTGGTTGTCAGAATTTCGGCTTCTGACGACCCGTAAGGACTGTCAAAGATCCACGAATGACAGCCGGGACCAACGGCTTAACGTGCTTTCCGTGGCGCAGAGGGGTCTTGGTATGTAAAGATGGTCACCATCCACAGACCAACCGCGGCAAGCTAGCTTAACCTGATCGATTCACCCATGCGGCTGTCATTACTTACCCACAAGCCCCTCCAACAACATACCGACCGGTATGTCATTATAAGTAGCGCGTAGCGTGTCCAAACAGACAAACCGCTATGTTATAGTTGCCGCACTCACAGAAGACAAATTTGTCAAAGGTTTTGCAGTTTCCATATATATAATTCAAGCTCCATTTCGCATCTTAGTCAACACGTTACAGTCGTTCAGAGATCTTCATGATGATCGGTGCTGTATTATTCTATGTTCTGACGTGCCTCTGCGCTATTTGGGCATGGATGGTGTATGTGAAGGGGGGGCAACACAAGCTACCCCCGATGTACCCGGGCCTGCTGCCCGTTGTGGGGCATTTTCATTTGCTGATCGGTGATGGTTTAAGTAAGTATTCTTTTTTTTTGTTATGTATTTACTGGTGTACATACAATAAAGTGTATGTAAATAAATAAATAAAGTTTTCTATGTTTTGAAAAAACTACTGAAAACTTTCTACATTTCAGTTTTCATCTTTTATAACGGTTCTAATTTTCAAAAAGATATTTTTTAAAGATGGATGGATTATGTGAGAGACTAGCTTCTGCCCGCGGCTTCGCCCGCGTGGATGTCGGAAATTATCCCACGGGAACGTGCTAACAGGATAAAATGTATGTGATTCCCCAGGATGCCATTTATCTCTATGCCTAATCAGAAGTTCAGTGGTTTAGGCGTGAAAATGTAACATACAGTTTCAAGTTCAAATCCTCCCCTTAAAAACTGAATTAACCCTTTTTGTCCCGTCAGTGGTAAATTTTCGACTACTACATACTTATTATTAATTATTTTCTGTCAAAAGTATCAATACTGAGTTTCGAGTTACTCGGACCGCGCATTCAAATTATTCCACACAAACTTCACACCCCTATATCCCCCTTTGAGGGGTAGTTTTGAAAAACTTATAATGATAAAATTTATTACTTACTTAGGCGAGTATTCTTGAAAAGTTTCAAGTTTATTAACCTAATGAAGAAGATTTTTCATATAAAGCCCGTCAGGGGTAGATTTTCAAAAAACCCTGATACACATTATTCTTTACTTTCAATATTAAGTATAAATACTGAGTTTCGAGTAAATCGGACTGCGCGCTAAAATTATTCCATACAAACTTTGAAACCCCCTAATCCCTTATTAGAGGGTAGTTTAGAAGAAAAAAAACTGACAATCTTCATAATTTATTTAGATAAGTATTCCTGCCAAGTTTCAAGTTTATTAACGCAAGGAATAAGATTTTTCATACAAACGAATTCCCCCCTTTTCACCCTCTTAGGGGTGGAATTTCGAAAAATCCTTTCTTAGTGGATGCCTACTCTTCACGAAGAACACACCCTCCAAATTTCATGTCTCTAGGACCAGCGGGTTAGGATGTGCGTTGATCTATCAGTCAGGACTTTGAATTTTATATATATAGATAGATGATATGAAAGAAAGGGAGTGAATGATGGAGTGACGAGTGACGGCAGAATAGAAGAGGAACAACGTGTTGCGCCGACCCCTAGTAACATGGGATAAGGGCAGGAAGATGATGATGGTTCTAATTTTCTAAAAGAATTCGGAATTTTAACATTAACTTTGAATGCCCCGGTTCCGTTGGTCTTGTGAGCACAAGTAGAATTGCTGAGCCTAATAGAGTTCAGGATTCGATACCCAGGTAAGGCACAAGGCAGTGTTGTTGATTTTTTCCATAACGGATCTCGTAGTACCCCAACCCGAACCCGGATTCCGGATTTATGCCCGGATTTTTTTTGTAATTGCAGTAGGTTCGCTTCATAATAAATGGAACTTAAACATAACTGGCGAAATTTGGGCCTTATACTCCAGAAAAAAATGCCCAAATGGCTGGCAGCATTATCACGTGGAATGACAAAGCTGATTTTTTGGCTGAAAAATTGTTTTAATTAAGAATCGAACTGTCGGCTTTAAAAAATAACAAGTATGAAAACAAAGTCCCCAAAAAAAATGATGACGACATTTTTTTATTTTAATTGCTTTGTTTACGGTTTTTTATTCATAATTAATTTAAATTAAGTATCAATGTTTACGTATCGGTATTTAAATATTTTACGTGCCGAAGGGCACTTACATGGAAACTAATAAATAGGGAAGTACTTATACATATAGGTGCAAAGTACCAATTTTATCTTAATCAATTTCGTTACTTTTAAAACTTTAAAAATATGTACAGACGCCAGCAGGTCAAGCTACCCGAAACTGTCAAATTTTCCCAATCAACCGTGAACCTTATGCTTTAGCGATAAAGTTGAAAACCTATTAAAGAAATTTGACAGATTGTAGTAGCTTGATGTGCTGGCGTCTGTACCTACCTAAAGTTATTTATGGAAACTTAGTTGGTATTAGTTCATCCAACATCGTGAGGAAAACGGCATGTCGTAGAACCAAATATTCGAAGACATGTGACATCTACCAACCAACCCGCACTGGATCCGCGTGGTAGATTACAGCCCACTCCCTCTTAGAGAGAGGAGGCCTGTGTCCCAGCAGTGGGAACATTCTAGGCTAATTGAGGAGCGTTTTCACAAAGCAATACATCAATCAAAATCTCAAAATTGTTTTTTTTTGTCGTTTCGTACTCAATCTCTATAGGGCTACACGATGGGTTTTACGAATTTTCTGTAAACGATACATAAATCATTCTAAAAGTACAGCGAAGTGCATTAGTTTTTTGAAAGTGATACATCTACATCGATCGAATTTTGTCAAAACGGTTCCTCAAACGCTGTTATTGTTGTTGTCTCGTTGACATGAAAGCCAAAAGGCCAAAGATATGATAAAGGCAAAACTTCCATTTAAAATAAGCCAAACCCGAATACTACATTATACTGTAGTTGGATCCCGCGCTTTAAAAAATATTGAAATTAGTGTTCAGGAAGTTTATTCTGCTGCGCCAGTGATAGTTGATGTTAAGAAGAAAAACGTCAAATCTTTTTTACGATTCGACTGTGCTCAGTTTCCTAAAACCAACATGGTTTCTTTAAAAAAGAAAGCAGATGTTGAAAATTTACTCAAATTCTGTGATATATCTGATGATCCTGATGCTCAGGCATTTTATGCAGATGTGCTCCAGGGTTCTGTCGAAGATGACAATTTAATGTACGACGAAACTATGACGATGAAGAACCCGTAATATAATCCACTAATATTATAAAGGTGAAATCCCGTATCCGTGCAGCAAATTCGAACTAAATGTATCGGGTTTTTATCAAAACGTGACATCAACAGTAGATGTATCAAAGTTGAAAAAACTCGATGTTTTTGATGTCATTTTGTTAGTATGTTTCTGTGTTACTTTTTTTATTGTATACGTAAAAAGTATCTCATTAAACTAATTAATAAATTAATAAGCAATTTCATTTAATGTACTTTATAGTAACCCTTGTAATTAAATAAATCACGTTACTGAAAAAAAAATCATATTACGATGTATCGTTTTGAAAAAACGC
Source organism: Apamea sordens (assembly GCA_945859715.1). Taxonomy (NCBI): domain Eukaryota; kingdom Metazoa; phylum Arthropoda; class Insecta; order Lepidoptera; family Noctuidae; genus Apamea; species Apamea sordens. The sequence goes on along the minus strand of OX244006.1, from coordinate 9,789,438 downwards.
TCCTCAATTATGCTGTGTAGTTACGAATTTTGCCATGCTCTATGATTCATTACCCTTCTTTTATTATGTACATGTACATATTTTTGGAACGAATTTCCTTATCGCGCGTTGCGAAAGGGGGCTAGATGGAAAAAATTAAGACCAAAAGTGGTGGTTAGTAGTTATTAAACACACTATCCTCCTACATACGCGAATGGTACGCACGGCTACACATCAACATCAAGCTATACATACCCAGTATAAGCTAAAAAAAACAAAAAGTTTTATTACAATTCCTTCACTAATTAACCGAAATGAACTTCGTTCCATCCGGGTGTCCCTTGACACCTCTCAAGTTTTTTGTTATTATTTTAAGATTTTACATTTTTGTTTTGTTTTTTTTTTATAGAGCTAAGTTATGTAAGTATATTTTGAAAATGTATCGTAGTTATGTACCTACTTTACTTAGGTACATCTAACTATGTTTATTTTTATTAAACAAACCGTTAAGGGATACACTTTCAATAATCCTACGCGCTCGTCTTCGTTACCTATAGGCTATAAGAAACTCTTGTGCAAAATTCGTGCTTCTAAACCCAGTGGTTTAAGATGTGCGTTCTGTCAGTGAATTATGATTTTGAAATTTTTAGAATCCTTAATCTTACAAACTTATTCATAACAAGCGGTGCGTCCGGTGGGGTATCGGCAGAAATGGATAACTTCCATTCAAACATTCATCCCCAGCTTAAAATAAGCAGCGAATTTCCTCAGTGCCCACTTGCATAATTAGCCTATAATATTCCCACTGTTGGGACACATGCCTCCTCTCTGTGAGATGGAGTGGGCCGTAATGCATTACGCAAGCCCATGCGGGCTGGTAGTTGACACAGATTACAGACACAGATAGATTTCCACACGAAGTTTGCCTTCACCGTTTTGAGAGCAGTGGTGATGAAGTAATTTACACAGAGAAAAGTAGCCTGTCTGGGTTCGAACCTGCGACCTCCAACTCGCAAGTCGCGACCACATCGTTAGGCCACCACTGCTCTTAGTGCTCACTTACGTTATAATTATCTGGAACTTACGTCATCATCATCTGCCTAGCCTTTTCACAACTATGTTGGGGTCGGCTTCCAGTCTAACCGGATGCAGCTGAATACCAGTATTTTACATGGAGCGACTGCCTATCTGACCTCCACAACCCAGTTACTGGGTAACACGATACCCCTTGGTAAGTTTGGTTGTCAGACTTTCGGGCTTCTGACTACCCGTAACGACTGTCAAAGATCCACGAATGGTAGCCGGGACCAACGGCTTAACGTGCTTTCCGAGGCACGGAGGGGTCTCGGTATGTAAAGATGGTCACCCATCCACAGAACAACCGCGGCAAGCGTAGCTTAACCTGACCGATCGACCTGTGCGGCTGTTATTATTTAGCCACGGGCCCCACCTGGAACTTACCTATGTGCAAAATTTCATGCGTTTAGCTTGACGTAGCGGTTTGGCTGTGCAATGTGCATTGTCTATCTGTCAATGAATAAATATAAGATTTTTGTTAAGTAGATATTAGATACAAAATTATTTATATTAAGTATTTCTTCTTTGGCAGGTTTATGGCGTATTGTAAAGAACATAGCGGCCGAAGCTATGAAACAAGGCGGAGTCATCACCTTGATATTTGGACACAGGGTTTACTACAGTAAGTTCCGGATAAACCCTTATTTATCACTAGCAGCGCCTCGCGGTTTCACCCGCACATGTATCGATCCCGTGGGAACATCAGTATCCTGTGTTTATAAACTATCCGTGTGCCAAATTTCATTCAAATCCGTTCAGTAGTTTTGGCGTGAAAGAGTAACAAACATCCATCCTGGATGAATGGATGTGACGATGGATGAATGGATGGACATCCATCCATTCATCCATCGTCACAAACTTTCGCGTTTATAATATTAGTAGGATTTCATGACATGGCGAAGGATGATTAAACTCGTGGTAGATCGCAGAAGAGTTCAGGGGTCTACTCCATAAGCATGAAGTCCATGGATAGTTTCGGCCGTAGTTACGGCCTTTTCAATCTCCGTACCACTTAAGGACACAAAATTAGTTCCGAACTAAGAATGAATGACAACACGTTTTGACAGTTGTCCCTACTCCCCTAAAGAACTAAACACAAGTATAATCTAATAGTATTAAATAAAAAACTTGAGAGGTGTCAAGGGACACCCGGATGGAACGAAGTATAACTGGCTTGCTTTCTATAAGAGAGAGACAACTATAGCAAAAAGTGTCGTTCCAACTTTTGGTCTTAATTTTTTCCGTCTATAGCCCCCTTTCGCGACGCACGATAAGGAACTTCGTTCCAAAAAACTTAAATCTAAACACATCGGGTTTCCTGGTTTAGTGATCAGCGTGTCCTGTGACACATAGGCCTCTTCCAGTTGCTTCCACTCATTTCTGTTTCTAGCTTTTCTAGAGCAGGTAACGCCTCCAATTTTTCTTATGTCGTCTATCCATCTTTTTGCCTGTCTTCCCCTTTTCAAAAGGAAAAGGGGAAGACAGGCAACGGTGAGAGTGACAATCAGCGTAAGGTAGTTCGTGGTGCCACCTGAAATTATGCTGAGCAGAGGCTCTTTTTGCATAAAATGTTCCCAATACTAAAATATACGCCTCCTCTCTGTGTGAGGTAGTGGGCCATAATCCACCACACAGGCCCACTGCGGATTGGTAGATGCCACATCTCTTCGAATTTTTTGATCTAGGACATGTCGGTTCCGTCAACGTTTTGAGAACAGTGGTGACGAAATTTTTTACCCACGAACCTACGACCTACAAACTTAAGTCGCAGCCATTAACCACTGGGCCACCGCTGCTACTTTGGCACAAGCATATTATTTCACGTAATTCTGTCAAGTGTTTTTGTTTTTATTTGCGGTTATGCCAATAAACGCAATTTTCTTTCTATAAAGGCACACAGATAATTTTTATTCGTGGAATAAAATGGACGGCTGACAGATTTTGTATGGAACAATTGTCAAAAATTCAAAATTATTCCTCTGATAAAATTATCTGGCGTTGGAAATATCAGCCCTTAGGAATGCGCACTAGATTTGAATTTATTCCAGATTCAAACTTACATCCGATTATTAAACTACTTTAGGGGATGAATTTACGAAAATCCATTAGCTTTCACCTTCATTTATGGAACTATACCCTGTCCTGTAGAGGTTAGCCGTTTTTTGACAGCTGTCTTAGAAGGTACAGACGCCAGCAGGTCAAGCTACCCGAAACTGTAAAATTTTCCCAATCAAGAGATGAAAATGAATGAGATGTAATGGTTCAATAGATTTTCAACTTTATAAAGTTGAAAATCTATAAAAGAAATTTGACAGATTGTAGTAGCTTGATATGCTGGCGTCTGTACATATTCCAGATTACTTAAAAGTTTACTTTAAAATGCGTAATAAAATAAATATATAAACTGCCTTATCTTATTAAATTATAGTATTTATGGCTTCCTACAGACATTATTCCGTACGTGTATCAATCAATGTATTGTGTGTTGCTGCAATCACTTGTTCCATCTGTCAAAAAACGGTTTACCTAATGGACAGGGTATAGCATTGCATCGCAAATTTTTTAACTTTTTAACACCTTATCTTTTTGTCTTAGTGATATCAGATCCGGAGGACGCTCTAACAGCTGCGAACGCTTGTCTACAAAAACATTTTGCGTACGATTATGCCAAGTCTTGGCTGGGAGAAGGACTCATCACATCTTCAGGTTAGTAAAACAAAATATGATGATGACGATAGTTCATTAGTAGGTACTACTACCTGGGCTACCATACATTCTTATCTGTTGGAATGTTTCTTTAATAATGAAAGTTTACATCAGTCTTCATCATACTATGCCCCACAAAACCGTAGACAAAAAAGGGATTTTGTTATCAAGTGTGCTTCATCTATACCACAACTGCCATCCTTCTTACGATTATAGTACGGTCTTAAAACCGAATTTACACAAAGCAGACATATACAATTCTAATATTATGACCAGGTGAAGTTTGGAAACGCCATCGCAAATTACTGACCCCTGCATTCAGCCTGCCAGTGATGCTCAACTTTTTGGAGGTCTTCAACAGCCAGTCAAGAAAATTGGTCGAAAATTTGAAAGTTGAAGTAGCCAAAGCACCCTTTGATCACACCAAATATTTGAGGAGCAATGCATTGGAGACATTTTGCTGTAAGTATCACATTTCTTTTACCTGGGACCTTGTACTAATATCCACAGGCCATCAAAAAAACGCCGGGAACTAAGCACAAGAGTACATGTAAAGAAGGCCAGTCAGCCCCTTTAGCAACATTATACTTCTATAACCAACATGGCAGAAGTTCGATCAGGAGGGATTCAACAAACTCATATTTTGGTCCTGACTGATATTAGATGAATAAAATATGGACTAGTTATAATTATTTCGATGGCATCCAAATGAATCAAAAAGCGAACAACTATAAATAATAAGATATTAAAACAAAAGAATCTAATTAATATTCACCAAAACATATTTGTTTTTCTGTCTGACATATTAGTGACTGCGTTTGGAATAACTCGTTTCGAAGACTCGCACTTCATACAGAAATACATGAACGCTGTAGACGAAATTTTGAATATTATCACTCAGAGGTTCCAGAAGTTTTGGCTCCAAAGTGACACAATATTTAAATTGTGTGGCCTTCAGAAACGGCATGATGAGCTGGCGAAAATTCTCAATGATATGTCTCATAAGGTAAATAACTTTTTTTTAAATAAAAGTTTTATTAGGAACAATTTAGGTATTACTTAACAAAGACACAAAGATAACTGCAAAAGTAATATACTGCGGCGCGGCTATCAACGCCCACACAAAATATGTGGAAGACATTTTGTTCCAGACTTTCATATCTTTAAGGAAATCTTATAAAAATCTTATCTGTCACTATTTTTTTTTTTTGTAATCATAGATTTACCTTGCCTGACCTAAAGATTCTCGAGTAGTCTTTTAAACCTGTAAACCAAATAAAGATAGTAGATACCTATGCGAATGCTGGGTAATTTTTATGTTATTCAAATGTATATTCTATTTAAGGTGATACAAAGGAAGAAAGCGGCTAGAAGTAACGGTGTATATACTTCTGGTAAGTATTTTCTGCTACGGTTACCTACAAAACTTACCCTCTCATACATGACAGAAAAGTAAGTACATCAATTCGTATTGACTACCTGCAATAATAATAATTCTAATCATTTCGTTTACTGAATTGTATTTTACATAAACAACTTACTTAACTGCTACCACACTAACACCAGATTTTACAGAGAAAACCATACTTCAGGTTAAAAAAACTTGATAGTTTGTAAGAATGGCTACTACTATATTAGAAACCCAAGTTTTTGCAACAAGTTTCCTCGTATCTCTTTTTCTTAACCCTTCGTATGCCGGAACGTAGATCTACGCGAGACACAATGGCTTTTTAATTGTGTCTGTAATTACGGCATTCAAGAGGTTAAATTCGAATGTCTTATTCGAAATGGAACGTGATATAATTTATCCATTAAAAATTTTAAAAATAAGGGTTAGGGAGTTATTTTAAATTTTTCGCATAAAACGGTACAAAGAAGGACTCATTGAACCAAGGTTTTTTTTTCAAGGAAAAGATTAGATGGCAGGTGCTTTGGCTGAGAGGAACAATGATTTAAAAAAACTATTAAAACTAGGTACACAAATACATAAATAGGTTATATACACCTACATACTATTTATTATAATATATATATACAAATTCAAGGGAGAGAGATGTTGTGATGACTCTACGCTATTTGTTTTGAAAATAACTCTGCAATGTACTCTGTAATATTATTCGTTATCAGTTTATCGGCAAAAGAATCCCACCTTACTATTCCACATTTACCTACCACCTTTTTCTTCATTAAATCCTACTTATCGAATGAAGAAAAAGGTGGTACTCACTTTTTTCTTCATCACAGGTACAAAATACAAGCCTTTCCTGGACCTTCTCCTGGAGTTATCAGAAGATAACGCGTTGACTGATAAGGAGATTAGGGAAGAGGTGGACACTGCCATTGTGACCGGCTTTGATACGTCATCGAGCTTGCTGAGCTATATCATGATACTGTTGGGCACACATCCTCAAGTGCAGGACAAGCTATATCAAGAGTAAGTTCAATTATGTTACGAACATATTTTGGATGTGCCTGTACCTACACGTGCATAGCTTAAACCGTGTAGCGTGGACCGCTGTTGGGCGGTGCCGTTTTTTTTTTTTTTTTGACGGTGGGAAATCATCAAATGACCCTTCCCGCTCTGGGTGGAGCAGAAGGGAGTGTCAGACTCTTACTGACTAAAACCCACCCGTGTTCCTTCCTTAGCCCTTTATGTTCCAGGGCAGCGGTAACCCTTTCGGACGATCCCGCTACCCTAGCAGGCTTCGGCCCTATCGGGTCCCGTCGCTTATGCTGATATCTCTTTGAGGCGCGCCTCTCTTTGGGCGGTGCCTTAGTGCCTCTTGCATAGTTGGCTAGTCTCCGTTGACATTGGCCGCTATGACCTAAATTCGGTTAAAGACGCAGGATGAAACAAAATTAACGAATGTTCTATTTTCAGGATCAAAGAAGTCTTCCCTACAGACAGGGATGTTGAGAAGGAAGACCTACAGAAGCTGGTCTACACCGAGGCGGTGATTAAAGAGAGTCTGCGTATCTTCACCACAGGACCCGTTACCCTGAGATACGTCGAGAAGGACGTCAGGCTAAGTAAGCTTACCCCTATGTTGCTGGAGAAACTTTACTTTAATATTGTGAAATCGTTTAAAAAGTAGGTAAGTAGTTTAGTGTTTGTGTCTTGTGCAAAATAACGTGAGTTAATTCTGTTTTACGACTGCAGCCCATGTTTTGCTCAGCATAATAAATTACAAAAAGATAGTAATCCAATAGAATATCAATTAATTTTTTTTTTAATTATATTACTGACCACTACCACAGACGACTGTCTGTGGTTATATAAATTATAAATTAAAAAACGTGAAAAAGGTGTTTCGTAAAAAGCAAAGGTTAACCCGGTACACCAGTTCTGAAGTGATGCGCTTACTAGCAGCATTTCTATAAATAGATTTAAAGGAACCGTTTCAAAATATACTCTTGTACCCGTGTGTACTGATCGGTGAGCGCTAATGGGGCATGTTACATTGTCAATAATATCACGATACCGTGGTAATATTGATGGTATAATAGGCCGTATCACGGTATCGTGCTCAATAATTGCGATATCGCGATATAAGGATCGTGATAATATTGACAAATGTAACATGCCCCAATGATTTTCTAGTCTGTCTGTGTGACCGCATGGTTCTCCGTAACTATGTAACGGATTTTGGTGCAGTTTTCAGCACAATTTAGAGAATTTATTCCTGGAAGACTAGCTGTAAAATTTATAATATTAAACTTACATATAATAAAGAAGTTTGGGTGTTTTGTCAAGTCGTAAGACAGTGCGGAGCAGAAGCGGTTAGTTAGTATTTAACTAAAACGTGATTTTACCCTCTCTAGAAAACTTCACGATGCGCGCAGGCAGTCAATGCGTGATTCTGCTCTTCGGAGCCCATCGGCAACCTGTATGGGGTAAAGACGTGGAACAGTTCAGACCAGAGAGATGGCTGGACACAGGGATGCCTGCCAACCCTGGCGCCTTCGTCGGCTTCAGTCTAGGCAAACGATCCTGTTTGGGTGAGTTTATTAATTTATTTATTATTTATGTAGTCAGGAAAAAAGTCGAATAGCACTTCAGTTATTTAAATGATTATTGTTCGAAACAATATTCTTGAAAATCGGCATATATTTAAAATATTGATTTTTACAAACCCTTAAACGTGCCCTTAACTGGGTAGTTATTACATGAAATGCTGAAAAATCGTGTAAGTACGGAATCATTTTGTGTCAATAAATAATATTCTTTACCTAGGTACACTGAAAGGACGAACATCAGGTAAATTTGAATGATAGAAAGAAAGAAAAATAGTTTATTCTGCACAATATACACACACTAATATAAATTAGCCTAAACCCTAGTACGGTACTCGTAGTATTCATAAAAAAACAAAAAGAGAAATTAAAAAGTTTCAGGTAATATGTAAACACTAACATTACAAAACAAAAAAAAATTCATGCATTCTAAATAAATAAATAATAATAATAAATAATTACCTACTAATCAAGTAGCAATAGTTTATCTAGTAGCAGTAAGAACGGATCGGACGTGCGGTTGATCATAGTCTCGGAATCATAGAAATGTAAAAAACAGGAGAAGTGGCAAGGGGGCTTGTCTGTGTCGTGGCGGTAGGTATGTTAAAAATGACCATGTTCTAGTCAAATGGCCGTCTCCGAGAACTAGTGCGCTTTCGACCGTGATCGTGAAAAAATATAAGAATGCCGTGTTGGTGAGTGGTTTCTTGTAAAAACCGAAGCCAAAATCAAAACTTTGTAAAAATTGGGACCACTTACCATGTATAAATAAAAGTATTTTACTATATTTGTCTTTAAAATCATGAAAAACAACAAATTGTAAAATATTTCATGCTTATACCACGTTAATTTGGTTTTCAAATATCGCAGCGACTGTACTATTTTCGCAGTAAACACATTGCTCCTTAACCACTACTTAAGTATGTCGCTAAGTGACTAGACAAGCAATGTAAAAATCACAAAACGATCTTTTCTTTATGCGGAGCATCGCATGGTACGGCCGCTGCCTCTTGCGGCCAGCTAGTGATGTGGCTGTACAGATCCACTAACGTAGGCTATCGACAACAATGTCGATTACCCAACGAATATATAGGTTATTTTACAATTTGCGCACCCTAATTGCGTAACATATACGATCAATCGGAATCGGTTTCATTTTGACAGTTCAACAACATTCATTGCGTTATTTACGTGTTGTGCAGACGAATTTTTCGAACTTATGAAGCAATGGATTTTAGCAATTTGCTTCAAAATAATTCAGATTCCGATTGATCGTGTGTTACGCAATTACGGTGCCGGTTGGAAGACCTAAAAAGATAACGTTTAAATCCGGTTGGAAGACCCTTGAGAAGATGTAAAATAATGTTTATTTTTTTTTATTTACTTTCATTTTTTTTTTGCTTTTTTTATTGGTATTATTTGTATTATACCTAATATAATATTTTCTGGACACATCGGTTTTTATTTATTTTATTTTTAGAACCCCCAATTTTTTTAGTACAATAATAAATGGGAGAATCGATAACTTTCCGATTTAGTCAATCACTAGCTATATGTAAAATAAATGGCTTTTGCACAGCACAACGATAGCGAAAGATGTTTTTGTGTGAGTAAGTTGTACGGTGCATGGTACATGCAAGCTATGTTTGATGAATTAAGGTTTATAATTGATTGTGTAGTACGTTCTGATATATGCGAGTCTTTGTATCTATTACTTTTACTGAACTACATGTGTAGTAGTGGCACAGTAGTGGGATCGTCTTAGCGACATGGAGTTCAGCAGTGCGATTCTGTAACCATCTCACCGTGTAAACTTAGGTGAAGTGAGCGTGGAGTGAGCTGTCATTCCAAATAATGCTAGGGATTGACACTACTGACAACTCACATCAAGCTCACTTCACTTGAGTTTTCACGGTGAGATTTTTACAGAATCGACCGGCTGATACATTTTCAACTGCCGGGGCATATCTCCTTCATTCCTATATCTAGCTCGGAACCTAACCTGGGGTGGTTGGTACACATATGTTTGAGTCCGCACGTTCGATTCGGCAGTAGGTATTTATTGAACAACAAAACCGACCCGAAGCAATTAGTACAGAAATTCGGCTTTCATTCTGCTTATTCCGTTTGGCAAACTCCGTTCGGCATCGACCCTCGCTTTATCATGTTCGGGTCGACTCGGCACAATTCAAGCTAAGCAGAGCGTTTTTCCGAACTTAGACATCTACATAATATACAGGGTGGAATTTTGTAATGCCACAGACAGACAGACTTACAGATTTTAGTCGGTTCGATTCCCGGCTGTGGCAAGCGAATTTTTGAAAATATTTGAATGCAGTTTTCTTTCTATTCAAAAATAAAGGAATGTTTTCTTTGAGTAAAATTTTCTATCTACAGTATTAAGAGTACTTTCCCTTCAGGTGGCATTACAAAATTCCACCCTGTATATTCGATTTTGCCGCCCGGCTGTACCGAATCGTGCTGACCTAACCTAACATGTGTGTATCCTCCACTAGGTAACCTATCTCTCCAACCTCTAACTAAAAGCAGGACACAAGTCGAGGTTAGTATTAATAAGACATCCTACAAAATATTAACATTGAAATCTCTTTACAGGTAAAACCTACGCCATGATTTCAATGAAAGCCACTCTAGTACATTTCCTGAGGAGGTATAGAGTGATGGCTGATGGCAGCAATCTGCAGCTGAGATTCGACTTCTTGTTGAAACCAGTTTCGGGACACGAAATCACTTTAGAAGAAAGAATGTAGACGGGACTTCAGTGGCCTAAACAAAGTGACATTATACCATCGATGATGAAAGAGTTGAACACAATGATATTATAAGTAGTTTACTTATAATATAATTGGTTGAACATGTAAGTGTTGGATTGACATAAGCTACTGAAAAGCTTATGTCAGTTCTGTTCAAAGATGTTGCAGAAATACAGCGATTTCCACGTCTAGATACCTAAGGCATTTTTGTCCTAATTCTAATCGATTTAGACTTTATTTATTACCGGGTAAGGTTGAATTGTTTTGAGTTATCTTCTTGTCTTTGTCTAATCTGTGGAAAATGTAGTGGGTAGTATATTTGGTTATTGATAAGTTATTTCTGTTTATTTTTAATATACTACTGCTTGTTTACCATTAGCTAGACATTAGAGTAAGCATGATATACTCTCAGCCGCCAAGGCCCATTCAACTCAAAGAAGACGTACCCAGTAAATGGTATCTTTATAGTACGTAGTACATAGTACTCACACATATGCTATGCAATTATACAATGCTACGAAAACAAATGTGTAAACCCACCCAGCTAACGTGCATTTTTCTATTATTGTCATTTACTTTTGTAAATAGTTAAGTTTAAGTAGATACCTAGTTTAAGTTAAATGTAATAAACCGAGTGATATACTTTTTATGAATAAAGAATTTATACCACAAAACTTGTATTTATTTTTCTAAAACCCATCCAAAGCAAGAACAACGACACTGCAGTACGTGATAGAAATGCCGAACAATACCGAAAATAAGCAAAATTAAAACAAATAGGTACTTATAAAAAATAATAGCATAACGCCAACATTAAGAAAATTAAAGTCATTTGCTTGAATATGGGTAATTCATGAAATTAAAATCACAGTAGGTACTCTTCGAACGTCAAAATAACCTAAGACAGTCCCCCGAAACACCCGCCCGTCACCAAATCCTAGTGCTTAAGTTAGGAAGAAGAGATGGCGCAACAAACTCCCCCCAGCCGCACAGCTGTCTGTTCAGTTAGAAAAACATGAGTTGATACATACAACAAAAGTTCTTTATACCATAATCTTACTTTAACAGCTGGTGTGCATATATGTATTTATTATAATAAAATATTCCTGGGAAATAGGAAGCGAGCCTATTACCATCAACAGAGCACAACTCCAGACTCCGGGCTGCTACTAAGAAGTTGCTGCGGAGAAACCCAATAACACTTTGCCCGACCTGGGAATTGAACCTAGCATCAGAAGGCCAATTCTCGTATTTTTTTTTTTTAAACGTTGCCCTACACTAGGAATTTCTCCTGTGTCGTGGGTGCGTTTACAAACATTTAAACTCACATACACAAACAGCCAGACCCGGAACAACTACTTGTACAAACATACAAATATTTGTTCCGTTCGGGAATCGAACCCGCGACACGCAGCGTAGCAGTCAATTGCTTAACCACTGCGCCAACCGTGCCGTCCAATTTAAAACGATCAAAATCTAGTCGCAGTCTCATCTCAGCGACGAACAAATGTCAAAAACTTGTCAAAATGTAGGGAAATTAGAGGTTCTTTTGACAGATAGAGACTAAGATCAGGCTGTGAACGTTCTTAAAATTACGAGAATTGCCCCTCTGATTCTCAGCAGTAGCGTGACCACTAGACCAACAAGGCTAAAGGTATAAAAAAGAATATAGGTAATAGGTAATAATTATATTGATCTAACTATAAACCATTATCAACCCTTCCTCCATTGTCAAAGATCCTGGAAAAATCTATCAATCTTGGCTAGTAAATTACCTGGAAAATAATAACTTGCTTTCAAGTAAACAGTTTGGCTCTAGGAAGAACTACGGAACGAGCAGTGCATATATTAACAAACTATATATTAACCAAACTAGATGCAAGTAGGAAGTGCCTGTCAATCTTCCTCGACTTTAGCTTTTGATACTATTTCTGTTCTTATAATTACATATAAACAAATTAGGTGGATTAGGGATCAGAAGCACGCAACTGAATCTATCTCAGAGCTATCTCACTGGGCGAAAACAGTGTATCCGAGTAGGTTAACACAGGAATAGTGACCATGTAGCCGATACCACAGGGTAGTATTTTGGGACCGACTCTATTAATGAACTTTACTCACTCATATTGAACAATCACCCCATTCACATCACACACACTCCCAAAACACACTTACATTTTATTTTCTCATACATTAGGCATACTTTTCTCAATTACAACTACCAACTTTATATCCCACATACACATTACTTGACCTCCAACAAAAAACATAAACACTCTCAAAATACAAACATATCAACATACTTACACGCCGTCTACAACACCAGATACAATAGTTCTAAACCTGTATTAGTAGAAAACCTATATAATTTTGATTTTAAATATACAATTTGTTACCCCCTGTTTTCCCATAAACAAAATGTTGAATTCATTCGTGTATACTTGCACTTTCTAGAACCTGATCTGCTATTACTCATACCATCTAACTACCCTAGTTGCAAACCCGAGAGTACTGACTTGACATGTTTAAATGGATAATTTCGATACACTAAAGGAAATTGATCAGATTAAACCATCAGATTCGATAAAGTATTAATACAGGAACTAAAATCAAACACGGGTAATTCTTCACACAATTTAATTATTTTAACACAAAACGTTAGAAATATATATAAAAATTTTGATGACTTGCAACTCAATCACAATTACAATACGAAATAGATATTCTGATCCTCACAGAATGTTGCTTAAACCCTAAAAAAAACATACCACAATTAGTGAACTTCACATCTTTCCAAACAAAACACCATATTAACCAAAGTGACATCACAAATAAATTGTAAGTAAAATTTAAAGAACTAACCTTGTAAATGCCACCGGACTCGAGTTAAATATATCAAATTACACTATACTCGGTATCTACCGCTCCCCATCATTTCTACACGCAGGTAACTTCATTACATCCCTTAACAATCATCTTGAAAATATTACTCCTAGTAAAAACACCCTGTAACTGTTACAGGGGGGGGGGGGGACACATTTAACACTTAAAACTCAAACTCAAATTTTAAATAGTCGGTCAGTTAGTCAGAAAGTGAAGCTAGTTGCCCATTCCAAAACGTAGATCTTCTTTGGAAGGGTCTCTCGCGCCAACTATTCAGTTTAGAAAAAAATGAAATTAGAAACCTCAATATCATTTTCGAAGACCTATCCATAGATACCCCACACCCGTTTTTGGCAACGGAACCCTAAAAAGACGGTGTGATATGATAGCCCCTACATACTCAGCACGTTCAATTTTTGCTAGTCGCCAAAATGTAGCTCAAGCCCCACGCGTTTATAATAAAGTAAATCGCGTATTTAACATTTACCCTATGCAGCTGTACGAGTGTAAGAAGATATTGACGGAATGGCTCTTCACACTTAATTATGATGCCGTGGAGGACATTTTGGCTACGCAGGGTTGAACGTCATGCATACGCACACACACACATATAAACACACATTTACACCATTCTGACACAAACACGATTTTATTTTTTTTCTTCTTATTGGTTTTGTTTTGATTTGTTTTATAGGTTTTATTTAAAAAAAATGTGTAACATACCTAATTAACACAACGAAACAATTGTTATTAATCGAGAAAGAGCGAGGTTTATCCCATCACAAGTATCTTCGGATTACTTTCTGGGAAGCCCCGGCAACTTAATTGCTTAGATTTAAGGCTTATATCTCACTAGGACACCATGGTGGCGCTGGTGGTGCAACCATGGTCGCGCTACCAGCAAAATATACACAGCTATAGGGTGGGTATCTCACTAGACGTCCAATCGGTTGCGCAACCAACCATACGTTTTTCGCAGTGCGCCCATGGTTGCGCCACCACTGGTGTTCTAGTGAAATAGGGCCCTAAGATAATAAACACATTTTTTTTTAACATAGCAATCTTAAAATGTTTACAACTTTAATAATAGCTACTAAACGTGCACATTTTATTTATGGAAATCAAAATGTAATCCGACACACAGGTTTAATACAAAGAAGTCACGAGACTGTTCGCGACCTACACCACGATACAAGTTGTTGTGGTGTTGTGTATTGTTGAGTTGTGTTTGTGTGTTACTAGACACAATGTACGTGAATTTCGCCTCGAATCCCATGCGGGATTCACGGACTAATTGCGAACTGGACTAATTGCGAACTAGACCAATTGCGAACTGGACCAATTACGAACTGGGCCAATTGCGAACTGGACCAATTGAGAATTGGACAGTTGGACAATTTGAGAATTAGAAATAATGCGCCCAAAAGCTTCAGTTTAGCCAGAGCTTTACCAAAGTCAAAGTCAAATCATTTATTTCAAATAGGCACATTAAAGGCACTTTTGAACGTCAAAACCTTACCTACTTACCTACCTTACTACCTTTACTTACCTACCTTTGGACTTAACTAAACTCAGATGTTTAATTTGCCAGACCAAAATGACAGAGAAAATATACTAAACTAGCGGACCCAGCAGACTTCGTTAGTTAAAATAGATACTTATTAGGAAATTCCAGCACTATTTAAAGTAGACATATAAGTACATGGTAGCGTAATACTAATACCTATAGGACTAATATGAACGCGCGGACTAGGTGACCTGAACGTGAGGTTATTTAAAATGATTTCTGTATCGAATATACTCGTACAGCTAGAATACCTAGTCTTCATACAAAATCATGTGCGAAACGAATAATTTCCATTCAAAAATCTTTCGAATTTACGT
Organism: Apamea sordens; assembly: GCA_945859715.1. NCBI lineage: Eukaryota > Metazoa > Arthropoda > Insecta > Lepidoptera > Noctuidae > Apamea > Apamea sordens. The sequence goes on along the minus strand of OX244006.1, from coordinate 9,774,121 downwards.
TACGTTTAGTAAGTTAGTTTTCGCGCGTTCATGATGCAATAAAAAAAAACACATATGTAATTTATTATTTATTTATTTATTTATCTTTAATTCAGGTAGAACCCATAAATTTGTTAGTGTTCGTTGTTCGTTCGTTCGTTTCGTTGTTCGTATGTATTTGTTTGTTTGTAATTGATAGAACAAAAATTATTACTGATAATCAAAATAGTACTATGCAGATTTCAGTTTTAGTTTAGGAAATAACATCCTTCCAAATGGCCTCTATTATGTCCAAAACCGGGTTAGTTTTAACGGCCTTTTTTACAGTTTTCTAAAACTTTTAGAGATTGTGAAATATCTCCATCCTACTACTACTTACTTTTATGAGCACTTTTAGGGGTTTAAATTAATCGAATTAGATCATTTTGAACTACGCTCACTTCTGCTTTGCTTGGGTAAAGTTTTTTTGCTGCTGCTGATTTATTATGTCTGAAACTATAGCTTGAAGCTATTGAAACCATATAATGAGTTCATTAAGTACGGGAAAACATTGTGAGGAAACCGGCATGTCCTAGAAACAAACATTCGAGGATGTGTGACATCTATCCAACCCGCGCTGGGCACGCGTGTTGGATTACGGCCCACTCCCTCCCAGCGAGAGGAGGCCTGTATCCTAGCAGTGGGAACATTATAGGCTGATTATGTATGTTATGTAAGTACGGGCCTCTAATCAATAAACATTTGAGGTTGTGGACAACATGTTACCTGTTTTCGCCGCAATAAGACAAAAATTCTGCTTTATAATTGTTTGGTCCGTAGCTCGTTAGAATATTGCAGCACTGTATGGAGACCTCACTATGCCACCCACACACTAAGATTGGAAAGGGTTCAAAAGCGATTCCTGTGGCATTTAGGATACTCTTCCGGGATAGCTAAGAAGAAACGATCGTATAAAGAGAGACTCTTGCATTTCAAGATGAAATCCCTACAGAAGAGGAGAGTTAGACTTGAGAGACTTACTGAATTCGACATTCTTATTTAAAATTTTGGGTAAAATTGACTGTCCCCAATTGTTGAGCAAGATTAAAATCCGTGTACCCACGAAAAGCCCACGAGCTCTTAAAACCCCCTTATGTCCTCCTCTTCGCAGAACTGTTCTTGGTGCTATTTCCCCAATCCCTCGCCTATGTATTATTAAACAGCTGCAGTGATCTTGTCGATGTGCATTCTGACTCACTTGGTAAGTTCCGAAGTAATATATTATGTACAAAAACTTGTAAAAACATTTTAGTGTGAATTTGAATTTCATTTTTATTTAATTCTTATTTAATTTAATGTTTATTTTATTTTATTTTTATATTTTAATTTTTAATTCATCTAATGTTTATTTTATTTAATTTTTATATTTTAATTTAATTTACCTAAGTGTTGATTTTAATTTTTTGATTTTAGTGTTGATTGTGATTTTAATTGTATTATGATTTTTATTTTTATTGCATGCGATTTTAATTATGATTGTGATTTTAATTTTGGAATTTGGTTGTAAAAATAATTATGTTCGGAGAGTAAATTAACTCACTCGATATCCATCCACAAATATGTAGGTAATGCATGATGTGGTTACCTGTAAGAAATTGGTACACTATTCTTAAGTCTATTGGATGTATCTCATATCTTTGTATCAGTGTATTTAATTGTTGGAGAGTCAAATAAATAAATAAAAAATAACATTTTAGAAATCGCTTCCCTATAGGCTCGATGGGCCCGTATCATTAATACGGCTGTTTCGGCGGCTGTACCTAAAACTATTGCATATACCTAGTAGGTAAAATAAAAAAGCCAATTCAATTAAATTGTTAAATTAATTATAAATTACGTACAGTCATGAGCATAACCAGCACCTACACTTACCTACGCAAAATTCAAACGCGATTTTCTAATTTGCAACATTTGAGAAAAGACCTATTTCATAATAAGTAATATTTTGGTTTCGAAAATACTTATTGTCTTATTCGTATAACCATAATTCTATCAATGCTCTAGGAGAAAATCGCTTTTGAATCTAGCTAACTGTAAAAATTATATTTATGCTATTGACTGTACCTATATCCTAAAATAAAAATAGACATGACTATAGGTAGCATTTAGCTTCTGCATGGATTAGCCGAATGTTTTTGAATAACATGTTATTTGTTTTGACTTACATGAAAATATTAAAATGCGTCACAAATATTTAAGTGGCTTACAAAGATTAATCAATTATTTTCACACTGAATTACGTTTTAATCTTTTAGGGTTCCATACCAAAATAATAAAAAAAGAATTTTTATGGCGCGACTTCGTCGTTCTGTCACAGCTGCTTGTTTTAGTAACTAGGTCCTAAAGCTATATCTTGCTAACTTACCGTCACAGCTGCTTGTTTTAGTAACTAGATCCTAAAGCTATATCTTCCAAACAAGCCGTTTGGAGAAGTTGTAAAGAATGCTTGTCCAGTTACGTACAGAGCAAGTGAAAATATTGAACAAAAAATATTATTTATATTGCAATAGGAGCTGAAATGGAAAAAAATAAATGAATTTTAAAGTTGCATACGGAACTAGATCAAGTGGGGTATCATTTCAAAGGGCTTCTTTTCTTTTTTCCTTTTTTTATTCATGGTCCGTAAAAATATTCCTCCTCCCTTATTTCAGCAGTTTACAAAGCTAAACATTTGAAATAAGCAAATCTAGTAGATGAAGGTTTATGTAAATATTACAGGAAAAATAAAAAGATGCCTCTCATTAGCACAGTTTTTTAGTAATCAGCAGAAACCCCTCATAAATACACACTAACGTAGTTTTGTGGTCGCAAGAAATTAAAATATAAGTACCAAAAAAAAAGTGAAAATGGAAATATATTTTTCCTACCAAGGTACACATACCTACTTAACCCTCGGCGCGCGAGTCTGACTCGCTCTTGGCCATTTAATTTATTTTCGTCACGTTCCAAAAGTCATCTTATTTTTGACGAAAAATTTAACACGCTGTCGTAACTGAGTGTGAAATAATCAAATTAACAGACTTACAAGTACAACTAAGAACATAATACCTACTATTGCGTATTTTAGGTAAGTAAACGGTACCTACACGTTTAATAGGTGGTTATGTACGTGGGATGGTGACAATCTATATTAGGAAAGTAGGAATTCCAACCCATGTTTTACACTGCAATCCCGTTTGGTATTAAAGGGCTGCAATTTTGAAGTAACTCACATAGCCCGAAAATCTACCTACCAAAATTAAGTGGTAGTCAAACTCAAACTCAAATCATTTATTTCAATTAAACCATTTACAGGCACTTTTGAATTGTCAAAATTAAATAGTCGGTCAGTTAGTCAGAAAGTTGAAGCTAGTTGCCCATTCCAAAGCGTAGATCTCTATGGAGAGGACACTCTTTTAAATCAAGACATTTTTACAAAATCCTGGTTACATTATTCTTATTGCTTCTATATGTGAGAACAATGTAAAAAAACAAATTAAAATATAAAATTAAAAATAAGCCTTGGCAGTTAAGAGATGACCAGTCTCAACTGATGGCGCCCGTTCACGAACATGACGCGTGGATCAGCACCACCCAGCTCAACCATTTCGTAGGGAACGGAGTAGTGCGAGGACGGACGGGGGCAAAACAAATAGCCGAAAAGTTCTGCAGTGGCGACCGCATACCGACAGGTCCAGTGTGAGTGGGTCTACTCTCTAAGGGCCGGTTTTTTTATTTATTTATTTATATTTATATACAGGGTGTTATTGACAGCCCTCCGCAAACTGATAGGGTGGCTTCAGTACATCATATTAAGATGACCGGTACATGTAATTCTTTCAGGAACATTAAGGGAATCCAAAAAACCAGATTTGTTTTATTACCTCACACGCAACGTATCGTTACCGTGGCAAAACGCACGTCGCGGACGGCAGCGCAGCGAGCTTGAGCGAGGCTGTTTTCAGCTGTTTTATTTACATAAATGGAGTGTTGCATAGAGAGAACGTAATTTTACATTGAAATAAAGGAATATCAGCAGAAAAAACGGCATAATTTTTTTTTTTCCTGAGAAAATTTCCAGTGGGATATGATTCAGAATAAGGAGCTGAATCAATCCTGTGTTTTTGTGGAGGGCTGTCAATAACACCCTGTATACTTTATTGTACACCACTAAAATACAAAGCAAAAAAAAAATGCATGAAACTCCAGAATATACAATGGGCGGCCTTATCGCATTACTGCGATCTCTTCCAGGCAACCTTAGAATGGACAGTGATTTTCCTGGACAAAAAATGGGACTGTCGTTGGTGCAAATATTATGTATACAATACACTAAAATAGATACACAAATATAATGCGTCAAGAAAGTCATGACAACGGATTTTTGAGGAACCCATGTTTTATTTATAACCAATGGGGCTACCATACTCTATGACGTAAGCGTCCATCAATTAATTTCATAGACTTTCTTGATGCATTATATATACCTACATTTTATCTGTAGTTAAACTCAACGAATTGTTAAAAATAGTAACTAAGTAATGGTTAAATTTTCGCAAAATGTGTTTTTTGATAAATTTTTAGTTTATCTAATGGTCACTATTTTTTTTTAACAATTGGTTGAGTTTAACTACGGATCAAAAAACCGGCCCAAGTCCGTCAATGAAGATACGGGCCCGTCCAAAAGTAGTTGATCCGTCAAAACTAGTTTCAAATTCAATTTATTGAACGGGCAAATACGTATAGGGAGTAGAGACAACTGTAAAATCGTATTGTCCTTCATTCTTATTAGGGGTTAAATAAAGTATGAAATTGCCGATTTGTACTGAAAAATTGTCATTTTTTTTATTTTATTATTTAACATATTTATTATATCAAAATAATTACCATTATTATCTACTAGCTGCTGCCCGCGACGTCGTCTGCGTGAATGCTCTACAGCACCAAAAATACCTAAGATGCCAGTGTCGCTATAGCCTTATAAATAAACAACTTTTAAAATAGCATTAAAATATAAGTTTTTTTTGCAAGCGAAGCCAGTGAAAAGAGTTATATGGGAATCCTGCTGAGTTCAGTCATAAGATGTGACTGAAGGAAATAGAGAAAATAATGCAGGAATACATTCCAGGACACAAAACATACCTTACAACACTTCTATAAACTACGTTGGTAGTTATGCTGCCAGGAGGCAAAATTTAAAGAGAGTCAGGACGGTGACGCGGGAGCAAGCGACGTACAGTTGGCCGTGTGAGATTCAACTCGTCCTGAGGTCGACACCCACTGCCCTCAGTGTCTGCCTCTGCGACTTATTGATGGTCATCGCGAAGCAAACACTCACGGGGAACTGTACGCGCTTGAACTGGAACGGGAAGTTATGAGGTATGAGGGAAATGCGTGGTATAAATACTGCCTCGCCGACGCCACAACCCGTAAGAATTTCCCCCTCAATGGTGTGTCTGTGGAGCGAGATGACTTTAAGGCGGGTCCCGTTACACAACTTCGGAGGAGATAGGTTCCGAAGAAGCATAATCGAGACACCGACCTTCAGCTTGATGGTATGCGCTGGAGACTTCCAGCGCATACCATCAAGCTGAAGGTCGGTGTCTTGCTGACAGGGAGTTCAGAAATTTCACGGGATAATGTGTGGCGTCATCTTGCTCGACAACAGTGTTTATCGAGGTGTAGACCACTTCATTCCCCTCAATTTCCGAGAGAATGCATTCGTTAATTGCTGCAGCCCGATCATTTTTGGGCGTCAAAATGGCCATGCTCACACACCCAAGAATTCTGTTGGTGCGGTATACGACTGATGTCCCCGTACATACAGCGAATGAGTTCTTCTAAGCTGGATACCACTCTACCGAGAGACTCTGGAAGAACCATCTGTCCACCTCTCTCTTCTGGTATAGTGCCTTCGCCAAGAAGGAGATCAAAGAATTCTTGAGCACGTGCATTGCCGCCGAGCCGAGCTCTCATATTAATGGTCAAGCGCAGGGTACGAACTCGTGACCACAACGAAGATCGTTTCAACGAAGCATTCACCTCGTCAGCCCTCGATCCCCGCGTCACTACGGGAAGCGTTTGCCGGAAATCGCCACTGAACAGAACAGTGACACCACCCATCAAATGTTCGTTCCTGCGGATGTCCTGCAGGGTTCTGTCCACGGCCTCAACTGCCTTCCTATTGGCCATCGTACACTCATCCCATACGATCAGAGAGCAATCCTTGAGCACGTGTCCCTTATCGCTGTTACATGACACACCACAAACAGGCATTTCGGTGCTCTCTAAATCGATGGGAATTTTAAACATGGCATGTGCTGTCTTGCCACCCGGAAGCAGTGTGGCAGCGATTCCCGACGACGCTACAGCAATAGCAATTTTGCCTTGCCTCCTGACCTCTGCAAGTATGCCAGTGGTAACAAATGTTTTTCCTGTTCCACCAGGAGCATCCAAGAAAAACATTTTGGTTCCCTATCCATTTGCATAAAATTTTAAGACCTAATATAAATTGGCATACTTTTGTTTGTCCTAATTATATTTTCGCATAAATTATTTACGCATAACAGCTTACGCATAATTTTTTTACGCATATTTTCTCTAACCATAATAATGATTAAGCATAACATTCTAAAGCATAACTTTATTAAGCATAACATTCTAAAGCATAACTTTATTAAGCATAACAATAATAATAAGGCGTAGTCGACGGAGCCCCGCTTCGCGGGGCCCCTATTTCTGTCTGCAGGGTTTAAAGTAACCTAACACGAAGGGGATGACGGGGGCTCGTTCGCTCGCTCCGCTCGCTCACTTGAGCCCCCGTCATCCCCTTCGAACCTAACCTGTCCGAGTCGGGGTGCCCCAATTCCCGAGCTCGCTTCGCTTGCTCTTGCATCCTAAGTTCTCATTGCCTTTTTACTAAATCGAGATGTGTTAGACCTTGGGGCACCCAGACTCTTGGAAAAAGTGATTCAGAATCGAGTGAAAATAAATACGTAAAAATAACTCAAATTTGTTTCCGTTATTTCTATTAAGTGTATGCCCAAATGTTATTATGCTAATAATCATTAGGCCTAGTAACGTTATGCGAATCAAATTTATGCCAAAACAAATTAGTCTTTAAGATGATTATGCCAACATAAAATGTATGCCTAAAAAAATTATGCTGAAGTAGGTTCCCTATCCATTTGCATAAAATTTTAAGACCTAATATAACTTGGCATACTTTTGTTTGTCCTAATTATATTTTCGCATAAATTATTTACGCATAACAGCTTACGCATAATTTCTCTAACCATAATAATGATTAAGCATAACATTCTAAAGCATAACTTTATTAAGCATAACATTCTAAAGCATAACTTTATTAAGCATAACATTCTAAAGCATAACTTTATTAAGCATAACAATAATAATAAGGCGTAGTCGACGGAGCCCCGCTTCGCGGGGCCCCTATTTCTGTCTGCAGGGTTTAAAGGAACCTAACACGAAGGGGATGACGGGGGCTCGTTCGCTCGCTCCGCTCGCTCACTTGAGCCCCCGTCATCCCCTTCGAACCTAACCTGTCCGAGTCGGGGTGCCCCAATTCCCGAGCTCGCTTCGCTCGCTCTTGCATCGCTCGCTCTTGCATCGCTCGCTCTTGCATCCTAAGTTCTCATTGCCTTTTTACTAAATCGAGATGTGTTAGACCTTGGGGCACCCCGACTCTTGGAAAAAGTGATTCAGAATCGAGTGAAAATATTTACGTAAAAATAACTCAAATTTGTTTCCGTTATTTCTATTAATTGTATGCCCAAATATTATTATGCTAATAATCATTAGGCCTAGTAACGTTATGCGAATCAAATTTATGCCAAAACAAATTAGTCTTTAAGATGATTATGCCAACATAAAATGTATGCCTAAAAAAATTATGCTGAAGTATTATTATGCCAAAACAAATTGTGCCAAAATCGTTATGCCGAAGTATATTAGGACAAAGAACATTATGCGAAAAGAAGGGATCCCAATATGAAGGCACCTCGTCATATGTAAGGGATCTCGCAAACTGGTCGACTTCACAGAGCGTGTATTTTTAAATTGTCTTCCTCAACTCTGCTCAAGATTTTGAGGGTTTTATTGGAACTTGAATTTATCGAAAAGAACTATACGATACAACTTTTATGAAGAAAATGCACATTACCATCTATGAATTTTAAGAATAACTAACTACTAACCTCGCCAACATGATCAAATTTAAATAATTAATTTCCAAAAAGTGTTAACATGTAACTTGATTTGATTTTTATGAAATCTCATAGATGGCGCTGCTTTAAAATTTTCATTATACTACTAACATTCATTAAACTATGTTTCTCTGCCCAAGTTACTTAAATGGCGTAGTTTTTATAGTGTAAAGCTAGATAATAGCATGCCTTACTCAAAAACAACATTTAAATATGCGACGTTAGATTACACGCTGTCACAGAATGCGTAAGAAAAATAAAGATTCACAGCTCCTCCCCCGTAGGTGATAGCGTGATAATATGAAGAATTAATGTTGACCCGACCTCTTAGTAATATTCATGCAAAATTTGAAGTAAATCCATGCAGTACTTTTTGACTTTAGCCCGGACATACATACAGACAAACAGATAAACAGACAAACAGACAAAAATTCTAAAAACTATATTTTTGGCTTCGATATCGATTGTAGATCACGCCCCAAGTATTCTTTTAAAAAAATATTCAATGTACAGTTTTGACTTTCCTACGATTTTATTATATGTATAGATACATTGCTGCCATCTAATAGGTAGGTCATTTATGCCTTTGCGATAGAACTCACGTGATCTAGATTCGACAAACTGTGTAAAAGCATTTTGTACTGCCTCCTGAGAAGAAAACTTTTTATGACGTAGATAATTATTGTCCAAATCACGAAAAAAATGCTAGTCCGTTGGAGCAAGGTCTGGGGAATACGGAGGGTGACAAATGGTTTCTAATTGCAGTTCCTGTAGAGTTAAAACGGTTTCTCGTGCTGTATGAGGTCTCGCGTTATCATGGAGCAATAATGGTGAAGATCGATTCATGAGTCGGGGCTGTTTCACTGCTAGTTTTGTTATCATTGTTCGGAGTTCGGCACAGTAGACATCTGCCGTTATTGCTTGACCAGATCGGAGAAAGCTATAGTGAATAACACCATGCTGAGACCACCAAACAGTTACCATTACCAATACCTTTTTATTGGTAAGCTGTGCTTTAGGACACTGTTGCGGCGTTTGACCTGGGGTCAGCCATTGCATTTTTCCCTTACGGTTATCGTAAAGAATCCACTTTTCATCACATGTCACAATTCGATCCAATATTCCTTCATTTCTGTATCGATTTTGTTTATTTTGTTTTAAACTTTTTCTTTTTCTGTGTAATAATGATATACCTTCAATATAATGGCCAACATAAGGAAGAACGCTGATGTCTGAGATACAGATATTTTTTATCTAGTTCAGACACAGATGCCTTTAGTATAAAATTAAGAAAACTTGAATGTGTCCTGTATATCTGGTCTAATGTAACATATGTTCTGTGTCAAATAAATTATTATTATTATTCAACAAGGCAACACAAGTAGATCAGTCAAATCATGAGGCACCCATTTCTCATATTTTTTTATTTTATTTATTTGACGCAAATGAGTCAATATTGTTGGTAAGGTAACGTTAAACCATGCCGCTAATTCCTGGGTAGTTTGGCTCGGATCGGCTTCCACCATCTCTTTCAATTCATTGTTATTCACCTGTGTGGGCGGTCTTCCACGTGGTTCGTTCTTCAAATCAAAGTTTCCATTACGAAAGCGTTTAAACCAAAATCGCACGGTGCGTTCATTAGCAGTCCCCTCTCCAAACGCAACAATGATATTACGAGCTGTTTCTGCCGCGTTAGTTCCGCGTCGGAACACGTATTCAAAAATAACTCGAATTTTCGAAGTATCCATCTTTCTTGTCTAAGCTGAATAAAAAAAACAACTGAAAGTCGATAATCTAATGTTGCACATTTTTTAAAAGAAGAACTCCATAGGTACCATGTGAAAAAAGTTTCACTCAAAAATCTCAAACCATGAAGGTTCTATGTCAATTCGAAGTACCTATTACAATAAAACGGCAATTTCATACTATTTCGAGCTCCGAACTAATCAAAATTATGTATGGTCATAAGACAGTGTAGTAAGTAACTAAGAATTTTTTTGTTAGGGAGTAAACGTCCCAGATCCAAAAAAGAAGTTACAACTTTCATTCATGTCAATTTCATAGCCGGTGTAGCAACTGTTTTTTTTTTATAAAACTTATTTAGGAATGAACCAATAGCGCGACAGAACTGATAAGAGTGACCTACTTAAGAAAAAAACTTGAGAGGTGTCAAGGGACACCCGGATGGAACGAAGTTCACAGACAGACAGAGAAACATGCGACGCCGCACAGCTTACAATAGCTTACTATAGCAAAAAGTGTCGTGACAACTTTTCGTAAGAATTTTTTCCGTCTAGCCCCCTTTCACAGCGCGCGATAAGGAACTTCGTTCCAAAACTTCGTTCCAATAAAAATCTTCTATAAATCAATTTACGTTGTTGAGCAGATAATTTATTATGTAGCTCTGCGACGACGTAGCTGCGTAGCGGATAATCTACGCATCGGCTACGGCGTAGCACTCGTAGCGATTATGTCGTGACAACTTTTCGTAAGAATTTTTTCCGTCTAGCCCCCTTTCACAACGCGCGATAAGGAACTTCGTTCCAATTAAAAATACGGGGGTAATTTAAAAAAGTGCGAAGTTACCTTGTAGGCTAGAGGAACTACGTCATAGTATTTATTTATTTATTTATATATACTTTATTGTACACCACAAAAATACATAGCATAAAAAATACATGGCACACTACAAAATATACAATGGGCGGCCTTATCGCATTATTGCGATCTCTTCCAGGCAACCTTAGAATGGACAGTGATTTTCCTTGACATAAAATGGGACTGTCGTTGGTGCAAACACTATGTATACAATTAACTAAAATAGATACACAAATATATACATATCCAAAATTATAGATACATAAATACATACATACTATACACCGTGACTTTTTAGTCGTCTGACAACGGCAGCCCACTTCATGTATCCAATGACTACTACACATTCATAACAAAAAAAAATGGCATTAAAGAGAAAAAAAAAAGAAAAAAATATTCATTATTATGATGCATAACGTAGTTGAAACATTCTGTTGCGAGCGAAGATCTATCTACTCGACTCGTGCGATGGTTAGGTATGTTCTACTGTTTGATACGTAAACATTATTAACAGGATGTTTCATAATTCTAATGTATTAATTATTTTTCCTTGTACCTATTATCTTAATTAATGGTAAAAAAAAACACGCCTAGAGGTATTTTATGTCGGATACATTGAGTGGACCACCTTTGTCAGACGACTTAAAAATCACGGTGTATATACAAGCAACGATAAATAAAAGAAGACTGTAGATGATTGCAGTTAGGACAACAAGATCACAACGACAAGTAGTGCTCCTTTACAAGTCTTAGTATAAAATACTATGACTACGTTGTGAATGTTATATCTGAAGAATGAAGCGATTAATATAATATCGATCGAACTTCACTTGCCGAAGTTCGTTTGATCTTATAATATAGCGTGTATTGTAACGTTACAAATGTAGCATACCTACTATTCAATCAAGATAGAGTGTTAGTATTGTTGGATTAACGCTGCTATCTGATGATTTTTTGAGATTACCGCAGATTTTATTTTTTTCCATATGACACCTTGTGTTGCGATAAGTACCTAACGGTAGGTCTCTCCTTGGTCCCATTGGGGCAGCCATGTTAAGCTCTTAAACTGACCACAGAGACCGTTACAATTTAAACTCCATTGAATAGAAGTCATTAAAAAAAATTACCTCACCGAAGGATTATTATTCATCGTTCGCATAAACAAATAAGTAGGTAGTACCCACTTACAACTTCTACATAAAATTATTTTGTATTGAACATAGTTTGCGGACATTCACGAGTACTTGACATAATCATGAACCGACATAAGTGTCTATTGAAATTGAAATGGCAGTAATAACTTTGCCATTGAAAGTGGAACACACACTAAGTTGCTAATAAAAACAAACAAGATTTGAATTGAGGGGAAACTACAGTTAATAATAGGTACTGATCAAGTGGACTTTATTTAAGGTTTGGTACCTAAGTAGGTACCTAGATATAAACTAGCAGGTGTAGAATAGAAATTCCGAATAAGTACATCATCATCTGCCTAGCCTTTTCCGGAGTATGTCGGCTTATGGTCTAACCGGATCCAGCTGAATACCAGTATTTTACATGGAGCGACTGCCTATCTGACCTCCACAATCTCATTTACTGGGTATATCCCTTGGTAAGACTGGTTGTTAGACTTTCGGGCTTCTGACGACCCTTCCGACTGTCAAAGATCCACGAATGACAGCCGGGACCAACGGCTTAACGTGCTTTCCGAGACACGGAGGGGTCTTGGTATACGTAAAGATCACGGTCACCCATCCACGGACCAACCGCGGCTAGCATAGCTTAAGCGATCGACCCGTGCGGCTGTTATTACATAGCCACAATCCCCTCCTAGGTAAATCTCGTCTCTCATGCGTCATACAAATGGTACAAAACCAACATGGATCTACCTACATAATATATTAGGACAAAATAAAATGAAATAATGCAAGAGATTATAAGTTGAAACGGTCAAGAGTCAATGTTACTTCGCTTCCCTTAATGTCGCTTTCCGTTTTACTTCAATTCCCAGTACGTCGCTCCTCGCTGCACAGTGGTTCCCGGCATGCCGCGCCGCATTTATGGTTAGAATTGGTACAGTTCAGAGCAGAATTTTCAGTTTATTTTATGGTCTTAGAGATAAAAAAACGAATTTTTCCCTGAACGTCGCTTTTCATAATGTCGCTCCTCAACAGACGTCTTGCTTGCATTCCCATTACATCGCTCTTCACCTTACTGTAAATCCCACAACGTCGTGCCTACTTATGGTACAGTCATAGGTAGCCTCTTTTCAAACTTTATTTTAAGATTGCATAAAATTGTTGTTTAATTTTTTTTTTTTATTCTAAAAAGAAAAATATAAAGGTTGGAACGGAAATAGGGATTAGTTTGAATTTCTCTCAGATGTGGACGACCCTAGTATTTTTCAAATAAAATTACAGATAATAAAAAAAAGTAAAATTAAGTGGTCATCACTTAATTTTACTTTTTTTTATTATCTGTAATTTTATTTATAAAATTACAGATAAGTAACTTAAGGTTTAAATCAGTTTAAGAAAATGACTTCGGAGTTTTCTGGAGGAATACAATTTTTTTATCTACTACCTAGTAGATAAAAAAATTGTATTCCTTTTAAATTAAAATTTTTAAATTTTTAAATTTTAAATTAAAATTAAAATTTTAAATTAAAAACGACCAATAAAAAAAATCACATAATTATTTGAAAATGTACCTACATTTTCAAATAATTATGTGATTTTTTTTATTGGTCGTTTTTAATTTAAAATGAGTTAATCGTTGATGTGTTGCCGATTATACTATAAGTTGGCATAATTAAATAATAAAAACTCATATAAATGGATATCAAATAGCGCATTACGATACGTCAAGTCCAAAAAACAATCTTGTTCTTACCCCTCAGTGATGCAATTTGGCCAGGTAACGACCAGTGATGGTGACGTAATTTGTGATATGTTCAGTAGCTTGTAATGTCGATGGACCCAATGACAACACGCACGATATAATGATGTCAAGTGGAAATACGGCTAAGTGAGGTATGTAGGCTGCTAAAACAAGTGGATTTACACAAATCTGCGGGTCCAGATGACATTTCGCCCTTAACACGTTGCGGGACGGTACTGACTTTTTCAAATTATGCGATATTACAGTAAAATTGTCCATACAAGTTCCGACCACTGCTTTATCCGTAGGTACCGCCCTTGAGCAATACTAAAGAATAATATACGATGACAGTACTTTCATAGCCGTATTGATGTGATATGACAGTAAAAACGGGTTTCGTTGTTCCTCTATACAAAATTTCGCTGTATTGCCCGTACCTCAGTTCCGGCGGTGCCCGTACTGTCATTTTCAACACCGACAAATCTACTGCTAATGCAGTGCGTCCCGCAACGTATTAATCATCTTGCACTCTTTTTCTGTGATGTTGTAAGTAATTTCAAATTTCGTAATGGTAACCCTAGGTGCGTCAGCTCGAGGGGTTACTATACTCCATAGAGTAAAGTAATATATCTAGACATGGGCGTTTTCGTATTTATTTGCTAACGGATATGTAACCGATATTCAGTTTTCATATCGATATCGAAAACCGTTTTCAGATATCGATATCAGTAGTACGATTTGCACAAGTAACTGAAACGAACGAAACGCAAACTAACGACAAACGCAAACTCACACTTTTAACGTTAACCAAATAACAAATCACTAGCCGAAGTTACGTAATATTCGCTTCATCACTTTTACGCCAGTAAAACATTGAATGGTAAGACAGAGACAAAGCGAATGAAAACCGTCGATGTCATATCGGCTCGTGATGTGAAGTTTGCGTTTTCGTAGTTCGTTTTCGTTGTTGCGTTATGGACAGATATGGATATGGATGAAACCATAGCTCGATGAAGTTTTTGTGAAAACGGTTATGTATATTTAGATATCGATATGGTATGATACTATACACATATCCGATATAAGTTACGTTTTGATATATCGAACCCATGCCTAAATATATCGCTATACTCTTTGGCTCGAGGCGGTGGGCATCAGTTATTAGCCCTTCGTACGACATCAATCTACGCGAGACACAATGGCTTTTTAATTGTTTCTGTAATTACGGCATTCAACCGGTTGGATAACCATGAAATGAATTATCGAAGAAATTATTGCTGTTAAAAAAATATCTCAATTATCATTATCAGAGATGTTTCTATAAACAAGCAATTCATACACATACCTAATTAAAAAAAAAACTACGGATGAATGAATTTCATCGGTTTTTTGTGGTTATAATAATTAGTTACCTACGTAAATAGTGCTGATGGATAGGCTGTACCTACCTATGACTGCGTGTGAAGGGGTTAGAATATTGGCATTGTGCGGTTCTAGTGTGACATACAAGGTGGAGAGTTGGTGCCTTAAAAATTGATGCTACCAATTTTTACCCACGACGAAACGGAGCGTTTATATAGGACGAGAGGTTGTGTGTGCACAAACCTGAAAAATGTTCCCATTTACATATCTCGAAAACGGTTTTCCGTAAAAGGTTTGCGATTTATCGATGTTGGTTCTTAGATAGGTACCTACTGCGAGATTTAATTAGACAAGTTTTTTTTTTATGTTGCTGATAGATACTGATTTAACCACTGAAATGAAACTCATCACGCTATACCTACAAGGTGCTAAGCAGTCAATTTTGACATGTAAGAACGGCAGTTTTAGTTACATTGTCAACAAAGTAAACAGCCTAACAGTTTCACGTTTTGCCCTGCCACAACAACCAGTGGAAGTACGTGCCTATTGTGTATAAACGGACAACTACAGAAGCTAGTAACTAATAGAATGAATATTTAAACGCTGTAAAGACTACATTTCAATAACAAATCCGTACGGAAATACTAATAACATTTTAGAGGCATGAGGAACAGGGTGTAAAGTTCACTCATCCTCCATAGAAAAGGGAGGATCCTCCGACCAGACGGGTGTTGTGTCTGGCGGGCATTTGCCCAACGATTGATGTTGGGAAATTGTATCTATGCTAATTGCGCGGTAAACTCTGCTTGCGAGATGTAGGATTTGCGTGACGTCAGTATGACGCGTTGTTCGCATGTGGCGTTGTAGATACCGCTACAACATGAATGGGAAAGTAACTCTGTCTGACAGCAGAATAGATTTGAATAAGACACACAGACAGACCAAGGTCTGGATTAGGACAATACTTTATCCAGGTAGTAGGTACCTTCGTTCCCGTGAAATAATTTCGGACCTCCACGCGAGCGAAGCCGTAGGCAAAAGCTAGCCTCTAACTTTCTCACAACTAGACTTCCTTATGAGTTTTATTTATGAGCAGCAAGTCACAATACCTTCAGCGTACCTAGTTTACAAATATCAAGTGTTCAAATGGCGCCGCAACTCAAAGGCGACACTAGATAACTAGAAACTGCTACAGAACAGAACTACCTTTGTCACACAGTCCCCGCTATCGATGCAAATTAGTCTGAAACTGTTTCTGGATTAACGAATTATATTTCAGAAGAGATACAAAATAGAAAGTTCTTATTTGCCATTTTCTAAACTATGCAGTTGAAAGTGTAAAAATATTATTATTATTGTAAATTATAGGTACCTACTTACTGATTGTATTAAAATAAAAAGAAGTCTTTTTATTTGATGTTAATTATTTGCTTTGAAAGTCGTTATTAAAGCATATTGAAAATCCGTGACGTCTTTCATTGAACTTTTCTAAACCTTGACACTTGAACTAAGCATTAGGAACTAACCACGGGATCGTCCGAAAGGGTTACCGCTGCCCTGGAACATAAAGAACACGGGTGGGCTTTAGTCGGTAAGAGTCTGACACTCCCTTCCGCTCCACCCAGAGCGGGAGGGGTCATCTGATGATTTACCATCCGGAAAAAAAAAAAAAACCGCACTATTAGGTCTGTTCAGCTTCTGTCCATACAAAATCGTTGGTTTTCTATGGACAAAAGGTGAAGAGCTGAATAAGTATGGTTAGTCCCTAATTGTACGATCGGGAAAAAACACAAACAGCAGCAACAGAGTTAACGATAGCTTGTAAAAAACCCGTGTAAAGTGCTAGTGTCACTCAGACCGCCAAAACTAATCCAACGATACCTTATTTGTTAGAATCCGTTCCCTCTTTTAACCTCTAGGAAGAAACACAGAGACAGATATACATACCAACCAAAACCATTACACTAAATATGGGCTGCGCCGCAGTCGAGTAAAAACACACATGTCTAAACGGAATACGTTTAATAATAAAATGTTTTTCAAACAACATACAAAGACAACTAAAAGTACTTCCTAATTCATAACGATGCCGATTCTCCTGTCCATCAACTAAACGAAATTAAATTAGTTGGTGAATAACAGAATCACTTAGTTTCTCTACACCACTTCCCAGAACCCTTCAAAACAACCCATTTTGACTCAATAGACAATTTCCTTAGTTGTAATATATTTGCGTCATGCAAAATGTACTCTTAAATGTAAATGCCATATGGTTCAAAGTTAAAACTAATAACTGTTGGTACGAAATTAGTTGGCCTTCTGGAAATATTCCTTGCTTTCCCGGGGGTTAGGTTTGATCGTGTTCGCGTTAGTGTCAGGGTTCCAATTGGCTGGGCACACTGTAAAAGAAACAAATACGGAAGAATAATATTGTGTGAAGCGTGATAATGAAAAGATTATTATTATCGACCTTATTTTAAGGACAGTAATGTTGATATTTGCTGGCCCGGATGATTTATGCTAGCCCGTAACGAGCGCAGGTTGCATCCCGGTCGCGTATATAAAGACCTATCACATCGCCGTTGCCTACGCATAAGTACATCCAACTATAGTTTGACCGAAACTGCTGTACCGCGCCTTAGGAATGCGCGGCGAGGCGGGGGGCGGGACGCCATGAGCGATGACGAATGAGCGGTTTGCACTGCCCCCCCCCCCCCGTCTCGCCGCGCACATACCGAAGGCGCGGTTCAGCGGTTTTAGTCAAACTATAACAATAAGTAACATTGAGCAAAAAGTTTTGCTGGGAAACGACTGTTGTTTTTGGTCTGAAGAATCACTGTTTACGTCAGCGCGCTATGTTACGCACTCAAAACGCTGTTTGCGCAGTGGCTGAGCGATCGACTCCTGCGCTGCGTGTCGCGGGTTCGATTCCCGTACGGAACAAAAATTTGTATTGCCTACAGGTAGTTGTTCCGGGTCTGGCTGTTTGTGTATGTGAGTTTAAATGTTTGTAAACGCACCCACGATACAGGAGTAATTCCTAGTGCGGGGCAGTTATTTAAAAAAAATATCTGATATTATGAACACTGCTTTAGTTCAATACGTCGCCACAGTCTGTGACGGACAGAGATCTGTTCCAAAACTATCTGACGAAAATGTAAACAAATGGATTTGAAAACGAAAAAAAAGTATTTAGTGTGACAGTGATTTAAAATTAGAATATCGAATTTTAAATCACGTGAGACTGTCACACTAAAGACTGTTTTTCATCTGACAATAATTGAGGATAATTTTGTAACCTTTGCTAATGATTCTTCATTCACAATTTAATTATGTTATTCAAACAATAATTGAAAGAAAGAAAGAAGAAGAAGATAGAAAATACATTTTCACTTCTCATGCTCTGAAAGTGCTTCTTTGTGCAGGGTATAGGCTGCACAAAATCGAATTTTGTGCACAAGGGCATTAACGTATCTACTCATAAATGTATTATATTAAGGCAAAGAAAATGAGCCATACAGCCAAATGCAATAAGAAGTTCATAGATAGAATTTGTTATTATATAATATTTACTTTAATTTATTTGCCTTATGTGTTTTTTAAGATATAATAGATATTAAAATTTTAATTCAAGTACGGTAGGTTAGTTGATTTAAGAAAATTATTATTAAAAAATTAATTTAATAGTAGGCTGTATAGGTCTGCAGCCTAATATCAATGTCGTAAGATTTAAAAACAATTTCCTTCAGTATTCAAAACTGTTCTAATTTTACTTTGAATTTTAATTAAAGAAATGTTATGTTATACTACTGTTTTATTTCCTCGCAATCGAAGTGAAAAGCAGAGTTTATAACTCGTCCACAAAACCATTTTTATCCTCGACATTACTATCAGCCCTCGCCTTCGGCTCGGGCTGCTAAAATTCTCGGATAAAAATGGTTTGTTTTGTGCACTTGTTGTAAAATCTACTATTATTGTAGCAAAAAGGTAGGAACCTTCGCAATACAGATGAATGTGTAACTATAGTGAGTTATTGCGTAATAATTTAACCTGGACCGGCTTTGTTTACACTTCCCTCGGAGAAATGACTATATATAATATTTATTTCTTTAAAGTTAAATGGTAAACAACAAAAAACATGAGGTGTCAAGGGACACCCAGATGGAACGAAGTATAACTGGCTTGCTTTGAGAGAGAGAGAGAGACAGACAGAGAAATACGCGCACGCCGCACGGCTTACAACTATAGCAAAAAGTGTCGTTCCAACTTTTGGTCTTAATTTTTTCTGTCTAGCCCCCTTTCGCAACGCGCGATAAGGAACTTCATACCAAAAACACTTACACATGTCAAAAATAAATTATGTTTGAAAATAACCGACTACTTACTTTTAGAACATACATTAGCATGGTCTTTCTTGCCCAACTAAGACCAAAATATTGGCCACTGTGACTGTTGGGAATCTAACCCTTATCTGTTTGTCCGGAAGTTTATATTTGTAGATCAGACAGCAATAAACCAATGCTTATTTATACAGGCCACTCTTTTATTGCTCCCCGCGTTAACAGTGACTATACTCACTATGTAAAGCTAAACATCCTCTACATACCTTCACCATGCTTGTCAGCAAACTGGAAGGCTTTGACCAGCCTGAGCGTCTCGTCCACTGATCTGCCAACAGGCAGGTCATTCACTGACATGTGCCTTAGGATACCATTCCTGTCAATCACGAACAGTCCTGGAATTGGAGTAAATAGAATGTTTAATAATTTTTTGGGGAAAAACTCTTCAGAATAAAGGATAGCACTCTTCGCGAGATTTCGCTTTACGAATTTGTTTTGCAATCTTTGGTTCAGAAGCACCTTATAGATTTTTTTTTTTTTACTTTGGATTCATGTACTCGCCAAACGACGAACAGTTTCGCGGATGAATGTTCGTTGCGTAGCAAAACGACGTGCAACGAATGTTTGAAAACCAAATTCGTCGTCGTTCGTGAAGCGAATGGTGGGGTAAGTACGATCTTTAAGATCAATTATTCGTTTAAAGAATATTATAATTTACGGCGGGTGCAGTACAACACGGTTTTCACTGCCAAACCAATATTAACATTGCTTTTCTCGAAATAAAGTTGATAATGAATAAACTTCCATTAATCCAACAGCGCATCAAAGCGGACTTTCGACTTTATTTCAAGAAATACAGTGTTGATATTAATTTGGCAGTGAAAACCGCGCTTCGCAACAAAAGATGTTTCAAGTCTCCTAACAAAACATTCAGAGAATTTGTTCTAATTGAGAATTAATGATAGAATAGAAGAATGTTAAAACTTATCTCAATGTATTTATTTACAATATAGTCAATATAAATTACCTCTGAGCGCGAAACCGGCGTCAAGAAGAACATTATAGTCCTGTGAAATCTTCTTCTGGTAGTCAGCAAGAAGAGGAATTTCTATCTTTCCAAGACCACCATCCTGAAATGCATAATAATAACACGTGTGAGCTGGGCTGTCATTGTGCCAGTTGTCGTATCAGCCAATGGCCTGACAGCCGAAAGCCTCGAACAACATCTCTCGAGGTTCTCATTAGGTGGTTTGATCAAGGGCCTGATTCAGAAGGCAGTACTCCTCGTTAGGCTCGCATCGTGAGGAGGTACCCTTCTCTGCAGCCTTAAACGTCAGTAGCTTGGACCCTACTCACTTTGCCCCTACTTTTTTTTTAATTTATAATAACTTTCGTCGACCCCAACATAGTTGGGAAAAGGCTAGGCAGATTATTATTATTATTATTTATTTATTTATCCTCACACTGGAACGCCATACGGCAATTACACCAATGGAGCATAAAATCACTGTGCTGCTTTCAATCCATTCTGTGCGCGGTGGACATCAAACGAGTGGCGATGGTTCGGGCACGCTCACGCAGCGTGCAAGTGCAGCATTTGTCCATAACCCCATCACTCCTTCCATATTGCGCACATTCATTGCGATTTTTTAAACTTAATGAGTTTTCAAAGTAAAAACATTAAAATTGAAAAACACGGACAATTTTGAGGTGTCATCCTGCCTGAGAGATGACGGAAAAAAAACATTATAAAAAAAAAAGATGATGATGATAATCATGATGATTAACCCTCGTCATCATCAGCCTATAGAAGTCCACTGCTGGACTTAGGGCTCCCCAATAGCACGCCGTTTAACTAGATGATGGTTCCACATTAATTTGAGTAGTTCTACAAATAGCTTCAACAATTTGCATTATTAGTGTAATAAGACCTTTAGATACCTTCCTGGGAGTGTTGGTCCATGCAAGATGGCTGAACTCAGAATCTGTTGAGACACCAATAATTTGGCAATCAATACTGGCAAAGTCCTTAGCTCGGTCACTGAACGCAATCAACTCAGTTGGGCAGACAAATGTGCTGGAAAACAGAAAAATTAGGATTTACTACGGAGCTTTAGCTTTTCTTCTTCTTAGCATGTCGATACCAATTTAAATGGACTCGGCCCAGAATTCGGCTGCTTGTTGGGTGCCATCACCAGTGTCCATCAGTTCCTGTAATATGCAGCTGACAGGACACAATATTATGTGCCCCATTGTTTGTGGAACAGCACCACATTTACACTCCAAGGCAGAGTGGTCTAAGGATCTCCACCTGAACAAGTTTTCCTTGCTTCAGCCAACCTGGGTCCAGACCCGAGCTGTTTATTCAATGAAAGTAAAGATATAGGGTGCAATCAAGAATATTAGAGAGTGGACACCAAATAACAATCTCTCTATCTATTGTCCTATCGCAGGTAAGCTGGAAGAGATTTCTTATGAAATAAGCATCACCTCTGTACCTATTTTTCTGTTCTGTTTTTTTTTTCGTCTTTTTATATGTGTGTACAGACGCCAGCACATCAAGCTACTACAATCTGTCAAATTTCTTTAGTAGATTTTCAACTTTATCCGCTAAAGCATAAGGTTCAAAGTTTATTGGGAAAATTTAACAGTTTCGGGTAGCTTGATGTGCTGGGGTCTGTACATAAATGGTTAAATAAATAAAATAAATAACAAGGTAAAACATCACTTATGCTTAGCAACTTGAGTATGGGCCACGTCCTACTAGGTGCAAACAATAAAAAAGCAAAATACCACACAAATAGAAGAAGAAGTATGTTTGTTAAGAAATGAATAACTTATTCAATTATATGTATTATGTTTTGTGCCTACAATATATTGTTTATAATACTTACAAATCTAACGGGTAAAACATTAGAACAACATATTTTCCATTGTAGTCTGCAAGTTTCAGCGTATTAAATTCACCATTTACCACAGCGGTTGCTTCAAAATTTGGGGCTGGCTGCTGCACCCTCGGGATAAATACTGCACTGGCTGGAAAGAAGCAAAATATTTCAAAGTTGTTTTTTACTATAATTATGTGTAAAATAAGAGAATTAATATTAGAAAATGTATGGAGATATTGTATGTGGAAAACAAATAAAGTTGGTGGATTTGCCGCCTCTATGATGGCCCTCTGACCGAGTTATCCGTAAGTACTAAGTTTAAAAAAAAATGTAAGAGCTCACTGAACCAGCATTTACAGGTTATGTAACAAACTACAGCTAAAAAACAGTGTGACTTACTAGTAGAAAAATTCAGGCTTTTAACCGATGATGCTGCTGGAGCAAGGACCTTTGGAATTAGAAAATTAGTGTCAATAGGTCATAAACAATCTTTAGAATATTATTATTGGATTTTGGATGTAAAAAACATGATTAGAAAACTTACTCTGCGAGTCAGTTGTTTTACCAAGAAGGACATTTTGTTAGCTGTTGTATACAATGCTGTTTTAACGGAATAGTTTCTAGTATATTCTGACCGGTCGATAATGTGAATAAATTAATGACTTCCGAACTGGTGAATTGACAACAAAATAATATTATAATGACAGATTGACAGCCTCTGTCTACGACAGGGACTGACAGTGTGACAGATGACAGATCTGAACTAAGCGCAGAGTTGCCAGATCCAGATGTTTAGAAATCTGTACGGCGGCGCCATGGTACGGCGACACTGAAATAAATGCGCAGAGCTCCGTAGATGGCCTCTTGAAATAGGTATGTACCTTTTGAAATATTTGTTGGGATTCATGTCCCATCGAATCAGATCACGCTATCGTTTATTTCACGTGGCTTGTTTGTGTGGAAAGCGGGCTGTACAGTCACGAACAAAAGTATATATACACTCGGCTTTATTCAAAAGCGATTTACTCCTTTATTTTTTAATGTTTTATGCTGTTACGAACTTAGCATTTGCGAACCCATAGGTTTTTGTAATGTGTCGTATTTCAACGTTGCTTTCGTTATTTCACGAAAAAAATTCAATTGAAAGTTGCTAAGTGTTGACATATTGGTGCTCGTGACTGTACACACAAACACGAATACTCCGAGAACTCCTCCTTAATCTTCGGTTTCAGGTACGGGTCGGAAAAAAGTCGTTGGAGAGCGCAAAAAACGCCCTAGTGTCCTGGCACCGCTCCTTTTTGATGTATACACTAACGACTAACCGTCCAGTCCAAACACGTCCCGCTTCCTCTATGCAGACGACCTTGCCCTCACGTCCCAAGCCACCACCTTTGAGGAGTTTGAGGCTGTCGTCGTTAAAGTGTGTCGTCCCACTCACTGGCGAACGATCACAAGAAAGACTGAAGCTGTGGCGAGACTGTGCTTCCTTACTCAAACCTTTCGTCCCACCCGCTGAAAACCTCCCACCTAGACATGAGTTACCTTGGGTAACCTGGAAGTCTTTAAATAGACTCCGGACCCAGGTTAGCCGAAAACCTGTTTAGGTAAATGTGGTGCTGTTCCACAAACGATGGGATATGCTATTAAAACAGCTGTCAGCACATCTGGTAGAGCTCGTTGCGCTGATTCAGGATCAATAAAAAATTACACTTGCTGATATCGCTAGCGCGGCAGGTAGAGTCCAGCAGAGATGCGCTGGGATTGCGTTCTGTTGGATTCTCAGTTACTATACTCTTTGATTCTCAATTACTTGAAAACCAAGTGCGCGAAAAAATACCCGCGCTGACAAACACGCTCAGCGTTTATAATGCCTACTTTTCTGGACGAAAAGAACCGATCTTGTCAAAAGGTTCAAACGTCAACGTCAGACTCCGACGTTATCTGATAACAAAAAATATTTCTGTGATAAAGGCTTATTTACATTTGTACATTACATTCAAAATATTATTCAAAAATTGTCACTCCAGGTCCACCACACATCTAGTTTGTTGCCGGTGCTGTACGCCAACAGGTAGTTTAATTTCTTAATACAGGACACTAGACCAATGCTCGAAAAATAAAATAATATGCCTTCAAACACAACCAATGAGTTCAACAAATAGTCGGAGCGGAGAAATATGAACAAGCCTTAACAGCAGTTTAAATTACCTCACAACTTACAACCTTGAAATTGTGTAAACACTTCAACACTACAAAATTATATAATACCTACCGGTCTATAATCTTTAGCTGACAATCATGAGTGCCATGAGGATAAACGCGGGCGTGCTAAAAACCACGCAGTTGCTGTCAAACAGCCATAAAAGCAACAGTGTGCAGAGTAAAAGAACTTTTTCAGTAACAAAAAATAGAAATATGAAATTCGTCCAATTTACTTACTGTAGTAACCCGAATGATATCCGAGTGGGGTATTTGGAAGGGAATAATGTTGTTGATATAAATAGTGCTGACTCTAGCATGCCTTCTACACTGTTGGGCCTTTTGAACAGTGGGTGTGTCAGTAAGATTTGCGGGTAAGTGTGTATTTTGTTCTGTTTTGAGTGTTTATTTGCTTTATTATGGTTGATTCAATTTAGATACCACTCATAATGATTACAACATAACTACAAAATAATTACATAGCAAATACCTAGTTCCCAAACAATGTTAACAACTTACAAAGTAAATAGTCTATATAGGTTTCATTTTGACAGAGAAAATGGATAACAACACGGTTAGCGCAGTGGCTGAGCAATCGGACTGCTGCGCTGCGTGTCGCGGGTTCGATTCCCGCACAGAACAAATATTTGTAAGTCCTACATGTATTTGTTCTGAGTCTGGGTGTTTTTCTATCTATAATATGTATGTATTTACAAAAAAAAAAATGTATATAAGTAGTTTATCAGCCATCTTGTTACCATAACACAAGCATTAGGTTGCTTAGCTTAGGACTAGATGGCGCTGTGTGAAATGTCCAGGGATATTATATTATATTATTATTATAAGAAAGTTTGCTCATTACCTACTCTTAACCCATTGAAGGACACTGAACAAGACACAATAGAAGTTTTATTGTTATTACTTCTGGGGGAATTAGTGTCCCGCAAAGTGTATACTTATATCAGTGTTATAAAAGCACATATAGTGACATAGTACCAAAAATGTAAGATGACAACATGACATGATGAAGTTTTATTTAATGACAATGAAGTTCCTATCCAATACACACTCCACTAATTATTTGTTTGTATTGTTAACAATTACTTAGTTACACTAACACCGCTTATGCATACTCAATATCTAATCTAATTTGTTACCATAACATAAAACTAAGCCAATATGATAAAAGAAAATTATGCTATCTTAAAATTTACAGGACTCTCATCTTTATGATCTTAAAATCTAAGTTGATTATATAATACCTATAAGTACTTAACAATATATTATTTTGTAAGGGAACCATAGATTCGACATGAGTTTCTGAATTTCAGGAAGTCTGAAAAGTTGCTTCAAAGTGGTGTCCAAAGAATCAGGGAATGTGGGGCAATGTGAGTGTGAGTCACACAAATTATGAAGATAGGTGGGAAAAAGAGCTGATTGGCTACTTAATGATAAGAAAACAAATGTATTTTGCAGCTTCTTTTGTCATTATCACTCACTGTATATTTAAACATT
This sequence comes from Apamea sordens, assembly GCA_945859715.1. Lineage (NCBI taxonomy): Eukaryota > Metazoa > Arthropoda > Insecta > Lepidoptera > Noctuidae > Apamea > Apamea sordens. The sequence continues at coordinate 9,748,117 of OX244006.1, read as the reverse complement.
TCACTCTTATTATCAACACCTACCTACCTACAATGTTTATAGGTATTGTATGTGATAAGATGCATGATGTACAAATAATACAAAAACTAATACCTATCAGACTGGTTTTGTAATAAGATTAGGGATACCTATATACATTATAATTAAATAGTAATGAAGAATGTTAGTCTGCTTGTCTGGATGATGTTCCGGATTGGCGCAAAAACGGCTGAACGAAATCCAAGCAGCAATTCATAATAATGTACGGTCAGCAACAAAAGTCGGTTAACACTTTAGTTGTTTAAATCTTAATTATTTAGCTAAATATTCTTAAAAAACATAGAGTAATAGAATATTTAAGAATAATTAACTCTTTGCTATTACATGAAATAGAGAAAACCAATGTATCGCATCATTTTGTAACAATTTAGATGATTTGTAAAAGTAACAGTGTTAATTGACTTTTGTTGCTGACTGTACCAGTATAAAAAGCAATTCATAATAATGTACCAGTATAAAAACATACCAGTATTCCCAGAAGGTAAGCAGAGGTGTTACATACTTTGTAGCACACTCCATCTCGCCTGTTATGTTACAGGGTATACCAGGGTCTATTGCCATTCATCACACCCAAATCCTGACTCCACCACTGAGAATTTCCTAATGTGAAAACATAGGAAATGGGGAACCCTATGTCATAGTCCAACATAGGGTTGGACTATGGTAAAACCTATTTTTTTTTATGGAAAAGTGATAGTGCTATTCGTTCTGTAAAAGCTCACTTGGAAAATTATGGCTTTAACACGTCATAGTACAGTCCCAAAAGCCGTGGTTGCAACCACTGAACCAAATAACACTGTTAACACAGTATGTATATTTTTATACTTTACAGATTTCCAGCACTATACCCAAAAAGTGTGCCTGTTTCGGACGTCACTTTACAGGCGCCAATCCACGGTGTAGACAAGATATTATGCGTCGCCTTGAACTATGCGGACCACTGCAGAGAACAGAATTTGGAGCAGCCTAAGATACCGATAATATTCAGCAAATTCCCCAGGACTATTATAGGGCCCAATGAGGCTTTGAAAATAAGGACTGATCTTGTAAAGGTATGAATTACTAAAGTGTATTAGGTTTAAATAATGTATTTAGGTAGGTACTCAGAAAGAACAGAGTTCACTTTAAATGAGATTACATTAAATGAATAACTTATTTAAATCATTTTGCCCATGTTTTCACCTAAGCAAATGTCAACTTTACTTTGGTTTGAATAAGGTTGATTTCAGAATGAAAAATGAATAAAATTTTCGTTAGAAAAAGTTGTAGTGGAAACTAAACTTTTTTACTTTTCAAAAATATCAGAACTAACTACTTGTGGTGCAGACTGCAGTTATTATTGTTAACCAGTAACCAGCTTACAGTGGCGTAACAAAATGGAGTGGAGTGGCAAAATGCCACGGGCCCCTAGCCGGAGGGGGCCCCCGGCCCGAGAGTGCTATGAGCACAGGAGGATACTAACATATCTAAGTATAGAAATGCAAACTTTTTTCGACCACTAGACCATAGAAGTAGTCAGGTACTTATTCCATTTTGTAGGGGAAATTACGAAATCTACGCGGGCGAAGTGTCAGTAAAAAAAATATAACGTTGGTTGAGCTTCTTTACATTGAGAGAGGGCCCTACCAATCCCATGAATTTGCCACGGGCCCCCAAGGCTATAGTTACGCCACTGTCAGCTTAGGCAATATTTTAGGTGATTTGTTATTTTAGGTGGTTTGTATATAAAATATGGGTGTGTTTAAAAAAAAGTTACACCTACGCCAACAGCTAAGACGTCGAATTATTATTCTTTCTTTTAGGTAGGGGAGAGTGGTACAAAATGATCCCCCTAAGGGAAAATAGATATAAAAAGTACATAGACAATGAATTTTGTGAAATTAATAAGTTTTATGTAAGGCTAGTATATCGGCCTCTAATTTAGTAAGAGTAGAATACATTTCTATTCACAAGATTTATTATTATTTAAGTTTTTGTCAAGCTACAGTAAAGGATCGTTTTGTACACCCGGGTGTCTAAAATGATCCCTGGGGTTGGGGTAATATGATCCCTGGGATCATTTAACCCCGCTATTAAAGTTAGGTAAAATTAAAAATTAAATTTCAAGTAAAAGTGGTTTATTTTAGCAAAAATGTAAACCTTACAAGTAGGTACAAAAATTTTGTTATAAAACTAAACTATGTTTCTAATAATTAAATGAAATTAAATCTTTTCACTCCAATTTTGGCGCGTAGTTTTTCTTACGTAATTCCGCGGCATTGTTCCTGAAATAAAAGAGAATCAGCGGTGCTATTCTGTAAAAAGATCACCGTGATAACCTAGGTGAAGTGAGATTAAAGTGAGCTGTCATTCCACCTGAGGCTAGGGATTGACACTATTGATAGCTCACTTCACTTAAGTTTTCACGGTGAATAGCATTACAGATAAGTTACTGATGTAATTTTATATAAAAACACAACATCTATTATTGATAGTTGTTATTGTAATTAACTAAGTTATTGTTAACCAATTCATTAAAAACGAATTGTAAAAATATTACAATCAATAAACATAACAATGTGGGTAAAGGGATCATTTTGCCCCCCTACGAGAGGATCGTTTTACCCCAAATGCATAACTCTATAAAAACATCAAATCATAACCTCATGGTATTCATTTACAACAATCGATCATTGCTAATTATATTGTTAGATAACATTGGAAACTAACGCAAACACTCCTATTACATTATAATTACTTAAACTCAAACAACATCATATTGAATTATTGCTTACCTTACATCAAAACACACTATTTTTATTTTGTTTCAATAAAATCTTCCGTAATGCTCACACCGCCTTGACACTTTGACTGAATGCTAAAACCACTGTGGCGAAGACTATTTTCACTCAAACAACTAGATTGCGCTACTAATTTCGGTAAAACAGTAGATAATCGTTTTACCCCGAGGGATCGTTTTGTACCACTCTCCCCTACCTAGGTACTTATATTTTTTTGTACATGAAATACGATGTCACAAAACATTTCGAATTCAATAGAAATAATTTCTTTCGAGAATTTATCAAATGTTTAAATTATTTTGTTATTCAACAAATTCCACACATTGTTTCACGTCACACACATTAAAATATTATACATATTATTTCAATTAATTAAATTACCTATTGTAACAATGAATAATTTATTTATGCAGACCTGTTGATAAGGCGGAGAACCGATTGTTGTAGTGAAACATGGGACATTAAATTATGTCCAGAATTGCACATTGTTCTTCTTAGTGTGTCGATAGTAGGTACCTACCTAATTTAAATTGAGTCTGCCCAGAATTTAGCTAGGTATGAGTAAATAGAAAGGAACCTTGGCCACCAAGGTTTAAATTATTTCTCTTTACAAAAAAAAGTAATTATTTCCATTACGATCGAATCTTCCAAAAAAATCAAGGAAGTGTGTTTTTTCCACACTGTAGTTTTTGTTACAATTTTATTCTTTAACTCTTTTTAGACATCATTTATTATTCATGACTCTCTTTTGAAACTATGGGTCGAAGAGATACCGTACATCTTCATCACCTGCTTATCATCATCCCCAACTATATTGTGACCATCTTCTAATTTAACCGAATGCAGCCAAATACCAGTATTTTACTAGGTATTTTACATGGAGCGACCACCTATCTGACCTCCTCATTCCAACTGTGTGTTAGTTTTGTTTGATTAGGTATCTAAAAGGAGGACTTAACGTCAATATTTTACTGGGTTAAGCTTTGGTTTCCTAGGAAAACGGTGACACAAAAACGGCCGTTATAATATGACGGAACTGCTTTTCTGGGAAATCGTAGCTTAAAGTGATACCCATTGATAAGACTGCACCCTAATTGCGTAACACACAATGAATCGGAATCGGTTTCATTTTGACAGTTCAACAACATTCATTGCGTTATTTACGTGTTGAGCAGACAAATTTTTCGAACTTATGAAGCAATGGATTAGCAAATGCTTCAAAATTCACATTACGATTGATCGTGTGTTACGCAATTAAGGTGCTGGTTGGTAAGAGAAAAAAAACTTTGAAACTGTCTATATTACAGAAAGTGGACTGGGAAGTAGAACTAGCAGTCATCATCGGCAAGACAGCCTCGACCGTGACGGCCGCTGAGGCCAGCGACTATATCTTCGGGTACACTGTCGCTCAGGACATCAGTGCGAGGGACTGGCAGAAGGAGAAGAATGGAGGACAGTTCTTGCTAGGAAAGGTACGTACCTTAAATAGTGAGCTGATACAATAAAGGGGTCACAACGCAGACTTATTTGCTGTAAAAAGAGATACCAGCTAGCCAATTGCGCACATACAATGGCAATGCCATTCTTATTAACAACTAAGTAACTTTTGCCAGCGGCTTTGCCCGCGTTTTTGTCGGAAATTAACCCACGGGAACGGATTTTCGGGATAAAAAGTATCCTATGTGTTAAGTAATCCAGGTTGTAAACTATCTGTGTGTGTATTTAACCTATAAAAACTCTACAAATATGATATATATATAAAAGTGTATAACCTATGAACCGTTTGCAAATAAACGTAAAAAAAACTATCCTTAAAATTAGTAGGTAGGGTTCCGTACCTATTCCGTACCCACTCAAAGGGGGAAAAAGGGATCTATTACTAAGCAAGCCTGTGCCGTCTGTCTGTTCGTCCGAATGTCTGTCGACTGTCTTACAATTTTGATAGAATTCAGGGGCCTTTATCATACTGTTACTGTTATCTTGCGTCATACCACTGCTGGACAAAGGCCTCACCTCGCGACTTCCAGCTCTTTCGATCCAGAGCTAAAGTGGACTGGTCGTTTGTTTTCTCCAGCTCCTCCCGCCATCTTCTACAGGGTCTGCCGCGACGCCTAAATGGAAAATATTATTAGGTAAAAAAAAACAGTTTTTGTAGTTTAGAACCTTCAGTGCGCTAATACGACGTGAAGTACCTACTGCCAGTTTTATCTTTAACTTTGAATATAATTTCTGCTTCCAGTCGCAAGACACGTTCTGTCCCATTGGTCCGTGTATAGTGACCGCGGACGAAATCGGGGACCCACAGAAACTGGACATCAAGTGTTCAGTCAACGGCGTCCAGAAGCAGAACAGCAACACCTGCAACCTGATACACACCATACCCAAAGTGATTGAGAGAATCAGCGCGTGAGTAACTGCCTGTTTTATTTATATTGTCGCCGTGGCTTGGAAAGCACGCAAACCCGTACGTCTGGCACCTGAAGGGCAATTCACGTATTTTTAGGAACCATCGCATTCATATTTGTCTCAGTCTGTAAAAAAAAAAACGATATATATGTTGCATCATGGATAGCCGAAATACGAAACATCGGGTCTTCTTCAGTATCCGAAATAGTAGGTATAGATAGTGGCACTGTAGTGGGTACTCGAACAAAAAGATCATTCGAATTCGAATAACTATAAAAAACTAGCCAACGAAACAAACACGTGTGTTGGTACTGAGCGTTTGCCAAGACTGTCAAATGTCGCTCGGTGCGCCAGTGCTCGCTGCATCCCCTCCACCAACGATCGTATCCAAGTGGTAGGGATCGTTGTCGATTAGGGTGATTAGGAACTTAAAGAAGAGTATTGTCCTATTGTCAGGCCCGACTCCCGGCACAGGTCTCTGCAGGTTGATCTTCGGAAGGAAACGGTTACATTTTTTACCTGTTCTTTTATGTGTGAGTGAGCGCATAAGTTAATGTGGGACTATTTTACCAGCACCGATCGGTACCGACTTGTCTTTTTCGGGAACCCGCTTCTTTCTGCAAGCACCCTTACATGATAATTCGTTTACGAAACAAATAAAATTGTTAGATGCCGCTGTCTGTTGTACTGTGGCTTCATCCATGCGCGACATAAAAATATGCGTAAATAAATAAATAATAAAAAAATGCGTTGTTGAATCAATTTTGGGCAACTTTATTTCCAAATGAATACTCATATTCACAATGGGCGGATTTATCACGAAAAGGGTTCTAAGGCTTTTTTAATAATAAAAGTTGTTTCATATTATTTTAAACGTCTTCTTTCCAGTTTAATGACGCTATACCCGGGTGACATCATCCTGACCGGCACACCAGGTGGCGTGGGAGTGCACCGCAACCCTCCCGAGTTCCTAAAGCCTGGCGACTGCGTCAGCAGTGAGATACAGAAAATTGGCAAGTTCGATGTTAAAGTGGAGAAGTTTTAAGTAGACGGTAGAATAAGAATAGCTACGATTTGTTGAAGGAAGCTGCGGCTATCCGTATTTCTAACGATCTTGTAAACGGCTTAGCCTGCGTGGATTTTTCCACGGGAATGTTCAACCGGGATACAAAGTATTCTATGTGATAATCCAGGACATGGTCCATCTGTATGCCAAGTTTCACCCAAATTTCAAGTTCAGTTCCAGTTCAACCGATTTATTTAGAAACATCTAAATTTACAAACTCCGGACATACAGACTTCCAAATTTTCTAATATTAGGTCAGATACGTGCTGATTGTGTAATATGTACTTACTCAGCGTCTCTCATGATTCCTGTATCTATTACCGACTCTGTCGAAATATTGGAAACAGAATGTTTCTTAAAAAAATTGGGTTTACTGTAGACTTTTGTTCCTCATGATTGAACCTATCCATTGGTGGCAAAACAATACAGTTATTTAAATTATTTTATGATGCAAGCGTCTTTTAAAAAAATCCTTGAAAGCTTTTGTACTTACAAAAAAAGGAATAATAATAACAGTGGATAATAATAAGATCTACTAGCGTCCGTAGTCTGGCTGCGTTTCGGTGACCTCTTTGGAGAAACCGAAGGTTTTGTCTGTGCAATAATGGACGAACTTATGATGACGAACAATTACCGGAGATTTATTGTGAAAGACGGCACGGTTGACATCTGTCGGGCATGCCACCGGCCGGGAGAATCAATCAGGCATATTATCTCCGGGTGTTCTCGTCTAGCTAACGGAGAGTACTTGCATAGACACAACCTTGTAGCTAGGATAATCCATCAGCAACTTGCTCTGAAATACAACCTTGTGGAATCGGAGGTCCCGTACTACAGGTATGTGCCCGACCCAGTTCTCGAAAATGGTAATATCACATTGTACTGGGATCGATCCATCATCACTGACAAGACTATTGTTGCCAATAAGCCTGATATAGTGGTGGTGGATCGATCAGAGCGACGCGCAATGATTGTTGACATAACCGTCCCGCATGATGAGAACCTCGTGAAAGCCGAGAAAGATAAACAAATCAAGTATCTTGACTTGGCTCGCGAGGTTGTCGACGTGTGGGATGTGGACTCAGCGATCATTGTGCCGATAGTCGTGACAGCCAATGGCTTAATAGCTAAGAGCCTCGACCAACACCTGAAGAGGCTCTCGTTGGGCAGCTGGATCAAGGGCTTGATTCAGAAAGCGGTACTTCTGGACACGGCTCGCATTGTCAGGAGGTTCCTCTCTCTGGAGCCCTGACCACCGGTAGCTTGGACCCTGTTCCCGATACCGGTGGGCTACTATTTTTTATATTTTTAAATGTTTTTAAGTATACTTTTTATATTCTAATATTTAAAAATATAATTTATATGATTACATTGAAATAAAGGAGATAATAATAATGAAATAACAATGTTAACTATAAACAGTTGTAATCTGTCGGTACACTTGACTTATGCTAGTTAACAAATCAGGTAGATGTTGCAACCAGCACCCTTACTATGTTATAAAATAACTTGTATTAAGGGCAGTGGTACTGACCCAAACATAATTCAGTTTCAAAAAACACAAGTGTGTGTGTGTGTGTGTGTGTGTTTGTTATGCCGGGTTTACACGCTTGCCAAGGCTCGACCAGCGTCCACAAGCCACAAGCGTCCACAAATCCCGTTTGGCATTTGGCAGTTTACATGCTTGTGAATGCGTTAGTGTGCTATTGCGTGTGTCGGCTATTGCGTTTGGTTTAACGTACTTTTATTTGAAATTCAAGCAAAGTAAAATAAAATGCTTGCGAAAAGTTGTCATCAATATTTCTTTTTTCGCTTTTAATTCTTTTAATGGCTTTCCCATTAACTGGGCAAGACGATTCCAGGCATCAGCGACTTTCTTTTTATCTTTGTGATTAACGTCTTTGGGATTCCAGATAGACGGTTCGCTCTGGTAATATTCCAGAAACGATAAACTCTCATCGTTCGACCAGCCACTCATTTTTAACACAGAACAAACAACAAAACACTAGGAACTAGAACAAAACAATTTAGATGCACTCGCCGCGAGATCACTTGGGCTACTAAACACGCACCAACGTATAAATACGTCGCAAGCGCTTGCCGCAAGCTTCCTTTGATCTGTGTTCAAAAACCGACACTAGTCCGGATCGGCGCAAGCTATTGCAAACCAAGCCAAGCCAAGCCATACACCCCTGTTCACACGCTTGTGCTTGTGGAAATTTGTCGAAGCTTGGCAAGTGTGAAAAGGCACCTTTAAGGTGAGTGTGAGTGTGTTATAGTGAGTGCGTGTTGGTTTGTTATGGTGATGGTGTGTGTTGTGGTGTTGTGTCGATGCAGAATGTGTGTATTATTCTCGGTGATAAAGGCTTAGGGTGGGTTATTATCAGAGAAAAATACGCGTTCTGTATCCAGGTAGTTATTCGCAAGTAGAAAGTTTGTCACAGACTTCTTGAGGGACGAGGCTGAAAGAGAGTAAAGACTCAATTTCCTATTGAGTTTATTATATAATTGTGGCCCTTGGAAGCAAGGAAATCGTTTGGTGAATGAATAATTACACTTGTGGTGCTGACAAACTATATCTTTACGTCTTTTAGTGATTGTCACGTAGGGGGTATCTTTGTGTTGTAATAGCACTGTATTAAGAACAAAGAGTTGTCTGACTGAAAGCACTTTGCAACATTTATATAAATCTTCTGTTGGGAAAAGTATCGGTCGAAATGTGCTCATCTTTAATGATTTACATTTGTGGAATGTTTCCTTTGAGGATTTACATTTGAGGCACTATCCCTCAACTGACTTTCTTTCTTCCAACCTTTGTATGAACGGTCTATTGGACCACCCTGTTTATTTTTAGTACATATACTTATATGACGTAATTATGATATCGTTTATATCTTTTATATTGTGTAAGGTATAATTTGTAATTTCGTATTTTGTAAATATTTTTATATGTTTACGTTAGTTTAGAAATGTTGTTTGTTATTTACAGTGAGATACTTTTGTAAATTTCTATTTAAACATTATTTATATTCTTATTTTTAAATAAAGTTATACTCTTAAACTGTCTATTTATTGGTTTGAAGCCACCTATATATCAACACCTAAATGATAAAATATTATAAAAATGCACACAAAAATTCTATTGCATTTTTGTGTCAATTTTTTTTTCATTTATTTTCCAATAAATTCCCGCGCTGTTCTGGGCTCTGGTGAAAAGGGGGGTGTAACGAAGTCAGGTTTTTGTTTCGAGAGGGATGTACCAGTATTTTAGTTTTAGTTTTTTTTTCATACAATTATTCTACCTTCTCCCACCCTTTCTAACAACGATAAAATTATTATTTTGTATTCTTGAACGTTTCCTTTCGCCATCAAAATATATTCTGATTTTGACATATTTTCTGTCAAGCTGAAATCAACAGAAATGTTGGAGCTCCTGTTGGTGATGGACCCGGCTTAGGGTATTAGTGTTCTGTGGTGATGGACAACCAAAAATTCAAAAGTTTTGTGCTAAAAGTCAAGCTCGATGAAATACTCTAACATTGTCAGTGTTTTCATTGCTCTATTTGCGAACGAAGTTACGGCAATTTGCCTTCGAAGTGCCTGTCTGCTATAAAAGCAAGCATATAACATTTAAATTGTTCAGTGCCGTTTACAATTGAATAGCTTGAATACCGTAAGTATAGTTTCGTCACTGATTTGAATACTAGTCCAAGCCAGGAAATCTCAGTCCTAAGTCAGATTTTCAGACTCAGAGCCGTTATTACAATGACTGGTGAAATATGGGTGTACCTAACTACATCGCCTGCCTTCGTTGGTTTAATAGGCGTAGGCTGATCTGATCATGAGGGCCTGGGTACGATTCCCAAGTCGGGCAGTTTTTATGGATTTAGGGGTTTTACATTAAGAATTTCTCAGAAGCAGCCTGGAGTCTGGATTAGCGCCCCGTTGGTGGTAAATTGGCAATAAGCTCGCCCACTGTTTCATAGGACAAACATATTATTAACGGGGAAATGTGGGTGTACTTTAGGTACACCACAGACTCTGATTAAACCTTCGGGGAATACAGGCGTAACGATGTTATGTGTAACTGTAATACCTACTAAAAACCGAGCTTGATATTATAAGTAAGGTTTACTTGGACAATAACGCGATAGTGGGTATATTCCGTTGGATAATTTCTACCACTAGCGCAGTGGCATTTTTATATAGCGAGAGCGCGACGGGGGCGATAAAATGGCGTTTAAATCAATATGTTGCCAATACACAAATGCCGCTGCGTTTGGTAGAAATTATCATCCAAAGGAATATACTCACTATCTTAATTGCCCCAGTAAACTGTATGTATGTAATGTTTTTCAGTCGTTAACAAATAATAGAAAAATGAAATACGTCCAATTCTCTCCTAAAAACAATTTGAATGAGATTCGTTTCGGCTACCTGTCTGGGGACGATGTGGTAGACCTCTGTTGTCAACAAGACTGTGGGATGCCGAGGAGAATGCTACAAGTATTGAAGGCTGGAATTGCTGACAAATTGGCATAGTAAGTTGGATTTTGTAAATTCATCATCATCATCATCTGCCTAGCTTTTTCCCAACTATGTTGGGGTCGGCTTCCAGTCTAACCGGATGCAGCTGAATACCAGTATTTTACATGGAGCGACTGCCTATCTGACCTCCACAACCCAGTTACTGGGTAATACGATACCCCTTGATGACTGGTTGTCAGATTATGTATATTATATAGGTATATATTTTTAATAGCCATTAATGTCCCACTGCTGGGCAAAGGCCTCATTCCACCTCTCTCTGTCCAGAGCTACCAAGGACCAATCTTTACTAAAGGAGTCCAGCTCATCCCGCTATTTGCGTCTGGGCCTGCCGCGATGTCGTTTACCATTAAGCGGGACCCACTGGGTCGTAAGTTTGGCCCATTGATCGTCTGACATGCGGCAGATATGTCCAGCCCAATTCCATTTTTGGCAGCTTTCCGAGTGATATCAGTATAGTATATTTATTTGCATAAAAACACGGTAGGCATAAAAAGATGATAAAAGTACAATTTAGAACAAAGCATGTTTTACCAATGCATGGAAATTGTTCAGTAGGTAACTTTTTTGTCAATCTGGATTCTGGAGTCTGGAAGTGTTATGGTGTGGTTATGGCAACAGGTTCACCCCTCTGTTACATACAGTGGACTTAAACATGACTGCCGAATGCAGGCGTGCTGATGATATGTTTATGGCCACACATATACCTAAGGAGAAGAGGCTTAACTAAGAGTATGTTCTAGACTCCAAGGAGGCCACGCCCCTGGCATGACTACGTGAACGCGTGGGCGCATCCTAGTCAAAGCTTAGGTATTACCTATACTTAGGTGTTTAGATTCGCGTTAATGACGTGACGCAGCGACCTTTTCCTACACAAAAGTGGTTCAGTAGGTAGGTAGGTACCTATGTACTGCTCAATAACTTACTTTTAATCCTTTCTACATTCAGCATCGCCAACCCTAAAACTATTCCCCTATCTTCGGTAACATTGGTTGCCCCCATTTTCGGCATAGACAAGATCTTAGGGGTTACCCTAAACTTTGCTGACCATTGCAAGGAGATACGTGTACCACCTCCAGCGTCACCGACGATTTTCAGCAAGTATTCCAGCACTATCATTGGTCCGAACCAGCCTTTGAGGATAAGGACTGAAGTATGCAAGGTTTGTTTAATCGTCATTTTTAGGGTTCCGTACCCAAAGGGTAAAAACGGGATCCTATTACTAAGACTTCGCTGTCTGTCCGTCCGTCTGTCTGTCACCAGGATGTATCTCAAGAACCGCGATAGCTAGATAGTTGAAAATTTCACAAATTATGTATTTCTGTTGCCGATATAACAATAAATACTAAAAACAAAATAAAATAAATATTTAATTGTTCTCCCATACCTACAACGTAATGGTACGGAACCCTCCGTGCGCGAATCCGACTCGCACTTGGCCGGTTTATTGTATACTTATCGATATATCGATATTCTGATCATGGGCGTACCAAGCTTATAGCCTAAGGGGCAAATCAAGAGTTTCCTGTAGAGTAGTTAAGCATAGGTACGCATAATTTGTCTACCAGCTAAATGTATAATAGGCAGGAAGTCTGGGGGGCAGCTGCAGTCCCCTGTCCCGCCTCCCCTTGGTACGCCTATGAATCTGGGTGCATTAAAACGGCATTAAAGTGTGCATTAGTTAGTTAGTTAGTTTATGATCCTGTACGAGTCGCAACAAATACTTTTTCTTTTGGAACGAAGTTCCTTATCGCGCGTTGTGAAAGGGGGCTAGACGGAAAAAATTCTTACGAAAAGTTGTCACGACATAATCGCTACGAGTGCTACACCGTAGCCGATGCGTAGATTATCCGCTACGCAGCTACGTCGTCGCAGAGCTACATAATAAATTATCTGCTCAACAACGTAAATTGATTTATAGAAGATTTTTATTGGAACGAAGTTCCTTATCGCGCGTTGTGAAAGGGGGCTAGACGGAAAAAATTCTTACGAAAAGTTGTCACGACACTTTTTGCTATAGTAAGCTATTGTAAGCTGTGCGGCGTCGCATGTTTCTCTGTCTGTCTGTGAACTTCGTTCCATCCGGGTGTCCCTTGACACCTCTCAAGTTTTTCTTTCTCTCATTGTGGCTATACTGTAATCTAATGTAAGGCCGACCTACGACCGCCCCACTACCACCTTATTGAAGCTATACCTTTTTTAAAATAGATTCGCCACCACCAAGACTTGAATTATTATTATTATTCATCTTATTATACGATTTACAGAACAAGATGAAGATTCTTGTCCTTTCAGTGTATTAGAAATCCGTTTGTCGATTAGTGTACCTATTGCTCTACTCATGTGGTATTGCTGCACAGGGTTGCATATTAGAAAATCAAAACTTTCCTGAGTAAATTTCAAAAGAACAACGTACAAATCAACAAAGTTTAAAATAACGATGGTCATTTGATTAAAAGTTCAGCTGACCAAAGTCTGGAATATCAATGTTTAAATTATTTATTACACTATTGACCAAATCGATGAAATCCCAAAGAGCGGCGGGCACCGTTCGCTGCGCTCGCTCGGCTCGTGCGTTGTGTGGTCACAGTTCTAACCTAACCTAACCTAGCTGTTTCGATGTAAAAACTTTTGATCAGTCGTTCATTTGATGTCACATACATTGGGATTTTAAAATTTTTCTAAATAAAACATTTGGTCATTTAAATTTTGTTATTTCGTTTATTGTTCTTTTGAAATTTGCTCGAGAAAGTTTTGATTTTCTAATATGCAACCCTGCAGAGATAGCAAGTTGCAATGTTTCGGGTAGCATAGTAACTAAGTACTCTAAACCATGCACATTAAAAAGATTACCTACAATAGCGTTATTAATAATCATACAGCTTCCAAAACCAAACGCCGAAGTTTAACGACCTATCCTATCTTCCTACGTATAGTAGACGAGGTCAAAAATTCTTAGTGAATCACAGAGGTTTGCTCTGACCTCAGCGCAACGCAAATTGGGGTCAATTATTGAAGTAAATTGACGCTGTAATTCATAGTGTGTAGGTGTACCTTGCGTGATGAAATAATGTCACTGGTGTTTAGTACGTCTTCCGTTTATTTAAACGGTTACGGTTTTGTTAATTTCATGCGCGTTTGTATTCTACCGGAGGAACATGTTCAGTTGTACCTACCTACAATTATAATAGAGGATAAGAAGGTAATGAATGGGTTTACTGGCAGTCGAGTAGGTATATCGATAAGAGTGTACCTATTGAAATTTTCTATCTCTATCGATAGAGTGGTACCTACCGCGCTGTCTTCATTGATAACCTAGACAGCTATAAACGACAGACGTCCAACGATAAAAAATCTACACGACTTTAGGCTGCCTTTCTATAATAGCTAAACCAAACTACCTTCGCTAAGAAATCGTACAATCTTATTGGTTTATATCATACATAGGCATCCATCGCTATGCTGCTTAGCACATCTCTGATGTGAAGGCAACCTGTGATAAATAGGTTGTGTTTGCTGAATTTTGTGTCATTAAAGATTATTTCAAAATGTTTTACTACAGAAAGTGGACTGGGAATTAGAGCTGGCGGTTATAATAGGAAAGACTGCGAGTGCTGTAAAAGCTGCTAACGCCGACAAATACATCTTCGGATACACTATCGCTCAAGACATAACTGATAGAGAATGGCAAAAAGAGAAGAACGGGGGGCAGTTCTTACTCGGCAAGGTTTGTTTATACTCTTATACTCAATCCGTATCTACACATACGAGTATGTATAAGTAATAAAATCGTAGCGGAGTCAAAATTTCTTAATGAATGACCGATTCTTATGCCGAAAATATAGTTTGTAGAATTTTTGTCTGTTTATCTAAATGTAAATGTTCCAGCATCACGCACCTAAATACTACCGAATAGATTCTGTTCAAATTGTACATAAGTAGATATTCCCTATAAGTCTGCGGGGTAATTGCGTAACAAACTATCAGTAGCAATGGCCTTCATTTTGACAGTTCAACAACACTCATTGCGTGATTTACGTAGTCGAACAGATAAATTTATCGAACATATGAAGCAATGGATTAGCAATATCCTTTAAAATGATTGATATTGATAGTGTGTACGCAATTAGGGTGCGGGTCAGTCTGTAGGTTATAAATAAATTATCACGCTATTTGCTATGGGCATGATGAGCAGCATTATGTTCGTATTCTTCTATAGTTTACCGCAAGTTGTAAAAAGACGAGCCAGTTGTAAATAAGTATGTGATATTAGGTGGAGAAAGAGAGGGTTTAATTTGACAACTTAGTTGTTATATATATTTAAGTACAGACGCCAGCATATCAAGTTACCCGAAACTGTCAAATTTTCCCAATCAACCTTGAACCTTAATGCTTTAGCGATAAAGTCGAAAATCGATTAAAGAAATTTGACAGACTGTAGTAGCTTTATATGCTGGCGTCTGTACCTTTTACCAATGATTTTTTTATACAGTAATTACTTTATAAAAAAAAAATCATTGATATCATCATTCTCTTACCATTATTTGGTTGTTTTTGTTGTTTTAGTTGATCATCATTATCATTGTCATTTTAACCGAAAGATGTTCACTGATGGACATCTAGACCTCTCTAGCGTTGCCACATCGATCGCTTTGTTGAGTTGTAGGTATTTGTATAACTACCTACTGTAGCAAACTGCTGTTCAAATTCTTTTATAAAACGATGGGCTAGGACCAGCTCTGGCAAAGCGCAGCATGGTTTCGACTGCCAAACCTAAAGCTCTAAAAGAAGTATAAGGATTATAATAACAAATTCTTTATTGAGAGTCACCATGAGACTCATAGAGCGTTAGTAACAATACAATAAACTTACAACTATGTTAGTGATACAATTACAGCAACAATTATACAAAAACACACAATAAAACAATCACTGCATCCGCATTCCAGCTGAGATACTGGAGTAACGACTTACAATAGAGCAGTCCAGCCTGTCCGCAATAATTCCCAGGATGCTGTTGGAACTGGCTCGCATCCTCCGCAACATGGACGCACATCTTTTACGCATTAATACATAAAAGCAATCAACAACACGCAATTCCGCAAACATCCCTGATGCGCTACAGAAGCAAGGCAGCCCCATCAACACCCTGAAGGCATTATTGTACTGCACGCGAAGGGCACTGTACGATCTCTGCGTAAAATGTACCCACAGGCCGCAGGTGTAAAATGAGGAGCAGAAAGCTTTAAAAAGTGTTTGTTTAACGTCCGTAGAAGCACGCTTAACCCTGCGGGCAATCATATTATTATATCCTACTGCAGTATAAAAATTTGCTTACGAAAACAAATGAGGACTTATTTATTTGAATGGCAAACAAGCGGATGCTGAAGCTGCTACACCAGAGGATCGTGGAAACGTTGTCATGCCAGAGTAAAAACTGAAATGTCTCTTGGGTTTGAAATTAGGTACATCGGCACAATACATTCATTTCAAATCGGAACACAACAACGCTGCTGGCCGCCAGAAATAGGCATGATGCCAGTAAGTAATTCGGACGAGCTCTGCTACTTAGAGCCCGAAATCAGCAACACGAAAGAATGAAACTGTTTGGCACACTAAATAAACAGTTTCTTTCTTTCTTGTGCCTGATTTCGGGCTCTAAGTAGATCAGTCGACCGTACGTCGGTGGTAACAGTTTGACTTTGTGCTGGCCAAGTTTAGCATGGTGTTCTAGTAGAATAAGAGGCTATCTTATGCTTACTGATTTTGTTACCACTGACGTGCGGCCTACTGCCCCTAGCGTTCAGTTACCCATAAGATTTTGTTACCACTGACGTGCGGCCTGCTGCCCCTAGCGTTCAGTTACCCATAAGATTTTGTTACCACTGACGTGCGGCCTGCTGCCCCTAGCGTTCAGTTACCCATAAGATTTTGTTACCACTGACGTGCGGCCTACTGTCCCTAGCGTTCAGTTACCCATAAGACTTTGTTACCACTGACGTGCGGCCTACTGCCCCTAGCGTTCAGTTACCCATAAGATTTTTTTACCACTGACGTGCGGCCCACTGCCCCTAGCGTTCAGTTAACCATAAGATTTTGTTACCACTGACGTGCGGCCTACTGCCTCTAGCGTTCAGTTACCCATAAGATTTTGTTACCACTGACGTGCGGCCTACTGCCCCTAGCATTCAGTTACCCATAAGATTTTGTTACCACTGACGTGCGGCCTACTGCCCCTAGCGTTCAGTTACCCATAAGATTTTGTTACCACTGACATGCGGCCTACTGCCCCTAGCGTTCAGTTACCCATAAGATTTTGGTCGCAGTATCGTTCTCATTCACAAGCTACATACATGCTCCTAAGAACATCATTGATATTTCCCTTTTCTTAATATCCTTAACAGTCACAAGACACATTCTGTCCAATCGGTCCCTGTATAGTGACTGCGGATGAGATCGAAGATGTAAATAAACTGGAAATGAGGTGCAGTATAAATGGCGTGGAGAAACAAAAGGGCAGTACCAGCAACCTGATACATAAAATACCCGCCCTTATTGAGAAGATTTCTACGTAAGTTCCATCATTTTTATTGGCCACATGAACCGCGTTTTTTATGTTTTTTTTTCTAGATATCCTCATGGATACCCTTCGTCTGGGGAGAACCAAGGTTATGTATGTCGGTCTCTTACCGGCTGAAACCCCACGGTTCCTTCCGCTATCATGAATCACGGTTCGTGCGCATCCCCAACTGGTATCCACGAATGCCTAGCAGGTCCCACCATAGCCTTATTCCAACTATGTTATGGTCGGTTTCCAGTTTAACCTGTGGGGTAATTGCGTAACACACCATCGGTAGCAATGGGTTCCATTTTGACAGTTCAACAACATTCATTGCATCATTTATGTTGTTGAGCAGACACATTCTTCGAACATATAAAGCAATGGATTAGCAATATCCATCAAAATGATTCAGATTGAGTTTGATAGTGTGTTACGCAATTAGGGTGCGGATGCAACTGGATACCAATATTTTACATGTAGTGACTGCTTAAAATCCAGTTACTGGGTACTTAACATGATACTTACCCCTTGGAGAGGCTCGTTTCATTACAGTTAAGATTGGAAGCAGTTTCATTCTTTTGTTTCAGACAAAAATTATAAATCCTTTTCTAATGCTCTTCTTCTTTAAAAAAAAATATGAGTGCGAAAGTACATTATGGCTGATACATAGATAGATACACGAGAGTATACAAACATGTAGTTGTCCCGTCGTTGGTCTCGTGGTCGCAAGGGTGACTGCGTTCGATAGCTAGATCTATAGATACGGTCAGCATGAGAACAAACCAAATTTTCGACACGACTTCCTGAACCCTGACTTCAGAGAACTGAATGCTTATGACACTTTTCTCCTTCCAGTGTAATGACACTGTTACCCGGTGACCTCATCCTGACTGGTACTCCAGGCGGTGTGGGGGCGAATTCAACACCCCCTGAGTTCCTCAAGCCTGGTGACGTCATACGCAGCGAAATACAGAACATTGGTGTGTTGGAGACGGCGGTTGTAGAGTTTTAATTTTAGTATAAAGAAGCCACAGATTTCATTGTCTTTGTTGAAATATGTTCCTGTTTTTTTTTTTATAAATAAATTATTTTGAGAATTAGCACAACACACAATCAGCCTATAATGTTCCCACTGCTGGCACACAGGCCTCCTCTCTGTGGGAGGGAGTGGGGCGTAATCCACCACGCGGGCCCAATGAGGGTTGGTGGAATTCACATGTCTTCGAATTTTTGATTTTAGGACATACCGGTTTTCTCACGATGCTTTTCTTCACCGTTTTGAGAGCAGAGGTGATGAAATTATCTACACAAAGTAAAGGGCCTGCTTGGATTCGAACCCACGAACTACAACTCGTACGTCGGGGGCCGTTACCACTTGGCCACCACTGCTCATAGGAACCCTATTGTTACCTAACTGCATGCTCGTATGAAGAGGGAGGTGACTGCTCAAGAATTAAGGCGTGTGGTGCTAAAATATTATAAAATCCAAGGAACTAACTAACTTCTATCATTCAACTTTACAAACTCATGGCATGTAGTGAGATTTTGTTCCACCGATCGCAAAGTGAAGTTTAATTAAAGTAATTAAGGAACGTCGTAAAGCTAATTAACTGTTTTGTACTTCTGAACAGTTATATCTTTTACGTTATTCCATGGGTTCCTAAATAAAAAAATATGACTTCTAGGTTTTCTCTCGTTTGGAGTCTGATTTGGCTCCAAGAAGTCAACAGCAATAAACAATTCTTGATTTGTAACTTAAACATGAATTTTAATCATAATCATTGTCAATATCAATATCATGTTTATCATTGCAAGTAAATATACTGTTCTCATTAAATCGTGTAGTTAATCGTGTTCTATCGGATATGAATACATGGAAATTGTATTCACTGGACTGGAGTTATTAAAATTAAACGACCCTTTTCTAGGTGATCGAAACAAGAGTTGATCTAGTGTCTTTAATTGAACCTGCAATTCATGCTGCCTTTGTATAGTCACTTACTAAAACAAGATCTCAACTGTCAGTGTTTGACCCAAAAGCAAACAAACTTATGTAACTAGGATTTGCGACCACAAACTACCAATTTTAAATTGGACAGGTTGACCTGCAAGCATATCAGGACGCTGATTGGTGAATGGGCCGCGCAATTGAGCCAATCGCCGTCTTCCGTTCGCTCACAGGAAGGACCATTTGCGCTCGCGCCGTTCCTTTTCATAGACTATTAAATTTAATGTCAGCCAAGGGGAGTTTTATTGAGTTAAGTGGTCTATACGGGTTGTTATGCCAGTATAAGCTGAGCCGCCACTATCTGACGATTATTACTGAACAATATATCAAGCTTAAGTGGTATTATATGTTTTGACGCCCGCAGATTCTATGCGCGTCTATTCGCGACGGATATTCATCGTTATGGATATTATTTCGAGCAATTTTGTCGTTGAGGGTTATTTTGTCGTTATTGGTTCCAGTGCATGCAATTTGTTGATCGTTATGCAATTTGGATTTATTTGTGCAGTGATACATCCATAAGTGAAAGATGGCTGCCTGTCATATGGGTGCGTTGTGATGTAATTTGTTTCTACTGTGTTACTCGGTATTTCCTTGCAATTTTCAGTTGTGATTCTGTTCCTATTAAAAGGACGGAATCCTGACGTATTATGTTGTTAACACGTTGTTGAATTGGTTCTAACGTTTGCAATTGACGATTATCCAATTATTCAATCTGGCCCGTTGGTGCAGTGATTGGCGCTTAGCTCTCCAATAAGTGGAAAATGGTCGTGTAACATATTATTTAGGTTCCCACAGATAGGGAGTGTTATCTTCTGGTGTTGCAAATTGCACTTTGTCAAGCATTTGGCTATTGTCACCTTAATAAAATAAGTGCGTCGTTAAAGAATATTTGCAGCAATGCAGATGGGCACCAGTTATTCAATTTAGCTATATTGGTGCAGTGATTGACGGTTTGAAATGGGTGCTTCTGCCTATCAAATGAATAATGGCCTTTGAAAATTGTATAGGTAATTTTCTGGGATCTGTGAATGGATGCAATTTCGAATCGTGTTTTTCTCTATGTTTATTACATCTAGGTTGGCTCGTAAGCTATACCAGTTCTCACGTCGTCACTTGTCTATTTAATCACCAACTTGATGGATTGCAATTTGCCCACAGTTATTCAATTTGGATTTGTTATCGTATGGCACCTACCGAGGCCAAGTAGAAGATCGGATGATTCCTATCTCATGCATATCACAGTGGTCGAGTGCAATTTTCCTGTGACATGGGGTTCGCAATTTGTCGGTGGTTATTCAATTTAGCTGTATCAGCGCATCTATTCATATCTCTTAAAAAGGTTACATATATGTCATAGATTGGGAGTTCTATTTCCTTATTACTAGGCCTTGGCCTAGATTTCAATTTAGTTTCGACATGGAGAGCTATGCCACAGTTCGTCATTTTAGTTTCTACTTCGCTGATGACTAGGTCTACGTTTTTCATTTGGATCTAAATCTACAAAGGCCTTTGACAAGTACCAAGAAGAGGGGATGATTCCTATCTCATGCCTGTCACAGTAGTCAAGTGCCTTGTTACATGGGGTTTGCAAATCGTCGCTGATTACTACTTTAAGAGGGAGGCTAACAGAATAATTCAGCTGGGCTCGGCAGCGTTTGGAAATCTTCGTCGGGTCTTCTCGTCGCGTATTCCACAGAGCCTAAAGATGACGGTCTTCAGTCAATCAGTGCGTCCTGCCTGTTATGATTAACGGAGCTGAAACGTGGACGCTACGGCTGGTTCATAAATTCAAGGTTGCTTAGTGAGCTATCCAACGGGTTATGCTCGGAGTCTCTCTGAGGGATCGAATCCGCAATGAGGTGATCAGGCAGAGTAGGTAAGCAAGCTGAAGTGAACTCGTTTCTTTATTTTTTGTAATAACCAAATAGGCACCATTTGGTTATTACAGAAAATAAAGAAAGGAGTAATAAGTAATAATACATTTTGATAAATAAACGCAATTTTCGACATACGTCACTTTGCTCTCATAAATTTAACAAGCGCAGGGGCTTTTAACTCTTGGCTAGCTTATAGAAAGAATAACAGGGTTTAGGTTTACAAATTGTCAAATAAGCAATTAATAAGCAATCTTTGCTCCATTAAAATTTCAGTAATCTATACATATAATAAAATCGTAGGAAAGTCAAAACTGTACATTGAATATTTTTTTAAAAGAATACTTGGGGCGTGATCTACAAACGATATCGAAGCCAAAAATATAGTTTTTAGAATTTTTGTCTGTTTGTCTGTTTATCTGTTTGTCTGTATGTATGTCCGGGGTAAACTCAAAAAGTACTGCATGGATTTACTTCAAATTTTGTATGAATATTACTAAGAGGTCGGGTCAACATTAATTCTACATATTATCACGCTATCACCTACGGGGGAGGAGCTGTGAATCTTTATTTTTCTTACGTATTCTGTGACAGCGTGTAATCTAACGACGCATATTTAAATGTTGTTTTTGAGTAAGCCATGCTATTATCTAGCTTTACACTGTAATAACTACGCTATTTAAGTTACTTGGGCAGAGAAACATAGTTTAATGAATATTAGTAGTATAATAAAATTTTTAAAGCAGCGCCATCTATGAGATTTCATAAAAATCAAATCAAGTTACATGTTAACACTTTTTGGAAATTAATTATTTAAATTTGATCATGTTGGCGAGGTTAGTAGTTAGTTACTCTTAAAATTCATAGATGGTAATGTGCATTTTCTTCATAAAAGTTGTATCGTATAGTTCGTTTCGACCAATTCAAGTTTCAACAAAACCCTCAAAATCTTGAGCAGAGTTGAGGAAGACAATTTAAAAAAACACGCTCTGTGAAGTCGACCAGTTTGCGAGATCCCTTACGTATGACGAGGTGCCTTCATATTACACGTACGACAAGCAAAGGGGTGTATTTAACCGACGTCGACGAGGAAGTGCTGTGGAAGGTTTTCCGGGAATTTTCAAGGACACCGCATTGGGTAGGGTTTATACCGTGCATCCGAATAATGGCGAATGCTATTTTCTGCGGTTGTTACTTCACACTGTCCGAGGCCCAACGTCTTTCGCCTTTCTGAGGACATTTGATGGCGTGGAGTATCCCACTTACCGCGCAGCCTGCGTAGCACGTCACCTTCTCGACGGTGACCAAAATTGGGATGACACCCTCGTGGAGGCGAGCGTCAGTGACAGTCCCAGCCACATGCGTCATCTGTTTGCCATCATCTTGGTGTTTTGTGGAGTCGCGAGCCCGGTAGCTTTGTGGGAGAAGTATCGCCATCATCTGTCTGAAGATTTTCTACGAGCTTTGAGGCGTGCTACTGGAGACGAAGTCGAAGTAACTGATAAACGCGTGCTGAACACCTGTCTCATTTCACTTCAAGATGTGGTCATTTCTATCGGCGGCAATCCACTGATCGAATATGGGTTACCGCCTCCCCAATCATCACCGCATCAAGACCGTGGAAATCGGGAGTATAACGCTGAGACAAATTACGATCCGGGCGAAATGACCACCATACGAAATGACCATGTCGCTTTGTTCTCTTCAGAGCAAAAACAAATTTATGACACCGTCCTTGAAAGCGTTGGGTAAAACCAGGGTAAAATGTTTTTCTTGGATGCTCCTGGTGGAACAGGAAAAACATTTGTTACCACTGGCATACTTGCAGAGGTCAGGAGGCAAGGCAAAATTGCTACTGCTGTAGCGTCGTCGGGAATCGCTGCCACACTGCTTCCGGGTGGCAAGACAGCACATGCCATGTTTAAAATTCCCATCGATTTAGAGAGCGCCGAAATGCCTGTTTGTGGTGTGTCACGTAACAGCGATAAGGGACACGTGCTCAAGGATTGCTCTCTGATCGTATGGGATGAGTGTACGATGGCCAATAGAAAGGCAGTTGAGGCCGTGGACAGAACCCTGCAGGACATCCGCAGGAACGAACATTTGATGGGTGGTGTCACAGTTCTGTTCAGTGGCGATTTCCGGCAAACGCTTCCCGTGGTGACGTGAGGATCGAGGGCTGACGAGGTGAATGCTTCGTTGAAACGATCTTCGTTGTGGTCACGAGTTCGTACGCTGCGCTTGACCATTAATATGAGAGCTCGGCTCGGCGGCAATGCACGTGCTCAAGAATTCTTTGATCTCCTTCTTGGCGAAGGCACTCTACCAGATGAGAGAGGTGGACAGGCGGTTCTTCCAGTCTCTCGGTAGAGTGGTATCCAGCTTAGAAGAACTCATTCGCTGTATGTACGGGGACATCAGTCGTATACCGCACCAGCAGAATTCTTGGGTGTGTGAGCATGGCCATTTTGACACCCAAAAATGATCGGGCTGCAGCAATTAACGAATGCATTCTCTCGGAAATTGAGGGGATTGAAGTGGTCTACACCTCGATAAACACTGTTGTCGAGCAAGATGACGCCACACATTATCCCGCGAAATTTCTGAACTCCCTGTCAGCAAGTGGACTTCCAGCGCATACCATCAAGCTGAAGGTCGGTGTCTCGATTATGCTTCTTCGGAACCTATCTCCTCCGAAGTTGTGTAACGGGACCCACCTTAAAGTCATCTCGCTCCACAGACACACCATTGAGGGGGAAATTCTTACTGGTTGTGGCGTCGGCGAGGCAGTATTTATACCACGCATTTCCCTCATACCTCATAACTTCCCGTTCCAGTTCAAGCGCGTACAGTTCCCCGTGAGTGTTTGCTTCGCGATGACCATCAATAAGTCGCAGGGGCAGACACTGAGGGCAGTGGGTGTCGACCTCAGGACGAGTTGAATCTCACACGGCCAACTGCCGGCTTGCTCCCGCGTCACCGTCCTGACTCTCTTTACATTTTGGCTCCTGGCAGCATAACTACCAACGTAGTTTATAGGGAAGTGTTGTCAGGTATGTTTTGTGTCCTGGAATGTATTCCTGCATTATTTTCTCTATTTCCTTCAGTCACATCTTATGACTGAACTCAGCAGGATTCCCATATAACTCTCTTCACTGGCTTCGCTTGCAAAAAAAACTTATATTTTAATGCTATTTTAAAAGTTGTTTATTTATAAGGCTATAGCGACACTGGCATCTTAGGTATTTTTGGTGCTGTAGAGCCTTCACGCAGACGATGTCGCGGGCAGCAGCTAGTTTCACATAGTTACTTAACTACTCTACAGAGATTGACCAGCCATTCTGATATCAGAATGGTTGGTCAATCTTAAATGTTTTAATTCTTTTAACAGATGAAATAAGCAATTGTCTTATCATGGTAAGCAAATATAAGCAATTGATAAGTAATTTTTAGACACAATTTCAAAGCTAAATACGACTGTTGACCGGCGATTCTGACGTTCAAATTTGTTTTTGGTTGGTTGTTATTGTGGATTACTGACGTATGTTATGTTATTATGTTTAATCTATTAGCGGTGTTGTAGTTCATTTTGAAACGCAAGGAAATTTAAATATTGAGATGCGTCGATAAGTCTGGTCATTCTGTAGGCTTTTTGTTATGGGGGATGAGTAATAATATTTAATTATCATGTTATAGAATACTATTATAATTATGATAGTTTGTACAACGTATTTAGAAAAGTAATAATATAATATTTATTCGTATCAACAATACAGCTATTAAACGTTACATACTTATGACTTAATTGTGACTATAGCACTAGCAGTTGTCGTAACTTGCACCCTTGCTAAGTTATCAGGATAACTTGTATTAAGGACACAAGTCCCAACCCTTGGTTCATATACATATTTTAAGGCATTGCAAAGATACAATAAAAAGCAAATAATGGTCACTTTTACATGGAAAATTGAGTAAAATAAAAACAACGAAGAGAAAACAAAAGCCAAAACACAAACGAGAGGGTGTGTGGTGTGGTGGTGAGAGGTGTAAGTGATGTGTGTGAAGTGTGTGTGTTGTGTATGAAAGGGATAGTTGCAATTTAGTAGAACTTTTCTCCAGAAAGAAGAAGCCGTTCTGTGTCAATATAATTTTGTTCAAGTAGCCAATTTGATACAGTTTTTTTTAACGTATTACTTGGATAAGAGTAGAATTGCAGATATTTATTGAGTCTGTTATATAAATGTGGGCCTTGAAAGCAAAAGAATCTCTTAGTAAATACGAACTTACATCTATGTGGCTGACAGACCGTGTCCTTACGTCTTCTGGTGATTATGGCGTAAGGGGTGTCGAGATGCTGTAGGACTACGGTATGGAGGACAAAGAGCTGTCTCACAGTGAGAACTCCACAGCATTTGTATAGCTCATTTGTGGGGAAAAGAAGGGGACGGAAGGTGCTTACTTTTAATACGGCTCTCTGGGCTCTTTCCAACTTTAGCAGTGTGGTTTTAGGCGCCCCACCCCACGTAGAAATACAATACGTTAAGAGAGATTGGCAAAGAGCTAGGTAGACTCTCTTGACAATTCCTCCCTCAGCGACATGGCGAAGCGTTTTAAAAACAAAAATCAGTTTCCTGATTCTTGAGGTTAACAGGTCTATGTGTAAGGAGAAGTTAAGACCGTTATCGAGTATTACCCCAAGATACTTTATAGAGAGTACTCGTTGGATCACAGGACAACTGCACGCAACGGACTCCGGCGAAAGACAGGAATGTGCCACAAGTGCAAAGGTATCTGGGGGTTGTGTGGATTGGTGTAAAGTAAAGGTCAGTATTTTTGTTTTATCCGTGTTTAAAGTAAGAAGGTGTTTATTAAGCCAATCGACTACAGTGTTCAACCCTGATTGCGCTGCCTCAAAAGTGCCGTGCCAGGAGGCACCTGAGAAGGTAAGGACGGTGTCGTCGGCAAATACAGTAATTTTCCCATTTGGCAGAGCTAGGTTGCATAGCTGGTTTATATAAACCAGGAAGAGAGACGGACCAACTACACTTCCTTGGGGCACACCGAAATTCACGGGAAGGTCATCGCTTAGGTGGTTAAGTATTTTAACACATTGTGTCCTATTTTGTAGGTAATCTTTAAAAATATCCAACGATACACCACGTACGCCCAGCCCCTCTAGCTTCGAAATGAGGATGGGAATGGAAACCGTGTCAAATGCTTTTTTCAGGTCCAAGAAAATAGACAGAACTTTTTTCCTGGAATCAACCTGGTCAATAATCTGGGAAGTTAGCTCCAAAACAGCGCCATTAGTTGAATGCTTATGCCTAAAGCCAAACTGATTTGGAGATAACAACCCTTTGTCCTCAAGGTAATTAATAAGTCTGTTATTAATAATGCGTTCTAAGATTTTTGATATTGACGGTAATACCGCTATAGGACGGTAGTTATCGACACAGTTTCCATTTCCATTCTTGTGTATTGGGTGTATAATCGCTTTTTTGAGAGCTCGAGGAAAGGTACCAGTGCGTAGGCAGAGATTAAATAAGTGCGTAAGAGGTGGGACAACAAGTTGTTTGTAGCGTCTGAGAAAGTTAGACGGTATGTTGTCCCAGCCAACGGCTGAGTTTAATTTTAGCGACGTAACGAGGGTATCGACTTCACTTTCGTCGGTATCCAACATGACAAAAGAATGAAGCACCGAATTTGTGGAATCTCGGAACAGTTGAGTGTCAGGATGGTTATGGAAATTGGCAGCAAGGTTAGCGCCGATATTAGCAAAGAAATCGTTTACTTGGTTAACAGACTCTTGGGGGGAAGATGCACTCATAAGCAAATCAGTAGTAGGAGATTTATGCTTGGCAGTACAGGTGACTCTTTTGATAACCTGCCAGATCTTTTTATTATTATTGTCATTAACAGCCTCCCTAATTTCGGACCTTTCATACTCTCTTTTGAGCTTTTTAAGGACTTTGGTACAGAAGTTTCTGTATCTTTTATAAGTAATTAAGAGCACAGTGTTATTCGGAGTAAGCTTGAGCTTTTTATGCATTTCATCACGATTACGCATACAGCGAAGCATTCCCAGGGTCATCCAAGGCTTGAGCAAGCGATTGTGATTAGATACTCTAATAATAGTTGAATGGGAGTTTATGATGGAAGCAATAGTATTAAGTAATAAGTCGGTGGCTTCGTTAGGGTCAGTGCGTTCATAAAAGGGTTGAAGATCTAAACAATGTATGTTTTTATCGAGAGCGACATAGTCAATTCTGGAAATAGTCCTACTTTGCTGTTTAAAAGGTTTATTTGACTGAAGGCACAGTAACACGCAGTTGTGGTCAGTAACTGAGGAATCCATTACGATTGTAAACGCCGACATGTTGGTCTTTAGCAAGACATGGTCCAGACAGGCTGTTTCACGTGTCGGGGAGGAATGTGCCGGAAGTAGTCCATGAAAAGCCATAAGATTTAGATATTCAGCTATGTGATTGGGGCAGGGTGTACTAGTGATATCAAGGTTTATATCACCTACGACTACTATATTTGGATATGACGAGAGATCCACTAGGAGTGAGTTAAGGGAATTTAGAAAATTACCAGGGTCGCTGAAAGAGGGGGACCTATAGATACATACGAATGCCCTTTCGGTGCCTACCTTAAGCACTAGACAGCTTGCGTCCAAAAGTTTTGGTTCAAACACAGTATAATTGTCGAGGTTTTTAACATAAATAACGACTCCGTCATTCTGGTTTGAAACAAGCATAGTGTGATATTGGGAATAGCTCGTGATCGGTGGTATAACATAATTACTATGCTTGAGCCAGCACTCAGTCAGCACGATAATGTCAATATCTAAATTTACCCTGGTTAAGAGAGCTAAAAAGGAATCAGAATTAGCGTTGATGGACCTGATGTTCTGGGTTACTAATTTTAACTGTTTACAAGGGTCACCAATATACAAAGAACACTCCTCCGGTTTACAACATATGGAACTTGAGACTGAAATTTGATCAATATTATGGTTTAACTCAATTATATTATCCAACATTATTAAAAGTAAGCAATTTACGTATAATTATGGGCTTATGTAGATAATATGTAATACGAACCGATTTGACAGGAGAGATAACCATGTTGTAGTAAGCAACTTTCCTTAAGATAACGCAAATGGGAAAAATATTAACCGAGGGATACCAGGTGAGATAGTGAATATCAAATGTGTGAGTGTGTAGAACTGAGTGTGGCTGTGGTGTAAGAAATGTGTGTTTTTTGGTGTGATTGTAAAGTGATGTTGGAAGGGGTTTGGCATTTTTACATTGTAGCAACATATAAATTAAATCGATTGCGATTTTTAGAGGGTAAAGTGTTATCAAAAATACATAACAATCGAAAAAACAAACTGAGTAGAGTATAAACAAAATTGGCATGCACATGGAATTAATACATAGTCAGGCTTCTTTAGAAAGGGCTTCGATTTGAGATTCTGATTTAACAAGGATTGATTGATCACCATCAACCCTCCTCACAAGCACTTTACCATCAGTAATCCAGCAGTACTTAATTTTCTTTTCTTTCTTCAGCTGGCGCGCTAGGTAGAAAAGTTTTCTCGCGTTTATAGTAAGATGTTCTGTGAGATAAATCGGACTTGTATTCCCTTCTGAACCTGCATGACTCATATTGAGTTTGTTGTGCTGGTTGGACCTGTTCAGGTCTTTAACGGCGTTCAGAAGTATGTTTTTCACGTAAAGATGAGACAATTGGATAATAATGGGTCTGTTTGAGTCTTTTCTAGAGTCTTTTCGACCAGGAAGTCGATATATATCGTGGATGTCCATTGGTTGAATACTAATATTAAGTGACTTCGATATGTTAGTAATATAATTTATAAGGTCCAGTTTATTTTCCTTAAGTTTATAGGGCACATTTCTCAATTCAACGGTAGTCAATTTTGAGACACGAAGCAGCTCTTCAACCTTTTCTTGCAGGGAAACTATGTAATCATGATTTTCCAGACAGTTTTTTTCCAGAGTTTTTATTTTGGTGCGGAATTCATCGTGTTGAAGAGAAATAGCCTCTAGGCTCCTCTCAATGCTAGCCAGTGAAGTGTCCATCTTGTGCTGTATGGAAGCAAACATTTGCCTAATTTCTTCTTTAAAATCATCAAAATCGTCTCTTGTGACATTGTCGTAGCGGCGCAAGTATGAAGTTTAAGACTCTTTAGCCATCTCAGATTATAATAAAAATAAATATCTATGGTTAGGGGTTACTGAGAAATCCCGTATGTTTCTACTCTACTCTAGTTATTTGATTTTAGTGATAGCTGTTCGACAGGAATAATCTGTAGGAATGTTGTGCCATTAGGTATATGCAGGAACGCAGATGTTCACTAAAACTATAAATTCGCAAGCATTGGGAAATGGTCACTGTTAGTAGCAAAGGTTCCTCTTTTCATTGGTGTATATTTTATGGCTATTGGGCGCCAAGAATTCTTTAACTTCGGTGCGTAAGACTAAGTGGTCACCTTCTTAGGTCATTCACTCCATACTGACTACCAATTGCCAAAAGTTGTGGTAATAGGAAAGGTTCTCCTTGAAAGCTCATTCCATCTTAACGCTATTAGGGGATGCAGCAGGCTTAACGTTCTGTCCGGGCGACCGACTCTTAAAAAACATTGTTCCTAAAATGGCATCTAGGAGGCCAATGTTTTAAAATGTCAGTTTATAGGCTTAAAAGGTGATGTTTGCAAGACACATAATTAAAGTCAATTAATTGACGAAATATCAGAATTTCAATAATAATTAATTACTCACATTTAGAGTTCTGTAGCTCCTTACGTACTAACAATCAAGAAAATTCGTCGTAATCTATACTTATAATAAATCTGTAGAAGTGAAAATTCTGTACATTGAAAATATCAAAAAAATAAATGGCAGGGGGTGTTACTAGACCGACAACGAACCCAAAAATGTGATTAAAAAATGTTTTGTCTGTCTGTCTGTTTGTTCAGGCATCACGCAAAAACTACCGGTTCGAATACGATGAAACTTGGTATAATTATCTTAATATCCTGGGCACCACACTGGGTACTTTTTATGCCGGAAAAGTATCTTCTAAATATATAAAACTCTAAGGTGACTGACTGACATAGTGATTTATCAACGCACAGCCCAAACCACTGGAGGGATCGGGCTGAAATTTGGCATGCAGGTAGATGTTATGACGTAGACATCCGCTAAGAAAGGATTTTGATAAATTCTACCCCCAAGGGGATAAAATAGGGGATGAAAGTTTGTATGAAAAATCTTATTCCTTGAGTTAATAAACTTGAAACTTAGCACGAATACTTATCTAAATAAATTATGAAGATTGTCAGTTTTCTTTTTCTTCTAAACTACCCCCTAATAAGGGATTGGGGGGTTTCAAAGTTTGTATGGAAGAATTTTAGCGCGCAGTCCGGTTGACTCGAAACTCAGTATTTATACCTAATATTGAAACTAAAGAATAATGTGTATCAGGGTTTTTTGAAAATCTACCCCTGACGGGCTGAAATAGGGTAGTCAATTTTTCAGGGGAGGATTTTACTGCATGGCTTGATTAACTCGAAAATTAGTATAAATAATCTTTGAGTCAAGTTATGAATACATCCCAAACGATTTTTTTTAAATTCCGCCCCTGTGCCCCCACAGGCAAGTTCAGGCATCACGCAAAAACTACCGGTTCGATTACGATGAAACTTGGTATTATTATTCTTTAATATCCTGGGCACCACACTGGGTACATTTTATCCCGGAAAAGTATATACAATAAAAAACAAACTTAATTTTGCGGTTCGATCCCAATACCCGATTACCACTGTCTGTACTGTACCAACCGCAAATACTAAGTTTGTCGTAGGTTGGGTCACCCGCAGTGGAGTTCATTTTTATTCCTTTTAGTTTTTAGAGTTATTTAGGTTTATTATTATATGAGTCGTAGGTATAGATTTTAGTTTTAAAGTATAGGTAGTAGGTATATTTGATAGTGTACGTAGTGACCGTAGGTTATTTCATAATACTGTTAGGTAGGTTTAGTCATTCGTATAGATATTAGTTTTTAGGGATTTTGCTTATTTATTGAGTTTAGATTAGTTATCATCAGAAATAGGTTTATTTAGGTAGGTAGGTATTTAATTTTCTGTTATTGAGTTTTTTTTTTTTAAATTAGTTAGGTACTTAGGTAAAGATATCATATAGGTACCCTCTTAATCACCACTAATGAGACACAATTGGTTTTCTATTGTAATTAGCCACAAAGGGCCCGCGACATAGATGGCATTCTGGGGAAGCACATACATTTTATCCTGTTAGCACGTTCCCGTGGGTAAATTTCCGACATCCACGCGGGCGAAGCCGCGGGCAGAAGCTAGTTAATAATAAATATGTAAAGTTGTCGAAAATTTACCATTGACGGGACAAAAACGGGTAATTCGGTTTTTAAGGGGAGGATTTGAACTTGAAACTGTATGTTACATTTTCTCGCCTTAACCACTGAACTTCTGATTTTTATTTCTTCTTTTTGGCATAGATATAGGTAGATGGCATCCTGGGGAAGCACATACTTTTTATCCTGTTATCACGTTCCCGTGGGATAATTTCGACATCCACGCGGGCGAAGCTGCGGGCAGAAGCTAGTAAGAAGTAATGTTCTCGGTGAGATCTGTCCATTGGTACCTATGTATCTTAATGCTATTGGGTTTCAGCCTGTCTATTCTGTAAAAATGACAACGTGAAAACTTAGGTGAAGTGAGCTTGAAATGAGCTGTCAGTCCACCTGACGCTTGGGATTGACACTATTAGCAACTCACTTTAAGCTCACTTCACCTAAATTCTCAGTGAGATTTCTACAGAATAGTACTGCAGGGCAGATTCGCCCAATCGCCTTTGTCTTGCCTAAGTAAAGGGTAGAAGCATGTTTGTAGATTTTAATAAGAACATTCATTCTTACAAGGTGTTTTGAGCATTATTTTGCACTAAGTGTTAATTGTTTTACACTTTAACATGAATTTAACAGTTTAGCATTTGTAAAATCATTTCTGAAACTATGGGTTAGTACTTTGAAGACAGTGGCGTAACTTCAGATCAGAAGCCCTGGCGCAAAGACGAAACTAAGCCCCCGTCACCCATCTCCTGGCGTGATTTATTTTCATAGGTACTCAAGTTGTTGTTTTTTCAATCTCAAGTTGTCAACGTTTATTATTTTCTTCGGGTGACACTTGCATTTTCTGTCTAACTATACTAATAACAAACTCAAAAACTCAAACTCAAATCATTTATTTCAATTAAACCATTTCAGGAATTTTTGAATTGTCAACATTTTAAATAGTCAGTCGGTTAGTCAGAAACTGAAGCTAGTTGCCCATTCCAAAACGTAGATCTCTTTGGAGAAGAACGGGCAAGAAACTCCAAGGACACTCTTTTAAATCAAGATATTATTACAAAATCCTGGGTACATTATTCTTTATTGCTTCTACATATATGTGAGAACAATGAAAAAAGAACAAATTAAATTATAAAATTAAAAATAAGCCCTGGCAGTTAAGAGATGACCAGTCTCAACCGATGGCGCCCGTTCACGAACATGACGCGTGGATCAGCACCACCCAGCTCAACCATTTTGTAGGGAACCGAATGATCCAACACACACGCCACCACCAGTGAGACATTTAAGTGAGCATGAACAATACTGAAGAGTTTATTTGTTTGAACGCGCTAATCTCTGGATATACCGGTCGGATTTGAATTTGATAGCCCAATTCTTGATGAAGGCTATTTAACATCACGGCACGAGCCGGGGATAAAAAAGTCAGTAAGAATGTTAAGCAAAAATGAAGTTTTAGCGCAAGCAGGCGATGCGTGCGACGAGGTGGTTCAGGGGAATAAGAAATCCCATCATTAAAATAGGCCTTAATTTCACAATAATTAAAAATTATACTATCATCAGTCTGGTATATGTATAGTCCTTCCATAGTTCAAGGTAACCGATCCACTATAGCCAACCAAACCCATCGCCGAATATATTTCGTTTCCATGTTCTACAATAGTCTTGCACCAACCAGCCGGTCGATTCTGTAAAAATCTCACCGTGAAAACTCAAGTGAAGTGAGCTTGATGTGAGTTGTCAGTAGTGCCAATCCCTAGCATTATTTGGAATGACAGCTCACTCCACGCTCACTTCACCTAAGTTTTCACGGTGATTTGGTTACAGAATCGCACTGCAGGAGTTGTCCTTGGGTGCACTTGCATAGTGCCTACTGGGATAATCGGCGGCTGGTGCCTCCTCATCATTTAAAATTGTGTAAGGGCCTCTGCGAGTTGGCTTCGGCCGCTGGTACGCCTTCTAAAGTTCCGGGACCCCAGGGTTCCGAGATATGTCAAAGATAAAAAATAATATAATAGTTTACAAGATTATTCATGTTATTGTGTATTTTATTCTAATATCATATTGTACATAAGATATAAAAAAATAGTTATGTTTGTTCCTAGTATTTATCTAGTTACCTAAGTGACCCAGAAATGCCCTCCATAGTGAGAAAAGAATTTATGTTTCAAACAGAGGCATTTTGGCAGTTCGGCACACCTCAAAAATTCCCTCAAAAAAATGTGAACATGAGGAGGAAGTCCTCATTCCCCGAAGTTGAAATTAAATACGCTCCCAAAAATCAAGAATGGTGTGACAAAGCCTATGGTTAACTTGTCGCATCAGCTATTGGACATAAAGCAAGGGACAACTTGTCCCTTGCTTTGTCCAATAGCCGATGATGTCCCGGACAACACCGGATAGAGCCGATGTGGATCTAGGTACTAAACTTTGAAAAAGGAGTAATAGTAAACTTAATGCTTTTAGTATTTTTCATACCGATTTTGCATACCGATTATACGGTGAGCCGTGAGACATGCTGAACTTCTACAATGTATAATGTAACGTAACACCCTGTAACCATGTTTCTGGCAAAATAAATTAATCTTATTCTTTCTCGTTAAGAAGTAGGTTATTGACATTAAACCAGTTAACTGCTTTTGCGAGGGTGCTATTTACAATATCAGTCAACACTGATATCATGATGAGGCGAGTCATTTATACAAGATGAAATTGAATAAGTGCGCCAAATTAAAATATCTAAATCAACGTGTTATAAAGTAAATTTAGAGCATATCATTAAGGAAAAGGACGCACATACGTGCTCGTAGGCGACCGATTTAGCAACGTCGTCGTGCGCCCTTTTTTTCGTAGAAATTTCGGTCAAAATTAGGTAAATACCACCAGTTA
The DNA here is from genome assembly GCA_945859715.1 of Apamea sordens. Lineage (NCBI taxonomy): Eukaryota > Metazoa > Arthropoda > Insecta > Lepidoptera > Noctuidae > Apamea > Apamea sordens. Next base: position 9,713,529 of record OX244006.1, on the reverse strand, counting down.
AACGCGTTACCAACTTGCTTCATGTTGTGAAGTCTGCGGTGACAGATTGGCTATCGGGCGCGCTCTAAAATTGATACTTTATTTTTCTTAGGACTTTTCAATCATCAGAAGGCCAATTCTCGTAATTTAAAACGTTCAAAATCTAGTCGCAGTCTCATCTCGGCGACAAAAAAATGTCAAAAACTTGTCAAAATGTAGTGAAATTAGACGTATTTTTGACAGATTGAGACTGAGATCAGACTGTGAACGTTCTTAATATTACGAGAATTCATCTTTAATCTTCTTCTTCTTTTATTCTTCTTCAATCTCATAACTTTATTTGAGGAATAATTTTGAAATTTTGACAGTTATTAATTCATACAAAACCTGCCAAAGGTCAATTTTATTCCTCGAATAATAGTTATCAGGCGATGGAAAAATCAGCCCATCTTACCCATTTAATTTAATAATATCGAAAAAAAATTTTTTTACTGCCTCGACGATATTTCGGTTCTCCTTGAAGGCAATAACTTAGTTTGCACTATCTAAGATGATAATAACACAATTTTCTTCAAAAATGTCGATTTCGGAAATGACAATTTATAATGATTCTGGAACAGTTACTGCGCCTCCTATTTCGATTTGAAATTCGAAAACCAAAAAATTGGCCAAGAATTGAGCTCTGGAAAAAATACTTGTAGGAATGATGGAGGGGTCCATTACTACAAGTATTTTTCCGTTAACAACAAATTCTCTACTATCACTAAAGTATGAAGTAAGAAGATCCAGAGAAGCGTTCCGGATTCCCTAGTGGTGTAGTTTCCTGATTAATGTTTCAAGTACCTAGAACGCAATCGGATGCCTTAGACAAATCGCTGAAGAGACAGCATCGCATTTATCCTCCCATGCCATTATAAACATATCCTAAAAGTTCAACACTCAGTACTTGAACATCCCCTTGTAAAACCGAACTGTTCGTTATGCAATAGTTTGTGTTTATTAAAAAAAAAATCATTTGATTTTAAATAACTTTTTCAAAATGTTTTACTAAAATATATCTATAATTAGTAGGGTTTGATGCACTACCCGATTTAAACATCTACATCGCCACATGCGGACTACGCATCACACTGACGTCACACAAAATCCTACATAGCGCAAGCAGACATACCGCATACATTCAGAATCCTACATACCACGAGATCAGTATATAAGTATACAACATCCCGACATCCATCGTTGCGTAGTAGCCCACCAGACACAACAACCGTCTGGTCGAAGGAGCCTTCCTTTTCTATGCAGTATGACTGAACTTTTCACCCTGTTCCTCATACCTCTATAACGGTATTATATTACTATTTTTTATAAGATCATGAAACTCATCACGGTCAATACAATTATTAAAACATCTCAATTGAGAACCTCCTCCTTTTTTTGAAGTCGGTTAAAAAATAACAGCTAAGGTGCTACCACGTTTATAATGGACTAGCATCGTCCTATTCAATTGAAATTACCCCGTAGATCTGCGGTATTTTTAACATTTAACGTGTGAAAGGTTTTAATTATATCTTTACAAGACTCTGCAGGTGATGAGTTTAGAGATTTAGGTAGTAGTCGATACGGAATCTTTGCAAAAAAAAAATCATAGGCCGCGGTGGCTTGACAATCCGATTGAATTATATTGACATCAGTAGCATGGCTGTAGTAGATAATAACTTATTTATTATAGGAGGTCGTAGATTACCCTGACCACGTCAATAACCCAGTTTCGGTATTTTCTGAACTATAGGTCCTAGAGAAAAACGCTAACCGGAACTTCGGGCAAAACTTTAATGAAAACTAAAATGACGTCAATTTTTTTAAAAAAATCTGTCAAGACAACTTAAAGTCCGGCCAAGTGCGTGTCCCACGCACAATGAAGGGTTCCGTAGTTGGAGTGAATTTATCCCAAGAAAACTTGAGAGGTGTCAAGGGACACCCGGATGGAACGAAGTTCAAAGAGAGAGAGAGAGACAGACAGAGAAACACGCGCACGGCGCACGGCTTACAACTATAGCAAAAAGTGTCGTTCCAACTTTTGGTCTTAATTTTTTCCGTCTAGCCTCCTTTCGCAACGCGCGATAAGGAACTTCGTTCCAAAAAAACTTAGCATTGTAGTTGAAAAACATGTTCTCCCATACATAAATTCCAATTGAAAAGGGTAAGTTGGTCGACTATTAATCGTTAACTTGTAGGCCTACTTAGCAGTCATAGTTTTCCTTTTTTCGTTATACATATACCTACAGGTGGTCCAAAACTGACAAAACTGAGGTGGAGGGACATCGACGCTCAACGTTAACAGGTTGAGCGTCGATGTCCCTCCACCTCAGTTTTGTCAGTTTTGGATTCAGTACATGGTTCAGAAGTATTTCGTTGGTAATTTAAACAAAAATTCCTGTGCCATGCATCTTGACCGCGTAGGTATGCCGCACTTGTCTATAGAGCCGACTTTTTTTGACCGATTTTTTTTGATAACCGACAAAAAAATTCTAGAATCTAGGGGTCTTACTACAAAAACTTAAACACTTGTTGAACGAGTGTTTAATGTCAGTGTTATGTCAAAGTCCATATAATTATGTCGTGTTTAAAAGGTGTTTAGCCTGAACAACTGATAAACACTGTTTTGTGGTAGTCAGGCATAAGTCTAGAATCATGTGCTGAATTCATAGTTTGAGTTTGCGCGTCGCTATCCCTACCACCCTGTATACTAAGGCCGTGAATTTTTTCACATAGCTATCCAAAAACAAGCATTTCGCTGGCACTTGACTCTAACAAAAATTAGCAGCTTTATATTTCACAAACAGACTCCTGAACCGAAAAATAGTTTTAACACACCTGCAATATTTATAAAAGACCTTTCCAACCACACCATAGGATAGACGAAAAAAGTCCCATACCCACTTTACGTACCGTATAGGGAAGGCATCCAATTTTCAAGTTTTTGTTTTCCACTTCGTCTGTGTGATTAATAATAGGGGTTAAAGTATGAAATTGCCGTTTTATTGTAATAGGTACTTCAAATTGACATAGAACCTTCATGGTTTGAGATTTTTGAGTGAAACTTTTTTCCTAAACCGATGAAACCTATGAAGTTCTTCTTTTAAAAAATGTGCAACATTCGATTATCGACTTACAGTTGTTTTTTTTATTTAGCTTAGACAAGAAAGATGGACACTTCGAAAATTCTTTACGATTGTGGATTCTTTACGATAACCGTAAGCGAAAAATGCAATGGCTGACCCCAGGTCAAACACCGCAACAGTGTCCTAAAGCAAAGCTTACCAATAAAAAGGTAATGGTAACTGTTTGGTGGCCTCAGCATGGTGTTATTAACTATAGCTTTCTCCGATCTGGTCAAGCAATAATGGCAGATGTCTACTATGCTGAACTCCGAACAATGATAGCAAAACTAGCAGTGAAACAGCCCCGACTCATGAATCAATCTTCACCATAATTGCTCCATGATAACGCGAGACCTCATACAGCACGAGAAACCGTTTTAACTCTACAGGAACTGCAATTAGAAACCATTCGCCACCCTCCGTATTCGCCAGACCTTGCTCCAACGGACTACCATTTTTTTTTTTGTGATTTTGACAATATTCTACGTGATAAAAAGTTTTCTTCTCAGGAGGCAGTACAAAATGCTTTCACACAGTTTGTCGAATCTAGATCACGAGAGTTCTATCGCAAAGGCATAAATGACCTTCCTATTAGATGGCAGCAATGTATAGAAAATAATGGTAATTATTTTGATTAAATAAATATGTTATATTATAATTATTATGATTTAAAAGAGTGTCCATGGAGTTTCTTGCTCGTTCTTCTCCATAGGTACCTACTACGCTTTGGAATGGGCAACTAGCTTCATCTTTTTGACTGACCGACCTTGACAATTCAAAAGTGCCTGTAATTGGTTTATTTGAAATAAATAGTTTGAGTTATATTTAAAAAAAAACGAATTTCAATTTTTTAGTACAAATCGGCAATTTCATACTTTAACCCCTAATATGGTATACTCATGCCAAATTACAGATTTCTAGTACTAAGAGTTTGTGAGCTAAGCCGCGGACAGGCAGACTGACGGACATGGCGAAACTATAAGGGTTGTTTGTTGACGACGGAACCCCAAAAACTGGCCAAGAGCGCGTCGGGACTCAGGCTATCGGCAATTATGGTTCCAGAATCAAAATTTAGACTTAAGAAACCTGGGAGACAAAGGGGGGCGCTCATTTTTCGCAAATTGTAAACTACATCTAAACGCATCTTCAGAGCAAACTGAACATTCAAAAATATATATATGTCGGAGTCATTCGGTGGACGGCACGGTTGGCGCAGTGGTTAAGCGATTGACTGCTGCGCTGCGTGTCGCGGGTTCGATTCCCGCACGGAACAAATATTTGTATGACCTACATGTATTTGTTCCGAGTCTGGGTGTTTTTCTATCTATAATATGTATGTATTTACAAAAAAAATGTATATAAGTAGTTTATCAGCCATCTTGTTACCATAACACAAGCATTAGGTTGCTTAGCTTGGGACTAGATGGCGCTGTGTGAAATGTCCAGGGATATTATTATTATTCGTATGACTGATCGGGACGCCAGCGCCATCTGGTGGCGTTCGACAGAGTCTAGTCTGAGTTCGTGGGAGTCGAGGAGAGCGAGCAGCGAAGTGGAGCGGCTCTCTTGACCGTTGGACATCTCTCTCGCGTTCCGTATCTAGTCGAGTTGTGTACCTACAATGTGTGATTCGCTAGTGTGATTAATTTGTTCGTAAAATTATAATCTGATTTGAACTGCAAACGGTGTTTCTATTGTGCAATAACCAAACTCTACCCATAGTACGCCCACAGCAATTAAAATATGGCTGATGCTAACGAGACCTTCTCCGTCATATATATTTTTCAAGAGTTACGTTATCTGGCATCCAAGTCAGTCATCGGGTCCTCGTCATCAGGTAAATTGTATAGGACTCGTTGACACACATCTAATGAGCCCACACTCGATGGGTTCCTATGTTATGGGTTTGGTTTCCGCACTTAGTCCTTCAGGTGGACCATTGTGCGTGAGCCATGGTGGCTATGGTGGTGTCGGTGGTTATTCCAACCAGCCCACCTCCCTCCAGAAGCTTATTAGGTCTCCTGGTCTGTCGAGAACATCTGTGTAGGATCTGGGTGTCCCGAGGGTTTTTGATCTAATCTGGGTGACGCCTGTGCACTCAAAGAGCACATGCGCAACGGTTTCATCAGCCTCCATGCAGGCTCTGCACACTCGATGGGTTTACTAGAAACTATTTAAGAGTTCAGTTATCTAGCATCCAGGTCAGTCATCAAGTCCTCGTCATCAGGTAAAATGATCAGGACTCGTTGAGACACATCTAATGAGCCCACACTCGATTGGTTTACTAGAAGCTATTTATTAGTTCAGTTATCTAGCATCCAGGTCAGTCATCAAGTCCTCGTCATCAGGTAAAATGATCAGGACTCGTTGAGACACATCTAATGAGCCCACACTCGATTGGTTTACTAGAAGCTATTTATTAGTTCAGTTATCTAGCATCCAGGTCAGTCATCAAGTCCTCGTCATCAGGTAAAATGATCAGGACTCGTTGAGACACATCTAATGAGCCCACACTCGATGGGTTTACTAGAAGCTATTTAAGAGTTCAGTTATCTAGCATCCAGGTCAGTCATCAAGTCCTCGTCATCAGGTAAAATGATCAGGACTCGTTGAGACACATCTAATGAGCCCACACTCGATGGGTTTACTAGAAGCTATTTAAGTGTTCAGTTATCTAGCATCCAGGTCAGTCATCAAGTCCTCGTCATCAGGTAAAATGATCAGGACTCGTTGAGACACATCTAATGAGCCCACACTCGATTGGCTTACAAGAAGCTATATAAGAGTTCAGTTATCTAGCTTCCAGGTCAGTCATCAAGTCCTCGTCATCAGGTAAAATGATCAGGACTCGTTGACACACATCTAATGAGCCCACACTCGATGGGTTTACTAGAAGCTATATAAGAGTTCAGTTATCTAGCTTCCAGGTCAGTCATCAAGTCCTCGTCATCAGGTAAAATGATCAGGACTCGTTGACACACATCTAATGAGCCCACACTCGATGGGTTTACTAGAAGCTATATAAGAGTTCAGTTATCTAGCTTCCAGGTCAGTCATCAAGTCCTCGTCATCAGGTAAAATGAACAGGACGGCATTATCAGACCCTGATCACATCTTTCTTTCTTTTCTTTTTAAAAATAACGTTGCCCCACACTAGGAATTCTCTCTTCTATCTATAACGACCATTCCAAGACATTGAGACCAATCCAAGGAGCCCAAACATGATACCTCTGCAGTACTTTAAATGCGTTGGATGTCCTGAAAATTTCAGGACATCCAACTCACTGCAACACTGCAACTTCTGCAGCAGCAGTTCAATGTTACTATTTTCTTCTAATATCATTGAAGTAACGAAACAAATTTTGACTTGATCACACCTGTGGAAGATGCTCACATCCATTCATCAACTAGAAAAGAGCTGATAATCTTCAAACGGCTGAACAGATTTTCTTGAAACGTAGCTAAGAACACTCTCGTTCAAGTTGTGAAGATAATATTGAGTTAGTCTTCGATTATTAAAAACACGCTTGATCCGTTCCTTAGGAGTCAACTTAATTGCCGCCAAAATCCAAATGTTTGCTTAAAACATGCATGTTTATATTTTTGTTATATCAAGCCAAATACGAGTACCTTTCATTTTTGGCTTGATACTACGAAAATACAAAAAAAAACGTAAAGAAACACTAAAATAACAATCGCACGATAAAATAAATACGTAAAGAAAATCGTAGCACTTTGCTACGATTGCTACGAAGTTATCACTTTGGCGTAGAGCCTAAATTACTTTAGATCGGTGGACGGGGCTGGATTATGTTTCAATGAATCCATAAAAAAGATAATTATATCTACACTATACAGTAAGACTGGTCGGTATCAGACAGTGACAAAGACACTAAAATTTAAGCAATACTTATTAAATTAAACAAAAGACATTGTAAAATTGACTACGGCGTAGCGTCAGCCGATCGATTCTGTAAAAATCTCACCGTGAAAAGTTAGGTGAAGTGAGCTTAGAGTGAGCTGTCAATTGTATCAATCCCTAACATTAGTTGGACTGACAGCTCACTCCACGCTCACTTCACCTAAGTTTTCACGGTGAGATGGTTACAGAATTGCACTGCAGCATTGTGAAAGTTTTAATTAATTTAATAATCTCACAAATAAGTTTTTATGATGCAATTGCATTTGACATTCAATACATAAGCCTTGATCTTGAATGTCAATTGTAAGAAATTTTTAGGTTATCCAGTAAGAAAGAACAGTAAGTCCCTGATAGAAATAGAGATATTTGGATGGTGACATTTTCGCTGATAAAATGGGAATGGAGATGATTATAGGGAAAGTACGGACGCCAGCAGGTCAACCTACCCGAAACTGTCAGATTTTCCCAATCAACATTGAACCTAATGCTTTAGCAATAAAGTAAAAAATCTATTAAAGAAATCTGACAGATTGTAGTAGCTTGATGTGCTGGCGTCTGTACATAATTCCTTCCAGCCTGTCCTTTGCTGCCCTCCCCCAGCGATACCCTAAGCCGAGGTCCGTACCCCACAGGGGGTCCCTCAGCGTGTAGTCGCATAGCTTTTAAGTTTTTAAGGCTCTGGATGGAGTCCTTCATTTATTCATACACCCACAGGCAGATCCTGCGAACTGCGAGATGCCATTCCCAAAACAAAAAAATAAATAGCAAAGCGTATTTCATGATTAGTTTTGGTTTGGAGATATTACGAGTATAACTATTATGAGTACAAATATCATAACTTTTGGCCATCCGGAAACTTGAGCACCGATTTTTTATTTATGTAACAACAGTAAACTATTCTAATATAATAAGTTAAAATGAGAAAGTAACAAGTGAATGTCGGGTGTAGAAAAAGAGGCATGAAAGTAGAATAAATGCTGTGGAAATGCGATCCTTATTTTTTTTTATTGACAATGGGCTCACTCTTGACATCAATCCAGCCCAGAGGCAGGGATGAGATCTACGGTGGAACGAGCTTACCCAGAAAGCCTATTCACTCTGGCCTTGAAGAGATTCGGGTTGTATGAACTCGGGAATGCAGACGCAGGCAGACGATTCCTCTCCTTAGCTGTGCGCATCAGAAAAGATGACGAGAAGCGTTTAGTGCGTATATATGGCATATTAACCAAATAAGGGTGGTATCCCGCAGTGCGTCTGGACTCTCGATGGTAGAAAGGTGAAGGCGGGATGAGCTCATGTAGCTCTTGAGCACACTCCCCGAAGTACAGTCTGTAGAAGACGGACAGACAGGCGACACTTCGCCGGTGAGCCAAACTGTGAAGCTTTGCCTTCACCAGCTTTTTATCTCTCCTTGTAAAGTAAGTATGTGTGGTGTGACTATGAATTATAGGCTGAGAAATTATGTGATAACGCAACGTTGCGATTTAAAAGATGTACTGCCATACATTGATAAGAGTACGCTTATATGGATTGGTCATGTTGAGAGGATGAATGAAAGGCGACTTATAAAAGGTTTACAAAGCAGATGTGAGGAGTCCTAGAGATATAGTGACCTTATTGTGATGTTCAGGTGCGTAGTATGTACTCGCAACCGGCGTGGGTGTGTGACGAGATGTATGTATGAACGTAACCGAAGCAAAAAGAGTATGTAAGGATATGTATGAGTATGTAGCAGATGACGATCGGTCATTGTACTCAGTAGGTACTCATTATACCTGAATTGTTTTTTTGTTGGAACGAAGTTCCTTATCGCGCGTTGCGAAAGGGGGCTCGACGGAAAAAATTAAGACCAAAAGTTGGAATGACACTTTTTGCTATAGTTGTAAGCCGTGCGGCGTGCGCGTGTGTTTCTCTGTCTGTCTCTCTCTCTCTCTCTCTTATAGAAAGCAAGCCAGTTATACTTCGTCCCATCCGGGTGTCCCTTGACACCTCTCAAGTTTTATTCTATAACGGACGCTTTTAACGTGCACGTATTTCTACATCGTTCTCACATGGTTAATTTCAACACGAATGATGTAATCAAATATTTTGTAACAATTTTATGATTTAAAAGAGTGTCCATGGAGTTTCTTGTCCGTTCTTCTCCATAGGTTGGTATCTACGCTTTGGAATGGGCAACTAGCTTCATCTTTCTGACTGACCGACTCTTTGACAATTCAAAAGTGCCTGTAATTGGTTTAGTTGAATTAAATGATTTGAGTTTGAGTTTATGTATGAACCAATTTTTACTATGAAACCAACACAGAAATCGGAAAAAATCAGATAGTCTAGGCATTCATTTATAATCGCACAACTCGACAAAATGTAGGGAACAGCAAATAATATTTCGTGTTTGGTCCCGTGGTAAAAGTTGTTCATAATAATGTTCATAATAATAAAATTTTAATTAATTATTTTTTAGCTTGAGTACGTATAGTTTTTATTAAACATATTTGTTGGTATATTGGCGTAGGCTAGCTGACATATAGCAAATAATTTAATTTTATGTTCTGTGTCTTGTAATGTTAATTACTTAACATAGGCACCTATATATTGTATACAATCAAATTTTCTAACTGAACAGACAGCTGTGCTGCTGGGGAGTTTGTTGCGCCACTTCTTCTTCCCAGCGATAGCACTAGGAAGTGGTGAAGGGCGGGCGTTTTTGGGGGTTTGTCTTTAGTAATTTTGACATTCGAAAAGTGCTGATTCTCAGCCTAATTTGAATAAATGACTTTTGATTTTGAATTACCTCTTTTCAGGCTTTCAGTAGCTGCTTTTACCTATGCATTGTGTTTGAAGTCATGTTTTTATTTTATGAATGGATAATAGATTGTATCCCTTTTTCAAAATACCAGATCCGAGTGGTACAGTATGATAAAATATTTAAAAATATTTTTTTTTTTAATAATATTTTTTTTTTTTTAATATTTTACCTACCTTTTTTATCACACATTTTTTAGCGCACTCTCCACTACTCCATCCGACTGACCGACAAAAACCTTTAAAAACCGGTGTCGTTCACCATTTTAAAATGAAAACATTGATTTCATTTAATGAGTTTCAGCTACATTTTACGTTGGTAGACACCTATACTATACTAACAAAAAGACAGTAAAGCTACGGCCAGTTCTAGCACTAACTACAATAAATCATGTAGTACCCATTGCTTTCTTACTACTGCATACAAATCAGACAGAAATAATAATAATATCCCTGGACATTTCACACAGCGCCATCTAGTCCCAAGCTAAGCAACATAATGCTGAAAAAAAAAGGAAAACTAAAAAAAATATTGTGCACTTACGCTTCCAAACAGAATACCTACCATATTAATTTTGCTCGAAATGTTTTGTAGTAAAAACATACCTACAGACTACCTAACTAAATACAATAGATAAAGAACACAGAAGTTTAAAGTCAGTGATTGTTCACATATACATACATACAAATTATATATCAATATAAGGGGAATGCGATAAAGTAGCCCGAGAATTTCAAACTTCTCTTTGCTTGGAGATGTAACATATATACCTAGCCTTTTGAACGCCAGAGCATAAACGCACGCGCGTGCCCGCCACGCCAAGCCACAATTTCACCGCAAATACCTACAAAAAGAATAGGGATTCCAAAATGACTTAATTGTTTATTTCGTGATAAAGTGCACCGCAATTTTTTGTCACATATTTGTGTCGTTGGCGTACAGGGCACGCCCTTGCTTGTCACGTATATGTGACAATGGCGTTCAAAAGGATAGGTAGATATTTCAAAAAACCTGAGGTTTCGTTAGTAAATAAAACTTAAAGAAACAAACATGTTGTTGATTTCTTGATTATTCAGGCGGGTACCACATCTCCGCTGCGTAACTATACAGCGAAACCGCAGTAGTTCCGCCATGACTTGTCAAATGTTCGACAAGCGAAACTGCCTCGTCTTACGCACAGATTTGATTATGATTATATCTCTTTCCTGCGTGTATTCGCCGATATCTGTTTGGAAGCCAGTTACACCTCCGCGCTCAGCTCGCTATTTTGTTGCGGTGCCGCGTTTTGTTTCGCGCTATCTGTGGCAGTCGACAAGTTTATAAAGCGAAACTATTTTTTTTTTTGCAAAATTTTGAACTTTACGGTAAAACTGGTCTAAGAGGTCTGAAGTTGACCTATACTGTATTTCCTAAGTCGGAAGCGACGACATTTTGCTCCGATTGCTACAATTCAACTGATTCTATACTGATTTGATTTTTTTTTCTGAATGTTTCTTAGCGGAATTCGTTAAACGGTTCCCCATCATTATTTTTACAGCGGCGGAGGTGTACCAAGGTCCTCATAAGTAAATAAGTACTACAGATACATTTTTGATGAACATACATTATACAAATCTCGACCTAACACAGAGCTGGGTCTCAAGTCTGCTATTACAATAGTGTCAGAATGGTCTATCATTGATTTCATAATTGTTGATTTTGACAAGGTAATCTACTAATATAATGGCGTCATTATGACTTTCCAGTGGTCAACCACTGACAATCCATTGAAAGAAATGGCATAGAATGGTAATCTCGAACATAATGATAAATGAATGACTGACTTACATAAAACACTTGACTTGTATAAAACACTAATAAATAATATGTAAAAATATATATAAATGAAATTTGGCATAAATAAAGTGGTAGTTTTTCGAAAATCATTTCTACTAACGGGTTTTATAATAAAGGTAATACGACAATGTCATTATGACACAATTCTATTACGAGACTATTGACCGACCAATGATCGCCATTAAGAATTTAGCAGATTACAAACTTTAAGCAAAATGACAATGGGATGGGAATGGGATCGTGTTGGAATGACGAATTTATAAAAATAGCAGACTTGGGGCCCTGTAATAAAATGTAGGAGGCTAAGTAAGCGCATCCCTTTAAAAACACAATACGAACACAAATCAAAAGAAAAGCATTCAATATCGAGGACGATGATCTTGATTTCTTCCAAGTAGTTTCTTCTCGATGAGTTACACTAAATACTCATTGATAAGCACTGAAGCAGCAGGAGTAATCACAAACACTCCTGCGGCACTAGTACTTAGGAACAAGACTTAGTTTTCTTCTGACTTCTAGCTTCTTTCTTCTCGATCTTCCTCTTCTTTATTACAGAAGAACATGTAGCCGAATTTTAAAATCTTCTGGAAGAAATTACCTAAGTATAAATCTAAAGAAAACAACTCTTAATGTTAATTTTTAACAATTTTGGTCCTAAGCTTAAAAAATATAGACATACATAAATCACATTATGTCAAGAAAAGAAAGAGTACAGTCTACTTATTCCTAGATCAACAAACTATCGTTGATCGAAGAGTCTATTAAATAATTTAAACCATAAACGAAAAAGAAGATCAGTATAAATGAGATTCATTTCGACTCTGCGTTCTCTAATTTCAGCTGGCATTATAACGGTTAAGATACAGTCCTATGACACACAGACACACAGCATGCTTATGTGGTTCCGTCAGCACCTTTCGGGTACGGTACCCTAACTACTGGTTACTGATAGCTTCATCCCAATGCTGGGCAAAGGCCTTCTGACTTCCAACTCTAAAAATTACTCAAAAATTACACACTACTTTTCCATACCAACGGAAAGAGAGTTACAACAGACAAAACGCTCCCGAGTTTAAACAGTAATAATGACAATTAAGACTGTTAAACACCATGGTAGGTTAAATACCTACTCGTCTGCTCGCCATGATTCACTCACTGACCGCAATGTACAGCCAACCACACATGTGCTCCACACTTGATTGGCGAAAACTGCCCGTATTGCTACAAAATGGAGCCGCTCTGTCAACGTCAAATTATTAACATGACGTATGTTTGACTGTACTACATTACTACATAATACAGGCAACGCACATTACTCATATAGGCAGCAATTTAAAATAAGAACTTGTAACTTGACGCTTCATAAGCAGAGGACTAATTAGGTTTTATTAGTATTACATTTCTACTTCATTCAACTCTAATCATTTGACGTCATATTACTATGCGGCTGCAACTGCTGCTAAGTACCATCTTGTACCTTGTGTCCCAAAACTTGCAACCTACGCGACCACTGCAATGCCAATGACAACGCCGTAGAAGTAAAAAAAAAAAACGAACAATCCCTTTAATTTAAAAGTTCTAATAAAGCATATTGTAGCGTGCGTACACGCAGCCAGCGCGCTGCGACAAACATCTGTACTAAATAATTGTGAATCCAGACGGAGTTAATTGGTCCCTCTGTCCATGCCAACAATGTCTATATTTTGCACAGATAGCCCCACGAATATCGTGAAAACGTTACTCATAGTTCTAAAGACTTTAAATTGGAATATCGCGAATGAAATTGGGTACTTATATTATTTTTGCCGCAATGTCTATTAATTAATTTTTATCATACATAATACTACATTAACGCAGTTTTACGCCAAGCTGCAGTACCTACGGTACACTTTTGAAAGTCCTAGGCCTATTAAAATCCTCTTGCTTATTCTTGTAAAAACGATCCATCAAAACTTTTGATCTTCAAACGAGCTGCAATATGCCACAACTCACTACAAAATAAAAACAAGCAAAACTCGCAGGGCACATGCAACCCAACTCCAGCACGCCGAGTAGCAGATCTTCAATTTTATAGCTCAATTGGTCGCATCCGCGCTCCTGCGACCAACGAATCTAGTAGAGCTGACTTAGCCCGCCCACAACCTGTGTGCTCTTGATTTGAACATTTAACTAGTGTTAATTCGTCTAATCCGATCAATTGTTCGACGAGAGATTTAAACGGTGACACCCACCCTTGTTGTTATAATTTCTTTAACTATGCCTATTAAATCCATTGTTAAATCAGGATTAATTGTTTGAAGAGTTCGTTTTGGTGTCTTATCAATAAGATATTATTACAAGAAAAAAATATGGTTATTTTAGTTTAAATGCAAGGCATTGTTTTATGACAATGACTTATAAAAAGAGCAGTGTAATTGTTCGAAAAAATGTTTTTGAAAATGGATGTTTTCTTCAGCGTTGATACCTTAAAATAATTCTAAAGTTAGAAGGTATGGCATCTGATAAGACGTTGAATGTACTAAGGGCCATTCCACCATACATACTTTATTAGTTACAGCTTAAGCAAGACACTTAAAATGTCAACAGTCATAAAAAGCTTAACATGTCATTACATAACTGACAGAGTTCGGTGTAACTGGCCTTAAATAATTCCTGTAAGTTTCAAATATTAGGTTAAAAAATGCCAATGAACGTCAGTTCCAGCATCGACATTGTTTTATGAATCCACAAATAGTAAGTTTCCTCTAATTTCCTTTGTTTCAGGCTAGCCTTATAATAACGTCATATTCGCGGGGGGTTTTATTACACAAAGGTTATCTAGGTTTCTTCCGTCTCGAAACTAGATCTAGTCACGTCCAGGCTAATTATAGGAACATGTATATCTGTCTGCATAACGCCGTAGTACTATTATCTATTTCGTGACATTTTAGGTTTTAGGTAACATTCAATTGTGAGAGATGCAGGGTTCCGAAATCATTTGTGGATTGTTCGTCAACTCCTTTAGATACTGTAGATTTAGAAATTTTGATATCTATAAAGCAGACATCTATAATTAGGATAATATAATAGTACATAATTAATAAATGATTTTGGATACAATACAGACCAATCCAGCGTAATAACCTTACAGTTATGTCACTGGCAATTCCAGTCTTTAAATTCAATTAAAATCAATTTAGTTCATTGGTGGTATGGTATAGTATTCGTAGCATAATCATCCTATAATTTTCCCACCGATGGGACACAGGCTATCGTCTCTTCGAGAGGGATAGTGCTGTAATCTAATCTACCACGCTGCCCTAGCCCGGGTTGGTGTCAATTATTTGTTCAAAATTTTGTTTGTAGGACATGCCGGTTTCCTCATGGTGTTTTCCTTCACCGTTTTGAGAGTAGGTAGTGGTGATACAATATTTTACACAGAGTAAAGCAAGAGCAAGAGTCTGGGTTCGAACCTACGACCTACAACTCGTAAATCATTACCATAAGGCCACCACTGCGCCCTACTAGTATTCGTAGACACATTTTTATTTAACAAAAAGATATGCAAATAATGCACGTGGCCATTCTAAGACGTTATGTAGGCATGCCCGCAACGTGCGCGCCCATATGGCCGCGGGATGAATGACCAGAGTTTTCGGTAGCGCGCCAACTGATCGCAATTAACAAAATAGTTTAAAAAGTTTAATTGCTCGGCCGCAGAGCGCGGTAATGCGTTGAAATAAGAACGCCTGTAAATATGGATGGTAACCAATTTGTTATCAAGTTCTGTAATTGAATATATATATTTTTTTAATAATAGGTAAGTACAGACGCCAGCAGGTCAAGCTACCCGAAACTGTCAAATTTTTCCAATCAACCTTGAACCTTAATGCTTCAGCGATAAAGTTGAAAATCTCTTAAAGAAATTTGACAGATTGTAGTAGCTTGATGTGGTGGCGTCTGTACCTACCTATTATAAAAATAAAAATATATTCAAATAAGCTTATAATAATATTATACCTAGTATAAGCTCATGGTCTTTTTAAGGAAATTTCGAAATTTCTGGTTGACACTTCCCATGACCCAAGGGCTGGCTTTTACCTTGGCCAGAGGCTAAGCATTGCCATACAACCAACATGGTAATGCCGCCAGTGTCTAGGGTACAATTACCAGTCGACAGCGATGCGGATGAATTTTTCGACGCTATATTTTAGTTTGTAAATAGTTTTAGTTAATTTAGGATATAATTTTTTTATATTAGTGTTAGCTTGTAAATTGTAATTGGTACATAAATAAAAATTAGTTAAAAAAAGTACAAGCTTCATTATTAAAAATATTGAATATTCTTTATTAATTCATCGTGTGAGAAATACTGACCTAAATAATTAACAGACTTTTTTTCTGTTATCTTGTTTTCGATAACCTTGTCTTTTCAGCCGAGTTGATTAATTTTCGTGAATGATAGCTAATTACAATACTTCAAGGAAACAACATGAACAGCTTAAATTCCTAGTTCCTAGAATGGCAGGAGAACTATACAGAATAGACAAAAAAAGTAAAAATAATTATTTTGAAAGCCAACCGTATAAAAACAACAATAAATAATCTTAAACTGACAACACTTTTAAAAAAAATCGGTCGGTAATATTTTAGTCAAGTGAGAAAACTATCAGAAACGAAATTAAACAGAATCGGTCCTTTTAAGGTGAAGTCTAAACAATGCCCGCCGAGAACTATAAATAAATAATAACGCGCTGTTTACTTTGGCCGCAAGTTCATCACACTGTCGCGTTAGCGTTATCTGTATAATGCTCATCTTTGACATTTGCCCTTACTATCTGCCGGTCGAGTTACCACCCCGCTTTATCAAATAACGCCCTATAAACAGTCTTCATCTTATTTGTTCATTGACAGTTCACAATGGGCCAATTTATTTTGGAATATAGAACACGGCCCATTCATACTTTTTTTAATGCAACTATAGTGGTGTATTGAAGGCAAAGATGCGACAATATTGTGCCAATAATGAGAGCTCTGTGTGAAGAGTCAAGTTTCTCGCGTCGTTAACATTAATAATAATGTTCCTGCATAATGCATTTATTGTTACTTTGTAGATTGCAATGGAGATAGGAAAAAATATCTCGAATATGTGTCATTAATTACTAAGCATATGTATAGAAAACTAGCTGCGCCCCGCGGTTTCACTCGCATAAGTTTCGATCCCGTGGGAATATCGGGATAAAAAGTATCCTATGTGTTAATCCTGTTTGTAAACTATCTGTGTGCCAAATTTCATCGAAATCCGTTCACTATTTTTTGCGTGAAAAAGTAACTAACATCCATCTATCCATTCATACATCCATACAAACTTTCACGTTTATAATATTAGTAGGATTAGAATATGTAGGTATGATTACAATACATTTTACTTAAAAATACCTGCAACAACACCATATTGGTCCTTTAACTTCGACTCAAAAGACCAAAAATCTACAAATCAATTTAAACGCGCTTGATGCACAAACTAATGCAGTTGTATCACAGATCAAGATAGTTAAGTATTTCTACGAATTGTGATTTAATTGATTCTAACTGGCACCTTTGTTAATAGAATCATTTGAAAAATAACGAATATCTTAGTGTGATGCTTTTCTTGTCAGTGTTTCCAGCCTTATTGTCGTGCCGGAACACTTAAATTAGTAATAGGCTAGTTAACAAATGAACGGTTAGCAAGAAGCTCATGACGAACAAAACGGTCTTCCTAGTTTTACGAAATATTGTTGTATCTGGCGCAGCCGCGAGGTACACTTTACTGATAATTTTTTTGATACTATAGTATCGTTGGACGGTTGAGTGGCTTGCTAAGCTTGTAAGAAAGAAAGAAAGAAAGAAGTAAGAAAATACATTGATTTGCGGCAAACGAGACGCATAAAAAAGAAATAAACACACACAAAAAAAATAACAAGTTGGGGGGAAACATGCGTCACATTCACGCAAAACGGGCATCGCTCAGCATAATGCTAAGACCCTATACGAGACAGAGTCCCAGCGCTGGTTTTCAGCGACAGCCGGGCGTTGACGTGGTAAATGTGTACATGTATTATATTGTGTGCATATTAGTCTGTTAATGTTTTTTTCTTTCTTTTCTTTATTATTCTTTTGTTGCTGTGTAACAATAAGCTAAAACAGTGAATTCACAATGTAAGTTTATTTTGTATTTGGATTGTCTTTTTAATAGTGTCCCATAGTGTCTTCCGATTAGTCTGGCCGACGTTTACTGTTTGGTATGTTAGTTCGAATACCTTCATAAACTTTACTAAGCATAAAGGATACATACAGAACATATCGATTCATTATACTTCATCGTTTGTATGTTTGTAAAAGATCATCTCTGGAAATACTGATACGATCTGTCTACGAATATTTTTCCCGATCGAACACGATTTCCAAGTGACATAGGATATTGGATTTTTTTAACCTATGTTGGGCAAGGATACTTTTATGCTAAATAAATGCACCATTCTTGTGGGAATTTACAGGTACCTAAAGTTGACTGATGAATGATTCACAGTCGTGTTCTAACGTTCTAAATAGTACGATCACGTCATACAATCATGTAGAGCATTGTGGATCAAGTTGAATAAATGAATGGACACCGTCATTCTATTAATTTATCCTCAAATATTTTTCCTTGTTTGCTGATGTTTTTGGCGAGTGCAAGCTGTGACGTCAGAGTTTGATCACTGGAAATGCAATGGAATAACATTCTTTTAACGTATTGTGTTTATTTTCTCGATACTGACACCTCATCTCTATCTACTTTTAATGTGCCAAATAGACACTCAACTACTTCCCGCTTTATAAAACGAAAAACCACAAAAATTGGTAAAAGCATGTCAACTGTTGTGATTGGTTGACTAAATTATCAAAAGCCAATCAGATCACTTGACATGAGTTTAATTTGGACGCGTCGATGATTTTCGTTTCAGAAAACGGCCGTTAGACTCGCGTGTTTTTTTTTTTTTTTGAAAAAAATCTTAGTAAATTAAAACATCTATGTCTCTTCTCTATCTTCTATCGAATCTTCAACTACCTCTAGATCTACCCATTACCTTTTGATAACTCCTGAAGTCTTATGAGAATGTTTCGACGTTTCTTTCCCAATTCAAAATTCATGAATCTTGTCAGTTAGGTTTCATGTATGTTTGATAAGCACGCTAGCATCTGTTAGGAAAAGATTCAGCGTGGTTTAACTTTACACCGTGCTAAATAACTATCTCATACGAACATTAACTTTATTTCCATGTGTTTATTGTTCATATTCGTATAAGAGAATGTAAGCAGGCGTTTTATACCAAAATCAACATTAATTTTATACAAATAAAGTTCACATTCATATGACACGCTTACTTTACTTAGCAAAGTCCTGTAAATCTTGCTAATTAACGAAATGAAGTGCCTTTATAGTAAGTTTTGACGTTAAGTGATATTTCTTGTGTTGTTTTCTCTTACGACACATTGACCTCTTCATGACTACACTTATCGCTAAGAATTAATATAGTACCTACTCACTTATGGTAAAGTTCTTTAACAGTGTAATAATCTATCTGTAACTGTCTTACTACTTAAAGAGCAAACGCTTCTTCTTGAACAGAGAAGGAACATCTGCCACGGTTCCTTCTCTCGGTGTGTTTACTTGATTCGAGAGCAGTGAGGGATACTCAAGGAGGGATATATGTACAAGTTTTTTCGCAATATTTTCCTTAAAGCACTGTCAGTTACTGGTGTTTTAAATTATCTGAAAAAGATATTGGGACTCTTGACCGACCGCACTCTTATGAAAGTGCGCTTCATAAGGGTTCGTCGAAGCACTCCGGGCCACCGCGATATTCTTCCAAGACTCGTTAATAATATCTGAAACGGCCCTTTGTTTACCGTCTCGTCAACAACTGGTACGTTTATTAAACACGCGCATTTGGAGCCCAGACATGTAAACATGAAGGAAAATTCCTGCAGTAAACTTATAATAATAGTATATATGTAAGTATACTTGTAAATATGATAATAAATTAAAATCAAGTAACAAGAGGTCATTCTCTTTTCTCAGTAAATTTAAATTACAATCAACGACTATTAAAGAGGGATCAACCTTAACCAATTCTGAAAACATTAATTAGTGCATTGGTCTTAAACATGCAAACGCAGGCCACAATGAATTCTAACTCACCACTTAATTTTA
The DNA here is from genome assembly GCA_945859715.1 of Apamea sordens. Classification (NCBI taxonomy): domain Eukaryota; kingdom Metazoa; phylum Arthropoda; class Insecta; order Lepidoptera; family Noctuidae; genus Apamea; species Apamea sordens. The sequence goes on along the minus strand of OX244006.1, from coordinate 9,693,610 downwards.
AAATAGAAGGACGATGCATAAAGTATATCCATTTCCAACTGTCACTGCTTAACGTCAAACTGAACACTTGAATTTAGAACGACCGCCACGTTCGGTATTTGAAATAAAACTGCATGAATAAGCCAAAATGGCGGCGCACGACCCGCGTCGCCTGCGCACAGATGCTGACTACTCCTTAACTAAGTTTGATTAGCTTTAAATAGTGATGCCCACATTATCTACTTATTCCATTGAGCTGTCGCTGGGAGGTGTGGGTCTCCCCTTTATTTCGAGAAGTGTTACTGCAGCCGTATAAGTCGGGTACTTAAATGCGATCCCTCTTCATTGTTTCAGGCAAAACTTAGCAGGAAAGTGCTATTCCAATAAGGAAAATATATTAGTCTTAAAATTACGGATTATTTCTTGCTTAGTTATAAAACTTTATAATTACTTATGTATATTTTTACTCACTAGTTTCCTGGTGTGTCGTACTGGTTAGTTTACTAGTTTTTCAATTTTGAATGGTGTGCTGTGTGTGCCTAAAATATAAATACAAGCATTAATTTTTGTATGACTCTCTGACCACATGCTTTGGCAATTCACACAGGCGCTTTGGGCAATCGAATACGATAGTTACAATATAATATAAAGCGTACTATGTGTAATACAGAAAACGTCATTGTGTCATTGATTGTCATGTCATGATTTTCAATTTTATTTTATAATTCACTGCTTGAATTATGACTCTGTTGCGCTGAGATCAAGTTCAGATCTCTCCCTGGCCCTGATATCAAGCATCATCTAAAACAACAAGCAAAATTGATCTTTGACGTGCAAAACCAAAGAAAATTAGGTAGATTAAAAAAATAGCTACGCGCTTCCCGTGAAGTGATAAGGTTATATCATTCAAAGTATCAACGGATGATATTATTATTTCTGTCAGATCCACGTCAATGTTTGAGATACAGTGGCACTTAATATATTAGGTTTAAGATCGATCGAGGTTGAAGCAAAATTTAAAAAATGTTTGGTCCTTCGATCCATGATATATTTTTACTTTATTAGCCGCTTTCTATAACGATGCCAGTGATAGTGATGATATGATATGTAAAGAAGACCAAGAAAGAATGAGTATTAAAAAATTGCATAGGTAGATAAAAGAGACAGTAATGAGATAATGCATATAACAGTTGCGGTGATGGAAAAAAAAACAAATTATGTAAGAGTGCAATAAAATTCACTTTGTGCATCGCAGAATCGATTTTCCTATTTAGGTCAGGCCATATTAACATGGGCATTTTGCAATTGAGAATGACAAGCTACTATCTATGAATTGAAAGATTGCTGTGCATAAAAACCAGGGATGGAATGGGATCACTGATAAATGCGATAATCCACAATATAAAGGGGTGTTTGTTTTAGAAAAATAAAGAAATACTATAGCTGTAACTATAACGAATTAACAAAACATCATGTCTGTAATGAAGAGATAGGTTAAACCTATAGTACACCCACATTTCGCCAGTAATGTTTAAATTCCACGTAATAAGGGGTGAGCCTATTCTCATCAATAACAATGGACATCATTAAAACACCCGATAAAGCTTTTGCATTGGTAAACAATAATAAACATTTAATATTATATGGTTCGCCATGTGTATCTTTTGCAATACACACTGTCTATACACTTGTGTATCCTTTTTGATACATTCCAGTCTAAGCATCGTGTATCGCTAAGGCGTACACTGTCCATACATTTTGTATACAAAAAATGTTGCCCTGGCCTAGGGAATTTTCCTGGTGTAGTGGTATTGGCATATGGGGTTTGGCGCTGAGCGTGTTAATCACAGTTTAGGGATTAACTCTTACCACTGTGGCGTATGCCAGCCAGCATTTAGTATAGAACTGTGTTCCATCAACAAAAACGATAAAGTAACGCGCAGCGTCCAGGGCACTGGCTTGGGTCCACCTTATATTAAAATAATTAAATTAGGCAACCACCTTAAATTATGTGAATATAGCTATTTGCCGGCAATTAATGGTCAAAAGGCTAGTTTCGTAAAAAAAAACTGGCACATAGACGCTTTTCATTTTTCAAATTTTGGAAAAATGTATGCTTAAACCGATGTTATCACCAGAGGGGCAATTCTCGTAATTTTAAGAACGTTCACAGTCTGATCTCAGTCTCAATCTGTCAAAAAAATACGTCCAATTTCCCTACATTTTGACAAGTTTTTGACATTTGTTTGTCGCCGACATGAGACTGCGACTAGATTTTGAACGTTTTAAATTACGAGAATTGGCCTTCTGGTGTAACGTTTATTAATAAGGGCAAAAGTGTGGTGATCAATGTATAAAATAAAATACGTTCTGACGATGTTGAACAACAAATAGATTTTAAATTTTATTTCAACGGAGCATCGTCCTTTATTGTCACTTCCGGCGGAAGCTTCTCGCTTATTCTTACATTACCTAATTGAATTTAACTCAATTAACTTACCCACTGTATACTTGTTAAATGATTTGGACTTATTAGTGTGATATGTAGTTTATTAATTTTAAAGAAAAAAGACGGATAACTATTAGAAATAATTAAATGACATTCCTATCAAATCTTGAAATGGGAATTTTTTTTTTTAACTTTTTTTTGTTAGTGGCCCTAATAATAACACTGAAAATTTCTAGTGTCTACCTATTACGACCCAAAGGATACAGCCCTATAATAGACAGACGGACGGACGGACCTAAGTCTGTCGGACGGACTGTCGGAAGACGGACAGCGGAGCCTTAGTAGGTAATTGAGATTATGAATTTAGAAAACCTATTTTTTTCGATACCCGACATGTATAAGAAATTTCGCCAGCTAATTTTATTTGACCCTGTATATTATTACACTCATTAAATATATTTTATCACATCTAATCAAAAAAACCTATTCCTATACCTATAAGTGTATTCTTCGTAAAGAGGAACTAAAATAGCTCTTTAATCCCTAGGGACTAAAAGTGATTTGAATTTGGAATGTGGATATTGGTAATAAAAGTTCCAATCACCTAAAAGATCAATCACGAACATTGTATGAACAAGTAACAAGCTGTATGATAAAGTAAAAAGCACGCGAGCCAAATTAAAAAAAAAGCTTTTTTTTTCTATTAATGTGCAGGTCGACCAAAGAGTTCTCACTTCATAGGTTTTAGGGTTTTAGTCGCCGTCGACGAACAGAATGCTATGTAGGTTGCTGTGGCGCGTCTAACCCCGCGTTAGAATGTTGGATTTGGGCTGACGATATGTTCAACTATAAACATTATAGCCTCTAATTATTTCTATGTATTGCTCCTAATTGTATGTAAATAAATAAATGTAGGTACTATACTTATTCATAAGTTGCATTTACTTATTTTTTTATACAGGGTGATAAAAAGTAATCTACAATTATCTAAGATTGTTTTTTTCTATTTTATTTGGAATGTTGATAGCCTAAATTTAACGAAGTCATTCAGTTTCTTTGGTCATAGTCACATAGCCTCAAATTTAAAAGATACACCTTTCTCTATTTAAGATTGTGCATTAATATTAACCAGTGCCTATAATAAGATGTAGAGATAAATAAAGATTTATTATTATGATTATATTGGACAAAGATCAAAATCAAAAGTCTGAGAATCACTTTTCGCACGTCAAAATTACAAAAGACAGTCCCCCCGGGAAGAAGAAGTGGCGCAACAAACTCCACAGCAGCACAGCTGCCTGTTAAGTTGGAAAAACTTAATTCTATTCAATAGTATGCAAAGTAATTAATATTACGAAATACAAAACATTAAATTAAATTATTTGCCATTTTGTCAGCTAGCACATAATATGTCAATATACCAACAAAAACATTGAAAATTCAAGTAGAAATAAAAACGTAAACCGAACTTAATACCTGGGCCCGTATTCCCGTAATTTAAAACGTTCAAAATCTAGTCGCAGTCTCATCTCGGCGACAAATGTCAAAAACTTGTCAAAATGTAGGGAAATTAGACGTATTTTTGACAGATTGAGACTGAGATCAGACTGTGAACGTTCTTAAAATTACGAGAATTGCCCCTCTGTTTAAAAGCCGCCAGGCATAAAGGGCGTGTCCGCTTACATGTGACATTAGGCAGTCAAATATTTGGCCAGTGGTATACCTACCACCCTCAAACACTAAAACTGTCTTTAATTGTGTCCTTATTAGTGAAAGTCGTTCTGTTAATTTGGCTCAGGATCAGTTCAGATTGACATCGGGACCCATGACCTTACTCATTTAAAAACGCATGGTGGTACATAATTGGCTGTGTATTTAAAGTAGGAAATGGATTTAACTTTGATTTTTAGATTTACTAAAATACACATACCTTTTTAGGGTACTGTGTTAAATGTTAATCTTGTGATATATTAAAGCTAAATGAATCATTCTTTTTTTTTAAAACGATGCCCCACATTAGGAATTACTCCTGTATCGTGGGTGCATTTACAAACATTTAAACTCACATACACAAACAGCCAGACCCGGAACAACTATACCTGTAGGCCCGAACCCGCGACACGCAGCGCAGCAGTCGATCGCTCAGCCACTGCGCTAACCGTGTCATCATTGTGGCTATATTACAAATTAGAGGACTATGTTCAAGATAAGATTGCTTGGAACATTCTAGTCCTGCTTTATAGGACAATCTCGAGTCTAGACAAAATCAAAATGTTTACTAAATTATTTACATAATTTATTATTTACATAATTTATTATTTTTATGACAAGTTATTTTAGATAGATTAGTTCTACGTTCTGTGAGAACCTTAAGTCATACACTGATTTATTATTTATTATAATTTTAAGAAAAATAGGTCTACGGTTGCAATATTTGTAAATACTTACATATAATTATATGAGAGAACCATATATGTGAAGGGGTGGCTGATGAAACAATCTTATGATCTTATGATGAAACAGAAAAATTGCTTATCACCCAATCCTAAGCAACTTGAGGCACATCTAGAAGCCACATACCCTCACACTCACTCACACACACCCCCACAGACACACACATACACACACCCCCTCACGCACACACAAACATTTCTCTTCTCTTATACCTACTACTTTTCCTAATAATGCTTTTGTAAATAAGTAAACATAACATAAGAAGTCTAATGGTGTATTCATGCACTTTATCTAAGCATAAGTTGTGGAATCACTGACTCCCAAGTCACAGGCTATAAACCTAGTTTGGGAGCCAGGAGATAAATTAGTCTCACATCTCTGTACTTACCAAATTATTGTGAAATTTTTTGTCACCAAGTTATAGATACTTAATAAATTATTATTAGATATTATTATACTAAAGGGTTAGGGTGAGGAGTAACTATCACCATTTCCAGTGCTCACATTTCGCCAATAGAAGGCGCTCCCATTGCCATCAACCGGACACAGTTCCAGACTCCGGGCTGCTGAGTATTTCCTAATGGATAGGTTTAAAGATATTTATTCTCAAAAAAAACAATGTCACTTACATGAGAACAATGCTTAAAAAAAATTATATAAAGTTCGTCACAGACGTCACGGTAGCCATTATGATACATCCATCCAATGCATTCAGCTTTTAGGAAGGGTGTTATTTGTGATTAAATATTCAGCTAATTGAATTTTGAATGCATTGAATGAGTGTAACCCTTTTATACGTGAGGGAATTTTGTTATATAATTGTGCTCCTTCAAAAGTTAACATTTTGCCAAACTTAGTTCTCATCTTTAGGATAATTGCTATACCACTTCGCCCGACCTGGGATTGGAGCCCAGGTCCTCATGCTCAGCAGTAGTGCTTGCGACCACTAGACCAACGAGACAGCGGTTTTAAAATAGTAACTTTGGAGTTTCTTGTCCATTCTTTACCGTACGAAACTACCTTTTTGGAAGAGGCGACTGGAATCAATACAATTCTCTAGTAAACTTCACTAAAGTTGAAATTATCTGTCTGTCACATTTGCCTTAAAGCAAAGATAACACTCGATGTTTTATGACGAGCAAGGGACATTCAACCTTAAGGTAGGTAGTAAAGCAACCTACTCATGAATATGGGCAAATGCTCTATGGGACCAACTTTGAAAATTAATACAACTGGTTCATAATTCTATCGTGTTACTAATGCATAGCATAAGCATAATCAGCCTATAATATTCCCACTGCTGGGACACAGGCCTCTCTATGAGAGGGAGTGGGCCATTATCACCACGCGAGCCCAGTGCAGGTTGGTGGATATCACTAGACGGTTGAAAGGCTAATTGGTCTAAGCGACATTTTTCTCTATGAGAGGGAGTGGGCCATTATCACCACGCGAGCCCAGTGCAGGTTGGTGGATATCACTAGACGGTTGAAAGGCTAATTGGTCTAAGCGACATTTTTTTTTGCAATAATGAGATATACATATTCGGAATCAGCAAACCTTTCTCCGTTGTTTGAGTCAGGTTCTAAATTTTTTTCAAAAAATGTCGCTTAGGCCAATTAGCCTTTCAACCGTCGGACATGTTACTATTTCATTTTAGAGATTTTTTCATATTTCGGGGTGACTTTTTCCTTGACAAAATAAATAAAAATTCCAAATCCACCACTTTAGAAAAAAATATATGTATAACATAACATCCACCGACCGATTCACACCGAGCGTCGATTTAAGTCCATTAGGGTGGTGCACACTAAGTGATAACTTCCTTATTGGGGACCGTCGCGGTCTTTGTGATTTGATGCAGTCGCACAATGTACGTGGAATATTCTCGACGAAGTTATATTGCAATCTATGTACTTGTATTTTTCCATTGCGGGGCTTACAATCTTGTACCCAAGGCCTTTCATCATCTGGAATGGATGAAGCAAAGTTTTAACTTTATTCGAAGGATGGAAGGCACCACACACAGAACAACAGGGAATGGAACTGTAAATGTAATGATATAGAAGAGGCATTTACATTCTAAGAAATAAAGGAATGTGAACATTATTAATGTTTAGGGCTTAAACAAAGAATTTAAAAATCTCAAAAATAAAATAAAAGTAGTCTGTAAAAACACTATAAGTAATAATTCTTTAAAAAAAAAATCGGCCATCAATTAAAGTAAGTAACGATGGACTATAATATGTATTTAGGAAACAGTCGATCGAAACGTACTTAAAATGATAACTTAGTTATTTATATTATCAATTAAATAAATAAAGAAAAAATCTTCACTTGAGTGCTGATGATATTGAACGTAAGAATAAGTAGATTATTTCGGGCTTTCAATAGGAAAAGCCAGACAATATCTACTTATGATCACGATCAATTTTGATGCGTAAAATTCTTCAATTCTTCTTCAACACTGTCTCCTCATTAATAAACCGATCTTTACCGAGTAACGTTGCACTAGCAGCACATTAACGTGGGCTTAACAATTTATTTTTCAAGGTTTAAGTTTGGCATAACCTTACTCCGAATTGATATCCTAGGTAAGAATCAGCACAAAAACAGGGAACTCCGTTCTATCTAAAAAAAAACACTAATTACAGAAGAAGTAGAATGAGACAATTAACAGAAGATAAATACTTGACCGAAGGTTTTCATGCAGTTTTACAGCTCCATTCACTCGTAGCCCCGATGTAACATATTGTCGTAAATGTAAGCAGGTTATGACGAGCTTTAATGACCAAAAAGCTAGACATAATCTACTTATACTCACGGCAATATTTTCAAGCTGCATTCGCTCCTTGTAGTACAAAATCTTGCATGTTGTAGTAAAGTTTGAAATCATGTTTGCTTGTAATCGATATTAAGTAGAAAGTGTTCGGGTTTATTTAGTTAAAAATCCAAACAAATTCTTCTTATACCCATTACAAGATATTGTCTGCTAACGTATAGAAAAAGGTTAAGTATAAGGTATAAATCAAAGAGACAACATGAGATGGTCAATAATCTACACAATAATTGCAAAGATGTACAGATCAGGAATTTGAAGAGGTTCTTTGCCGTAATTATAAGCAGAAAGATTTCGGCTTGAATTAAAAAAAAGCCGAAAAAAACCTACTTAAAATCACAACAAAACTTATTGAAGAGCCATATCGAAGTGCTGTGGGAGATAATTCTATTATATTGACATAAAACAACATGAGGTGGTCAATAATCTACACAAAAATTGCAAAGAAATCTTCACTTGCGTGCTGATGATATTGAACGAAAGAATAAGTAGATTATTTCGGGCTTTCAATAGGAAAAGCCAGACAATATCTACTTATGATCACGATCAATTTTGATCCGTAAAATTCTTCAATTCTTCTTCAACACTGTCTCCTCATTAATAAACCGACCTTTACTGAGTAAAGTTGCACTAGTAGCACATTAATGCTGTCGGCTTAACAATTTATTTTTCAAGGTTTAAGTTTGGCATAACCTTACTCCGAATTGATATCCTAGGTAAGAATCAGCACATAAGCAGGGAACTCCGTTCTATCTAAAAAAAAACACTAATTACAGAAGAAGTAGAATGAGACAATTAACAGAAGATAAATACTTGCACCGAAGGTTTTCATGCAGTTTTACAGCTCCATTCACTCGTAGCCCCAGATGTAACATATTGTCGCAAATGTAAGCAGGTTATGATGAGCTTTAATGACCAAAAAGCTGGACATAATCTACTTATACTCACGGCAATATTTTCAAGCTGCATTTGCTCCTTGTAGCACAAAATCTTGCATGTTGTAGCAAATTTTGAAATCATGTTTGCTTGTAATTGATATTAAGTAGAAAGTGTTCGGGTTTATTTAGTTAAAAATCCAGACAAATTCTCCTTATACCCATTACAAGATGTTGTCTGCTAACGTATAGAAAAAGGTTAAGTATAAGGTATAAATCAAAGAGACAACATGAGATACAATAATACACGAAAATTGCAAATATGTACAGATCAGGAATTTTGAAGAGGTTCTTTGCCGTAATTATAAGCCGTAATATATTTCGATTTGAGTTAAAACAAGCTCCTGGTTTTATATGCACCAACACTTTTGAAGTTAACTCGATAACAATGCACAGTGAACTGATACATATTTCAAGTAAACAGCTATTTATATTAAAACAAACATAATTAGGGGCTCCAGTAATTAGTAAACGTTTCGGTCTGGGTGTAATAATCCGTAGCTTCCTAATAGATTTATTTTGATCGTCATTAGTGGTATGTTAGAAAATCCTAACATATTTGCACATAATTACTTTAGCTTATCTTTTTAAACAAAGGTAGTTTATCCTAATTTAGACCTTTCTAATTGCTGTTTTTAACACTAATTCGTGGTATTTGTATCAAAAGACTGAAATCAAAATAATTTGGTTCTTGAACGAAATCATTTCGATTGTTGGCGAATATTCTTTTTTTTAGTAAGTATTTAAGTACCAATGTGACTTTTTCAATTCATATACAACGTGGCGCTACAATGGCGACATTAATTTAACACACGGGTAGGGCTAGTGGCCAGTAATCATAAAAATTATAACAACATAAAAAAAATCGTAACTTGAAAACTTCCACCTGCGCCGCGCGCCGACATACTTAGGGCTCTCTCTCTTTCCTTCAATTTGCCTTCTCTTTGCTCGTTAATTGTTTTAATTACATTGATGCGATGCTATGATCCGTGACCCCGGCAAATGACCCCTGCGCTACAGTTCTTTAAGTCAGGTTGCTCTAAGATGCTATTTTATAAAATTGTTAATAAATAAATTAATATTAATGTTTAATTAAATTAAAACATATTCATAAAACTACAACGCAAAACCGTATACGTGTGTTAAATTAATGTCGCCATTAAAGCGCCACGCTGTATATAGATATACTGTCGCATAATCGTTGCATTATTATTATATACCTACTGTCGCAGTTTATCTAGGCCATTACTGACATGGTGAAGGAAACACATCGTGTTGAAACCTCGCCATGATGAAGTCTGAAACCGGAAACCGTCTTGAGCAAGCGTGCTGATCAATGCTCGTGCCATCTCTATATGAGACGAGGGCTTTGCCCTTCAGTGGGATAGTTATAGGCTGCATCTAGGCTTTAAAATCTTTTTAAAATCTTGCATGCTTCAGCCAGGTATCGAACCTGCAAAAACAACAAATACCTAATCGTGTTATCTTATAGCATGCATCAACAAGACTCAAACTCAAACTCAAATCATTTATTTCAATTAAACCATATAAAGGCACTTTTGAATTGTCAAAATTTTAATTTTAATTAAATAGTCGGACAGTTAGTCAGAAAGTTGAAGCTAGTTGCCCATTGCCATTGCCCAAGATCAACTTTGTTGTAAGGATTATGTCTTCAAGAAACTTTTAGTATGGCTGGCTGTTTGTGTATGTGAGTTTAAATGTTAGTAAACGCACCCACGATACAGGAGTAAATCCTAGTGTAGGGCAAAGATTTTTTTTTTAAGTTTTGTAAAAAAAAAAAACAAATTATAGAAGAAGAATGAGACAATTAACAGAAGTTAAATACTTGCACCGAAGGTTGCTGACACCTCTTAAAACAGGTGTCCTATTTTTAACCCCCGACGTAAAAACGACGGGGTGTTATAAGTTTGACGTGTCTGTGTGTGTGTGTGTGTGTGTGTGTGTATGTCTGTCTGTGGCATCATAGCTCCCGAACGGATGAACCGATTTTGATTTTGTTTTTTTTGTTTGAAAGGAGTATTTGTCGGGAGTGTTCTTAGCTATGTTTGATGAAAATCGGTCCAAGATGGCCGCCGCTACAAAATGGCGGATTATATATTTTTTCACAACTCCCTCAATATGGGTATCAAATGAAAGGGCTTGACTAGTAGAATACTATACACTATGACAAGTTTCAAATCCAAGATGGTCACCACCACAAAATGGCGAATTAGAAAAAACCTGATTAAATACCAAATTACCTGAATCTTAAAACACAAGAAAATAAAAGAAATGAAATAATAAGGAGTCCCTACAAAAAGCATGAAATAAAAAATTAAATTAAAAATTTAAAAAACCCCCGACAACGTGATATCCTATAAAAAGCAAAAAATAACCTTGAAATTATGACCCTACGTAAGTACGTATGAAATTTTTTGATTAAATATTGTCCTGTCGGGGGACCGCTACTATTTTAAACTTTAATGTAATTAACTTTATGTTTAAGCATTAAGGTTTATTATAAACTGAAGTTGTTAATATTATTAAACTTTTTTCTAAGAAATGTAGATGTGTGCAAACGTGGCCACTTGAGCGACTGATTTTTGTTCCTGATCCTTAATCTAGTACTATTATTGATCGAAGGGTTTTCCATTATGAAATGCTCAGTACCAGCCCGTAGTCTGGATTTGGCTCCGCTTGGTGGCAGTACGCTTGGTCCCTATTACATGGAACTTAAACGTGACTGGTGAAATTTGGATGCGTTATACAATAGATAAATGTACCTCTGCCTGACCATTCGGGGGAAACAGGCGGAAGGTTAAGCCATGTCCATTATCTGCGATAGCGATCAAATGTTAAGAAACATTTAAAAATATAAAAAATAGTAGCCCACCGGTATCGGGAACAGGGTCTAAGCTACAAGTTTTAGAGGTATGAGGAACAGGGTGTAAAGTTCACTCATCCTTCATAGAAAAGGGAGGATCCTTCGACCAGACGGGTGTTGTTTGATGTTGGTAAATTGTATCTATGCTAATTGCGCGGTAAACTCTGCTTGCGAGATGCAGGATTTGCGTGACGTCAGTATGACGCGTTGTTCGCATGTGGCGTTATAGATAGCGCTACAAGGTCACCAGGTCAGGGCTCCAAAGAAAGGAACCTCCTACCAATGCGGGCCGTGTCCAGAAGTGCCGCTTTCTGAATCAAGCCCTTGATCCAGCTACCCAACGAGAGCCTCCTCAAGTGTTGGTCGAGGCTTTTAGCTATCAACCCATTGGCACAATGATCACAATGATCGCTGAGTCCACATCCCACAAGTGGACATCCTCGCGAGCCAAGTCAAGATACTTGATTTGTTTATCTTTCTCGGTTTTCACGAGGTAGAGATATCTTTATTATTATTTCCTATCATGTGCCCTAATCTGACTCGCCATACCGATTTTTGTTTTAAATACCCGATCACTACTAATGCAATAGAGTTGGCCGACAGTTTTATCCCACAAAAACATTTCATGTTAAATGTTGCCAAGATGAGACCATGTAGCTCGCACTGTCAAAAAGTAATCAGATCTCATTTAGAGCCAAGCTATAATATATTGATGATCATCAGTGAATCAGTGTCGAAATCGGGGTATCTTAGATATCAATAAAATCGAAAGTATAAGAGCTATGCAATTGAAACTTTATAGGTTAAATAAGTCAACCACTGACATCATATCCCGAAAATTTTGTTTATCTGGTATAATCCAAACCCAAGTTAAGAAGGTTCGAAAATACGACGAAGTGCTTTGAGAAAAGGTAGGTAGTGCCATTGCGCTTTGCTTGGCTCGTCTTGGCGGGGGCACTACCGTGCCCCCAGATGATACCATCTACTACTACTACAGCTACTGCTCTATCTTAAAGCCCTCTATATGTATACACGTATAGAGGGCTTTAAGATAGAGCAGTAGCTTAGTAGAGTAGTAGCTTCTGTCGTCTGATTATTTTCCAAAAGTATGTTTTTTTTTTGTATAATTATCACTAGGCCCACTGCTGGACATAGGTCTGTTCTGCACACAATTTAACTCGATCCTCGGCAACTCTCATCCAACTGCTACTCTGCGAAGATAATCGGTTCGTCGAGTTCTACCTTACTGTCACAGATTTGTAGTCTCCACTCAAGAACAGGTCTTCTCCAATAGTTATCGATTCTAAGGCTTGTTATAGCTACCTATAGTGTGGATTATTATTTAAGCTATTTCTTCTACTAATTCTACATGATTTCTAACGTTAACTATACGTTGTAGGTATAAGTGACAAACAAATGTCAAAAACTTGTCAAAATGTAGGGAAATTAGAGGTATTTTTGACAGATTGAGACTGCAATGAGATCAGACTGTGACCGTTTTTAAAATTACGAGAATTGCCCCTCAGATTGTGAACGTTCTTAATTTACCAGAATTGACCCTCAGATGTTTAAACGTAAACGAAAGAGTGTAAGGATCGTAGCAGGTGACGGTCTGTAGTTTCTGCCTACCCCTATGGGAAAGCATGAGTTTATATGTCTATAGGTACTTATAAGTGCATGACATGTTTTGATCAATGTTGGGAACTAAAAGCTACTTGAGGACGATGTGGTGAACGAAAAAACTGATCACACTTAATTTGGTATCGGACCCAAAACTGCTCACACTTCATTTGATATCGAACACCAAAATACGTGCTATACGAAGGCGAGGCACAACATTAATGAACGTGGAGTAAAGTATATACCTACTTTTTCGAATTTTATGTTTAGCATAACTGTACTTCTAGTTTATTAGTAAGGTGGTAAAGGGACAAGGTTTTAGTATTCTTACAAAATAAAAGGCATTTCATAGATTATGCTGTGCATTTATTTTAAAATTTACTATTAATTAATGAGCCGTTTTCAAATCAGTTAAAAACAAAGACAAATAAATACATTTGACACAATATTTATCTTAATTTAAGTTTGCAGTTGCTGTTTGCGTTGTTGTAATACTTTCTATATCTAATTTAATAGCAATAAGAAATAAAAAAACAAATGATTAACATTTAACCATGCAGTAGAATTGGCAAGTCAATATGAATATACTAGACAAAGATGGCCTATATAAACCAAGCTTAATCCAAGCGTTAAGCTAAATAAATTAAAAGTCAAGTCAACTAACTAAAAAATAAATATTACTTTCTCAAACAAAGCACAAGGCAGAGCCTTATAAGGACGTAGATTTTTTCAAAAATAGTAAAAACGAAAAATGAAAAATATTACACAAAAAAAAAAAACAAGATAGACAAAAGAACAAAGACAAAAAGAATGGAATAGATACTCGTAACACAAACATTGAAATTAGATAAATTAAATTATGGACCAATAGGTACTCCTTAATGACATCTGGAGCAACTAGTTGCTACTTCATTGTTTCAAAATTCAGACTAAGATATAGTTAAAATTCTAAGATTTTTAATTTAATTTTTAATGTAAGCTAAATTTTCACATTCGGCAGAGCCCTGGAATTAGCCCCCTACTAAACTTTCAGTGTCATGCAAACTTCACTGTAGGCTATATTATTCCCATTAATAACTACATTACTCTTGCTAAATCTATACTTATAATAAATCTGTAGGAGTGAAAATTCTGTACATTGAAAATATCAAAAAAATAAATGGCAGGGGGTGTTACTAGACCGACACCGAACCCAAAAATGTGATTAAAAAAATTTTTGTCTGTCTGTCGGTCTGTCTGTCTGTCTGTCTGTCTGTTTGTTCAGGCATCACGCAAAAACTACCGGTTCGATTACGATGAAACTTGGTATAATTATTCTTTAATATCCTGGGCACCACACTGGGTACTTTTTATCCCGGAAAAGTATATACAATAAAAACAAACTTAATTTTGCGGTTCGATCCCTATACCCGATTACCACTGTCTGTACTGTACCAACCGCAAATACTAAGTTTGTTGTAGGTTGGGTCACCCGCAGTGGAGTTCATTTTTATTCCTTTTAGTTTTATGAGTTATTTAGTCGTAGGTATAGATTTTAATTTTAAAGTATAGGTAGTATATTTGATAGTGTACGTAGTGACCGTCGGTTATTTTATAATACTGTTAGGTAGGTTTAGTCATTCGTATAGATATTAGTTTTTAGGAATTTTGCTTATTTATTGAGTTTAGATTAGTTATCATCAGAAATAGGTTTATTTAGGTAGGTAGTATTTAATTTTCTGTTATTGAGTTTTTTTTTTTAATTAGTTAGGTACTTAGGTAAAGATATCATAATTATAGGTACCCTCTTAATCACCACTAATGAGACACAATTGGTTTTCTATTGTAATTAGGCACAAAGGGCCCGCGACATAGATGGCATTCTGGGGAAGCACATACATTTTATCCTGTTAGCACGTTCCCGTGGATAAATTTCCGACATCCACGCGGGCGAAGCCGCGGGCAGAAGCTAGTAATCAATAAGCATAATAATTTACATACAACACACAAACTTATGCAGACCAAACTAATATACAATCTTCTGGTCCTTCCGCCCTTCGGTTGAAAGTTACAGCAATATTCAGCTCGTCCACCGTAGAATATAGTCAAGCGAGTTCATTTTGCGATCGTCAAAACGAGCAAATATTTACATCACTGCCCGTTAGTGACGGTCACAAACCAACTTCGCTTAACAAATTAGTATCTTCATCATCTTTGGCATCAGTATTCCCTGTTGAAGCCTCTTCTTTGTGGAATTTTCAAGGGCATTTACGTTACTATCCTTTAAAAGAATTCAAGATATTCAGACTTGTGTGAGTGATTCTCTTCTTTCTTTGGGAGCTTTATTTGTGACTAAGAAGGTAGGTAATTGCACTAGAAATAAGAAATTTAATATAGATTTTTTATGTTTTCAGTGTTTACGTATTCAGGTACGGTTACACACATTCGCTTTACAAATTAGTGGCTTCATAATGTTTGATGTCTGCATTTCCTTATGAAGCATCTACTTTGAGGAATTCCTAATATACCCTTTCGTGGTTATCTTCTTATAAATACAAGAATTTCTTCTGGATCTTGTGTTTGGAGTCTTCTCTTCTCCTATCTTAGGTAAAGTCAAACAAACTATTTGGTATACAGGCAGCTAACTTTCAACTACTTTTAAACAATGTTGTGAGTGTCCTGAGTAGGCAATTGTTTTAAATCACTCATGACATAAGCTTATGCAGTTAGTTATTACGCAGTTTTGCACCTAATAAAATTAACATTGGCAATGTAGTAGAAAGATGAATATTTTTGCCTGTTTATACCAAATAACTCGTTTGACTGTAGGATCTTACCTATGCCTGAGATGAAAGGAAATTTAACTAAATCTACAAACACATTGAATACATTATGAAAATAACATCTCTCTATTAGTTATGGACTGACTAGATTTTTTTTTCTCAGACTCCTAACCTAGGTTAGGTTAGGAGTCTGAGAAAACTAAATCTACTTGCATAGCCGTACACAACCATTCAATACGCTTCTGTCCCGAATCGAACATCAATCAATGTTATCGAAGGAGTCCTCTAAACGCTGTTGTCAAATCCAAAACTCTTACATTTTCACAGTTTGAAAACCGAATGGACGAGCACTATATTCGTCCGACGCGACGGCTGTTTATTGCCGGGGGTTACCAGCCCCAGCAGTCTCGACATTCATAGCGATCGCTTTACGACCGACTTCGGTCGCAAAGTCCCGAATTGACAGGTGAAATGTATGGAGTGACAGGACTTTGCGACCGAATTCGGTCGTAAAGCGATCGCTATGAATGTCGAGACTGCTGGGGCTGGGCAAATCAGGTTAACAAAAACGTGTCATTTTCGACTTGGAAGTTTGTCGAATGGTTGTGTATAGCCATGCTGGACTCACACTGATGCGTAGGCAACTCGGGATGCTTGAGCTTCTGCAGAGCATTAGTAGAGCATAGTTTATTCCTCCATATACCGGCTTTGTACTGGCTTCTTGCATCCGGTTAGACTGAAAGGCAACCGCGTCCTAGTTGGGAAAAGACTGGATGATGATGATGTAGAGCATATTATTTTTAATGGTAATTTCTTCACATTTTTAATTTCATCCTTGGACGCGTTCAATACCTAGAATACAATCCACCGAGTACCTGAAAATATAAATGCAATATGTAAAATGAATACATGCCATTTCTCTGTTTTCGGTCTACTAAAACTAATTAATAAATGCAGAGTAAAGAAATGCTTAACATAATCCTCGAAATGTTTGGGAAACCTCAAATATGAGGGGTTAATCAAAGTAAATAATGGGACTAAAGACTCGAGCTCATGTTAAGCGACTAACTAACTACGACTAACAATGTTTGCAGTCGTTTTGGCATAATTCACAAATGTCCACATTAAGAAATGAGTTATTTTCAACTCTCAAAATAAACAAAGTAATTAATACCTAAGTAAATATATACTCATTTATGTATTTTTTTTTAATATGAAATTCCTAAGGTTCGTTCTTGTACACGAATGTTCAAGTTAGAGCAAATCAGAACATTATGTTCTGAACAAAGTTAAACAATTTATTTGGGCTCGCCCCACGCGCAGCCCACAGAAGCGAATATTCCGTAGTGCAACACGTTTTTTTCCTTCCATGTAGTCAAGGAATAAATATGCTTAAGGTTAATTTTACTTGCACCTTAAGTATTATTTTTCCGACTACATCATTGTCAACATTGCGAATAAAAAATGACAGTTAAAAAAAGACAGCGAAAAGGTGCATGCGCCCGCTAAGTATGTTACATTATCGTTCGACTGTACACCTACAGTAGCCGTCACCTCAGATCTTAAAACCATAACTAATTCAAAAAACCCATAAATGATTAAGTATTTAGCATGTGCATTTAGGTAATGAAGCATTGGTAACCATCCTCGACTACGTACACAGTGAGTAGACGAGGTTACAAAACAATACAAGTAAGAAACACTTGAACAAATAGTAGGTAGGTTACAGTCTTAAGTTCCACTCATTTGGTCGCATTCAAGTAATTTCACTGTAGAAAATATGAAATTATAACAAAACGGGTAAAAAATACGATTAAATTAATTAATGTAGATACATAATAACAGCCGCACAGGTCGATCGGTCATGTTAAGCTACGCTTGCCACGGTTGGTCTGTGGATGGGTGACCATCTTTACATACCGAGACCCCTCCGTGCCTCGGAAAGCACGTTAAGCCGTTGGTCCCGGCTGTCATTCGTGGATATTTGACAGTCGTTACGGGTAGTCAGAAGCCCGAAAGTCTGACAACCAGTCTTAAAAAGGGGTATCGTATTACCCAGTAACTGGGTTGTGGAGGTCAGATAGGCAGTCGCTCTATGTAAAATACTGGTATTCAGCTGCATCCGGTTAGACTGGAAGCCGACCCCAACATAGTTGGGAAAAGGCTAGGCAGATAGGACCACTTTTGTAAATGCAGCGTACCTCAGAAATTAAAGTTAGGAAACTGCACTTAAGTAAATTAATGACTGAATACAGTGGAACCACGAGTCATACCATCAGCCTTTAATGTTCCCACTGCTAGGACACAGGCCTTCTCTCTATGAGAAGGGGGAATGGGCCGTATTCCACCGGGCGGGCCCAGTGTGGGTTTGTGGATAACCACGAGTGCTGATTCCTAATCACGTGCTTGATGCTTCACCACACCCTTGGCGGACAAATGCAGTATCAATAGCAATTATGCCGACTTGTTAAATTAATCCTTTCATCTCGACACAATTGATGACGGAAATAAGTCCAACGTCAGACACTCCTTTGTACGTTCCTTTGTAGATTACTGACACTCTAATGAAGAAAAATTGTTTGAGTATTGAATATATTACTAGCTTTTTTCGGGCCCTATTGCTAAGGCCCCGTTGTCCATCCATCCGTCTGTCTATCACAGGGCTGTATCATTTGAAGCGTAATACACTTGAAATTTTCACGTGTGTACTATGCTCGCTTTAACAACACATAATAAAACTAAAATTAAATTAAAAGTGAAAAGGGGTTCCCTACAAGAAACGTGTTTCTTTTTTTCAAACATGTAGTGTTCAATATTATACGGTGCGCGGTGGTACGGAACCCTTCGGTTGCGAGTCCGATTCACTCTTGGCCGGTTTTTTTTTAACTTGAACCATGTAAGGCACTTTAACGTTATCTAAGGTAGCTAGCAAAACCTAGCGGATAGCTTACTTCTCACAGATACCAGACAAGACAATACTAGAAAAAACGCTCAACTTAAATAATACCTAATGAGTTTCAAAACATTCAAAAGATATTTGAAAACATAATTTACTTGGTACCAACTTAGTACGTGTCCCGTTTTTTTAACCCCGAAAACAACTAAGCACACATCTACCTATAGCTTCATCTACGAGAACTAACTTAATCTGCGAATAACTTGCAAGTCAAAGAGAAAGCTTAGATTCTTAAAGTATTCTGTCTGCAGTTAGCTATAATGGCTGAAGGCACTAGCGAATCACCCACAATATTGGGCTTCAATACGACCTGCAAATGAATCCTAGAACTATATTCCACTACGTTCGAACGAACTATGATGGAGGGTAATTCTTTCATCGTAGTTCTACAGCCCAATTTATGAGACACCAAACAATATTCCCTGCAGATGTTAACATTGCATAAGACTTGAGACTTTCAGCATAACAGCTCTAATTGGAGATACGTGCACTAGTCGCTCTTTTATCCAATAACGTCAGGTAAAGTATATATATGGAAATGGTTCTTAAATGAACTAGTACGGCACCACATTTCATAAAGTATGTCAGAAACAGCTTCAAAAACCACGTGTCCTAATAACATCGCACTAATCCACTGAATAATGGCAGAAAATGGCGGCGTTGCAAATATAAAATACAGAAAATCTTACCTCAACTTCTAGCTTCCATTTATTATTCAGTTTTGTTGAGTTATATTGAAAACAATAAGAGATCCGTTTGAGAAGGTGATCGAGTGAGGACTGAGTCGGATGTCGTTTGTGGTTCGACAATGTAGGTCTTGCGAGCTATACCATACTGCCTTCGGTGCGCAGGGCTGGATTCAATTATTTGTGAACGATTTTACGGAAATTAAAAAAGACTAATACTTTATGTTCGTGTCTAAAGAAGTTTTCGACATAATACCGTAACTTATTAAGGTTGAGTTTTGAACGACAAAAAATATAAGGTAACATTGAATTGAAGTTATTTTATTTATTTTCTTTTATTCACCTAGCTTTAAGCAACGTTTATGTAGGTTTATCTAGGGACATTAAAGTATCTAAGTATGATACTTTATTGATTTTAAAGGAATACTTGATGATTTAGATCTTTCACTTGATAAGCTAGAATGCTAGAATACATAGAAAGAAAACGATTCTTCATCCGTACCTACCTTTTGCGTATGCCTTAGTTTAAAAGTTAATGCTAGAAAAAGAGGTACATCATCATCATGATTTAGAAGGTATATTAATAAAAATAATACCATAAGACACTGACTGAGTAGAAACAATGGCACAAAACAAGTCACGAAGACCAAAACATGTTAGCCTAATTAAAAAATAGTCAAACTTAAAACAACAACAAGGCACTACAAAAAAATAACTCCTAGAAAAGTAGAAACTTGCTTCATGATTATGTTTCCTTGTTTATCTTAATAACAATGACAAGTTCTTTGGTCATTTGGTACCAACTTTGATCTTGCAATCCTGAGGTACTTATGCAGTCTTTTAATTCATACAAAGGAACAGAGGAACGCAACCGGCTTTCTGGGAAATTAAGTGAGTCATAATAGCAGTTGCTAATTAGTTTAAATCTCATTAGCAGTAGCTAATGCTGTTGTTGGTGTTATTAGGATAAACAACGAAACATAAGCAAGTTTCTAGGACCTACTTGTTTGTATTGCCTTGTTATTGTTTTAAGTTTTACTACCACACACACACAATACCAAATTATTGTTTATAAATTAATATGTATTCCATAAAAATGCTCCAAGTACAGCCCTGTGCTCATGTGGTTTCATGTGTGTTCAAGTGTCTCCTATATTTGTTCTAATTCCTGCGTAAGAGTAACTCGGACAACGTAACATAATTTCTGTCTTCAACAATGATATAATACTACCTCTTCGATTGCTTAAGCTTTAAACCATGCTGATCAGTAATGTGCTAAGAAGATTATTTGAATAAAGTTGAACCAGTAAGCTGGAGTTGGACCTCCAACTCTAAACAGAATCCAATTAAAAAATGTGTGTGTGGTATACATATAAATATAAAATGATGTATCTTTGTCTGTCCCTTTGTGTTCCCATGACAAGGTTTCTGAGGTCGTAGAACCAAAATGGTAGAACCACGGGAGCAAAGCAAATCATCATCTGCCTAGCCTTTTCCCAACTATGTTGGGGTCGGTTTCCAGTCTAACCGGATGCAGCTGAATACCAGTATTTTACATGGAGCGACTGCCTATCTGACCTCCATAACCCAGTTACTGGGTAATACCCCCCTTGGTAAGACTGATTGTCAGACTTTCGGGCTTCTGACTACCCGTAACGACTGTCAAAGATCCACGAATGACAGCCGGGACCAACGGCTTAACGTGCTTTCCGAGGCACGGAGGGGTCTCGGTATGTAAAGATGGTCACCCATCCACAGACCAACCGTGGCAAGCGTAGCTTAACCTGACCGATCGACCTGTGCGGCTGTTATTATTTAGTCACGGGCCCCTCTACGGGAGCAAAGCAAATAAAATTCACTTAAAGTCTTTAAAAGGACGAGAACCTGTAAGGATCTGCATAAGTGACATATTGAAGAAAAAATAGGGGTGCGTAGGCCCTCAGGTTCATCACTTCTCTTTTAAAAAAAAAACAAAATCTGTTCTAAAAGTAGGTACGAGTATCTAAGTAGGTAGGTGCCGGGTGCCTTGTTCAAAGGTTGAATAAGATTAAGTAAAATTAGGTTAGTACTATTAGTTATTCTGTGGTAAAATTAAACCATTGCTCCATTAGCCCGAAGTAAAGTTGTGGCAAGAAAGGTAATAATTGTTGTAACTATTCCGCATTTATTAACAAGGGGCTAAAGTTTAAAAGTCAAGATATCAAAGTATAGGTACCTACCTCAGCAGTAAGCGGTACCATGCACTGCTTTTGACGACATAATAATAACAAGAACGCATCGTACATTTAGGTCAGTCATTATTATTTTAGAAAATATCTAACGATCGACCGTGTCACCAGGGACATTTGTACAAATATTTCAATATCTTCGGTTCGAGCTGCCCTCCTTCTCCTACCGAGGTTCGCTTTTGTATTAATTAATTACAAATGTGACTACGAACAATAGTTTGTAATTTTTTATTGTTAAACTGTGTACCTAATGTGGTACTTAGGTACTACCTAAATACTTATATGATATTGTTCCTATTTCACTTGGCCGCATTTGGAACTTTTTCATGTGGGTATAAGCAGGTGTTTAAATACTTTTTAGGACTTCGGAACCAAAGAAACACACGAAACTAAGCCTAACGCCGTATGTCTGTTGTCTGTCTGTCACGAGGCTGTATCTTTAGAACTCTTTCACGAAAGGCACAGTTATTTAACTACCTAGTATCTAAAGGCAGCATACCGATTATACCGATCTAAAGAAAGACTGAAGCTGTGGCGTGACAGTGCTTCCTTACCCATATATTTGTTCCACCTGCTGCAAATCTCTAACCAGGACACGAGTTGCCATGGCTTGTCTGGAAGGAGGTTCATAGTTAACTCCGCTCTGGAGTGTAAATGTGGAGCTGTTCTGTTTTCTGTTCCATGGACGCTGCTATTGACGCCAAACTCGTAGCCGAATTCTGGGCCGACTTCATGTAGAATATTGCCATCGACACGCTAAGAAAAAGAGAATACCTAGTACATACATGCGCTGCGTCGACAACCTGTCCTACGCCTACTGAATTTTTGATAAAGTGCACACGAACCGTAGGTACGGACGCCAGCAGGTCAACCTACCCGAAACTGTCAGATTTTCCCAATCAACCTTGAACCTAACTCTTTAGCAATAAAGTCGAAAATCTATTAAAGAAATCTGACAGATTGTAGTAGCTTGATGTGCTGGCGTCTGTACCTAAGTACTAACCAACTGTAAATATTCATGGTGACTTTCTTCCTATGTACAGTGAGGGAAATTAATTGTTAACCAAATTGATTCTCCACGTCGATTTGCCTTATCTATATGGACAATTTAATTTGGTATTCAGTTTGTTTAACAATTGATTCTCTGAATTTACCTTACTTAGGTATATACCTACAATCATTTAATTTATTTGTGTATCTGGCATAATGTGAAGGTACAGACGCCAGCTCATCAAGCTACTTCAATCTGTCAAATTTCTTTAATAGATTTTCAACTTTATCGCTAAAGCATTAACGATCAAGGTTAATTGGGAAAATTTGACAGTTTCGGGTAGCTTGACCTGCTGGCAATGCGTCTGTACAATGCAAATAATTTCTGTTTTTAATATTTATACTATTATACAAATAAGAATAAAATACATACTACATACCATATAAATAATTATTAAAAAATACGAGCCCCTGATGTTTCTAGCTGAACCATAGCACAGATTACTAAATAGTTACTACACCATAGTCGAACGACTGAAAGCTATGTCCACGATCATATAGGTGGCGGATTTAAAATTATTCTCCTAAATGTTCGTTAAAAACAACGGAAACCGGGGCTAGTTACCTGTAGGGGTAGGTAAGGTAGGCTTAGACACTTTGCATTCGCGTTTTCGATGTTTCATACGAATAAGAACCTTATTCTTACGCCTGGGAGGTGCGTATAAGCGAATAAGAAAAGCGAGCAAGAGTCGCATGCGAATAGGAAAGTTAAAATATTAACGAATAAGGTTCATAATCGTATGCGACGCTTACTTTACTTAGCAAATTAAAGTGGGCTCATCGAATCTTGCCATCATTGCCAGAACGTTCGCATTACGAGTTTTGGGTCACCTCTCGAGAATGCATCTCGGTTGATAACTCCCACATTTGTGTATCACAGTCGCCCGCCTATTAGTAGGCAGTGGTGACATCTTTTTGATTTATCATACCTAGTCGAAAGTTTGTTGCTAAACCTTCAGATTTATTGTAAACTACTTTCCTAAAAAAAAAGCTTTTAAGCAAGCTTTTGTTCGTGGACCAGAATAGTGTTATTTTGAAATCGAAGTCAGTGTTTAAGTTAACCAGGTAAGAGAAAATTAGCGTTGGGGCTGGTTGACTAAGTTTTTCCGGGCAGATTGACTTTTACTGATACTCCATACTCGATGCGCCATATTAACTCCCGGATACTGGTACTCATCATCATCTGCCTAGCCTTTTCCCAACTATGTTGGGGTCGGCTTCCAATCTAACCGGATGCAGCTGAATACCAGTATTTTACATGGAGCGACTGCCTATCTGACCTCCACAACCCAGTTACTGGGTAATACGATACCCCTTAGTAAGACTGGTTGTCAGACTTTCGGGCTTCTGACTACCCGTAACGACTGTCAAAGATCCACGAATGACAGCCGGGACCAACGGCTTAACGTGCTTTCCGAGGCACGGAGGGGTCTCGGTATGTAAAGATGGTCACCCATCCACAGACCAACCGCGGCAAGCGTAGCTTAACCTGACCGATCGACCTGTGCGGCTGTTATTATTTGGCCACGGGCCCCTTCCGGATACTGGTACTATTCTCATTATAATCTTCCTATGATTGTAAATTGTAAAGCAACAAATTAGCACATGGCTACTTCTAGCGTTACGCGGTTTCACCGAGCGACCGCAACTAGATATGGATTACTTACTTTGTGCCTACTATACCTACTAACGTACTTATCCTATCTAAGCCATACCTAACTAAAATGAAACCCTACTATTGGCGCCGATTCCCTTGATGACAAACTAAGCTAAATTTAACGCACGGTGCGTGTGATACAGACTCTCGTTCTAAGTGTACGTTGCGTTATTGAACTTTTTTTTTTTTCGAGAACTTTCATACACATAACAATGTGCAATTCTAACACTCCAAAACGTGAAGAAATGATAATAAACCAGAATAGCATTGGAGCTTCGAATGTGGCTAGTACCGAACAGCTACAATTTCATCTTTCTGCAATAAGCATTGTGATGATGATAATTTTGGGTTTATTACTGATATTGGCAGTCTATTTCCTGTACAAATGCTATAAGAACTGCCATCATACGTGGATTAATGACCAAATCCTTCGTCAAACCTTAAGGAATTCGTTTTCGCGGCGTGGTCGCAGAGGAACTGCAGAAGGAAATAGATGTTCGGCGTGTGGAACGCGATTTTCGGGGTTCAATACCAGGTGTTCGTCGTGTTCAAACAGTTGCTGCAGTTGAAGTCCAGCAACAGCTACTTCAGATCCGAAGGGACTACATTAGTGACAGTACAGTGAGAAGAAGACTTGCAAATCTGAAACCCCGAAGACCAGCGAGTGGCCCCAAACTCGAGAGAGAGCTATCGAGTAGCGAGACTGCGATACGCCCATAAACACATACAGTGGGATAAAGAAGAGTGGTCAAGAATTTTGTTTACAGATGAGTCTCGATTCTCACTTTACACTTCTGATGGAAGGCGAAGTGTCTACAGGCGGCCTGGTGAGCGATATCTTCAATACTGCTTCTCAGAAAGAGTCCAGTATGGTGGAGGCAGTGTACATGTCTGGGCTGGCATATCTTCAGCAGGCCGCACAGAGTTAGTGGCCATAGAAAATAGAACTCTGACTGGGGAAAGATATGCCGTGCAAGAGTATGTTCAGGAGGTTGATATCAGCGTGATGGCTTGGCCATCAAGAAGGCTTGATCTCAACCCGATTGAGCACGCCTGGGATGAGCTAGGGAGGCTAATCGTAAGCCGCAGACCACCGCTTACCACCCTCAGGGCACAAAATAGGCCCTGATTGAAGAATAGGAGAATATTCCCTAACATCGACTCCGAAACCTCGTGTTCAGTATGCCAAACCGGCTCGAGGCTGTAGTCAGAGCCCGAGGAGGCAATACCAGTTATTAAAAATAAATAACATGTAAAACATACTTATAAATGTTAATTGAGTTTTTTTGACACTAAGCTAAAAATTGCTATTTTTATTGTTTTTTTAAGTTAAAAACGTTACTAATGTACTACTATTTACTAGTTTCAAAGAAAGTTGATAAAATTTGCTATTTTTTTTATTTTAAATCTCTAACTTCTATAGTTTAGAAAAAAAAAATTTAAAAGTGTAGTACTTAGTTTTGCAGGCCAGTATCTCCTGCGTACCTGGCTAATCTCCGTTGAGATTAACCACCGTGACCCAAATCGGTCAGGAGGATATTATTATTATTATTAAATAAACATGACATAAAGCATAACATCACGCCAGTATTCCCCGAAGGGTTTAGCAGAGGTGTACCTGTAGGTAGTACAGTCACGAGTAAAAGTGTGTATACACTAGGCTTTATTCAAAAGCGATTTACTTCTTTATTTTTGAATGAAATTTTATGTGGTTACGAACATAGCATTTTCGAACCGAAGAATAGGTTTATGTAATGTGTCCATATTGGTGCTCGTGACTGTACACCCACATTCCGCCAGTTAGGTATATTTAAGATATTCTATCGATCTATCTTTTTATCAACCGTACCGACGGTTGATAGAACTGTCAATTTTATGATTGATAAATCCCGGGTGATAACGTTTTTGTTATTGTTTATCCAAAATATTTTTTCAAATCCGACTGGTAGTTGCAGAGATAAGCGCGTTCAAACAAACAAACAAACTCTTCAGCTTTATGATCTGGGGGCACGGGAGTGCCCCCGCCAAGACGAGCCAAGCGAAGCGTAAGGGCACTACCTACCTTTTCTCGAAGCACTTCGTCGTATTTTTGAACGTTCTTAACTTGGGTTTGGATTATACCAGATAAACAAAATTTTCGGGATATGATGTCAGTAGTTGACTTATTAAACCTATAAAGTTTCAATTGCATAGCTCTTATACTTTAGATTTTATTGATATCTAAAATACCCCGATTTCGTCACTGATTCACTGATGATCATCCATATTCTTAAGGTTCTTCCTGAAGTCCTAGAAAGCTGAAATTTGGTATGTAAGCTAGTAATAGTACACAAACAACAAAAAATCTTAAAACTTGAAACTTTTACCCCCCCAACCCCTTAAACTAGGGGGTGAAAGTTTGTATGAGACTTCCATAAATTTTGATGCTAGAGGTCTGAAAATTTATATAGGGTAACAAGGACCTTGTTATAAATAATAAGATATGTATTTCAGGATTTTTAGTAAATCATAAGCAACTTCCAAAAAGAAATGAAATCCCACAAAAACATTTCATGTTAAATGTTGCCAAGACGAGACCATGTAGCTCGTACTGTCAAAAAGTAATCAGATCTCATGTAGAATAGAATAGAATACTCAAGCCAAGCCAAGCTCTAGCCAAGCTTCTAACTCTACACGCCCTAACTCTACAAGGCCTAACTTCGCAAACTCTACACCTTAGTCAAAATATATGGCTTGGCCGTTTCGTTACTACAAGAACCATTGTATAACAGTATGAGAGTTTTTCACCTTACGCTCATGTGAATGTAGCGAAATGGCCAAGACACATATTTTGACTAAGGTGTAGAGTTTGCGAAGTTAGGCCTTGTAGAGTTAGGGCGTGTAAAGTTAGAAGCTTGGCTAGAGCTTGGCTTGGCTTGAGTATTCTATTCTATTCTACATGAGATCTGATTACTTTTTGACCGTGCGAGCGAGCTACATGGTCTCGTTTTGGCAACATTTAAAATGAATTTTTTTTGTGTTTAGTATATTTTATACTAAAATATTTTTATAGTATATACTAATCATAAAGCTGAAGAGTTTGTTTGTTTGTTTGAACGCGCTTATCTCTGCAACTACCAGTCGGATTTGAAAAAATATTTTTGCATTTGATAGCTCAATCCTTCAGGAAGGCTATAGGCTAACATCACGCTAGGACTCTTAAAGCCGTGCGGGCAGGGGATGTGATGCGAGGGGTGGGTCGGTGGAACCTGGGGGCCTACTCCGAAGTGCAAAGTGCGAATGTTCGGATCGGAACGACACATGGCCGAATCGAATATTATTGAAAAATGCGAAAAAAGTTCGGATCGGCTCAGTTGGGTCGGGACCATTGTCAATATTCGAAAGAGTGTAGGAGTGTAGGATCGGATTCGACCGAACCAAATAGTAACTTAGTAGCAGGAAATGAACGAACATTCGCCCGATACTAATTCGGAGTAGGCCCCCAGAAATTTTACGCGGACGAGCACAAGTGTTGTCTTTAAATTGACTTCAAGTGCTTAGATACCCAAATACTTTAAATATGATAAAAAAAAATACCTATATCTTGTGTCGCTGACAAAGTCAGAAATGGAGTTTGGATTTTATAGTATAAGCTTGTCGATAACAAACATAATAAGTAAGTATGTTAATGTATGGAGATGGATTAGAATTAATCGAAAGGTCCTCAATACGCGATAAGATAGTAGAGGCTTCTTCAGAAAGGCGCGCGACGCGACGACGTGGTGCGACGCGGTTCTGGTATAACTATGTCATCATCATCTGCCTAGCCTTTTCCCAACTATGTTGGGGTCGGCTTCCAGTCTAACCGGATGCCGCTGAATACCAGTAGGTATTTTACATGGAGCGACTGCCTATCTGACCTCCGCAACCCAGTTACTGGGTAATACGATACCCCTTGGTAAGACTAGTTGTCAGACTTTCGGGCTTCTGACTACCCGTTACGACTGTCAAAGATCCACGAATGACAGCCGGGACCAACGGCTTAACGTGCTTTCCGAGGCACGGAGGGGTCTCGGTATGTAAAGATGGTCACCCATCCACAGACCAACTGCGGCAAGCGTAGCTTAACCTGACCGATCGATCTGTGCGGCTGTTATTATTTAGCCACGGGCCCCTCAAATTCTGGTATAACTATGTATTTCCATAAAAATTAATCTACTTCATGTCGCGCTGTCGCGTCGTGGCTGTCTGGAGACAGTTAACCTGTCTAATGATCTAACTTTTACAGCACAGGAGACAGATATAATATCTATCTGAGTGCGCAAACACAGATGCACTCCCTCCTCATCACTCTTATTGTCCGAATTTTAATGCGCCTATATCTAATTGTAACATTCAATAAGTTATAGTGCAATGTTCAAATTGATGTTCTTTCTGTATCGCTTGTTGTTTTTTTTTTTTTTAATTTTATTTGCAATCGTTCGTCGGACCGTAAGATATACGCAAATATGCATTTTCAATCTATCGAATTACATATAAGTGCGACCGTTTAAGGTAAGGTAAACCCTTACCTTAAACGGTCGCAGTTATATGTAATTACAATTTATTAAAACCTTAGTCAAAAGTGATAAGGTAGCATGGAACCTACCTAATCAGTTGGTTAATTGTCGCTCTGCCGAATCTTCGATTTTAACAGTAACGTGTCTTATCTAATCTGTATATAAACCTAAATGTGAGAACGTTAGTCATGTAAACGGTAAATTATTTTCATCTCGCCCGGTTATCCAACTGGGTATGTGTACATAATAATTTAATTTCAATCACCATGAGGTAAGTTTTTTTTTTACTATAAAGGCTAACTAGTGTTAAACGCATATCTTCATTCATCCGTTGCACTCATCATTTAAATTAGGCGTTATTCATCCCCCTTTACCATATCTTCCAAAATTTCAACAGTAAAAATTAAGAATTGGGGATAGGTTTAACATAAAGCGATAACGTATGAAAAGTGCCTGTTAAGGAATACTTAACGAAACTTTTATTTCTTTCTTTATATTTACATAATTTAAAAGCTAACAGTTTCAAAATAATAAGAATAATATGTACAAGTATATAAAAAGGAGGGGAAATAATAAAAGGCATCAAAAATTCGTCCGCATCGCTGTCAATAGGAAACGTGCCAAAAAGCTCGCAACAGGCTACACGTCAAGCTATACAAAACTAGTTTGTTTTGGCCTCACTTTGTATGATATTTTCTCACAATGAACGGTCAGCTAATACTGGTTTTGATGTGTAGCCGTGTGTACTAGGGTTGTTGGCGGTGATTAAAGGTGTGTGTGGTGTTTGATGACTTGGACTAGTAGATAATTTACAAAAAACACTGGTAATTAGTGGTAGCTAGTTAACTAGGCGTAGGTTAATAAGGTAGTAGGTAGTTATATTAGGTCTTATATCTACATATGGACGCATATAACAACATGCATCAATGTGATTTAGAAGAATCTTATTTACAATAAAAACAGAGGCGCTTGTGAACAGAACAATAACATTAGGTAATCTTATCTTAATCACACATTTATCTGTACCAATGACAATCACAGCAATTTAAACCGTATGTCAATAACATAAAAGTCGCACGATACGCTCATGATTTGCAACCGTATTTACAACACACTAATTAGAAATAAACACTCATTACATCGTAGATAGCTATAATAGAGTTGTCAATAATTGTTTACCTACTGATATAATATTTACTAGATTCCAGGTCAGTAGGCTGTTGCCCTGGATTCTAGTAAATATGATAAAACAATCATTTCTTAACTGTTTTTGTTCTTCTTCTTCCCTTTTGGTTTTATAATCTTTGTTTTCTGTTTTTATATTTTTAAGGTGTATTTATTTTGTGTTTTTCTTTCTTTCTACAGAACTCCGTACCAACTTTTAACTGCAATATTTGCAGTATTACGGGTAATTGCTTCCCAAGATCATAGTGCAAAGCCGGAAATAAGAAAATTACCGGAAGGGCTAAAATTGGGTGCGGCAACCGCCGCATTTCAAGTTGAAGGCGGTTGGAATGCAGCAGGTACAGTCAACAAAAGAGATAAGTATGGATGTTTTCGAATAAAATTTAGTTTGATAAATGAACTATTTGTTTTCTATTATAATTAAATAAAATTTTATCCGAAAACATCAATCCGTTTCTTACTAAACTTCAACTATATCCGACGGCCCTGCATACTTGTCTATTTTGTTGACTGTACCTACCTACCTAGTAAAGATCTTTTTTTAACCCACTTCAAAAAAAGGAGGAGTTTATTTGTACAATGATTTGAAATATGTATGCAACACAAGCAGTAGAGGGGCGTGCAAACTTAAATTAAACGATACATACATAGTTGGTGTAAAATGCCCATCACCAAGCCGAACACCCGATATTCTTCCAATCATTGCAATATTTTTAAACGGCCCAAAAAGTTTTATGGTTTCATTTCCAGATAAATCATTAAGTATCTGGGACACATTCTGCCAAATCCCAGGGAATATAAGAGATGGTACAGTTGGAAACGACACTTGCAAATCCTACGAGTATTATCAGCGAGACATACAAATGCTCAAGTTCCTAGGGGTCGATTTCTACAGATTTTCCGTTTCATGGCCAAGAGTTCTGCCAAATGGATTCGCAAATAAAATTAGCCAAGTTGGTATTGGGTATTACAGTAGGCTGGTTGATGAATTGTTGGCCAATGGTATCGAGCCAGTCGTGACTATCTACCATTGGGATTTGCCGCAAAGTTTGCAAGATTTGGGAGGTTGGGCCAACCCTCTCATTGCGGATTGGTTTGAAGACTACGCTCGTGTGTTGTTCGACGCGTTGGGTGATCGAGTTAAGGTTTGGATAACCATAAACGAACCAAAACAGTTTGCAATTTATGGTTATGGAATGTCGCTGTTGGCACCCTATATAGTTTCACCTGGTATCGGTGACTACATGGCTGTGAAGAACGTGCTATTGGCACATGCGAGAGTCTGGCATATGTACAATAAAGAATACAGACAAAAGCAAAACGGCAAGTGTTTCTTTTCAATCTGAACAAGATAATAAGAAGTAGGCAGGTACGATGACTCCTGTAGAGTAACAAATATGGTTTTCAGGCACTTGTGGTATAACGATAGCGACGGATTTCCGTGAAGGCTCCACGGATTCTCCCGCAGACATAGAAGCTGGCAACGTGGCGTTGGACTTCGAAGTCGGTTTCTACAGTCACCCGATATTCTCGTCCACTGGTGGATTCCCTGAGAGGGTAGTCAAACGAGTCGCAGAAAAGAGTGCTGAACAAGGTTTTCCTAGAAGTAGGCTGCCAGAGTTGACACCGAATGAAATAGAGTTCATAAAAGGTATTTTTTTATGAATTCAGCCGATATAAAGTAACTATAACTGTTTCTAAACAGACGGATCAGTTGAACTGCACACCAGCTGCAAAAATTGTAGTCTGGATACTACAGTTAATCTATTGCAGTTGACATAACAGCATCGAAACTGCTAATCGACTGCGCAGTGCTAATACGGTTGGCAGTTTCGATGCTGTTATAGCAGGTCAAATGCAGTCGTAAGTTCAAGTACAAACTAAGTAATTATCCTTTTTTAGGTACGAGTGACTTCTTCGGCTTCAACCACTATTCTACCTTATTTTACACGGCAGAGACATACATATCGGGTATGTTCACCGTGCCTTCGTATTCTGACGACATTGGTGCTGTAAGTGACTACGGGGACTATAGTTTGGCGCCTGCTCCTCATACTACTGTAAGTTTTCTAAGGCCACGATTATTATACGGTATTTATTATTTCTTGTCTTATTTATTGAAACAAACATATCGTATTGTAGAGTTAGAGTTATCGTATTGTAGTTTTAGGTAGGCCAGATAGTCGTGGCACAAGGGCGGCAAATTAAAAAAAAAATAACTACCTATCAACATGAAAATAAAATACAATCTAAAAAAAAACAATTTGATTTTGTGTGCTCCAAGGTAGCCCGCGAAATTCAAATTTTCTTACGTTTTTTGCAATTTGCTGGTCAGTACTAAGTTGTACGTGATTAAAATATGATTCGCGGCCATAAAAAATATGTATTTACAGAATTATAATCAGCTAATAAACCACAGTTGTCGGACGTTAAGTCAGTTAACACTAATTTATGTTTGGCATCACAATCACTAAATATATTATCAAGACAAGTTAACGAAGATGCTGTGATCCTAGTAGGTTCAAAAAATAAGTTAACTAAATTATAAGACCTAAAAAGATTGAGAAGTCTAATACTTAATGGAGTAACATCTAAAATATTAATATTGAAATCTCCACGTAAAATAATACTTTTGTTACTTGATTTCAACCTATTGAGAGAATCCTCCATTACCGATTCGAAACTAATAAAATCCCCAGAGGGGGTTCGATAAACGCAAATTATAACATATCGCTCAAGTTCAACACAAGACAACTATATAGTGCGCTCGATTGAAAGATTAACTAAATCTAAACGTTGTTAACATTTCAACTTGTTTGAAACAAGAACTAAAGAGCCACCGCGAATAGCAGTTTTTCTCACAAATGCACTCTGTACGGTAAAGTTTTCATCATTAATAAACACAACTTCATATATGTTCCTTCAACCAGTGTTCAGTCAAACATAACACCTGAACATCATAGTTCTCCATAAATAAACTTAATTCTAGCTCTTTGCCGGACAGACCCTGCATATTTTGATGTACAACATTCAACATATATGCGGCTGACCCGTTGTCGCACCTAATAGTTTAAACTACAAGGCGTATCAAAAGTAGTGTTATTATCAGTACTAACAGTAATCGATGGTAGACTACAAGTACCAGTGTCACTGAGTATATTGTATGCTAAAAGATTAGCAATTTGTCTCCTACAACTACTGTATAAATCGTAGCGTATATGGTCTACTTTACGGAATCCGTGTCCGTGTGATGCAGGACTTAAAGAATAGGATCACTATTTCCCGTGGGTATCGTAAAAGGTGACTAAGGGACGTGCCGGAGAATGGGCAGCAGCGTTCTCTATGCATTTTACCACCATACTGCAATCGCCAACCCGCCTGCCAAGCGTGGCGATTATGGCAAACCCCCCTCCAAGAATGCAAGCATGCAAGCACAAAAAACACTTGGCCCATACCCTAGTACCCTTGGCTACGGTAGCGGCAAAGGCCACGATGAGGCAAGGGGAGCTAGGAATCCCCGGAAGAGATCCGGCTACCACAATCACCGGAAATTTTACCTGCAACATACAACACGCGTACACTCCGGATCGACGAGAAGATCACCAAACTCAAGGAAGAATTGAGCTGGTTACAATGGAGTATAGTGAGGTTATCTGAAGTCCGAAGAGAGGGGGAGGACTCGATAATCCTCAAATTTGGAAACTTGCTCTATTTTCGGGAGGGCGACCAGCAGTCCCAAGGTGGTGTCGGGGCTATCGTCCATAAGTCCCTTGTGAGCAACGTGGTGAAGATCGAGAGTGTGTCGACCAGGGTGGCGTACTTTATACTCAAAATATCCGCAAGGTATTCGCTGATGGTCGTTCAGCATAAAAAACGCAAAGCTTAACCTGTTTTAATATAGGTTACATAATAGGTTTTCTTATTATTTACTTTTTAAATGGTTAAATAAAATATTACACTGTAACAGTTTTCTTCATGACTAACCGCGTAAGATTATGATAACATTTCAGACTATATTCCATGTTGCACGGTTTCATGATCATGGTTGATGATTTCTATGTGCCACGACTCGCTGGCCAAACTCTACCTAAGGTTTTACGTTTTCGAGTCCTGGGGCCGAATTTTCAGAGTCAATGACAATGATATAATGATTATTGTGCGTAACCTACAATATAATATCTAAACGCAACAAGTACAAGGAAGTTCTATATTGACAAACTCACCCTCTTGGCCCAAGCCATCCACTTCGATGCCTTGTCATTGGGCTCTACCATAATTATTTGCAGGGCAGTTGATGTGTAGCCAACCTCGTAATTGCTTTACTTCTGACTACAGTTCCCAGTAGGTAAATTGAAACTTCACTTTGGTTGAAACATTGAATTT
The DNA here is from genome assembly GCA_945859715.1 of Apamea sordens. Lineage (NCBI taxonomy): Eukaryota > Metazoa > Arthropoda > Insecta > Lepidoptera > Noctuidae > Apamea > Apamea sordens. Next base: position 9,659,008 of record OX244006.1, on the reverse strand, counting down.
TTGCGTAAGCTACGGCTACATTGTCGTGATAACGCGAAGTACACTTCGCGCGCTTTCTGTCTCTGTGTGTATGCAAGACATCGTCGGGCGGCTTCCGGCGGTTTTCAAGAGAGAGCGCGTGAAGTACAGTGTATGTTATCGCGACAATGTAGCCTTAGCATTTATAGTACAGACGCCAGCACATCAAGCTACCCAAAACTGTCAAATTTTCCCAATCAAACTTAAGTAAACCTTAATGTTTTAGTTAGGTGTTATCTAAAGTTGCAAATCTATTAATGAAATTTGACAGATTGTAGTAGCTTGATGTGCTGGCGTCTATCTGTACAACGAAACTATCTAACTGCCACATGGGCTTGTCACTTTGCCGTTCTAAGACGTGCAAGTGATTTTCAACTTCAGGGTGATAGGTACCTACGGCAATCACGAGGTCGCCTATACAGTTCAAGTGACGAGAGCATTTTCATAATTATGCGGTTGCGTTTTACAATTATTTTATAATAATAATTATTCCTAGGTGGTAGGTATAAAAACTAGGCAAATGGTACGTTGGTACCCTTATGGCCGTTGGACAGGTATTAGGTACCTATAGCAACGTTCATAATCACAGTACTGACATGTCAGTTGATTTTTGAGTGACCATTTGTAACAAAAACGTCCTAATAAGTTTTTGGTCGCAATGGAATTTGAATTTTGTTAAGCATGACATTCAGTTTGTTGTTCCATAACTTGAAAATCTTTTCAAATTCTTAATTTGTATTTTAACACTACCTACCTACAAAACCTTTCAGAAAATACCGTCCGGCATTAGAAAAGCTCTAAACTGGGTGAAAGATAGCTACAACAATCCTGAGGTAATGATCTTTGAGAATGGCTACGGCACATTTGGTGGGATCAATGACGCTGACAGAGTTGATTACTACAAAGCGTACATGGACGCCGTATTGGATTCCATCGAAGTGGACGGCTGTCACGTCTCTAGGTACACGGCGTGGAGTCTTATGGATAACTTTGAGTGGATGTCTGGATTGAGGTAATAGTTAATCTTTTGTTTTTTGTAGAAAACTTCATTTACTTATAATTTAGTTTCCAATTTATGTGATTGTAGTAGCTTGATGTGCTGGCGACTGTACCTACCACATGTACGTAATGTAGTATATTACGTCCATGACCTACCAAAACAAAACGACGGCCATTTACGGCAATGTGTCAATTTTGGGCGCTTTCAATCGGCACAAATAACAACTGTCATTTCGCATTATTCTTAATCCAGCGTACTTGCATATTACAGGTTGCATATTACTTGCAGCTATTTATCTCTGACAGCGACAAACACCTGCTTAATGCTACGAGAATAAAGATCACTGCGATGTAAAATAACTGTATGTGAAAGGACTATTATTACCATATACTTATATTGAAAAATTTATTTCAGTATCAAGTTCGGTCTTTTCGAAGTCGACTACGAAGATGATAAGAAGGCCCGAAAAGCAAGATTATCGGCTCTATGGTACAGAAACTTGATAGCCAACAGGACTTTAGACCCTGCCGACGAACCAAATTTTGAAGAAATTGTGTTTTAGTGTAATTAAGTAATAAAAGGACTTTTAATTATAAAAATATGTTTTATTTATAGAAAATATTAAATACATGTGTAAGGTTGATTGTAATGCTAAATTGAAGGTTTGCTTTGTAGTTTGAACATTGTATTATAATTAATACAGTGCGGATTTGACTTATTTATTTAAAAGCTATTGCTATATTCTAATAATAGGGGTTAAAGTATGAAATTGCCGTTTTATTGTAAGTAATAGGTAGTTCGAATTGACATAGAACCTTCATGGTTTGAGATTTTTGAGTGAAACTTTTTTCACATGGTAGTATGGCAACTATGAAATTCTTCTTTTAAAAAATGTGCAACATTCGATTATCGACTTTCAGTTGTTTTTTTTTTATTCAGCTTAGACAAGAAAGTTGTATACTTCGAAAATTCGAGTTATTTTTGAATACGAGTTCCGACGCGGAACTAACGCGGCAGAAACAGCTCGCAATATCAATGTTGCGTTTGGAGAGGGGCTGCTGTTGGACAATTTTCTACGTAATAAAAAGTTTCGTTCTCAGGAGGCAGTACAAAATGCTTTCACACAGTTTGTCGAATCTAGATCACGAGAATTCTATCGCAAAGGCATAAATGACCTTCCTATTAGATGGCAGCAATGTATAGATAATAATGGTAATTATTTTGATTTAATAAATAGGTATGTTAAATTTAAAAAAAAAACGAATTTCAATTTTTCAGTACAAATCGGCAAATTCATACTTTAACCCCTAATATAACTAAACAAAAAGAAATCTATACCTTAAAATAATTTAAATCTTCAATCAACAGTATCAAATATGTGCACCTAACGATATTTCAGTCATATTCATTCGATATTATAACAACTCGTGGATTAAATCTTAAAACTACACAATTGAATATAAAAATATAATAAGTTATTTTATATGTAGTTAGGTACTATAAACAGTGCTCAACTATTTATTACTTAATCATATTTTTATAAATGCCACGACATCCAAGAAAGGATACAAAAATATTTGTCTAAATATATTTAGTGCCCGAAATACCGTACCTTATGACAATTGACTTTTTTTTAAATAGTCACAGTAACTTGTATATAAAGACGCGTTCAAAATGCATCCGCGTTGGCGCTGTTGTTTATATCGGCGAATCACAACGAAATTCAATGAACGCATATTTTTCACGCCATGGTGAACGCAAATTGAACGCGTTGGGTTGGCCGTCCTTTACAAAACATGATAGCTGACAGCTGTCAAAAGGCATTTGTTATTTGAATATTTGAATGTAATAGGTACTCAAAGGGCCCGAACGCTCCGGCCGTATATTCTTCAAGTAAAGTTAATGGCAGGTACGTTCATATCATTAAGCTTTTTGTACACGTCCAACATTGTGGGTCGCTGCTGCCTCTTAAACGTGGTACAATGCAGGCCTATGGTGACGAATGCATTACACATTGCTGGGTTTGAGTGAAGTGTGCCGCGCAGTACTGGGTCTTCCAATGTTGCTGTAACACATAAATGTTTCGTTAAAATAACGTTTAAGTCATAGTACTGGCGAGTGGAGTAGTAATATTGAGAATAATATTCATGAATGAGAAACAAATATCAAGATCATGGCATTAAAAAAAGCATTAAAATTATTTTATTGTGAAAAATGTGGACTTTCAAAAAATATGATCCCGTGTAATCATCACTTATTTAAGGAATAGTCAATGAAAGGTGATGAATCGTTTTTACGTTTTAAAAGTGAACGTTTAATCGTGATTGACGAATTGTTAAGACGGATGTAGGCCTCAACAGAATCAAAAAAACTTGTACCTAAGGCATTTCAAAGCGTACTTAGACTTAACTTTGCTAAGTAAAGTCCATATGAATATAACCCTTATATCTGTAATATTAATCTTCATATTCCTATGAAGGGGTAATAGGTACTCCACAATGCGCGTATTTTGCGTACTGTAACATATGTATTCGTATGAAACAATCACAATAAAATCACATTCATATTATAGGAATATGATTCTTATAGGAATATGAACATACTTATTTAAGATTCATATTCGTATAAAACGCTTACTTAATAAGTCAACTCACCCATATCAATTCCCTGATCAAACAACTTGTGTATATACGTGCTGAGGAGATGTTCTGGCCTGGACTTGTCGCTAGCTGGCAACGCTGTTGCCACCTCCACCATGACTACGCCGTAGCTGAACACGTCAACTGCTGGAGACAGCGAGCGTGCCCGCAGATACTCGTCTGGTAGATACGGCTTTGTGCCAAACACCCTGTATACACAAGGATTTTAATTAGACACGTTATAGGCAAACATCGTGAGGAAACCTGAGGGTCCAATTCTCGTAATTTTAAAAACGTTCACAGTCTGATCTTAGTCTCAATCTGTCAAAAATACTTCTAATTTCCCTACATTTTTGTCAAGTTTTTGACATTGATTGTCGCTGAGATGAGACTGCGACTAGATTTTGAACTTTTTTAATTACGGGAAATGGCCTTCTTCTTCTTCAATATAAGTCTGAAATCGCCAACGAATCTTGAGAATGCGTGATCAATGCTCGTGCCTTCTTTGTAAGACAAGAGGAATTTGCTCTACAGTTCGACAATCATAGGCTGGTATTTTAGGTAAGGCAACGAGTCACAAGCATAAATACCTTACATTTACGCAAGATAACACTAATATAAAGTTGATAATTATTTATTTAAGTGGAAATAACATAAAGGATTTCAATAGATTTTACTTACTTTGAAACTTTTACATGCGTCCTGTCGTCACCATACGGTCCTTTGCGCGCTAAACCAAAGTCCCCGATCTTCGGCATGAGACACGTGTCCAGTAGAATGTTGGCTGGCTTTATGTCACCGTGGATGAGGGGCGTGCCCTCCATTGTGTGGAGGAATTGAAGACCTCTGGAAAGCGGTTGGCAATAGATTAATGCCGTGATCTATAAACGTTACTTAGGTAATAGGTAATACGAGCTGGTGTCCGCAAATCCACGTCAATGCGTATTTTAGATAAGCGTTATTCCTGTCAGTATCGCATAACTGTCAAGCTACAAATTGCAAGATAGACACAGGAACATGAATAACTATAGTTTGACAAAAACCGCTGTACCGCGCCTACAGTATGTGCGCGGCGAGACGGGGGGGCAGTGCAGGCCGCTCATTCGTCATCGCTCACGGCGCCCCGCCCCCCGCCTCATAATTCGGATTTTAACACAAGGTCGCAGTGACATTGACGCGCGTCCTGTCTCCATGGATTATGTACTGAATCCGAATGATTCTAAACCTCCCTGTGTTGAAATTTTTCGTCGGTTATTACAACGATTTTTTCGTGATTGTTGATATCCGACGAAAAATTTGCATTAGCAGTCTAATTTTTCGTCGGATATCAACAAAAAAATTTGCTGTTTCATCGAGAACTGCAATACTTACGCCGTTAAAAATGTATGAAACAGCATTTTTTTAATAACCGACGAAAATTAATTTATTTATCATTTAACCCTTCGAACGTAGATCCACGCGAGGCAATGGCTTTTAAATTGTTTCAAACAACCAAATTATAACCAAACCAGAAACACAGCAACACAGCGACGACCACCGGCCCATCTGTTGTTAAAAAAGGTTGGCTGTCGATATGTCCGCCATACAATAACAATAAATAGTCCTCATCTAGTTTTAAAATATGATTGACGTGTAAAAGTGTTTGTACAAACCTACTTATATATATATGGCGTTATAGCTGTTAAGTTGTTATTTACGAAATTTGGGAATAAATAAATAATAAATAAAAATACTTACAAAATAAAATCATTTATCATTATCTATACATATAATAAATACATATAATAAAATTGTAGAAAAGTGGTGTCTGTACAATGGAAATATATTAAAAAAAAGTAGCAGGGGTTGTTGTTATATCGATACCGAACCCGAAATTGTAATTAATTTTTTTTTTGTCTGTTTGTCTGTTTGTTTGTGCACGCTAATATCAGAAACGGCCTATTTGATTTATATGCGGTTTTCACTAATATATTGTAGTAAGCTTCACTTAACAGTTAGTGTTTATTTCATGTCAATCGGTTCATAAATAAAAAAGTTATGTCAATTTAAAGAATCACGGCGAACATTTGTTAAGGTATTCTATCAGAGTACGTACAGGCCTCGCGCCTGTGCGTCTATGGCTATATAAAGCGCGCTGAGAGCAGCGCCGCTGCCCCCCATCAGAGCAGGAGTCCCTCAGGGCTCCGTACTCGCCCCTCTCTTATTTACGCTGTTCACTAGCGACATCCCTAAAGATGCTAAGTCCCAATTGGCTCTGTGCGCAGACGACACAGCCATCTATTACACTGGTCGCAGCCATATCCAACTACGACTTCGTCTCCAAACCGCTGTCAATAAGTTGGCTGCTTGGTTCAGGAAATGGCGAATCGAAGTCAACACCGATAAGAGTCAAGCGGTGCTCTATTCGAGACCCAGACGACAACCCACCCCCCCTCCACCAATCACCATGTTCGGCAAGCCGATCCCTTGGGAAAAGCGAGCCAAATACCTTTGTTTTATTCTTCTCCTTCTCCTCACCTTCTCAGAGCACATAAAGACGGTCCGTTCGCGCGCCTCTTTCGCTCTAGGCTGCCTTCATTCCGTCCTCAATGAACGCAGCAAGCTGTCACTCAAGTGCAAAAAGCGCCTGTACACAGCATGCATCCGTCCCATAATGACTTACGCTTGCGTAGTCTTCGCTCACGCAAAGCCCCGTCACATCCATAGGATGCAAACCCTGCAGAACCGATTTTTCCGCAAGGCCACAAATTCCCCTTGGTTCGTTAGCAATGAGATCCTCCATGTTGATCTCAAGATCCCCACTATCCAGCAGTTCATGAAACGCCTCTCCAAGCGTTTCTTTGCCACAGCCGCTAATCACCCCAACCCTCTGGTGGTCGCGGCCGCCAACTACACCCCCTCCAAACTCAGTAAAATTCGCCGTCCAAGGCATGTTCTCGACGACCCCGATGACCCCATAACCCTCCTCCAGGAGAGCGATAGGGCAACCCGTACAGTATACAAACACAAATTACCGACATTCCGACCTCACCGCCGAGGTCCCTCGCGACGCCCCCAAGTAAATTCTCCCCCCTGACCCTTGCCCGCTGAAGTGCCAGCCCGCGTCGTAGCTGAGCCTGTAGCTTTAAATTCCCCGACTGAGACCTCTGAGTTTGTTTCGGCCTTTCCTCTCAGAGATAGTCCTAGGAAACGCCGCGCTCATCAAAGCATTAATACTACTAATTCGATCCAGCCTGTCCCCTTGCTGCCCTCTCCCAGCGACGCTCTAAGCCAAGGTTCGTACCCCACAGGGGGTGCCTTTAGCGTGCAGTCGCTTAGTTTATTCTAGATATAGCCCTGGCTGGAGGCTTTAAGAATTCCTTAGGCAACCACAGGATAGTCCGGTTAAGTAGTCACGGCCTCTCAAGGAAAAAAAAAACTGACTGCATATTTCATTTATTTATATTTTAGGGTTTGTAGGTTAAGTTCTTTTTCTTAATTTTCTTTAAAATAATTGTTTACGATAGTACGTGTTTACTAAATAACTGTGTGTTAAGTAGTAAGTACTATTTTATTGTAAGAATGCCTCGAAGAAGATCCAACCTCTCCCAATGTAGCAAAAATGCTAAAAGGATGAGATTAGTTCGATCACAGGAATCTGAAGAAGGTCGTGAGGCAAGGCTTTCTGCAACTCGGGAACATCAGGCTAGGTTTCGTGCTGCAGAAACTTTGACTCAGCGAGAATCTCGACTGAGTTCAAATCGTTCTCGAATGATGACAACTCGAAATAGGGAAAACGGGGAACAACGAAAGGCACGTTTATCTGTCGATCGCGAAGCTCACGCGCTATCGCGTGAGTCTGAGACTTCTGCGAACCCCTAATGATTCTTAGAAATTTAAGCCCCCCAAAACTTTGCAATGGTACCAGGTTAAAAGTGACCAATTTACAACGAAATCTGATAGAAGCAGAGATTTTAACAGGGTGTGGAAAAGGTGAAAGTGTTTTCATTCCTCAGATTCCTCTCATTCCAAACAATTTTCCATTTAGTTTTAAACGAGTCCAGTTTCCAGTCAGCCTATGTTTTGCGATGACAATTAATAAAGCAGATCTAAGTATCAGCTGTTTCTCGCACGGTCAGTTGTATGTGGTTCTGTCACGGGTTAGCAATCCTAGGAGCCTGTATGCTTTCATCCCCGATGGCCATACGTCAAATATCGTATACAGAGAAGCATTACTGTAAAGTAAATTTTTTGCTACCCAAACGACGGTATATGTAATTCAAAATATGGTGCCCGAAAAGTCACTATTCCACGCGGACGAAGTCGCGGGCACAGCTAGTTTATCAATAAAAACTTACCTAGCAATTCCATGCACTATGTTGTATCGCTGCGACCACGACAGCGGCGGGTGATTAGTCTTTCCTCGTAGCCGCTGCTCTAAGGACCCTCCGGCCATCAGTTGATAAACTAGACATGCTTCGGGACCTAGAAAAAACAATACACTACTATAAAATCAAACTCGCATAGATTATTCATTAGTAAAGTTATATGAATTGTATTTGTATATGCTGTGGATAACGGTGTGAGTTTCACATTTATATAATATCTTTGTTTATATTATTTGCGCAGATATAATGTGTTACAGTTTGTTTGTCCCAAATAAATAAATAAACTCAAAGTTAGCCACAGCTTAATAACCCCAATTAACTTACAGCCTTTATATATTTTTTTCGGATCATAAGTTAGTTCGAAACGAGTTTATTTTCTAAATATACGGCCAAATCAACGCGTCGTGACGTCAGGACGCGCCGGTGTAAACCATTTCTAAACGACTGAGCGCCACCGTGCACGCCGATTAAAGCTAGTTGCAGATCAAGAGCCAAGCTAAGTTAGTTTACCTTAGTTCGCAAAACAAACAACAAAACAAAAAAAACTTGAGAGGTGTCAAGGGACACCTGGATAGAACGAAGTTCAAAGAGAGAGAGAGAGAGAGAGAAACACGCGCACGCCGCACGGCTTACAACTACCTATGTATAGCAAAAAGTGTCGTTCAACTTTTGGTCTTAATTTTTTCCGTCTAGCCCTCTTTTGCAACGCGCGATAAGGAACTTCGTTCCAAAAATAGTAATAATAATAACATACATGCTTAATCAGCCTATAATGTTCCCACTCCTGCGACACAGGCCTCCTCTCTGTGTGAGGGAGTGGGCCGTAATCTACCACGCGGGCCCAGTGCGGGTTGGTAGACGTCGCATTTCTTCGAATTTTTGGACTACTAACTATGAACACAAGTATGAAAAATTACCTCAGCTATGCGAGCTAAACTTACTTAGCTAAGCTCTTAGTCTGCAACCACCTTAAAAATGGTTAAAAAATAATGTTCCTATTTTTAACCAATATATAAATCGAATAAATGTTCAATCCTTAGTATATTTTAATTTAGGTGATGTTGTCAAAAGTGATAAAGCAGTTTACGATTATAATACATGACATAGTTATACTAAGGTGCAACTGAAGTCACGGTAAATACGTATTTTAAAATAATATTACCTCCCAAAGAGTATCCATACAGCGGCAGTATGTTGTCATGTCGGTACTGATTCAAACACATCTCTCTGATAAGTTCCTTGTTCCTGTCGTTGTTGTCTCTGAGACGCTTCACAGCGACCGGTAGATGTTTCCATTCACCTGTAGAACATAAATATACTCGTATATTATAATATAACATAACATCACGCCCTGTATCCCGGAGAATTGTGCAGAGGTGTACAGTCACGAACACCAATATGTCAACACTTGGCAACTTTCAATTGCGATTTTTTCGCTTTTTGTTGAAATACGACACATTACATAAACCTATGGGTTCGAAAATGCTATGTTCGTAACAACATAAAATTTAATTAAATAATAAAGGAGTAAATCGCTTTTGAATAAAGCCGAGTGTATACATACTTTTGCTCGTGACTGTACCTATAGTACACACACATTTCGCCACTCAAGTCCCATGTAATGGGGCCGAGCCTATTATTACGCAAAATAAGTATCATCACGCCTGTATTCCGTCCGACGTAGGCAGAAGTGTACACTCTCATTTTGTTGGTTATGTGCTGTAATATAGTATATTGCCATCAACCAACAACAGAGGGGCAATCCTCGTAATTTTAAGAACGTTCACAGTCTGATCTCAGTCTCAATCTGTCAAAAAATACTTCTAATTTCTCTACATTTTGACAAGTTTTCGACATTTGTTTGACGCCGTGATGAGACTCCGACTACATTTTGAACGTTTTAAATTACGAGAATTGGCCTTCTGATCCCGGCTTCAGCATGCTACCAATATATTATAATTTCTGAGGCTCTGTCACCATCCTTCACCAAATATCCCCAACTCTCAACATCTCTCACTGTATGAAACATACTCTGTACCTTTGAACACTTGTCCGAATCCTCCTCGGCCTAACAGATTGCAGTCAGCCCAGTTGCCAGTCGCTTCTCTCAGTTCCTCATAACTCATTCTTGGAATAGCCGACACGTTTCTCATAATCTCATCATCTTCGTGCCCTTTCTCTCCTTGAGTTGACGACGACTGGGGATATGGAAAAACAGAAAATTAATGTAGTCACCGAATGAAAAGGTTATGCTGCTATACGTTTTACTTGAATGACGCTACTATTTGAATTGATAATCTGACATAATTATCAAGTTTAGGAACAACAAACTCGATGTCATACATGACTTAGAGCTGATTTTTCCAACGCCAGATTATTTAATCCGAGGAATTATTTTGAAATGTTGACAGTTCTTACATACAAAAACTGACAGACGTCAATTTTATTCAATCAATATTCAGTCAATTATCTGTCGATTGAAAAATCAGCCATAAGTTCATATTCCATAGAAACTGAAAATAAATAGGCCCTAAGATGACCCACTGACCAGGACTTTTTATTATAAACAGTTACTCCAAAATCAACTTAGAATACATAACCCTAAAGAAGACAGTTCAGTTAGTGGCGATGGAACGTAAATTATCTGACATTGTGTTCAAGTACATACGTACAGACAGCTGATTAAGTCATTTTGCACCACTCCTATGTTAACTATCGTTATATTTAAATTGTACCTACTTCCGAATTGATTACCCACGCATGCGTAAACGTTACGAACGAACGATTTTCCTTGTATTGCTAACTAGATTTCGCCAGCGGTTTCGCCCGCGTGGAGTTTGGAAATGATCTTATACTTTAGCATTTATAGTATTAGTATGGAAGTATAACTGATTCATGTGCCTAACTTATCCATCCATCATTCACGAAATCTCCACTAACCAGTTAAGAAGATAGACTTTAAAAAAACAGTCGATTACCTATTATGAGTTATACCAGACCAATACTTTTTCCGTACACAACGTATCATCAAGCATGTTCTAAACTCATACTTACTTCAAGTAAATACATTACATGCGTTTGTTGCCCCATTTTTTTCTCTAATCATTTTTATTTTATCTTGTTTAAATATCGATGCCCATCAAGTTAGTGGAGTTACGCTAGCTAATATAATTTGATCCTGTATATACGTTATTTAGCACGTACTCAGGCTGTAATTTTCACACAACTATAAAACTACAAGTGTAAGGTAGAGACGGGAACATGTCTTAGTGAAAGTACGAGCGACTTTTACAGATCTCGGCTTATTATACTACTAGCTTCTGCCCGCGGCTTCGCCCGCGTGGATGTCGGAAATTTACCCACGGGAACGTGCTAACAGGATAAAATGTATGTGCTTCCCCAGAATGCCATCTATGTCGCGGGCCCTTTGTGGCTAATTACAATAGAAAACCAATTGTGTCTCATTAGTGGTGATTAAGAGGGTACCTATATGATATCTTTACCTAAGTACCTAACTAATTTTAAAAAAAAACTCAATAACAGAAAATTAAATACCTACCTACCTAAATAAACCTATTTCTGATGATAACTAATCTAAACTCAATAAATAAGCAAACTCCCTAAAAACTAATATCTATACGAATGACTAATCCTACCTAACAGTATTATAAAATAACCTACGGTCACACGGTCATGAGGTCTAAAAGAGAAATAAAACATGTTTCTTCCTATAAATACATTAAATTCGGCGTACCACAAGGGAGCGTTCTCGGGCCGTTACTTTTCTTACTCTACATAAACGATCTGCCACGTCAAATTTCTAATCCAATGGTTTTGTTTGCTGATGACAGCACAGCAATAATTAATTGTATTAATAAAGAGCAATACGAAATTGATACTAACAATGTTTTAAAAACAATTATCAACTGGCTTAATCATAATAATTTATTAATAAATATAAAGAAAACTAAAGTCATGCATTTTTACCAACGTATTCAACCCGGAAACTTGAATTTAACCTATAATGGCCAAACAGTCGACAAAGTAAATATAGCCAAATTTTTAGGAATCATAATCGATAGCCAACTTACGTGGAAACCACAAGCTGAAGCTATTTGCAAAAAATTAGGTTCATCAGCGTACCTCCTATATAACCTTTCCAAAAAGGTAAACATCAACACGTTACTGTCTGCTTACCATGGGTTAGTGGTGTCGAATTTAAGGTTTGGTGTAATATTTTGGGGCAATTGTTGTAATCGAGAGGATATTTTTAAAGCCCAAAAACGCTGTCTTAGAGCAATGTTTAAATTAAAAGTAACAGACAGCTGCAAAACTTTTTTCATTAATAATAAATTACTTACTTTTCCCTGTCTTTACATATTAGAGCTTTCCATATTTGTTAAAAGTAATAGTCACATATTCCCTACTTTAGAGGACACAACAAAACGAAGTACATCAATCAGGTCTCAATATAAATATAAGTTATGTACTGGTGCTCACAAAACATCTTTATTAAAAAAAAGTGTCTTAGGCATGGCACCTGTGATTTATAACAAGGTTCCAAATAGCATCAAGGAGCAACCTTTGCGATTTTTTAAAAAACAGCTCTCGTCTTATTTAATACAAAAATGTTATTATTCTGTGTCAGATTTCCTCACAGATCAAATATAGCTATTGTTGTTACTTTATTTAATTCTGATATTGTTATTATTATTATTTTTGTTACCTATATTATTGTGATACTTTGTTGTGAATGTTTTTAAATTGAATTTGTATAATCGTTTATAAGTATAAGTTTTTGCATGCCAAATGGTAGAATGTACCAGGAACAATGTTTTTTTACTGTAACATCTCATATATGTACCTACATTCAATGCAAATAAATGACTTCTATTCTATTCTATTCACGTACACTATCAAATATACTACCTATACTTTAAAATTAAAATCTATACCTACGACTCATATAAAAATAAACCTAAATAACTCTAAAAACTAAAAGGAATAAAAATGAACTCCACTGCGGGTGACCCAACCTACGACCAACTTAGTATTTGCGGTTGGTACAGTACAGACAGTGGTAATCGGGTATAGGGATCGAACCGCAAAATTAAGTTTGTTTTTTATTGTATCTAATTTTCCGGGATAAAAAGTACCCAGTGTGGTGCCCAGGATATTAAAGAATAATTATACCAAGTTTCATCGTAATCGAACCGGTAGTTTTTGCGTGATGCCTGAACAAACAGACAGACAGACAGACAGACAAAAATTTTTTTAATCACATTTTTGGGTTCGGTGTCGGTCAAGTAACACCCCCTGCCATTTATTTTTTGGATATTTTCAATGTACAGAATTTTCACTTCTACAGATTTATTATAAGTATAGATATAGAAGATATATAGAATAGATAAATATACAGCGTGGCGCTTTAATGGCGACATTAATTTAACACACGTATACGGTTTCGCGTTTTAGTTTTATGAATATATTTTAATTTAATTAAACATTAATATTTATTTATTTATTAACAATTTTCTAAAATAGCATCTTAAAGCAACCTGACTTAAAGAACTGTAGCGCAGGGGTTATTTGCCGGGGTCACGGATCATAACATCGCATCAATGTAATTAAAAGAAATAACGTACAAAGAGAAGGCGAATTGAAGGAAAGAGAGAGAGCTCTAAGTCGGCGAGCGGCGCAGGTGGAAGTTTTTAAGTTACGATTTTTTATGATTACTGACCACTAGCCCTACCCGTGTGTCAAATTAATGTCGCCATTGTAGCGCCACGTTGTATAGCTTGATCCACGAGTGTAAGTGAAGATCGTCACTAGTGAATCATAATTATTGCATGTAAAATAATTCATTGAAGAACAATGATATCATTGAATCTGTGACCACAAATGTTGGCTCACCTTACTTATATCCGTGCTCGTTTCATAGTTCGGCGAAGGTGAGTTACCGTTCTGAATCTTACTAGTCGCTTGTAGCCCACCCTGGAAAAGAAAGCAATTATTTAGGATTTTTATCACGTATAACTTTTATCCTGAAGCATAATCTACTCAACCAATACTATTCCCACTGCTGGGACCTCCTCTTTGTGAGAGGGAGTGGGCCATAATCCAGCACGTGGGCCCAGTGCGGGTTGGCGGATGTCTTAGTAGTTCTAGGACATGCCTGTTTCCTCACGATGTTTTCCTTCACCATTTCGATAGCAGTGGTGATGAATTATATACACAAAGTAAAATGCCTGCCTGGGTTCGAACTCACGATCTACAACTCATAAATCGGGGCTGATACTCTAGGCCACCACTGCTCTTATCCTGTAGCTAACTTCAGAGAGAAAGATCCGTTACGGTTCCGTGACGTCATACGACGGTAAATTGCGGACGCCACCGCAGTCTTAGCAAACCTTAAAAATAAGGTTTTTATTTGTATTATTTTTAGTTAATTGATACATTGGTTTCATTTTATCATGATAACGACACTCATCTCGCCGAGTTTCACTAGCTAATTTAATTTGATCCTGTATATACACCAGCCTGGTCGATTCTGTAAAAATCTCACCGTGAAAACTCAAGTGAAGTGAGCTTGATGTGAGTTGTCAGTAGTGTCAGTGTCAATCCCTAGCATTATTTGGAATGACAGCTCACTCCACGCTAACTTCACCTAAGTTTTCACGGTGATTTGGTTACAGAATCGCACTGCTGTTCGTGCCGACACGAGAGAAGAAACCTCTTTACGACTCCAAGTTCTCTTTGTACATAATATTGTACCCAATAGTCACTGTAGTAATCGTTGCAACAAATAACAGTATAATTGGCGGTAAGCCAACGCGAAACTTAGCTATAAGAATAGTTTTCCTTAAACAAAAGAACAGGAAAAAATTAATATAAATAATTTCAGAGTACAAACCTAATCATTTCAAGTCATTCATAAATCATAATGTCTAGGTACTTATTTACAATTTGATAACTCTGTTGCGTAAATACTGTATCAATGACCATTTTATATGTACTTATTATGTTATTGCCTAAATGGGATTCCCAGTATACGTTAACTGAACATGATCAAAATGACCGATGAGTAATAGTTTATTAGGAACGCGCTCTGTTACTATCATGGACTGGTTTGAAAACCAAAATATACTTGTTTATGGGGGCGACCGCCATTTCTTAAAACAGTAAGTAGATATAATTTTAATCTTACTTTATATCACGTACAGACGTACAGTCAGCAACAAAAGTCAATTAACACTATCACTTTTACGAATCATCTAAATTGATACAAAATTATGCGATACATTGGTTTTCTCTATTTCATGTAATAGCAAAGAGTTAATTATTCTTAAATATTCTATTACTATATGTTTTTTAAGAATATTTTGCTCAATAATTAAGATTCAAATAACTAAAGTGTTAACCGATTCTTGTTGCTGACCGTACCAACACATCAAGCTACCCGAAACTGTCCAATTTTCCCAATCAACTTTGAACCTAAAGCTTTAACGATAAAATTGAAATTCTATTAAAGAAAGAAATGTCTGTACCATGACGTCTTTAAAAAAAGTTTATTAGATTAAAGAAACAATATCATTTTCATAGCAGTTTTAGTGACGTCATCTCTAAAAGTTCATTCAACCTATGATACTTTAAATACTAATGATAATGATAAAGCGGAAGAGTTTGTTTGTTTGAACGCGCTAATCTCCGGAACTACCAGTCGGATTTAAAAAAATCTTTTTGCATTTGATAGCCCAATACTTGAGGACAGCTATAGGCCAGCTAGCTTCTGCCCGCAACTTCGTCCGCGTGAAATTGTTTGTTCTCCGACCCACCTCGTCGCATCGGATCGCCCGCCCACTTTTACTTCGTGTTTGTTTAGCGTTCTTTCTGACTTTTTAACTTTATGCTCGGCTCCCATCAAATGCAAAAAGATTTTTTTTTTATCCGATTGTCAGTTCCAAAGTTTAGCGCGTCCACACAAACTAACAAACAAACTCTTCAGCTTTAATTTTAGTATAGATTGTGTTTAACGGTGAAGACTAATGTGTCTATAATTAGAGTACTCGTAAATGATTTAATGTCTTTTATAATTAGCAATTCCCTCTATTTAAATGCTAAATAACTAGAAATTCCAAAGGGAAGCGTACTTCCCTAAAGAATTCCGTATAAACATGTGACACACACCCAATCGTTGCTAAAGACGCACGAGCGCTGCGTAAGCGTTTCTATGTACATAAGGAAAAATGCATCAATGAAAACATTCGACGTTAAACAGGACGTAGTTACCTGTTTCGCGGTTTTTTTTCTCGTTTACGCTTGTACAGACGCCAGCAGGTCAAGCTACCCGAAACTGTCAAATTTTCCCAATCAACCTTGAACCTTAACAATTTAGCGATAAAGTTGAAAATCTATTAGAGAAATTTGACAGATTGTAGTAGCTTGATGTGCTGGCGTCTGTACTTTACATAAACAACATCAAGCCTGTATTCCACAAAGGATTACGCAGAGGTGAGCAGTACCTACTCCCATATTTCGCCGATGTTTTTTTTTTGTTTTTCGTAGATTTTTTTTTTTGTTTTTTTTTTTTTGTGTTTGCGTCACATGTAAACGGGGAGAACCTATTGCCATCATCCAGACACGATCCCAAACTTTGGGCGTATACTGAGGTCTCAGGTCTTCCTAATGAATTCTTGTAGCTTGTACACATGGCTACACGTCAAGCTATACAAAACCAGTTTGTCTTGGCCGCACTTTGTATATTTTCTCACAATGAACGGTCAGCCAATACTGGTTTTGTATAGCTTGATGTGTAGCCGTATGTACAAGCTACAAGAATTCATTAGGAAGACCTGAGACCTCAGTATACGCCCAAAGTTTGGGATCGTGTCTGGATGATGGCAATAGGTTCTCCCCGTTTACATGAGACGTAAACACAATATGTCGTGTGTACACACGTACACACGACAACACATCAAGCTACTTATACATTTCCAGTTTTGACCTGCTGACCTCGCATTGTATAGGCTTTTCGTACAGTGAGAACTCAGGTTATACTAGAAAAGTACAGCTCGATATATCGTCGTGCGTAAGTAATTGATATAAATGAGTCTCTCAGGGGGTGAAATTGAGACTTTTATCTTACTTTGGGAACCAATTTTTAAACATGAAAGAATAACATTGCTGTTTCAAACAGTTTTTTTAACTACCTAACCAAAATGTATGATTATTAATAACAAATGTTTATTTTTCACTGTTTCTGTGGTCCCGTCGTAGAACTTGTTCATTTACTTAGGTACTTTCTCTCTTTCACCCCCGTTGGTTGGGGAGTAAAAGGAAAATTTACTTTTTTTTTAAAAGAGTAATTTTAAGTGTAAATCAATACTTTGTTAACTCATGCGGAAAAGCATGACAAAAAATTAACTGATTAAATATATAACAGATGTAATCTGGTAGCAATAGACGACTAACTCACCACCCACGCACGCCAGCGATAAGTAGGTAACAACAACAAAATTTAAATGTAGAAGATCTACATTTATATATCTTTAAGTCTATAAAAAATAAGTTAGTGACACAGAGATGTTGCATTCAACAAACATAGGTCAATCATTCCAACTCTTACCTTATTACAATGAGATAAGAGTCACATGACGTGCAACTTGATCAAGTTGTACGGTCACACTAACATTAAACTTAACTTTTTGTAAAATTTTAATATTTTGTAGTGTCTATAGCACATAGGTATGATAAAATGTGATGTTTCACCATGTAGGATTTGCTGTCGAGATTTCAAGAAGAGAGAGATAAAGGAGAGAGGGATCATAAACAACACAGACATACCTTTTCTATTAACATGACAGGCAAAGGAATAGAGCCGAAGTTGCCATCAGTCTTTAGTGAGCTCTTGTTATTGTAAGAATTATCTGAAATAATAAAATAATTGATTGTGGTTGTGTTTCTGATTGCGATTATGTAATCAATGAAAGTTGTTATTGCATATACAGAAAGTAAAATTCATTTAAAATGGATTTTCTTTTAAACCGGTTCACCTTTCTTGGTAAAAAGTAGTTCTAACTGTTAGCAAACATGAATATTTATGCTTTATTGAAAGAAATCTTGCCCACATGCAACATTTCAACATTTATTATTACAATATTATGTGTCTATAGATCACTCCTCACTGCATCTACCAATCCCCACCACCACTGAACATTGGCTTTAAGATCTACTTAAATACACAATTTTTTTTTCGCAAAACCTTTCATAAATCAACCAACAGTTCAATGCTTGAAGAAGATAGGGCTTCTTCTTTATGGGCTAAACTGTTGATGTAATTTAAAAATTTAGGTAGTGAGTATTTTTGTTTGGCTCAGATTTCAGCAATCAATGATAAGTGTTTAAAAGAAATCAAGTTATTAGATACCTACCATATAAAATTACAGATTTCCTTTCCTTCGTACTGCAAGAATTTATGCTTTTACTTAATAACTTATGGAAGTCGCTGTTAACAACAGGCTTAAGGCATTTGAGCGCTGGCAGATGCTTCATTTTGTATAACAAAATAAAAAGTTCTTCTACTCTATGGTTTAGCTGTCCCC
Organism: Apamea sordens; assembly: GCA_945859715.1. NCBI lineage: Eukaryota > Metazoa > Arthropoda > Insecta > Lepidoptera > Noctuidae > Apamea > Apamea sordens. Next base: position 9,640,383 of record OX244006.1, on the reverse strand, counting down.
ATCTGGTGAACAAATGGTTAGTGGGGGACATAGCCATACGGCGTGCTGTTTGTTCCATGTCCTAAAAAAGGTAATTTGTTTAAGGTAACATTATACAACAAATATGAATTCATTAATGGTGTCATGCTTCAGCATAATGGTAAAGTAACTGATGTATATCTGTTGGCGATGAACTCATATCGTACTAAAAACATAGCCAAAACCGGATTTACTGTACTTTCCAAAAAATAATTAGAGAATTATAATCTTCTTCGCCACATTTTCTCTTTAAATATCCGCCTGTATCATCTCCATTATCAACGCGTGACGTATTTAACATAAAAATAATCGGGAATTCCAAGAAAGCTTAATAAAAAAGATGTATCGCGGCGAGGAAATACCCAAACTTCGCAATATGAATGATATGATACTTACGTTTACTTCAAAAGCGGAATATTTCATCCAGTTGCCTGCCAATTCCTTCCAATAGTCTTCTATATCGAGAAGTCTACATAATTCCTTGTTTATATCAAACGGCAACTCGTAAATGTACATTTTTATATCATAAAACTACGTTAATACGTGCAAAAAGGTAAATAACACGAGTACTACGCAAAAGTACTTGATGAACACTGATGACAAATTGACTTTGACAATGACAATTGACAACTGACAATGACATTTATTTCAAAAAGTTATCTGTCAAGTAGACGTCCGTATTTTCGTTCAACAATGGCTCTCAATATCTTTAGCAAAATCAAAATCGTTTATTTGCATAAAATACATACAAAAGAACACAAAACACATAAAAAACAGACAAAATTACATACAAAATTTTAATACAGACAGGCATATATATAATTTATAGGGAATTAAATCTTATCGCTACCATTATAGGCTCTGACTATATTATGTATCCAATTTTAGCAACCTGTAGGCTGTGACCCCGCTTCGGAAAGTTTTGTTTTACTTTTGAAAATTAAAACATATTATTTATAAGTGGGGAGCGAACGAAGGAAGCTCGAATATTAACACATCATCACTTGTGTAGATTAGGTTTTCTTTTTTGATAAATACTTTGTCAACTCATGCAGTAAACTGGTTTTTACTGACCATATCTAAGTATTTCTCATGATTTTAGGGCCCCCTAGGACCGGGCAGACCCTCTCTTTAGTCCGCCACTGTATGATTGGACCGTACTAAATTTAGAGCCACATAAAAGCGATCGCCGAATTGAACACGCCTGGAAAAGCCACTGGTCCATGAAGGCGCTAATGAAGGGTGATCTGCCGATCTCCCTGAAGCACAAGCTTATCGACATGTGTAGCCTACCCGTCCTAACCTATGGTGCTCAGAAAACCTGATCGCTCACCAAGTCGCGTCCGCCTTGGCGTTTGCGAAAGAGCGATGGAGCGCAGCATCCTGGGTGTAAAAAGATAGGACAAAATTCGGAACACCATGCTGTGTTCCAAAACGGATAGGTATAATAGACGTAGGCAAGAAGGCAGCCAGGCTCCCCCAGGTAACTGGGCATCTCACCTGGCGGAGACAGACCGCCGAGGTGTCGTGAAGAAAGCGGCGCTCTGAGTCGGCGTCGTCGTGGCGAGCCTACAGAAAAACACTTAGCTGGACCACTCACATGGACGCGCGCAACTCACGCGCGTTCAACACGCTATTAGCTATTTATGCGCATACCAAATGAAGGACCCGTATTTACGGGCTACCGTATAGCGCTCTGCGGCCGGGGGGCAAAGCCCCGGTACCGCTCGCCTCGCCTCCTTGCGGGAGCGACGCGATCTTTCGAAGGTTGCTGCTAGGCTCAAGTGGGATTAGGCGGGTCACATCAGCCGCATGCAGGATGACCGCTAGGCAAGTTTCCACACAATGAGTGCCTGAAGATGGACGGCGCCGCCGAGGTCAGCCCAGAAGGCGGTGGCGGGATGACCTGGACGCGTACCGCGAGGGCTGGACAGGAAAAACTTGGGGGAGGCCTTCGCCCAGCAGTGGGACAGTATAGGCTAAAAAAATTTTTTTCGGCACTTTTGTAATAGCTAGCAGTCACAGGCATTCGTATAGCCTGTTTTCCCGAAGCAGTATTGCCGCTATCTTACGAGTTGCTACCACGGATATCTATGGTTGCTACCTTTTTAGAAAATAGCATGCAGGTGGCATTCTGTAGTTTCTGCCTACTCCCATGCGAAGAAAGCGTGAGTTTATGTACGGACGCCAGCAGGTCAACCTACCCGAAACTGTCAGATTTTCCCAATCAACATTGAACCTAATGCTTTAGCAATAAAGTCGAAAATCTATTAAAGAAATCTGACTGATTGTAGTAGCTTGATGTGCTGGCGTCTTTATGTAGGTAAATAGTACTTTATTAAAAAAATATAAACTCGATGTTTTATAAAACATTACCTATTTATTTTTCAATGAATATGTAGGTATTAGTTATTAGATAACTTATTGCTTTGGTCACAGACTTTATTATTTAAAAAATAATCATAGGTATCTGAGCAAGCGCTCAGACATGAGACGGTACCTACTATGTATGTACAATACAAAGGAGATAGTTTTTTTTTGGGCCCACCTTTTGTGAAATTGTGACGTCTATTAATCGTATTATCCGCTTATACTTAAAAAACCGGCCAAGAGCGTGTCGGGCCACGCTCAGTGTAGGGTTCCGTAGTTTCCCGGCCGTCACAATAAGTGTTCCCACTTATGAGTTTAAAGGTGGGTATCCATTATGTTCGCGTTCCAGCAGCGCTCCGCGCTCCTGCAACTGCTCCCGGTAGTGGGTACGTGCGCGAACACGGAGCGTGCAACATTGCACGCTCCGCGGCAGGCGCTCCGACTCGTGACGGTTTTAGCGCGAACACAAAGGGGAGCGCAGTGTGTCAAAGGGGAGCGCATGTAGAAGTGCACGCGACGTATCCATTGGAGCAGTTGCAGGAGCGCGGAGCGCTACTGGAGCGCGAACATAGTGGTAACCCAACTTAAATAAATTGCCTTAGCATGTTCCTGATAGAAGTTTTATGTAGTTATGAGATACCGCCAATGCCAAGGAGAGACCAACCGAACAATTCGATAATACCCGACCCAATGTAATAAGTACCTACAGCGCCATCTCTCGGGGAATTGGGTTACTAATTAATACATAGACGTGCCAGAGGTTTTCGGTGGTAATTTTGGATTGCGAGAACCGATTTTTTCTTTTTTTGTTTGAAAAAAGATACGTTCAGGATAATAAAATATGTAAAAGAAGTTTTAAAAAAATGCTTGCATACCTATACGATTATACTACAAACTTAATCCAGAAATTATTTTGTACAACTTTTTGTCTTTTTTGTACAAAAACTGTTGTTTCCATCAAGTTCAAAATGATTTTCCTAGAAAGTCCTTATAAAGTTCGACTTTTCAGATTTTTTTCATATTTTCTAAACTTATGGTTCAAAAGTTAGAGGACACACATTGTTTTTTACTTTTGGAGCGATTATTTCCGAAATTATTGACATTATCAAAAAATGATTTTAGTAAACCCCTATTCATTTTTAAATACCTTTCCAACAATATATCACACGTTAGGGTTGAAATTAAAAAAAAATCACTTCCCACTTTACATATAGGGGGGCTACCCTAATAAAACATTTTTTTCCAATTTTACTTTACCACTTTGTCAGCGTGATTGATATACATATTGGTACCAAATTTCAGCTTTCTAGTGCTAACGGTCACAGAGATTAAGCGAGGACGGACAGACGGACGGACAGACAGACATGGCGAAACTATTAAGGGTTCCTAGTTGACTACGGAACACTAAAAAACGTAACCAATTTATCATTGAAAATGATCGATTTTTTCAATAAAGTCTAACCGGAATCACAAAATCGTAATAAAAAGAAAATGTTTTGATAATGCACTCAATTGATTCAATTCCAGATAGATAAAGTCGTCACTTCGTCAGTCATAAACATAAATGCATGTCTATGAGCGTTTTTTATTTCTTTTTCTCAGTATTCCCGACAAGTGAAGATACAATTATTACTACCACTGTAATCTAGAGATCTTAGGGAACAAATCAACATGCGTTTCACTAGTAGACGCCACAATTTTTGGTGGCCTAATCGAACAAAAAAAAAACTATCTTCTGCCTCCTACCGCTTGTGGTACAAAATATGTGTACCAGGTCGTCCTTATCGTCATCATCATTAGCCTATAGCAGTACACTGCTGGACATAGGTAGGAGGCAGTAGGAGAAGCTCCTACTGCACGCCAGCTCATCGGATCCTATTAAAGTTAAAATAATTTTTTAATTAAGTAAGCTCTTTTTCTCCTCGCCATTTTGTAATAATGACAAAAATATAAATTCTGGTAAAATGAAAGTTTCAGGAATGGAGAGAACGAAATGGTTTTAAATACAGTACTTAATTATATTTGTGAAATTTGTATCTGTGCTTTTAAAATATATATGTCGGAGATGGTATGTCTGTCTCTCGTTAGCATCAGGCATATTTTAATTACTGTGGGCGTACTATGGGTAGTGTTGGTTTTAGCACTATAGAAAAACGGTTTGCAGTCAGATTACAATTCACGAGCAAATCAGTCACACTAGCGAATCACTGTAGGTACACATTTAACGATACGGAACGCGACAGTTTCTCAGCACATGTTGTTCGTACGATGTCCCACCCATGTTTTGATGATCCCGATAGCTCTGCTTACATCGTCCTTTGTAGCGGTCGCTCCCACCACGAACTCAGGCTAGACTCTGTCTAGCGCCACGAGATAGCGCTAGCGTTCCGAATAGTCAAACGAATGACTCCGACATATATTTGCAATTTTAGAGCAGTGTATTTTTAGATCATTATTATTTGCCATGGTGAAATTACCAGTGTTATTATTTTATTAATTATAAATTATTGTTGCAAGTAATTGTCTAACAAGCTTGAGATTTGTATGCCTCAAGGTGTAATATGGTTGAACTATGCTCAATTTTTTTTTAACTGTACTATAGGTAATTACCTACCTACCCATATTATTAGCAAATAAACGATTTTGAATTTTTGTGTTTTTGAATAATTTCATTCACCTTAAAGTATTTATTTCTGAATACCTACAAATCGTATGTGACTCAGGCTGGCTGGACAAATCTTCAAAATAGCTCGCATAACTAGGTCTATAAGGTCACTTTATGTGACGGCTAAACACCCTTATTTCAGAATTTGTAACGCTACAGAATCATATATAATCGATCGAAAACGTGTCCAGCCAGCTTGTAAAACCACTTTTCGCTGGTCTCTCAATCTCAGTAACGGAAGTGATTTTGACGACTTTTTGCATATCAACGGGCGTTACATAAATTTGTAACAAGCATCGAGCTAAAAGTTTTGTGATACGTACAGCGGTTTAGTAGAAAAATGCAAAAAATCTGTGTCCAGCCAGCTTGAATTTACGTATACCTAACTTATAAGCAAGCGATGAGCGATGCAATCGATCGATTGGTGTGGTAACACCCTAACACGCGATCAACGTCGACCGATGTCGATCGATGACATCGATCGTCGATCGATCGATTGGTGTGGTAACACCCTAAAACTTCTGGCTGGCACTTCCGAATCTCAATAACGGGAGCGTTTTCGGATATGGTTTCTTTACTAACATTTAGTGACGCAATGTGTAACAGTAATAACGTTTGATTTATGGCGTCACATGTAAGGCCTTACGAGAAATCAATAAAAACTTAATGTCCAGCCAGCCTGAGTTCAAGCTGGCTGGACACATGCATCTCTGCTGCCTGATGATCTACGACCTTCGAAATGTGTTCAAAATTTTGTGACAGGGATGATAACCTATGCTTAGTGTGAGTTTTTTTAACTTCACCATCGCGTTAGAGTTTACTCTGATTTGTATGGCGCTGAATTAGCGCCATCTGGTGCCATACGCGAGAACTAAAAAATGCGAGTGTAAGTTTTTTATTTTACTTTGTCGATGGTGACGATCGAGTCCCACTCGATAGTGAGCTCGTAAATTAGCGTAACTCTGTGTTATCGCGAGTGTAAGTTGCAATTTTGACAGTTTTGACAGCTCGTTTGAGAAACGCGTTCACTTTCGAATACGTTAATTTTTCACTGAAGGATTTGTCGTGAGAGCCTTGTGAGTGTGGTGAATTTTCAAAGTTATTTTATTTTAATACGTTGTGGGTTTATTATAACTAATATGTTTTACTTGGAAGATGGCATCACGTTTATATTTTGCTTGGAAGATGTTTGAGAATATTATTATAATTTCGTAGTTGTTACTCTAAAATAAATGTCAAGAAAGTTCTTTTGTTTTAATAAATTCGTTTAGCAAACTTGTAACAAAATCTTTACGTTTTTCCTAATCAAAATCAAATCTAACTAATTGCATCTTCTTTACAAAGTCATCATCTGCTATTCAGTAGCGTAGCTCATCCTAATGGGGCCCTGTATCAAATTTTTTTGGGGACCCTTTTTACCCAACTGAAGCTACAGAGGGTATTGTTCTTACAAAATAAAGAATATAGCATACTTACTTAGAAGGTGAGGGCTAAGTAATAACAGCCGCACGAGTCGATTGAAGCTCACCCATCCACGGGCCTACCGCGGCAAGCGTACCTACGCTTGCCACGGTAGGCCCGTGGATGGGTGACCATCTTATCATACCGAGACCCGTCCGTGCCTCAGAAAGCACGTTATACCGTTGGTCCCGGCTGTCATTTGCGGATCTTTGACAGTCGTTACGGTTCGTCAGAAGCCCGAAAGTCTGACACCCAACCAAGGGACTGAGACATCGTATTACCCAGTAACTGGGTTGAGCCAGTCAGATAACCAGTCGCTCCGGAGGTAAAATACTGGAATTCAGCATCCGATTAGATTGGAAGCCGAGACCCAATAACACTGCCCGACCCGGGAATCGAACCTAGGACCTCATGCTCAACAGTAGCGCTTGCGACCATTAGATTCTTCCATACTTCTCTATTAGTCGTCATCTTGGTACTTACTCACCCCTTTTTAAACATATTTTTGAACCAATTTACAGAATTAAATATCATTTACCAACAAGAATTTTAGGTTCTGGATATTATTTAAAAAATGTTTGGTTCACATTGTCAGGGGCCCCGTATCGTTGATACGGCTGATACAGCGGTAGCTACCCTGCTGCTATTCCTTTCCCATATTTGGGTCGGCTTTCTGTCTCAACTGGATTTAGGTGAATACCAGTAGGATTCTACATGGAGCAATTGCCTATCTGACAAGATAGGCAGTTTCTCCATAGAGACCATGCTAACTTTCTGTGTGGTGAGTGTCCGAGACAGAAAGTGTATAATATGCATGTAAACTAATTATGAATTATTTGATTAGAATTAGAAAGGTTGAGTAGTGAATCCGACCATAGTAAGAGAAGTTATTCAATTTTAATTAGAGGTAATGAAACATCAACAACAAAGAAGGTTACTGTACTTTTATTCATCATTAATCAGTCCTAAATAAAATTGTGTCACAAACTAGGAAGTTTATTTGGATATTATAACAATTCTTCGAATTCTTAACTAGTTATTTGAGATAACTTTAGTGTCACAAACTATTTACATATAATAATATCATCATCCTCATCTGCCTAGACTTTTTCCCAACTATGTTGGGGTCGGCTTCCAGTATAACCGGATGCAGCTGAATACCAGTATTTTACATGGAGCAACTGCCTATCTAACCTCCACAACCCAGTGACTGGGTAATACGATACCAATCGTACATATTATAATAATATAACAAGTAGTAAATAGGAACACATTATTATATCACACAACTTCTTATGAAATGTCAACTTTTAACTTAAAACTAACTTACAAGAATAATACCAAAATAGGTGGTGGGCAGTCGTAGTACTTAATATTATCTAAATATATCTAATTAGTCTTTAAAAAATTTATCTACAATAATTTTCTCTAAAAGATTTAATCCTCTGTGGCCTACAGCTTGCCACTCCCTCTGAGCCTGCACCTCCATTTCTCTAATCTTCTGCTCTCTCCTCGAGTCCATGTAATCTTTAAAATTTCTCCAAAACGAATCTGCTTGATATTCTTGCATGACGAGGAGTAAGTAGTTTGCACAGATGTAACAGGCTCTGGCTGAACTACACGGACATGAGATGAAGGTCTGGTTGGGGAGAGCATGCCCATCTCTAGAAAAAATAATAAAAGTTATTTATATTAGGAGTTGTCATCATAAAGAGCCTTTTAAAAAGGTTTTTCTTACCTTCCACTTTATCTCCACAAAAGAAAGAGGTGTAGGAGCCATGGTAGGTGGCAACTGTGGTGGGGCAATGCCTCTTGATGGCCCTGGCTCATTCCAATTAGGTTGGATACATAGAACATAAAAACTTTATGTTCTTCAGACTTTAAAGTTTTTCAGTTGATGCCACGTCACAACATAACCATACTTCAGGCTAACTCTTTTCCAAGTTTCATCAAAAGCACTTCAGAGGTTGGGCACAAGTAACAGGTGGAATTGGGCTGAATGTGAATCTCCTGTAAGAGAATACAATTTATGAGACACAACAAAGTAACATAATTTTATACTACCGGATGGTACCTATTATTTAAGAATTTTAAACCTATGACAACCCAGCTTCTTCTACTGCCAAGCCCGTAGCGACTTGGACACCAATGATATGTGTTGCAGATAGCTTTCCGAGGTATCCATGCAAGACCAAAATAAACTGTTTTATTTCTGCAAAGTTCACGGATTATATGCTCGCTAATCACCAAATAATTAAAATTCCACTTACTTCACCATAAATGTCACCATCATAACATAATTGGGACGAACTTGTCTTCATTTTTAATTAATAGAATCCAATATTAATCTAAATCACAATAACTTCACACAAGTCACAAACACGAAACATAAACAAAGTCTTTATAACCAACACAAATTTGATAGACAGCCGCTTTCATTAGGAACACTGAATATAAATGTCATTCTATTTGGTCGGTTTATCGGAGGACGCTTACGTGACACCAACATAAGAAAAATAATGCTCGCAATTCACGGTGACCAAACGCGTATTGGATGGTTAGCTTCGATGGCAACTCACACTCGCATGCATTCGGTTCTCGATACGTTTGACGTTAACTCGATTTACGCGATGGTTAAGTCATTCGAACAATGCTGTCAAACTCACACTAAGCATACTGAATTTGTAACGGAGAAACTTTGCATAGTTTCAAAATTGTTTACAAGTTTGGTAGTCAACATGACTCCCTATGTCCACCCACTCCTGGGAGCAGGCAGAAGTACCTTCACCCCATTTCACTAAATTGGCCACAGTATTCCTTCCCTGTTGCAGCCCTGAATTTGGATGTATGCCTAATTAAGAGTAATAGGCTCACCCCCTCAATCATAAGGAACTTAAACATAAACAATAATAATTTAGGAATCATTCTAAATTATATTTATTCTAGTTTGGTAATAGTATGAACTAATTTTTAACAACGGGTTTCTTCCTAGTAATATGGAACTCTTCTCTAGTATGGTATGGTGCGTAAGGATCTTCAACATAATATTTGGGCTTCTTCCAAAATTTTGTAACCATTTTGTCCAGCATTGTGCTCTGCGTAGCATTACATGTAACATGTTGTTTCAGTCGCCTTTTTTGCGGTGTAGATTTTTTCCACATTTTCTTATGCCTGCCAACCTTTGTTCTTATCCAACCGCCCCAGTGTAACCGGAGGAATCTTCGTACTACTGCCTTCACAGTCTTCCTTTTACCTCTTTTCAAACTGAATTTTGTTACAGTTCTAACAGGGACAACGATATTGGTAGATATATCTAAGATCTGTTTATTATTCAACAATGAATTCTGTTTCAAGTAGGTATTGGTAGAAAAGCTTGTATTGTTGAGAGTCGCATAGTTCTTTGTGCTGTTACATATAACCTTGGCAGCATTGAAATATGGAACTGAAAGAGGCCGTATATAGCGAACAGCTGAAAAAGAAAAAAATAACCTCAAAACAAGCCGTCACAAACAAGTTGGTAAATTGTTACACAACAAAATAAGAGTTAATACATTTTCTGTTAGAATATAGTTGTGCTGTTGTGTGTGTTCATTCAATATAAAAATTGTATTTACCAGAAATCGCGAAACGGATCATTTTTAGGAAAACAAACCCATCAACCTTTATTTTATTTGTAAGTACATGGAACTAGTGAATTGTGAAGTGTCATATCAAGTGTCAAGCTATATAAAAATGTACTCTGTGGTGTCAAGTGTGTCAAGTGAATCGCTCGATCGATCAAGTGTTCGAGTATGCCGTATGCCTATTGACAGTATCTTATTACTAAAATAATAAAGTAGATTCTGAATATTATATTATTTTGTTTATCCAAGAGCTTCATAATTTTATTGAGTACCTATTTTAATAATTTAAGATTTCTGACTTATCTTATGTTTTTCAGGTTTAATCTACTAATGTGGAAACATTAGTAGATATGAGTAATATGACTATGAAACCGACTCAAGTACAACTCTCTATTCTCCGTGGTCCATGTTCTGTTCTGTAGTCTCTGAATTTTGACAGCCCAAGTGGAAAGAGATTCCTGCCGAAAAATGTATAGATTTACGAACCATTTAGCTAATGCTAAATTAGTTTTGGTACGTACATACTTAGATTTAAATGCGCTACCGGGACTATGTTAATTTGCACTCATTTCATTCTTTATCCAGTATTTCACCAGACTTTCTGACTGAGTAGTCACCCTTTTCCAATGTTTTGATTGTGTTATTCCGTGTTTATTACCGCAACTATGGTCTAATTTAAATAATTCGTCAATATTCTAACAAGTTTACTCCTTTTATCAAAAATATAAACACACATTTTGATAATATTGTCCCTTACATAACAATCTTTCGACGTCATTTTCATAATACATAACCTAGAAAAGGTTGCTAAGGCTTGTTCAGACTTGAGATTGGGGACTGTACATAATAAGCAGGTCGTACCGTTAGTTAATATTCTGCACCTATCTGTTATCAACTGTAATTTGTACAAATGTAATTTTAATGTGGCTCTAAAGAGGTTGAAATGAAGTAGCTCACAATATTTATTATTGCAATCAATGACTGTAATCAAAATACACTTGCTTGACTGTAGTATAAATTAGATTAACCACCTTCTTGGTCTAACTTATTTAAGAGTACATTAGCATGGGCTTGTTTCTTAGGTTGAGTACCTAGTATATTATTATAGTTTCTATTTGTATAGTAAAATCCTGGGAATGCTGTGTGGTACTGTGATAGCACCCTGAAGAAACTCACTAGGCACGGTATTAAACTTTAATGGTTCTTCCATTATATATTAATTAATACCATGCCTTGTCAGTGCCTAATTCTAAAAAAAACAACCTAGGTATTTTTTAAATAATAAAAAAAAAAATCTACATTTTTTTAAATTGTAATTAGTTCCTCTCATAATGAAGTTAAATATAATTTAACAGTTTACCCAGGCATAGATATAGTCCTGTATCAAATCAACTGTAAGGCAGGGAATCTAGGTTTATCCCTATTTCAATGTTTATTACATAGCAAATTAAATCAAATTACATGTATATTTTTTTGTTGTGTATTTTTTGGTGTAAATAAAGTATTTGTAAAAAATAAATCCAATTTGATGGAAGTGTAAAAATAACAATTTTTTTTATTCTTACACAATCATTCACAAAAGGGAAATAGTAACACTTTCATCAAGTATTTCAACAGTTTCAATTTGATATCTTACCCCATTTTCCAAAATTACCTATTACTGTGCACATTCCTCTCAATCTGTGTGGTTCTTTCCTCAAAAGACCATCTCAGACATCGACCTACATGGTCTTCATATGATCTGACCAAGATTATGTCTGGACTTTAAAAGAGACTGTGACCTCTGAGTTTGTTTCGGCTTTACTTCTCAGACTAGTCAGAAACGCTGACCTCATCTAGTTTTAAAATATGATTGATATGTAAAAGTGTTTGTTTGTCAAATTTCTTTAATAGATTTTCAACTTTAGAGCTAAAGCATTAAGTTGATTGGAAAAATTTGACAGTTTCGGGTAGCTTGGCCTGCTGGCGACTGTACAAACATACTTACAAAAATAAAATCATTTATTGATTGATAAATTAAAAACATTTAAACCAAAAAGTTACTAACAAGTTACAAGTTACCAAGTAACCAAGTTTTATTCAAATCAAAAACATTTTTCAAGATCTTGTTCTCAATACAATTTTTTATTTGTCTGTTACAGGTAAGGCGGCATATGAGCGATGGCTCTTGCGCCGCCCTAATAGTAATGCGTAGTCCAAATCGACAATATGCAACACAGCCATTCCCAGAGGAATGCAAGACTAAAGCTCCCCCTAAAAGTCATAAGGTGTTCTGGGGAGCTGTTGGGGCCACGATACTTACGGGCGCTGCAGTTGTTTATGCTAAGTAAGTAATTTTTGTAAGGAGCAGAGGTGGACCAGTTGTAATGACGCCGGCTTACGAGTTGTAGGTTGTGGGTTCAAACCCAGGCAGGCGCGTTATTTTGTGTACCTAACTTATAATTTATTGCATCACTATTGCTCTCAAAACAATGATGGAAAATATTGTGGGGAAACCGTCATGGCCTAAAACAAAAAAACTCAAAGACATTTGTGACATCTATCAATCTGCACTTGGCCCACGTGGTGAATTACGACCCACTCACAGAGAGGCCTGTCACCCGGCAGTGGGAACATTATGGGCTGATTATATGTTAAATAATTTACATTGGTAGAGTGTGAGGCACAACTGCAGCCTGATTGGCCAACACCAGAGTTGCAAAACTATCGATAGTTTCACTATCGATAGGTGACCTCGAAAACTAGTAACAATATCGATAGTGCTATCGATACTATAGATATCACAAATTAACTAATACTATTGATTGGAAGCAATAGTATCGATAGAGTCGATACTATTACATTACAATACTATCGATAGTATTGATTTTTTTAAAGTAATACTATCGGTACTATCGATAGTATCGTTGTATTAAATAATAAAAACTATCAATACTATTGATAGTTTGTAAAACTATCGATAGTATTACACCATCGATAGTTTAATAACCGCCGATAGTATCGTTTCCCAATTATAGCAAGTAGTGTTAAGCTATTCTCACTTACTGTGCCATATGTTGTGTCACCGTTACTAGCAAAACTGGTAGCTGATTGTAATGATGGGTAAGTTAAACATATTTTAAATTAATATCCATATGATTTTACCTAATAAATGAATTGAATATTGGAAGGCAATACTATCGCTGTTTATAAAACTATCGATAGTATTGCTCCTAAACATATGCTGGTCTTCGATAGTATCGATACTATCGATACAATTTTGTAAATCAATACTATTGCCCTGTATCATACTATCGATAGTATCGATACTATCGATAGACTATCGATACTATTGATATGACGTCAACTATCGATAGGCAACACTAGCCAACACACATTTGATTGATTTGAGCATTATATTCTAAGTTGATTTTTTAATGACAATTAGTAATGAATGGGCCTAATTTTGAATGAGAACATTGTCATGAGTACAGTACATTGAGTATGTTGTTCTAAAACTTGATAATTATGTCAGATTGTTATTTCAAATAGTCAAGTCTCTAATACAGTGTCTTTTGCCCTCAGGAACAGTCCAGATGCCCGCAACTGGCTAGAGTCAAACGTCCCTTGGGCTAACGACTTTGTGGCTCTAGTGTACCAGGAAAACACCACATATTGGAAGACAGCCGTAGATAAATTCAACAGGGGCAGTACCTATCTTAGCCATTTCATGTTTGGAAAGGTTTGTTGATTTTACTTTGTTTGTTATTATATAAAAGTAAAGACAAACATAAAACGAAAACGAAATTCGGCCTGAAAATTGTTTGGCTGAAAACTAATCGCAATTTTTTTTTGTTTGTTTTGGTAAAAAAGTGTTTTAAAAGTAAAAGGTAGACAGTGTACCTAATTTTAACGATTAAGAAACGTTTAACAATGTCGGCCAAAAAAACAATTTTCATCCATGGTTAAATGGGTAACAAAGATGGAGTATGTTTCTGTTACTTTTGTTATAACTTTACATAAATAAAACCATATTGACTATCCAAATGTTATTTTTGGTAGTGCCATCCCTTTATACGGCCCCAGATTTCATTAGCTGATTGTCCCCAATTCTATTCAGAGGGAAATGAAAAGAGTTCTTAACTATGTTGTAGCATTCATTGTATTAGTGTGAGCAGGTGATGAACATAATACCTACATAATTATAATATGACGAACAGCACCATCCTATTTTTGCAAAGGAACAATAGTGGCTTTTACTCTTCATAGTTGGCCTGTTTATCATTGGATATTAAAGTCATGTGAATATATTGAAACGAATGTATATTATGTTACAGGAGGGTGTCACCCCAATCGAACTAACTCCTAGATCCGAGCAAGACATTGAAAAAGATGCTGAAATAGTTTTCGCAAAGAAGGACTATCAATGTAAGAATTATTGTAATAAGTTGTCATTTATGGCCCAATAATGTATTGAAGAATATGTCGACTTTCGTCGCCTGCTTTATCATAAACGTGTACCATATTTAATCTTGTGGTACGCACGGCTACACGTCAAGATATACATAACACTAGTATAAGCTGACTTCTGATTGTACAAAAAACCTGTACAATGCGAGGTAAGCTAAAACTGGTAAGTAATGTATAGCTTGATGTGCCGCCGTGTGTACATGAAAAGAGGGTTCACAAACATAACGAAAAAATCCACCATTGTGTTATATTTCACTTTCACAATAACTTCATACATGACACGGCTGATTGTTCAATCGTCTGAAAACTTTTATCTGAGGAATAAATATGACAGTTTGACAGGTTTTGGTTATAAAATATGTCAAACCAACATATAATTTCTGCAGATAAACGTTATCTGACGGTTGAAAATTCGGCCCTTAGTTTTTTCATCTTCATCATCATAATAAAACATAATGGGTTGAAGTGATTTGTTATTAATTTTTACTTTAAAAAAACACATTGTGTTTCACTGCGTGCATATAGTATGCATTCTCACACAAATAATGCTGATTTTTGGAACAGCACCTTAATTGCGTAACACACAACCAATAGTAAACTGAATCATTTTGAAGCAAATTGCTAATCCATTGCTTCATAAGTTCGAAAAATTTGTCTGCTCAACACGTAAATAACGCAATGAATGTTGTAGAATTGTCAAAATGAAACCGATTCCGGTTAAGTAGTTGTGTGTTACGCAATTAGGGTGCAGGACAAATTAATTGGAATTGAATCACCTCATTACACCAAGCACATATTAAAGGCGACCAAGATAACTAGACAACTGGGTGGTATACATCCTCTCGTCTTGCTTACCGCCTCAGTGACCACCACCTCTTGTAACAGCAGTATTATTGTAATATTACTTCAGCGTAAGAAAGAGGTAATACGTTCTACAGAACGTATTACCTCTTTCTTACTAGCTATACATAGCTCCATCTCTTTCTGGCACGTTTTGGTTGGCTCCTAGGAGGTTCGCTTTAGGACCGGCGCAAACCTGGCGAAGCGCAGTAAAGCGTAGTTTCCCCTGCCAAACAAATATCAGCATTGCTTCTTTTACAATAAAGTCGAAAATAAATAACCTGAGTAGCGCGCCTCTGTCCGCTTTGACTCGGGCTAATTTATTTTAACTAATGCAAGGTCGATATTTGTTTGGCAGTGAAAACCGCACAGCGCTGCGTCTCGCCAGATGTGCGCCGGCACTTATCTGTAGTTTCCGTATTCGACTTATATATGGATGACGTCACTACAGACACTAATCTAATTACCTTGGTCGGCTACTAACTAATTAATTGATCACCTAATATCTAGATGTGTGTTTACATAACAGTGCCGCCGCCTATATTAGAACCTCTGTACGTTGAAGAAAAAGTTTTGCAAAAGCCGGAAATTGAAACCACAGGTTAGTATTGCATGTTATTTGTACAAGTTTATTTATACAGGATGTTAAAAGATTCAATACCAATCTGAAATCTAATGTTAGCTCCTTAAGGTTGATTTTTATTTTTCCGACCCGAAAAAGTGATATGCGCCAGCCGTGGGAAACGAATTTGTTTGAAGGAAAAGACTTATTTTCGGAACGAAAATCCTGACTGTAGCGCGCAATAACAATTTTAATTTGAAATGAAAAGAGACCTCCGGCTTAATGATGGTTCTTTTAACACCGGTTGTACTAACACTGTCAATGTCTCCGTCATTTTGTATCTTATATTAGGTTTGTCGTACATAAAACTAACAAATAAAAACTTGAGAGCTGTCAAGGGACACCCGGATGGAACGAAGTATAACTGGCTTGCTTTCTATAAGAGAGAGAGAGACAGACAGACAAAGAAACACGCGCACGCCGCACGGCTTACAACTATAGCAAAAAGTGTCGTTCCAACTTTTGGTCTTAATTTTTTCCGTCTAGCCCCTTTTCGCAACGCGCGATAAGGAACTTCGTTCCAATAAAAAAAAGAAGGGGAAAATTAGCAGTAGAACAATATCGGGAGTCATGACATAAGTATAAGCTAATACTTAGTTGTTAAGCTTGGGCCCCTTGAGACAACGGTAGCGTCATATAATGGCTTCAATGAATGATATGAAACATGGGCTCACATGAGACTGCTCAGCAAAATACGCCGAACTATACAAGGTGTTGTTTTGCAACCTCATAAAAAAAGAAAAAAAAAATATATAAGTAGTTTATCAGCCATCTTGTTACCATAACACAAGCATTAGGTTGCTTAGCTTGGGACTAGATGGCGCTGTGTGAAATGTCCAGGGATATTATTATTATTATTATAGGTTTATGTAATGTGTCGTATTTCAACGTTGGATTCGTTATTTCAC
Source organism: Apamea sordens (assembly GCA_945859715.1). NCBI lineage: Eukaryota > Metazoa > Arthropoda > Insecta > Lepidoptera > Noctuidae > Apamea > Apamea sordens. Next base: position 9,623,427 of record OX244006.1, on the reverse strand, counting down.
GAAAAAATCGCAATTGAAAGTTGCCAAGTGTTGACATATTGGTGCTCGTGACTGTATATCCCGCTAATTTTTTGATGTTTTCGTAACATACATAATCGACCTATAACGTTCTCACTGCTCGGACACAAGACCTCTTTTCTGTGAGAGGGAGTCTTAATGTAAATTACGACTCACGCGGGCCCAATAGGTTCGAATTTTTGGTACATGCCGGTTTCTTTACGATGTTCTCCTTTGAGAAGTAGAGATGATGAATAAATTGAACCAAGCAAAGTCCATGCCTGCCTGGGTCCAAACCCACACGACCTACGACACGTAAGTCAGGGCTACCAGCCACTTGCATCGATGTAATATAGATGATTTTGATAATTTACCCATGCACGAGGTTGTGGGTTAAAATCCGGGCAAGTACCAACGTCAATTTTTCAATTCATATGTACTTTCGGCCCTAGCTAAATAATAACAGCCGCACAGGTCGATCGGTCAGGTTAAGCTACGCTTGCCACGGTTGTCTGTGGATGGGTGACCATCTTTACATACCGAGACCCCTCCGTGCCTCGGAAAGCACGCTAAGCTGTTGGTCCCGGCTGTCATTCGTGGATTTTTGACAGTCGTTACGGGTAGTCAGAAGCCCGAAAGTCTGACAACCAGTCTTACCAAGGGGTATCGTATTACCCAGTAACTGGGTTGTGGAGGTCAGATAGGCAGTCGCTCCATGTAAAATACTGGTATTCAGCTGCATCCGGTTAGACTGGAAGATACCGACCCCGAACATAGTTGGGAAAAGGCTAGGCAGATGATGATGTACTTTCCGAGTTTATTTTGGATATTACTGACATCGGTAAAGGAAAACATCGTGAGCAAACCTGGACCTACTGTTAATATAAATAAGTCTGAAATCGCCAACCCGTTTTGAGCAAGCGTGGTGATCAGTGCTCGTACCTTCTCAGTATGAGAAGAGGCCTTTACAACAATACTCTGGTATTATACCGCTTATTCATTTTCTTCCATAATAAATACATTTTTAATTGTTATTATTTTATGTCGTAAATTTCAGCGACACTGGTCCAAACTGACAAATGCGAGCCTCAGAGCGCCCCTGTTGTGAAGATCACTAAAGATATAGTGGAGTTAGAACACGACATGCACGAATACACGAAGATTGCCATAGACAACTATAAACAGGCGGCAAAGTTCTGTGTAGACTACAATAAGGCTTTATTCAAGGTGAGCGATGTTTATGCGTAACTATGGAATGTTCCAACGGTATCTGATGAATGTCTCTAGCTAGAGGGTTGCTAATAATTGGTTTTCAGTTTAAACCCTTCACTGTTATTTATAAAGAAAAATATATATTTAAGCAACAAAGGGGGGGTTATACTATCATAAAATAAATAAATTTCATTTATTTCAGGTCTGAGACCCATATAAAACAGCGACAGATAAAAAATACAAATACAAACACATAAATTATTGCTAAAACCTAAATGTCAGAATTAAATTAGAAACTTGAATGAAACCTAAATGTCAGAATTACACTAAACAAAAAATACAAAAAAGGAAAGAAAATACTGAACGACAATGGGCATCTTTTATAATAACTTTTTTTGGATAATACTAATTGAGTTATAAATGCACACTATAATTTCAGATAATAGAGGCATCCTTTGAAGACTTGGACAAGAAAATGTTTACGACGCTCAAAGGGACACTACAACAGAAAGACACTTACTACAAGAAAGGCAAAGAGGCCTCTGCTAAAGCTAAATGTGCTATTGGTATGTAAAGTCTATTCTAATCCTTCTTTCCAAATGACGTTATTTCACTCATTTAAGTTGTATGGTTTTTTTTAACGAATCTACACCCTAAATTTGTTTAAATTTCTGGAAACCCAAATTATTTATTCCAAATAGGCACATCAAAGGCACTTTTGAATGTCAAAATTAATAAAAAAAGTAGAATTAATTCCAGTTGCCCATTCTCAAAGGTAGTTTAGTATGGAGAATAATGGGCAAGAAACACCGTTCCAACTAAATTACGAATAAGGTATAGTGATGTTGTTCCTGCAGAGACTCTGGACCGTATGATCAAGGACGGCGGTCAGGTTAAGGCTCCGCCCGAAAGCATTGCCACCACCGTGCGATACATCAAGCAGTTGCGCTCCGACCTCGTCAACGCTGAAAACGTCTACAACCAGGAGGTAGAAAAATCTGTGATCAGCGAGAAGTATTGGAATAAGGTAAGAACGCAGTTCTCGGTAGCAGTTCGCAATAGGTTCACCCCCATTACGTGATTACGTGGAACCTAAACATAACTGGGGAAATGTGGGTGTATAGATAGATTCTATTCCTCTTCCTAACCCTTTGGGGCAAACAGACATAGGTAGGGTTTTCTACTTAATAAAAAAATAAATTCACTGACAGACACCGCACACCTCTGATTATTGATGAATGAAATTATGCATAAGAGTTCTTTATAAGGAAAGTGAGCACTAAGGAAGGATTTTTGAAAGTTTGTAAATGGAATTTCTCCATTTTTGCTGATGGGAAATTCCATCGGGCACACAGTTTGTGTTATAATAATCTCTTCTATTTCAGGTGGAGGCAGCCCGTAACATGTTCAAGGACGAGCTTCAAGCACTGTACCCCGGCATCGACCTCAGTGCGCGCAAGCTAGACATCAAATCAGACGTAGACTTGCTGTTGGTGTACACGCTCAAACGGGTAAGTTATTGACCCAAGGGGCTGTTATCATTTACAGGGCAGTTAGTGGGGATGCGCTATGGTAGCCTGCAATATTCAAATTTTTTCACGATTTCTGTCGGATTAGTTCACATGGTTAAAAACAATTATATAGGGTGAGTGGTAGTGATCGATACTTAAACACATGATTGTACTCACCATAACAAACAACTTTCCCAAAGAAACGATTTTTCAAATTTACCAAGCGTCTGACCCCAATCACCCAAATCAGCCTATACGTTGAACAGACTTTTAAGGAATATTTCTGCAGAGTTGAACAGAATCTATTCAGTAACTTTTGCGTCAATCTGGAACATACGTCAAGACGAATAGAAAAAAATTCAAAAAACTATATTTTTGGCTTCAGACTTGTAGCATTTAATAAAAAAAAAATGTACTTCGTTACATTTTATTATATAGATTGTTCGTGCAATTTCAATCATGTTTCAGATGCAATACCTGATAAACCAAATAGCAGAATTACAGACGGTGCGAGATCTTAAAATCAACAGGGCAATTGAGTGTGAGTATTCATATGAAACTTCATTTAATTTTATATTTGTGTACGAATTAAATAAATAGTAATATCTCGTAGTCATACTATAAAATGCATGCAATAAGGCATTCATTTTATAACTTTTACTTATAATTTATACTCATTTTTTTAGTATCAGAATCTATGATGTAATATACAATGTGTGCGTGCGTCTTATTGTGCGTAGTATTGTAATCGTTCGTCCTAGTCCACCGAAGTGTACATGTCCTTATTGACGTCTTATACTCATCATTATAAACAAAGGGGTTTGCCGCCATTTTTTTTTTTTTTTAATAAACAAGAGATAGCTGAATTCGCTCAAAAAAGTCAGCTGTTCTAAACATTATCATTTATATTTCACATAACTCGGCATTTCGGCAACATGTGTGGCAGAGCTATTTTTTTTGCCAAAATTTGAATTGACCTTCAATTTTTATATTCCAGGCCACGATGAAAAATTAATTATTGAAGCTAAAGCGGAAGATATAGTCAGGACTGAGAGAATGGCGTCCGAAGTGGAATTCATGAAGAAGGTAGGGGAAAGTTGGCTGTATTGTACCGCCACTTTATTCGCACCACTTCTAGATTTCCCAGGAAATTATTTTGTTTTCCGCACTGGCAACAGTAAATTATACTCTATAGTTGGTATTGTAAAGGTGTCTGTTAAAAATTATACGATTGAGTGATAAAAAATATTTTAAGTGGGCGTCGATCTTAATTTTTGAGTTGTTTCTAGACTTTACAAATCCAAGCGGAAGCGAACAGGAAGACGAGGGAGCAACTGAAGAAGCAGTGTGAGATCCAATCAGAAGTTCTACAGGACACTCTCGCCAAAAGAGAGAAGACGGTATGCATATAACTGGGTATTTTACATAGAAGTACGTGTATAGTAGCAATTTCCCTTTGCTTGCGAAGTTTTTCGTTTTTATTGAATGAATGAACGCTGGTGCTTTGCGGAAGCCTATATCAAGCAGTGGATGTCTTTCGGCTAAAATGATGATAATAAATGAACGCCGGCGTTTCTTCCTCATGGTGTTGATACACTGACTTATTGCAGTCTTAGGGCTGCCACACATAAACACGATACGACGTCGCGTCGTACAATGCCAATGTCAGACAATGCTATTACGTTGTGATCTAGCCTTCAAGCATACACAAGACAGCATGATACATGCTAAGTCTGTCACTAGCAGCCGTCCGGACAATTGTTGAGGGTCACCAGCTGACAATGAATGGTGGCACCTTTGTTATGTAAATCGAAGGATTTTACGACGCGACGTCGTATCGTGTTTATGTGTGGGAACCCTTACAGATTATGTCTGACGAACGGCTTTCACTAAAATAATAATAATAGTAGATTGTACACACACGGGTCTCATTCGCAGTTACCTAATCCTAGATATTTATTTTTATTATAACCAACCCTTCTCGAAGGTTCACTTTAGCGCAAACGTAATGCCGGTGACTCTCCTAGAGGATCCATATCAATATGAATAGCGGCATATGAACAAAATGAAAAGTGGGTGAACTCTGTTTTATTGCTTGAAATTAAGTTAATTTTGCATTAACTATTGGAAGGAAGTTCCTTATCGCGCGTTGCGAAAGGGGGCTAGACAGAAAAAATTAAGACCAAAAGTTGGAACGATACTTTTTGCTATAGTTGTAAGCCGTGCGGCGTGCGCATGTTTCTCTGTCTCTCTCTCTCTTATAGAAAGCAAGCCAGTTATACTTCGTTCCATCCGGGTGTCCCTTGACACCTCTCAAGTTTTTAATTATATTTATTTAACAGATAATGGCGAACTTCAACCGCGTGGTGTCCGAGAAAGTGGAGGCAGAGAGGGTGGTGTTCAAGAAGGAGCTGGCAGCCATGGCCGGCAAGCTGCAGGCCATCGAGCAGACCTTGAAAAGTAAGTCATTAGAGCGCTTTTTAAATGTCACGAACTTCTTCGTTCCTACGCAACAGCTTGGCAATTATGTTTTAAACCTGACGTTTCCGTCCAATTCTAACTTCGAGAGTTGTATTCTTAATTTTAATTATTATTATTATTCTGTAAATACAAAACCATGAAAACTACACCCTTGATGAAATTTTTAAAAATTTTCGCAGCCAGGCCTCTTAGATTTTTATTTGACCTCACTTTTATCTTTAGCACCCTCGAAAACCTTGAAAACGACACCCATAAGTCATGGGTGCCGTTTTCAAAGTTTTTGAAAATTTACAAATATTTCTTCATGGGCCATGACGAAAGATTAGTAAATTTTCGAAGAGTAAAAAAGTGTTCATCAACAGCGCCTCCCCTGTCAACGTCATTCGAGTGCCAAAAGATCCTTGTAGCCTTGTCGCAGTGTATGTATGTCTGTATTGTTGCAGAGCGTGCGGCGGCGGAAGCGGAAGCGCGTCGCTCGCAGTCGCTGTGGGCGGCGGCCGAAGCACTACTGGCCGCCACGCGCCGCGCCGCGCCCGCCACCAAGCTCGACAACGAGCTGCGCGCGCTCGAGAAGGCTGGTGAGTGCACCTCACTATTAGTTCTAGTGGCGCAGGCCGAGGCGCGTCGCTCGCAGTCGCTGTGGGCGGCGGCCGAAGCACTACTGGCCGCCACGCGCCGCGCCGCGCCCGCCACCAAGCTCGACAACGAGCTGCGCGCGCTCGAGAAGGCTGGTGAGTGCACCTCACTATTAGTTCTAGTGGCGCAGGCCGAGGCGCGTCGCTCGCAGTCGCTGTGGGCGGCGGCCGAAGCACTACTGGCCGCCACGCGCCGCGCCGCGCCCGCCACCAAGCTCGACAACGAGCTGCGCGCGCTCGAGAAGGCTGGTGAGTGCACCTCACTATTAGTTCTAGTGGCGCAGGCCGAGGCGCGTCGCTCGCAGTCGCTGTGGGCGGCGGCCGAAGCACTACTGGCCGCCACGCGCCGCGCCGCGCCCGCCACCAAGCTCGACAACGAGCTGCGCGCGCTCGAGAAGGCTGGTGAGTGCACCTCACTATTAGTTCTAGTGGCGCAGGCCGAGGCGCGTCGCTCGCAGTCGCTGTGGGCGGCGGCCGAAGCACTACTGGCCGCCACGCGCCGCGCCGCGCCCGCCACCAAGCTCGACAACGAGCTGCGCGCGCTCGAGAAGGCTGGTGAGTGCACCTCACTATTAGTTCTAGTGGCGCAGGCCGAGGCGCGTCGCTCGCAGTCGCTGTGGGCGGCGGCCGAAGCACTACTGGCCGCCACGCGCCGCGCCGCGCCCGCCACCAAGCTCGACAACGAGCTGCGCGCGCTCGAGAAGGCTGGTGAGTGCACCTCACTATTAGTTCTAGTGGCGCAGGCCGAGGCGCGTCGCTCGCAGTCGCTGTGGGCGGCGGCCGAAGCACTACTGGCCGCCACGCGCCGCGCCGCGCCCGCCACCAAGCTCGACAACGAGCTGCGCGCGCTCGAGAAGGCTGGTGAGTGCACCTCACTATTAGTTCTAGTGGCGCAGGCCGAGGCGCGTCGCTCGCAGTCGCTGTGGGCGGCGGCCGAAGCACTACTGGCCGCCACGCGCCGCGCCGCGCCCGCCACCAAGCTCGACAACGAGCTGCGCGCGCTCGAGAAGGCTGGTGAGTGCACCTCACTATTAGTTCTAGTGGCGCAGGCCGAGGCGCGTCGCTCGCAGTCGCTGTGGGCGGCGGCCGAAGCACTACTGGCCGCCACGCGCCGCGCCGCGCCCGCCACCAAGCTCGACAACGAGCTGCGCGCGCTCGAGAAGGCTGGTGAGTGCACCTCACTATTAGTTCTAGTGGCGCAGGCCGAGGCGCGTCGCTCGCAGTCGCTGTGGGCGGCGGCCGAAGCACTACTGGCCGCCACGCGCCGCGCCGCGCCCGCCACCAAGCTCGACAACGAGCTGCGCGCGCTCGAGAAGGCTGGTGAGTGCACCTCACTATTAGTTCTAGTGGCGCAGGCCGAGGCGCGTCGCTCGCAGTCGCTGTGGGCGGCGGCCGAAGCACTACTGGCCGCCACGCGCCGCGCCGCGCCCGCCACCAAGCTCGACAACGAGCTGCGCGCGCTCGAGAAGGCTGGTGAGTGCACCTCACTATTAGTTCTAGTGGCGCAGGCCGAGGCGCGTCGCTCGCAGTCGCTGTGGGCGGCGGCCGAAGCACTACTGGCCGCCACGCGCCGCGCCGCGCCCGCCACCAAGCTCGACAACGAGCTGCGCGCGCTCGAGAAGGCTGGTGAGTGCACCTCACTATTAGTTCTAGTGGCGCAGGCCGAGGCGCGTCGCTCGCAGTCGCTGTGGGCGGCGGCCGAAGCACTACTGGCCGCCACGCGCCGCGCCGCGCCCGCCACCAAGCTCGACAACGAGCTGCGCGCGCTCGAGAAGGCTGGTGAGTGCACCTCACTATTAGTTCTAGTGGCGCAGGCCGAGGCGCGTCGCTCGCAGTCGCTGTGGGCGGCGGCCGAAGCACTACTGGCCGCCACGCGCCGCGCCGCGCCCGCCACCAAGCTCGACAACGAGCTGCGCGCGCTCGAGAAGGCTGGTGAGTGCACCTCACTATTAGTTCTAGTGGCGCAGGCCGAGGCGCTGTGGGCGGAGGCGCTCAGAGATTCTTTCATGTCAGCAGTGTTGATGCCTAATGGTTCCAATTTACCCAAATACTTGTACAAACGCCAGCACGTCAAGCTACCCGAAACTGTCAAATTTTCCCAAACAACCTAGAACCTAATGCTTTAGCGATAAAGTTGAAAATTCATTAAAGAAAGTTGACAGACTGTAGCTTGATGTGCTGGCGTCTGTACCGATTAAGGAGAGGGGATCTAAGCTGTATGGAATCCGAGAGTTGAGTTCCGACGGATTTCACAATCCCCAATCGCTTTAAATGAAAAAAAAAAGCTAAAAGAAAGAAAGAAAGAAAATACATTTATTTGGCACAAACTAAAAGACACCATACACCAGATACATACATCAGACAAAACAAACAATAAAAAAAAAAATAAGAGCTAAATGCTAAATGGAATGCTTTTAAATAATTCTAATTCTAATGCATGACCATTGACCACACATCTGTCTACATCAAATGCCATCCTGATGGCGCTACTGAAAGTTTCCAATGATGATTAGCCATTAATTTTAATAAATCAAAAATGAAAATGATTACTTCTTCATTGTTTGTTGACAAAAGATATTAGAAAATTCACCCACACATTATTGCTAAGAGCTGATTTTTCAACAGAGGGAAAACTAACTTTATCGGATGAATGATTTTATGATAGTTCTTCCATACAAAAACTGTCAGACGTCAATTTTATTCATACTTTTGACGCGTAAGGCGAATTTAACGATTTAAATCTTTGTCGCTGTCATCATTTTCATGACAGCCGTCACTACGGCCTAAGTCCGGCCACCGCTCTTCTAAGAAACCGTAGCTTTAAGAAATTCCGGCGCCATTTAGTTTTATAATATTAACCTACAAATGGACGTTTAAAGTTTCTTAAAAGATCTACTTACAAAATTAAACATAATTTCAAACGCGCGCGCGCGCGCGTACGCGTTGGCACAGTGGTTAACCGATTGACTGCTGCGCTGCGTGTCACGGGTTCGATTCCCGCACGGAACAAATATTTGTATGACCTACAAGTAGTTGTTCCGGGTCTGGCTGTTTGTGTATGTTAGTTTAAATGTTTGTAAACGCACCCACGATACAGGAGAAATTCCTAGTGTGGGGCAACGTTAAAAAAATAATAATAATATCAAGTTTACTTTATTTTCAGGCACGGGCGACAAGCTGGTAGAGACGGTACTAAAGGGCATTCCCGATGAAGTCCGGGAAAAGGGCATCGCCACTGAGAAGTCACTGCGAGACAGGTTCGAAAAGGTATCCCCATTATATCCTTACTAATTTTAACCACTGCTTCGTTATACTGCCCACGACGAGCAAAGTGTTGGCTGTGTGAGGCTGTAACATCAGGAATTTTTAATTCGAATAAATAATAGAATCGATTTATAGTCAGCTCTTAATGGCTGACGGCCCGTCTTGATGTAAAAGCTATTTGATTCCGATAAATTATGTATTATATCTATCTACGACTCTACCGGTCTTATTACAAAACAAGGCTTCTTTAGACACAGGCTCTGTGCCTGGTGAGATTTCCCATCGCCAAAAAATACGAATTTCCAATCAAATTTTCGGTCCTTATCTATCGTCGTAAGTTTTGTATTAAGAAATTAACCATAGCCTAAATAAAGTTCAGAATACAAATACTGTCTCAAAGGTTTTATGTCGTCGGGCTAAAGGGAGATTTAGTTTTGTAATAAGACGGTACGTGTTCAATTTTCTGTAGGATGTAGTATCCTTATCTCTATAGTACTGAGTTGTGGAATCGTTTCAGATGGAGCAGACCGCGGTGAGGGTGGCGCTGGTCGGGCGCGAGGGGGCCACGCTGCCGGTCTACTTCATGTCGTGGCTGCAATCACTGTTGCTGTTCAAGAAAGTGAGTCCACATGCTGTTCAGTTTGTTAACTATAAAAAAAACATGCATGGGTTATATTTTTGGTCTGTTCCAAAAGTATCTGAAGAAAATTAAACTAATATATCGCAGACATTGGTGTGGGTTACACGTTTACCTAGTTATTAATTTATTCTATCACAGTTTTATTGTTGTCAAATTAAATACAATGTAAACAAATAAAAAAAAATGTAGTGCCACTTACAAATTTATTTAACCATTTATGTACGCACATATTATTTTAGTGCTTTGATCGTATTTTTGTGTTGATTTTAGTTCGCTGGAATTCCTGAGGATGAATTGGCCAACCAACCGACCGACTTCACCAAATTAGACACATTTGACATCATGCAGAGGGCAAGGTATGTAGCGCCATATTGGTTTTCAGAGGTTAATGAACCTTTATGTATAGAAATGTATTCCTAAACGATAAACAGTTTATTGTCTCCCCTTGTCTAAGTTTTTCTTCAAATCATGATCAAATTGCTTAGCGACCACTTTTAAGGACATTTCTAATAAAATAGAGATGATCAAATTTTGAATAACCTTAGAGAGATGTGCCAAGGCCCGAAAACTGTAAATAAAAAAATACACGTCAGAATTTTTGAAATTCGCTCGGCTACCCTGGCTATTTCGGCTCAAGTGGTCGCCGCCTAAAGGCATTTGTCAAAACCAAAAGCACTGCACAGTCTGACTGTGGTAGAATGTGTGTGTCGCCTGTGGCTTGTATTACAAAACCTCACTGAAGACTCCAGCATTACTTAAATCTTTGTAGTGCCACTTATAAATCGTCGCCTTGGAGGGGGCAAAGGAGCTAAGCCACAATTTTTGCGAAATGGAGTTAAGTGCATTAACAACATGTTGTGAAAGAGCCAAAGTTTATATTAGTCAATAAATCTAACAGATATCATGACTGGAAGCAGGTTTTTTTTTTAAATTTGCCAATTAATTTTAGTTTAGTTTCAATAAAAGTAAAAAATGATATGCCGCTTAAATTCATTGTGATTACAAGTCAATGAACTTGATTATTTAGTGGTCAATATTGTAAGAGCTCATAGAACTCTTTACCACCAAAATTATCATATTATGTGATTCGTCATTTTTTTATCCAACTCCGATATTATTTGGGAATATTTAATTGGCAGAGAAAAATCGTGTTTATTCCTGTTCACCAATCCGCATTCTACATTTCGACGAGTTTGTGCGTGTATTATTTAGTTTGGTTTGAGACTTTTGACAGTGAGTTACGAATAACATCCCTGGCGATTTGTGAAAAACGACAGTAAATTATTCATTATCTTCAGAGTCACAAGATAAAAGCGACGCTTAGTTTGTCTGTGGGTCACCGAATCCTGAAGTCACATTGTATTTTTACTTTTTTATGAATAATCTTTATTATTATTATTTCGTTTATTTATCTAAATAAATATTTCGTGAAATATAAAAAAAAATAAGTGTGAAAATATTTAAAAACAAAAATAAATAGTGATCCACCGATGTTGAGCAGGGTCCAAGCTACCGGTGGTTAGGGCTCCAGAGACAGGAACCTCCTCACAATGCGAGCTGTATCGAGGAGTACTGCCTTTTGAATCAGGCCCTAGATCCAACCGCCTAACGATTGATATCGATCGAGGCTTTCGGCCATCAGGCCATCGGCTGATACGACAATCTGCACAATGACAGTCGAGGTCGCATTCCACATGTCAACAACTCGTGTGCTAAGTAGAGATATTTAATTTGTTTCTCTTTCTCAGTTTTCATGAGGTTCCCGTCATGTGGAATGGTAACATCGACAATCATTGTGCGCCGCGCTAATCGATCTATCACCACTAAATCAGGCTTATTGGCGACAATAGTCCTGTCAGTTATGATAGACCGAACCCAGTAAAACGTGACATGGTCATTTTCAAGAACTGGGTCGGGCACATACTTGTAATACGGTACCTCAGAATCCACAAGTTTATATTTCAAAGCAAAGTTGCTGGTGAATAATCCTGGGTACTTGGTTATGACTGTGCAAGTAATCGCCATTAGCCAGACGAGAACAACCAGAGATAATATGTCTGATGGACTTACTCGGACGGTTGCACGTCCGACACACTTCAACCGTCCCGTCCTTCATAATGTCTCCGGTAGTTATTCTTCAAGATAACTTCGTCCATAATTGCACAGACGAAACCTTCAGTTTACCCGAAATCGATACCAAAACGTAGCCAGGATACGGTCGCTAAGAAATCTACACCGGGCTCATGAAGAGCCCGATGAAAGCGCCCGTGAAGCTCCTTGCTTTGCCATACCTTCTTGCAGTTATCGCATCGGTTGTAAGCACTACAGGTTTGAGCCAGTTCTCTTTAGCCATGGAGAGCAGGGTGAGTCCTTTGTCCACAGCGACCACATCACGGTCCATAAACTACTTCGGCTTTTAAAAAATATGTGACAGGCTGGCTGGACAAATCTTCAAAATAGCTCGCATTTAACTGGGTCAATAGGGCACTTTATGTGACGGATAAACACCCTTATTTCAGAACTAGCTTCTGCCCGCGGCTTCGCCCGCGTGGATGTCGGAAATTATCCCACGGGAACGTGCTAACAGGATAAAATGTATGTGCTTCCCCAGGATGCCATCTATCTCTATGCCAAATCAGAAGTTCAGTGGTTTAGGCGTGAAAATGTAACATACAGTTTCAAGTTCAAATCCTCCCCTTAAAAACTGAATTACCCCTTTTTGTCCCGTCAGTGGTAAATTTTCGACAACTTTACTTACATATTATTAATTATTTTCTGTCAAAAGTATCAATACTGAGTTTCGAGTTACTCGGACCGCGCATTCAATTTCTTCCACACAAACTTAACACCCCTATATCCCCCTTTGAGGGGTAGTTTTGAAAAACTTATAATGATAAACTTTATTACTTACTAAGGCAAGTATTCTTGCCAAGTTTCAAGTTTATTAACTAAATTAATAAGATTTTTCATATAAGCTGTATCCCCCGCTCTTCACCCCCACAGGGGTGGAATTTTGAAAAATCGTTTGGGATTATTCATAACTCGATTCAAAGATTATTTATACCAATTTTCGAGTTAATCAAGCCACGCATTATAATCCTCCCTTGTGAAATTAACTACCCCTTTTCAACCCGTTAGGGGTAGATTTTCGAAAAACCCTGATACATGTTACTCTTTATTTTTGGTCTTAAGTATAAACACTGAGTTTCGAGTTAATCGGACCGCGCATTCAAATTATTCCACACAAACTTCAACACCCCTTTATCCCCCTTTGACGGGTAGTTTTGAAATACTTATAATGATAAACTTTATTACTTACTTAGGCGAGTATTCTTGAAAAGTTTCAAGTTTATTAACCTAATGAAGAAGATTTTTCATATAAACTGTATCCCCGCTTTTCACCCCCACAGGGGTGGAATTTAAAAAAATCGTTTGGGATGTTTTCATAACTTGACTCAAAGATTATTTATACTAATTTTCGAGTTAATCAAGCCATGCAGTAAAATCCTCCCCTGAAAAATTGACTACCCCATTTCAGCCCGTCAGGGGTAGATTTTCAAAAAACCCTGATACACATTATTCTTTACTTTCAATATTAGGTACAAATACTGAGTTTCAAGTAAATCGGACTGCGCGCTAAAATTCTTCCATACAAACTTTGAAACCCCCCAATCCCTTATTAGGGGGTAGTTTAGAAGAAAAAAAAATGACAATCTTCATAATTTATTTAGATAAGTATTCGTGCCAAGTTTCAAGTTTATTAACTCAAGGAATAAGATTTTTCATACAAACGAATTCCCCCCTTTTCACCCTCTTAGGGGTGGAATTTCGAAAAATCCTTTCTTAGTGGATGCCTACTCTTCACGAAGAACCCACCCTCCAAATTTCATGTCTCTAGGACCAGCGGTTTAGGCTGTGCGTTGATCTATCAGTCAGTCAGTCAGTCAGTCAGGACTTTGAATTTTATATATATAGATTTGTAACACTACAGAATCTTAGATAATCGATCGAAAACGTGTCCAGCCAGCTTGAAAAACCACTTTTCGCTGGTCTCTCAATCTCGGTAACGGAAGTGATTTTGACGACTGTTTGCATATCAAAATTTACGTATAAAACTTCTGGCTGGCACTTCCGAATCTCAATAACGGGAGCGTTTTCGAATATGGTTACTTTACTAATATTTAGTGACGCAAATTGTAACAGTAATAACGTTTCATTTATGGCGTAACATGTAAGGGTTTACAAGGAGGGGCCCGTGGCTAAATAATAACAGCCGCAAAGGTCGATCGGTCAGGTTAAGCTACGCTTGCCGCGGTTGGTCTTTGGATGGGTGACCATCTTTACATACCGAGACCCCTCCGTGCCTCGGAAAGCACGTTAAGTCGTTGGTCCCGGCTGTCATTCGTGGATCTTTGACAGTCGTTACGGGTAGTCAGAAGCCCGAAAGTCTGACAACCAGTCTTACCAAGGGGTATCGTATTACCCAGTAACTGGGTTATGGAGGTCAGATAGGCAGTCGCTCCATGTAAAATACTGGTATTCAGCTGCATCCGGTTAGACTGGAAGCCGCCCCCAACATAGTTGGGAAAAGGCTAGGCAGATGATGATGTAAGGGTTTACGAGAAATCAGATTTTTGCATTTTTCTACTAAACCGCTGTACGTATCACAAAACTTTTAGCTCGATGCCTGAAGTGATTTTTGCATATCAACAGAAGTAACGGAAGTGATTTTGACGACTTTTTGCCAAAAAGTCGTCAAAATCACTTCCGTTACCGAGATTGAGAGACCAGCGAAAAGTGGTTTTTCAAGCTGGCTGGACACGTTTTCGATCGATTATCTAAGATTCTGTAGCGTTACAAATTCTGAAATAAAGGTGTTTAGCCGTCACATAAAGTGCCCTATTGACCTAGTTAAATGCGAGCTATTTTGAAGATTTGTCCAGCCAGCCTGAGTGACATTAAAAATATTCCCTGAGACTGCACACCTCGTGGTTGTGGAGGGCCTTCGCAATTAAAAAGCCTCGACCCCCGCACTTCCGCGGCATATATATTCCCATCACCGATGATCGTGGGTGATGCATCCGGTTTGCAGTCAGCACCGTACGGACCCTTCTATCCAGGGCGTCGAGTTCGGTCTGAGTCCATCCGAATATGCCGAAAGTGTACATCAAAACCGGCATGACCCAACCGTTGAAGGCGCGCAACTTTTTTCCGCCTGAAAGAAGACAAATGAATACCTCTTCAGGCGACAAAAGAAGCGCTCCTTCAGCAATTGCTTCATGTCAGCATCGTTGATGCCTAACGCTTCCGACATACCCAAATACTTATAGCTTTCGGATGCCCAAATGCTTATGACTGCACATTTATCCACACCAAATTTAATTCTGATGGCGCTACTGAAAGTTTCAGTTACATTCAGTAGCTCCATCAGACGCAATTTGTTGGGGGCAAAGAGTTTCAAATTATTTATGTTGAGGAGGTGAGCTATGATCTGACCACCTCTCTTCAACCAATAGCCTAGACCTGAATCCTCCAGTAGTGTGCTTAGAGGATTCAGGACTAAGCAGAACCAAAGTGGACTCAAACTCTCGCCCTGAAATATTCCCCGTTTAATCCATACATGCTCATCATTCCCCTGTATCTGTCGACACCCTGGATTCGTGTATGGGGCAATGGAAGACGGTCCTTCGCTGGACCGTCTTCCATTGCCCCATACACGACTCAAGGAAGGTGCGTAGAGTTGCATCTATCTTGTACAATTCCAGCACCCTCATGAGCCATGTATGTGGAACCGAGTCGTAGGAATTCTTATAATCTATTTAACATGTCGACAGATCCTTGCGGGATCGACGAACCTGTTGGCTAATGGCTATGTCTATGAGGAGTAGCTCCTTATTATTAATTAGATTAATATGTCATTAGATTAAAAAGTCAACAAGACACGAGACATTGTATTTATAACCCAAGTGTAGTTGTGTAGAATAGCTTCATTACCATGCAAGGCGACGAAATTGAGTGCTTTAATTTGATTATTTGAACCTGACAGTCTTAAGGTCCGAAGTAAGATCGACCTTCACCTCTGTGTAGATGAAGGTTATTTTTAATCAAATTTAATATTTTAACAATATATTGCTGCATATAAATAAATGGGGTGCCTACTCAAATATGTAAAATTTATTAAAAATACTGAAGTATTTTTTTTTGCCTTTTTTGTCAAATGAATTTGATTCCAGTTAAAAGTATAAAGCATACAGAACATGTAACAGTTAGGTTGCTTACCTTTTTCTGGTGCCTATTACTGGGTTGCCAGGTATAAACAGGTAATAAGGTTAGGCCCTGCTACTGTGTGTACATTTTGCAATGAATAAATATGGGCGGGCTGTGCGCGGCAGGTACCACATGGAGCACGGCAACCTGCCGGCCGCGCTGCGCTACGTGAACCTGCTGCAGGGCGCGCCGCGCGCCGCCGCGCAGGCCTGGGCCACCGCCGCGCGCCGCCACCTGGAGGTGCGCCAGGCCGCCGAGACCGTCATGGCGCACGCCTCCGTGTCCGGCCTGCTGTACCTGTAGGTGCCCGCCGCGCAGGCCTGGGCCACCGCCGCGCGCCGCCACCTGGAGGTGCGCCAGGCCGCCGAGACCGTCATGGCGCACGCCTCCGTGTCCGGCCTGCTGTACCTGTAGGTGCCCGCCGCGCAGGCCTGGGCCACCGCCGCGCGCCGCCACCTGGAGGTGCGCCAGGCCGCCGAGACCGTCATGGCGCACGCCTCCGTGTCCGGCCTGCTGTACCTGTAGGCGCACACTGCGGGCTCGCTCTAGTGGCGCTAGCAGCACTCTGACCCACCTGTCCCACCGTCGGCGATTAGCGAGAAGTTGTTTGATTGACAGACTTCTCGCTGATTGTGTGAACAGTCAGCGATCAACTATTAATATCTATTACTTACGTAGGGTCTTTTGTACGTTTCTTGAACGACTAGCTAACGACTATTTTAGTCGTTAGCTAGTCGTTTCCTCGTCGGCGGTGGGACAGGTACCTAAACAATGTTTTCACATAACATGTCAACTTTAATAAAGATTTGGGTAAACCTTAACTTAAGCATCAGCGCTGCTTTCGGATGTACAAATAAAGCGTTTCAATTCATGTCTTCGTGAGAAGAAAACTAATTATCATTCTTTTGATATGTTTTTTAAAATCTGGAATTTTTAAGATGCCCACGATTTCACCGTAAAATAAACTGAAAATACAAAATATTTAATATTTTTTCAAATCAACAAACCTTTTGACGTTGTTTTACTGCTTATGCTGGTGGCGCCATCTATGCACATCGATTTGCGAACACCATTGTCATGTCCTATTCTGAATCTTAGATAATAATTCATTGCATTACTCAACTATCTACTCTTTATTCTATCATGCGGGCCTTCTGTAGGTTCGCGGATGTTACATCTCGTCAAAATGTTAGTTTTGATGAATCTAGAACATCCGCCATCATCAAAAAGGTCATATACAATGTGGAGATGCAATTTTATTGCAATGGAATTTGAACTTTGTCTTGCATGACATTGAGTTTGTTTTTCCAAAACTTGATAATTATGGAGATTCTGAATTCAAGCTGAGTGTGTGTCTATGAAGTAAAAGCTTTGCTAGGATTCGACGCTCTTGAAGCGTTTGTACAGTACGAATTGTAAAGTGCGGTAAAAAAAATTGAAGTGTTTACCCAGTTATTAAAGTTCTTAATCGCATGCAACACCCCGACGCGCTCGTCGTCACACATTGGTCCAAATACACAGATAATAAAAATATAGGTTTCTAATTACTACAACCCCATTTTAAATACGTTTCTCTTTAATCTAATATGCTAATATTTAAAATTACTAAAATATAGATTTAATTAGTTATGTACGGGCAACCGCAAGTCAGTTGTAACACTTACTACAAAAAGTCAAACTGTTACCATGGACACGCGGTCGTCTGTACAAAGTTTGGAACATATTACCTAGTAATTTATGAAGTTCTATTACCACTCTGTGATTAGCATTTTAGTATTAGTATGTTTACCGACGATACAATAAGTATAGTCGACCAAAAAGATTGTTGACCACCATTGAGATAGTTTGTTTGCACGTCGGTCGTAAATGAGTGAAGGCAATTTTATGGGTTCGTAGTTTTAATTTCAAACCAATATTTTCTTTGCTAGGAAATGTTATCATAACTGTAAGATCGCTTTCCTGGCCGGCCGTACCATATAAACTCACATAAAACGTACAATGAATACGTTATTTTGTGTTATAAATCTAGACGATTATCTATAAATTTATGTCATTGAATATTTGTAGATAGTGAAGTATATATATATAGGTACATAGAAATGCAAAACTGTATTTATATAAAAATAATAAGTACCCGAAAATATGAAATTTCCTCAAAACTGTCGAATTTGTTTGTTTTGTTAGCACAAAATGTGACTGCATTTATTACAAAAATATCAGAACAATTAGATTCAGGTAAATTATGGTGCCAGCGAAGTGAATTTGTGGAGGTTTCCTTTAATTTTAGTAATTTATGTAAATATAAAAATATTGTTTAATAAATTAAAAGATGATTTTTATGTCAATTTATTGTTTTATTGCAATTTCCTAAACGCACAGAGGGCTTGTAAACCGGAGTACCCTAAATGTTGCCCAGCCATATTTTAAAAGCTTTAAATTAATCTACGAAAAAAACAATACTCACTCGGCCCCGACAACTCGTCCCCGTGACGACTCCACCCCAGGACAATTCGACCCTTAGTATACAGGAATTTTTTAGTTTTCATAATACCCGAAAAGCGTGTTACCTCCTGTACCGTGCAGACAGCGTAACTGCTGAACACGATATTAAGTAACATAACCAGTAAGTAAAATAACCAGTATTTTACATGCATCTACTGCTTATCTTAGTACTGTTCACATAAATCTTCGTCTCACAAACAATAGGTCATTTAATATCGTGTTCAGCGTGATCAGCTGCATCCGATTAGACTGGAACGCGACCACAACATAGTTGGAAAATGGCTGATTTATCAAAATGGCCCATGTTTGCGGCCAAGTCCGTCCCGCTCCATATGCACGTCTAGCCTAAGGCGACTCGTTGCAGTATAAAGTACTTACTAATTCCATAGTATAAACAATAAAGAGTTTTTAATGTATATAACTGGCAGCAAACATAGAGAATAATCTAACTAAGAAAAAAGTTAACAGTCAGAATCAGAATGGGAACTGTGATGAGAATTGCCGAACTATCTTAAGTAATTATAAAATATCACAGCAAAATCAACAACAAACAAATAAATAACCTAAATTAATAAAAAAATCTTTAGCTATCCAAATATACTACCTAAATACTTGATAAATAATGTTAAGGTCCCTGTCCCACGCAACGTCAGTAAGGAAACTTTTCGTAAGTACCTGCACACTTTTTGACTAGGTAGATAGTGCAGGGAGCATACCTACAGGTGATCAAAATAAGCAACTTGACTTTGTCGCTAACGTTGGGAGAAGTTGGTACTTGGTAGGTAGTGCTTCCGAGTTGTTACAGGTTTCAAGTTCACACAAATCTAAAGCCGATATCAGAGGGTTGTGTTGTGAGGGTTGAGTGAATGTTCATTTTTGTTTTATTTCATCATTTAGTAAGCGATTGAAATATGCCGAGCGCCGAAATCCAATACCTACCGTTAGATCGATTCATTATTGAATTCATTTTTAATTTTTCATTTTGTGTTCAGTCGTTTCACTTTGAGTGAAAGATTCCGAATGAGAGACAGAAATGACCGAAAAGTGAAGCTACTGGTATCAACTTAGCAGGCAAATATTATTATAAACTAGCTGCGCCCGCGACTTCATTCGCGTGCATGTGTGAAAACAAATTGGATTTCATTTATTTATTTATGAGTTTAATTTTTTTCAATAATTCTTTCGCGGATCAATAATTCTTTTTCTAAAATAAAAGCCAAGTTCCTCCTTATATTATAACATCAGCTATCTGCCAGTGAAAGTCTCGTCAAAATCGGACCAGCCGTTTCGGAGATTAGTGGGAACAAACAGCCAGAAGACGAAATTTTTAAAAATTGTTTTGTTTTATAAGGCCCGTAGGTATATTTTTATTTATTATTTATTCATACGCATTTAGTAAAAAGCTGTAATTTTGCATTACAAACACTTGACACTTTAATTTTATTTATTTGTATGTATACTTAGATAATTGGCAATCAGTATGTTTGACCCAACAGATAAAGGCGCCGCAGCCCTCGCACTTGCGACCAAGGCAATCATGTATTCCTACCCTATTCATCGTAAGTACGTACCAACTAAACTCAAATAATTATGAATGATAACATTTGTAAGACTACACAACCAATAATATGACCCATCAAGATTAAGTTCGGCTTTGTAGAGCGTCGACTCTCACTCAATGTACGCAGCGGGTCTATTCTGTAGAAATCTCACCGTGAAAACTTAGCTGAGGTAAGCTGTCATTCCGCCTGAGGCCGTATAACGAAGTATTTATACCATCATGATTCCAGTCTGAAAAAGGGATGGTGCTATTGGTCATGTATAGCTCCGTCTGTCTCTTACACTGGAATCAAACTCGCTCCACCTAATTTTTCACGTTGAGATTTTTACTGTATAGCACGGTGATCTAGCTGTGTACTTGATTTCAAGTGTTACATATGGCAAGATCAGTCTATACAGGTAAATACCTACTAGGGGAGATCCATGTGTAGCAGAGAACGTCTTTTGACTGACAATAAATTAGGCTACAATAATCACGATGAAATAACGATGTATTTTGCATGTCTTTTCAGTACCGTCGCCATCCAACAGACTTTCAAATAGCGACATTCACCCGTTCTCCGACAAACTTCAAGTACAAGGATCCTAAGGAGCGTGACCCGTGCCCAATTCCCCCGCCACCGCCACCGCCACCGCCCAAAGATGACAAGCTGGTCTGGGGTACCATCACCTTGCTGTTCCTAACCGGAGGTTTTGTAGTATATGCAAAGTAAGTACATATATCAATGTAGTTCTCCTTGAGCAGCTTTATTTCTGGGATGGACACGCACCTGCGATGTTCAAATATTGTAGATGTCCAACGATTGACCACTAGCTGGCCGACCTCTTGCTACGAACACAGCCCCTCCCCCCCATCCCAAACAAGACATCACGGCGGGTTGGGGCATTAGGAAGTCTTCTATTTTGATAATATCACCCTTGTAATGAGGGGTATTGACTTCGTTTGGTGGAAAATGAAGGAGTACATTTATATCAAATTTATTGTTGCCTATAATAAGTACCTAGTGCCATGTCATGTGTGTATATCTTTTGTTGAAGATCCTAGAAATAAGTATTGACTCCAAATGCTTCCAGAAGGAGCTTTGTCGAGCTGTGGATATCGATTAGTTAAATAACTTCATTGTACCATTTACTTTTAAGGGGTTCACCAGAAATACGTGATTGGTTAACACTAAACGCACCATGGTTCGACGATGTCATAGCTGTGGTGTACCAGGAGAACATGTCGTATGGAGACTTTGCAGAAGCATGCATCGATAACGCAAAGAGGTACATCGACGACCTAACAGGAACCAACAAACCGAAGAAGTGCTCAATTGATGGTGGACCCGTGATTGGTAAGTTAACGTTTTCTCGGTATCACAACTCGACCCTGAGAAAATTCGACCCGGACAACTTGACTTGACTCCGCGATAATTCATCCCCAGGACAACTTGACCACGACAATGGACTCGATTTAATTCATAATATGTATAAAACAAAACTGCCTGAGCTTCTGGTCATCTGCGCTGATGCTAAGCAGACCCCGTCACAGTGGCGTTCATGGAAACTCATCCCCTAAGAAGATTCCGATGGGAAATTCCATAGAAATCCTATATCTATGGAAAATTTAATCGGTCTTACGGCTTGTCCCCCTATAATTTTCTACATTTTACTCCAAATTTTCTTATCCAGATGTTCCTGAGGAACCAAAAGATGAAGGAAAACTTAAAGAAAAAGAAGGTAAGCGTTTGTTGATCTCTTTGGAAGCAAACCCTCGCGTGTCTGTAGCTTCGAAACGTATGATACTTTCAACCAGTTAGGATTTCCAACCCGACTGATCCGCGTTGGAAATTACGATATTAACTAAGTTACGACAGCGTGTCATACGCCCAGTTTTTCTTTTGTATGAAGTATTAGTTTATAATAATAATAATATTGTGTGTTAACACATTGGGACGTTCGTGTATTAGTGGGGACAGCGAGAACGTGTTTATTTTCTTTCCCGATGCCATTTATTCATAAAACAATTCACGTTCTGTTTAGACATTACATTTATTTTTATTATTGCATGTAGAAAAAGTTAAATGAATAGTAGATTATTCACTAAGGGGATAAAGCAGTGTCTTAATGTACGGGCGCCGTGACCCCACTGGTGGTTATCCCCACCAGTGGGGTCACGGCGGTGTGGACACCGGGAATACGTTTACGTTGACTGTGCGTATTTAACAATACGGGCTACTGTTTCAGGAGATGGAGTCGAAGTATGCGTGAAGGAGCCGCCACCAGTCATCACGCAAAACATTTGTGACATAGAGAAGTGCCTGCTCGACCTAAGCGAGTGCGCGATCAACAACTATAACACTGCGAAGGAGGCTTGCGCCTATTACAACTCGGTATGTGCCAAGGAAGAGGTTCTTCTTATAGCCGATATCAGACGTTTAACTTCGAGTGAAAGATGCCGAACAAAAGGCACTAATGAACAAAAATTGAATTTTCTGATATCGGCTTAACAGAAATTTGCTGATTATCTTATTGTTAGAGTCGTGAGTCCTAGCCCGGAAAGTTAAGTGTCGCGGAATTTGTACGTTACTACCTATCGTGAATTCGAGACGAACTTAAACTGGACGCAGTTTATGCACTATGCGTCCTTAAATTAAATTGTCCGTATTTTCAAAACATAACTGTCATTCTTTATCACACCGAAATCGCGAAAAAAAAATGCGGTATACATTTCGTTGTCATGTGAAAATTAAATGTATGGAACTTCCGATTTTTTTGCGATTTCAGGTTTTTGCCATATTAAAAGTTCTAATCATCATCATCATCATTCTCCTGCCCTTATCCCAATTTATTTGAGGTCGGTATGATAGTGAGTTTCTTAATTGTGGGGCACACACACTAAAATGTAGTTGACAGGCTTATTAGTTTATCGATTTATCGAGTTAGGCACTGCTTATATGCCTATATGCAATGCACGCCACTGATTCGGGGTTAAGTATTCTAATAATCAAATCAAGGCACTCAATTTTGTGAGTGGCACTCTAAATTGGCATAGACATTTTCAGATTCATTAGTTTACATTTTAATTAGACACTTTTGGAACAGACTATAGTTTGTCAATCTGATCAACAGTCATATATTCCTGACTCAACAATCGGTTTTATGTTGCAGCTGGTTGAAGACACAATGCAAACGTTTACGTTCAAAGGCATGAAATCGTTACGTCACGCCATGGAGGAGCGAATTGAACTCGTCAAGACATCTCTAAACAACGCTTCTTATTGTATTAATAAACTCGGTGAGTAATATCTAGATGCATCGCGCTTTAGAAAGAGATTGTCGTACAAGTATACAGGGCGGTGTTTTGTAGCGACAAGAAAATCCTAACTAATCTAAGGATATAAATACAATATACCAACGTACATATTTTTTACAGATGAAATGGTCCGCTACCTTGACTGCGGAGTTCAAGCTTCGAAAGATCAGATCAGGAACGTAAAGTTATTGCATCGAGACGTCCATGAGAAGTTCAAAGCTTCCTTCATGGCGTACCAGTGGGAGAACGACCGGTCCATCGTGATGGACGCTCAGTGGCAGATGGTAAGGAAAGAAAGAAAAAGTTTAGTTCAATAACAGATTTGATGTCTCCAACTACATCAGACTGCTTGACAAGTGATCTTGTTTAGAGCTTTTTAGTTGCAATCGGGTTTTTTTTAATTACCTTTTAGTGTGTTTTATTTTCATTGTAAAAAAATCGCAGGTGGAGGAGCTCGTAGATAAGTACACGTCGGAGAATACGTACGTGTTCCCTGGCCTGAAGTACACTGCTAAGAGACCACATACATTTGGTGATTTGGATATACTGTTCACGAACAGCTTCCGTTACGTAAGTTTTGCACACTAAACTTCAATTATAAAGCTCGGGTCAAATTGAGGTGATTGTGCCAACTTGTATGGAGGTGTTCAAACTGGCGGGAATAGTCTCGTGACTTCTAATCTTCAAACAATCGATGTGTTCAGTGGCATCCCGTATTCTGCGCTGGATCTGCCTCAGTTTGAACAGTCCTTTACGGGTGCCCGAAAAATGGGATAAAATGATAACATACTCATCATCATCGTCATCATTCTTCTGCCTTTATTTATCCTAATTTATTTGAGGTCGGCGCAATTTTTTTTTCTCCATACTTTTCTATTAATCATCACAAAAAAATCCATCCGTCTTTCAGCTTTCTTGTGATATCGGATTTTCATAGCCTAATGGTTTCCTCTTTTAACTGAATATACAGCTGTGCGGTTGGGGAGTTTGTAGCGCCACTTCTTCCCAGCTAAGCACTAGGAAGTGGTGAAGAGCGGGCGTTTTGGGGACTGAATGACTGTTTGTTATTTTGATTTTAATCGGCTTAAGTTAAAGAAAATGATTTGTGTACATTTTTATTCCGTCTTGGTTTTCTTAAATTATAATTTTAGAATGTAATTAACATGAATTTCATTCTATAAATTAATCATTATTGCTCACATTTTTGTAGATTGAATATTTACAAGCACAGTTGAACGATGCCTCCGCTGGTATGACTGAGAGAGTCAACCGTGCAATAGAGGGTAAGTACTGGACCATCACCAATCTTGAGCATTTTTTTTAAAATATGGAATAGCTAGTTGGTTAATTATTAATCTCTATATTATGGTCAATGCGTAAGGTAAGGTATCCAGCGAAAATAAAATTTTCTCGTTTTTTGCTCAAATTATTCCCAATGGAATAACTTTTTCATGAAATCATGACATTTGAGGGCCAAGTACAGACGAAGCTATTCCCACCATTTTGCAAAATGTTCGTAAACTCCTGAATTCATAATGACATGTAGGTACCAGATCCGAACAATTTTTTCACTAGTGTCCGTGGCACGCCAAGGGGCGTTGTTGGTGAACATTTATGATATTGTCACAAAAATTGTACGAAAAAAAAAGATGGCGGTGTTAGGTCCAATTTTGGCCACGCGCCCAATTGACCCGTGTAAACCAAAGCTCCCGTATAACAATTGCGATGTAGGGGGGAAGGAGGGGTTAAGAGCCAACTAAGCAACCACTTAAATTTTAAGTTATTGTTTAAAGTCTGCACCTTTGGTCATTTAAGTCTTAAATGACTAACGCTTTGGTCGTCTGACAAGACAAGGGGTTTCAAAATCCCCGGATTTTGAGGCCCCTTGGTTCCAGAGAGAGTCTGCCTACTGTCAGTCTCGGCGTTGGCTCTGCTGGAACCGAAGCATCGTTCTGCAACCGTTCCATTACTAAAATAACTGATGTCACTCGGAAAGCTGCCACGCTGAAATGGAATTGGGCTGGACCCATCTGCCGTATGTCAGACGATCAATGGGCCAAACTTACGACCCAGTGGGTCCCGCTTAGTGGCAAACGACATCGAGGCAGGCCCAGACCACCAAAAAATTACTAATGTTCCAGATTTACCGCAAACCGCAGAATCTCTGAAAAATAGACCAATACTGTTGGCAAATGCCATCAAAGAGAAAAGAGCTGATTCCGAAAAGGATTATAAGAGAAGGGTTAGTTGCTTAGCTGTCGATATATCTCTTACTAGGCAAGACAAATATTGTTTTTAGACATTTTATAACTCTTTCCTCAAACTACTACCTCAAAATTGATTTACCATCCTAATGTTAATTGTCACTTGCACGTCGTAAAACGTCTGAAGGAGAAAAACAGTGAACCTTAGTTCAACCTTAGTGAAGTATCAATGTACAGACGCCAGCACATCAAGCTACTACAATCTGTCAAATTTCTTTAATAGATTTTCAACTTTATCGCTAAAGCATTAAGGTTCAAGGTTGATTGGGAAAATTTGACAGTTTCGGGTAGCTTGACCTGCTGGCGTCTGTACTTATTTATGTCAGAATTACTAAAGCAATTACGAGGTCGACTTTAAGTAAATAATTAAATAGTTTTTAAATTATTTATTTATTAGCTATTTGTAACTAAATATAAGGTTCTTTATTTCATTATCTGTACAGGAAGAAGAACAAAAAAAAGCGAATGAAAAAATCTTGAAGGATAGTATGAAAAAACTACAGCACAAATTTGAGACGGACCAGCGTAACAAACTGGTGCTGATAGAGTCTCAGGTTGGTACAAACTACAAATTCCTTACGGGGGATTTTATACCTAATTTTGTTTATTTTTGAGATGAATTTGGCTTGCACGTTCGCTATTTGTAGGTATTTGTGTAAACACTGGCTATGTACAATCATTTACTCAGTGTACAGTTACGAGCATAAGTATGTATGCACTTGGCGTTATTCAAAAGCGATTTACTCCTTTATTTTTGAATGAAATTTTATGTTGCTACGAACATAATATTTTTGAACTCATAGGTTTTTGAAATGTGTCGTATTTCATTGTTGTTTTCGTTATTTCACGCAAAAATCGCTATTGAAAGTTTCCAAGTGTTGACATATTAGTGCTCGTGACTGTACCAGTGCGTTTAATGATTTGGAAGCTGCATCCCTATTTACGCCGAGCATCTACCTACCATTTTGTTTGAAAACTAAAGTGTGTGGTTGCTAATTTTACCATCTTATTCGTAAGAGTTCGGTGGTATAAAACTTATACAAGCTGTGGGTTATGCTTTTACTATTGGACCAACTGTGGAAAAGAAACAGCTGTTCCCTACATTTCATAGGTTGGTCCCCAACTAAAAGTTGTTTTATGAGTTCAATTTTCATAAGTACGGGGGGGGGGGGGGAGTGTTTTCCCTTAAAGTATGACATCGTGTAGTGCGTTTTTGAATAGGTATTCTTCTAACTCAGGTATTGGAAAAATTCAATAAAATGGTTGCCGAGAAAGTCGCAGCTGAAAAGAAGATATTTGCTCTAGCACTTGAAGAAATGTCTCTGAAGCTGAAAGTAGTCGAAGCTAAACTCAACGGTATTTCTTGTCATATTGCTTTCTTAAGTAAAAAAAACAGTCACGGAAATTATTATTTGAATAAGAACATGATCGCAGGGACGTATAAATATCGCGGCGGGATTTAATAGCTCATTGGATTTTCAACTCTCGGTGTTGAGCCGAGCGTTAAGAATCCAACAGAGCGCATCCCAGCGCGTCAAAGAAACACACTGTTGAATTTTCAACCGTCCGGTGCTAGCAGTGTGTTGAAAATCCAGTGCGCCTAAAAAATATCGTCGCGGAAAAAACGCCCCTGTGCGAGCCTGGGTTAGATGTACAGACGCCAGCAGGTCAAGCTACCCGAAACTGTCAAATTTTCCAATCAACCTTGAACCTTAATGCTTTAGCGATAAAGCTGAAAATCAATTAAAGAAATCTGACAGCAGTAGCTTGATGTGCTGGCGTCTGTACCGTCATTCTTTGACAGTTGTGATTTAAATATGCGGACAATTTATGTTGGTAGCCGCTTAACAATTAATTTCCTTGACTTTTTTCCAAATTAGTTTTATGCTTTTATAAACCCCGTATTGGTAGTAAACAACAACACTGTTTTAGCAACATGTTCCTAAAAGTGTTGCAAGTTACTTAAATTATACAATATCATCTTGCTGTTGCAATGGCAACACTAATGGTAGTATGTCAACACTTATGTAAATCTGCAGCTCACACTGGGCCAGTTCCCGCCCTAAAACCTAACATACGGTTAACGAGAAGCGATACGAAAGTTCATTCACCTAAAACACGACAGTGGAGTTGACAATCTTTAACTTATCTCATTCCATTTTATGTTTTGGACATAATGTCTCGTTCTCTCGTTAATAATGTTTCAAGGTCAAGTCGGAATCGCCAACATTCGGGCGGTCATTTTACGGTTTTTTGTTTCCCGGTGTTATTTGTTGAAGTTTTGTTATTTTTCGTCGTTACAGACTCTGATTCTGAGTCTACAGACTCAGAAGAATCGGCCACAGATTGAATAAAAAAATGTTTAATTTTTATACTCGCGTCCATAAACATTTATTTATTTAAGTATCATCCCTACAACTATTATTACAGGCCTAACCCTAATGCGACAGTGTTTTTATTAACATATTATTATTCCCTTCATCTATCTACTAAAATAAATAATATAATTTTTTTTAAAGTTACGAATCCCTGCATTACACTACACATTACATTACATTATTCCCTATATTGTACAAGTAAGCGTACTTATTTTTTAACCTAGAGGTCAGTGCTACATAAGGAAAGACACTGCTAGTGGTACATACTTAATAGTGATATAAAAATATGATAAACCCTGAATACTTCAACATTTTTTTTTATTCATAAACGAAACCATACAGCTGCAAATGAAATGTGGTGTTTTAACATTAATACGGGGTTTAGGCTGCTTTTCCACCAGAAATGTGTGTGTGTAAGGTACAGCCAATAAGTTTTCATAACGTAGCTTGACTAAGCTTTGATGAAAAAGGGGTTCAACGAAGCAAGGTTTTTTACATACTTACAAACACACCCCCACACACCCCAACACACACAAATACTTCGTTTATTCATACATCTTCAAAGCACATGTTACCCGGTGGGCTCTAGGGGATCGTGGAAATAATACACACACAGTGCAGTGTAAGATTCACATACCGCACTTTGTTTTTATTTACTAAAAGTACATTAAGTGTAGCATTCCAATATGAACATAATTCGTATAATTGTAATATTGATATGGGTATGAAATGCTCACTTTACTTTTTCAGCAAATACATTATTATTATTCAAAGTAAAGTTGCGTTCTGTTAATCTTATCCATAGCTTCGTAGCTTACCTCACACATGGAAAGGCAGCCCTAAGGCGAAAACCTCAGGGTAGCCTACAACATTAAAATTTTCTTATAATTATTTTTTGCAATTTGCAGGTCAGTATCAAGTTGTTGGTCAAAATATGATTCGCGGCCGGGACAAATATGTTTTTACATAATTTTAATGATTAAAATCATCAATACAACTCTCCATATAAAGAATGACTATCCGTATGACTATGCTCTGTGAGAATGACTATTTCATGAGATCATGACATTTTAATCTGACTTAGAGGGTAGTATTGATAATTCTAATGATTATAATTCCTTAAATACATTTTTGAATCTTTTTTTAAATTGGTGCGAATCACACTTTGATCAACATACAAGGTGACACTGAGCTGCAAATTGCAAAGAAAATAAGAAAATTTGAATTTCCCTGGTTACCTTAGCGCATCCCCCTTGATATAAAAATGTTGAATGATTACTACTCGTCCAGTTCGTCTCAAGGCGGAACGTGAGACTCGTCGTTCGCAAGAGCTGTGGGCAGCCGGGGCATCGCTTCTCGCAGCCACCAAGAAAGGAGACCCTTTCGTCAGGGTGGACAAAGAACTGAAAGCTATTGAGAAAGCATCCGGTATTTAGTTCAGATTATTATATTTAGCTTTAGTAATTCAGAATATCACTGAGCCTTGTGTCTCCTTGACGTAGGTAATGGTTAGTTTACGTATCCCAGATTGAACTAAAACAAAGTTAGTTATAGTGATTTTTGGCCGTTTTCACCAGGCCAAGGACACGCTTAAATGAACGCCTATATAATATTATTGCAATGTTGGAGTTTTAACTCTTGGCGCTCAAAATCCAACAGTATAGGTAGGTACGCTTTTTTATGCTGCATTTCTATACTAGTGAATTAATTACCTAAACTTGAATTTAGAACTTGTTTTGGAACCATAAGCTCGTATGTGTAGGTACAGACGCCAGCAGATCAAGCTACCCGAAACTGTCAAATTTTTCCAATCAACTTTGAACCTTCATGCTTTAGCGATAAAGTTGAAAATCTATTAGAGAAATTTGACAGATTGTAGTAGCTTGATGTGCTGGCGTCTGTACATGACAATGCTCATATTCTATTGCATTTAAAAGGTGTGAGTATGTCAGCAGCATTAGATTATTTTTATTATCAATGGCCATTTAAACTCAGATTATAATTATAACCCTAAAGTATATTATATTGCAGAGTTAGTGGCAAATTATATGAGAATGGCAGAGATTATTTTTATTACCAATGGTACATGGCCACAAAAAAAATACTGTAGTACTATGAAATATGTTGATCTTGGTTGCCCTCATGGAGTAGTTTAATTAATCCTAAGAAAGCATGTCTGAATTCACCTGGACAAAAAAATATTTGAGGAAATTAAATTGATTTAATAAAAAACGTTTAACTTATACTCTCAAAACTTGTTGACCTGCTAATGACGGACAATCAATCTTACTTCCTCACACTCTAAGTGAATTCAGACATGCTTTCTTAGGATTAATTAAACTACTCCCTGAGGGCATGAAATATAGACATAGTCCATAAACCTACAGTAAAAAAAATCGGGTTCGAGCCCATGCAGAATTATCCATTGTCCTTTTCTAAGAAATTGAATTCAAGTACTTATCTATATGTGTTCTCATTGAATGTTTTTATTTTATAGGCGACGATGACAAGCTAGTATTGACTGTCTTGAAGTCAATCCCTAAATCTGTCCGCGAAAAGGGGATTGTTCCAGAAAGCGTGCTGAGAGACAGTTTCCGCGTAGTAAGTATTATATTATACTGAAGCGATACACTTTTACTGAAGTGTTAAACATCTACAAACATTTGGTCTTCAGTAACGAATAAGGGAAAAAAAAAAAGAAAGTTCAATGTGTTGGTCAACCAACAGACGATGCCTACTAGGGTAATTGCCTTAGGGCTTAGGGTATAGGCTTGTTATTATTAATTTCCAAAGCTTTCGGTTGTTAGTTGGGACACATATTGTAGTCTTTGGTTGGGACGTACAGACTACTTCGCCCGATAGCCAAGGCTCTGCGTATATGTAATGGTACGTGGTGGAATAATTGCCACCACACTTATTTATTTCTAATCAGCCATATTCAAGAAGACGTCAAAATTATTGTGACACGTCACACGGGAACGAACTCAAAAAATCATTTAAACATACATGTAGAAATGTATACTTTGTATGTGTTTTAAGATGGAGAAGATGGCACGAAGCGTTGCATTGATCGATCTATTGATCATAGATCTAATGAATGTGTCAGTTAGATAGTATTAACTTACTAGGAGTTTTATTGCAAAAGTGGTAAAGCAGTTAAGAGGTCAACTATACTTAAATAAGTCGGGGGAAATGTAATTACATATTTATTTATGATCTGTCTCTGATATAAAAACATCCACGTAGAAATTTATGCTCGACATACCTACGTGTTTTTAGGGTTCCGTAGTTCACGTCTCTTAACCCTTATAGTTTCGTTATGTCCGTCCGTCCGTCCTCGGCTTACCTTCCTAACGGTTAGTGCTAGAAAGATGAAACTTTGAAAACATTTGAAAAATTGAAACATATCCATGATATGTGTATTTACCACGTCGACAAAGTGCTAAAATAAAATCACAATCAATAATTTTTTTTGCGGTACCTCCCCACACGTAAAGTGGGGTTGACTTTTTTTTCTCGCGTCTACCCCATAGTGTGTGGGTATCATTAGATAGGTCTTGAAAATATTGAGAGGTTGCTAAGACAATTTTTTTTCTTTTAGGTACCCGTTTGAGAGATATTCAACTTAAAAGCGCATCTCTTTGTTATTTTTAAAACATTCGTTTCAAAGACTGTGTGGAACAAAGCAATTAAGTATACAGGGTTATTTTATTTTATACGTGTATTTAGATGGAGAGGACTGCGCGAAGCGTTGCATTGGTCGAGCAGGAAGGCGCCCCGATGCCAGTCTACATGCTCTCCTGGCTGCAGGGATTGCTGCTCTTTATGAAGGTAGGCGTTTATTTATTGAGGATCCAACACAATATTATATGGCCAGTTTCAAAAGTATCTGATAAAAAAGTAAACAAATGGATCAGAAAACTTACCGGTGGATGCTAATTTCTAGTGCCACTTACAAATTGAGTGTTTTGATTATTTGAATACTTAAACCCAAAAGTATAATTTCAAATCAAGACGTTTTTCATTAATTGATTATTATTGAAGTGATATAAAATATTTTTATAGATGTACTCCTTCACATAAAGGAGATCACAGCATGCACTATAAAGTTATCAACTAAGCTAACGTAGTTTAACATTTTCACTTTGTTAGCTTAGTTTTTAACTCTGAGGACGGTGCCTAATGAAGGCTCCATATGAAAAGGAGAATGGGCGTTCTTATATAAACTACGTCCCCAGTCTTGTATCAACTTGAAGGACGGTATGCATGACAAATGTCAAATGCTTTTGTTAGAGCCGTGGTGCAACATAAATTGAAAATGGTTTTCAGATATTGCCCTGTGACAAAAAAATCTTCTATATCCTACTTCCTACTAATATTATAAATGCGAAAGTTTGTATGGATGGATGGATGGATGTTTGTTACTCTTTCACGCAAAAACTACTTAACGGATTTGGATGAAATTTGGCACACAGATGGTTTATAACCAGGATTAACATATAGGATACTTTTTATTCCGATATTCCCACTCCCACTGGATCGAAACTTATGCGGATGAAACCGCGGGGCGCAGCTAGTATATTATAAACGTGAAAGTATTGTATGGATGCTTGTTATTCTTTCGCGCAAAAACTACTGAACGGATTCGGATGAAATTTGGCACACAGATAAATAAATAAATAAATATCCCTGGACATTTCACACAGCGCCATCTAGTCCCAAGCTAAGCAACCTAATGCTTGTGTTATGGTAACAAGATGGCTGATAAACTACTTATATACATTTTTTTTTTGTAAATACATACATATTATAGATAGAAAAACACCCAGACTCAGAACAAATACATGTAGGTCATACAAATATTTGTTCCGTGCGGGAATCGAACCCGCGACACGCAGCGCAGCAGTCAATAGCTTAACCACTGCGCCAACCGTGCCGATGGTTTCTAACCAGGATTAACATATAGGACACTTTTATCCCGATATTCCCACTGGATCGAAACTTAAGCGGGTGAAACCGCGAGGCGCAGCTAGTTTAATAATAAAAGAACTGATATCCTAGGGCGAAACTCTCGCCGGACGTAGCCTATTTTTGACAATAGTCGCACACTAAAGGCCCGGCCAATGCTGAATTCACTCCACAAGCAAGTGGCAAAACGGTTTGAAGTCCTTTTTTTCTATCCAGGTATCGGGAATTCCGCAGAGAGAGTTTGAAAAACCGCCACTGCAGCCCCCTACAGATTTAGATACTTTTGATTTGCTGCAAAGAGCTAGGTGAGTGTTTTATTCAGATTGACTTGTTTTAACGTCGGTCAATGAATGAAGGACTTATTCGGTAGAAACGGTTCCAATTGCGAAAAAACACAGCAAAAAGCAGTCAAGTTTACAGGTACATACAGACACATTTTGTCGAGTTGTATGAACATAAATGCACGAAACAGTCGATTTCTTTGTAGCTTCCGTGTGGGCCCCAAACTAAAATATTTTCACAATCAAATTATTCAATAAAAATCCATCTGTTGTGAATGAATGAATTCCCCTTTTGCCAGAAAAAAATAATAAAAATGTTTTCCAAGCCTATTTTTACCCGACTGCGGCGATGTCTAAAAGGAGGGTAATAATAATATTACCAGCATATTAATGTCCTACTGCAGCGCAAAGGCCTCTTCTCATACAAAGAAGGCACAAGCATTGATCACGCTTGCTCAAGAAATGTTGGCGAGAAGAGGTAATGTACTTATTTTGTTCATTTTGACAGATTCTGGGTAGAACGCGGTAACTTAGCGGTAGCGGTGCGCTACGTGGACTCTCTGAAGGGCGCATCGCGCGTAGCCGCCGCCAAATGGTTCGAAGCGGCGCGCGCCCACCTTGAGGTGAGGCAGGCGGCAGAGGCAATACTCGCACATGCCGCCGCTATGGGGCTGCGGTATATCTGAATGAGGTAAGCAACATCGAATGCGTCCTTGAACCTTATCAAACTTTTGCAGCGATGCGGGGCTCGCAATTTGAATTCACCAGCTCGCTTTTGCTACCAATATGTGACAGTTAGATAGTTTTAGTCTTAAACGTAAAATTCTACACAAGAGTGACTTAGCGGCTAACTAATTTACATTTGCTAAATAGTGAGTTTGGTTTGAAAAGTGTCATATAGACTTTCAGTTTCTGTCGGGATGAGCGAGATGCGCAGGCGTAGAAGAAATGGCCGCGAAATATAATAAAACATGTTTCAATTTTTTCTTAGTACTGGACTCACTTATTAACAAACTAGCTTCTGCCCGCGGCTTCGCCCGCGTGGATGTCGGAAATTTACCCACGGGAACGTGCTAACAGGATAAAATGTATGTGCTTCCCCAGAATGCCATCTATGTCGCGGGCCCTTTGTGGCTAATTACAATAGAAAACCAATTGTGTCTCATTAGTGGTGATTAAGAGGGTACCTATATGATATCTTTACCTAAGTACCTAACTAATTTATAAAAAAAACTCAATAACAGAAAATTAAATACCTACCTACCTAAATAAACCTATTTCTGATGATAACTAATCTAAACTCAATAAATAAGCAAAATCCCTAAAAACTAATATCTATACGAATGACTAAACCTACCTAACAGTATTATAAAATAACCTACGGTCACTACGTACACTATCAAATATACTACCTATACTCTAAAATTAAAATCTATACCTACGACTCATATAAAAATAAACCTAAATAACTCTAAAAACTAAAAGGAATAAAAATGAACTCCACTGCGGGTGACCCAACCTACGACAAACTTAGTATTTGCGGTTGGTACAGTACAGACAGTGGTAATCGGGTATAGGGATCGAACCGCAAAATTAAGTTTGTTTTTTATTGTATATACTTTTCCGGGATAAAAAGTACCCAGTGTGGTGCCCAGGATATTAAAGAATAATTATACCAAGTTTCATCGTAATCGAACCGGTAGTTTTTGCGTGATGCCTGAACAAACAGACAGACAGACAGACAAAATTTTTTTTAATCACATTTTTGGGTTCGGTGTCGGTCAAGTAACACCCCCTGCCATTTATTTTTTGGATATTTTCAATGTACAGAATTTTCACTTCTACAGATTTATTATAAGTATAGAAGAATAGATAATTCATCAGCCTTTAAAGTGTCAATTTACTGAGTTTTTGCCAAAAGTGGTAAAGGAATTATGAGGTCGACTAAACAGCATAACAACACACCGTAATATATTGTTTATCTTCTTTCAGGTAAGCAGTTAAAGAGATGTCGATGTTATAAGTCAAGTAGAAAATTAAAGTGATTTTGCGGATATTTTACCATATTAAGCTTTTGAAATTGTTTTGGTACCTATATTAAAAATATTGTAAATAGCACTATGTTTTTTTTTTGTGCAGAGAATCCCCCTCCATAACCCCACCGTTTTCTAAAGTACGACTTTGATGTATCGTGTCGGTTAGTCTTTACTTATTAAACAGGGACAAACCAGCTCTAACGGTACGCGTCCAGGTCATCTCGCCACCTCTTTTTGGGCCGGACTCGGCGGCGCCTTTCATTTTCAGGCAGTCATCTTCTGGAGACTTGCCCAGCGGTTATATGCACCATGACCGCTGGGTGGCTGATGTGACCCGCCGAATCCCAGTTTGTGGTGGGGCGGGAGAAGAGTTCCTGAAAGGGCCTGGCGAGCCCTTTGCTCAGCAGTGGGACAGTAGGTATAGGCTACGTAAAAAAAATACAGGGACTCAAATTTTAATGTTTTTTAACCAGAAAAAAGGGAAACCGGTTTACAAACAAAATAAAACTAATAGAAAACAAAATTCTGTGATATGTTATTGTTGTGGAAAAAATAATCACAAAAAATCAGAGTGCAGTTTGATTAAGAAATACTGCTCAGAATGCGGGCAACAGGGGCATATTTTTAAAATGTGTTCAAAGAAACAAAGGCTTCGACAAACTAATGTACATAATAGAAGTTGATTCATCCGAAAAAGAAAAAAATGGAGATGTGGAAGAGGCCATTAAGAATTTGTATACTTGTGTATTTGTGTACTTGTGTATTTGTGTTTTGTGTATTTGTGTTTTTGTGTGTTTGTTTGTTTTTGTATTTGTTTGTTTTGTGTTTGTTTTTTGTGTAAATAGTGTAAGTTTGGTACCACCTCATTATGAGATTTGACAATTTTTTACTAAATATACAATCACATTTTGTCACGAAATAAAAAAAGATCACTCAATCCAAATGGATGTTTTAAGTTACTGAAAAGTATTTCTTTTCTAATAGGCTTGGGCTAGGTGGTAAGTACCTAGGCTTACCACAGAAAGATTAAATAAATGTTTGATAGCATAATATACTATTAGCATGATAAAAGTGAGCTTTAAAGTGTTTTTTTTTTTAATTAATGAATAATTTCCATAGAATAAAGTAGTAGAGGTAGCTGATAGATTGCGCTGCTATAACCTATAACTTAATAATATTGATAATGTTATACTTATCATAATAACATATAAAAATTATAGGTAGGAAGCAAAAAGTAGGCCAAAAGAACAGAAAATAAGAAATACCATAAAAATAATCTATCTAAGAAAACTTATATTTTAATCATATGAACGGCTTGGTTCATATAATTTAGGGTGATTCAATTAGCGTACTTTACAGGTAATTAAGAAGTATGTGCAGAAATTAAAATCCAGGGTGGATTTTTCAGATGGGGCAGTAATCTTAACCGTTGTAGCTACTGGAAAACGGTCTCAGGAGACTTTTTTTGGGAAATTGTAATCTACATTCACAGATTTAATAAAAAAGTATTTTCACAAAAACTTTCAGAACACTAATCGCCCATATTAATTAAATCTGAAATTATAAGAGTTCTTTGCCCTGTACTAGGACAATAATAGGCTGGTATTATAAATGAATTATATCATTTACTACTAATGATTTCACAATACAGAAACTATGGTGAATTACTTAATTCTGATCCACTTAAACATAAAATAAATTGTCTTTTCCTAAGAATAAGTTTTGGCTTGACAAACAGTTGCATTCAG
This sequence comes from Apamea sordens, assembly GCA_945859715.1. Classification (NCBI taxonomy): domain Eukaryota; kingdom Metazoa; phylum Arthropoda; class Insecta; order Lepidoptera; family Noctuidae; genus Apamea; species Apamea sordens. Next base: position 9,586,385 of record OX244006.1, on the reverse strand, counting down.
CTTTAAGATAATTCAATGCACAGCAATGCAAACACTACCAGAAAGTATCACTGAATTTATTGCTTATACATTATCCAGTTTCATGAAACCATTCACAAGCCTTGACTGGTTAACTCCTAGGAGCCACGTGGCTGTCAGGATGGGTCATCATCGGAGTCCAGCTCATCTGAAGAATCATCACTGCTATCAGATGAATCTGATTCATCATCACTTTCATCATTAATGTAGACTTGATTACTTCTATGTAACCCAGTTAGTAATGACATGGAGGCCATTTTAACAGCCACTTCATTCTCCATTATGCTATCAACCTCTTCCTGCTTCACTAGTTCTGCAGCTGCCTCTAATTCTTCAAGGTCCAAGTTTAAATCATTTTTTGAGATTTCAATATTCGCAATATTATTGTACAGCTCATCTAGCTCTTCGTTTCTACATTTCTGCAGGAATACTAAATAATCCTTGATATATAACTGATTCAGAATATATCTTGCATCATTACTTGCATTAAACATTTGATATATTTCAATCATACATTTTACTACAAATTTCTTTCCTTTTCTAAATAGAGCTACCAAATCATTTTTTACTTTAATACATAGTTTATAGTTCCTGAATATTGGATAAATTAATGCACGTCTATAAGAGGCGATGAGAACCTGTGTCATATCATCAAATGTGCAGAACCAACTCAAGGTTGAAGAGAGTTTATTTATAGTCCATCCTGATTCCACAGTGCTTTCATTTAAAGTAGTGCGTTTATCATAACAATATCCATAGAGAATATCAACCAATCCATAAAGAACTTGCTTGTACTCAGTCTTACTCAGTAAATAGTGTTTGTTTGGTAGCTCTTTCAGTACACCCACTTCTTCTTCAGAAAATTCAACCTCTTTATTAAAATTTTGATTACACCAAGGTGCTATAGCTGTCAGGAATGGCTCTAGTAGTTCATCATCATAAAAGTCGGCCAGGTAATGGTCTGTGGAAAATTTATCATATTCATGTTGAACTCTCTTAGTTTGACGCTCTTCAATTGATACTGTTTCAGGGACTCTCAATTCAAAAATCTGCGGGAATTCAATACCAATGTTGCTGAATTCAGTTGTGAGTTTGTTTGCAAATCCATAGGTATACTTATTAGAATAATCGTTGTCTTCATTGTTTCCATTTTCTACAGTGATTCCATCTTCTAACATTTCAACTAAATCTGGATTCATGTCAGGGATATCTGCTGGAGCCAGTAAACTTGTAATCATATCAAGATTTTCGAAATGTTCACCTGTGGTCTCCTTGTCAAAGGTTAAATTGAAGTCCCCTGAATCACACAAGTACGATCCTTTGGAGCTGTCATTATCGACGATCCTGCCTGGCAGGCGTAGTCGCAGGAAGTACGGACTGGACACAAATAGAAAATTTTCTCCATCTACATCAATTTCTGTGTCACCAATGTTAGTATAAGGTGCGTGCACGTTTATAAAGACGTGATTATCGTCCTGAGTTAACTTGAAACGTGGTGTCAACATTTTGATTTCACTTTAACCAAACTTATTATGCACCTATGATTGTTATGCTTTTCAAAATATAGCATACATTCAGTAAATCGTAACTATTCTAAGCAAGTAATACCGTGCAGACGTGCACATGGTATTGCAGACTCGGACAGTTGAGCGCAGCACAGAATATACCGCAACAGAAACTACAGTTACAGTAGTAGACGACTAGACGACCCGGCCCTCACTCCTCAGTCAGAGTCAGAGCATGAGCATCAAAAACATGCTCAGTATTGCTTTGCCATCGATATATTTTACTTTGTTTGGCATGCTCGCGCAGCTCGATGCCTTGCCTTGTTGCCTTGACAAGTTGACAGTTTGATAAAAAAGTACTCTTTGTTTGACACTAACACTCCCGTATTATTATTATACTCTTTGCACTAACATACAGCTTGGCAAAAAAGTCTAGAAACGGAACTAATTTTTTGTCTGTTGGCAACATTCCTAAAATAATGACGTTTCATAATAAACAAAGTTCACGACTTCGTAGAATTTTTATTTCGACCATCCAACGGTGATTATTAGTGATTAATAAACGTAAAAAGTGAAAAACAATGAATAAAACCATTCGAAGTGCTGGCAGGGAGGTTATTTATAAGGTGTACAGGCGATGTCTGGCGGAACATGAGGCCCAAACTATTCTTTCCGATCTTAACAATGTTTACCAAAAAACCGCTGATATGACAGGTATGTAAGAGTTTGTTTTGTTGTTTTTAGTTAAATTAAGTGTTAATTGATGAACTCAAAGCGGTTTTAATTGGCTTGCATACGGAATCAGTAGAAATTTTAAACAATAAACATCGAGCACATAGGTTATGTTTACATTACTCTGGTATAGCGCGCCTAGATTAATTGATACTTTGGTGACTTGAACTCTACCTAAAAGAAAACTCAATTTCTACTTAAGCTTTGAGTTTGTTTACAAGGTAGTGATGTATTTGTTGTAGCTTTTGCATTAGAAATTTAGCAGAAATTATTGTGCCATAGACTAAATAACAAAATCTATTTTACAGGTAAATCTGTTAGCACTGTAAGAAGAGTCGTGCTGGAAGGAGATAGAAACAAAGGGGTATTTTCTACATCCGGAAAACACAGAAAAGGTCGTCGTCGCAGAGGAAGATTTTTTGGAATAAAAAAGAATAATATTATACAATGTCTTTTAATTTTTTTTTTTCCAAAAAATGTGAACTCAGGAGTATTTCTCAAAATACTTATTTTTAGGTAAAAAGTAATCAGTTGCGTATCGAGAAGACGTCCTTGTTCAATTTAACAATACTTTCTGATTTGAAAAAGTAACACAAAGAGAGAATACATTTGTCCAATTGAACAAAAAAATCAGCTAAGTATCAAGATTAGGTTGGTGCGCTATTCGGTTGCAGCGGGTTGCCATACGAGCAGCACAGTGGCGCCTCCATTATTAATTTCTACCGTAGACAGAGCATTCTCTGTCTACGATTTCTACTCTTTTTTGCCAAGCTGTAAAACATTTGACAAAAATGACAAAACATTGACAGTCACCACAGTCCCAAATAGGGCTGCCAACATAAAAAAATCCCCTCATTTAAAAGAGGGACCTAAAAACTTTGCACCCGCTAAAATAAGTTGATTGAGAAAAATAAGAAAAAAAAAACGTGTGGTCGGGGGACCGGTATACTGCTGGTAAAAATCAATCTTTCAATGTATATTTTAGAGTAGCACTTAAGCTAAGTTGCGAAATCCTTAATATTGACTATTTTTTATTACTCAATCTCAAGTCATTTATTTCAATTAAACCATTTCAGGCACTTTTGAATTGTCAAAATTAAATAGTCGGTCAGAAAGTTGAAGCTAGTTGCCCATTCCAAAACGTAGATCTCTATGGAGAAGAACGGGCAAGAAATTCCAAGGACACTCTTTTAAATCAAGATAAAACCAAAGATACTACCAAAAGCCTACCATTTTGTAGCTTGCCCATTAAACGAAGTTGAACTTTATCGATCGAAACGAAGGGTTGTAAATAGCTGTGCTGTGGATGAACATGCTACTCCTATTAATGACCCAGTACGTATTTAATAAATAGGAAAAAAGTAAATCGAACATTAATTATTATATTACCTATATTATACCGAGAGATTATACGTTTAACATTGGCATACAATAGTATTATATTTTGGAAACATTTAAGTAAAGAGAAAAAACTTAGTAAGTAGGTACACATAACAATGGGCTATCGGACTAATTAGAAAAAATCTCAAATGTTTTTAGAATAAATCCTATTGATTTCAAAGTATTATCTGGGGCTGCAGTCTCGACATTCATAGCGATCGCTTTACGACCGAATTCGGTGGCAAAACGATCGCTATGAATGTTGAGACTACAGCCCCTGAAAAGAGTCTCAAGGAAATGTGACTTACGAGGACATTATAATTTTAAGGTATAGACAGCTAATTATATTGTGTCTGTGTATTAAAATAATCTAAGATATAAATTATGTAAACTATTTAAACTCTAACTTCATTGCTTCATTCTTGCTTCGTTCTTCTTTCAATTATTTCTTTCTTCATTTATTTCTTCTTCTTCTTTCATTCTTCTTCTTTCTTCTAATTAATTGTTTTTGTATGCCTATAGGCTGATCATAGCGCACATTAATCTAAAACATCTCCAACCACTGTATGTACCTACCTATGTATGTATCACAAATAAAATATTTCTGATGTCTGATTGGAAAAAAAAAAAAATTAAAACCTAGTAAAACTTATGATAAAATTAGTTTTCCAACGAGTACGACTCAATCAGATTTATCTGATGTTCAAACTCGCTGAAACATTATAAATAACTGTATAAGTACCCCTCTTTTCAATTTTTATTTTGATCTTCACAGGAAATCCTTTAGAAAGCGAACTATTTTAGGAAACCGACCGTATATTTGTGTGGGTGGAACATGTAGGCGGACGCTGTGAGTTGTCACTTAGAGGATCGGATTGTTGCCTACTTTCTTTTCATTTTTACGTTTATAGTTTTACCTTGCTGATATTTTCTGAATCTTATCGTGACAGTTAAATGTTTCTATTCTTTATTTAAATAGTTTTTTTAAAGTCACATTTCGTTTTGTGTGTGTACTCTTAGTCCTTTTAAACTACAGTTTTCACCATTGCTTACAGAATTTATTCCGGGAGATTTATCTGTTTATTACATTACCTAGTCTTTAACTTAGTTAAAGCAAAGAAAGTGCACAGAAATCTCGATATTTTGAGATTTCACTACATCAGTAGTTCGAACCCGTGCGAAACTAACGAGATTAATCCGTACGTTGTTTGCAATAATTAATATTGTATTCTAATAAAAAAATTGCAATATTGCTATTTTATTGTCACTTGTCAAGTTGTCACTGTCAAGAAATCATTGCTGACATTGACATATTGACAAATCAAAAGGAAGAACATTAAATATTTTTATTGTGTCTGTAAAATAATCAAAACATTTAGTCGTTTTGGACGCTTTTAGTTTTTATCAAATTCCAAATTATTTTCATAGAGTATACCGTGTTTGAAAATAATTATTTATGTACGGATATCGATTTTATATATATTAAGTGATGCCCAGTGATGCCAGTCGGTCGGAAACGTTGGAATCTACATGGTAAGTCTAATATTTACGGCTTTTGTTCGATCTGCCTCTATATTTTGACTCTAAATCCTTAAATCAGTAATGTACACATACATTAGGTTATGTTTCTGATGGAATTGCCAGGTTCTGTAGAATAAAGGTGTGCCTTTGAACTTCTCAATTTTTTTATTTGGATCAGTTGATAATAAATAGCGATAGCCAATGCCGGTCTGACTGGCTAACCGATATTTAGTTATGCCTCTTTTGGTTCCAGACTTTCAGTTATCCAAATTAGTGATGAGTAAAGGTAGTATAGTAAACTAGTTACCTACCTACTATTGTAGGTATGTAATGGTAATGTAGGTAGTAGGTATACGTACTACCAAATTTTAATATAGTTGCTGCCAAATATGAATGCAACAGCTGTCATTTTATCCCATAAACTTCTTAGGAATCTGAACAACTAACATGTGTTTTTCAATTGTGAAATATGTTGAAAACAACAAATTGGTATCGATTAATTTCTGGTTTTGGAATGAAGAATGCTAAAATATGTGATAAAGAGCAGGACAATGACCACTGTTGATTAGACTATTACCTTATTTGTTACCAATTATATCAAACATAGCATATCATTGTGCCTGTGTTCTGAAAGGTTGGCACAGGTGTTTGTATTTGTATAACTGTTATATATTTTTTGATGAATCATCCAATGCTCCATAAAAGTTTGTGAGTATTCAGATATATTGACTTATACACGTGGCGCTTAACGTGTTAATAATAAATAATTAGTTATTCAAAAATCTACCTTATAGGTGAAAGAGTGTTTCACATAATTAGGAATTATTATAAAAAAGAACAATCAACATATTAAAATAAAATAATTACAACAAAACACAACATAACTTAATGAATGGAAATAAAAGCTCAAAATTAAATAAATATCAATGTCAAATAACTTACAATTTATCATTAACGAATTTGTCAATAGTATAATAACATTTTTCCAATAATGGGTGTCTTAATTTGTTTTTAAATTGAATAATATTTAAGTCCTGAAGTTCATTTGGTAATTTATTAAATATTTTTGGGGCCTTGCAAAGTATGCTTTTGTGCATCAAAGCGGTCTTTGCTGGTCGAACGCATAGTATTCATGTCTATATTCATTGTGAATTTCCCACCATAAAATATGCTTTTGTATATGTAGTATACTTTCTGAGGTTTTTCTTGCTCCAGATGGACCACAAGGATCTCTGAGAAGATTGCGCAACCAATTGGCTGAGGATGGCTGTGCTGAGTCACAAGTGGTTCTTGCTAAACAACTTTTGGAAGAGAAATGTGGTATGTTTACTACTTCAAATTCTCATTCAGTAAACTAATGTATCATTTGTTTGCCCTGATGTTGTTCAAATGCTCTGGGCTCTTGTACCATCTTCATATTTTTAGACAAATTCAAGACAATATTTTTTTGAAGTTGATTTACTGACTGTGGGTAATGATGTTATTGATGGCATTTAATATTTTAAAACACTTCAGCAAATTTAAACAAAGATCGACACTTTAGATAATAATGCAAACCTATTTCATTTATGTTAAATTAAATTGTTAAATTAATTTGTTTGTTTGTTTTTTTGTTTTTTATTGCAGAGTTAGAAGCCGACAAAATATGTAACTTCAAACAAGCCCTGGAATGGTTGATCTGTGCAACTGAACAAGCGCATCCAGAAGCCAGGAGAATGTTGAGAAGGTATTCAAGCATATCTAATAGTTGGAACTTTTACAAAAAAAAAAAGCAAGTGCCCTACAAAAATAAAATCACTTACCTCGCAGCTTTTTCGTTTTAACCAACTTAAAAAAAAAATGGAGGAGGTTCTCAGTTTGAGATCTATGTTTTTTATTCTTAGTTTGATGTCTACAGACATTAAAAACTTTATTTTATTCGGAATATATATTTTTATGAGTCCCACCTGGTTACTGCTGTGTCATGGCTTCCCTTTTCTCCTTTTACTTCTCTCTATCGAGGGCTGCTAGGGACCAGTCTATATTAATGAATTCGAGCTTTACCACTTAATAATTTTAAGTAAATGTTACCAGGGACCAGTCTGTATTATTTGAGGGATCCTCTTTCTGCACACCAGGTAACCAGCTGATTAAGATAATACAATATAAAGTGAAATCATTTATTTCAATGAGGCAAATAAAAGGGACTTTTAATCATTAAAAAAACTTGAGAGGTGTCAAGGGACACCCGGATGGAACGAAGTATAACTGGCTTGCTTTCTATAAGAGAGAGAGAGAACTATAGCAAAAAGTGTCGTTCCAACTTTTGGTCTTAATTTTTTCCGTCTAGCCCCCTTTCGCAACGCGCATTAAGGAACTTCGTTCCAACAAGAAAATATAATTGATTCTAGTTGTCCCTTCTAAAAGGTAGTTTGTATGGAGAAGAAACTCCATAGTTAGGTACTCTTATATTTTTTTAACAATATTTTGTATACCTTACTACTTACTACTACTAATACTATTAATTATATTTGAAGACGATGTAAATGGATTAAATTACTATACAACAATAGGTACAAATAAAATGAACCACTGACACATAAATTAATCATGTGATTGCCATCAATCACATGATTAATTTGTGTGTTATTATATTATTGTGTTGGATTTGATGTAATCACAGAATGTTAAATTAATGTCCTAAACATATATTTAGAAGTCTAGAAGTACACGTCTACGTCGCGGGTAAGGTTATCTGATCTTGGCACTCGCAAAAATTTTATGTAGTGATTATGAAGGTACTGGCAAGTTATGTGTATGGTGCGGACCCATCTACGGATCGACCGGCAAGCGTAGCTTATACTTCGATTAACCATTGCGGCTGTTATTATATACGCGATCAAAATGTATGGAACATGTAATTATTTTTAATAACCGACGAAAAATTTCAACGGACTGGATTTCAACGGGGGTTCAGAATCATGTACTGAATCCATGGTTGGTTGCGCGTTGATGTCACTGCCACCCTGTATAGCCTCTAGCCCTGACCCTCGTGGTGACCAAAACTAAACTATATAAAAGATGTTACGGCGGTGATTATTTTGTCTTAGTGTATACCTACTGGTGGTGCCTCGTTTTTTTTTTTTTTTGTGGGGTTACTAGATCAAGTGGTTTATCATAAAAAATTAAAGTGCTTCATTTGAAATTTACAAAACATATTTGTATTTATTCGGCAAATACTTAAATCCCCTTTCTTCATCTTCTTGTCCCTGAAGTGAGCAAAACCCAAAGTTCTGTTTCAGTACATTTGAGCATGCCGAAAGAGTACATCAAAACCACCATCAACATCACCAACACAACATCACTAACCGGTGAAGACCGAAAATTCGGAATAATAAAATTATTGTTTCACACTGTTTGATATAAAACCTCTATTCCGATTTATTAAAGTAGACAGGGACGTCAAACATTATGTAGAAAAATATTGTTCCTAACGTCATTATGTCATAAAATATTTCAACATAACGGGTGTAAATCGTCTCGTCTTCTAAGCAATTGTTCCATTATCCTATATTCCGCGAAACGCAATAGCATCAGATTCCCGATAATGATATGAGGTAATACCGTAAATACGCTATTGTCACGAATTACTGACATACCGTGTGCACAAAAACATAAACACCAGTAGGTACTGCTACCTGCATTATGTCTGAGGCCGCGCAGAGCGACAGTTTTCCGACTTGTATTTTTTTTTTGAATTTTTTTAATGTAAGCGTGTATCAATGAATGGTAATTTAAATGATTTCGCACTTTGGAAGATCAGATGGGATAGAGTTCGCGATGAGTTGAATCATTCTATGTAAGAAAGTTTTTAAACAGGGCGCAGTTCTTGTGACTATCTTCTTCTTCTTCTGGTGGCTTTGCAATTACTGAAGGTTGGCCATTAACTCCAAATATTTGTCCTTGTCCTTTGCGTAGTTATTCCGTTTATCCACCAAAAAAATCCACCCTAAGGTGGATACGCGGAAACGCGTGTCTGAGAATCCACCCTAAGGGCCGGTTTTTTGATCCATAGTTAAACTCAACCAATTGTTAAAAATGGTAACTAATGGCAAAGTTTTTGCAAAAACTTTACCATTTTGATCAATTTTTAGTTTATCTAATGATATAACCTTAGAGTGGATTTTTTTGGATGAATAAACGGAATTTGCGACGCTCAGCAACACTCGTGACTCTGCACCATTCGCGAAGGTTTCTCAACTAACACTTTTTCTTCGGCCAACGCCGCGCTTCCCCGCTAAAACTATAAATCATCTTCCAATATATCCCGATGTGTTCATCCCCCCCTTCCAATATGTCCTCAGTTATCTCAAAAATGTATGGGGAAGGGAATGAAGGTCCATGTTGCAGATCCTCACTCAAGACTAGCATATTACTTAAAACTAGTTTTACGTTATGCTTGAGTCTTTAGTGAGTTTCTGTAATACGGGCCTTAGTATTTATATTCACTATTTCACTGTACCTGTTGTAAGGTCAAACATAATTATTTTTCCCGAAATAAAAGGAGCTGATTTGATTGCACTTTCGACTTTATTTAAGTAAGTAAAGTAACCGTCCTATACAAATATGAACTTTATTGTGTAAGCTTAATGTTGATATTCGTACAAATCGCTTGCTCACATTTACGAAAATGTTCATATTCGTATGAGACGCTTCCATTACTTAGCAAAGTGCGATCTGTAAGTCTTGCCCTCAGACGGGCTATTTATTTGGGGAGACGTTTGACATCAATGTTTCCGCGTTGTTCAGGTGCATCCGCAGTGGAGTGATTGACGAGGACAGCGCGGCCATCATTCGGGCGAAGTCGTGCCTCGCCGCTAGCCGACAGGAGACAGTCGCCAGGAAAGCTGCTAGAGATCTGTTCGCCAGGTAAGATCTTGTCTTAACTTGATAACTATGAACTGAACGGACATGGTCGTGTGTACTGACACTTATGTACAGGTCCAATCAAATCTCCGTGATTATTTCTTAAAAAAAAAAAATATCAGACACTAATCTCCATGGTCGTCATAATATGGTCTGACCAAGATAATGTAGGTCCGGACTTTAAAAGAGACTCCTCTGATTTTGTTTCGGCGTGTCTTCTCTGAGTAGTCGTTTAATAAACACCGACACCATCTAGTTTTAAAATATTATTATTTCTTTTAAAGTTTAGAGGCATGAGGAACACGGTGTAAAGTTCACTCAACCTCCATAGAAAAGGAAGGATCCTCCGACCAGACGGGTGTTGTGTCTGGCGGGCAATTGCCCAACGATTGATGTTGGGAAATTGTGTCTATGCTAATTGCGCGGTAAACTCTGCTTACGAGATGCAGGATTTGCGTGACGTCAGTATGACGCGTTATTCACATGTGGCGTTGTAGATACCGCTACAAAAGTGTAAGTGTCAGAAGGCCAATTCTCGTAATTTAAAATGTTCAAAATCTAGTCGCAGTCTCATCTCGGCGACAAGCAAATGTTAAATACTTGTCAAAATGTAGGGAAGTTAGAGGTATTTTTGACAGATTGAGACTGATATCAGACTGAGAATGATCTTAAAATTACGAGAATTGCCCCTCTGTTTACAACTTGTTGGCAGTAATAGAATATCATATCATTATCGATTTCTTCCACTCAGCTTGTCGAACGGCGAGCAGTACATCACTACGGCGCAGTTGGAGCGACGCATCCGTGAGATATGTAGCACCACGCTACGGAAGGAGCCCAACGATAGCGACTCGCCGGACGATGACTCCCCAGGTAAGAAAAGAAAAAGAAAATACATCTATTTAAGCACACCCTGTCTCGCTTCACTTGATTGTTCATTTTGGTTCATGACGATTTTAATTAATTTTAAATTTATACGTGTTGTTTTTCTGAAATTATGTTTATTTTTGATACTTAGTACCTATAGTACGTTAGCGTAAAGAATGCAGTGAGTCATCGTGATTCAAATATGATATTAATGATTTAATTTTGATTTTAAACTTTTAAGTGAATTTTAAAAATTCATAAAACTTAATCTTTTAAAATATAATTTGTTTGAATTTAACACCACTGTGAATACACCTTTATCTTGCAGTTGCACTGATGATTCACTGCATTCTTAACGCGAACGAACTGTAGTTATAAAATACTCTAAACTAATAAAACTTGCAGAAGAGGCGCGCGCCCTTGACGACGGCCAGGCTCTGCAGCCGTCGCAGCTTCACTCTGGCGACCAGGTGCACAGCAATGGTACCATGCGCACTGCCGACACGCCAGATGAAGGTAATTTCTAAATTACATTAACCGATGACCGCGGCGCTAGTGCAAAACTAGATACTTAGGCCGCGTCCTAACCGAAAGCAATAGTCGCGCGAGCACGCGGTCGTCGCATTCGTTTATAATAATTATGACTTACTCACGCGATCAATCAAGTCGCGTTTGAATGTCAGAATTCAGGTTAGCGATCGCGTAATCTCGATCGCGTATGCGCCCAACAGTCGCTTTTGGGTTAGGTAGGACCTTCGATCAATAATAGGATCGATATTATTGATCGAAGGTTAGGACACAAAGCAAGGCCTTCTTCCACCACAAATCACTAAATACATCTATCGTCATCTTCAAACGATTGACAGGAACAGAACGATGTTATAAGTTCGTTTAGCGATAAATGTATTTAGTGGTATGTACCCCCTTACATCAAGTAGCAGGCATCAAGTATCATAGCAGTGGCATTCTTTAGTTTCTGCCTCCCCCCATGGGAAGAGGGCGTGAGTTTAGTATGTACGTCTATTTAGTGGCATATGTGTCCACGCCGAGCAAGCTACATTTCTGAAGGCCTCTCATACTTCTAGCGCCGAAAGAGTTTGGTAGATAGATATGTCGTGCGTTGCCCGTAGAATGCGGGTGCATCGGTTGCTTCGTTCATATTATCCGAACTTGGTGACGACATCCGAGTTCGTCTGGGGTTTGGGTATCTTCCAAATTCTTCTGGCGATTCGTACACACGGCTACACATCAAGCTATAAAAACCAGTATTGGCTGACCGTTCATTGTGACAAAATATCATACAATGTGAGGCCAAGACAAACTGGTTTTGTATAGCTTGACGTGTAGCCATGTGTACGATATGGTGCGGATTGATTTGCGAGGTTTCATAGAAGTTCTTAATTAATAATTCTAAAATTTGGCTCGTTCGACGCGGAAAAATGTGTGTCCACCTTAAGTACGTGTTTGCCTTCATGCGGTTTTCGTCACGTAAATGGATTGGAGCCGTCCTCCGTCCAGATTCTATATTGTTTCCTAATATCAAATATCCAACATTAAACCTCAATATGTCTCGCATATGTGCTAATCGACACTGGTGTCGGTATTGGTGGTTATGCATAGGCTTTATATTTATGGAAACGCGCAGTGTGGTGACCGGGGTGGCTGCTGCGAAATAAATACGCTTTCAAGGTCAAAATTATATTTACGTGCGATTGAATGCATAACTTCAGCACTGAAGTAATTGTCATTAATCGGTTGAATGCCGTAATTCCAAAAACATTTAAAAAGCCATTGTGTCTCGCGTGGATCCACGTTCGAAGGGTTATTTATTTTATTTATTTATTTATCACAAACCCAACTATCATTACAGGCAATAATCCTAATGCGGTAGCGTGGTCTTTATTTACATTCTAAATTACAATTAAAGCTACTAGTTATATATTAGCATAACATAATACAAACAATGATACCTTTGTGAATTCATTCAGAGAGCAATTAAATAAATCTATCCTATCAGCAGTGTCATTCAGTGTATGCAAGGCTCGCGTCAGGGGCGCTTTACTGAGCAGGTTGGTTCGCGCGCGTGGTACTGCTAACAACCGTGGCCGTCGGCGTCGCAATGCGTACTTATCAGGCACATTCAGGCATATCTCTTTCAAAACACCAGCATTAAACATTTTACCGCGCAACAGCTTAAAAATATACGTGGTAAAAGCCAGGTCCCTTCTTGTCTCCAGTTTGTTGTACCCAACCATGACGATTACGAACAAGGTTGGGTACCTACATCAACGGATAGAAGGGGTTAAACGTTTGTATGGAATAATGACAGACTAGCACAACCTCCCTCCCCTCATCTCAGTCGAAAGACATCCACGTCGACATAGGCATCCCCCAAGCATATCGCCGGCGCCGCATCGACCATTTTACATAGGGTGGTCACAATGGGCGGTCTTATCGCTAAAAGTTAAACTTAATTGTTTAAATCTGAGGAGCAATTCTCGTTTTAAGAACGTTCAGTCTGATCTGTCTCAATCTGTCAAAAATACCTCTAATTTCCCTACATTTTTGACATTGATTGTCGCTGAGATGAGATTGCGACTAGATTTTGAACGTTTTTAATTACGGGAATTTGTGTTCAGAAGTACAGAATTTATGTCACGTCAACCCTTTTAAAATATTAGCTAGCTATTTAGTCTATGGTGAAATTCGTTCCTTTTTCGTAAATTTTCCTTTAGCTCTCTAGTCTGTGGACATCTCGAAAGCTCCGTATACGTTTCCTTAAATAAAATTAATCTTGAGGCAAACCATTACTTCATTGCATAAGTGTATCAAAACCTTTTTTCTTTTTCCAGAATATCCAGAAAGATGTGGGCCCAACGAGGAAATACGGAACCTTACCGTCGATAACTTAGTATCTGCCGCCGTAGACTACTGCCAAGGAGAACTGCCCCTAGTCAGCTACGAACTGACCCTAACAGACCCTAGTGTTAAAGCCCTAGACCATATACCCTTACTACACCAAGCGTTTCTACATCCCATCGTCTTCTTACAAGTGTTATACCTAAAATTACTATATCATTTCGGTACTTTTACTTTCCGGCTGTCAAATGTAGAGCTATCTCTTCTCCTAATAGCGTATTTGTCAGCCAGTGCGGATAGTCTGTATCACTTAGTCCCTCTAGCCATATACTATACGAGTTTCGTAGCCATGGTTATTTGTACGTTCAAAATGTTGCATGCCAAAAAACAGTTCATTGACTTTCGGAAGTGGTCGGGATTATTTCTTAGATACAGCGATGGGAATTTACAGCCAGACGAGTCTGAGAATCTGTTTGTTCGAAACAATCTCGGCCCTTTTATTCAATTCTTTTCCGCTCTGTTTATAAATCTTTTCTTGTATCCGTTCATAGCGATCCAATGGGTTCCCTTCTCGGAGTTCTCTGTGTTATCATTCTTTTTAATGTTCCTCACATTGATTTCTTTCGGAAACAGCGGGAAGTCGTACCCGGATCTGCTTGCTCTCTTGTCTTTTGGAATCAACGTGTTAGCCAAATACCCTTACGAAAAAGATACAGTCGTGCATCAAGGCTGGCGATTTCTCGATTTGCAAGTGTCGAATTATCCGTCTTATTTACTGGGGAATAGCATTGAGTTTTGCTTGAACGCGCGGGTGTTCTTTTCTTTGATGGTGCCCGTAATATTGATGGGTATGGCTAGACGGAGTAGTTGGCAGGGTGTGTTCAAGTACGCGTTGCCTCACTGTGTGACGTTGAGTTGGCTACAGATGTTTATTACTTGTTCTCATGGGTGTACCACATACGGGTTGATAAGAGGCACGTTAGCTCTTGTTTGCTCATTCCTCTTCCTGCCTCTCGTCGGCGTGGTGACGGTGACTTTGCCTATATTCGCCTTCCTCCAATACATCACGATGTCCCGTGTCTTCTACACCGTGTCTGTTCTGGTCGGCTTCGGGCTGAGTTTTGGCGCGACCTGCGTTCTGGCGAAGTCAGAGACCACGAAGAAGTTTGTTACTCCGTTTCAGGTTTGTGAATTTTTTAGATTATTATTTAATCTAACATAATATGAATTGATTACATTTCAAAATTATAAGCCCTTATCATAATATTATCCTGATTAAAATGAGCGTTTCTGTGTACAGGTTATGTCAAATTTGTGATTCAACAGTAGTTTTGCTTATATATTGAAACAAACCGAAACATGAAATAATAAAACTTAGATAATTATCATGTTTTGGAACCACAATTTCAACGTCACATGATAAAGTTCCACTGTAACCAATTTCTTTTTGGATTCTAATATAAACGGTTAATCAAAAATCAACTGACACCACATACCGATTAAGTCGTTATTTGATCAAGTTGCAATACATGTAACTTATCCAAGATTCTGAAGTCAATACAATTCATGTAGTAGAGCAACTTTCACTTCATAAAAGCATTTCACTTTAATGTTATATTTGGTATTTCATGCTACATGCTGACCTTTCTTTCATAATATTGTATTATTTGTGTTGTTCACAGCTCACAATCGGCCTAATAACACTGGTCTACTTAGGCAACCAGTTCGTAATGAACCTTCAAGACGACGGCCTCCCTTCCGGACTCATCGAATTAATAGGCGATGATAAATCTAGCATCAAGAACCTTCTGAAAAACGAATTCATTACTGACTATGAAGATAACACATATCATATCAACTGGGACGATTACTACAACCAATGTAACACTCCATCTTGGTCGGATTATAACACGGCGGCCACGCAAATTAAATGTTCCATACTTGATGGCGCCAACGTAAATTGGGAGGGTTATGTCAAAGACGTTCAACTCAAAAACGTGCGGAATCGATGGAGGGACTTTGTGGCTTGGTTACCAAGCTTCCTTCAAGAATACTTCAGGTGTTACTACGGTGAAGAATATTCGACCTTATGTCAAAGGGATGAGAGCTTGCAGTCCGTTAAAGAATGTGAATTTGTCAGGAGCGTCGCGCGCCAAAGTGGGAAGAGCTGCCATTTAAATAATTTGAATGAGTAAGTTTTTTTTTTTTGTAGTGGTGTATTTTTTGGTGATGTCACTGCAAAATAAGAGGAAGTCTGAAAGTGGCACCGGTAACTGATAAGTTGTGTGGAAATCGGTTATCGTAGTGATGCGGAGGAACGAGGATAGTTTTGAGTATGAATGTGGATTGCTATAAGAGTAGGGGAAGACCAAAGAAACTATGGATGGACTGTGTGAAAGGTGATATGGCTAGAAAAGAGGTAGGACTAATAGAGAAGTATGGAAGAAAAAGACTGTGCCGACCTCAAATAAATTGGTAATAAGTGTAAGAGAATGATGACTAAATAAAATTGTTTTAGAGATGAAATACCTATATAGGTTCTGTGTACTTTTTAGTCTAAACCCTCCTTGAAGTGAATTTAAGGTCGGCACATATTCGTAAAATTACTATAAGCCTTGTTAGTTTAGTGGTTGCATTAGCGTCTGCTTAGTATGGGGTCCTGGGTTCGAATCCCAAGTTGGACAGTGTGTTTGGGTTTTTCGCATTAACGAATTTCCCGGTAGTGGCCCGGAGTTTGCATTTTGTGTCTGGTTTTGACAATAAGCTCGCCCCCAAATAACGTAGGACATGTTTATTAGGGCAAAAAATTTGTTCAGTACAACTCTGTCTAATTTTCTAGGGAATACTGTCGTGATGATATGGTATCTATATTTCTAATTTAACCTTTTCTTTTCAGATACACATATGAAATTAAACTTGTAATGGAAGCGAGCGGTGGTTTACTAAAACGCCATTCAGAAATATCTATAGTCTTCGACCACTGCTTCAGTAACTTCACCAGAATGTTACGCGCCGATGACAAGATACGATTCAAAGGCGTGCTGTCAAACGAAAATGTACCTTATAACATTGGCACTAAGGACCTAAACATTAAAGGATATGAAATAAACTGCCTTGAATGCAAGGAGGCTCAAGGTACGGTCAGGTCGAAAGCGCCCTCTGTATCTAAATTCTCAGAACTAATTAAAACTATTGTAAATGATTGTGTTGTGTCTACAAAGTATATTTTAAATTTCCTGTTGAATCCCGTGGTTGTTTTTAAATAAATGATATATTATGTCTGTTTTAATGTGTTTAAGTTTTTTTGTGTTAAATGTTTTCATGCGTGGAGAAGACTAGCGGGGCAATTGCGTAACACACCATCAGTAGCAATGACTATCATTTTGACAGTTCAACAACATTCATTGCGGTATTTACGTTGTTGACCAGACAATTTTTCGAACATATGAAGCAATGCATTAGCAATATCGTTTAAAATGATCCAGAACGAGATTAATAGTGTGTTACGAAATTAGGGGCAGATTATTTTCCTTGAAATTGATGGCATTAAAGTTCTGTTATATCCCATACTAGCTTCTGCCCGATTTTAGAACACAGGCATATGTAAGAATATTTCAAGGTGAATTTCAGAAATTGGAATTGAATGGATGTAAATGTTCGCTCTTGTATAAATATTAATATGACGTACTCGCGCGATCAATAAGTCGCGTTTGTACGTCATACTCATCCCTACATAACAAAGTCAACCCGCCGCGTCTGTCTGAACCCTGTAAACTCAAAAAACTCAAACTGAAATTATTTAATTCAACTAAACCAATTACAGGTACTTTTGAATTGTCAAAGGGTCGGTCAGTCAGAAAGATGAGCTAGTTGCCCATTCCAAAGCGTAGGTACCTATGGAGAAGAACGGGCAAGAAACTCCATGGACACTCTTTTAAATCATAAAATTGTTACAAAATATTTGATTACATCATTCGTGTTGAAATTAACCATGTGAGAACGATGTAGAAATACGTACACGTTAAAAGCGTCCGTTATAGAAGAGGTAAACTATATGGACCGGATTCTGATACAGTTTTTACCAATGGACGGGTTTAATACAGTTTATATCGAAACAAAATGTCATTCCCTATTGATCCCCTTTAGGGGATGACTTTTCGAAAATCTTTCCAAAGTGCCCACTTTCGTTATAAAAGGAAGTCTTGTGTTAAATTTCATACTTCAGGGCCTCACTATAAACCACGTCAATTCCTTAGTTAATCACATGTGCTATTAACGTATTCTCACAATGGCGTGGTTTGGGGGTTTACCACCAGCTTTTACCTATAGCACTTAACTGCACTGCTTTTTTGTTCTAAGACTAAGTACAAAAAAGTGCTTGCTAAAGAGGGGCTAAGTAATAACAGCCGCACGGATCGATCGATCAGGTTAAGCTACGCTTGCCGCGGTTGGTCCGTGGATGGGTGACCATTTTCACAAACCAAGACCCCCTTCGTGCCTCGGAAAGCACGTTAAGCCGTTGGTCCCGGCTGTCATTCGTGGATCTTTGACAGTCGCTACGGGTCGTCAGTAGCCCGAAAGTCTGACAACCAGTCTTGCCAAGGGGTATCGTATTGCCCAGTCACTGGGTTGTGGAGGTCAGATAGGCAGTCGCTCCATGTAAAATACTGGTATTCAGTTGCATCCGGTTAGACTGGAAGCCGACCCCAACATAGTTGGGAAAAGGCTAGGCAGATGATGATGACTAAGTACAAAAAAGCAGTGCAGTTCAACTTCTGCCCTGCTATAAGCCCCCTGTACAAGTATCTGTTGTACGTTCCGTTGACATTTCGATTCCTTGCCGTTAATAAGACACGATATTGACGCGGTTTGCACGTGGTAAGATTTCGCGGAGAATAATACAAAATTGGGACCCTGAACCCAGTGAGACTGCAGTACGAGAGCCCCTGATTAAAAATGTTGCCTCACCGTTTTACAACCAAAACCGTATTAAATCGATAGATTTGTCAAACCTCAGATTTGGATATTCTGAATGCAAAACTACTAATTTCAGAAATTGTCCGGGTCACGTCTGATGTCGACTGTAGTTCTGTCTTTAAGCAAATCTGACCTAACGCGAATCAGCACCCTAATTGGTCATATAGTGGGTCCTCCACTATAAGTTGAACCAATTGTGTCAACCTTGCAAAGGCTATGCCCCGTAAGCAAAGTTGGTTTCACCTTAGGTGAGTGTCACCCACTGTAACATCAGTACAATCAATCAGAATCGGTTTCATTTTGACAGTTCAACAGTTCAACAACATTCATTGCGTTATTTATGTGTTGAGCAGACACATTTTTCGAACTTATGAAGCAATGGATAAGCAATTTGCTTCAAAATGACTCGGATTCCGATTGAGGGTGTGTTACGCAATTAGGGTGCTGTCCTTATGCTTACAAATGATATGAAAGTTGCAATATGTCTAAAAAAAAACAAACTTTTTCGTAACACTGCGACAGTACGGTTACTGTCGCAGTGTTACGAAAAAGTTTGTTTTTTTTTCGTCACGGTAGGCAGTACCGGTGTACTGCCTACCGTGACGAGTTCAGAATCATCGTAAACTATACGCTTTTAGCCGTAAAGCGATACGAACAAGGTTTTGGTCGTGGGCTCTCGTACCTACTACTTACTGTGCGTTGTCAGTGAATTTAGGATTTTTACTAAGTAATAAATTTATTTTCTTAGAAGATAATATTTATATAATAGGTAAGTATAAGCTAACAGACTTAAAATAAATAACGTAGGTATACAGATATAAGTAGATTCCGGGACCGGAATCGATGTGCTCTATCAGGGATCGGGCAACATGGATCCACGCGAGACAATGGTTTTTTAGTTGTTTCAGTAATTAAGGCATTCAACCGGTTAAAGGTGTTTTTCTCCGACTCACAACCTATACTACCCGCCGTAGGTAGGTAGGTATATTAAACTACATCGCACGGGCACAGTACCCCCGACCCGGTTGCCCAGTCAACTGGCTAAGCCGCGGCGGCCCACAGCTACTATAATTAGCTTTACGCAACCCGCGGCCCGCCCATCGTGGCATATTATTAACATCAATAGACGTGAATGTTCTTAAAACTACGAAAATTGCCCCTCAGTTGAAGGTCGTGGAATTCGACTGGATGAGAAAAGCATAAGTAGGACCAGTCGACGTGGTGATGCTTTTTTAATTATTTTTTTATTTTTTCACGTGGTGACGCTTAAATTATATTTTATGATACTTACTTAACAAAGTTTACTTAACCACATCCGAGCCACCGCTGCCAGTGCAATAGCCTCGACCGCACATTCTAGTCTAGTGACTACAATGTGCGGTCGAGGCTATTGCATTGGACAAGTCTAGGGTTTTTTCAATTTCAGCCCTTTGTGCCAATGATCCTTTGGATCCATTAAGATAGTAAAGTTTTTATCGATACCATAATCATCATTCAAGACCATAGATTCATAGTTTGGACTGGTGATTGACGATATAGTCTTTTATTTCCGTAAAACAAATGAAAAGAGACAAATGCCAAATCGGGGTTACCTATTCCGTTTATCCACCCCAAAATATCCACCCTAAAGCTACGGTTTCCATTATTGGCTTAAAGTGGATTCTCGGACATGCGTTTCCGCGTATCCACCTTGAGGAGGTTTTTTGGGGTGGATAAACTGATTAACCAGCGATTATGACTAAATTGTAAATCCAAGAATAAGTTAATGACTTTCTTTCATCTCCTGCTTGAAGGAAAAGGTTAGGAAACTACGGAAATGAGAAGCGATTTTATCTTAGAATTATAATGATTTATATTAGAGTAGTAGGTAAGTATAACGAGCCTTGGTAGCAGCCGAGGTTCGAGATACCTAAATGACGTACGAATGGAGAGGCCTAGTATCCAGCAGTGGACTGATCTAATGATGATGATCATTAGCTGCTGTAGCCTGTACCACGACAAAAGATTTTTTAACGAGCTCTACTTCAATAATGTGAAAAAAGTTAAGTTTCTAAAACTCTAAAAACGGTTTCTGTAGCTAACAGTTGGGGGGGGTATCGATGCTCAATCGCGGCTGTAACGGTGCTTTAACTCGATAGCCGCGACTATCGAGATACAGCACCGTTACGAAAACGTGGGAGAGCGTATACCTTCGACCGGCGACAGCATTGCGCCTGTATCACGGTCTTTTTGCGACAGTATCGCTGCAAAAAGTTGCCCTGGGCGACGCGACGTCCCTTACCTACGAAACTGGATTATTCTTTACGACCCGTATTTGTCAACTCCTAGTAGGCACTTTAGAATTAATTCATTCTCTGTGAACATAAAACCATTCATTAGTACACAGTCTGCGTAGATGACTCTTGTTTGTATCAAAGAATTAATTAGACTAATAAGGGATTTCGATTTAATTATCGCGAGGGCTAACAAAGCGGATTCTGTCGAGATTATCTGTTGTAAGATGTCGAAGAGATCCTTACAAGGATTCCCTTTGACATCTAGATAAATTAATTTTATTGTTTGTAAAAAGATGGCGTCCGAATCGTTTGGGAGGTGACTTTAAGGATAAAATTGTTGGAAGTAGGTACAGTCAACAGCAAAAGTAGATGATCAAAATCAGAAATTCAATAGATACTAATGAACGGAGTTCGCGTCAGAACTGTGTGGCGTCGAAGTGATTCAAAAGTATGTGATTGTAAATTATACCAAACATTTACTACTATTACAGCTGCCATATAGCTGCGAACTCCGTTCATTAGTATTGAATTTCTGATTTTGATCATCTACTTTTGCTGTTGACTGTACCTATCAAAAGAAGAAATTATTTAATTATATTCCTGGTATTACATACATTAGATTTGATGGGTGTTTTCTCGTGGACCTTCTTTTTGGTCCTATCAGTCACGTACCATATAACCTATGTTATTTCTGTAGGTCCACGAGAAATTACCCCACATACAATATTAAGTTAATTTTATATTAGGAACATGATAAATAGCTTTTAATGTTTTGCCAACACTTCAAAGAGTTCAACACAAGACTTTTGTAAGCAGACGTGTGACGTCGGTCATTAATTATTTGAACAATATGTACCTTACGTACGCGCATCTATTATGTAAGATTTGTGGCTTGAAAATAATGAGTAAATGTATGGCCCTAATTATCAGTACCTAAGTAGGTGTTTTAGACTGTTTACGCAGTGGAGATTAATTCATTATAGTAAATAAATCGTTTATTTCAACAATCAAAATTACAACATGGAGGTAGGTATCGTTGATCCTAAACACGGCACTCGAAAAACGACGAAGGAAAACATCGCAAGAAAATCGGCATGTCCTATAATTCTAGGACATGTGTCATCCACCAACCCGCAGTCCAGGAGAGAAGCTTGAGGCCCAGTGATCCTTGCAGGCCCCTGAGATCCTGGGTGCAATACGCAGGTTTTCCATCAGAAATATCTTAGTACAAGCCCATATTCATATAGCTGGCGAAACATGGATGTTCTCTTAATACGCCTCTGCCTAACTCTTCAGGGAATACAGGCGTGATGTTGTGTTGTGTTGGGACCCCATCCTATAGCTTTACAAACAGCGGAGTATCGACGCCTGCCCTGGTCCTCGGAGATAGACGCACAATGACGCATTGTTCGCGCCGTGTCTATTGTGTGACGCGAAAATAGCTGCGAACCTGTGGCACGGACGTACGATCGCGATTCTGTCGATGCGATTCCGTCGATGCGATTTGTCGTGTCTTTCGAAATCGTTATACGAGAGTTTTGATGATTTTTACGTTTTTGGTATTTTTATTTGCTTCACAAAATAGGGAGAGCTTTACGAAGATTCTTTAGATTTTATCTTAGTCAAGGAAAGTGTCATTTGTAATACCATTTTGTTATTTACGGGGGAGTGACCACGTCACCGCCACAAACTTATCTAAACCAGTGGCCAAAAGTAGAACTAACGAAATCACTGACAGGAATTAAAAAAACATCAGTTATCTTGAACTTCAGATAAAAGTTATTTGAAGAAACAGCCACATTAATTTATTCTACAGATTTTGAAGAGTAGGTATATTAATAAACATTGTCATATTTTCTAAACAAAACCAGTCAAATGTATTTCTCAGCTAGAAGCATACAAGAGGTTGCCTATAGAAGTCGCAAACGATGTTTAGTGGAAAGCTTGTGGCCGATGTTAAAACCGTAATGGTTAACTGTTATTCATTGTATATTTAAATATTATTTAGTACCTTCCTGTAGGTATGTATAACACAGCTTAACTTAAAGCATCGTATTCATGCCAATAGAAGTTGCGTAGCATTATTGCAGCAACATGTTTTTGTTGCGAGCTGGGTACTGCTAGCAACAAAGTCGACTGACACTTCAGTTTTTAAATCTATTGAGCTGAATATATTTAATTAAAATCGGAACAGAAGTAAAATTTACTATTTAGAATACTAACGCTTAATAACATAGCATTTTGTGTTAATTTTGTACGACAATTATACATATAAAAGTGACAGTGTTAATGGACTTTTTTTGCTGACCGTACTTGTTTTTGCATTGCAGGCAACATGTTTTCTTGTAGCCAGTCGGCGAGCATAATCGTGTTTAGTAACAATAGTTTTCGTGTGTAGTAAGGACGTGATTTACGATGTCGATAAACACGTTGGCACTTGGTAGTGTTATAGTTGCAATTTTCTTCGTCCAATATCTTTCAACTAGCTTCATATTTCTGACTGACCGACCCCTTGGCAATTCAAAAGTGCCTGTATTTGGTTTAGTTGAAAAAATGCCTTGAGTATGAGTTTGAGTTTTCTTAGCGCAGACTTTCTGTGTGAATAGGAAGTGTCGCTGTACGTAAACGCCATTTACAGCAATGTTTGACGTTGTAAAAACAATGATAAGGCACCCAGGTACTTAGTAACTGTTGCTGAACTTTTATTCACCATGAACACGAGACTTTATCTTTTCTTGTGATAAGCCCTGGAAAAGTAACCATTGTTGGTAACGGTGTCGTATATTTAGCTTTATTTCTTGGTAACGTTGTAAAAATGAGTTCTATTATTCTTTGATGAAAGCGCTGATTAGTTGATACCTAAAGAATAAAGTATTTGGATTTTCCATTGGAGCGCGCTTATAAGGATTAGTAGGTATTCCCTAAAAAAAAACTGTTTTATGGGAGTTTTAGTAAATCTCTTGTGTATATAATGGATAAATAATAATAAATAATAATATCCCTGGACATTTCACACAGCGCCATCTAGTCCCAAGCTAAGCAACCTAATGCTTGTGTTATGGTAACAAGATGGCTGATAAACTACTTACACATATACACTTTTTTTAAAATAATACTATATTACAGTATTTTATCTCACGAAGCGACGCGCGCTTAACTTGTGGTTACCAAGTGTACAAACACGTTGCGTGAAGTCGAGTAGCGTCAGCACATAACACACGCAAACACATACTTCCGACTTCGCCATTGTCTCTGACATCACCGAGAGCTCCTGCACTTACACACTTTGTAACTACAAGTTATTAGTATTACATAAAGCACAGAACAGATTTTATCTGTTGAGTGAATTGGTTAGGTTACCAAAATATTTTATTTAAAGAATTTATTTATTATTTTTCAAGAACACAGTTCCCTTAAAAGGAGTTAATTTGAATAAATATGTTATTATCTAAAGTGTAGTAAATTGCTCCTTCATTCAATGTTGCTTAAAGTTAAGCAGTGACTTTTTGTTCCTGTTTACATTCACCTTTAATCATCGTTTATAAATAAACCCTAATATGTCAGATAGTTTTCTTTTTATTACTTTCCAACACATTTTTTTCAGTACTTATATTGTTATATTAATATGAGGAACATGTCTACAACAAATGTAGCTTTGTGTAACAATGTCCCTTCCACCGTCTCTACATACCTAGCTAACACTCATTAGTAACACAAACTACACTAATTTCACAACTCGATAAAAAAATCCTCTCAAACCGAACATAATTTAGTTCACCAATTTGTTATAAATTACCACAATAAAAGTGAGTGAGGTCGGCTAAAAGTTAAATTGAGAGTCTGATGTGATTTCCAAGCACTCGTTATTCCGAATTACGAGTTTCGGAAGATTTTGATTTGGACTCCTTTTGGTCTTTTTCCTCGAAGTCCTTCGTAATTGATCGGGAAAGGACGATTGAAACGACATCAAGTAATTTTATGTGTACTTACTTGATATAGCTACTTACTTATTTATTAAAAACTACTTAACTGTTGCCCGTAACTTCGTCTGCGTGTATTTTCTATTAGAATAGAAAAGAATAGAAAACTTTTATTTCAGACAGGAGTCCATAAGGATAGTAAAAATTTTACTTAATAAAGGCTCTCCCCAGCTCTACGCTGAATTTTTATTGTAGGTGTATGGTAATTTATGTCCGTTACCTACGCACTTGTGGGGGAGAGCCTTAACTTCTAGTGTTAGTCACTAGAAGTTAAGGCTCTCCCCCACAGTTGCGTTATTATCGGTCGATAATATCGGATGCGTTATTACGATATCTGTTTCAGTACATTATGTATTAGGACAGCCACGATGTTCCACACTACTGCGATAATAACGACGCAATAGAAGTAGGCCACTTGCGTTCCTGTGTCCTGCGATATTCTGATGCAGTGTAGGTTACACGCACACGTTAGAAATATCAGACGGTAAAAACGCAGCTGTGTGTCTAGGAATCGGGACGCATTATCGCAATAACGCATCCGATATTATCGGCCGATAATAATGCGCCTATGAGAGTAAATGAACAGAGAGTGCACAGTGCTTTTAAATGGAATTTCATTACTGGAGACTGGTGCGCGGCTGACGTCGAGTGGGACTGCCAACGTTCAAGATCGTAGCGTAACGTTCAAGTAAATACCGTTTAACTGAAAACACTGAAAATGGAACAATACCTTCACATATCGACACATTCAAAACATATTTTACTTGTAGTAAATTCTCGACCATTTTGCAAGGTAGGTAAATGAACCGTTAAATTAAATTCAAATACCGAACACTCATCACACTGCGAGTTCGCAACAAAACGTCGGCAAATGATTCGGAACAAGCGTAGGCGCCTGAAAATTGTTTCACAAATCAAATGGCGATCAGAGAATTCCCGCAAGTTTTTCAAACATGCATTAGGAACTTTTTTTAAAATCCTACAGATTGTAAAAATTAAGATAGAAATCATTTAATTGCTTATAATGTAGGTACTATACGAGTACTTACAGAAAAAGTAAAAAGAGGGAAAGCAGAAAGAAAGTGTATTGTTTTATTTTGTGTCACGATAGGTACACACGGCTACATGTCAAGCTATACAAAACCAGTTTGTCTTGGCCTCACTTTGTATGATATTTTCTCACAATGAACGGTCAGCCAATACTGGTTTTGCATAGCTTGATGTGTAGCCGTGTGTACCTACTGTGAGTTTTTTATTAAAGTCCTTGAAAAGATTATTTTGATAAACATACATCCATAACCATTTCATAATCGAAAAGTAATAATCTTAGTGTTCCTTCCTAGTAAACCCCAGGCTGAATAAAATAAATGAGGTTTTTCCTAAATATGTAAAATTCATGTTATGATCGGATTCCTGAAAGAAGCTTCTTCGGATTAGTTATAATAAGCAGGTACTTGACATGTTTTCAGATTTTCTAGCGTTTCAAGTATTCATATAAAGTAACTGTTTACGTCTAAATGATTTTTAGTTTGTATTAGTCGTATCGTGTACTATGTTATATTATAGGCATTTTGTACCAAACTTTTTAGTTTTGGATTTTATTTTTAGTGTAATAGCAGTTTTACAAGTTTGGATATGGGAATCAGGGTGTCACACGATGTATACATATATCTATGTGCGATTAGGTTTCAATCAACTCAGCCTGGTGCGGTGCACTCCTGGACAAAGGCCTCTCCCAGGTTGCACCACAACACCCTGTCCTCCGCCTTCCGCATCCAGTCTGTCCCCCAGCCACCTATTTAAGTTCATCAGTCCCTGGGGTCCCACACTAGACACTACGCTTTCCGATACGCGGTCTTCACTGAGGATTCGTCTGCTCCACCGGCCATTACCATTTCGAAACTTGAAAAGTCCTGATAAATAGCCAGACATTCTACTTTTTAATCTTTCTTTCTTCGTTACCCTTTTTTCCGCTCCTTTTTTTTTGTAGGTCCAAAAGTCCGGACAAACTCCGGAGGGGGGGGACAAGAAGCCGGAGATGTCCGAATAAATCCGGACGGATGGCAAGTCTGCGTGGAATGCATTCCAATTTCCATTATGTTGTAGCGTTACTTCCAATGTCTCGGATTCTTGGAATATTGGCCCATACCTACCGACCTATAAAATTGAGTATTTAGAGCAAATGTACGTGTGTACCTAATATTGTTATTTCCAGGATATTTCAGTACAAGTTTCCAGTATAAAGTCAAATTAGGAACTTGAATTAAATTCGTCGTACGACCAGCCGATCGATTCTGTAAAAATCTCACCGTGAAAAGTTAGGTGAAGTGAGCTTGGAGTGAGCTGTCAATAGTATCAATCCCTAGCATTAGTTGGAATGACAGTTCACTCCACGCTCACTTCACCTAAGTTTTCACGGTGAGATGGTAACAGAATCGCACTGCTGTTATTTAGCACATTGGGGCATGTTACATTGTCAATAATATCACGATGCCGTGGTAATATTGATCGTATAATAGGCCGTATCACGGTATCGTGTTCAATACTTGCGATATCGCGATATTAGGATCGTGATAATATTGACAAATGTAACATGCCACATTAAGTTGTGTGGGTTAGGTTTTCTTTTGACTATTCATACAGAAATAGGAGTTACTTTGTCGATTTAGGTATGCAGAAAAGCCTTACAATCAAGACATTACTGACAAGAGCGAGCAAAACGAGCTCGAGAATTGTAGCACCCTACAGTTATATTTTGCATATGGAAGGGGCCACCAACCACTTCTTACTGAGATCAGTAAGAAGTGGTTGGTGGCCCCTTCCATATGCAAAATATAACTGTAGGGTGCTACAATTCTCGATAAATCTATAAAATTATTTTTTAATTATATCCCACAAAACGCCATAATAAGATTATTATGGCGTTTTGTGGGATATAATTAAAAAATAATTTTATAGATTTAACCGCTCCGGGACCGGGGCCCCGAGGCGGATCGCTGTTGTTATTGTGTGACCGTTCACATCTGGCGGCTTAGTCCGCCTGTGACTGTCCAAATATAGAGCATTTGGTATCACCCTAATGTGAAAATATGACTGAACCGCTTTTCAAGGAAACCAAAACTTTAGTGAAGACTAAAAAGCTTAGCTTAGACGTCGTATCGGAACGAATTATAAAAGAATAACTCATCGTGTGGTACAAATATTTGCCAGTCAACGAGGTGGCAGCAGGACCGACTATACCAGAATGACTCGTCGAGTATATTTTAATACATATCCTACTAATATTATAAACACGAAAGTTTGTATGTGTAGCGGTATCTACAACGCCACATGCGAACAACGCGTTATACTGACGTCACGCAAATCCTGCATCTCGTAAGCAGAGTTTACCGCGCAATTAGCATAGATACAATTTCCCAACATTAATCGTTGGGCAGTTACCCACCAGACACAACACCCGTCTGGTCGGAGGATCCTCCCTTTTCATTGGAGGATGAGTGAACTTTCCACCCTGTTCCTCATACCTCTAAATATGGATGGATGGATGGATGTTTGTTACTCTTTACAAAACTACAGAACGGATTTGGATGAAATTTGGCACATATAATACTTTTTATCCCGATATTCCCACGGGATCGAAACTTATGCAGGTGTAACCGCGGGGCGCAGCTAGTCTAATGTAATCTAACTAGCCTGTATTGTCGCACTGCAGGGCAATGGCCTCCCTTTTCCACACAATTGTTGTGTGGTTCATGGGAAAGAGGTCAAACTCAAAAACTCAAACTCAAATCATTTAATTCAACTAAACCAATTACAGGCACTTTTGAATTGTCAAAGGGTCGGTCAGTCAGAAAGATGAAGCTAGTTGCCCAAGCGTACCTATAGGTACCTATGGAGAAGAACGGGCAAGAAACTCCATGTTTAGACGATATAGCTCACCACACTTGTCTATTGCGGGTTCGTACAATATTTTAATTTAATATTTGAATTCCTAATTTCTTTGTTAAAAATTCACGCGTCTCTTGTGATCGGTTTGAAAATAGTTTTTATTTTTTAATAAACCGTGTAAGTTTCAAATTAATTGCAATATCGCGTGATTGACTTAAAAGCTGTGCAACATATTGTGTAGTTTTTAAAGTATTTTTTGTTATAGGATACATTCACATAACATAGGCATCACGCCTGTTTCCGAAAGGAAAGGCAGAGGTGTACACACGGCTACACATCAAGCTATGCAAAACCAGTATTGGCTGACCGTTCATTGTGTGAAAATATCATACAAAGTGAGGCCAAGACAAACTGGTTTTGTAAAGCTTGACGTGTAGCCGTGTGTACCTATAGCGCACCCGCATTTCGCCAGTTATGTTCAAGTTCGATGTAATAGGAGGCCAGCCTATTGCTATCAATCGTGCACAGGTCCAGACTCCTTGCTGTTACTAGAACACTTTACACGACCTGGAAATCGAACCCAGCACCATAAGCTCAGCAGTAGCGACACTAGATCGACAAAGCAATCACATACACACAGGCACACACATAGGATACATAAGACATACCTAACCTTTTACCGTGGGTTAGCTTTGACATTGCGGAGGAAAAGCAGTTGATTTCATGGGTCAAATCTAATTAGCTAGCGAAACTTCACAAACTTGGTTTAGATAGAGCTGCCATCACCTAAATTGTCGACCTCGCCGCCGGGTAAAAACTTTAAAAATCCCGAACATTTATAATAACCCTGCCGTGAATGCCCTGGGCACTGTCTAAACTAGGACGAATCCGGGGAAAACCCGGACTGATAGACCCCTGGGTTAGATACTTATTCATGATAAAAAAAAAAGTTTTTATAAACTCACCTTAACCCGTTTCTGAGAAAAAGATCCTGACGGCAAAGTGATTCTTTAGTGAGATTATTAGGGTTCCATGCCTCTAAAGGAAATATGAAACCCTATAAGTATCATTTTGCCGCATCACTACAGTTTCATATCTAAAATGCATTTCATTCAACCCTCTTATATCTTTTGTGCATCCGTGGCCACATGATTAAATGTACGGAGACAACAGTGTTAAGGTTTCCTTCATCCCCCGTGCAGGGATCAGTTCACTGTACGGTAGTATAGTCGACCTTGTAATTACTTTACCACTTATGACAACAATTCCCACTAAAATAAAAAAATGAGTTTCTAACTATCTGACCGTCACATAGACCAGCCGGTCTATTCTGTATAAATCTTACCATGAAAACTAAGGTGAAGTGATTTTGAAGTGAGCTGTCATTCCACTTGTTACTATTCTGTAAAAAATAACTTGAACATTAGGTGAAATGAGCTGTCAATAGTGTCAATCCCTAGCATATGGTGGAATGACAGCTCACTTCACGTAAGTTTTCTCGGTGAGATTTTTACAGAATAGGTTGGCTGTACAAGGACTTATTGGCGCAAGGTCAAAATCGGAACTAACGCCGCCATCTTCCTCTTTCAATACATTTCTCAAAACAATTGCACAAATGTTTACCAACAGCGCCCCTCTGTCAACGTTATTCCAGCGCCAATAGATCACAGTAGTAGGGTAGTCAAACAGAACTTGTTGTTTTATGACGTGCAAGTTACATTCAACCCTTAGGGTGGTAAAGCAGTTACGAGGTTGACTATAGTCTACCGTAGAAAGCCTTGTATCTTATCTAACTGTGGCCGAGCGATAGGTTTTTAGACTCTGTCGAGCGCCGCTTGGTGGCGCTGGCGTCCCGACAAATTAAACGAATGACTAACGCATTTCCGACATATATAATTATCTTTAAAAAATGTTTGAAGGAGATTATACGATTACAAAACTACTGTCACCGATAAAAGGCTCCACTGTTATTGCTGAGTGATTGCTGGATATTTTTTTTGTTAATTCTGGATACATCGTCTTCACATGTAATGAATGTATAAAAAATATTGAAAAACATTTTAAAAGAGTAGTTTGGTTTCTTGCACATTCTTCTCCATATGAAACTTTCTTAACTTACTTCCTTTTGGAAGGGGCAACTAGAATCAATTCTTTTTTTTTTGGAAATTTAATTTAATGTTACTAGCTTCACTTTCTCACTAACTGACCGACTATTTAAAATGTTGACAATTCAAAAGTGCCTGAAATGGTTTAATTGAAATAATGATTTGAGTTTGAGTTAATGCAATGTTCCTGGAATAAAAGTAAAATGGCACAATGGCCGGAAGATGATGATGATGATGACAAAGTACTTGGAATAAAATTATTATACATTCTACAATACGTAACGTATGCGATAAGTGGTTGTTCGTATGAATTTACTTTACAATGAATTTCCCCGATAGTACCTACAACATAACAACACATTGGCGCGGCATCGTGTGGCTTGTTGTGGTCTGCGGTCGCTCCCTGACGGCTCATGTCGCCGGGGTGTGGTTGCAGCCTTATGTCAGTGTTTGTGTTTTAGGTTGCAAGCACACTAGCGTGTCCTAAGACACCACGTCGTTTGCCGTAGGTCGCATTCTGGTAGCGTACAATGAGCGTAAAGCTGATACTAAGAAAGAAGGACGGAATATATATATATGATGCAAGCGTGCAAAGTATGTCACTGCGCCCAAGGTGGGATTGCAGCCCGAGCTGAATGCGAGGCCAAAATGGAGCCGAGAGTGCAATTTTACAAGTTACAAAGTTTTTAACGCGTATCAAACGATGGAGCGCAGTATCCTTGGAGTTCGACTTACCGACTCGATACGGATAACGATACTGCGCTCGAAAACACAAATCACCAACGTCACCTAAAAAGCAGCACAGTTTAGTGGGACTAGGCGGGACACGTTTACCGCATGTCGGACGCGTGGGCTATGATCACCACAACATGGTTTCCTCGAACGTCATCGCGGCAGACCCAGGCGTAGATGGTGGAACGAGATTGAGGGTTATTGGCAGGATTGGTCCAAGTTGGCGCAGAATCGTGTTGAGTGGCAAAAGGAAAGGGTGGCCTTTGCCCCGCAGTGGGACATCACAGGCTGATATATTTATTTACTTAGTATCAAAAGACAGTTTTCAATACACAGGTTTTTTTTTTTACTCAAAATACTTTAATTTTATTAAACGTTATTATTGAATTATTTATTTTCAATTTTCTAAAATAGCATCTTGGAGCAACCTGTACATAAAGAACAGCCGATTGATTCTGTAAAAATCTCACCGAGAAAAATTAGGTGAAGTGAGCTTAGGGTGAGCTGTCAATCCCTAGCAATACTTGGAATGACAGCTCACTCCACGCTCACTTCACCTAAGTTATCACGGTGAGATAGTTACAGAATCGCACTGCTGTAGCGCAGGGATCATTTGCCGGAGTTCCGGATCATCACATCGTATCAATGAAATTGAAACGAATAACATGCAAAGAGTAGGCGATCTGAAAGAATATCATGTCGGTGAGCGGCTCTGGCGGTAGTTTTCAAATTCCGATTTATTTTATGTTGTTATAATTTTTATGATTATTGGCCACTAGCCCTACCAGAGTGTCATAAATGTCGCCATTATAGCGGCACGTTGTATGAACGTAATCTAGATCGTCCAAAGTAAAAGTTTTGCAAAAAAAGTTGTACGAAAAAAAAACTTTACCAAGTTTTTTTGTATAGTATAGCCAATTATTGCAGGAATCAATTCTGGGACAACAAAGTTCGAAGTAAAAACAAAAAAAAAAGCAAAATAAATGCTTGAATTTGAAATAAATTTCCAATATTTATTGACCATTTCAAGATTTGTGTAAATATTATTTATTTTATAACGAATCACGTTTTGTGCTACAAAGTACAAAATAACAAAATTGTTTATGTGGCGTGTTGCGGTTTCATTACGGCGCTGACAGGTTGACGCGGCGTTTGGGGATATGCGTTTAATAATATTTTAACTTGTTAATTCTTATGGAATTGGTTATAAAAAAAAAATGTTTAGATGGCTCTACTAATGATAAATAAGTGACTCAGATTGTAGTTTCGAACGAGCGTGATTAAAATTTTTACATACGATATTTTGAACATCTGAGTAAGTATCTTTTACCAGAGTATTCTATTTAAAGTATATTGAAAAAAGGGACTTAGTGCGAGTCGGACACGCACACGAAGGGTTCCGTGTCTACCTATTACGGTTGAAAAGATACAGCCCTGTGACAGACGCACGGGCAGCGGATCTTAGTATTAGGGTTCCATTTCGTACCCAAAGGTCTAAAAATATTTCGGGACAAACTATTATAGTTTCAGGTGTCGAGTACCACCATGTTGGGGTCGGCTTCAAGTCTAACCAGATGCAGCTACCAGCAATACCAGAATTTTATATGAATGACTGCCAAAACCACTATGTAGGTACCTACGTATTTATACACCTTGTATAAACACATTTTGAAATAAATAACAGAATTAAAATAATATGCATGTAAATAACAATTAATACCTAATTAATTAATAAAAATAACAAAATTATATCCCAAATTTACTAAAATTATTCACAAACTATAATTTAGCGTCGAAAAATTCATCCGCATTACGGTCGACTGGTAAGCATTACCACGTTGTAGGGCAATTAATCTTTGGTCAAGGTAAAAGCTAGCCCTTGGGGTCACAGGAAGTGTCAACCAGCTGTTGCGAGATTTCTTTAAAGAGACCACGAGCACTCGTACCCCACGGCCTGAGGCTTTACCTAATAAAAAACTACAAGACATTTTTCTCCAATACACCAAGTCAATCTATAGATTGGCTTCACCGGCAATTATTAATTGCTCGTAAGTCACGTCACTGCAGGCGACTGATGTTCATTAAACGGCTTAATTGAGTCTCATACACCTCGACGACAGTTCGATCGGAAGCGACGGGCGTTCGCAATTACCGCTGACCTCTTTATCTTGCGTCAAGTGCGATGGCTTGACTATTTTCTTGTTTCTCTTTGGTGTACGCTCACCTTACGACAAGAAGGAAAAAAGTTGAAAATAAAAATTGGTTTATCTATCACAGAAACACATGCATATAACAAAGATAAGTTATTTCAAAACAAAACAGATCTTTAATTTCGAGCACGTAACTGCTGATCTCTTCTGTAAAAATATCTCCGTGAAAACTTAGGTAAAGGTAAAGGTAAGTTTTCACGTTGAGATTTATACAGAATAGACCCTAATCACAAACTATCAATCACAATTCAAGAGTTTTGAAGGATATTTCTAATTAAGTGCTTCATAGGTATCTATCTATACATATAATAAAATCGTAGGAAAGTCAAAACTGTACATTGAATATTTTTTAAAAAGAATACTTGTGGCGTGATCTACGATCGATATCGAAGCCAAAAATATAGTTTTTAGAATTTTTGTCTGTTTGTCTGTTTATCTGTTTGTCTGTATGTATGTCCGGGCTAAACTCAAAAAGTACTGCATGGATTTACTTCAAATTTTGCATGAATATTACTAAGAGGTCGGGTCAACATTAATTCTACATATTATCACGCTATCACCTATGGGAGAGGAGCTGTGAATCTTTATTTTTCTTACGTATTCTGTGACAGCGTGTAATCTAACGACGCATATTTAAATGTTGTTTTTGAGTAAGCCATGCTATTATCTAGCTTTACTCTATAAAAACTACGCCATTTAAGTAACTTGGGCAGAGAAACATAGTTTAATGAATGTTAGTAGTATAATGAAAATTTTAAAGCAGCGCCATCTATGAGATTTCATAAAAATCAAATCAAGTTACATGTTAACACTTTTTGGAAATTAATTATTTAAATTTGATCATGTTGGCGAGGTTAGTAGTTAGTAACTCTTAAAATTCATAGATGGTAATGTGCATTTTCTTCATAAAAGTTGTATCGTATAGTTCGTTTCGACAAATTCAAGTTTCAACAAAACCCTCAAAATCTTGAGCAGAGTTGAGGAAGACAATTAAAAAAAACACGCTCTGTGAAGTCGACCAGTTTGCGAGATCCCTTACGTATGACGAGGTGCCTTCATATTACACGTACGACAAGCAAAGGGGTGTATTTAACCGACGTCGACAAGGAGGTGCTGTGGAAGGTTTTCCGGGAATTTTCAAGGACACCGCATTGGGTAGGGTTTATACCGTGCATCCGAATAATGGCGAATGCTATTTTCTGCGGTTGTTACTTCACACTGTCCAAGGCCCAACGTCTTTCGCCTTTCTGAGGACATTTCACCTTCTCGACGGTGACCAAAATTGGGATGACACCCTCGCGGAGGCGAGCGTCAGTGACAGTCCCAGCCGCATGCGTCATCTGTTTGCCATCATCTTGGTGTTTTGTGGAGTCGCGAGCCCGAGCTTTGTGGGAGAAGTATCGCCATCATCTGTCTGAAGATTTTCTACATTTGATGGGTGGTGTCACAGTTCTGTTCAGTGGCGATTTCCGGCAAACGCTTCCCGTGGTGACGCAGGGATCGAGGGCTGACGAGGTGAATGCTTCGTTGAAACGATCTTCGTTGTGGTCACGAGTTCGTACGCTGCGCTTGACCATTAATATGAGAGCTCGGCTCGGCGGCAATGCACGTGCTCAAGAATTCTTTGATCTCCTTCTTGGCGAAGGCACTATACCAGAAGACAGAGGTGGACAGGTGGTTCTTCCAGACTGAGTCTCTCGGTAGAGTGACTCATTTGCTGTATGTACATACAGCAAATGAGTTCTTCTAAGCTGGATACCACATCAGCGGGACACCAGTCGTATACCGCACCAGCAGAATTCTTGGGTGTGTGAGCATGGCCATTTTGACGCCCAAAAATGATCGGGCTGCAGCAATTAACGAATGCCTTCTCTCGGAAATTGAGGGGAATGAAGTGGTCTACACCTCGATAAACACTGTTGTCGAGCAAGATGACGCCACACATTATCCCGTGAAATTTCTGAACTCCCTGTCAGCAAGTGGACTTCCAGCGCATACCATCAAGCTGAAGGTCGGTGTCTCGATTATGCTTCTTCGGAACCTATCTCCTCCGAAGTTGTGTAACGGGACCCGCCTTAAAGTCATCTCGCTCCACAGACACACCATTGAGGGGGAAATTCTTACGGGTTGTGGCGTCGGCGAGGCAGTATTTATACCACGCATTTCCCTCATACCTCATAACTTCCCGTTCCAGTTCAAACGCGTACAGTTCCCCGTGAGTGTTTGCTTCGCGATGACCATCAATAAGTCGCAGGGGCAGACACTGAGGGCAGTGGGTGTCGACCTCAGGACGAGTTGAATCTCACACGGCAAACTGTACGTCGCTTGCTCCCGCGTCACTGTCCTGACTCTCTTTACATTTTGGCTCCTGGCAGCATAACTACCAACGTAGTTTATAGGGAAGTGTTGTAAGGTATGTTTTGTGTCCTGGAATGTATTCCTGCATTATTTTCTCTTTTTCCTTCAGTCACATTATGACTGAACTCAGCAGAATTCCCATATAACTCTCTTCACTGGCTTCGCTTGCAAAAAAAACTTATATTTTAATGCTATTTCAAAAGTTGTTTATTTATAAGGCTATAGCGACACTGGCATCTTAGGTATTTTTGGTGCTGTAGAGCCTTCACGCAGACGACGTCGCGGGCAGCAGCTAGTACTTATAATAAAATCGTAGGAAAGTCAAAACTGTACATTGAATATTTTTTTAAAAGAATACTTGGGGCGTGATCTACAATCGATATCGAAGCCAAAAATATAGTTTTTAGAATTTTTGTCTGTTTGTCTGTATGTATGTCCGGGCTAAACTCAAAAAGTACTGCATGGATTTACTTCAAATTTTGCATGAATATTACTAAGAGGTCGGGTCAACATTAATTCTACATATTATCACGCTATCACCTACGGGGGAGGAGCTGTGAATCTTTATTTTTCTTACGCGTTCTGTGACAGCGTGTAATCTAACGACGCATATTTAAATGTTGTTTTTGAGTAAGCCATGCTATTATCTAGCTTTACACTATAAAAACTACGCCATTTAAGTAACTTGGGCAGAGAAGCATAGTTTAATGAATGTTAGTAGTATAATGATAATTTTAAAGCAGCGCCATCTATGATTTTTCATAAAAATCAAATCAAGTTACATGTTAACACTTTTTGGAAATTAATAATTTGAATTTGATCATGTTGGCGAGGTTAGTAGTTAGTTACTCTTAAAATTCATAGATGGTAATGTGCATTTTCTTCATAAAAGTAATATCGTATAGTTCGTTTCGACAAATTCAAGTTCCAACAAAACCCTCAAAATCTTAAGCAGAATTGAGGAAGACAATTAAAAAAAACACGCTCTGTGAAGTCGACCAGTTTGCGAGATCCCTTAGGTATGACGAGGTGCCTTCATATTACACGTACGACAAGCAAAGGGGTGTATTTAACCGACGTCGACGAGGAGGTGCTGTGGAAGGTTTTCCGGGAATTTTCAAGTATAGCGCAGGCGATAATGGTCATTGCGGTGTAAGTGGACTTCTGGTCGTTGACTGTACATTACTTATTATCATATAATATTTAACTCATTCATCATTTCGTCAATTCATCGTAAGTATAATAATTATGATATATGCGATTCTTTCTTTTTAACCCTTATTTTCTTTAAGTTTGACGTGTCTCTCTCTCTCTCTCTCTCTCTGTGTGTGTAAATGTGTGTAATTTTGTTTTTTTTTGTTTGAAAGGTGAATTTGTCGGGAGTGTTCTTAGCTATGTTTAATGAAAATCGGTCCAAGATGGCTGCCGCCACAAAATGGCGGATTACATATTTTTTCACAACTCCCTCAATATAAAATACGTTTATTTGCGGTAAACATGACGCAAAAAAGAACATAAAAACAAATAAAGAAAAAAAAGCAATAAGAAATGGTTGACATGCGTCACATCCATGCAAAACGACTATCGCTCAGCATTATGCTGCGACCCTATGCAAGACAGAGCCCCAGCGCTGGTTTTCAGCGACAGCCGGCAGTCGGGGGACCGCTACTACTCGTATTTTAAACTTTAACAAAACGTTAGGCTAATAATTAGAGCGGTCCCCCGATGGGACAACATTTAATCAAAAAATTTCATACGTACTTACGTAGAATCATAATTTTAAGGTTATTTTTTTCTTGTTTAAGGTTTCACGTTTATACTTGACTATTTTTTCAATAGTTTTTTTAAATTGTTTTAGTTTTTTTACATTCATACTATTTTTATTATTATTTTGTGTCGGGGGTTTTTTAAATTATATATTTTTTTTTTTCAAAACAGTGTGGTATCTTCCTCGAAAGACTATGTCGGACTATAATCTGTGTGTCCTCATATTATGATCTGACCTAGATACTCGTAATATGCCCGGACTTTAAAAGAGACTTACCTCTGAGTTTGTTGCGGGGTTTCTTCTCAGGGTAGTCGGAAAGGAAACACCAATCTCATCCTCGTAGTTTAAAAAATTGACGTGTGATAACATCATGCTTTGTTTCCCCGAAAGGTTAAGTAGATGTGTAAAACACGGGCAGGTGTGGTACGTAAAAAAATGTTTGACAGAAAAAAATGTAATTTATTATTTATGGTTCAGATTTTCGAAAGTCCACCGTACTTATTATATCAGTTTACCTTCAGCCAGTAAAATATTTACTATAAGACCTACCTACGATGGATATAAATTATTACAACAGCCAACCTTCATAATGAAACAATGTTTGAACGAGCCTGCAGTGTCGTTAGGCAAACTCATTTTTCTTAGCATGTTTTTGAGCCAAATTCCATTAATATTGATTTGACGCCATCTCGTTTGCGTCGGATGGGTGATTCAAAAACGTGGCTATAATGGATGGGCGTGCTCGGATGTGGCATCGCGATGAGCTAGGCGATTTTTATCACTTAAAGGGAATTTTTTGAGGTTAAAGGTGAAATAAAGAATGAAAGACGTGACACCAGTCGAAGCGATTACGGAAGAACGAAAATTATTTTAGTTAGGCCAGGCATGATATTCCTTATTTTATAGCACTGTGTGAAGCTTACGGGTGTGATGATGATGACGTCAAGCTGAAGTATTTGCACGAAGGCTGCGCTGATGTTCATACTCGGGGTCACCAGTATAGAGGTGTGAGGAACAGGGTGTAAAGTTCACTCATCCTCCATAGAAAAGGGAGTATCCTCCGACCAGACGGGTGTTGTGTCTGGCGGGCAACTGACCGTTGAATAATGTCGGGCTGTTGTATATATGCTAATTGCGCGGCAAACTCTGCTTGCGCGATGCAGGATTTTGCGTGACGTCAGTATGACGCGTTATTTGCATGTGGTGTTGTAGATACTGCTACAACCTAAACCCGCATTTAAGTCACGCGCATTTCTGTGACTTAAGTGGTCCATTTTTATACAGAAAAGCGTAACTTAAGCGCGGGTGTAGGTCACACGAATTATAAATTAGTATACGATGAAATGTGACTTAAGAAGTCTATTAATGCACGGCGTTTAGCATTTTTCACCGTGTAATAATGGACTACTCACACATTTATGTCACATGTATCGTCATGTACCTACTATTCTAAATGTGACCTAATAAAACATTTTTCAACGGAAAATAGATAGTAATTTTTATGAAAATGTAATTTATTTATTTATCCATTTATTTCAGGCAACAAGGCCCATACAGACACATACAATACAATATTAATATACCTTAAAAATATACTATAAATACATACAACATTATAATTACACTAAGAACTAACTAACGCACACGAAGTGCCTGCGTCGTGTTTCGCTGACTGCTGTCATGTAGCCGGCCACGAAACCGGCGGTACACAACACCCTTCGGCCAGAACTCTTCCTTGAGGAACTTCTCGAGATGATGTGTCGGAACACGCACCACGAACGACTTGAAGTTATGGTTGTGAATCTAATCTAACTAGCCTGTATTGTCTAACTGCAGGCTACAGGGCAAAGGCCTCCCTTTCCGCCTTCCACACAATTCTGTCTTTTGCAGTCCTTACGTTACAGTCCTTATGAAAATACCTATATTAATATATATTTTTTTAGTTAATAATTAGAGGATTGAATTGATGCAAATTGTAAAAGGTTAACAATCGCAACGCAATTTTTCTCATTGCACATGTAAATGCGCTAACCTGCTCATGAAGTATGTAGTTTACCTAACATTTTCTGAAAACCGTTCAAAGAGAATACATTTAATTTGTTATTAATTAAAACTTTATGCACTAGTATAAATAACTGGAAACAGGCGGACTTATGCCTTTTGATAATTAAATTTCTATTACATTAAATTCTCTATTAATTTTCTTGCATGCGTGCTTGGCCTGCACGCGGGCGCAAACACGCATGACAATAAAAAGGCCCTTAGTCGCAGGCAAAACAGTACACAAACACACAACAAAAAGACAAAAAACACAACAAACAAACAAAACAACGAAAATCCAATACAACAAACAAACATCAAACCACAAAAAACAAAACAAACAAACCAGTTACAATCAAACACATAGGTACACACAAAAAAAAATCAAACACACAAACAAGCAAACCAACAAAACAAACCAGTTACAAACCAGTTTGTCCACCAGTGTGCAGTGCATGTTTGTTTGCGTGTCCAGTTTGTTTGTGACAAATCAGTTTATAAAGAAAAATTACGTATGTATTATCCAAGTTAAAATAAGCACTTGTGTACACAGTTCCTATGTCATGAAACAAAAATTATTATCTTCAGATAAATGTCTTATTTTAATTAGCTGTTCAGTACATTTTGACCGCATGGGTACTTTTCTATGAAACAACATTTTTTTTTTTTGATGGCCGACGAAATATTTTAACTCTAGGGGGACCAGAATCATATTGTGCTGAATTCAAGGTTACAGTTTCCGCGTCAATGTCCCTGCTAGCCTGTATAATGTATACAGGGTGGCATTTCACAGCGTTCACAAAGTATAAAACAATGTTACAAATCGTTTCTTTCTTTCGCATGCGATAATAAAAATGGATTCCCCGTCGCATAAAAGTTGAGTTAGCATTGTACGTCAAGACATCAATCATTGGATAAATGATCAACACTGTTATCAGGCATCGCCCTTCACCTTCAACATGATGGCTGCCTACTGATAACGCTACCTCATTCATTTTCATCAGAGAATAGAAAGTAGGAACTTTACGGGTAGTTTGAAATGTTTAAGCAGTTTTTTTAGGGTACCGTGCCTAAAGGGTATTACGCTGTCTGTTTATCTGTCATAAGGCTGTATTTATTAAATGCCGAAATTATATTATGCCCGAGTGATGGCAATAGGCTCGCGCTTACAAAAAAAAATATAAATGTGAAAGTTTGTATGTTTGTTACTCAATCACACAAAAACAGCTGAACGGATGAAACTTAGCACACAGTTGTTTATTTATAGCATGTATTAACACATGATTCTTTTTATTCCGGTAGTATGTTCCCGTGAGATATTTTCCTACGTCCACGCGGGTGAAGCTGCGGGCAAAAGCTAGTTAAACATAACTGGCGAAATGTGTATTACGCCTCTGCCAAATCCTTTTAGGAATGTTGGCTTGATGTTATGTTATTATGTATAATATTATGTGTCGTGAAATTAACAATATCGCAGAGATCATGGCCTCGTTGTCATCGAAGATTTATCGAACAGTTCCTATTGTTTACGTTTCGAAACTAGTTTCACGTCGTGTATCCATTACAATTTAAAAAAAAAGTTTCATGCATCACGAAACGATTTACATATCGTGTACTTAATGTATGCGTAATAATAGGATCCTATTAATACCCTTTGAATACGGAACCCAAAAAGAAATTCAAAGGCACCCGTCACTCCGCTTATCGGTGCGCAAATCGTGCTACGCGTCATGCTACGAACGTAGCTTTGTGCTACAGCGTAGCTCAGTGCTACGATGTCCACGCTATCAGTAGTACACTTGAAGTATTAAAACCGCACTTACTGCTACGAAATAAAGGCGTTGTCAAACTTAAATTGTCATGGTGAAGCAGTTAGCTATGCGACTTGTATAATAATATCAAAAGCAAAAACCTTTTAGTCAAAAATAACATTTAGCTATATTTTCTACGAATTTTAATGACGCTATAAAAGTGTTTGATCATGAGGTAAAGAGCCAAAATGATTGCCGTTTTTTTTATATCAACATTTTTATAAATTAGGGGCGGACCATCACGCAATTGGATTTTTATTTGATGTTAACGGGCCTTCTCCAGATGCCAGCCAAATATTGGAAACCAATATTCATTAGGAGAACGTCCCTTAAACGACCGCAAATTCAGTAATATGCGTTAACAGTAAATTTGTTTCATAGATGAGAAATCATTCTTTTGGCTTTATTTTTACTCTGTTGTAATGATAGTTAGCGAAGTCAATCATAACAACAGTTTCACATGTTTTCTAGTATAACCAGACAGGGAATTTCATCACACTCTTACAAAGGCAGTGCCTTTCATTTTTACAGTTCAATATTCATTGCGTTTTGTACGTTGTTGAACAGACGAATTTTTCAAACTTAGGAAGTAAAGGATTAGCAATTTCCTTCAAAATCTTTCAGATTGTTATTACGGGCCTATAAGCCCCTGGTACCAGCCTTAGTTTTTGTAGCAATAAGAACAGAATAAGAATGGATTACTTTAT
This sequence comes from Apamea sordens, assembly GCA_945859715.1. Classification (NCBI taxonomy): domain Eukaryota; kingdom Metazoa; phylum Arthropoda; class Insecta; order Lepidoptera; family Noctuidae; genus Apamea; species Apamea sordens. The sequence goes on along the minus strand of OX244006.1, from coordinate 9,543,746 downwards.
TATGTACACCTTAAATATTATAGATATACATGTAAGGATGACACAATGGGCGGTTTTTTCGCTAAAAGCGATCTTTTAAAGACAACCTTTAAATGGATTTAGAGAGAAAGGAGAGACAGTACTGCAAAGAGAAGTAAAATAATTCTATGTAGTGAAAATTAATTAATTGAATAAACAATACCGTAGAAATGATTATTATCCTCCAGAAAAGAGGTGACCAGGTGGAAATGGCTTCGACTTACGAGTTGTAGGTCGGGTTCGACCCCAGGCGCCTTTTTTTTTTTTTTTTTTTTTTTATTGACAATGGGCTACTCTTGACCTCAATCCAGCCCAGAGGCAGGGATGAGATCTATTTAACTTGGTGTTAAAAATTTCATCACCACTACTCTCAAACGGAGCAGGAAAACATCTTGAGGAAACTGGCATGGCCTAGAACGAAAAATTCGGAGATATGGGACATCTACCAACCCGCACTGGGCACTCGTGGTGAATTACGGACCGGTCCCTCTCACAGAGAGGAGGCCTGTGTCCCAACAGTGGGAACATTATTTATTTATTTAGATTTACCAACGTTCGTCTACACTACAGAAATTACAGAAAATAAAGAACTGTAGTAAAAAACAATCACAGGTAAATACAGCATTTTTTATTATTACCTACCCACAAGGTGAACAATCTCAAAACAGAGCAGTTAAACTAATAGGGGTTAAAGGATTAAATTGCTGTTTTATTGTAATAGGTACTTCGAATTGACATAGAACCTTCATGGTTTAAGATTTTTGAGTGAAACTTTTTTCACATGGTACCTATGAAGTTCTTCTTTTAAAAAATGTGCAACATTCGATTATCGACTTTCAGTTGTTTTTTTTATTCAGCTTAGACAAGAAAGATGGATACTTCGAAAATTCGAGTTATTTTTGAATACGAGTTCCGACGCGGAACTAACGCGGCAGAAACAGCTCGCAATATCAATGTTGCGTTTGGAGAGGGGACTACTAATGAACGCACCGTGCGATTTTGGTTTAACGCTTTCGTGATGGAAACTTTGATTTGAAGAACGAACCACGTGGAAGACCGCCCACACAGGTGAATAACAATGAATTGAAAGAGATGGTGGAAGCCGATTCGAGCCAAACTACCCAGGAATTAGCGGCATGGTTTAACGTTACCTTATCAACAATATTGACTCATTTGCGTCAAACCAATAAAATAAAAAAATATGAGAAATGGGTGCCTCATGATTTGACTGATCTGCAGATAGAAATGCGTGTTGAAACTTGTGTTGCCTTGTTGAATCGATACAGAAATGAAGGAATATTGGATCGAATTGTGCCATGTGATGAAAAGTGGATTCTTTACGATAACCGTAAGCAAAAAATGCAATGGCTGACCCCAGGTCAAATGCCGCAACAGTGTCCTAAAGCAAAGCTTACCAATAAAAAGGTAATGATAACTGTTTGGTGGTCTCAGCATGGTGTTATTCACTATAGCTTTCTCCGATCTGGTCCAGCAATAACGGCAGATGTTTACTATGCCGAACTCCGAACAATGATAGCAAAACTAGCAGTGAAACAGCCCAGACTCATGAATCGATCTTCACCATTATTGTTCCATGATAACGCAAGACCTCATACAACACGAGAAACCGTTTTAACTCTACAGGAACTGCAATTAGAAACCATTCGTCACCCTCCGTATTCGCCAGACCTTGCTCCAACGGTCTACTATTTTTTTCGTGATTTAGACAATTTTCTACATGATAAAAAGTTTTCTTCTCAGGAGACAGTACAAAATGCTTTCACACAGTTTGTCGAATCTACATCACGAGAGTTCTATCGCAAAGGCATAAATGACCTTCCTATTAGATGGCAGCAATGTATAATAATAATAATGGTAATTATTTTGATTAAATAAATATGTTCAATTAAAAAAAAACGAATTTCAATTTTTCAGTACAAATCGGCAATTTCATACTTTAACCCCTAATATTTTTATCAAATAAATTATAGACTGATTATGCTCCGGGAAAAAGCCAAACAAACAAACTTTAAGGTAAAAACACGACCCTGAAATTCAAATAGCTTTGGATATAATACACGATGAATTTATATGAGACACATTTATAATGTAAAGCCTCTTCAGACAAGCTCGTAACAAATACTTGATGTCCTGAATTTGTTTGCGGTAGGTACGGACGTGGAACATATAAGGAATCTTCACGCATATATTATCGTACCTTCAGCTTGGTTTAGAAGATTTTCTTCTCCTTTGTATAAAGTCTTGGATCTTCACTTGTAAATGTGTAGGAATGAGTTATTCTGTGCGTGTTATTGCTTGTCGAGATGTTGTCTAGCGTGAATTTTATGTTTCACTTTATTTTGTTATTTATTTAAGGATTTAACATAACATCACGGCTGTATACCCCAAAGGGTTAGGCAGAGCTGTACTTAAAGTACACACACACTTTGCCACGTAAATAATGGCAAAGTGTGTGTGTGTACTTTAAGTCTAATGCAATAGGGACAAGTATATTGCCAGCAACCGGGTACAAATGCAGACTCCGTGCTGCTACTGAGAAACACCAGACAGAATAACCCGATAACACCTTGCTCAACCCGGGAATCGAACCCAGGACCTCATGCTCAGCAGCACTGCTTGCGACCACTAGACCATACGAAGCGGTCGAGGATTTACTTTGTGTTCATTGTATTTAAACTAATGGACGCTGACCTCAACATAGTTGGGAAAAGGCTACGCAGATATTGATGACTCGCATTTAAACTAATGTTGTGTAATCTATTTTTCAAATAGACTTCCATATTCAAGTGAAACAAAAGAAGCAGCAACACCAACTGTTGCAAAACCATGTTGCATTGTTGTTGAAGGCTTAGTTAGACAAAGTGACATTCTTTTAGTGATAACTATGGAAGACTCAAAATTGAATTGGATTTACATAAGTTAAAGAATAGCAATCCATCCCGATGAAGTCCCGCTTTGCAAACGATTGCTACTTGTGTAGACCCTTTGGTAACACATTATTTCAGCCGAAAGATGTCCACTACTGGACACAGGCATCCCCCAAGCATCGCCACTTCGACCGGTTCGCCGCTTTTGCATCAAGCAGATTGCGGTACAACAACAACATATAACAACAACAACAACATATTTAACAACAACAACATTCAACAACAACATACAATAAAAACAACAACATACAACAAAAACAATATATTTTAATCCTTCGTATTCACGTTAAACACAATTTTCGCAACAGCATTTCCAGCAATATTTAGCATTGCAAAAAAAAAGGTTTAACAACTGTTTCTTAACCCGTGTTTACCAATGCGAGGGTTTACCTTCAACTCGTCAGTAAATAATAACGAATATATGTGCACGAATTTCTCACGGTACGAGCGAAGTGCCCCAAATTTTACGACGAACATAAAATTCCCGTAAAGGCGTATTCTCAGGTAAAAGGTGACACGTCATGTTAGAGTTGCCATGATGATGAAAGTACCAGTATTTTACCAAAGATATGGGACTTCCTGCTGCGCACTACTTCAAATAATTATGATATTATGGGAGCTCTCCTCCATAGGACAATCTCTAGACAAAATCAAACTGGTTACTAATGTAATTTTATAATTTATTCTTTTTTTTGACATTGATTTACATTCTGTCATTACTTAAAGTCACACCCGGACTTATTACTCTTTATTTTTTTATGAAAATCGTCTACTTTTAGAATGTTTGTAAATATGTGAGCACCATGTATCACATAGTTAATTTATTTGTCATGGTTTCATTAAACCATTTTAATTCTTTTACCTATTGTGGTATATGTAAAGTAAATTTTATTTTAGGTGCATCGTCTTCACATATAATTATATAATTAATGTATGCAAAATATTGGAAAACATTTTAAAAGAGTAACGGTGGAGTTTCTTGCCCATTCTTCTCCATACAAAAACTACCTTTTGGAAGGGGCGACTAGAATCAATTTAATTTTAATAAAATTTTTGAAAGTGCCAAAATTGCCTTTTATATGCCTATTTGGAATAAATGATTTGACTTTGACTTTGGAGGAGTGGATGGGAGGCTTTTACGCAAGGGTGGGAGAGCGCAGGCTAAAAAAAAAAACTTTTACTGAACGAATGTTGTGGCACAGGTCTACATAATGTTTTCCATTTGTCATATTTCTGACTGACATTATCCAATTAATATCCACTTGTGATTGGTTTATGTACTTTAAGTAACGACTCTATGTAAAGGGGTCAGACTCGGAACATTAAACCTGAATACCGTCATTAAAGGTTGTTGCTAGTTATAGTGCTTTTTATGCTCAAGCCATTCTATTGTTCGAAATGTTTTGTTAGTATGCCATTATGTACATTGAAATAGAATAACAGTTTTCTTTTAATGTATTGACTGAACACTGGCAAATTTTTCTATACTTAACTGGCCAGGTTAATTGAGTTTTGGTATGTCAGTCAGCTCCTAGAGTGTCCGCATGATGTGAGCGTAAGTGACACTTCCCTGTTTGATTTTTAGTACGTAGAACTTGTGTATGTGTGTGAGGCCATAATGTTTCATATATTTATAGTATGGGATTTAATCTTAGATACAACTAAGCTATTCAATTCAACTACAAATTAAGCTATTCAATTAGCAGTTAAAGGATTGAACAATAGATAGAACTATCTATTCTATGATGCCTAGTATGAAGCCTTTTTTTTTTTTTGAGGATGGTAAATCATCAAATGACTCCTCCCGCTCTGGGTGGAGCAGAAGGGAGTGTCAGACTCTTACTGACTAAAACCCACCCGTGTTCCTTCCTTAGCCCTTTATGTACCAGGGCAGCGGTAACCCTTTCGGACATTCCCGCTACCCTAGTATGAAGCCTTATGTAGAAATTTAAAGAATTTATTTTCAATAAAACTTTATGCTCAAGTAAAAAAAAAACAATTTGTATAAAGGTGGACTTAATGCCTGAGGCTTTTTCTACCAGTCAACCAGTCTAGGATGTCTGTGTCTCAGTCTAGGGTGATGAAGAGACAAAACATACAACAAGAAATTTAAAGACTGCTCTTTTATAAAACGTAGCAACTCATGAGAACTATTATTATTCTGTAATTTGGTAAAACACAAGTATATATGTGTCTCAAGCTCATATAAAGTAATGTATGGGTTCCCGCACATTGGCCGTTTTGCGGCGAGGAGAACTTTATAGGCCATCTTCTCATGAATGTCGTGAACCAACATTGTAAGTTTATGTTCAGTGATGCCAGCAACGTTGAATGTGCTTGAATATAACGATAAATGTTGTGACTGGGTTTTATAAAATTGTGGAAAACACAACTGATATAGTCGACTTCGTAGTTGCTTTATCACTGTATGTGTGTGTGTATGTCATTGGTCGAATTACACTAGTGGAACTGAACGCGATTAGCACATCTCTAAACCGCGTTCAAAAGCTGTCACTGTCATAATTGTTATGGAATATTCACACTGACAGCTCTTGAACGTGATTTAGATGTGCTGATCGCGTTCAGCTTCATTAGTGAAATTGGTCTGAAGTGACATTCATCACATCATAAAACGACAAGATATATTAGTCTGTGTGATTGTTAATTGTTGTCGACTATACCTAGTACGCATTTGTACTTAGGTATATTCGTTACACGTCTTAATCCCTCAGTACTCCCTCAGTGTGTGAGAAACCTTAGTCTTAATATAATTTCAGTGGGTTTCTACTCCGCAATACAGATATTTAGCTCATAATTGTAGACTACAGTCGCGAGTCGGGGTTTTCTCTTAAATTAGTGTTTATTATGTAAGATATTGTATTGTTTCCTTCGAAACAGCTACTCTGCTTTGATGCAACTTGAATATGAAACTCACAACGAGACTTGAACCTTAATGTGTATTACTTAGTAGCAAACACTTAGCTAATTAGCTAAGAGTTTTCGAATAATGGTATAAATTTATATTCGGAAACAAACCAAAAGTAGAAAGTTTCTTGGGTGAGTTGTCCAGTAGAAGTATTTTGGTTGAAATGATGATGTTCTTTTTCTTCTTCGTGTCACTGACTATATTTTAGATCTTGTTGGCCCAAGATTTCGCTATTTCCACGGCATCGTCGGTGGCATACTTTAACTACATGTTTTGGGACACAGAGGGCAGGATAGGAGGCGGCGCATGGTGATGATGACGGTGAGGTTAGGAGCATTGGACTCGCCACTGGTACTGCCGCATGACCATGTGTGAACGTGGACGAAGCAAAGAGAGTATGTGAGAATCAAGTGGCATTCTGTTGTTTGTTGCGTATTTGAAAATCAAGTAAATTACTAATCCCAGTAGTATTAAGGGTCCTTTTAGCCTGAACATAAATATGTATTTATTTAACCCTTGAACGCCCTCGCAGCTCTGCGGTGTACCTAATACTGTTTGGAGAGCTTAGTTTGTCCAACATGACGAGTCACAACTCTGATGTCATAAAACCCTCCGTTCAAGTGACACTCAAGCAGATTTTATTGACATCGGTGTTACCCCGTGGCCACGAGCTGCACGCTCAAGCGACACGCGTCTTGCGACAGCGACTACGACTGCGGAGAAAACAAATGAAAGAAGTTACATTATAGCCTATAATGTTCCCACTGCTGGGACACAGGCCTTCTCTCTGTGAGAGGGAGTGGGCCGTAATGCACCACGCGGACCTAGCGCGGATTGGTAGATGTGACTTCGAGTTTTCCTCACGATGTTTTCTTTCACCGTTTTGAGAGTAGGGCGAGTGAAAGATACCGAATGCCAAAATTGAACATCGTTGGATCAGTTCACTAATGAATTTATTTTTCACTTTATGTTCAAACGAATGACAAGCAAAAATGAACAAAAACTGAAGCGTCTGCTAACGGCTTTAGACCATGAAACGAATCAACGCGACGCGATTTGGACGTCGAGCGACAGATGGCAATGGCTAACGCGCGCGTGTCGTTTGTCGCAAGTCGCATCGCCCGTGGTCGTGAACGGGGTTCCTAAGTGTACTATTTGTATGAGTGCACTGTTGGGACAATTCAACTCCTGAGTTGCTGACGGGTTTCTTATTGATTTTCGGATTTCGGTCAGTGTCATTATGATATGTATGTCTGACAAGAATAGGGCGAACAAAAACCATAAAGTAGTTTTGGGAAGACACAAAAAATGAGGAATGGGGTTCTTTATTATTATATCTGAATTTGTATTCACCTCACAATGATTGAAACCAGTCTTTCAAGGGTCAAGTTGTTGTTGGCATTTTATTCATAGGGATATTACAAGGAACTAATCTCTGCGGAATCTGTCTCAATTATTTGTTTTTAAAGTTGAAATATAAATATTTAAACCTCGACCTCTTTCGAGGTTCAAAAATGGTGTTTGCAGAATAACACTACTGATTTAATTACTTATTTTTTACGTGAGCTTTGCAATATTATTACAAGAAATTGCCAAAAATTGCTTACCTACTCCAACAGTTAGTACAGTTATTGTTTACCTACTTGCCTGTTTTCTGAGAAACTGAGAAGATTGTCGTACGTAGTTAAAACGTATAATCTAAGTAGGTTCATTATTAATTCGTGGATCAGAAAAGCGAAGCGGGATTTGTGTTGAATGGCGTACGTAACCTCTTCTTTGGTGTAGTAATAAAATTATGATATCCTTCAAAGTTAGATCAGTATTCGTTTGACTGCTATGTTTTACGACACAAACCCGATTCTGAAATAGTTTTACGACAATCAACCGACCAGTTTTTGCACCAATAACAACCCCATTTTTATGTCCACGCAATCACTGTCCATTCTATAGAAATATAAAAAAAACAATATGGTCCATTCCAAGGTTACCAGCAATAAGGCCGCCTATTATACGTTTTGCAGTATTAATTGTATTTTTTTTGTTGTGTATTTTCTGGTGTACAATAAAGTATTGTATATGTCGGAGAATGTATGTCTGTCTCTCGATAACATCAGGCATATTTTAATTACTGTGGTCGTACTATGGGTAGTATTGGTTACAGCACAATAGTAAAACGGTCTGCAGTTCAAATCAGTTTACAATTCACGAACTAGTCACTCACACTATGACACTAGCGAATCACACACTCTAGGAACGGAACGCGAGACAGTTTATAAACACATGTTGTTCGTACGATGTCCAATGTTTCGATGATCCCGAGAGCTCTGCTCACACCGTTCTTGTACCGCTTGTGTTCTTGTTCTTGTAGCTCGCCGTCCACCTCTACCAACTCAGGTTAGACTCTGTCTAGCGCCACGAGATGGCGCTGGCGTTCCGAATAAACGAATAACTCCGACATATACAAATAAATAAATACAAAATTCGCTTCTCCGATGAACTATTAATCGTCAAACAATACACTTATAAACGAAAGCTCTTTAGGCTAACCGCAACACTTCACATGCATAGAAAAGTAAAATGTTTTAATGGCCAAGCGCACAATCAGGATTCCCATCCCTTCTGGCTAGACGTTCCCCGGACTAATTACTTCCACGTATTTACAACAAAGTCATAAAGTGCTGCAACATAAAATACCTAAAAAATATATCCCTGTGCAAAACGATAATAAAGAAATGGCTTTTTACACTCTCCTACGATGAAACAGAAAATATTATTTATACGAAGATAAGCAAACATTATACAGACTAAGTGTGCTCACGTTCAGACTACACCCACCCTCACTCACACTCTCGAACACACCTACACTCTACACTTTGTAAAATTGATTTCATGATAATATAATTGATTAGATTTTTGTTGATTTACCTATATTTTGTTTTGACATTATTACTTATTCATCATCTGCCTAGCCTTTTCCCAACTATGTTGGGGTCGGCTTCCAGTCTAACCGGATGCAGCTGAATACCAGTATTTTACATGGAGCGACTGCCTTTGTTAAAATCAAAATCAAAAGTCGTTTATTCGAATTAGGCTGAGAATCAGCACATTTCGAACGTCAACATTACATATAGTTAGAAAATACTTGATTTTGTTAATAGGTATGCATTAGCATATTTAATTGATCTCACACTGATGATTGTATTTTGTTTTATTTGATTTCACGCTGATGGCAATGTATATGTCGACGCAGCATGGAGGACACGTGACATTCGCTGTGGTATACGTCGGATTAGGCTATTTAAGTGACATTTGACAAGCTGTCATTCTTACGGAGCGTCGCATCACTCGCATCTATGGTAGCGAGGCAGAAAACTCGCGTGGGGCACGAGAGCCGTCGTCGCACCATATTAACGACGTATCGTTTAAATCCGACACAATAATTTAAGTGACGATGGATCACACATATATATTTTAAGTGTTTTATTTTAATTGATTCTAGTTCTACTTCAGTCTGAAAAAGGTCGCAATTCCAATCCCCAAGACACATAACATACTGGCAAATGTCTAGTTTGGGAGTCACCGTCCAATTGTCGTACAATTTGATTATTAATCAATAAATGAGATGACGAGAGAGAGAGAGATGCGGAGATGGCGGGATGAGCTGGACTCCTTTAATAAAGATGGGTCCTTGAAAGCTCTGGACAGAGAGAGGTGAAAGGAGAGTAGAGTGGTCTTAGCCCAGCAGTAGATTTTAATGGCAAATAAAAAAAACAAAAAAGAATTTAAAGCAAATTATTAAGTACATTTAACTTATAGCTCGGTTTACCAACTAACTTCGGTTTGAAAGTTTATAATTATCAGAGCCTAGACTAGTTAGCCTAACTCACTACAAGTACAGCACTGCGATTCTGTAACTATCTCACCATGAAAACTCAGGTGAAGTGAGCGTGGAGTGAGCTGTCATTCCAACTAATGCTTGACACAATGCAATGGGATTGACACTATTGACAGCCCACTCTAAGCTCACTTCACCTAACTTTTCACGGTGTGATTTTTACAGAATCGATCGGCTGGTCATGTTGGATTAAAACCTTTTGCGAAGGCCTACATTCTAGTCACTCTATTCAAAATTAAAACCAAAAGCCCTTTATTCAAATTAGCCTGAATCAGCACTTTTTTAATGTCAAAATTACATAAGGCTGTCCCCAAAAAGCCCGCGCTTCAGCACTTCCTAGTGCTTTAGCTGGGAAGAAGAAGTGGCGCAACGAACTCCCCAGCAGCACAGCGAAGAACTTAATACTTTTAATTAGTTGAGACCCAAAATATATGAACAACTACGACCCAGATTGTTCCGTACATGTCATAATAGACTATTGTTCTCTTTATGTTATATGCTCTCACTCTTGCTCTCACTCATTGAGAAAGAGCGAGGTGAATACAGTTGGGGTGTAAGTTCTAATCTTGTTATTTCATTCAAACTGTTATTAGTTTCAGTTTTAAAGCCTTAATGGTCTAAAAGCTTATCTGTTAGCAAGCTTTGTTATTAACAATGGAACTCCCATTTCGTTGTCTATCTGTAATATGTTATGATAATAAAGCTAAAGACTTGGTCTGTTTGTTAGAACGCGCTAATCTCTGGAACGACCAGTCGGATTTGAAAAATTATTTCTGCATTTGGTAGTAAATAATAACAGCCGCACAGGTCGATCGGTCGGGTTAAGCTACGCTTGCCGCGGTTGGTCTTTGGATGGGTGACCATCTTTACATACCAAGAAAGACCCCTCCGTGCCTCGGAAAGCACGTTAAGCCGTTGGTCCCGGCTGTCATTCGTGGATCTTTGACAGTCGTTACGGGTAGTCAGAAGCTCGAAAGTCTGACAACCAGTATTACCAAGGGGTATCGTATTACCCAGTGACTGGGTTGTGGAGGTCAGATAGGCAGTTGCTCCATGTAAAATACTGGTATTCAGCTGCATCCGGTTAGACTGGAAGCCGACCCCAACATAGTTGAGAAAAGGCTAGGCAGACGATGATGCAGATGATGGTAGGCCAATTCTTGAGGAACGCTATAGGTTATTTACATTGATAAAACCATTAGCAGCCGAGCATAAAGAAATATTAAGAAAAAATGCTAAGCGAGAACGAGTAATAGCGTGGGCGGGCGATGCGATGCGACGGGGTGGGTTGGCAGAACGAAGTCGCGGACAGAAGCTAGTTAATTATGTAGGTAGAGTAGGGGAATTTATTTACTTGATTAATTTACTTATTAAGTAAGTAAATTAGAAAAAATCTGTGTTTATAAATTTTTATTATTACCTATTATTTTTTTTATATTTATTAATTTTTTTTTCTTTGAAAAATAATTGAGTTTCAAGAATTCGCAATGAATGTGCGCAATATGGAAGGAGTGATTAGAGCATGCAATACCGTTATATCGTTACCGCAATTTCGCGCTGATTTTTAGTACCGCAAAAGCGAGATTAGAAATGCGAATTTCGCGGTATTAAAAAGGAACCATGATAGGGAAATCCCCGCTACGAATCGTCACATGTTGGTCGGGCGGACGGGATACATCCTTTGTAGCTTGTGAGCTACCAAGGATGTATCCCGTCCGCCCGACCCATTGCCCGTTGCCCGTGCCACACAGACACAATTAATCTCCCAGGCACAAAGTCATATCCCAGACACAAAGTCACCGCCCAGACACAAAGTCATCTCCCAGATACAGTCACCACCCAGACACAAAGTCATCTCCCTGACACAAAGTCACCACCCAGATACAAGTCATCTCCCATACACAAAGTCGCCAAACAGACACACACAAAGTCATCATTCAGGCACAAAGTCATCTCCCCGACACAAAGTCACCACAAAGACACAAAGTAACCTCCCAGACAAAGTCGCCGCCCAGACACAGTCATCAACTAGGCACAAAGTCGTCTCCTAGGCACAAAGTCGTCTCCTGGGCACAAAGTCGTCTCCTAGGCACAACGTCATCTCCCGGACACAAAGTCACCACCCAGACACAAAGTCATCTCCCAGACACAAAGTCACCACCCAGACACAGTCATCTCCCAGACGCAAGTCATCTCCCAGACACAAAGTCTTCTCCCAGACATTGTCATCAACCAGACACAAAGTAATCTCCTAGGCACAAAGTCATTTCCCAGACACAAAGTCACCATCCAGACACAAAGTCACCGTCCAGACACAAAGTCACCATCCAGACACAAAGTCACCGTCCAGACACAAAGCCATATCCAAGATACAGTCACCACACAGACATAAAGTCATCTCCCAGACACAAAGTCACCACCCAGACACAAAATTATCTCCCAGACACAAAGTCATCACCAAGACACAAAATCATCTCCCAGACAGAAAGTCACCGCCCAGATACAAAGTCAGCTCCCAGAGATAAAGTCATTACCCATAAGCAGTTATCTCTCCGACACAAACTCACCAACCAGACACAAAGTCAACTCCCAGACGCAAAGTCACCAACCAGACATAAAATCATCTCCCGAAGACAAAGTCATCACCCAAGAGCAAAGTCATCTCACAGACACAAAATCATCAACCAAAGTATTCTCCCAGGCACAAATTCATTTCCCAGACACAAAGTCATCACCCAGACACAAAGTCATCTCCCACACACAAAGTCACTGCCCAGACACAAAGTCATCTCCCAGATATAGTCACCACACAGACATAGTAATCTACCAGGCACAAAGTCATTTCCCAGACACTAAGTCACCACCCAGACACAAAGTCATTTCCCAGACACAAAGTCACCATCTAGACACAAAGTCACCAACCAGACTCATAGTCACCATCCAGACGCAGTCACCACACAGACACAAAGTCATCTCCCAGACACTGACATCAACCAGACACAAAGTAATCACCAAGGCACAAAGTCATTTCCCGAAGACAAAGTCATCACCCAAGAGCAAAGTCATCTCACAGACACAAAATCATCAACCAAAGTATTCTCCCAGGCACAAATTCATTTCCCAGACACAAAGTCATCACCCAGACACAAAGTCATCTCCCACACACAAAGTCACTGCCCAGACACAAAGTCATCTCCCAGATATAGTCACCACACAGACATAGTAATCTACCAGGCACAAAGTCATTTCCCAGACACTAAGTCACCACCCAGACACAAAGTCATTTCCCAGACACAAAGTCACCATCTAGACACAAAGTCACCAACCAGACTCATAGTCACCATCCAGACGCAGTCACCACACAGACACAAAGTCATCTCCCAGACACTGACATCAACCAGACACAAAGTAATCACCAAGGCACAAAGTCATTTCCCAGACACAAAGTCACCACCTAGACACAAAGTCATCTCACAGACACAAAGTCATCAACCAAAGTATTCTCCCAGGCACAAATTCATTTCCCAGACACAAAGTCACCACCCAGACACAAAGTCATCTCCCAAACACAAAGTCACTGCCCGGACACAAAGTCACCATTCAGACACAAAGTCACCACACAGACACAAAGTCACCAACCAGACACAAGTCATTCCCAGACAAAGTAACCACCCAGACACAAAGTATTTTCCCAGGCACAAAGTCATCTCCTAGGCACAAAGTCATCTCCTGGACACAAAGTCACCACCCAGACACAAAGTCATCTCCCAGATGCAAGTCATCTCCCAGACAAAGTCATCTCCCAGACACTGTCATCAACCAGACACAAAGCAATCTCCAAGGCACAAAATCATTTCCCAGACACAATGTCACCACCTAGACACAAAGTCACCGTCCAGACACTAAGTCACCAACCAGACACAAAGTCAACTCCCAGACGCAAAGTCACCAACCAGACATAAAATGATCTCCCGAAGACAAAATCATCACCCAAAAGCAAAGTCATCTCACAGACACAAAGTCATCAACCAAAGTATTCTCCCAGGCACAAAATCATCTCCCAGACAGAAAGTCACCGCCCAGATACAAGTCAGTTCGCAGAACAAGTCAGCTCCCAGAGATAAAGTCATTACCCATAAGCACTTATCTCTCTGACACAAACTCACCAACCAGACATAAAGTCAACTCTCCGACACAAACTCACCAACCAGACACAAAGTCAACTCCCAGACGCAAAGTCACCAACCATACATAAAATCATCTCCCGAAGACAAAGTCATCACCCAAAAGCAAAGTCACCATCTAGACACAAAGTCAACACACAGACACAAAGTCACCAACCAGACACAAAGTCATTTCCCAGACATAAAGTAAACACTCAGACACAAAGTCATCACCCAGACATAGTCATCAACCAGACAAAAAGTAATTTCCCAGGCACAAACTCATCTCCTAGGCACAAAGTCATCTCCTGGACACAAAGTCACCACCCAGACACAAAGTCATCTCCCAGATGCAAGTCATCTTCCAGACACAAAGTCATCTCCCAGACACTGTCATCAACCAGACACAAAGTAATCTCCCAGACACTGTCATCAACCAGACACAAAGTAATCCCCAAGGCACAAAGTCATTTCCCAGACACAAAGTCACTGCCTGGACACAAAGTCACTATCCAGACACTAAGTCACCACACAGACACAAAGTCACCAACCAGACACAAAGTCATCAACCAAAGTATTCTACCAGGCACAAAATCATCTCCCAGACAGAAAGTCACCGCCCAGATACAAAGTCAGCTCCCAGAGATAAAGTCATTACCCATAAGCACTTATCTCTCCGACACAAACTTTCCAACCAGACACAAAGTCAACTCTCCGACACAAACTCACCAACCAGACACAAAGTCAACTCCCAGACGCAAAGTCACCAACCAGACACAAAGTCATCTACCAGACACAAAGTCACCAACCAGACACAAAGTCACCATCCAGACACAAAGTCACTATACAGACACAAAGTCAGCTCCCAGATACAGTCACCACACAGACAAAGTAATCTACCAGGCACAAAGTCATTTCCCAGACACTAAGTCACCACCCAGACACAAAGTCATTTCCCAGATACAAAGTCACCATCCAGACACAAAGTCACCAACCAGACGCAAAGTCACCATCCAGACACAAAGTCACCACACATACACAAAGTCATCTCCCAGATACAGTCACCACACAGACAAAGTAATCTCCCAGGCACAGTCATTTCCCAGACACAAAGTCTCCACACAGACACAAAGTCACCAACCAGACAAAGTCAGCTCCCAGATACAGTCACCACACAGACAAAGTCACCACACAGACAAAGTAATCTCCCAGGCACAGTCATTTCCCAGACACAAAGTCTCCACACAGACACAAAGTCACCAACCAGACATAAAGTCAGCTCTCAGATACAGTCACCACACAGACAAAGTCACCACACAGGCAAAGTAATCTACCAGGCACAAAGACATTTCCCAGACACAAAGTCACCACCTAGACACAAAGTCATCTCCCAGACACAGTCACCAACCAGACACAAAGTCACCAACCAGACGCAAAGTCACCATCCAGACACAAAGTCACCACACATACACAAAGTCATCTCCCAGATACAGTCACCACACAGACAAAGTAATCTCCCAGGCACAGTCATTTCCCAGACACAAAGTCTCCACACAGACACAAAGTCATCTCCCAGATACAGTCACCACACAGAGAAAGTAATCTCCCAGGCACAGTCATTTCCCAGACACAAAGTCTCCACACAAACACAAAGTCACCAACCAGACACTAAGTCACCAACCAGACACAAAGTCAGCTCCCAGATACAGTACCACACTGACAAAGTAATTTACCAGGAACAAAGTCATTTCCCAGGCACTAAGTCACCACCCAGACACAAAGTCATTTCCCAGACACGTTACCAACCAGACGCAAAGTCACCGTCCAGACACAAAGTCACCAACCAGACACTAAGTCACCAACCAGACACAAAGTCATCTCCCAGATACAGTCACCACACAGACAAAGTAATCTACCAGGCACAAAGTCATTTCCCAGGCACAAAGTCACCAACCAGACACTAAATCACCAACCAGACACAAAGTCATCTCCCAGATACAGTCACCACACAGACAAAATAATCTACCAGGCACAAAGTCATTTCCCAGGCACAAAGTCACCACCCAGACACAAAGTCATTTCCCAGACACGTCACCAACCAGACGCAAAGTCACCATCCAGACACAAAGTCACCACATAGACACAAAGTCATCTCCCAGATACAGTCACCACACAGACAAAGTAATCCCCAGGCACAGTCATTTCCCAGACACAAAGTCTCCACACAGACACAAAGTCACTAACCAGACACTAAGTCACCAACCAGACACAAAGTCAGCTCCCAGATACAGTCACCACACAGACAAAGTCACCACACAGACAAAGTAATCTACCAGGCACAAAGTCATTTCCCAGGCACTAAGTCACCACCCAGACACAAAGTCATTTCCCAGACACAAAGTCATCACCTGGACACAAAGTCACCACCCAGATGCAAGTCATCTACCAGACACAAAGTCATCTCCCAGACACTCATCAACCAGACACATAGTAATCTCCAAGGCACAAAGTCATTTCCAAGACACAAAGTCACCACCTAGACACAAAGTCATCTCCCAGACACAAAGTCACCAACCAGACACAAAGTCACCATCCAGACACAAAGTCACCATACAGACACAAAATCATTTCCCAGACACTAAGTCACCACCCAGACACACAGTCATTTCCCAGACACAATGTCACCATCCAGACACAAAGTCACCACACAGACACTATGTCGTGTCCCAGATACATTCACCACACAGACAAAGTAATCTCCAAGGCACAGTCATTTCCCAGACACGAAGTCTCCACACAGACACAAAGTCACCAACCAGACACTAAGTCACCAACCAGACACAAAGTCATTTCCCAGACACAAAGTCACCATCCGGACGCAAAGTCACCACCTAGATACAAAGTCATCTCCCACACACAAAGTCACCAACCAGACACAAAGTCACCATCCAGACACAAAGTCACCATACAGACACAAAGTCAGTTCCCAGATACAGTCGCCACACAGACAAAGTAATCTACCAGGCACAAAGTCATTTCCCAGACACTAAGTCACCACCCAGACATATAGTCATTTCCCAGACACAAAGTCACCATCCAGACACAAAGTCACCACACAGACACTATGTCATGTCCCAGATACAGTCACCACACAGACAAAGTAATCTCCAAGGCACAGTCATTTCCCAGACACAAAGTCTCCACACAGACACAAAGTCACCAACCAGACACTAAGTCACCAACCAGACACAAAGTCATTTCGCAGACACAAAGTCACCATCCAGACGCAAAGTCACCACACGGGCGCAAAGTCATCTCCCAGACACAAAGTCACCGCCCAGACAAAGTAATCTACCAGGCACAAAGTCATTTCCCAGACACTAAGTCACCACCCAGACACAAAGTCATTTCCCAGACACAAAGTCACCATCCAGACACAATGTCACCACGCAGACACAAAGTCATCTCCCAGATACAGTCACCGCCCAGACACAAAGTCACCAAACAGGAGTCAGTCGAATTATACTTATGGTAGTTTTATTTTAACCCCCATTTAACGAGTTACTAATGTCGCAATTTCGCAAATTTTGCGGTATTACATGTCCGATACCGCAATATCGCGGTATTTAATATCTACTGCGGTATTGCATGCTCTAGGAGTGATGGGGCTATGGAGTAATGCTGCACTTGCACGCTGCGTGAGCGTACCGACCGTGATCCATCGCCACTCGTTCGATGTCCACCGCGCACAGGATGGATGGAAAGCAGCACATGAGGTGATTTTTCGCTCCGTGCGTTGGTGTAATTGCCGTATGGAGTTCCAGTGTGAGGATAAATAAATAATAATAATAATAAGCAAATTGACAAAACCTCATTTAACCCAAGCAATGGACTACCAAAGAATTAATGTTGTGAAATGATTAAATACGGTCAATTTAAAGTTGGTAGACTATTTGCTACACTATTAATTCCCATGACTTCACTTTATTGTAAACCACATAATACAAGATAGAACAAAAATTTGTCATGAAATCATGAAGAATAGGGAGCTATTCTTCATGATTTCATGACAAACTTTTCGAACTTAGGCCTCCGCCTAAGTTCGAAATTAGGAAGTCAAACCCAAAATAAACTGTAGGCAAAACCCCAACAAAATAAATAAAAGAAAAAAAAAACCGCTTGAAAAACTCTCTACTTAGATTTTTTCATTCTTCGTAAAAAATTTGAAGTAAATCAGTTGAATAAAGTATTTCCTTGTATCCCACGCCAAGGAATGCGGAACAATGGTACTACTTAGTTAACTTTGTACTAAACATTCTTTAGGGAACTGTTCATGCAGGAATGTTCTTTCACTGATCGATTGAGTTTTATAGCTTCTACATTTTGAATTGTTTGCAGCCCCGTTTTAATTGGATCAATGTTCGGTAACAATGTTGCCAGCAACATTTGATGTTGCAAGAGTAAGCTCTTTTCATGGGTCTTATGGCTATTGAGCGCAAATAATTCCTTATTTACGGTGCCCGAGTGTTAATGATTTTTATTTTGTAAGTAGGTTTGTACACACGGCTACACGTCAAGCTATACAAAACCAGTTGGTCTTGGCCTCACTTTGTATGATATTTTCTCACAATGAACGATCAGCCAATACTGGTTTTGCATAGCTTGATGTGTAGCCGTGTGTACAAACACTTTTACACGTCAATCATATTTTAAAACTAGATGAGGTCGGCGTTTCCTATCTGACTAGTCTGAGAAGAAAGGCCAAAACCAACTCAGAGGTCACAGTCTATATTAAAGTCCAGACATAATCTTGGCCAGACGTTCACCTATTTAGGTTTAATTAACTCCGAACTGACTAACAATTGGCAAAAGTCGTGTTAGTAGCAAAGGTCCTAATTAAAAAGCTCTTTCCATTGGTGTATACCTCATGGCTATTGGGCGCCAAGAATTCCTTAACTACGGTACCCAACTTGTCACCTATTTAGTTCATTAACTCCGGACTGACTAACAAATGACAAAAGTCGTGTTAGTAGCGAAGGTTCTACTTAAATTCTTTCAATTGGTATTTTGGCTATTGGGGATATTAGGATTATTTTTAATTTTTTTAATTTAGGATTTTATTTTTCTTGAAGGTGAGGTTTACAGTATCTTCTATATATATTTTATAAGATTCGTTTTTTTTTTCATATGAAGCAATGGATTATGAATTTTCTTCAAAATCCTTTGGATTAATAAATTGTGACTAAGTAAATGCGTTACGCGATTGGGAAATCTGTATCACGATTTACGATCACCTGTCACTCCTTTGATCTTACGCGTATTAAACACCAAGCTATTAATTGAAATTCAGTAAATACGTATAGGTAAGTACGTAAAAGTTATTTCACATTTGACTCCCACAAATACTAAATAATTTTCTTCATTTCACCGTCGACCCAGTTACCGAAATTCGATAGCATTCCTCTATTGGTATTCCACAAGTATTTGCGAACCGATAACTATTTACCATTATTGTTAAGGCGAGGTTCTGTTCGGGTGTGCGACAATAGTAGTATGTGGTAACTGGGAATTATTATTATCGGATAATAATAATTCTGTAAACCACTTATTAAAGGATCCTCTGTAACGTTGTGAAGTTCTAAATGTGGTTAGAACATTAATGTTATTATCCTCGTGGCTGTTTTGGAGTGAGAAAGTCTGAGTTGTTATTATTAGCCTAATAATACAAGGACTTGTATTTAAGGAAAAATCACCTACAACCTGCCTCTTAGGTTTCGTGCCCAGAAGTTGGATGGCAATAATAATAATATTTTTTCATAAAAGAAGAAACACATTGCACAGTGCACTGTATACACTGTAAGTAGATTATAAATTCAACATTTGTCACATTATAAGCACAATTTTGTAGACTCTATCCCTTAAACTAGGTCTTGCTTGTATCTTAAGAGATAGGGTTCAGCCATATCGGTACAGATGCTGTTTCTTTTTCCAATAAATTAAAGATATAAAATAAAACCCAACTACGACCAAAACCATCCACTGCAAAAAAACCCGCGGAACAAGCATGACGCTTCCAAAGTTACCTCGCTTGCCAAAATTCGATTAGTAGTTTAGGTGTTATTAGTGAACAATGCATACATACGTAGCCTATTAAAATCTTAGCCATCCTTTGGCTTTACCGTAGTCGGGTAAAAATTTGGTCTCAACTCGATCAATCGAAAAGTTGGCAAGAACTTAACATAGCTTTGCGCAAAAATTAGCCAAGATAAAAAATAGTTCCATATTCCACTCTAATGAAAATGAAAGAATAATCCTTACAATTACCTGCTTATTTAGTTGCAACTTACCAACTAACGAGGTCCTTACTAAATACGCAGAAACCAATAAAATACCACTAATAGGCCAGACAAGCCTACTTACTTAATATAAGTTATAAGTTTAATTACGACCCAAGTTAGAAGTGCCATCGGCAAAATTCGTCAAACACGATTACATTTCAGGCAGGAATTTGCCAGTGTCAATAACGTTTCATTAGTCGTGACTTCGTGAGTGGAGCGAAAATAAACGATTGTTAAAAAATAGTTTTAGTCGTTAGAGTAGGTAGGTCAATGTAACCTTTGAGTTGTGTCCTACTACTCATTTGACCTTTTAGTTCGCGTGTTGCCGGCGCCTGAAGTAAGTAAACAAGGAATGTTAAAGGTTTTATAAAGTTGCGTTTTAACAACTTTATAAAACCTTTTCTTAAAACGTTTTGTTATTTTTGTTTCTTTCGATTCTTTTTCATTCATTTCCTATTTAATAATCGTCATGATGGATTACGACTAATATTGACTTGATAACTTAACTTGATAAACATAACACCACACCAGCAGTGCGATTCTGTAACCATCTCAAAACTGTGAAAACTTAGGTGAAGTGAACGTGGAGTGAGCTGTCATTACAAATTAAATGCTAGGGATTGACACTATTGACAGCTCACTCTAAGCTCACTTCACCTAACTTTTCACGGTCAGATTTTTACAGAATCGATCGGCTGTTATCCCTGAAGGGTAAGGCAGAGGTGCACCTATGGTACACACGGCTACACATCAAGCTATGCAAAACCAGTATTGGCTGACCGCCATTGTGAGAAACTATCATACAAAGTGAGGCCAAGACAAACTGGTTTTGTATAGCTTGATGTGTAGCCGTGTGTACAGTCACGAGCAAAAGTATGTATACACTCGGCTGTTTTCAAAAGCGATTTACTCATTTATTTTGGAATGAAATTTTATGTTGTTACAAACATAGCATTTTCGAACCCGTAGGTTTATGTAATGTGGCATATTTCAACGTTGCATTCGTTATTTCACGATAAAATCTAAATTGAAAGTTGCCAAGTGTTGACAGATTGGTGCTCGTGACTGTACTTACGACACGCATATTTCGCCAGTTATGGGCGAGACTATTGCCATCAACCAGGCACTATTAATCTGGATTCCGGGTTTCTACTGAGAATTTCCAATTAAGATGGAATATTGAGTAGATTTAAACAAAATAGTCTTTGTTTAAATCTACTCAATATTCCATCGAGCGTAACAAAAAAATATTAGAATATTAATCTGAATGAAAGAAAAACTGCTTCATTAATTCAACTGAACTCTGAAATTTAATTTGCTAGATCAAAATGACAGCTGCGATCGACCTTTTTTTGCCTTCTTGACAGTATTAATTACGCAGCTGTCATTTTAGTTTAGTAAATTAAAAATCAGAGTGTATATGCATTGCTGTCAATGGATTTCACGTTCAAAAACGCTAGCAGAACTTAGGTATTTTCTAGATAAGACTTCTTTACCTGGAGAAAAGGTTACTCCCTGTAGAACACGTGAAGAGATGATCTCTGTTGTGGTCAGCACTCAGTGAGGTCAGCAGTAGTAGTAGAGCTCTATATAAAGCAGGCAGCATATTTTCCGCAACACAAAGTCATTTTGCGTATCTTTTGTTTTCTAACAACGCTTGAGGGTTCGTTCACAGCCTCGGGCAATGCGACTTGCGACTCAACTTGCGTCAATAGACACACGCGCGGTGTTTCCGTCCGTCGCTCCGCAAGTCGAGTCGCGGTGACTCGTGGCATGCTCTAAACAACTTCTTTCATTTGTTTTTCCGCAGTCACTGTCGCAACACGGGTGTTGCTTGAGCGTGTGGCTCGTGACCGCGGGGTAAGGCCAGGTCATTGGTCAGTCGTAAACCTTACAATAGAATATTGACCTAATAATTAGTGTTATCTTGGTTTTTAATTAAGGCAATTGTTTTAGCATGACGTCAGTCAGTTACTGCTGACCTGTAATTACCCCATTTCAGGGCAAATACCTCTTCTTCTTCTTATAAGGAGGAGGATCGAGCATTTATCACTACGCTTGCTCAATGTAGGTAATAATAATAATAATATTAGCCGAGAAAGATAAACAAATCAAGTATCTTGACTTGGCTCGCGAGGTTGTTGACATGTGGGATGTGGACTCAGCGATCATTGTGCCGATAGTCATGACAGCCAATGGCTTAATAGCCAAGAGCCTCGACCAACACCTGAGGAGGCTCTCGTTAGGCAGCTGGATCAAGGGCTTGATTCAGAAAGCGGTACTTCTGGACACGGCTCGCATTGTCAGGAGGTTCCTCTCTCTGGAGCCCTGACCACCGGTAGCTTGGACCCTGTTCCCGATACCGGTGGGCTACTATTTTTTATATTTTTAAATGTTTTTATACTTTTTATATTCTAATATTTAAAAATATAATTGATATGTTTAATTTTAAATAAAGGAGATAATAATAATAATAATAACATTTTATTTCAGGTATTTAACCCATAGCAATTACAATAAAGTTAATTAAAATTAATACACACAATAAAATCAACACAAAAATACAAAAAAAAATCAACATAAAAATCTTCAAAAATATCAAAACAAAATTAAAATCAAAATAATTCAACGATTTGCGACTTTTCAACATTAAGTTTGGCATAACTTTACGGCGGGTTTATTCATCAGCATTCCATCAGCAGCCTGCGGCCTGTGTCTCAGGAGTGGGAACGTTATAGGCTGATTATGTTATGTTGAGGCAAGGCACACGGGTTTTGCTTCAAAGAATCATTAAAAAAATTTGACACATTATTATTTTGTTAAGAAACCAATACACACTGAATCTTGATTACAATCCATGATCAAGAAAAATTATCTAGATATGCAACCCTAAAGTTTGGGTTCCTTAGGAAAGCGGTTCCGTCATATTACAATCAAATAGCCTTCATGAAAATCTGTCATTTTCTTTTTTATTAAATCTTATAACGCGGATCTATTTGTAACCGCTGCCGCCACAATCCACGCGCTTCTGGCGGAAACGCCTCTCGTTCCCACCCGGCCAATGAGAGCAAGTGGAAGCTTCTAGAACATTATAGAAGCTTCCTTTAAAAACATACGACGCGCGCCCCTTTTTGACAAGTGTATTATATTTCACGAAACTTTATCTTCGCCCCAAACCCTATTGTTTAATACAGGGTGTTATTGACAGCCCTCCACAAAAACACAGGATTGATTCAGCTCCTTATTCTGAATCATAAGTATCCCACTGGAAATTTATGCAGGAAAAAAAAAAAAATGCAGTTTTTTCTGCTGATATTCCTTTATTTCAATGTAAAATTACGTTCTCTGTATGCAACACTCCATTTATGTAAATAAAACAGCTGAAAACAGCCTCGCTCAAGCTCGCTGCGCTGCCGTCCGCTAAGTGCGTTTTGCCACGGTAACGATACGTTGCGTGTGAGGTAATAAAACAAATCTGGTTTTTTGGATTCCCTTAATGTTCCTGAAAGAATTACATGTACCGGTCATCTTAATATGATGTACTGAAGCCACGCTATCAGTTTGCGGAGGGCTGTCAATAACACCCTGTATATCATTGTGTGTATGTTAAAATCTGTTTAATAATAATGTCAAAAACTCTCAGTATTTGGACAACCGTTATTGTGTGACCATTTAAATCTGCGTCTTCATCATTGATTTTGACCACAAGATCGAGATTGAATGAAAGAAAATGTATTTATTGTAACTCGCACAGGAATAACACAAACTTACTAAGCAAACTCATAAAACTAAAAAACACGAAAGTAAAATGAAAATACAAACAAAAAGTCCTGTACAAGGCCAAAAGATAAGGCTCCTATCTCAGCATAATGCTGCGACATGACAGGATTGCACGACGACGACGATTGCATTGCTGACATCTGTCGGCAAAAGAATTGAAGAAGCGAAAGAATTGCTTTTCCTTCATCAAATACGACGTAGGTATTCTAGATATACCTAAACATGAAAAACAAAAATATCAAACAGCATGTTTGCTGATAATTAATTGCTTTTCAAATATAGAACATAAGGGAATGTTGTATGTTTGAAAAGCGACGAATTATTAACCACATCTGCACACTCAAATATCAATTTTGTTTTTATATATATATTTTTCACCGATGACTGTTTATTTTCAATGTCCATTTATTTTCAGTGCCTCTGTGCACGTTTGAAAATGTATATTTCAATTGAAATGTTATCTGTTGAAAAATGGAGAGCCCTTGATTTTTTTCTGAAAATGTATCTATTAATTTATTTCATTTGGAATAACATGACGACCTTTTTGCTTTCGAAATGTATTTCGATATTATATTGTATATTTTGGAGTGTATGTTTTTTAACAATCTAGACTACTTTAGATCCTGAAACAAAAGGTATGTTCTTCAATAGAGACATAAACTAAACAAATAACTAGTGAACAATACACAATTTATTAAGAAGGTACTAACCTACACAAAAGATTTGATATCAAAAGATCACAATAAAACCAGGTAAATAATTTTAATATAATTTATTTTCTGACTAGAAATCCTTAATTATACCAAATACCAGCTTTGGCCTCATCCCTCCAAGGGTGCCTATGACAAGCCGTCAGAAACATTAAGATCATAGAAAATATTATTTACAATAATGGATGAAAACTAACATTGCTTCTCTTACATTAAATATTAACTAAGTATTTGAATTTACATTACATAGATTATTTTGATAAGCTCTTATATATTGCGTAGAGATCGACCTTGAAAGAAAACATTTTGATACACGTATACTTGTACAAACATTGGTTCGTGTGAGCCAATGATTGTGCCAATAAACAATTAATTTATCCATCCATCCCCGACATTTATCTTATTTAGTAGATGGCCCAAACGTTGGCTTTCCACGAAATAAGATGTAGGAACTATATTCTACAGGTTGAAATGAAAATTTCTTATAAATGCTTATTACTTCTATTTTTGACAGACTATACGTAACAGTGACTTTATAATGACTATTTATAATAATTGCGGTCTCAGCCAAAATTAAATACCTACCTAATGGAATATTATGTTTATGACGTCATTATGTTGAAAGCTATCTACATTATCTGTGGCAAATCGATCGAACGTTAGTAATTATTGCAGAGTTAATAATACTAACGACTAATTACAGATTATTATATTACAGTTCCCTAATTAACGATAAAATTGAGTGAGTACCTACATTCTATTTTGCAACCAGATTTAATCCAGATTTAGAAATTTACACATTTATCTAAAATTAATATCTAATTCCTGATATACATAGCGCGATGCCAGCGTAACTTATAATAACTTATCTAATAATTTATTAGCACATTATTCCTGATAGCTTAGCGACTAATAAAACTTGTATAGATAATAATGACGGATTATTTTTAATAAATTATTCCTAGTAGGTACAGACGCCAGCACATCAAGCTACTACAATCTGTCAAAATTCTTTCAATAGATTTTCAACTTTATCGCTAAGTTTGATTGGGAAAATTTGACAGTTTCGGGCAGACCTGCACCGCCAGTGCAGGTCTGCCCGAAACTGTCTGTACATTAACTTAATAGGTATTTAAGTGACCGTAGTGTGTTAAATATGATTTTCTGTATACTTACCGTAACCATCACTAAGTACATTTAGCGCTAAACGAATTTATTTAAAACATCATTCTGTCAATATCAAGCAATTTGACAGGGATGCAATTGTGTTAAAATACGGTTAACGGTGAATACATTCAAAACCGCTTGCACCACTTAACACTAAATACATTTAGAGCTAAACGTATTTAAAACAACTTTCTCACTCTGTCATCTTCAAGAGATTGACAGAAATTGAACGATATTTTAAATACGTTTAGCGCTAAATACATTCAATGATTTGTGGTGTGAGCGTGCCTTAGTGTTTTAATGATGCAAATGGACCTTTAAATTTCCGCAAAAATAAAATTTTGTATTCTTTAAAAGCTCCGTCAACTTTCTATTTACATTGTAGATAACTAACTACCGCAGCACAACATCAAACAGTACATGAAATATACATCTGTTTTTTCAAGCACAATTTTTTTATGCAATGCCTGTCTGCAGTATTTTAGAATGGCCCGGCCACTCTGGCCAAATATTGCAAGTATTGATGCAACATTTTTTATGTTTCGACAGACGATCGCTACAATATTGATAACATAGCCATATTACGTATTGCTGTTTCACTTTATTGCATATGCACATCTCTTTCTGGTGTCGCTTGACTTTTACCAACCGAAGGACGATAAGATCCAATGTTGTTTTCATTTCATTCGGTATCATAACTCAATGTTGACCCAGTTGTAGCTCTTCAGAAAAGTGAAGTAAAGCAAAGAATACAAGACTACCGGCCATACTCTGTGACAGTAATGTTGCCGTGATGGCCGGGTACATGAAAATAATAGCAGCCACGTACTGTCGTAAAAGTATGGCCCATCTAGAATCCTCTTGCGAATGCCGCCTTAAGTACTATGTATGACATCGATTTAGACCCGCTCGCATTATAAATCACTTAATACGTTTAGCGCTAAACGAATTTAAATCATCGTTCTGTTTCTGTCTATCGTTTGAAGATACCCGATCCCCGTCCCCGATACAAGTCTACGATCTAAGCACGAAATCCGTAGTTACGGGCGTTTACTACTCCGTATCACCTACGGACATAAGATTAGTTTGGGGCACGAACTAAGAATGAAAGACAACACTACTTGACAGTTGTTCATACTCCTGATGTGTTTTTACTCTTTCGAACTAATCGTTAATTAAATGGAAGTTGGGGTAATTTCGAAGGACCGAACTACTTTCGGACGGGTTCTTATCGTAGACGGACTTAGAGGGTGTCCCCCAGAGACGGGGACATGTTTTAAATATATTTAGCGCTAAACGCATTTAGTGATTTGTGATGCAAGTGAGCCCTATACGTAAAATATTATATACACTATATGTAACGATAAATTAATTTAACGTGATATGTTCTAAGATATAATACTGCCATTCATGACTATTATATACATTTGTACCTAACTAATAAAGTTCATTAGCGCTTTTCCCCATTTAGTATTACTTTATCGTAATACTGCTTAAATGTATAATTTCAGTGGAAGGGAAAGTACTAAAATAGGTCGACTTTGATAGACGCTTTTGGGTTTTTCGATTCTGTAGTTAATAATAGAGAGTGTTAGCATATTTTTGAGCCTAACATTTCTATAGATGATTTTGAAAAAGCTGTTAATCTTTGAAAGACCTTTACATGAACATGAATGAATGGAAACTGTATTGAGTTTTAGTGAGGTAGAGCCCAAAGGATAATAAGTACTTACGTCCACATTTTAGATTAAGTGCAAACGTAAGAATCTATGTAGTTCCAGAGTATTAGTAAATTTCTAGATGTATTTAAATG
Source organism: Apamea sordens (assembly GCA_945859715.1). Classification (NCBI taxonomy): domain Eukaryota; kingdom Metazoa; phylum Arthropoda; class Insecta; order Lepidoptera; family Noctuidae; genus Apamea; species Apamea sordens. The sequence goes on along the minus strand of OX244006.1, from coordinate 9,515,988 downwards.
TCATAATCTGCCATTTTTTTACATCATGTAGCATATACCTATTCAGTTTTAAGTCAAGCGGGATTCCCAGCGATATTAACTTAAGCCTCCTCAATTGATTTAGTGCATATCAATAAGGTGTCCTATTTCCTTTTTATTTGAGATTTCCCCAAAAACGTATTACCTCAAAGCCGGCCAATATAAAAATATTACAATGAAGCCATTTAACAAAAAAAAAAAAAAAAAATTGTAAATAATTTTAGTTTTAGGATATAATTTTGTTATTTATAGTGTTATCTTGTATGTACATTGCATGCGTTATACATGTTGTTGAGAAGGCATTTTTTCGTATACCTATATGAGAATGAGGCTACAATCTTTAAGTCGAATGTGATCGCGAAAGGTCACACAAAACGTTCTTTGTAATTTTATTTTGTTTATTAATGAAATCATCATCATCATTCTCCTGCCCAATATTGTTATCCCAATTTATTTGGGGTCGGCGCAACATGTCTTTTTCTTCCATACTCCTCTATTAGTCGTCATCTCGGTAGTCACCCCATTTCTAACCATATCATCATTCACACAGTCCATCCCTATACCTATGGTCTTCCCCTACTATTATAGCTATTGACATTCATACTCAAAACTTTCCTCACGACAGGAGTACCATGACAACCGCTTTCCACACAACGTTTCAGTTACCGTTGCCACTTTCAGACTGTTTATTATTAAAATATTTTATTACATTCTCTGATATTTATTTCTTCCTACTGTTAATTTTGGAACTAAGGGCCATAGAAACATTTTTTATTAACAAATATTCCAATACAAAACGAAATTAAATTTCAATGAAATTAAATTTTATGTTGAAATGGAATTATTAATTTGACGAGGCAACTGAAATAAGAAGAGAGATATTAATGTTACTTCTTTTAATGAAAAGTTAAATAATGATTTTAATATTTGTAGACAGTTAAAGATTGTGGCAAAATAAATATCATCATAATAATAATAATATCCCTGGACATTTCATCATTATCTGACGACGAAAAGTGACCATTATTTAAAAAAGAAAACTAATACAAAATATTCCAGTTCTAATGACTTAAATCCATTTTGGTAAAATTGTTTAAAATCTACGGTTTGTCGTAGGTACAGACGCCAGCACATCAAGCTACTACAATCTGTCAAATTTCTTTAATAGATTTTCAACTTTATCACCAAAACATTAAGGTTCAAGGTTGATTGGGAAAATTTGACAGTTTCGGGTAGCTTGACCTGCTGGCGTCTGTACGATTAGATTTTCAGCGACACACAGCAATAACGTCGCATTCGATCAAATTAATATCCGGTTTTCAGCAGCATCCGGTTAGACCCCAAACATAGTTGGGAACAGACTGGGCAGAACAAGATGATGATGCAATTTAGTGCGATTTTAATTGGCAGCAAATTCATTGTTTGGTAAATGTTTGGAAAATGTCTCTTTGTAATATTTTCATACAAAAAACTGAAAAATGTTCGGTGAATTTATTTACACAGTGCGAGGTTGACTATGAAAAATGATTTAAATAAAGTGCTTGAGAAATTATAGTTTTTTTTAAAGAGATCTACTTAAAATTTCTAAGCTCTAACTTAGGTGGTTTTTAACCGACTTCATCTATTTTAATATATTTTTGTATCTGTAAACCTATTTAGTTAATTTTAATAAATAAATAATCTTTCTCTGTTTATTTAAAAATGAACGATGACTAAAAATGTCCATGATATTTTATACCTAATGAATAATTATTATATACCTTAAATACATAATGAAGTTAACTTAAGGCTCATTTTTCAATGACAGATAATTTTTATTCGTAGAATAAAATTGACGACTGACAGATTTTGTATGGAAGAACTGTCAACATTTTTTAATTATTCTTCACATAAAATTATCTGAGTTAGAAAAATCAGCTCATAGGCGATTAGCAAAAATAAAAGCACTGACTGCTCTACAATTCAAATATGTAGATACAACTGAAGTTCTTAAAATAAAATAAATTGTCTCAGCGATTCACTGAAAACATGTAATGTAAAAAAATCTTCATCAACTTTAGGATTTTTTAAATTTATAATTCGGAACACAACTTGATTTTTAAAACAAGGTAGTGTCTACCTGCCTACAAGTAATATTTTAATTATAATTTAAGTTAATATTATTATTCTGTATAGTTTCCTAACAATATATTTTACAAAACATTTTTACACTAACATTTATTTACAGAAGTATCACAGGAATTTGTAAATGAATAAATATATTATGTAACCGGTGGTTTATGTCTTGTTTTGATAAGCTTGACTAGACAAGTGGAGTATTTATTTATCTAAGGACTAGTTTTTCAGTAGCCAAATATTTTTTATCTGACGAATAAATATGACAGTTTGACTTATTTTATACGCAAAATCTGTCAATCCCCATATTTTTACCTCAGACAAAAGTTATCTGAATTATGAAAAATCTACCCTAAAAAAACAAAAACAATTTTAGGGCAGATTTCTAGATTTCACTCACTATTTGCTCTTAGTTATAAACGAAGTAATGATTCACATTACAGTATTAAGAAATAAACATTGTGTTGTTTTTGTGTCAAATTGCAATCTATGGTTTGTTTTAGATTTTTTACGGAAGGTTAGTACCAACAGGATGGCAGGGCATGGAACAACTAACACATTTCGTAGGTTGAAATGATTTTGAATTTTATTTTTATACGTTTAGCACACACATTCCTATGGCTTTGGCAACCCGAGGGATCCCTTGGTATGCCAATGAATACTTTGCTGTGTTATGTCGTGCCGGCCTGTTAGTACCACCGGCCTTTATAAAAAATATTTGAAACCAAAAGTAGCAATTTCTTTAATTTCACTCCTACAACGGAACAAAAAGAAACAAAGAAAATAATGTGCTCTGATTTAATTATTCAAATGTATTTTTCTTCCACGAAGTTAATGAAATTGTACACTGCGTAGATAGCGTCTCTTTTATAATACAAACGAATTAAGAAAGTAATGAGGGAATGCTTTGTTAGAAAATCTTAATACTTGGTACGTACTACTTAGAAGGTACATGTCCAGTTTGAATGAGGGGAAAACCTACAAAGGACTTTTAAATTCATCTATGGAGAATAATTATTTCTTACGATAATTTGAATTTTTGTTATTAATTTCGTAAATATATTTTCTATTACAAATGTAAATATTTGATTCCACGACAATGATATGAAGGTATATTGAACTTATGAATGTATTGATGATAAAATAATTGCTATGACACGTGAAGCAGAATTTACATTACGTAACTAGTTGCGGAAAATTAGTTATTATTTGATAGTTTCACGTGTAAATAGATAATTACACGCGATACTATTTAATAACTAAGATTGCGCGACTCAATTCGTAATGTAAATCCGGCTTAATTATCTTATTCCTTGGTAACGAAGCGCAGGCGCTAATAAGCCTTTGTAAGGCTAATTTACATTTTCATCATATTTACTTTTTATTTCTAATATCACAATTCACACAAAAGACGGCTCATAGTATATTTTTACAAGACTTAAAAAAATTAAGGATTATAATGAGCAAACGCTTTTCGCGTAGTACTTGCGGTACGTCTTTGCACAATGAGTAGCAATGCAAGACTGACAAGTCCGCTTACTTTTCCCTCTATCGTGCAACATAATTTGATGATTCAGCGCGTCGCTTACGTCATTAATACTGAGACTGCCTTTTGTATGTATTGTGTCAATACAGTTTGTTTCCCATACCAGTCTTCGGGCGTTCAAACCACGTCACTCTTGTCAAGCAGCCCGTTATTGCTGTTGCCGTCTTCTTGTCAAATGTGATACTCTCGAAGCGGCCGTACTGACTCAGCTGAAGACCTTGGAGTGGGGTCCACTCCTGACAGGCCAAGAGAACCGCTCCGACGCACCACCAAGGTTTTAGTCCCGTAGTCAGTGACGAAGTTTTCGTTCCGTGTCGGTGTGTTTGCCCTGACGCTTTGGTACCCGCAGCAAGGAGGATATCTCGAAGTCAGGATCTTTTTAAAGGCTTCCCGAAACTCCGTGTTGAATATTGAATATATGATAGGGTTAAACGCCGAGTTTGAGTACCCAAGCCACGTCAGGATTTTGAAAGCCAAATCTGTAACAAATTGATAATAATAAACTTTCCGCTTCTGTTAATAAAACACGTTAGAGCTCGCCGTACTTTGAAGTAATATTTCAATAAGGATTTTAAAATGTTTCAGAAAGTCCATTAAAGTTGGTCTCAAAGTTTTATTTTCATAATTTTGTTTGTTGTCTGGTAATAAGTATTATCATCTAAAAAGTCTACGAGTCACAAAGAAAGTTTTAAAAGTATCTATGATGAACTAGGTATAATATTACGTGTTTTTTTGTCTCCTTCACGCTGTCTACATCTCTCTATTTATTGTCCTAACGCAGGTTTGCTGGAAGAGATTTCGTACGAAATAAGCATCACCTTTGTACTTATTTTGTTTTCTTGTCAGTTTATATATGTGTGTACATAAATAGTAAAATAAAATAAATTGGTATATTTTTTTTTTAATTGAATAAAGTACTTCGATAAGTAGGATGCCGAGTATTGTATGTTTTGTGTTAAGCCTGATTTACAAATAAAATATGACCAATGAATGTACTAAACTAAACATTACCCAATACAGTTATTAATTGTGCGCTATTAATAGTAAGCTATGTGCGCTGATTAAACAGAATACGTACATAATTATGTAATTCGTAGAATTAATTTTGATTTAAACCTAACGTTTGTAATAGTTTTTCATTAAATATTCAGCTCGATCCCTCTTGCAAACAAATGACTACCTAAATCAAATAATATATTAACTCATTTGTTGTAAATATCATTAACATCTGCTGTTATTATCATGATATTATTTATTTATATTAAAACCAAGATAACGGACGTTACCCAGAAAGCCGCTAAACTTAAGTGGGACTGGGCCAGACATGTTTGCCGCATGTCAGATGAAAATTGGGCTAAAAGAACCACCGATTAGGTCCCACTAAACGCACGACGCCATCGCGGCAGGCCAAGACGAAAATGGCGGGACGAGCTTGACTCCTACTGTAAGGACTGAATTGTGTGGAAAAGGGAGAGCGAAGCCTTTGCCCTTCAGTGGGACAATACAGGCTAGTTAGATTAGATTCGAATTTTATTCATAGTGTGTATGGTACAAATTGTGCATGTCGCAACATAATAAAAATAGATAAAAACTTGAGAGGTGTCAAGGGACACCCGGATGGAACGAAGTATAACTGGCTGGCTTTCTATAAGAGAGAGAGAGACAGACAGAGAAACACGCGCACGCCGCACGGCTTACAACTAAGTATAGCAAAAAGTGTCGTTCCAACTTTTGGTCTTAATTTTTTCCGTCTAGCCCCCTTTCGCAACGCGCGATAAGGAACTTCGTTCCAATAATATACAGGGTGACCATTAAGATTGTTCGGTATGGACAAAATTTTAAACTACATATTGGCCTCTATAAAAATTAATTTCACTATATTAAATCTGCATAATATTAACTATTGAAGAGCAAAAAGAAAAATGCAATATAATGTTCCGTCGTTTATAGTACATCTTCTTTTAAAGTGAACAGCGTTTAATGGAAGCGTGTTATGAGATTAATATTTACTTTGCACCGAGAATGGCTTACTCTCCGTTCAGGGAATTATAATAAAAATGCAGGAGAAAATGTGAGCTCCACCTCTATTCACGTAAATAATTTTATTCTCTAATAGTCTGTGAGGTTTATTATTTTATTTTCTCGTTTAAAATATCTAAAGATCGCTTTTACATTGCTGCTGCTTTTTAAATTGGCGCTGTCATTGAGGTGATGTGTATCGGTAGGTACACTCCAATAGCAGTGACAAAAAAAAAACAGAGTATTTTATTCTATTCTAATCAACCGTTCGTCGCGCGTACTAATCATGAGTTTTAGAAAACTTTTTCTTTTGTTCTGAGGGGTAATTCTCGTAATTTTAAGAACGTTCACAGTCTGATCTCAATCTCAATCTGTCAAAAAAACGTCTAATTTCCCTACATTTTGACATTTGTTTGTCGCCGAGATGACACTGCGACTAGATTTTGAACGTTTTATATTACGGGAATACGGGCCCTGATTGCTATTAGTAACCCTGCGTTTATATCAAGGTATAAAACATGGCTATATTCTATATGTGCCTACTGTTTTCGTTTGTCGTTTACTGTTGACTCCAAAAAAATATCACCAATAATTTTTTTTGTGGAGTTTCGCTACCTAATTTAATTTGACCCTGGTAACAAAACTTGTAGAATTTTTTTCAAAAATTTCAGAAAGCTGAACTAAATATTTACCAATATGTCTGAAACAACGTCAATACCATGCATGTTTTAAATATAACATAGGTACGTATCAAAATTTGTGTTTGGGTTTAAACGCGAGAAACATACACAGAAACTACTTACCCGGTATACATGTTTTACAAAACGCTGCGACGATGTTGACACAGAAGAATGGCACCCAGCACAAGAGGAACACTCCCATGATGATGCCGACGGTGATGGCCGCCTTGTGATCGGACACGTGGTACGGCGACGAGTGGACGTGGGTGTGCACGCGGGTTCGGACGGACTTTGTCCGGTTATCCGGCATCTGAACCGTCCGGGTGACGGCCCGGATAGACTTCACGTGTTTTTGAGCGTAGCAGTATAGTCTGTGGAAGAAGGTTGTTGTTAGTAGGTAAGCGTTGTCAGTAGAGGTACAACCCATACGAAATAACTGTGCACCTCGCTGGAATGCGACCCCTCTCCCGCTAACACGCGCGGCGCCCCGCGTTCGCCTTTAGCGTTCAGTAGCGATAGCAACTTTGTTTGTGAGGTGCAGAGTGACGTCACAGCGCCAGGTGCACAGTTAATTCGGACGGGTTGTAGTGGAGTGAGTATATTAATTTAATCGTATGGCAACTTAGCATTAGTATAGCATAGTCAGCCTATAATGTTCCCACTGCTGGGACACAGACCTACTCTCTAGAGAGGAGAGGGAGTGGTCCATAATCCACTACGCGGGCCCAGTACAAGTTGGTGGATGTCACATGTCTTCGAATTTTTGGTTCTAGGACTTGCCGGTTTCCTCATGATGTTTTCCTTCACCGTTTTAAGAGCAGTGGTGATGAAATTAAATACACAGAGTAAAGTGCCTGCCTGGGTTCGAACTAACGACCTACAACTCGTAAGGCGGGGCCAATACCACTGGACCACCACTGCTCTCAAAACAGAACATTTGACTGAAACTCTCGGAGATGATTTGAGACAAAGAAAATCTTTTTTATAAGACTTTTTTAATAATTCCATAGTAATTTACTCGTTATGACAGAGTCGACTGACGTAACTGTTCTTGTTCATTAGAAAACTTATAACGAACTTTAAAACTTCAGCCTGTATCTTGATAATAAGCCTTTGAAACACTAAAGTAAAAAAGTACTTCAAATATTACTTTATATTAATGTCTCGTTAATATTTATCAAAACAACTATGTATAATAATAAGTTATTTTCATCGTTGTCCCTTACGCTGAGACTTATTTATAAGTCCCTAGACAACGATAAAAAATGTTATTTATGTACCTCTGCACATATGTATATTATATCTAAATAGTTATTCTAAGGCTCACAAAGGACACACATGTTTTTCTTGCTGTGGAAAACTACGGTGTATTCGCCGCGTATAGGCACGGTCGTCAGTATTGTATGGGTCACTGTGGACACTTGTTGACAGACACATTTTTTCTAGGGCGTGGTTTATACGTCGTACTGTAATGAGTCCAAAGGGCCAGGCTACCTCAATGATAGGCCCTTTGTACACGGCATGGTTAAGTCCTTTGTACAGTCAGCGTCAATAATATCGGGACGAACAGACTGTTCAAAATGATCTAAGCAACTATGAAAATGAAACATTAACTCAATGACACAAGGAATGTTTCAGAATGAATACAGTACACGACAACTGACATTCTGACAAGAACTTTATCCAATTGAGACAAAGTTTAATTTTCTTAGTTGTTGAGATCATTTTGAACAGTCTGTTCGTCCCGATATTTTTGACGCTGACTGTACACACACGTTTTTCTTGCCGTTAACAACTACGGTATTTTCGCCGTGTGTAGGCACGGTCGTCAGTGTTATATGATTCACTATGGATGTTTGTAGACAACACGGGTGGCACTACCGCGCCGCGCCGTCGCCGTATACCATAGAACCGGGACGGGACAAGGTCACACGAATTTTCTATGGCGTGGTTAACACGCTGTACCGTAAAGAAACCGTGCCGAAACGTTTTCAATATCATTTGACGGCACGGTTGGCGCAGTGGTTAAGCGATTGACTGCTGCGCTGCGTGTCGCGGGTTCGATTCCCGCACGGAACAAATATTTGTATGACCTACATGTATTTGTTCCGAGCCTGGATGTTTTTCTATCTATAATATGTGTGTATTTACAAAAAAAAAAATGTATATAAGTAGTTTATCAGCCATCTTGTTACCATAACACAAGCATTAGGTTGCTTAGCGTGGGAGTAGATGGCGCTGTGTGAAATGTCCAGGGATATTATTTATTATTTAATATAAAATAATCTGTTTTTGTTAGTTTACCATAAACGAAACAAGGATTTTAGAAATAAGTATATTGTTTTAGTTCTAAGTAGGCGTAATGTATTCATTCGTCTGTTATCAACCCACCCAAACAAAATTACTGCTATAAATAATTTGCCTCTGGAATATTATTAACGAAAATTTTGATGTCATTTCGCCAAAACCAGCTCATGAGCAATCCTCTTTAATTAATAGGTAGGTAGGTACTTGAATGTAATATATTTAGCTTAAGCTAGATAGTCTAGTTAATTGCTTAACACACTAACAGTAGTAATGTTTTCATTTTGAAAGTTCAACAACATTCATTGCGTTTACGTTGTTGTGCAAACATTCGAACATATGAAGCAATGGATTAGCAATATCCTTCAAGATGATTTAGATTGTGACTATGCAATTAGGATGGACTTTAAAAGAGCCTAGCTTTGACCTTTGAGTTGGTGTCAGTGTTTATTCATCAAGTTTAGAAAAAAAAATGACGTGTAAAAGTGGACAAGCTTTCTTTTTGAAATAAATAACATTTATCGTGTATCAATTACAATTCGTTTCGCCGAAGGTGCGTTGAGCGCACAACTTCTATCATCGTCGCCATTTAAAGCCGTAAGTTTCTATACGACATTTGTGTCATAGTTCGAGTAAACGGTGACACGCTTAGTTTGTATGGATTGTATAGACAGTACCGCCTCTAGCAGAGGCCAAACATCTCCGTGCTCTGTTTGTAGCTCCATAGCGTTGCGGCAAATAGTTGTGGTCTCTGAAACCACCTTTAATTAGGCTGTAGTCTGTGCTCTGTTTGTGTTTCGATGTTCTACATGAGCCTAATTTCGCTCCAAAGCCTGGAGGCAACATGTTCTGATTGTTTTGAGACGGTCTATGAAAGGATGAGGAACAAGAGGTATATTGACGTATCTTAATGATGGCGAATTTTTTTTAGGTGGAAACTAGAAACACAATCTACCCACTTTATCCTACTCTAATGAGACCGTTAAATTAATAGGCCTAAAGGCAAGGGAAGCTAACTCAGTTTAATTCCAAGATTTTTTTTTTTTTAAACGTTGCCCCTCACTAGGAATTTCTCCTGTATCGTGGGTGCGTTTACAAACATTTAAGCTCACATACACAACAGCCAGACCCGGAACAACTACTTGTACGCCATACAAATATTTGTTCCGTGCGGGAATCGAACCCGCGAGACGCAGCGCAGCAGTCAATCGCTTAACCACTACGCCAACCGTGCCGTCAAATTTCAACTACAAACAAAATATCATCGTTTTGTCTGTAGTTGAAATGTATAGGTGCATTAATTATGTTTTATTTATTACGACCATGAACATTTCTGCGGTTACCTTAGTTACAAATAGTTTTCAATTACATTTATGTAAGTAAGAATATAATAATAACAATGTAGAATAATGTTAAAGATATCGTTTTTTGTAGACAGTGATATTTATATATTTTGAATTGTAGCACTGTTTCATTTTAAAGTTTCGTCGAATGCGACGCATCGCTCATAATTGTATGAAACTACTTCAGGTGTAGGTATTAAAACAGCCTTTCTGAGTGGCGCATAAACTATTTCATGGCGCCCATTCCAGTGTGACAACGAAGATTGTATTAAATTGAATGCCACGTGATTTTAGCGATTTTTTTTAGCGGTTTGACTTACAGTCTAGCTACGGTTTCCTGGAAGAGTTGTGGCCACTGGATACCAAGTGGTAACCACAAGTAAAGAGCACATCTCTTTGTGAGATAAAAAATACTATATCAGAATGGCAATTCCCGTAAATTTAAGAACGTTCACAGTCTCAATATGTAAAAAAAAAACCTCTAATTTCCCTACATTTTTGACAAGTTTTTGACATTGATTGTTGCTTAGATGAAATTGCGACTAGATTTTGAACGTTTTTAAATACGGAAATTGGCCCTCAGATCTCCTGTCAAAAGCTCTTGCATTTTCGTTCATAATTTAAAACGGTTACAAGGACTTATATCTTTAATATGAGAAAGAAGGTTCAAAGACTCCTTTTTCTAAAGCTTAAGAACTCAATAGAATGAACAGCAATGTGCAAATAGGCGACAAAACATAACATTGTAAATGATGATAGATTGTACATAAACTGTGTCAGTCCGTCGGTCCCGTACCCTTGGGAATAAAACATTGATTGATGAGTCTCGGTTGCTATACAAAACTTTGGATACAAAATTGTTCCTTGTCATGTTCTCGTTTTCAGTTCAGCTGTATTTTTTGTCTTCTTTTTGTGGCCTAGATTTAACTTTAAGAAGTGTTTGCTACCTAGTTTTAGGAAAATATGTCGTGAGGAAAGTTTTGAGTATGAATGTTGATGACTATAAGAGTAACGAAAGACCAAAGAAAAGTTTTATGGAATGTGTCAAAGATGATGTGGCTAGAAATGGGGTTGTCTACCGAGATGACGGCTAATAAACGGCGGTATGGAAGACGAACACATGTTGCGCCGTCCCCAAAATAAGTTGGGATAAGGACAAATGAGTGATGATGTCATAATTATTATCATTTGGTATTCTCTCTACTGCCGATATTTTAGCTAGATTTTTTCTTTTATTGTTATTGTTTTTTTGGAACGAAGTTCCTTATCGCGTGTTGCGAAAGGAGGCTAGACGGAAAAAATTAAGACCAAAAGTTGGAACGACACTTTTTGCTATAGGTAGTAAGCCGTGCGGCGTGCGCGTGTTTTCTGTCTGACTCTCTCTCTCTCTTTGAACTTCGTTCCATCCGGGTGTCCCTTGACACCTCTCAAGTTTTTTTTTTGTAGTGTGAATGCTGTATTTTTTTCTTCTCTTTTTTGTGAATGCTGTGCACGTCTGTAATTGACGTAAACACTAGTACATGTCTTTGTTCTCTGTTATTTGTAAATGTTTGTGTTTGTGTTGTTGATGTGCCTTAATAATAAATAAATAAATAATCAGCCTATAACGTTTCCACTGCTGGGACATAGGCCGCTTCTCTTTAGATGTCACATGTCATCGATTTTTTGGTTCTAAGATAGGCCGTTTTCCTCACGAAGTTTTCCTTCACCGTTTTGAGAGCAGTGGTGATGAAAGTATGATCTAATTAAGGGTTTACGGGATGTATGTATGTACAGCCCGTGTAATTAATTGTTAAGTTAAATTGACACCCTATGTAAGTTTTAGCCATTTCATATTATAACTGTCAAATAATGACAATTGTGATTTGAATAAACCCTCAATTTGAGTTTAAAGTCAATTTGCTTAACAATTAATTTCCCTGGCTTTACCTGAGTAATATCAAACCATGATTTTATATTAACTTAAATTGAATAGTCTTTTGTCAAAATTTGTCATCGGCGTCGATGCGAATAGACATTCTATTAGCTACACAAAATTAAATAACTATGAAAGTACCTAGATACCTATAATAGTCCGAATAGCTTTGAATTATCAAAGAGAAGCGAAAACGTAATGAAATTCTCGTTTATTTCGAAGAAAATTTACGAAACTCTTATTGAAGCAATTCGAGAAAACGTTCTATTTCCTGTCTTTTATTTTATTTAAACAAAGGAGGTGCTCCTTCCACTTCATTATTGCAAAATAATAACTAAAATTTCTGTTAATTTTACAGACCAAGCCATATTTTCAGTTGAAAAAACGGTGTGGGAAATGTTTTCCTCGTGTTGCCGTGACTGCATACAAACTCTTAGTTCGTAAATATATTTAAATAACGTTTTATAAGGGCGCCTGTATATAAAAAAAAGTTGTCATGGTGGTTACTTAGTTTGTGGCAGGGATATCGACGAACAACCTGGTTAGCATACATTCAGAACATGATCCTGCATTGCGATTCTGTAACCATCTCACCGTGAAAACTTAGGTGAAGTGAGCGTGGAGTGAGCTGTCATTCCAAATAATGCTAGGGATTGACACTACTGACAGCTCACATCAAGCTCACTTCACTTGAGTTTTCACCGTGAGATTTTTACAGAATCGACCGGCTGGACCCACTGTGTTAAATTTCGATGTGTGTGCCACCGTGTATTCTTATGCTATAGTGAAAAAATAAAAACGGATTTTCATTACTACGCTATGCTTTGCTTAGTGCTGGTCCTGCTCCACAGGTACTTGGGGTCACTAGTTAATCACAATTTCAATATTTGGAGGAGATGCTTCCCTTTTTTTAGTTTACATTACGAGCTTAATGTTTATTTTCATTTTATTCAATCAAGTTTTAACTGTTGAATAATTCAATATTAAATAGCTCTTCCTGTTTGGTAAGTAGTGAAATTTTATTCATCTCTTTATTTCTTTATTCTCATTCTAATAAGGTTGCTGCGCTTGAAAAGTCTGGCAAAATCACTTAAGACTGTAAGTAAACTATCTACCTTTTTTACTTATAATATCATTGACAGTAACAAGTGAACAAAATAAGAAACTCACCTGCAGTATATACTTATCATAACAATACACGGTAGAATGAAGGATATACAGCTGGAGACGACTGCGTACGTCGGCGTGAGGACAAGCGCGCACGTGGGGTATCTCGGCGGCTTCTGAGTAGCCAGGGCTTCTTCATCAGGCCTGTGGAGTCCTAGCGATATGGGCAGAAAACTGACCAGGCCGGCTAGCAGCCAGATCATGGCGATGGTCACTACGGCGACCTTTCGAGTCACCCAGCGACCGTATCTGAGGAGAAAGTGATTGTTAGTGTATTGTGTTATATTTTTTCTAAGTCATTTAAAGCTCCTTGTAATTTTTTGATAGTCGTATTAAATGGTCATAACGCTGCAAAATGACGCAGTGTGACAATCTGCCTATTAATCAAGTTCCCTGACTGCATCACGAAAGGAAAAAAGGTGAAAAATATATTATAATGCCTGAAATAATAGGTATGGTATCAGGTATTATGATATAAAGCACATTATTTATGATATCTGATATAAAATTAAAACAATTGGTATTGTAGCAACATAAAAATAATCCCACAATTCTTAACACAATATATGAATTGTGAACACATATACTCGTATACCTTCGAAACAAAATAATTCATGTTATAACGTGGCCCGAAATATTCTCACAATATTCACTCTAGCTCCTTTGTAATAGAGATCAGACTTGCATGAAAGCATTGGACGAAAATTACGACAGAGTCGTTGAAGCTCCAGAAAACCGGAGTTGACGGATAAGAAATGACAAAAGCACTTCAGTATCACTTTTGTGTTGTCCCAAGTTATTGAATACGAGTATTATTAAGATCAAGTTGGGAATATTATTTCAGGCTTCCGAGAAAGTGCGTACTTAGTAATTATTTTTATTAAATGTGAGAAATTTTTTAATAACTTTCTTTCACTTATTTCTTAGGCGTCCTTATCACACAAGTATTAAGTTTGCCCTTGGGTGTAGGCTCTTTAGATTCAGAAGTAGCTACTTATCTTTAAATAACCGTATACCAGCTAGAATTTAGTAGGCCAATATTCTGTGGGACTATTTTCGGAAAATTAATTGGAGGCACTAGAAAAAAGAAAATGAAGTCACTACTTAGACATTTTCGTTCATGTATTGTTGACAAAAGGTATTTTGTCTTTACAGCAAAATAGATTTTTACACCATATTGAGTGACATAAAGAAAGAAAATACATTTATTTGCGGCAAACGTGACGCATAAAAAGAACACAAACTCGAAAAAAATAACAAGTCAAGGGAAAACATGCGTCACATCCACGTAAAACGGCCATCGCTCAGCATAATGCTAAGACCCTATACGAGACAGAGCCCCAGCGCTGGTTTTCAGCGACAGCAGTCGTTGACGTGATGTCATCAACCAGCATGACATGAAGCAACTTAATACTGGTATTCAGCTGCATCCGGTTAGAGTCAAAGCCGATCCCAACACAGTGGGGAAATTCGTCGGTTATAAAAATAAAAAAAATAACCGAAGAAAATTTCTAGGGTCATGTGCTGAATTCATGGTTTCAGTCTGCGCGTCAATGTCCATTCCACCCCGCATTGCTCCACCGGTTACCGGCAATAATTGCTGAAAAAATTGCCCGTATAGGCGAAGATAAAGAACAGATGACAATAAAAATACCCCAAGCCATCTAACATGGTCTGATGGGTCGTCAGTAAAATTATATGACCGTCACTTATTGGCACAGGTTTAATACGTTTCTGCTGACCTCATATCAATTTATAACCGTGCCAGGTCCAGTCAGTGTCACATCATTTAACATTTGACTTGGGTCAACTTTATGTATTGTAAACTTATTATCTTTTTACGGTTTTGTTCTAGAGGAATGGTCCGGAGTTTCGTAATGTATTGGTATTTTTATCTTATACTTTTGTACAGCAAATTCACAAATGTTTATCAGTAATTAGAATTGTCGATATCAGCACTCTAATTGCGTAACACACTATACCTAAATCTCAATCTGAATCATTTTGAAGGATATTGCTAATCCATTGCTGCATATGTTCGAAAAATGGTGTCTGCTCAACAACGTAAATAACGCAATGAATGTTGCGAAACTGTCAAAATGAAGCCCATTGCTACTGATAGTGTGCCCCGCAGTACTAATAGCCAAAAAGACAAATATAATAGGAATATAATAATCTCGACTTTCCTTCTAAACTTTGTGCTGCCTTTTCCCAACTATATTGGGGTCGGATCCCAGTCAAACCGGATGCAGTTGAATACCAGTATTTTACATGGAGCGACTACCTATCTGACGTCCACAACCCCGTTACTGGGTAATACGATAAGGTAAGACATGCTGTCAGATTTTCGGGTCTCTGACTACCCTTAATGACTGTCAAATTTCAAAAGAACAACGTACAAATCAACAAAGTTTAAAATAACGATGGTCATTTGATCAAAAGTTCAGCTGACCAAAGTCTGGAATATCAATGTTTAAATTATTTCATCACTATTGACCAAATCGATGAAATCCCAAAGAGCGGCGACGTAGTTCCCGCGATTAATATATTATGTTTCTGGCACTCGGCGGGAGCTGCCGCGGCACCGCTCGATGCGCTCGCTCGGCTCGTGCGTTGTGTGGTCACAGTCCTAACCTAACCTAACCTAGCTTTTCGATGTAAAAACTTTTGATCAGTCGTTCATTTCATGTCACATACACAGGGATTTAAAAAAATGTCTAAATAAAACATTTGGTCATTTAAATTTTGTTATTTCGTTTATTGTTCTTTTGAAATTTGCTCGACTACTAACGCCGGGACTAACGGCTTAAAGTGCTTTCCGAGGCACGGAGGAGTCCCGATATGTTATGGATGGTCCATCTACGAGCCGACCGCGGCAAGCGTAGCTTAACCTGAACGATCGACCCGTGCGGCTGTTATTACTTAGCCAAGAGCCCTAATAAAAGTTGTATTACTATTGTATAATAAATCAGCATCATATATATTGTACACACAAGTTCTATCGAGTTAACTATGTACAGTCAGGGAAATAGATTGATTACAAATTTACTATCAAGTTTACTTGACCGTATATTCAAGTTACAACTGTTATTCTTTATCAACCGAATGAAATGGCTATAACATGACTTATTTATGTAGTGTGACTAACTAATGCCACACATTTTGATAACTATACAGTCGAACAAGCTATTTTATACAGGCCAAAGTACTCACATATTTTACTCTACGCGGCTAATATTCATTATAATTTTGTGCGAAATAACTTTTCTCGCTTAAGACACATTTATAAGAGTGATTAATGTGCTCACCTAAAATACTTGTCTACATTGTTTTAAAGTAGGTGCAAGTTATGCGGCCTGTATACTGAATAGCTTGTTCTGTACTGTACATAGTACACTTATACAGGCTGGCAGGGACATCGATGTACAACCAGCACCCTAATTGCGTAACACACAATCAATCGGAATCAGAATCATTTTGAAGCAAATTGCTAATCCATTGCTTCATAAGTTCGAAAAATTTGTCTGCTTAACACGTAAATAACGCAATGAATGTTGTTGAACTGTCAAAATGAAGCCGATTAAGATTGAGCGTATGTTACGCAATTAGGGTGATGTTAGCATGGATTCAGTACATGATGCTGAACCCCCATTCAAATTTATCGTTAGTTATTTAAAAAAATGCGGTTCCATACATTTTGACCGCGTAGGTCACACTTTCCTATGAAACTGCTGATGATTGGAATACAATAATCCAATACACTAATACAATAATTCACATACAATATAATTATTCCAATACTAGAATTATGTGCTGAATTCATGGTTACAGTTTGTGCGTCGATGTCTCTGTGATCCTGTATATACTTCGCTTTAATTACGCCTTTTAATTGAACAAACATATGTTATCTTCACCCAAAACCACTGAACTAAGTAGTAAACCTGATAGCTCTCACCTCAAAGGGTCTTTGATGTGTATGTATCTGTCGAGCGAGATGGCACACAAGTTGAGTATGGAGGCGGTTGAGCACATGACGTCACAGGCCACCCAGGTGTCGCAGAACTGCTCGCCAAATACCCAGTATCTGGGGATAGAAACTAGTGTCAATATGAGAAGAAACGGAGAATTAAGCGTCTTTCTTACTGTCCATCTATAGGCGTGCTTAATGGTATACATTAGGTAATTCTGACTGCAAAAAGGAATCCCTTTAAAAAAAAAGGTTTAATCACAAATAAAAGAACCTGTATCATTTGAATAACATCGTTACATCATTTCAAGTCAAGTATAATCTTATTCAGATCCGTTGATAAAAATTCCATGATGAAACTCTGATCCACCTTGCGTTAAACCTTTAAACCTTAAAGAATGCTACAGGGGTCACTTAGTTTTATGCCTCGACCGTTTTTCATGTATTATCCTCAGTTGACAGCAGCCCTCGAACACGCCGGTAGAAAGATTGTTCGCGGGCGGGGTTTAGGAGATATGCATATTCTATGGGGCTATTTGTGCACCAACCGTTCTACGGCCCGGTAGCGGCGCGCGGTTCGATATTTAAGCAAATGTCAAGTGATCATTCGGCAAATGAATGGAGATTTCAACTCACAAGTGGTCTATGGGTTGACATTGTGATAAACTTACCCGAGCAAGTCATTGACTCCAGCAAAGGTCATGACTGCAGCAGCAACCAGCATGTCAGCGATCGCCAGCGATGCTAGAAACAGGTTGCCGATGCGTCGCAGCCCTCGATCTGTGTATATTGCGATGCAGACCAATATGTTCCCTGCTACGCTGAGGAAGATCAGCAGTGACAGGAATATACCTGGTGACAATAGATTGGCATGTTTAGGTTGAAATGATGAAGTTACTTAAACTTTGCGCGATATCTTTGTGATACGGGGGCCCAGCACGAACGGGCAACGTAAATTTTCGAATCGTAATTACAACTATTCTATAGCATTTTGGTATACATTTTTGCGACAAGCACAATAAGTATCATCCATAGATATGAATAAAGTCTGAAAACTAAGTAAATATTACGAAACACGTCCTTTCAATTTTTAAATAATTCGAATTTACGTTACCCTGCACGTTCGTATTAGGCTCACGGGATACTAAAGTCAGAATAAAGAAATGCCAGAGCGATCTTCGTTAGTTTATAATCTATCTCGCGAGGTTACAAACAATCGAAACATTGTGAACTGCAACGAACCATTTACAATTTAACGCATTATTTTTCGATAGTTTATCTGTTCATAGCAAACTGACAAATTGTGAATTGGTATCAATCTTGCATGTGACGGATCGCACCTTATGCTAATACTAAATAGCCAATTAACTGCGACTTGGAAGTAGCGGTTGGTCACAGTTCTAAACTTTTTTTTTTTTTTTTTTTCTCGCTGAGAAATGCTTTGTGCATCCCCGTCTCGCGGGGGACCGAGACGGGGTATGTGGGACTCCCTGTCGGAAGGACAGTATACCCACTAAAACTCAGCGGTGTTCCTACAAACGCCGTAATGGGAGGGCTATGGGAAATCAATACTTCCACGGCCCTCCCGGCGCACGCCCGCCAAGATGGTATGGCGGGCCCCGCATGCCCCCCAGGTTGAGGGGCTACGGGAATGGCCGGGAACACCTGGCCATTCCCGTCCCACAAGGTGGAGGCCTGTGCAAAACAGGCAACGGAGCCCCCGCACCCGTTGCCTGCTGGCCTCCACGCCCGCCTAAAAGGCGGGCCCCGCAAGCCCCCCGCGTTGGGGGAGCTACGGCCGCAGAGGATAGGGAGAGCGGCAACGAAACACCGACACTCCTCTTCCCCTGCGGCCCCGCCGCGTCCGCCATCTCACGGTGGCGGCCCCGTCAAGGCCGCGGAAGGAAGGGAGAGCCCCTCCCGCCGCGGCCTCTATCCTCAGCCGCAATGTCTCCCTCACGGGGGACATCGCGGCCCGCCTCGGGTAGGTCGCGATGTCGCAGCACCGCAACCTACCCGTGGGCCGCTACGTCGGGCTAAACCGCACAGCCCGGACGAGCGGCCCCCGCCTGGGTCCCTCTTAGCTTCACCGTGGCCCGCCCAGCCACGGCTACTGAGCCCCCCCGCCTCGACAATGCGGGAACCCACCGAGGGGGGTCACAGTTCTAACCTAACCGAACCTATTTGGTCGGGCGCCCTGGCTTAGTTACTGCGATCAATTCAGCTACCGCCAACACAGACAAATCAGGGACGGTTCGCAATTTTACGGGTGATAAAGTCGGACAGATTATGAACCCTGTCTATAAATGCAGGTTCGTTCACAATTTGACGGTTTGACATGGATAGATAACGTACGATAGATTGTAAGCAGTATGGCAATCTCGCGATACACAATATAATCTCGCGATATGCATACAATATAGGCGGGTACCTATATTGTATGTTTAACAATGTTTTTGAAGTGAAAACTTCTTTAGCGGCGTTGTGCACTTTTGTTGTGATGGGTAAAAAATGTTAAACTCGCGTCAGGACACGTGACCTGATCGAAAATTCGTAAAATGGAGCTCGCGTCAGGAGACGTGACCTGATCGAAAATTCGTAAGACTGAGGGAGAGTAGACCGCATTCCAAAATATCAAAAATGCACAACGTTAATATTCAAGTTTTCACTTCTGCTGGCACTCCCGGAGTGCAACCCGATTTTTTTTGTCTTTCTGCTTTACATCGAACTCATTTTACTTTACGACGAAGTCCGAAAGTAGCTATTTAAGCAAACCATATTAT
This sequence comes from Apamea sordens, assembly GCA_945859715.1. NCBI lineage: Eukaryota > Metazoa > Arthropoda > Insecta > Lepidoptera > Noctuidae > Apamea > Apamea sordens. Next base: position 9,496,131 of record OX244006.1, on the reverse strand, counting down.
TGCAGCTAGTTAAAATAGCTACTTGTTAAAAGTTATTTGAACTTCATTATGAGAACTTACTTATACTTAAGAAGTAACATCTGCGAGTTTCTAAGTTTTGTTCACTATTGCAAAATTTAATAATGTTTTATACTCCTTATGAAATATTGAAAAGTATTTGAAGATACCTTATATTTTAATTTGATTGAAGTACAGACGCCAGCACATCAAGCTACTACAATCTGTCAAATTTATCTAATAGATTTTCAACTTTATCGCTAAAGCATTAAGGTTCAAGGTTGATTGGGAAAATTTTTCAGTTTCGGGTAGCTTGACCTGCTGGCGTCTGTACCTACCTCAGTACCTTCATGTTTTACTTTGTGTAGGTATGTTTTTGATTTCGATTGCATCTTGTATTATTTAGTAAAAGAAGTTAGAATCGAAATAACTCAAAACTCGAAAGGGGGTCATTGAATTCATCATTATGAACAAGTTTGACTAAAATGATGTTTCCTACTTGTCACTTCGCAGGACATTTTGGAACAACAGATTTTTTTCTATTAAAATTAGATTAAAACCTTGCACAACGAGTTTTCTTATATCTATCTGTTCTTTAATAAATAATATCATAGTATTTTGAGACTCCCAACAGGGCCACGATCAATAGGTAATTAATAATATCTCATTGGTCGGAAATGTATGTAGTTATAACACTCATTGTTGAGACAATAATCTCGAGATTATAAACCCTCTCCGCGACACGACACTCGCTGATCTCTAATAGAATCTCTCGTTGGCAGGTTGTTACCTCATCGCCACGAGCTACACACTCAAGCGACACGAGTCTCGCGATAGCGGTTGCAGCGAAAACAAATGAAAGAAGTTGTTTTTAACGTGACTTGCGGAGTGATGACGGACGGAAACAGGTGACGCACGCGCGTGTCGCAAGTCGCATTACCCGAGGTCGTGAATGGAGCCTAAGGTGCCTGCCCACCCCTGACGAGGAAGTGACTGACTCTCTCAGCGACTGTCGCTTGGCACTTGGCACACAGAACACAGGCGGTGGGACAGGTACCTAACACTAATTATTAAGACAATAATCTTGAGATTATAACACCTCTCAGTGACACGCGCTAATCTCTATTGGAATCTCTCGTTGACACGTTGCTATGCGAGCATACTTCACTAGTACACTAGTGTGATAATAATACCGATGTAAGTAAGCCTCTTCCACAAGAACACATGGAACGATACATCTACAGGGCGGCCGCCGAGAGAATGCGTTCTTGACATCTGTCAGTGCGACAATTCCAGTAACTGGTAAAGATCAAATTCGCAAAACACTTATTCGTTTCTATAAAACTGACAGGTGTCAAGAACGCATTCTCTCGACGGTCGCGCTGTAAGTCAAGAGGTAAAATTGTTTGTTTGTTCGTAGGAAGTAACCTCTAAAGGTACAAATTTTTCCAATCAACCTTGAACCTTAATGCTTCAGAAATAAAGTTGAAAATCTATTAAAGAAATTTGACAGATTGTAGTAGCTTGATGTGCTGGCGTCTGTACTTACCGATCTGATTATAAATATTGTTTTACAGATAGAAAGCTTTAAAGAAACTATAAGTAGGTAACTAAACTAAAGAAACGATTGTTGAGTTCCATTAGATAATATGTTTTATTTTTTGTTGAATTCCACACGGTCAAAGTAGCGAAAATAGTGTATAATAATTATTGTCATTTATTTGTTGTGAAGGTGTTTGCATTATTTTGGCATACACTACGTCTCAGTTGGAAGTGCCAATTAGTAGTTACGAAACGAAACATATCTCTGAAACCTACTACACAGTTGCAAAGCTCATTAATTTACATGAGCTTGCTGAAATCGACCAAAATAAAGCCACGTTTCGCCATGCCGGCTATATGTGAAAACGGAAATTTTGGCCCTCTTTATAACTGCAGTAAAAAACTTGTAACAATTTTACTAGTGCATCGTTAGCCTTACAGTAGGTATTTTCTACATAACCGATTCCCAAACTTCTTTCGAAATACCGCTTTTCCTGTATTCATCTTTTAGCACCGAGCACCTATCATCGACACGTCCACACTTACGAAGATCAGCGCGATACGAACATCGCCTCCACCAGTTTGTTACCATCAGGAAATTGAACCGCTTAGCGTCGAACGAGGCGCAAAATAGACTGAGCCCGGTCCCACTACAAACGGAGCAGGCTCCGTACGGACTCCGTTTAACGTTAGACTAGTATGAAAAAAATTGCGAAACTTTTCATACAGCCGAACTGAATAACCTATCTACTCGTATCACCAGTTTTGGCATACTGGAAGTAGAAAAACCTACCTACCTTTTTTATTTCTAAAAGGGCCTGCTCTTGACCTCGATCACGCCTGATGGAACGCGATGGATGAGGTCTATGATGGAACGAGCGTGCCCAGAAGACGTTAAAGCCACGTTTTCACTAGGGGACATTTGTCTCGCGACCTTGTCGCCCGACACGAAATCTACGTGTCCCGCGACATGTCGCCCGACGTCGCTTGCGACATTTACGAGTTGCAGCACTTGTCGCTAGTCGACGCTCTGCGAGCGTCGACACGCGCGATCTTCGTGTCCCTCGACAGTCGTCTGACAGCCTTTGAGTAGTGAGGACGCGTGTCGCTTTGTGTTTTGAAAATGACCACACCACTAGGTACCTCCTCGGGCGACATACAGTTCATGGCCAATGTGAACAAGTCATATGTCGCGGGACATTGTCCCACTACTTTTGCAGAGACAACTACGTGAATGTCGAGCGATAAGTATCTGCGACATGTCCCCTAGTGAAAACGCGGCTTCACTCTTGTTTTGAAGGCAGACGGGTTAAATGTGGGAGAGAACTTAGGTGCCCGTAGAGAGTTCCACAATTTGGTTGTGCGCATACTCGTAATAAACGTGGAGGAGAGGAGAAGGACTGAGTACGACTCGTCGGGATATCAACCAAGTGGTTATTGGTTGGTAACGTCCCAATAATCTATAAGAGATTAAGGTATCTTACCGGCCCACGCTATCTATAAATGGGAGGGTATACTGCTTACTACGGATAACTATTTGTATGAAAAAAGCCAAAATATGCGTCCCTATAACATGTTGACCACTATTTGTTTGAAAGGACGGTTACTACAGAATGACAAATAGGTCTATTCGCCGAATTGGAGGGATAAACATATCTACATTGTCTACCTAACCTTTTTTTTGTAAAAATCCTGTTTCGGAACGTACGGGAGGAGAAAAGTGAACCTTTATAAAACCATATCTATTGTTGTCGCTAGACAGATAGCCTTTATTCATGATTGTGGGATGACATTGAAAGACAGATACACTGACCAGAAGGCCAATTCTCGTAATTTAAAACGTTCAAAATCTAGTCGCAGTCTCATCTCGGCCACAAACAAATGTCAAAAATTTGTCAAAATGTAGGGAAATTAGAGGTATTTGTGACAGATTGAGACTGAGATCTGAGGGGCAATTCTCGTAATTTTAAGAACGTTCACAGTCTGATCTCAGTCTTACTTAGAAAGTTTTAAAAGATACTCTCATAATAAAAATGTTCTAAATATCTCGTAGTAAACACCAAATACACAGAAAAGTCTTATTTCACGATTTAGACCCAAATCATTAGAGACGTACCAAAACAAAACGACAATCATTTACGGCAATGCAAATGTGTCAATTTTAGTTCCTGAGACCCTCGAGCGGGGGCGCTTTGTAAAGGCACAAAAAACAACTGTCATTTTATCTATATATATAAAAATCAATGCCACTTTTCGTTGTAATTTTATAACTCAAGAACGGGCTCACCTATCCAAGCCAAATGTTTAGGCTTTGTTCGGACTGTTTAGTAGATGGTTTATGTGAAGTTTGCACAAAATCGGTAGAGCGGTTCTTCATTTATCACATTTTTTGTAACAAATGAATTCAATAAATGGCGGATCATTTTGTTAAAGTAGGGTAGGAGTAGTGTAGGAGTAGGTTAGGAGTAGGGTAGGAATAGGGTAGGAATAGGGTACGAGTAGGGTAGGAGTAGGTTAGGAGTAGGGTAGAAGTAGGGTAGGAGTAGGGTAGGGGGTAGGACACCACGCGAACGAAATAGCGCCGGGCAGCTAGAAATAATTTATATGGCAAAACAACGTTTGCCGGGTCAGCTAGTATAGTATATTTAGTCCAGCGTACTGTTCAATATAGGTCAGTGGATAGATATGATTATACTGGCTATCATCAGTAGTGATCTGTCTTTAACTGAAAATAGGTTATTGGGTTCAGCCGTTATTAGTCGTCATATTACAAAACGAGTTCGAAGTTTACTCCGAGCCCGAACCTACGAGTTCGTTATTGTATTATAAAGTTTATTCAGAGCAAGCTAAAGTTCTTAATACAAAATGGTAAACATCTAGACCCGAGTTTGACGTTAGTTATTGCAATTAGAGGCTCAATTTCATCCAAATAGAGTTCAAAATTCAAATATGGCTCGATAGATGAAATTGGGGATCTAAAGATAAACCTTGTTTTGCACTACTTCAAACTTAAAACACAAGTTTTGAATTGTGAAAGAGTCGGCCATTCCAAATAGTAGGTTCCTGAGTTAAAAGATGTTCAAAGTAAACTTCCACCAGCAAAGAGTTTAGGTGAAAGGATAGAAAGGACCAAACGAGTAAAATAGTTAAGAACAAACTTGTTACGCAGAGGAAGGCAAATATCCTAATTCCTACTAATAATATAAACGCGAAAGTTTGTGAGGAAGGATGGATGGATGGATGTTTGTTACTCTTTCACGCAAAAACTACTAAACGGATTTGAATGAAATTTGGCACACAGATAGTTTACAGCACGGATTAACATATATAATACGTTCTATCCCGATATTCCCACGGGATCTAAACTTATGCGTGTGAAACCGCGGGGCGCAGCTAATCATATTATATGAACATATATATGTTGAAGACACCCTGGAATGATAGACTTTTACTTTATTTTTTACTAAATCTATGTGTATCTTTATTTTTCACCTTATCCATGTTAGAATATTCTTTTTTTATATTGTTCAGTCTTGGGCATGTGGGTACCGAACTACAGAGCCACTTAAAAAAAATTACCAGCTTTATTTGTAAAAACTACCTGTATCAACTACAACTGACTAGATAGGTCCATTTAAATCTGTTCTTTACTCCAAAGACCATTTCCGACACTAATCTACATGGTCCACATGATCTGACCAAGATTATTTCTGAACTCTAAATAAGACTTTGATCCCTGAGTTTGTTTTTCCATCTAGCTTTTTTATATGACATGTAAAAGTGATTCCAAACACATAGTGGGCGAAACTCTTTCTTAGTGGAAGGTAAAACCTATTTTATCTAGTTGGACTCCGCTCAGCTAGTTCTCGCTCCTTACATTTTTGCAGTAGAAGCCGGGCTTTCCTATTTGCTCACTCCACCAGATAGAGGTGTATATAAATCTAATGTAGTTTCCTTAATTTTCGATTGGGTGAGAAAAAAGGTTAGTGGTAAAAAGGCGTTTCTTTTTAGGGAAATGAGATTCATTTCCTGGTAGGTAACACCTTTTGGTAGTTCAAATACTAGCTTCAAAAGTAAAAGTAAAGTAAAAATTCATTTATTTTCCACACTAATCAAAACACAGTACTGACATTATTAGAATAGATGGAGTGAACTGGAGCCTGAACTAGGGCAGCCCTGTATTTCAGGACTCCAGGGGGCCTACTACGAAGTGCAAAGTGCGAATGTTAACTTAAAATTCGTCAAAATAGTTAAATCTAAGCGCGACGCCTCTGAATTACAAAGCGATTTGGATGAATTGGTTATATGGTGCCAAATAAACCAGATGCTCCTAAATTCTAGCAAATTTTACCATTTATAATTTACTAGGAAACATCATCTTATTGACCAGGATTATTATATAGATGGAGAAAAAATAAAGGAATTAGATACAATAAGAGACCTTGGCGTGATATTTGATCGGAAATTAACTTTTGTCCCTCACATAGATAATTTAGTGAAAAGGTCTTCCAAAATGCTGGGTTTTGTTATCAGAAACACAAAACAATTTAAAAACTGTAGAACAAAAATTATTCTTTATAATTGTTTGTGTCGAAGCATGTTAGAGTATTGTAGCGTGGTCTGGCGGCCACACTTTGCTACTCACTCACTGCATCTTGAGCGTGTACAAAAACGTTTTCTGGGGCACCTTGCCTATGCTAGCGGTTTGTCCAAGAAAATACGTTCATATAAGGATAGGCTCAAACATTTTAATATGATTTCTCTTGACAAACGTCGACGACTTAATGACGCGATGTTTGTATGTAAAGTCATGGCCCACAAAATTGACTGTCCGCAAATATTAAATACTTTTAACTTCCGTGCCCCCTCCAGAATTCCTCGCAATCCTATAACACCACTCTGCCCTCCGCAGAGAAGAACGGTTCTGGGTGCTAACTCTCCCTACGCGAGGTTTAGCAGGGTTGTGAATGACTGCAGTGATCGGATCGACCTCCATTTTGACAATTTAGGCAAATTGAAAACCAGTTTTTACAAGTATCTCCCCGAATATTGAGTTTTTTAACCCTGCATTATCTCACTGGGTGGGCGAATTTAGGCTACGTGTAACTAATGTTTTGTAGTACCTAGTTTTTGTTTAGCTTAGTCTGTTTTGATTTTGTTTTAATTTGTTTGTTTTAATCTAGTTTAACCAATTTATTAAGCTCTAATCTGTGCAACTTACACAAACATACATACACACACAACACACCCCCCCCCCCCCACACACACACACACAACACAAACGCATATACATTTCCATAGTCTTTTCTTGATATTTTTTGTTACTTACGACAACGAGAGAGTTTACCTATAAGTGATTGTTGCACTCTATTCCGATCTGTTGCTTATGTATAAAGTGCTTATAATAGTGTATACAATTGTTGGTGAACCAATTAAATAAATAAATAAAATGTTCGGATCGGACCGACACATGGCCGAACCGAATATTATTGAAAAATGCGAAAAAAGTTCGGATCGGCTCAGTTGGGTCGGGACCATAGTCAATATTCGAAAGAGTGTAGGAGTGTAGGATCGGAACCGACCGAACCAAATGGTAACTTTGTAGCAGGAAACGGCCGAACATTCGGCCGATACTACTTCGGAGTAGACCCCCAGGTCTTCCTCCCGCGGCGAGTGAGTTGGTACAATTTATTAATGAATGACAACTAGAGGTGTAATTAATATATATTGTGTGGGTTTGTGTGAATGCGTGTGTTTTTTGTGAGTGTGTTGGGGTGTGCGTGCGTGTGTGTGTTAACAAAACTAATATAATAGTGTAGATTATGAAAATACCTAAGTTTGTACTGGCTAATGTTCTACAAAATGTTGTTATCGTTGAAGCTAAATGGGGATTCAACTCTTCCTACTTATATAAATACTAGCTTACTACTACTTCTGCTCGCGACTTCGTCCGCGTGAAATTTCTTGTTCCCCCGAACCATTCCGTCGCATCGCATCGCCCACCCGCGCTATTAATTCGTTTCCGATTAGCGTTCTTCCTTACTTTTTTTTCTCGGCTTCTAGCGTTCCTCAAGAATTAGGTATATGGGATATCTAACGCAAAAAGGATTTTTCAAATCCTACTGATAGTTCGAGAGATTAGTGCGCTCCAACAAACATACAAAAAACAAACAAATTCTTCAGCTTTATTATTACTAATACTTATAATGCGTTTTGGGTGACAGTCTTATGTAATTTTGACGCTGAAAAAGTGCTGATTCTCAGCCTAATTTGAAAAAATGAGTTTTTTGATTTTTTATACAGATATGGATTCAAAATGGAAGTGGAAATAGTATTAACAAGAATAATTTGAACAGTAAGAAATGAAAAGTCACCACCTCGTTAATGTAGTGGTTGCAAGTAACTAGTAAGAGCTTGGAGTCCAAGGTTCATCGCAGTGTTATTGGGTACCGTTCTCGGTGAGAAGGAGTGGGCAGCCATCTTCCAAATTCCGGACTGTTACTAAGAACTTCCCAATGGAAAACCCAATAAAACTTTGCCGGGAGTCGAACCCAGGACCTCACGCTCAACAGTCGCACTTGCAACCACGAGACCAACGGGGCAGTCAAGTCTGTGTCCCACTCCCAACATGGCTGTACCCATCACCTGAAGCGCCTTTTCCCAACTAAGTTGGGTTCGGCTTCCAGTCTAAGGATGAAGCTGAATACTATACGTATTTTACATAAAGCGACTGCCTATCAGACCTCCACAACCCAATTAGGTACTAGGTAACACGAATCCCGCTGTACCGACTACCCAAATACTAAATGAGGACAGCGACCTCCAATAAGGATTTCCATGGGATACCTCGGGGGCACGTCGGAATCTTATTTCCATATTGAACCCGGGTTTAACGTAGTTTAGCGGTCGCTTATCATTTTAGGGATATTTTGGAAGCAGAGGAAATCACTCTCTAGAGATCGATGATACATTATATTGTAGGATTGTTTTTGCACGAGGAAGCACGGATTTATTTCCTAGCATTATACTCGTAGAAAGGAAATATTGTGTTTAATGTTATGAGTGAAATGTACAGACGCCAGCACAACAAGCTACCCGAAACTGTCAAACCCAATCAACCATGAACTTAATGCTCTAGCGATGAAGTTGAAAATCTATTAACGGTAATCTATCTATTCTATGATGTCTACGTCGAAGATGGAGCACCGACGGCTCCATTACGAGTTGCAAGTCGTGGGTTCGAACTCAGGCAGGCGTTTTACTTTGTGTAAATAATTCTTTCACCGTTTTTGTGACAACGCCGGCTGTCGCTGAAAACCAGCTCTGGGGCTCTGTCGCCGGCTGTCGCATAGGGTTGTAGCATTATGCTGAGCTATGACCGTTTTGCGTGGATGTGAGGCATATTTTCCCCCAACTTGTTCTTTTTGGGTTTGTGTTCTTTCTGTGTCAAGTTTACCGCAAATTAATGTATTTTCTTTTTTTCTTTCTCATACGGAACCTTACGTGAGTCCTTCTCGTATTTTTTTTTTTTTTTTGAGAATCAATGAGTCAGACCTACGCTACGTAAGATATTTGAAAGGTACTTACTTATAATGAACATGTAAAATCGACAAGACTTACCGTTCACTGATTTGGAACACGTCTCTCTGAGTACTTTCTCGAGGGAAAAACCGGCTTAACATTATAATATAATTCTATAAATACAAGTCTATTACTTAATAACTTTGTAAGGTTCTTTTGTTTTATTCTATTCAGGAGACTTACAGCTAACTTATACAGTGTTCTTAAACAATATAAAATATAAGGCCATTTACAAGTTTCCACTGAAAAACACAAAAAATAAAAACGAACAAAAGCCTAAATTAGGAAATACACGATCGACTAATACAAAGTAGGTAAACTTAATTTAGACGCAAACAATTACTTTTTCATAAAGAAAAGCCGAGAAATACTGATATTGAATATATATCCAAATCATGTTCACTAGACAGTTTATTGAAACTTCTGATCGCACAGATTAGAAACGAATTCTGTTAGGCCAGCTGTATACGTTAAGTTATGCATGGTATTATTCATAACCGGGCATTGTTCTCTTTTATCGTCGACATTTTTGTCATGTTATTTTCATTATTTTCGGGAGTGCAGATGCCAAATAAAAAGACAAGATTAAAATCAAAGATCCACCAACATTTTCCTAAAGGTGAGTTTAGGCATAGCATAGAGAGCGTAGCGAGCGAGGTTTTGGCATAGGTGGGTTTAGCATTTACTGGTTACAGAACATCGAGCATTCGTCGTTTTTTAATTTTCTTGAACCGCACTTCGAACATGACCCCCGATGCATTGTTACAACTTGATTTTAAAAACCAACGAGCGTATTTGTGTAACATTGTATCGAGCAAAGGCACGAGCGGTACCTGAGGGTCCAACATTTCAACAATGAACGCAAGGTAGAAAGAAATGTTACAGGTGCAAAATGTTACAATGCTCACTTGCCGTAAGAATTACGTCGAACGTAGCGTCGGGCATTCGCAGAAATATTACATTACATGGAAATGCTTTTGGAAACTGAGCTTTAACCTGTATTGTATCATTTGTAAGAACATTACATTACATGGAAATGCTCGATAAAATGCTCTAGTAATACCTATATCTAGTGCTCTATGCTCACCTTTAGAGTGTCATATAGCCTTTAAAGAATCTAGTAAAATTATTTTATAGTGTAAATTTTATTGGATTTTTTTTTAGTGACGATAGCAATTTGTGGTATAACAATGGACCAGTTGTTATTAGCTAGTTACAGTTAACAATGAGTTGGGCTGCATAATTACTGACAAATACGTGCACTAAATAGACAAGTCCACGCAATTTGTGTGGCTCTTTCCTCAAAAGACCATTTCAGGCACCAATCTACATGGTTTTCACATGATCTGACCAAGATTATGTCTGGACTTTAAAAGAGACTGTGACCTCAGAATTTGTTTCGGCCTTTCTTCTCAGAGCAGTCAGACAGGAAACCTCATCTAGTTTTTAAATATGATTGACGTGTAAAACTGTTTGCACAAACCTACTTAGGCCTTTTTTTTTTTTTTGGTTGGGAAATCATCAAATGACCCCTCCCGCTCTGGGTGGAGCGGAAGGGAGTGTCAGACTTTTACTGACTAAAACCCACCCGTGTTCCTTCAGTTTTGCCTGTGCCAAGGGCCACGGTAACTCTTTCGAACAACCCGAAGCCCTGGCGGCTTAACCTAACCTACTTAGGACTGATTTTTCAATCGACATATATATTTTATTCGTGGAATAAAATTGACGTCTGACAGTTTTTGTATGGAAGAACTGTCAAAAATTCAAAATTATTCCTCGGATAAAATTATCTAGCGTTGGAAAAATCAGCCCTTACTAAAACTTGAGAGGTGTCAAGGGGCACCCGGATGAAACGAAGTATAACTGGCTTGCTTTCTATAAGAGAGAGAGAGAGAGAGACACAGAGAAACACGCGCACGCCGCACGGCTTACCTACAGCTATAGCAAAAAGTGTCGTTCCAACTTTTGGTCTTAATTTTTTCCGTCTAGCCCCCTTTCGCAACGCGCGATAAGGAACTTCGTTCCAATAAGATCATTTATTATTTACCTAATAGACATAAGTAGCCGAAGAAGATGGCGGGATGAGCTTGACTCCTACCGTAGGGACTGGCCGGCACTCGCAAAAGATAGAATTGTGTGGAAGGGGGAGAGGAAGGCCTTTGCCCTGTAGTGGGACAATACAGGCTAGTTAGATTAGATTAGATATAAGTATCCAGGCGTATAAGTATTCAAGCATAAGTATCCAGGCATATAAGTATTCAAGCAGTCAAATCTTTGTCACCTAAATAATAAATTTAGATCTTGAGTGTGACCTAAAAGAACTTACGCACAAAAAAAATGTAAACATTGTAACGGATTTATTTTTATTTTTCGGCAGTATATCGAATCTTTTGTTGACTGTACTGTTAATAAAAATAAAATAAAATTCGTTTAGTTCAGACTGTTTAAATGTCCATATTTCGTTAGTATTACTTTATCTTAAAACTACAATGTTAGTCATGAGGAGATTAAATATTGGAAATAAATAAAAACAGGTTAATCACAGTCATGTCAATGGTAACAATTTTATTGAACTACGAAAACCGCTTACTGCTACGAAATAAAGGCGCTGTTAATACCATAGACGTGCTGTTTGACCTAATATTTCAGTACTAACCGACAAGCAGTATGGACAGCAACGTGACAGCATCCGGGTCATCTCCTTCGTCGTACACCACCGTCGTCTCGTTGAACTGAAGCGCCACCTACGACAACACATGAATTATTCATACAGCAACATTCTTGGTAGACGGTAAGAAACACAGAGCACGGAATCGCCGCGACGCACACTGGATCGAAAATCAGCGTTTCGGAGTTTTAAGTGTTGTTTTTTGGGCTTGAAATGGTTTCTATTTAGTATTACTATGGTCTATTAACCCTTCGTATGCGAACGTAGATCTACGCGAGACACAATGGCTTTTTAATTATGTCTGTAATTACGGCATTCAACAGGTTAAGTCAAATGAAGTAATTTAACTTAAAAACTGAGGACTAATAATTTATTTATTAAAAATCAGGATATCTCTGAAACTGCAACATTTACCGTTAAATCCTTACAGAAGGTACTAATATAGGTACTAATTATTTGTGTGTTTTTTACATACTTCATAATATTACGGTAAATGCAGCACTGTTTAAAATGTTAGAAATAAATATATTTGTTTTCTTATCTCTGTTGACAAAGCGGTCGCCGAGACGGCTCCGTGTTCTGTGGCAGGGAATCGTTATTGAGCTGGCCACATTCTTGTGGGGTGGCGTGATGTCATGTATGTAATTGACGGATGTTTGGATTATCGGTGTGTTTATGAGGGAAAAAAGTCTCGTTTTGTTTTTCGTAAACGTCCTCTTTTTAAACATGGGGTTAACATTATGAATAGTCGAGACATACATTCACAACTCATGCTTTTTTCCCATGGGGGTAGACAGACGCTACAAATCGAAACCTACGTAGATTACTACTACCTACTTACTTAGTACGATTTACATACGCCTTTTGCCTCGTTTAGACAGTCATCATGCAAAAAAATCAGCCCGCATACGCACGGTAATATTTTTAACGCAAAGTTTATTTATTATGTTAACTAGTCATCATCATCATCTGCCTAGCCTTTTCCCAACTATGTTGGGGTCGGCTTCCAGTCTAACCGGATACAGCTGAATACCAGTATTTTACATGGAGCGACTGCCTATCTGACCTCCACAACCCAGTTACTGGGTAATACGATACCCCTTGGTAAGACTGGTTGTCAGACTTTCGGGCTTCTGACAACCCGTAACGACTGTCAAAGATCCACGAATGACAGCCGGGACCAACGGCATAACGTGCTTTCCGAGGCACGGAGGGGTCTCGGTATGTAAAGATGGTCACCCATCCACAGACCAACCGCGGCAAGCGTAGCTTAACCTGACCGATCGACCTGTGCGGCTGTTATTATTTAGCCACGGGCCCCTCTATTATGTTAACTAGTTTCACCATAAATTTAACCATAAGGTATATGAAAACTACTGCTAGTAACAGGAAACCAAAATATTTAGACCAGGAAATCAAACTTTAGATAACGACGTCTTTTGATTACTCCGAACTCTACCGAAGATAGTTCCACAACTACTTACTCCTGGCGAAGCAATTTAACCACATATTGCTCCGAAGGTTATACCCATCAAATGTTATTAAACTTAAATAAGTTAAGTTAGTTCTATGATTTCAGGTAACTCGTAACTGGATTAGAGGGGCGATACGTTACCGGTACAGAACTGTGTCTGTTATGCGTCATAACATCATGATTATTTATTTATCTTTAATTCAGGCACATTACCCATAATTTTGTTAGTATTACTTAAACTATCTTAGTAGATATAATTCTTCTGTAGATGTGTTTATCACCTAACTCTTCTTTAACGGCTGGACCGATTTGGATGAAATTTTGTGTATATAATTTTTTTTAAACGTTTCCCCACACTAGGAATTTCTCCTGTATCGTGGGTGCGATTACAAACATTTAAACTCACGTACACAAACAGCCAAGACCCGGAACAACTACTTGTAGGTCTTACAAATATTTGTTCCGTACGGGAATCGAACCCGCGACACGCAGCGCAGCAGTCAATCGCATAACCACTGGGCCAACCTTGCCGTCAAAATATATTTCAATCGGTTCCTGCATGGTTTGAAAACACACTTGGACCCGGTAGGTGGCGCTGCTTTTTCGGGCAGGACGACGTCTGTCGGGTCCGCTAGTGTTAGTATCTACGAGCTGATTTTTCAATCATCTGATAACTTTATTCGAGAAATAATTTTGAAATTTTGACATTTCATACAAACATTTTTTTTTATTGACAATGGGCTCACTCTTGACCTCAATCCAGCCCAGATAAAAGATATTATATATATGTCGGAGGAGTGAAGTAAAAGGTTTGATTACGTACTAGCAGCGCCATCTATTAGCGTTTAAGATACCTTACTCGATTAATCAAATCGAAAACAGTTGTCATTGAGTCAGTAGCTCGAGTCGGGGTTGTCAATGTCTTGTCGCGTGTGGCGTTTGACATCTGTCAGATGTCATGGTGAGACTAGTGTGTTAGCGACATGTCACATTGGACACCCAGAGCTCGACCGCGCCGGGTGTGCACACTGATTCTACCCAACCACGTGCAACCTGACGGACGCCGATGGAATTTCGGATAAAAATCCCTCAACATCTCCGACATATATATATATTCCTCGGATAAAAGATATCTGGCGATGGAAAAATCAGGCCTAAGACATGCACATAAACAAATAAGGAACAATAATAACAATCAATATAACTTAAGAAATACTAGAATAACAATAATACTTAACAACAATTATGAATGGGAGATGAGATATAGTTGTGTTGGTTGCTAGTCTGCTGGATATTTGTAAGTACCTACCTACTTTGAGTAACGTTTAGCTAACATAGCCCAGCATTGCAAATATGTAAGCTGTCATTTTCCTTTATGCCTGGAGGCTTTTATTTACGTTTTAAGTTTTGTTTACATTTTTAGTTATTATTATTAGCTTGAGTATAGCTTTCGTTATATTTGTTGGTATATTGGCGTGGCGAACTGACATATGGGAAATAATTCAATTTAATATTCTGTGTCTCGTAATGTTAATTACTTTGCATCCAACTATTGTATAGAATCAAGTATTTTATAACTGAACAGACAGCTGTGCTGCTGGGTAGTTTGTTGCACCGGGGTGTACTATGCCAAATCGAATGCCAAATGGGTAATGGGGCTGTCTTGTGTAATTTTGACATTCAAAAAGTGCTGATTCTCAGCCTAATTTTATTGAATGACTTTTGTTACTGTTTGTAGTTGTGTTCAGGAGAAGAATACTTATCAAAGAGATGTGAATTAAACATTTTGACGATTAACGAAGCGATGTAGATACACACATAATAGAGCTCGACATAGATAGAGCAGTGGTGGCCAAGTGGCCGCGACTTACGAGTTGTAGGTTCGAACCCAGATAGGCGCTTTACTTTGTGTAAATTATTTCGTCACCACTGCTCTCAAAATGGTGAAGGAAAACATCGTGAGGAAACCGGCATGTTCTAGAACCAAAAATTCGAAGACATGTGACATCTGCCAACCCGCACTGGGCCCGCGTGGTGAATTACGGCACATTCCCTCTCACCGAGAGGAGGCCTGTGTCCCAGCAGTGGGAACAAAGCTGATTATGTATACACATACAATACGCGATGCGCAACAGCGTAACAATTACGCGGTCCGCTACGGCGTAGCTACTAAGCAATTAACCACGGCGTAGGTACTACGCATTCCGCTACACCAAAATTTAATATCGTTAGATGTGTTTGTGTCATGCACTTCTATGTTTTTGTTATTCTCTATTTCTTTAGCTACACTTAGTTTTCCATTGCCTAGTTTAATAATTATATTTAAGAAATGATGTGAGTGAACGAATTTAAGAAAAAATATGTGTGTGTTCGTGGATAAAAACAGGTGTGTTATTCTATTTAAATTGAGGTATTTTCCTCCACAAAAATGATATAAAGTGTAACAAACGAGTGTAAAGAGACTTACTGTGATGATATAGTAAAGTTAATGAGAACATTAAACTATTGTGATATTTAAGATATAGATTTTTGAGTTGGAAACTCACATTGGTAGGTAAAATAGAGGCGAACTCCATTTTATAGAAGTTGGCTCCAGCGGTGCTTGTTCATCCTCAGGTCTTGGTGTCGACCTTCATCAGGAAGCTGTCCAGCTGGCTGTGAACCCTCGGCGCCACGTGCAGAGATGCCATTGTGGTCTGCCTCACATATCTGGAATAAATAGAAAATTCTGTTATTTATTTTTTTTATTGACTATTTATTGATTATGACGGTGGAACGAGCTTGCTCAGAAGAAGCTTGTTATTACTTCGAATTTTCATTTTACTAAATAAAATCTTAAATTAACTGACAGACAGCACACAACCTAAACCACTGGGCATAAAATTTTGCACAAGGGTTCCAGTTTTTACACAAGGTAGCAGGGACATCGACGCGTAAACTGTAACCATGGATTTAGAACATTATTCTGAACCGCCCTGCACAGAAACTATTCGCTGGTTATTAAAAAAAAATGCTGTGTTTGTGCATCGATGTATGCCATCCTGTGCATCGATATATGCCATCCTGTATAACGAAGGTGAGCACTAAAGAGGTTGAATATGGAATGAAAATTTGCATGGAAGTTGGTAATTTTCGCCGATGGGAAAGCCCATCGAGCAAGTGGCTTGTTTTTTAATATTTATTACAAAACACATCAGAAACATTAATAAAAATAGGGATCCGCCGGTGTCAGCAGGGTCCAAGCTATCGGTGGTAAGGGTTCCAGACACAGGAACCTCCCACAATACGTGGAATACAGCCTTCAGAATCAGGGCTTTGCTCCAACCGCCTAACGAGAGCCTCGAGAGATGTCGATTGAGGTTTTCGGTCATTGGCCGTTAAGATAATCTGCACAATGACAGCCAAGTACACATGTCGACAACCTAGTCGAGAACGATTATTGTAGGTAAATCATAATGTGGCATCACAACCACACAGCTGAAGTATAAAATATCAACTAGCTTATGGGGGTCAATGTATACATATAAAGCTATGTTTTGATAAAAAATTGTAAGTATAAATATTTCATTTAAAACGGCATTGATTCAATGAGAATCAATGGAAATCGTACAACAGTCATATCAGTGTAGGCCTCCAATAATGATTGCCTCATGTTTGCCTAAACATCAATAATCCATATTCGTGACGACAGGTGCGCGTCGCAGCTTTTCTATATCGCTATTGGTTCGGCGACTCCTTTGATTGAAAGTTCATATTATTACGTACCTATCAGAAGTTCCATATAGGAATGACTTCATGACAGACTGTTTTTGTAGTTGTTATTATTGCCTCTGTTTGTAAGTAGTTTGGTGGTTTTGCTTTTGGAAATGACTTTGTACCTTGAAAGGATGCCTATCTATCTATCGAGAAAGTTTTACGTAATGTTTGTGAAAATAATGTGTCTGTATTGCGGCGGTACAAAAATTGACAGAATAAAACTTTTTACAAACGACTTCAAAAAACAAACTACAGAGTGAAAAATAACTGTAATTTCGTAAGTTGGTGGCAAAAAGCTAAAATTACAGATCCAAACACCGTCTTCCGTCAATTTCGGAAGTTGGTGTTTGGTTCTGTAGGTACCTATTTTCGCTTTTTTAACTCGATTGGTTTTTTTCCAATTCGTATACTACTTGTTGCTATGTAATTATCAGTGACAATATTATCAAGATACACAAAGTGGATGAAATATGTAATATCGAAGCTAGCTCAAAAAGTACCCAAGCAAAGTTAATAAAATTTATAGCGGACCACCCACAACCTTCTTCTAACAAATGAAAAATAATTTTCAAAATCGGGCCACAATTTGACGAAAATATCCATAAAAAATATATAATTATATATTCAGGATGGGCAACTTGGCAACGGGCGCCATTTTGTTTAGGCGGCAAATATGACAGTTGTTTCATGAAAATTATTTGGTTTAGATAGGTACGGCTTTGTTATGGAGCGTTTTACGACCGAACAAAGTCTTTTAATTTGTTCCCTATCTATTTGCATAAAATTTTAAGACCTAATATAACTTGGCATACTTTTGTTTCTCCAAATTATATTTTCGCATAAAAGCTTATGCATAATTTTTTTAAGCATAATATCTCTAATCATAGCATAAATTTATTTACACATAATGATATTAAAAATATTTTTTTTTAAATATCATTATGCGTAATTGCGTAATTTAAATAAGCATAATAATCAACTCCTAAAATGTTAGACACAAATACACATTTTTATACAATATTGCTCTAATGAAATTTGTAGGCACTTTACATTGTAGGTAGAACAAATCATATTTTAATTTTTCTAAGTGGACGGTAGGAAAGTTGTAATTCAATCCTTAAAAAAAACCAAATTCTGTAATGAATAAATAAATATCAGGAAACATCATACTGTTATAACCCAAACCACAACCCACAAAACCAACAATAGAGGGGATCTGGCGTTAATGGTCACTGCTCTAACCTAACCTAACCCCTAATACGATTCAATAACAGTTGTAAATATCAGGAAATATCATACTGTTATGACCTTATCTAACCCAAATTATTCACCGACAATAGAGGTCCCAGAGAGTGTCCCAGCAGTGGGAACAATATAGGCTGATTATGAATGCATGACAGCTACATAATATTATTTATAATAAATCATTTGCATGAAAATTCAAAATAAATACGTAAAAATAACTTAAATTTGTTTCAGTTATTTCTATTAATTGTATGCCTAAATGCTAATAGTCGCCTTCTAGTAATTAGCCTTCAGGATAATTATGGCAACATAAATTTTATGCCAAAAAAAAATATGGCAACGTATTATTATGGCAAAAAAAATTATACCAAAATGGTTATGCCAAAGTATATTAGGAAAAAGAATATTATGCGAAAAGAAGGGATACTACTCAACGCAATTCTGTATTACGGGAACTTTAAGAAAATTGCGGCCAATTTTTTCAAATTGGAGCAGCATGGTATTGTAACAGATAAAGCAGTTTTCTTACATCAAGTAAATCAGTTGGGATTAGGAAACATGTGGTTCCAACAAGACGGGGCCACATGTTATACGGCACAAGCCACAATCGAGACATTGAAAAGAACATTTCTGGGTCGATTAATTAGAAGAATTAAAGATTGGCCCCCAAGGTCCCGGATTTAACCGCTCCTGACTTTTTTGTGGGGCTATCTAAAGGAATGTGTGGACATTTGTCTAAGATTATTTTCCGTACTAAATTGCTGGCCCTAAATACTATATTTAAATAAAAATACTTAATAATTTTTATATTTCACAGAATAAAATTTTAAAAATAAAGTGTAGACCTCTTATTTGCCCAGCCTGTATAAGGTACATACATAATAATGGCCTAAATCTTTTTTGAAGACTTTTAAAATTTACATAAGTGTAAGAAAAAAAGAAACCTGTTTTACCTGTAGTGCACTAACAATAAAAGTTAAACAATTTTTTTATTTTTGGAACGAAGTTTGTTTTTTTTATTTTTGGAAGAAAAGTTAAACAATTTTTTTATTTTTGGATTTTCCTTATCGCGCGTTGTGAAAGGGGGCTAGACGGAAAAAATTCTTACCAAAAGTTGTCACGACACAATCGCTACGAGTGCTACGCCGTAGCCGATGCGTAGATTATCCGCTACGCAGCTACGTCGTCGCAGAGCTACATAATAAATTATCTGCTCTGTCTGTGAACTTCGTTCCATTTTTTTCTTGTTCTTTTTACTAACATAGTTTCTTAAGTCGTGTGTAATACTAACAAAACTATGGATCTTTGGGTCTAAAATAAAATATTTTTATTTTTTTTTATTACCATCATTTAAGTTGCGTCAAAACGGGAGTATAGTAGTCAAACGTTGATTTTATTAGGGGTTTCATCGCTTATATATAATCTACTTATTTGTAATCTTAAAGATTGTGGCTGGCAAGGTGTCATCTCCGCTGTGGAAGTCCCTTGTTAAAACAGTTATTTAATTTTAATTTTGATTCTAATTTTATTTTATTTTGATTTTTCATTATCATTTTAATCTACATTTTAATTATTATTTTTATTTTTGTTTGTGTAATATTGTTATGCATGATACCTATGGATCCTTGATATCTGAATTAAAATTATTATTTTTTTAATTTTTATATTCGAAAGAGCCAGGTGAATAAAATGACTACAAGTTACATTATATATTATTAGAACATATGTGGGCTGACCTAACCTACCTTTCCCAAAATAATCGTTTCGATATACATATTTTCTGTTCCTTTGTCTAAAATATTATGTATCTCAGCATATTAAAAGTTTTTGTAACAAAAATCAACTGTGTCAGTAAGCAACTTCGGCTCTTCATAATACCAAGGACATGGATGACGAGACACGTCCAAATTTTTTCAACTTTTTTAATTTGTCAAACTTCTCTGTCTGGAAGTACCAAATTATTTCGAGAGATGGAATTGATTTGTTCGTTAATTGTTTGTAATAAGTTTTTGGTCAAAAATCTTGGATTTTTAGGTAAAATAAATTTGAGTTTTGCGAAAATCTTGTGTACTTCAGTGTTAAATTATACAAATATCTATAACATATTTATTTCCAAGAATTTTCAAGTTAACTTAAATGGTAAACGAATTCATAATAACCCTGCCTAGCCTGTATTCCTTAAAGAATAAAACAGATATTCTTTATTATGTAAACAATCATTGTTACAGATATCAGTTTAGCAATTTTGGAAGGGGTGGTGAAAAAAAGGTTAAAGGTATAGAGAGTTGTAAGTAAATACATAAATTTCGCCAGTTAAGTCCTATGTAACAGAGAGCGAGCCTATAAGGCAAAACTACACAAAGTTTCACATTATAAGTTATTATTAAAAATAAAACAGTAGACACAAACTAACAACAATTAGAACCTAGTAAAGTTGTTAGTTGTTGTAATAATTTTTAATTCTGTAAGCAATTTTATGTTGACCCCTCGTCTGTTAAGCAAGCTCATTAAGTTCGGTAACAATAGAAAAAGTAATTGCGTCTCATTAGTGACAGTTGAGCTCGTAACTAGCTTTTGCCCGCGGCTTCGCCCGCGTGGATTTTGGAAATTATCCCACGGGAACTTGTGTGCACGCGAAACGCGAAATGTGCGTTATACCTCTGTCCAACCCTTCGGGAAAACAAGGCGTGATGTAAAAAAAAAAATACAGAATTTATAGCAAAAGCAAGTAACTGATAATCTCAATACACCTCATCAACACCCAAACCTCAATTCGTTCTATTAATTAGTGAACATTTAGCGCCGTCACGTTCCCATTTATCCCACCAAAGAAAACGCCTGAAACTGTTTGAGCAATCAGTTATGTTTTAATGTAAAATAAAATATAGCTATAGCAATTAGTAGGTATAACCGACGCTGGCTGCACACGTAACGATAAATCTTAGCGATTTCAAACTGCACGGATTAATCGAACGCTACTAGTGTCTCCACACGACATCGATGTCACGTCTACTATAAATGTGTATATGGTTGCAAAACGATGATTGTTAACTTTTAGTTTTAATGTAACTATTTTTTTTTTATTGGATGCAGATAAGTTTTTAAATGTTTTATTTAATTATTTGAGACTTTCTGCCACCGAACTCCGGTGATAAAAATACTGTCTCCGGTTAGTAAACGAAGTCGATTGCAAACTGGATTAAAATGATATTTTATTTCCGGATAATAGTATTTTAGTTCCGGAATTTGCGTAGCACGACTTATTTGTCGTTTTTAGATGTAGAAAGGTATAAAAGCACAAGTCAGTGCATTTTAAAGTCAGTTCCGTGTGGAATAAAGAGCTATAACGTTTGCGATTTTGTACTTGTTTATGTGCGTAAAGAAAAAAAAAAGGAATGCACGATGCCGCTACGATAACTCTACGCAAAGGCGATTGACAATGATTTGTCCTAATAATATAAAAAAATAAACGTCATGATTGAACGTTGAGATTGGCGTCTTGGTTGAAATACGGTTTGGAGGCCAAAGAAACGATAGATGGACTGTGTGAAAGATGATATGGCTAGAAAGGGGGTGACAACTAACAAACGTCAATTTATTTTTATATATATAATAATAGATAGATTATGTTAAAAATTACTATTATGTTACCGTGCCCTAACCGGCACCCTAATTACGTAAGACACGATCAATCGTAATCTGAATAATTTTGAAGCAAATTGCTAATCCATTGCTTCATAAGCTTGAAATATTTGTCTGCTCAAACGTAAATAACGCAATGAATGTTGTTGAACTGTCAAAATGAAACCGATTCCGATTGATCGTGTGTTACGCAATTAGGGTGCGGGTTTCATGTTGGAACTTACTTATATTGTAACATAGAAATGTACACATGAATGCAATACTTATAGAGTTTTAGTTTGACTACCAAGATGACGGCTACTAGAAGAAAAACATAAGTTGCGCCGACCTCAAATTAATTGCGGAAAGGGAAGAGAATGATTATAACGATATAATAATTATTATCATGTCGGTACGTGTGTAGCTAGCATTAGTTGCCGTGTCAATAATTTCAATTACAGTTTGGTGGTTGGCTGCTATTTCGTTGTTGTTGGCAATTAATTTCCGCATAGTCGAAATTTACGTTGAATTTCCGGTGTATTGCTAATGATGCTGGGCTTGGTATTAATTATTGTTAACCACAGCCTGGTGTTTGCTTGTGTAAGAAAGAAAGAAAAAGCAAGAAAAATATTTTATGTGGGACACGCTTAGGCAAAGCGTGGCTTAAATTAACCACCTACAAAACGGTTTAATTTTGATAGTTTGCGAGGTATCTGCAGAAATGATCCGAATGATAATGTCTCGCTAATTTATTTTTGTGTAAAATATAAATATCTTCTAAAAGGAACAAATCTATTACGTATAGGGACTTAATGTATAATGTATGTACGGCGCTCATCTATATATATAAAATTCAAAGTCCTGACTGACTGACTGACTGACTGACTGACTGACTGACTGATAGATCAACGCACAGCCTAAACCGCTGGTCCTAGAGACATGAAATTTGGAGGGTGTGTTCTTCGTGAAGAGTAGGCATCCACTAAGAAAGGATTTTTCGAAATTCTACCCCTAAGAGGGTGAAAAGGGGGGAATTCGTTTGTATGAAAAATCTTATTCCTTGAGTTAATAAACTTGAAACTTGGCACGAATACTTATATAAATAAATTATGAAGATTGTCAGTTTTTTTTCTTCTAAACTACCCCCTAATAAGGGATTGGGGGGTTTCAAAGTTTGTATGGAAGAATTTTAGCGCGCAGTCCGATTTACTCGAAACTCAGTATTTATACTTAATATTGAAAGTAAAGAATAATGTGTATCAGGGTTTTTTGAAAATCTACCCCTGACGGGCTGAAATGGGGTAAAAAATTTTCAGGGGAGGATTTTACAGCATGGCTTGATTAACTCGAAAATTAGTATAAATAATCTTTGAGTCAAGTTATGAATACATCTCAAACGATTTTTTTTAATTTCCACCCCTGTGGGGGTGAAAAGCGGGGATACAGTTTATATGAAAAATCTTCTTCAATAAGTTAATAAACTTGAAACTTTTCAAGAATACTCGCCTAAGTAAGTAATAAAGTTTATCATTATAAATTTTTCCAAACTACCCCTCAAAGGGGGATATAGGGGTGTTGAAGTTTATGTGGAATAATTTGAATGTGCGGTCCGATTACCTCGAAACTCAGTGTTTATACTTAAGACCAAAAATAAAGAGTAGCATGTATCAGGGTTTTTCGAAAATCTACCCCTAACGGGTTGAAAAGGGGTAGTTAATTTTACAAGTGAGGATTATAATGCGTGGCTTGATTAACTCGCAAATTGGTATAAATAATCTTTGAATAAAGTTATGAATAATCCCAAATGATTTTTCAAAATTCCACCCCTGTGGGGGTGAAAAGCGGGGGATACAGTTTATATGAAAAATCTTATTCATTTAGTTAATAAACTTGAAACTTGGCACGAATACTTATCTAAATAAATTATGAAGATTGTCAGTTTTTTTTTCCTTCTAAACTACCCCCTAATTAGGGATTGGGGGGTTTCAAAGTTTGTATGGAAGAATTTTAGCGCGCAGTCAGTCCGATTTACTCGAAACTCAGTATTTATACCTAATATTGAAAGTAAAGAATAATGTGTATCAGGGTTGTTTGAAAATCTACCCCTGACGGGCTGAAATTAAGGTAAGCTAAGTAAGGGTAGTCAATTTTTCAGGGGAGGATTTTACTGCATGGCTTGATTAACTCGAAATTTTTTATAAATAATCTTTGAGTCGAGTTATGAATACATCCCAAACGATTTTTTTTCAATTCCACCCCTGTGGAGGTTTTAAGCGAGGATACAGTTTATATGAAAAATCTTCTTCATTAGGTTAATAAGCTTGAAACTTTTCAAGAATACTCGCCTAAGTAAATAATAAAGTTTATCATTATAAGTTTTTCAAAACTACCCCTGAAAGGGGGATATAGGGGTGTTGAAGTTTGTGTGGAATAATTTGAATGCGCGGTCCGATTAACTCGAAACTCAGTGTTTATACCTAAGACCAAAAATAAAGAGTAACATGTATCCGGGTTTTTAGAAAATCTAGCCCTAACGGGTTGAAAAGGGGTAGTTAATTTTACAAGGGAGGATTATAATGCGTGGCTTGATTAACTCGAAAATTGGTATGAATTATCTTTGAATCAAGTTATGAATAATCCCAAACGATTTTTCAAAATTCCACCCCTGAGGGGGTGAAAGCGGGGGATATAGTTTATATGAAAAATATTAATCGTTTAGTTAATAAACTTGAAACTTGGCAAGAATACTTGCCTAAGTAAGTAATAAAGTTTATCATTATAAGTTTTTCAAAACTACCCCTCAAAGGGGGATATAGGGATGTTAAGTTTGTGTGGAAGAAATTGAATGCGCGGTCCGAGTAACTCGAAACTCAGTATTGATACTTTTGACAGAAAATAATTAATAATAAGTATGTAAAGTTGTCGACAATTTACCACTGACGGACGGGACAAAAAGGGGTAATTCAGATTTTAAGGGGAGGATTTTAACTTGAAACTGTATGTTACATTTTCACGCCTAAACCTCTGATTTGGCATAGAGATAGATGGCATCCTGGGGAAGCACATACATTTTATCCTGTTAGCACGTTCCCGTGGGATAATTTCCGACATCCACGCGGGCGAAGCCGCGGGCTGAAGCTAGTAATTAATATAATCTTTTTTCGTTTGGAGCCAATTGAGAAGAAAACAAAATACTACTCTTAAACTAAACCCTAAACATTACATAATAAAGTAGTGGTTACTTATCATCATCTGCCTAGCCTTTACCAACTAAATTGAGGTCGGCTTCCAGTCTAACCGGATGCAGCTGAGTACCAGTATTTTACATGTAGCGACTGCCTATCTGACCTCCACCACCCAGTTACTGGGTAATACAATAACCCTTACCCTTGGTAAGACTGATTGCCAGACTTTCAGGTTTCTGACGACCTGTAACGACTGTCAAAGATCCACGAATGACGGCCGGGACCAACGGCTTAACGTACTTTCCAAGGTACGGAGAAGTCTTGGTATATAAAGATGGTCACCCATTCACGGACCAACCGCGGCAAGCGTAGCTTAACCTGATCGATCGACCCGTACGGCTGTTATTACTTAGCCACAAGCTCCCCAAGTTAACTCACCGTCCGATCAGGACCAGGCCCGTGCCGGACGGCGTGTATGTGTTCCACGCGCGCCTCAAAGAGATGTCAGCACGAGTGACGGGGCCCAATAGGGCCGCCTGCCAGGGTAGCGGGATCGTCTGAAAGGGTTACCGCTGCCCTGACACATAAAGGGCTAAGGAAGGAACACGGGTGAGTTTTAGTCAGTAAGAGTCTGACACTCCCTCCTGCTCCACCCAGAGCGGGAGGAGTCATTTGATGATCTCCCATCCTCAAAAAAAAAAAAGCTCCCCAAGTAGTAGTTACTATCAATATAAATAAACTACTATTATTACAACTGCTTGCAACCTTGTTTCACACATTCCACCTCTACAGAGTCGAATCCTATTTGTCTAAACTTGAAAGCCTCGTAAACCACATTCGGGAGATGCACCTGATGCATAGAATGTTGACTACAATGACTGACACACAAAACGTGTTCCGGCTGTCCGATAGCCAGACTATACAATTAATAGACAATATCGTGTCTGTGGACTGTATTTAAACTGACGTATACTTACGTTTGTTCCAAAAGTATCTGATGAAAATGTAAACAAATGGATCCACAAACGTTCCCGTGGATGCCAATTTGTAGTGTCACTTAAAAATTGAGTGCTTTGATTTCATTGTTTCAATATTTAAACCTGTCATTCTAATTTTAAATCACATTAGGGCTAATTTTTCCAACGCCAGATGATTTTATCCGAGAAATAATTTTGAATTTTTGACACGTTCTTCCATACAAAATCTTTTCATCATTTTTAATTACAATCTATACATATAATAAAATCGTAGGAAAGTCAAAACTGTACATTGAATATTTTTTTAAAAGAATACTTGGGGCGTGATCTACAATCGATATCGAAGCCAAAAATATAGTTTTTAGAATTTTTGTCTGTTTGTCTGTTTATCTGTTTGTCTGTATGTATGTCCGGGCTAAACTCAAAAAGTACTGCATGGATTTACTTCAAATTTTGCATGAATATTACTAATAGGTCGGGTCAACATTAATTCTACATATTATCACGCTATCACCTACGGGGGAGGAGCTGTGAATCTTTATTTTTCTTACGTATTCTGTGACAGCGTGTAATCTAACGACGCATATTTAAATGTTGTTTTTGAGTAAGCCATGCTATTATCTAGCTTTACACTATAAAAACTACGCCATTTAAGTAACTTGGGCAGAGAAACATAGTTTAATGAATGTTAGTAGTATAATGAAAATTTTAAAGCAGCGCCATCTATGATTTTTCATAAAAATCAAATCAAGTTACATGTTAACACTTTTTGGAAATTAATAATTTAAATTTGATCATGTTGGCGAGGTTAGTAGTTAGTTACTCTTAAAATTCATACATGGTAATGTGCATTTTCTTCATAAAAGTTGTATCGTATAGTTCGTTTCGACAAATTCAAGTTCCAACAAAACCCTCAAAATCTTGAGCAGAGTTGAGGAAGACAATTTAAAAAAACACGCTCTGTGAAGTCGACCAGTTTGCGAGATCCCTTACGTATGACCTAAGGCACCTCGCCTTCATGTTACACGAGGACATTTGATGGCGTGGAGTATCCCACTTACCGCGCAGCCTGCGTAGCACGTCACCTTCTCGACGGTGACCAAAATTGGGATGACACCCTCGCAGAGGCGAGCGTCAGTGACAGTCCCAGCCGCATGCGTCATCTGTTTGCCATCATCACCGCATCAAGACCGTGGAAATCGGGAGTATAACGCTGAGACAAATTACGATCCGGGCGAAATGATCACCATACGAAATGACCATGTCGCTTTGTTCTCTTCAGAGCAAAAACAAATTTATGACACCGGCCTTGAAAGCGTTGGGTAAAACCAGGGTAAAATGTTTTTCTTGGATGCTCCTGGTGGAACAGGAAAAACATTTGTTACCACTGGCATACTTGCAGAGGTCAGGAGGCAAGGCAAAATTGCTATTGCTGTAGCGTCGTCGGAAATCGCAGCCACACTGCTTCCGGGTGGCAAGACAGCACATGCCATGTTTAAAATTCCCATCGATTTAGAGAGCGCCGAAATGCCTGTTTGTGTTGTGTCACGTAACAGCGATAAGGGACACGTGCTCTAGGATTGCTCTCTGATCATATGGGATGAGTGTACGATGGCCAATAGGAAGGCAGTTGAGGCCGTGGACAGAACCCTGCAGGACATCCACAGGAACGAACATTTGATGGGTGGTGTCACAGTTCTGTTCAGTGGTGATTTCCGGCAAACGCTTCCCGTGGTGACGCGGGGATCGAGGGCTGACGAGGTGAATGCTTCGTTGAAACGATCTTCGTTGTGGTCACGAGTTCGTACGCTGCGCTTGACCATTAATATGAGAGCTCGGCAATGCACGTGCTCAAGAATTCTTTGATCTCCTTCTTGGCGAAGGCACTATACCAGAAGAGAGAGGTGGACAGGTGGTTCTTCCAGAGTCTCTCGGTAGAGTGGTATCCAGCTTAGAAGAACTCATTCGCTGTATGTACGGGGACATCAGTCGTATACCGCACCAGCAGAATTCTTGGGTGTGTGAGCATGGCCATTTTGACGCCCAAAAATGATCGGGCTGCAGCAATTAACGAATGCATTCTCTCGGAAATTGAGGGGAATGAAGTGTCTATATCTCGATAAACACTGTTGTCGAGCAAGATAACGCCACACATTATCCCGTGAAATTTCTGAACTCCCTGTCAGCAAGTGGACTTCCAGCGCATACCATCAAGGTGAAGGTCGGTGTCTCGATTATGCTTCTTCGGAACCTATCTCCTCCGAAGTTGTGTAACGGGACCCGCCTTAAAGTCATCTCGCTCCACAGACACACCATTGAGGGGGAAATTCTTACGGGTTGTGGCGTCGGCGAGGCAGTATTTATACCACGCATTTCCCTCATACCTCATAACTTCCCGTTCCTGTTCAAGCGCGTACAGTTCCCCGTGAGTGTTTGCTTCGCGATGACCATCAATAAGTCGCAGGGGCAGACACTGAAGGCAGTGGGTGTCGACCTCAGGACGAGTTGAATCTCACACGGCCAACTGTACGTCGCTTGCTCCCGCGTCACCGTCCTGACTCTCTTTACATTTTGGCTCCTGGCAGCATAACTACCAACGTAGTTTATAGGGAAGTGTTGTAAGGTATGTTTTGTGTCCTGGAATGTATTCCTGCATTATTTTCTCTATTTCCTTCAGTCACATCTTATGACTGAACTCAGCAGGATTCCCATATAACTCTCTTCACTGGCTTCGCTTGCAAAAAAACTTATATTTTAATGCTATTTTAAAAGTTGTTTATTTATAAGGCTATAGCGACACTGGCATCTTAGGTATTTTTGGTGCTGTAGAGCCTTCACGCAGACGACGTCGCGGGCAGCAGCTAGTTTAACAATAAATAATTGTTGGAAAGGTGTTTTTTTTTATTTTATTTTTTTCAGGATAGGAAATCATCAAATGACTCCTCCCGCTCTGGGTGGAGCAGAAGGGAGTGTCAGACTCTTACTGACTAAAACCCACCCGTGTTCCTTCCTTAGCCCTTTATGTTCCAGGGCAGCGGTAACCCTTTCGGATGTTCCCGCTACCCTGGCAGGCTTCGGCCCTATCGGGCCCCGTCAATCTTGCTGACATCTCTTTCAGGCGCGCGTGGAACACGTAGACGCCGTCCGGCTCGGTCCTAGTCCTGATCGGACGGAGAGTTACCCATTACTCTCCGCCCGCAGGCCCGCGCCTACGGTGGCCGGGAGTGGTCACGCGGCTCCCGACTTGGAAAGGTGATGAGGTAATTTTATAACTTATATTTTCGTCGATGATTTTTTAATTACAATTTAACAATAAATACCTAATTGTTGGAAAGGTGATGAGGTATAAAGTTGGAACCTTTTTAATACAGATGAATGTGTTAATAATTTCCATAAGTGAGTGATTGCGAATTTAGGTTGGATTGTTTTCGTGCATATTATGTACGGACAAACAAGCTACCTGATACATAGGTAAAAATATTCATCTTCTAAACATATTGCGAATACTAGTTTTTCTTATGTGCGTTATTTAATCTATCCAATTGACTACTCGGCTGTCTCAATCGACAGATAGTTTTTATTCGTGGAATATAAAATTGACGACTAACAGATTTTGTATGGAAGAACTGTCAACAATTCAAAATTATTCCTCGAATAAAATTATCTGGCGTTGGAAAATTCAGCCCTAAATTGGATATTGTGCAGCTTTATTGCTTTTTCCGGTCCTCGGAAAGCACATTAAACCGTTGGTCCCCGCTGTCATTCGTAGTTCTTCGACAGTCGTTACGGTTAGTTAGGAACCCATATGTCTGACAACCAGTCTTACCGTGGGGTATCGTGTTGCCCAGTAACTGGGTTTTGGTGGTCAAATAGGCAGTTGTTCCATGTAAAATACTGGTATTCAGCTGCATCTGGATAGACTGGAAGCCGACCTCAACATAGTTGGGGAAAAAAACACGCAACATAGTAGTCGTTTTCCTCGCTCACCAATTGTTTTGGATCACTTTCACACTTTTGGAGGTTTTCTGTATCGAAAGCATCAGGTTAGCCCGCGAAATTCAAATTTTTTCGTGACGGATCGGATCGCGGTCGCGAATCATATTTTAATCAACATACAGCCTGACACTGACCTGCAAAATGTAAAAAAACGTAAAAAAATTGAATTGAACATCTGTTCAATTCAATCATCCGTCCCTCCGTTCGTACGTCTATACGAACGGACCGACGGATGGCCGTACGGACGGACGGACAGTGAAAACTTAGTAATAGGGTCCTGTTGGCATCCTTTGGGTTCCGAACCCTAAAAAGGACTCTTAACAATGTACCTATTTATATCAGTAACAGACAATTACATACCTATCTATCTATGTGCAACGTTCGTCATGACAGTAATTTTCCCATAATTGGTCTTTACGCTCCACAGAACTCGCTGATCCATTGCAATCGATTCTTGTTACGAGACCGTATATGCACCGTCAATTTCTGCTTTCCTGGTAGTTATTTAGAGAGATATATATATGGATAGTTTATGAATATTTGAACACATTAGATCTGCGAAGTACATGAGAATAAAGCAAGCTTCTTCATTCAAAATAGACCAGCGCCCTAATTGTGTAACCCATTTTTAATCACAATCTGAATCATTTTGAACGATATTGCTAATTCATTGCTTCATATGTTCGAAAATTATGTCTGCTCAACAACGTAAATAACGCAATGAATGTTATTGAACTGTCAAAATGAAAGCTATTGCTACTGTTATTGTGTTACGCAATTAACCTGTTTTTTTCACGTAATCAATCAAAGAACCAAAAAAGAGTTATCTTTTATGATCATTTAACTAACAAAATATACATACAACCACCGTTTATACAAGGTGGAGGACAATACGTCAATTAATTAAACTGCTTATATCTAATCACGTTCCCAGCCTGCATACAAAAATTGAATCAAAGATATACAATAGCTTAGTCACAATAGCTAATAAAGATTGGCAAAATCCATAGTCGACCCATAACTACTATTTAGTTTGTTTGAAAAATCACTTCCTTCATTATACTGTTTTCATTTACTCGTCGTATTTTAGTCCCTAATATAGACACTAAAATGGTCAAATGGTGGAATGGTCTGTGGTTTAAAAAAATCGGATATTAAAGTTGAATCTCAATTCCTTACTGCGCTACATAAATAATACACACTCCATTCACACACCATCCCAAACACCCACACTTTTATTTTACACACGTCCCTCAAACATAAAGAAATAACTTATTGAAATAAAATCTGAATTCCGGAAATATCTTGGCTTCAACACCAGATATCGGAAGTTCTTTACATTACCCGGTGAAGAGGCAAAGCAATTTGATTCGGGTGAAAGTGATAATGCCATCGAGTGGTATTATTGGGCAATCACAATTTGCATGAGCCTTGAGGGATTCCGACTTAATATTTTATTAACAGGTTGCTTTTTTATTCACGTTTTTTGACGGGTTTTTGCAGATGTCAGTAGTTTGGAATGATGCATTGTTTTCCGTAAAAGGCATTTTTATCATTATCAGAATATTGTTTCTATTAGAAATTAAAACTAGTACTGCGGTAACTCCGCTCCCGTTGTTTATGACGAACACAAGACATCTTTTTCTCCAATTTTCTAATTTTCCGAGCTAAACACTCCTAAAAAAATACCACTAAAAAGTCTACAAAACTTAATAAACTAATTTACGATTAGAAAATTAGTGCGCGATGGCAACCATACAAACCTGAATGCGATACCAACATTAGGGCGCATGAAATGGTTTTTTGAATTGTTGCTCTAAAATAGTCTCAGCACATGTCCGTGCTACTACAAGCGAATAAATGTAATCACAAAGGGTGATTAGTTTATTAAAACACGTTGTTCCATACTGTACAAATGATAGGTGGGTGTTTCTGTGAAGTTTCAAATGGTGTTTCTGTGAGAAAATCTCAGTAACCGTAATTTGGGAATATGGCAAAAATATTCCGATCCTTATTGCATAAGACTTTTATTATTATCGGAAAAATGGAAGAGTGTTTCTGCTTACTTTATTAAATAAAAATATTCATAGTCCTGGAGGAGCTGTATACCAAGTCTGAATATATTATGTATAACTTTATTCAATATTTTTTTACTACATAATACAAGGTTCTGAAGAGCTACTAAAAGAATATATACCTACACAGTGTCAACTACGTATACCTCGGCTACTGGGAAAATAAAATGCGAATCCAAATTTCCATATTATGAGATCCAGGGCGCAAATCATGCATAAATAAAAGATTTATCGATAGCAGGCCTTTTCCTGATATTTATTTCCCATAGGATATTATTAAAATTATTTTAAAGGTCAACGGAAAAGAGATACTTAGATATCCGGACATCTGATGTCGTCTCTTGGGATATTGGAGGTAAATCATAATTGATCAAAGATTAAGTTTGAAAAAGGTAAAATGTAAAACCTTTTTTTTATTCCTTCGGGTGATTTTGACCAACCCGCACCTGCAGCTGCAGAAGGCCTGTGTCCTAGACGTGGGGTCATTATAGGCTGATTATGCTACGGAGGGGTGATTTTGATTAATATATTGATTGGAGATAAATAACATGACGGCACGGTTGGCGCAGTGGTTAAGCGATTGACTGCTGCGCTGCGTGTCGCGGGTTCGATTCCCGCACGGAACAAATATTTGTATGACCTACATGTATTTGTTCCGAGTCTGGGTGTTTTTCTATCTATAATATGTATGTATTTACAAAAAAAAATGTATATAAGTAGTTTATCAGCCATCTTGTTACCATAAAACAAGCATTAGGTTGCTTAGCTTGGGACTAGATGGCGCTGTGTGAAATGTCCAGGGATATTATTATATATTATTATTATTAACATAATAAGGAATGCGAATATGAGATTTTGCATGTTTATTTGGCAGTTTTTCACGAATAAATTGTGAAAAAATGTAAAAGAAAGATGCACAAACACATTTAAAAGTTCTAAAGTTCAGGTAGGTACTTTCCGGTGTTTAATTTTTTTTTATTTGTTAGGATATCAAACAGTAGTATATTAAAAATAAATGGAAATAACTTCAAGCATAATATTTAAGCACGGAACACTAAAACGTACCAATTAAAACAATATTACGCTACCGTTAACTCCTAAAACAGCCTTTTAAACATAAAATCACTTATCTTAAAGTAACCCTTGACTAAAAAAACACATTTGCGTTTTATTTCGAGCACTTTTAAATTTTATTTCGAGCACTTTCAGGGCTCCACTTAATTGAAACGATTACAGAGTAATATCGCATTTTATTGTCCCTGGGGTCGTTTATAGGTTGTTAAATTTAACATTTGGAAATAACTGTAATAGTGATATCAGGGAGTTGGTAATTGCTGTTACAAGATAACGTTCTGCGATGAGTACGGATGCTGAATACAAATGAGTTTGGAATTATTGTACTTAGAACCTATCGTGCGTAAAGCCAGTGAAATTAATTGTAAAGTAAAATGGCTATACCTTATAATTTGAACATGGATTAAGTAAACAATATTTTGTTACAATATAAATACATACATAAACTCACACCTTTTTCCTATGGGGGTAGTCAGAAATTACAGAACGCTACCTGCTACGATCCTTACATACTCGTACTTCTACATCTGTACGTTCATACATCTATATCATATATATCTGGCCATTCACGCACGCCAGTGGCGAGTACCTCAGTTTTTAAGTGTATAGTCTATGGCGAGTACTACGCACCTGACCTTTTTAATGAACATTACAAATAAGGTCATTCAATGTCCTCCTAGGGCTTCCTTCCGCCGTTTCCACTCACATCTGCCTGTGTAACAATATTTTTGTAATTTAAAAGAGTGTCCTAGGAATTTCTTGCCCTTTCTTCTCCATCAAAACCTACTACGCTTTCGAATGGGTAACTTCATCTTTTTGATTGATCGACTTCTTGACAGTTCAAAAGTGCCTACAACTGCTTTGAGCTTGAGTAACCAACTTAAATTGTCCGAATACTCAAATCACAACTGTCATTCTTTGTCAGTTGTGGGATCTGGCTATAATACTGCAAATTGAAACAGATTTTCAATTGGCTTAATCCAAATCCAAACTAATATTATAAATGCGAAAGTAACTCTGTCTGTCTGTCTGTCTGTCTTTGCTTCACGCCTAAACTACTGAACCGATTTGTGTGAAATTTGGTACAGACATAGTTTGGAACTTGAGAATGGACATAGGATAGTTTTTATTACAAAAAATAAAATTTATTCCGGACATACAGCGCCATCTATTGGTCAAGAGTCGGCATCA
Organism: Apamea sordens; assembly: GCA_945859715.1. Taxonomy (NCBI): domain Eukaryota; kingdom Metazoa; phylum Arthropoda; class Insecta; order Lepidoptera; family Noctuidae; genus Apamea; species Apamea sordens. The sequence continues at coordinate 9,461,749 of OX244006.1, read as the reverse complement.
ATTCAGTACTGAAAACATCCACGCGGGCGAAGCCGCGGGCAGAAGCTAGTAATTAATAAGCAGTGAAGTGTACTTTGTAATTTTACTAGAGTTTGGTGAAATAAACTTACTAACTTTAATAGTGTTCTCCGTACTTATATCGTTTATGGACGTTTTGACGTTTATCGTGAGGTGAAGTATCTGTAATATCAATAAATGATGAGGGTACAAAGCGTATTCTAGCATAGCATAATCAGCCTTGAACGTTTCAACTGCTGGGACCTAGGCTTGCCAGGAGATACCGGTTTCCTCACGATGTTTTCCATCACGGCTTTGGGAGCAGTGGTGATGTAATAATTTACACAAAGCAAAGCGCCTGTCTGGGTTCGAACCTGTTGTAATTTTGTATTAGTTAAAAAGAAAAGACGTGTACATTATAGTTTGTTTATAATTGAAGTAACAGGTAACCAGGTTACATAGAATGATTAGAAGAATTTTGAATACATAATGACACTACAAAGACCAGTATTATTATAACACACCCCCTTAATCAAAATTCTCACAAATAAATTACATACAAAAATGAACTCAAAATATACCAATAAAAAAAAGGAAAATGTATACTAAGTTCTGAAGTAAGCGTGTAAAAATATATTTACACTAAACCTAAGCCTAGTACACATCTACGATGTGCCACACGCTGCAATCGTTTTGTTAAGATGTCAGCGGGCATATCACTTGATTTGGTATATTTCAAGTTAACCGAATTATCACTAATCTTTTCTCTAATAAAGTGAAATCTGGTATCTATATGTTTCGTCCTATGGTGGTGTACCGGATTTAAGGCCAAACTCTGTGCACTCTGACTATCGGTACAAATAGTTACGGTATTAGGTAATAACTTTTGCCTTACCATAGGATCTGAAATTAATTCAGTGATAAACCTCCTTAAATAAATCGCTTCCTTCGTAGCTTCTGTTATTGCCATATACTCGGCTTCCGCTGAGGACAAGGCTACGGTTTGCTGCTTCCGCGAGGCCCATGATACCGGACTGCCTGCTAATTTGAAACAGTAACCCGTATAAGAACGGCGATCTATATTACAGTTTGCCCAATCGGCATCGGAAAATCCTACAAGGGGCATACTTGATTTTTTATAACAAATCGAGTAATCTAAAGTGCCTTTTAGGTATTGTAAGACTCTCTTCGCGGCTAACCAGTGAGTCTTGTTGTACCGAGTATTGAACTGACTCAGGTAACTAGTCGCGTATGCGATGTCTGGACGAGTATTAACACTTAGGAACATGAGGCAACCAATTAATTCTTGATAGGGATACTCTTCTTGATTATGATCACTATCACTACTGGTACTAACCTCCAGTTTTCCAGATAGGGGAGTTGTACAAGTTTTACAATTCTCCATTCCAAACTTTTGTAAAAGATTGTTTATATAATTTTTCTGATGAACTCTTATTTCATCATTTTCTCTGGTGATATTTAAGCCAAGATAACAGCTTAAATAGCCCAAATCTTTTAACGAAAAATATTTTTGCAAGTCATTTTTGACAATGTCAAACGTCTTGTCATCACTGTAAAAAACAATTATGTCATCGACAAAGACTGCAACGATAACCACCTCTTTTCCAAAAAGTTTGGTATAAACGCATGGTTCAGATGGAGTTTTCATAAAACCAAGAGATGATAAAGTTTCATCTAACTTTGTATTCCAGGCACGTGGAGCTTGTTTAAGTCCATACAAGGATTTTTGCAGGAGACATACTTTGTTCTCCATACCTTTTACATTAAAACCTTGAGGTTGCTCCATGTAGACCTTCTCTTGAAGATCTCCATTTAAAAAAGCAGTGTCTACGTCCATGTGACGCATCTTCAAACCCAATTCGGCTGCGAGAGCCAGTAGAGTACGCAAAGAAAAGTGCCGCACGACAGGAGCAAATGTCTCAAAATAATCTACACCTGGCGTCTGGGAAAATCCCTTGGCAACTAATCTTGCTTTGTACTTCAGAACATTTCCTGCTGGATCTGTCTTCAATTTATAAACCCATTTACATGGTATAACTTTCCTGTTTTCTCTGTCAACCAATTTCCATGTCTTCAACTTCATTAATGAATTATATTCATCTGACATTGCCATCTGCCACTTATCAACATCATCAGAAAATGTAGCCTCATTATAAGTTCTAGGCTCACCTGACGCTTTACTAGAAACCTGGTATGAGAAGTAATTAGGAGGTTTCCGGTCTCTTGATGGATATCTACGTTGTCCATCAGTATGACTAGTAGAAACTATTGCTTCCTCAATTGCTTCAAAAAATTGTTCCGTTTCAGCAGTTAGATCTTCAGTGACAATAGTATGGCCTGGAGCTGGTTCATCAGTGACCACTGGAGCATGTTCAAAAGACTCTTTAACTGTACTGGTTTCTTCCTGTATAGGCAGACTATTAGAAAGTACTAAAGGTTCAGTAGACGTCTTATTATTGTTAACATTCCTATTATTTAAAGTAGAAAAACAATCTTCAAAAAACGTAACGTCTCTAGACTTTTGTAAAGTTCTAGGGCAAGATGAATTTCTAAAAAGATAACTATTAGGATCTTCTGTATAGCCTACAAATATAGCTTCTACAGCTTTAAGATCCAATTTCTTACGGTGACAAGATGGTATATGTATAAGAGCTCTACACCCGAAAACTCTGAGATTACTAAGGTCTGGTTTGCAACCATTCCACAACTCGTAGGGAGTTTTATTATTTAAGGCACGGTGTGGACATCTATTTTTCAGGTACACAGCCGTTCGAGTAGCATCTTCCCAAAAAGCTTTAGATAGATCGCTTTCAGCCATAAGAGAGCGTGCCTTTTCTATAATAGAGCGATTAGTGCGCTCGGCAACTCCATTCTGCTGAGGGCTATATGGTACCGTAGTTTGATGTTGAATACCACAAGATCTAAGGTAACTTGAAAATTCACTATTTACGAATTCCTTCCCATTATCCGTCCTTATTGTTTTAATTTGAGCCCCAGTTTGTCTTTCAACCATAGACTGGAAGTGACAAAACTTAGCCTTCACCTCTGTCTTCGAAGAAATAAAATATACAAAAATAGTTCTGGAAAAATCATCTATAAAAAGTAATAAGTATTTATTACCCTGAAAAGAGTCAACTGACATTGGTCCACATAAGTCAGAGTGGATCAATTCTAATATTGAAGTTGCTCTTTCATAAGAAATCGTCTTAAACGGTTTTCGAGCTTGTTTCGCTTGAACACAAGGAACACATGGATTTTTATCCACATCCTTATAATCAATAACCTCCATATTTTTCAACAGATTCATACCGATGCGACATAAATGACCTAAACGCTTATGCCATACCTGATATCTTGAGATAGAATCAGAGTGCACATCATAGGCTCTAAATTGGGGAGTATTTACCGCACAATCAAGTGTGTACAATCCACCACAGGGCGAGCCATGTAGAACCGCATCACCTGTAAAGGAGAAGGTTTTTGAATTAAATAAATTACAACCGGATTTATCAAACATTACAGTAAACCCTTTTTCTACTGCTGTCTTCACAGATAGAAGATTTGTTTTCAGGTTAGGTACATAAATCACATCACTGATTGTATCGACGGCGTTTTCGGTATTTAAAGATATTTTACCGATGCCTTTAGCGTCAATCTTTGTCCCATTTGCAATTGTTACCTTCATATCCATAGGCTTTAAGTCTACAAACCAATCTCGTCTTGAAGTCATATGTTTGGTAGCGCCTGAATCAACATACCATTTGTCCATACCGTAATCATTTGTTACTCCTAAAGCAGATGAAGAGGTCGAGTCCTTATCAGTGGGATTCTTCCTTTTCATGATCTTCTTTTTCTTTAAAGGACATGATGCGGCGGCTTATAGCCTTGGGGCGAAAATCGAAATTTTCTTTAGTGGACTGTATCAGGGGCGGTTCGATGACGCAGATAGGTGCTGGTGATGTGGGAAAATGACAATGGTACCTGCCTGGCGAGCTATGGTGGAGACTCGATGAAACTGGCTCCTTAGCCACGTGGCGGCGGCGCGTCCAAGATGTCACGTACGATAGATGGGCACTTTTCACACCACACAAAGCGCGCACTTGCACAGTTTAATGATGATCTTCGTCCTTCGCGGTGAATTTGAGTTCTTTTCGACTTTGGGTTTATTTATGACCCGCAAGCGTCGATAGCGGTTGAGAAACTGTCTGTTTGATTTATAGCGGCCATATTCGCGCATTTCGAATCTTCTTTCTCGCTCTCGCTCAGGCATTATAAGGGTTGCGGAAGGGAGAGGGAAAGCGGAAGGGATTTCGTGTCGCACAGATACTAACAATGAGAGTTGCCAGTAATTAGGCATGAAATATGATGAACCATAAATAAAATAATATATTATGGCATAAACAATCCTCGCGGCCTTAAAGGGTCACCTTTAAAAAGTATAATACAATAATAATAAAAATAGGAAATAAAGAAAGTGAAGTGAAATTACACTTAAATCGAACTAAAGAGGGAATGGACAGAATAAGATATTACTGAGTAGGAATGGGGCATAAGCGGACCACAGGCCGCACAAGAATCCCATTAGAAGTGCGTACAGAAACGACTCGCGTGCTACCGTCTTTAGACGTATGCAATTTATCAATAACACCTAGAGGCCAGGATAAAGGAGGCGCATTATCATTGACAATCACTACTACAGTGCCTTCCTTGATCATGTCTCCATCAGGTTTATTCCATTTTAAGCGCGATTGTAAACTATGCAGATACTCGCTTCGCCATCTTTTCCAGTACGACTGGACTAATTTATCCATAAGAGAGTGTCTTTGAAGCAGGTTATCAGACAATGAACCTACTTCCGCGGCAGGTAATGAGTTAAGGGGCACAGTATGTAAAAAATGCGAAGGAGTAAGAGCTTTAGGCTCTACTGGATCAGCGCTAAGAACAGTAAGAGGTCTAGAGTTCAACAGGCACTCTATTTGAGAAAGAATTGTAACCAATTCTTCATAAGAGAGGAGTTGTTGACCTATTGTCTTGAAAAGGTGAGTCTTTACGGTCTTCACCATGGACTCCCAACATCCACCGAAGTGCGGCGATGCAGGCGGAATAAATTGCCAATTAATGCGATGCTCAGCGAGCTCCTCTTCCAAGCGCGGGCGGTATTCTTTATTTATGAAGGTATACAATTCGCGTAAAAACGAATTAGCTCCTCGAAAATTGGTCGCGTTATCCGAATATAAGCATTGTACCGGTCCGCGGCGGGATAAAAAGCGTTTCAACGCGGCTATGAACGAAACCGTTGTAAGATCTGTAGCTAATTCGATGTGAACAGCGCGAGTGGTCATACAGGTGAAGATACATAAGTAACTCTTGCGACTCTTCGCACCTCGAGTGCGTACGGGCACGTACTGTATAGGGCCAGCGTAATCACACCCTGTATGAGAGAAAGCTTTAGTAGCAACATTTACTCTAGATTTAGGGAGATCGCCCATCATCGGCGGATCATGAGGTCGCGGTTTCCACCTGTGGCACGCGTTGCACTTGTGGATTCTATGACGAATAATTCGTCTAGCGGACAAGATCCAATACCTATGGCGTAATAGCGACATAGTGAGTTCTGGACCTGCATGTAAATATTTTTTATGATAGTAGTCTACGAGAATTTCAACTATGCGATCATGCCTGGGCAACACTACAGGGTGTTTAGTACTATAGGCCTCAGCCGAATGAGTTAATCGACCCCCAACGCGGATTAAATCATCGCCATCTACAAATGGCTTTAGTTTAAGAAGAGCGGGTGAACAAATTTTATTATTTTTTAACTCGGAATAATCCTTTAAGAAGTGTTTTCTTTGAACCTGACGCAACAAAAGATTTTCAGCGAACTCGAGGTCGCTAGCGGTAACGGCGTCAGTTCGACGCGGGAGTTTTTTCATAAAGCGGTATATGAAAACAACAGTACGCCGCAGCTTGGTCCAAGACGACATACGTTCAGCGAGTATGAGTAGAAGCGAATTGTCCGAACTGGAATCCGCGACTATGGGATGCGCGTGGACTTTTTCTTCCGGAATGGGTTCGGAATTCAAGTCATTAACCTTATGTATGGGCCATTCGGAAGGGTCGCGCTTAGCCCAAGCGGGTCCGTGCAACCATAGTGGGTGCTCAATAAATTTGTCAGGTGTTAAACCACGTGACAAACAGTCCGCCGGGTTTTCAGTACCAGCTACGTGGTAGAAATGCTCCGCGGGAACGTTGTCTACGATGCGAACGACACGATTGGCCACAAACGTGTGCCAACGATGCGGAGAAGAATTTATCCAGCAAAGAGTCACCTTCGAATCGGTGAATGCGTAAATAGCGGTAACATTATAACGCGGATTATAAGTGTCGTGAACACGGCGAAGAAGCTTAGCGAGGAGCTCGGCACCGCAGAGCTCCAATCGAGCGATAGTCAATGGTTTAACCGGCGATACCTTCGACTTGGCACAAACCAGCTGAACGACCACGTCGTCATTGCGAGTAATATGCGCATAGATGACAGCGCCGTAGGCGCCTTCGCTGGCATCAGAAAATCCAATTAGGCGAAGAACACAATTTTCAACAATACCTAAATAGCGCGGGATTTTAAAATCATTTAAAAGCGGCAGGGCAGAGCAAAAAGCTTGCCAAATATTTATAATGTGACGAGGGGGGGTGTCATCCCAATCGAGCTTCAGTAACCACAATTCTTTGATGAGTAGTTTAGCATAGAGAACTACAGGCGCGACAAGACCCATAATGTCCCACAGCCTAGCGACGGCCGACAGTATAGCACGTTTAGTACACGTATCTGGCGGTGCGGAAATAAGAAACTCAAAGCAATCATTTGACCTACACCAGCGCAAGCCGAGGACCTTTTGCTCTACCGACTTGTCGAATTCTAGTTTTTCGGTCAACCTATGCGACGCCGGAATACTGTTTAGTACATTTTGAGAGTTACTGGTCCACTTGACCAACTCGAACTGACCTCCTTTAAAGAGTTTAATCAGTTCATGCGAAACCTGGACTGCTTGCGATTCAGAGCTTACGCTGCAGACTACGTCATCCATATACAGCGAGTCTATGACGATAGCGCTGGCGCGCGGGAAGTGATGACCATCGTCTTGAACCAACTGCCGAACTGTGCGGATCGCATGGTAGGGACTTGACTTGAGACCAAAACAGACGCGGTTAAACTGATATAGAACCAGAGGATCGTTTGCACTGAAACGATATAAGATGCGTTGAAAGCGACGATCGCCTTCTCTTACTTCAATCTGTAAGAACATTTGTCGGCAATCAGCCGAGAGTGCGAATGCGAACAAGCGAAAATTCAAAATTATGGTAAATAAGTCGCCCTGTAAATTTGGGCCACTGTGCAAAATATCGTTGAGAGATATTCCAGTACTCGTTTTAGCACTAGCATCTAGAACGGAGCGTAATTTTGTTGTTGTCTTATCTAAGCGTACAACAGCGTGATGCGGAATTACATAGTCAGGACAATTGCTGTCTGAACTATCGGAAGGAGCAGGCGATAAATATCCTTTGTAAATATATTCGCGGATAACGTCATCATACGCAGTACGTAATTCGGGTGCGGATTCTAATTTCCTTTCTAGGCAGAAAAAACGTTTTTTCGCGATATCGAGTGAGTTTCCTAATAGGAACACATCGCTGCGAAACGGTAAGGCTACAGAGTATCTACCCGTATTCTCATCGCGTTCCGTGGTCGAATTATAAAAGTACTCGCACTCCAGTTCGTCGAGTGATTTGCTTGTCGAAAGAGTGACGGGCGCTTCATCGACCTGCCAGAATTTTTTCAACGCCGATTCTAACGAGTCTTTGTCTGATGGGTGCGAAACATAAGAGCAACAAGACAGTAAAGCCTTATTGCGACGTACAGGCAACGCGGGCACAGTGCCCATGATGACGTAACCGAGTACCGTCTGCATGGCGGGCGGCGCGGAGGAGTTGCTGCTAACTACGCGGGGCAGCAGAAGATGCGGGAACAGTGAAGCCCCGATCAGCACATCGATGCGACCGGGTGTACCGAACGATTCGTCGGCAAGCGGTAAACCGTATAAGTAAGGCAAAGCGGAGATATCTACGGGGGCGGTAGGTAGATTGTCGGTGATTGCATCGACGACTAGCGAATTAATGTTAAAATTAACGTTCGGATTAAAGCGGGAAAAGAAAGTGAATTGTACGGAGCCCTTAACGCATTTTTCCGTACCACCGATACCCTTAACGGAAGGCGTATCAGATGAACGTCTAGTCAAACCTAATCGTTTGCAGCATTCTGCGGTAATAAAATTAATTTGTGAGCCACAGTCTAATAAACAACGAATAAAATGTTCCTTATCAAATGCATCTCGAACTATTACAGTAGCGGTTGACAGCAAAATAGTAGTACTTGTGTTACCTTGCGGCTTTGATACGCGGGAGTTCGAGTCGTAAAGCATCGACGCAGCAATGGACGCGTTACATTGCGGGGCGCTTTGGGCGGCGGCGCGGGCGGCGGCGTGAGCATGTTGCTCGCTTGTAGCCTGTGAGTGCGACAACGACAGCTGCTCGGTAGCAGCCGTGCTATCACTAGCGTGAGCCGTGGCGTTTGAACCCGCTTGTGTACTATTATCAACACTGCTCGACCATACAGTCGCGTGCGATTCGCGATTAAAGTGTAAAAGCGTGTGATGTTTATTTTTACAAGCTTTACACCTAGATTCAGACCGACAGACTTTGGCCTTGTGTTTAATACTTAAACAGTTAGTGCATGCATCGATTTGCTTCACTGCTTTGAAACGATCACTTGGTGTCATTTTAGAAAAGGCAGGACATTTAAATAAATGTTCGTGGACAAGCGGATTTATCAATTATAGTGTAAGATTGCGGTTGCGGAGTTTTGGATGTTTTTTTATTTATAGGATTGTTATTAGACTGAGTGGAACTCGAGCTGTTTAAAGCTTTAGTATTTTGTAAAATGCGAGATTGATTTTTAATGAACTGTACTAAATCGTCGAATTTAGGAATTTCGTCCTTTGAATTCATTTCGAAAAATCGAGCGGTTTCAGAATCGACCTTTTTTATAGCGACATGGAAAAATATCAAATCTGACAAATCATTTATTTTAAGGTTTTTTAATGCGTTTGCGGCGGAAACAAAATTATCAGAAAAGGATTCGAAATTTTGAATAGATGCGGTATTAAAAGATTTATGTTCAAACATCCGATTAAGGTAACTAGAAGCCAACATACGTTTGTCTTCGTATTTGTTTATGAGTGAATTAAAAATTAATTGGTAATTATCGCCATTAGGGATAACTCCTGAGAATGCGGTTTGAGCTTTAGCTGTCAATTTCCCCATCAAATAATATAATTTCTCCGAATCAGTCAATGTATTATTTTCATGTACCGTGCTTTTAAAATTAGCGTAGAACAGGGGCCAGTTACGAATGTCGCCATCGAATGACATAATTTCAATGGGCGGCAAGCGAACTGTTTGCTTATTGACACCACTACCACTAGAAGTAGGAGCCGATATGGCCGCTGCGTTTGAGTAATTCGAATGATTATACTTAATTCGGCAATATAATTCCTCAAAACTAATCCACGACTGTTCATCAATCTTATTTTTAGGGTTTTGTTTTAGAAGAAGCGAATTATATTTATTAAATGCCTCGAGGAACTCGGTGCGCATCGCATCGACATTAACACACGCACACATGAACTTTTCTAGTGGTTCCCTACCGGACTTCATGTTTTCCATTATGTCGTAAATGCTCTGCATGCGGGCAAAAATCATGTTACGACATGACAATGCTATTTGAATGGCGGATTCTATCGGATCATCCGAATCAATAGTTGCTTTCTTAGACATTATCGATGTTTTTGTAGGTTAGGTTATATAATAATAGATAAAATAGATCGCGAACTGCAACGATCTGCGCGCGGTGTGATTGGTAGGTACTTACGAGTATCGTACCGAACGATGGCGAAGCGAGCGAGCGGTAGGTACGATAAGTTTTCCTATCTACCTACTTATATTAAAATATGCGGGATGCGAAATACCTGCGAATGTACGCAATGACAATGTAGGTATTGCAATAAATGAAAGCGGTTTAATAAGAGTTTAAGGAACGAAGATTGAAATGAAATGTAGTTGCGGGATTATGATATACGGATAGAATAATACCGATATCGAAAGGTAAAGAAAAATAGGTATCTGTGATCGAGGGACCAAAAATGATGCGGCGGCTTATAGCCTTGGGGCGAAAATCGAAATTTTCTTTAGTGGACTGTATCAGGGGCGGTTCGATGACGCAGATAGGTGCTGGTGATGTGGGAAAATGACAATGGTACCTGCCTGGCGAGCTATGGTGGAGACTCGATGAAACTGGCTCCTTAGCCACGTGGCGGCGGCGCGTCCAAGATGTCACGTACGATAGATGGGCACTTTTCACACCACACAAAGCGCGCACTTGCACAGTTTAATGATGATCTTCGTCCTTCGCGGTGAATTTGAGTTCTTTTCGACTTTGGGTTTATTTATGACCCGCAAGCGTCGATAGCGGTTGAGAAACTGTCTGTTTGATTTATAGCGGCCATATTCGCGCATTTCGAATCTTCTTTCTCGCTCTCGCTCAGGCATTATAAGGGTTGCGGAAGGGAGAGGGAAAGCGGAAGGGATTTCGTGTCGCACAGATACTAACAATGAGAGTTGCCAGTAATTAGGCATGAAATATGATGAACCATAAATAAAATAATATATTATGGCATAAACAGGACAGTTTGGTCTCTTGTGACCAGGTTCTCCACAACCATAACACACAATTTTCTTTGACTTAGACTCAACAGAGGAGGCATCAACCTTTGACCTCATAGCTGTCTCCAGTGTTATCGAGCTTTCCTTGGACATTTCGTTGAGTAATTTTGACTTTACCAGTTCGGTGGTAACGTTAACGTTACTATTTTCGAGAGCCATAATCAATGGGTCATATCTCGACGTTAGACCTCCCAATAGAATAGCAGCAATGGACGCATCATCTATTACTTTGTCTATATCCGCCAAATCTTGGGCAGTGGAAATAACAGCATTGATATACGACTCAATATTATTATCAAAGTCTTCAAGTCTCAATCTGTATAACTTCCTTTCTAAATGTAAACGCCGACCCATGCCTTTGTCCTCATATGCATTTTGTAACGCCTTCCACGCTTCAGCTGCCGTGGTAGCACTTCGAACATACGTAATTGCAGAAGCTTCAAGGGTAAGGCAAATTTTTGTTAGTGCCTTCTGCTCGCTCTTCGTCTTTATGACATTCGAAACATTCATCCCTGTTGGGTAGCCATTAATCGCTTTCCACAACTCCTCATGCATAAGGTAGTTACGCATTTTAAATTTCCACGTACTATACCCTTCTCTATTGTGTAGGGTGAACGTTGGAATAGAGGAACTACGCATACCTCGTTCATTTGTGTCTCCATTTGGGTTCGCCATCTCAGAAGAGTACACGGAAAAACTATTTGGTTTCACACCCAAAAAATTCACACAAATATCACTTCCTAATTATTACGAAACAACTATACACGCATTACTTTTCTTGAATACAAATAGGTACTCGAGCTATTCTTCGTGCTGATAACGTTTTGTTGTAATTTTGTATTAGTTAAAAAGAAAAGACGTGTACATTATAGTTTGTTTATAATTGAAGTAACAGGTAACCAGGTTACATAGAATGATTAGAAGAATTTTGAATACATAATGACACTACAAAGACCAGTATTATTATAACAGAACCTATGACCTACAACTCGTAAGTCACGGCCGTTACCACTGGGTCATCACTGTTTGGCATCAAAGCGTATTCTATTGAGGTAATATTCGTCTACTTCGATCAATTAATCCGCCCAGCCTTTTCCCATCTGATGGGGTCGGTTTCCAGTGTAATCAGATGCAGCTGAATACCAGTATTTTACATGGAGCGACTGGCTATCTGACCTCCATAACCTATATTTGCCTACTTCATCATCATCTGCCTAGCCTTTTCCCAACTATGTTGGCGTCGGCTTCCAGTCTAACCGGATGCAGCTGAATACCAGTATTTTGCACGGAGCGACTGCCTATCTGACCTCCACAACCCAGTTACTGGGTAATACGATACCCCTTGGTAAGACTGGTTGTCAGACTTTCGGGCTTCTGACTACCCGTAACGACTGTCAAAGATCCACGAATGACAGCCGGGACCAACGGATTAACGTGCTTTCCGAGGCACGGAGGGGTCTCCGTATTGCCTTATATATTTGCCTACTTATTGCTATTAATATTTACGCACCAACGAACCCATTTCTGCAAAACGGTAATCGTTTCTGTAGACATATTTGTGATCGCAGTTTATCATTATCACTTAGCAGGACTGGTTGAGGACGTCCCTGCGTAACCCCTGGCATAATCCCTTTTGTTGTTTTAAAGACACCTGCGTCTCCCATCAGGTTTGACCTTGGCCTTTAAGACGACGTGGCAACGTTATTTCACAGGGCTTTACGATTTTCCATCGTCTTATATACAGGATGGCAGGGACATCGACACGCAAACTGTAACCATAAATTCAGCACATGATTCTAGAGTAGAAATTTTATCAGAATCATGTACTGAATCCATCGTAACACGTTGCGTGTCGATGTCCCGGCCATCCTGTATTTGAATTTAGACACTCAAATGCGAATTTGGAAAGTGATGTCAGAACACAGTGCTACCAAGGATGTTTTGGCGCTCTTGAATGACATTGACATAGGGGTGGTTGGAAAACATTTGTGAAATTGTTTCGAGAAGTTGTATTGAAAAAACAAGATGGCGGCTATAGTTCCGATTTTGGCCACGCAACAAAAGATCCTTGTAGGTAAGTACCTACAACTGTATTTATTTATCAACTTACAATATATCTATCATGTATTTGTGTACAACACAGAGTTATAAACGAATAGAAGATTAATACGTACCAATTAGTTAGTAATTAATAATGAATTGTTTACAAACAGTGTGGTTGGAGAATAATGTGAAACTAAATTATAAACTAAATTTAATTCGTATTGTATGAATGGAGTTCATTAGTTAGGCTGGGGTGTTAGAATATAAACTGGCATTAGAGTTAATAGTAGCTATGAGTAAGTTTTGAATAATGTTGGCTCTTGAGTACTGTTGATTTCACAAGTTAATTAGTTTCTATTAAGCATCGTTGGTCGAATAGTTTCATTAGAATTATCATTTGGTTCTGCGCTTGCCGACACTGGCGTATCTTGCGCGTAATACGGGACTCGACTCGCGCGTCCATTGTTTTTTTAATTAGAAAGTCACGCGACTATTCGCGTTAGATTGAACAACTTCATACAAGTTTTTAGATACAGTCGGTAAGAGCAAATCTTGTGCTCATCCCGCAAGAGAATCGTTTTAGTTCAGTCCAACAATCAACTCAGCCTATTGCAGTTCACTGCTGGACATACTTAGGCCTCTCCCAGATTGCGCTACAACACCCATCCTCCGCTCTCGTTTTAGTTAGGTTACAGCTTCACATTGAAATTTTACAGCAATATTGAATACAAAACAAAACCCAATGCAACTAACAAAACCTTTTTCAATTTCCCTTTGCATGAAACGAGTTGATAACAAAATGCAATTTCATTTAAAGGCAACAACAACTTTTGTCATTCCGCGAGACGGACGGTTTGTTATTCATTAAAAAAAGTACTTTTCAGTTAACATTCAGAAATAAAGCTAGGCTTAATTAAAACTAAAGAAAAAGGCAACAACTTGATACGAAAAGTTGCTTCGTTTGTATTTGTACGCCATTTTTTGTGACCAACTCTTTTAGGAGTACTCTTTAATTGCCACTTTGAAGTTTTCGCCTCTGGGGTACTTAGATTTTTTTACTGTTGTAAATATACTAGATGCGTTGTGTGTAAAACTTCGTACATTCTGTTTAGTGCGTAGTACGTACCTACACATGTTTAATTTATGTAACTACTACACTTGCATAATTATGGTTAAATGATAAATGATTTTATTTTGTAAGTAGGTTTGTACAAACACTTTTACACGTCAATCATATTTTAAAACTAGATTAGGTCGGCGTTTCCTATCTGACTAGTCTGAGAAGAAAGGCCGAAACAAACTCAGACGTCACAGTCTCTTTTAAAGTCCAGACATAATCTTGGTCAGATCATATGAAGACCATGTAGGTCGATGTCTGAGATGGTCTTTTGAGGAAAGAACCACACAGATTGAGAGGACCTGTCCAGTCAGTGCACGCATTTGTCAGAAATCGTGCAGCTCAACTCAAAACTTAAGGAGCTCAACGATCCGATACCAAAGAAAGGACATTTGGGTAGGCCACATTAGTTACTCAAACTGCCAGACCATGACAAAAAATAAGAGAACAGAGAGAAAAGTGAATACAATGACCCACATAGTCTTCACATTCACAATAATTAAAATAATATAATACTTTACAAAGTAAGCAAATGTCATAGTACCTATATATAAAATTCATTAATGTCAGTGTATATAAAAAAAAACAACAACAAAACAGAGAAAAACAAACTAAAAACATTCAATATGTAAAAAAAAAAAAAATTGGAAGCAGCTTAATCCCAAGCCTTTTTGTCCTCGATATAACCCTTAACGGTATAAATATATAGTAAAGGGTGTCTCAGTAAGAGTGCACTTTTTCATTTTAAAATAAAAACAAGTATTTTATGACAGAGTTGTGATATTTTTATTGTATTGTAAAGAAAACATGTTCCGATTAAGTATGGAATAAAATATCCGGCAAATGACCCCCACGGCTCCGATGACAGGCCATTACTCTTTTCATGAAATTTTCCATGACTTTTGCACAGAGATGTGGCTGTATCTCACCGATGACGCGTTGGATTTCCGATTTGAGCTCAGGAATTGTTTCAGGTTTATTCGCATAAACCCGAGATTTCACAAAACCCCAAAGAAAAAAATCGCACGGCGTTAAATCGCACGATCTTGGAGGCCAGTTGACATCAGAATTTCGTGAGACAATGTGTTCTGGAAATCGTTGCTGCAATAAGTCGATTGTTTCATGCGCGGTGTGGTAGGTTGCGCCGTGCTGCTGAAACCACGTTGTCCAGGTTCATGCCGTCCAGTTGAGGCCACAAGAAGTCCGTTATCATATTCCTGAAAATTTGGCGAAGTTTGCGAGCGGTTTCAGCGTAACTTTCCCCATTTTTGTAATGAGTTTTCACAATTATAACGCGTTGTTCTTTCGAAAAGCTCTCCACTTTTAATAATCGGAATAAACAGAGGTGATAGCTGTCAAATTTCAGAGTTGCCACATGCATGAAAAAAAAAAAAAATCCAATTTTAAAAAGTGCACTCTTACTGAGACACCCTTTATAAGTGAGGAATTATGAGGATCTCCTCATAATTGTTTAAACACTCTAAGATTGAATGTCAGCCCGTAGTGCAAGTGTAAGTGACATACGTTATTGAGCACTATGTATTTATAATAATCCTCCAGACCGTATTTTGGCCATGGCGGTCAATCCAGGCCATGGCGGTATCTCAACGAAGACTAGTCTTTCGCGCTGGAGATATTACAGTAGACAAGTGTGTGCGTAGACAGGTGCACTATCTCTTCCTTTACTCTCATAGTCTGATGGGACGGCTAAGTATAATATATACTTAGTATACATACCTACTTAGTGCTCCTTCCAACCTTATAATGTATGACTGCCTTTTAACGGTTAAAACTATCAGCAAGATTTGATTAAATATCTTACTTCCTTTCAAGTAGGTATTGGTCTATTGGTGAATGCAAAAAATACGCAGATTCAAACACAAGAATTTACACACATATTTTTTTTTTTGTTTATTTCAAGAAAGTTCATCATCATGTATGTGCCTTACCCTGTCCCAACTATGTTGGGATCGACTTTCAATTTCACTGCATGCAGCTGAATACCAGTATTTTACACGGAGCGACTGGTTATCTGACCTCCACAACTACCTACCTACCGTGTACAGTCACGAGCACCAATATGTCAACACTTGGCAACTTTCAATTGCGATTTTTTCGAAAATGCTATGTTCGTAACAATATAAAATTTAATTAAAAAATAAAGGAGTAAATCGCTTTTGAATAAAGCCGAGTGTTTACATACTTTTGCTCGTGACTGTACTTGGTAACACGATACCCCTGGGTAAGAGTGGTTATCGTTTTCAATTTTAAACAAGTTAGCGTATGGTTATTATTATCAGCTTACATAAAGGCAGAATATAAACTGGTCCTCCGTAGGTAGACAAACCTTACCTAATAAAAAAAGAAATGCTAAAGTTTTTGCATCGTCCTCTCTGAAGATTTCTTTAATCTAGCTGGTCTTTGTAATTGCTTTGAGCTACAGTCGAGTCGACCCAAGGGACGCTAATTTTCTCACAAAGTCTATAAGAAATGGCGTGAAAAAAGATTTTTGTTGAGCCACTTTCATTTTTAAGGTCGGCCCTGTTTCTTAGTTGTACGGTACCCGAATCTTAAAATGGCACATCGAGTTTTAGAGAGAGACGCCATAGTAATAGTCTCTCTCTTCTGTGACGCAAATATTATCTGTGATTATTTATTTATGCACAGAAAAGCAATTATTAGAGGAAAAACATAAAGAAAGAAGAACACAAAGGTACTGCTCATTTCAATGGAAACTTTTCCAGCGAACCTGCGACATCCACATTCATACTCAAAACTTTCCTCACTCCTTCGCATTACATGCACATACTATGCCAACAGATTTCCACACAAGTTGAGTTACAGCAAAAATGCAATAGGTACCTACATTCAACGGGTTCCCTATCCATTTGCATAAAATTGTAAGACCTAATATTTATAACTTGGCATACTTTTGTTTCTCCTAATTATATTTTCGCATAACATTATTTACGCATAATAGCTTACGCATAATTTTTGTATTTCTGTCTGCAGGGTTTAAAGGAACCTAACACGAAGGGGATGACGGGGGCTCGTTCGCTCGCTCTTGCATCGTGAAAAAAATATGGCAAAGTGTTATTATGGCAAAACAAATTATGCCAAAATCGTTATGCCAAAGAATATTAGGAAAAAGAATATTATGCGAAAAGAAGGGATCCCAAAAAAATATTGCAAAGTATTATTATGGCAAAACAAATTATACCAAAATCGTTATGCCGAAGTATATTAGGAAAAAGAATATTATGCGAAAAGAAGGGATCCCCATTCATCGACACCCACGCCGCGAGGTGTACACTACATTGCAAATAAAAGACTCACCGATGTCCATTTACTAACAGTACGGTCGACTGACCCTTCCCTACAACTCTGGAAAAAGAACGAATAAATATGTAGGCCTGTGTAAATGGAACTAAATATTTTAGGACCAACTAGGTATATGGGACAGAGGATTTAGAGGGTACAAATTGTGGCGGGACCAAAATAAAAATAAATCTTCTGCTTCTTAGCATATCGATGGCAAAAAGTTCAAACATCATTGGTCCAAATTTCAGCTGCGTGAACTTCACTCACTAAAGCAGTCATAAAATCATTAGGGTGTAGGATCGAAAGTGGGCCATTGTCTGTAAAGAGGTGCTGTTTACGCACTTGAGATCTGAGCCGTCCGTGAACCCCCATCTGTGGAGATACTCTATGCTCCGGCCGACTAAGGTTCGAAAGCTGTAGAGATTTCCAAGTCAGCCACGGTAACACGTGCCCAGGGGGAACGCTCTCAGATGGTTCGATAAAATTGAACATAAATACTATAGTGCAATCATATAAGATACAGACACACACAGTTACAGTTACAATTTGTTACATTTTTCGCCCATGTTTGCATACGATTAGCTGGCGGAGTTATGACGGGCTTAGAAAGAAGATTCATGGTAATTTTTTTCATGACTGGGAACATTCTGGTTACAGAGATGTTGAAGGTTGTTAATACTACTTAAAAAAAAACACTTTTTCACAAAAACGCGTTTTAAATGTATATAGCCTAACTAAACATGTAAGCACAATGTTTTGCCTGCGTTACATTATGCGCAGTCGTAAACTGTGATTTTCCACACTAAAAATGAAAATCGTTTCCTAGCAGTAATGTTTGTTCAATGTTACTTAGTTTCAGGTGCAGAATGCGTAGATAACGAATATGTGATGGGTCTTTTTAGACCTATAAATAACCGTTATCCACACGGTTATGCATTACCTGTCTGTCTAAACTTTAAAAGAGGTTATTACCTCTGAGTTTGTTTCGGTCTTTCTTCTCAGAGTAGTCAGAAAGGGAACACCGACCTCATCTAGTTTTAAAACCTAAGTTATTTTTTGACGTGTAAATGTTTATTTGATCCTTTTTAAGAAATAAATATAGTTTATCATTAACCTAGCATGTTTGCAGAAGTTTTTTTACTCAGCCACGGCGAACCATACGGAGAGAAATGTTTTTAACCTGTGTTTCAGCATTTAATAAAACAATAATTTACCTAAGATAATTACTTACTCACTATTTACACAACTGTTAGCATAACTCTGAAGTCGAGTTATTTGACAGCCACAAGAATGGTACTGGTACTAAAATAACCTCAAAATGTTGGTTACTTCGTTTCAATTAAATTATGAGGACAAAGCCTCGTTTACACAAGGAGAGTTACTCGACCGTTAAGTTCTAAGTGAGGTAATAAAGGAGTTACTTTGATTGACCTTTAAAACTAAGCGCGGTAAGTTAGCAAGTCTATGTTTAACTTTCAGTTCTTGATTAACCCGGAAATTAACTTTTAAAGAACTTAAATGGCAGGTTTTCTGTTGTAGGAAAATGTGAAAGTGTATTTTGGAGTCATAATCAGCCTATAATGTTCCCACTGCTGGGACACAGGCCTGTTTTCTGTGAAAGGGAGTGGGCCGTAATCCACCACGCGGGCGCAGTGCGGGTTAGTAGATGTCACATGTCTTCGATTTTTTGTTTTGGACATGCCAGTTTCCTCACGATGTTTTTCTTTACCGTTTTGAGAGCAGTGGTTATGAAATAATTTACACAACGTAAAACACCTCTCTGGGTTCGAACCTATGACTGTAAGTTGCGGCGGTTAACATTGGGCCACCACTGCTCTGTGTGTCTTGGTATTGTCACGATATTTAAAGAGGTAGCAGCTTCAGGCTAGCTGTAGGTACTGTCAATAGCTAAGCTACTCGTATATAAAAGTAAATGTTCTTTAGTAACTCATGAATATTTTTATTTTATTTATTAATTATCTGTATTTGATTTATTAACTAACAAGTATTTTGGGAAATTAAATGGAAATAAAAACAGAGCTGAATGAGCTCTGATGGAGCTTAAGACACGGGAAGAGTGCCACTAGCTTTTCTGTAGGTATGATTAATAAAAACGGTGATGTACCTACTTAACTGTTGTTTGATGTCTAAAGTGTATCACCATTTGTTTTATAAGGGCTCATTGTTCCGGGGCGCCCTGCGGACTCTCCGTCCGCATACCGGCCCATAGTGCTGCTCGACGAGGTTGGCAAGCTCTTTGAGAGGGTAATTGCGGGCCGCCTCGTCGGGCACCTTGTAGGAGATGTCGTGCGGTGTCCCACAGGGATCGGTTCTGGGGCCGCTCCTGTGGGACATCGGTTACGACTGGGTGCTGCGGGCCGACCTCCCTGAAGGCGTCAGCGTAGTTTGCTACGCTGACGACACGCTGGTCCTGGCGCAGGGGAGGTCGCATCAGGCGGCGGCCGACGCGATGACACGCGGGGTTGCGATAGTCGTGGAAAGGATCCGGCGGTTGGGTCTCGAGGTGGCATTGCACAAGTCCGAGGCCATGTCCTTTCATGGGCCTCGGTACGGGCCACCTCCGGGATCCCAACTAGTGGTAGGAGGGGTTCACATCGGCGTCGAGACCACGATGAGGTACCTGGGTCTCGTCCTCGACAGCCGATGGAACTTCGTCGAGCATTTCCGACGTTTGGCCCCTAAACTGGAACGGGCCGGGGCCGCCCTAAAGCGGCTCTTGCCCAACCTGAGGGGGCCAAACGCCTCCTGCCGGAGGCTTTACGCGGGGGTCGTGCGGTCCATGGCCCTATATGGGGCCCCGGTATGGGCGCGTTCACTGCGGCTTCGAGCCGCACACTACCTGAACGCGCCCCAAAAGGTGGTAGCCGTAAGGCTGATCCGGGGCTACCGCACGATCTCAGGCGAGGCAGCAAGCCTCCTTGCCGGACTGCCACCATGGGATCTGGAGGCGATAGTCCTCGCGCGCCTATACGATTGGCGCGCGGAGGCACTACGCCGGGGGGAAACTCCGCATCCGCGGCAAACCGCGGCGGAGCGGACGAACCTCCGGCGCGATCTCATGGTGGCATGGAAGGAGCGACTATCGCAACCCAGCGCAGGGCACGCCACGATAGCGGCGGTAAGACCCCTCTTTGAGGAGTGGCTAGAGAGACGTCACGGCGTTCTCACCTACCGCCTGACGCAGGTCCTCTCCGGACACGGATGTTTCGGGAGGTTCCTGCACATCATCAGGCGGGAGGAGACGCCAGGGTGTCACCACTGTCAGGATCGCCCAGAGGACACGGTGGAGCATACAGTGGAGGTCTGCCCTGCTTGGGCAGAGCACCGCCGTGTCCTCGTAGAGGCGATTGGCAGCGGCGGCGACCTCTCGCGTCCGGCCCTGGTTCAAGCCATGGTCCGGGACGAGAGGGAGTGGGAGGCAGTCGCCTCCTTCTGCGAAGCAGTCATGCTAGCGAAGGAGGTGGCGGGGTGGGCGAGGGAACGCACTTTGCGCACCTCACGCCTCAGCCGCCGCGGGAGACGCTCCGGGCGTCGGGAGCCGCGTGACGACTCCCGGCCACCGTAGGCGCGGGCCTGCGGGCGGAGAGTAATGGGTAGCTCTCCGTCCGATCAGGACTAGGCCCGTGCCGGACGGCGTGTACGTGTTCCACGCGCGCCTCAAAGAGATGTCAGCAAAAGAGACGGGGCCCCATAGGGCCGAAGCCTGCCAGGGTAGCGGGACCATCCGAAAGGGTTTACCGCTGCCCTGGAACATAAAGGGCTAAGGAAGGAACACGGGTGGGTTTTAGTCAGTAAAAGTCTGACACTCCCTTCTGCTCCACCCAGAGCGGGAGGGGTCATATTTTGATGATTTCCCATCCTCAAAAAAAAAAAAAGGGCTCATTGTTCCATCGCCAGATATTTTTTATTGGAGGAAAAAAATTGACGTTTGACAGTTTTTGTATGAACTAACTGTCAAAAATTCAAAATTATTCCTCGGATAGAATTATCTGGCATTGGAAAAATCAGCCGTAAGTCGAACAAAATCTTTAATGGTAGACACATTTCCCTGACCACTTTCCAACCTTGTCCAATCAAATTCTGTAATATCTAACAGGATCTCCGGCTGTCAGTTGTCATTTTTCGGGCAAAATCTCCGCCATTTTGTCCGACTTTATGAACCCCCGATAATAGGATTACTTCTCTCACCGTGCTCATGTCACTGGCGCTAACTTCGTTCCCTTCATTATTTATGTTCGAAATTGCGTTGCATCGAAGGTGAGCTGATTTTATGCAATTTAGGTGAAGTGGAAGGAAATTGGATGGCTACTAAATGTTGAAGATTGAAGAGACAGCTGGAAAGTTACAGAGTAGCCGAAAGATGAATTCTTTATGTTCCAGAATTTTAAATGGACTAGGTATGCTCTCCTAAGTATGCGGGACAGGCCTGGCTAGAAATCACAAAATAAGGTGAGGTTAGAAAATAAGCAAGATAGCAATAAAAAAATTGTTTTACTTATGTTGGTATATTTATATGATGTGCTGTATGTTACAGCATCGTTGTGGTGATATTAAGCTCTTTTTAAAACCCTTTAGTCTATACATTCCTTGCAGATACTCAAGATTTGGGAACAATTACCTACCTATTATAACGTGAATTGTTGCAAGTTCTTAAAACGCATCCAAATTATTGTGTCCATTTGTATGTATTAGCTCAAAAGCAATTACATCAGCTAGAATTGTACATTTTCTTCAGAAACGTAAGCCGCTTATTCTTGCTGTGCTGTCGTTGCCAGAGATACAAAACGATAACTTTGTATTTTGCTCGTTACAAAAACACTTTGTACTTCCGCGGAAATAATAATAATAATAATATCCCTGGACATTTCACACAGGGCCATCTAGTCCCAAGCTAAGCAACCTAATGCTTGTGTTATGGTAACAAGATGGCTGATAAAATAGAAATGCATGTCTTGATACCGACCAGACCATTATTAACGTCAGACAGATAACATTTGATTCATGTGTATTTGCGGCTGCAGAAAACCTCAAGCGGCGTAAGAGTACCTTATTAGTAATTATATTTTCGAGCCGTTTGGGGTTGGAACTCTCGGGCCGTGGGGTCCGAGTGCTTATGGAAAGACCATTAAGGAAATTTTGAAACGGCTGATTGACACTTCCCGTGACCCAAAGGCAGGCTTTCACCTTGGCCAGAGGCTAAGCATTGCCATTCAACGAGGTAATGCCGCCAGTACCTTTGGTACATTACCAGTCACCAGGGATGCGGATGAATTTTTCGACGCTATATTTTATTTTGTGAATAGTTTTAGTTAAGTTAGGATATCATATTGTTATTGGAACGAAGTTCCTTATCGCGCGTTGCGAAAGGGGGCTAGACGGAAAAAATTAAGACCAAAAGTGGTAACGACACTTTTTGCTATAGTTGTAGCCGTGTAAGCCGTAAAAAAAAAATTAATTAAAAGTACCAGGCGCACATAAACCTTAGGAGTTATTAAACACACACATCAACATCAAGCTACACATACCCAGTATAAGCTATAAAAAAAAAAAAAATTAGGTTTGACATAATAAATAAATACAACTGAGTATTTTATGTTCACCATTGTCGGGTTCTTGTATCTTACTAACTGCTTTGATATTCGTGTACTCGTTAGCTAAGGGATCCACTATAACAGATCTTGAAAAATTCTGTTGACTTTTAACACAAGCTAATCAATACTTTAAAAAAAGTATCAGGTAGTCAGGGAAATTAAATGTTGAGCAAATTGACACTCTACGCTATGTCAATAGTTATAGCCATTCCATACAGTTGTAATTTGAGTATAGGTACGGACAAATTTAAGCTGATACAAAACTTGTTTTACAATTAATTTCCTAGATAATACATTTTTCACGTCTAAGAAGTTTCACCAATAAATTAAGTTTAACCCTGTATAAACGTTTTTGAAATATAGCCAAAGATTCTACATGTCAAACTTGGTCATATACCAATTTTCCTTCCATTAAAGGCGCCATCTTTTCTTCTCTTACTTGACTTAACACCAATTTTCTTCCCGCTTTACTTATCACGTTTGATCACCGAAAGTGCTATATCATACGATCCCAAGCCATTATTATTGTCAGGTATACTCCATTCTTTGTTCGTTGGGAGTAACTCTGTGTAAAAATAAGTAATTTGGAAACACTGATTGTAGAAATATGATGGATGTGACACAGTAACATTCTATCTGCGATAATGTTGGCGAAAAGGTCAAAAATGTATTAATGTGTGTTATGTAAAATGTATGTGTTCCTGCGGGGCGTGGGGTAATAACAAACATGAAATGGCAATTGATCATAATGCCTTTCATTTTGACAGTTCTGCCACGTTCATCGAGTTTTTTACGTTGTTTAGCAGACAAAGGACAAATTGACAAAAATGTATGGAACCTGTACCCTAATTGCGTAATACATGATCAATCGGAATCGGTTTCATTTTGACAGTTCAACAACATTCATTGCGTTATTTACGTGTTGAGCAGAGAAAATTTTCGAACTTATGAAGCAATGGGTTAGCAATTTGCTTCAAAATGATTCAGATTCCGATTGATCGTGTGTTACGCAATTAGGGTGCTGGTACAGATGCCAGCAGGTCAAGCTACCCGAAACTGTCAAATTTTCCCAATCAACCTTGAACGTTAATAATAATAATTTATTTATTTAAAAAAAATTCAATTCCTTTATGTACAATAAATTACATTAAAATGATATAAAAATGACACATAATAAACAATAAAATAATAATAAAAAATTAAAATTAAATTAAATTAAAATACAGGATTAAAGAAGAATTACATTACTTACAATTGAATTGAAAATTATACATTATTATTGAAAAGAAAAATGCTTGAGCGATAAAGTTGAAAATCGATTAAAGAAATTTGTCAGGTTGTTGTAGCTTGATGTGCTGGCGTCTGTACAACAACCAATGTAACGCAACATACACATGAACTCGTATGTCGTTGGAGACAACTTTTTACTTAAAACAAAGGTCGGTGGCACTTGACTGAAATGTTTGACCGTCCCGAGTAATAAGTACCGATAAGAATGAACAATTAAAAACTATATTTCAATAAATAATCATTGAAATATAGTTTTTATTTTTCATTCTAAACTAGTATAAAAACATAGTAAACTGGTATAAACCAGTTTTAGGAAGAGCGATTGAGGTTAAGGAAACAATAACAAAATGTTTCCATAACATGGATTAGGAATATCCTCCAAAACCCTGGGATTCTGATTGAAACTGTGTAACGCAATTATAGTGCTGTTGTCAGTCGTAGCATTTCTTACTTCTATAAGAAACGCTTTGAAAACGCCACTTGTCTAAGCCCTATATAGTCAGAATTTCTAATCTTTCTTCACCATTTCACTCTATTCTTGATATTCATGTTTGGAAATATTGTCATATCTCTTTGCAATAGATCTTTTCACTTGAATTTATATATCCTTAGGGATCTCATGCTAGGAACAAACGACTCAGTACACATCAATATTATAAATGCGACGAAGTGTCTGTCGGGTTGTTCTTCTTTCATGCAGCAATGAAGTAACTTTACGGCATGAATTTTTGTATAGAGATAGTATATGGGTTGTAGAATGAGATCTTTTTGTCACGAAAAATGCGCTGTATGAGAAAGACCATCGGAATGCATCGGCGGATAAAAGCTAGTTTTGAAGTAGGTATACTTAGTTTAAACTTTTTTTTAACACATTTAATATCACACCTGTTTTCACTGAAGGAGTAAATAGAGGTGTACAGACGCCAGCACATCAAGCTACTACAATCTGTCAAATTTCTTTAATCGATTTTCAACTTTATCGCTAAAACATTAAGGTTCATGGTTGATTGGGAAAATTTGACAGTTTCGGGTAGCTTGACCGGCTGGCGTCTGTACATAATACAAGGTAGCAGAGACATCGACGCACCAATTGTTACCATAGATTCAGTACATAATTCTGATATGCGTGGAATTTTTTCGTTAGTTATTAAAAAAAAAATGGTTTTTTCAAACATTTTTACCGCGCAAGTACCTACTGTACACTTTTCTATGAAACAGCCGATTTTTTTTTTTAAGAACCGACATAAATTTCAACTGTATACGATATCTAGTATCACGTGCTGAATTCATGGTTACAGTTTGCGTTTCGATGTCCCTGCCACCCTGTATATGGTACACCCACGCTTTTTTCGTCGTATGCTCATTTTGTACTTGATAAAGCGACATATCTTCCTTCCTTTATAATCTATGTGAAGGCTTGAGAAGTAATCGTTCCCCTCTCGAGTGTCTTGAAAATAAGCTTTGTAAAATGAGTTTGTAAGCCAATAGATCTCTTTGCCTCACTGATTTCCTATTTGCCGGGATCTATGGCTTTATTAATGTGATGTTATAAACGTATTTGAAATTTTTATCTTCTTTGTATAGTTACGGAGAATTCGTTATCTAAGTACTTGGTGTGTTCTTTTGTACAGACGCTAGACCCCAGCAGGTCAAGCTACCCAAACCTGTCAAAATTTTCCCAATCAACCTTGAACGTTAAGCTTTAGCGATAAAGTTGAATTTGACAGATTGTAGTAGCCTGATGCGCTGGCGTCTGTACCCTAATTTTATCTATGTAGTAGAGAATGACTAATTTACTGCCATTCAACTGTCGAAGAATGACAGTTGCGATTTGAATATACGGACCATTTATTTCTGTAATTTTAACGGGAAATGTTTGCTTATCAAATAATTTCCCTGACTTTAAGCCTCTTTCTTTTTCTTATTGAAATTTGATATTTGCCAATTTAGCAAAGGCTCTTTTCTCAGAAATTTTATTTTTAGCGACTCCCAAAAATCCCTGAGAAGGTTTGGAGAGTTTTCAGAACCTTCTTCGGGCTTTGTGGGAGTCGCTAAAGTAAACTTTTATGTGGGATTGGTTCTTTATCATATTATTTTTAAGAAGATTGCAAAGTAGAATAGAATACAATACTCTTTATTATACACCATACCAATTGCAGAACATAAATATAAAACATTTTATAAAGGGTGACACAATGGGCGGTCTTATCACTAAGAGCGATCTTTTAAAGACAACCTTTGGATGGATTTAATTAGTATCTAGTAGGGTTTGTGGCTAAGTAATAACAGCCGCACGAGCCGATCGATCAGGTTAAGCTACGCTTGCCGCGGTTGGTCCGTGGATAGGTAACCATCTTTATATACCAAGATCCCTCCGTGCCTCTGAATCGGAAAGCACGTTAAGTCGTTGGTCCCGGCTGTCATTCGTGGATCTTTGACAGTCGTTACGGGTCGTCAGTATCCCGAAAAGGTTAGAGTTTTCGGGATACTGACGACCCGTAGTCTTTTTTTTTTACAGACGTTGCCCCCAACTAGGAATTACTCCTGTGTCGTGGGTGCGTTTACAAACATTGAAACTCACATACACAAACAGCCAGACCCAGAACAACTACCTGTAGGCAAGGAAAGGGTTTCTTTGTGGGGTAAGATAGGCAGTCACTCCATGTAAAATACTTGTGGTATTCAGCTGCATCTAGTTAGACTGGCAGCCGACCAATCATAATCAGCCTATATTGTTCCCACTGCTAGGACACAAGCCTCCTCTCTCCGAGAGTGGGCTATAATCTACCACGCGGGCGCAGTGCAGGTTGGTAGATGTCACATGTCTTCGAATTTTTGGTTCTAGGACATGCCGGTTGCCTCACGATTTTCCTTCACCGTTTTGAGAGCAGTGGTGATGAAATAATTTACACAAAGTAAAGCGCTTGTCTGGGTTCGAACCTAATAACTACAACTCGTAAATCGCGGCAATTACCACGGGGCCATCACTGCTCTCCCACTGGGCCACTACAGCCGACCAATATATAGGGTTAATTTGTATTTCAACCCTTATCAAAGGTCAACTGAAAATAAATAAACTATCGGTTAACTATACTCCATCACCCAGGTGTTTCACTATTCAACCTTGCCAATAAATCTAACTGCGGTCTTATAACCCTAAAACAGATGAGTTCAGTTAACTAATTCGCTTTTAAGTTTAAACTAGACATTGAAATACAGTGGAAGGTTAATTATTACGGCTATAAGATGTCTTCGAACACTTTAAGATACTTAATAAATTATCATTTAGTGCAAAACATGATGTGTTCCATAAGTCTTTATGAGTATATGTAGGTAAACATAATGGTTTAAAATAGAAATAGAGGATTTATTCCGTCACGAACGGTACTAAAAAAAACGTTGCCCCACACTAGGAATTTCTCCTGTATTGTGGGTGCGTTTACAAACATTTTAACTCACATACACAAACAGCCAGACCCGGAACCACTACTTGTAGGCCATATAAATATTTGTTCCGTGCGGGAATCAAACCCGCGACACGCAGCGCAGAAGTCAATCGCTTATCACTGCGCCAACCGTGCCGTCAAAGATTGATATGAACTCAATGAAAATTATTTAAAAAGCTTTATATAGACAAACTAGCTGACCCCGGCAAACGTTGTTTTGCCATATAAATTATTTCTAGCTGCCTGGCGCTACTTCGTTCGCGTGGTGTCCTACCCCCTACCCTACTCCTACCCTACTCCTACACTACTCCTTCCCTACTCCTACCCTACTCCTACACTACTCCTACCCTACTCCTACCCTAATTCTAACCTACTCCTAACCTACTCCTACCCTACTCCTACCCTATTCCTAACCTACTCCTACCCTACTCCTACCCTACTCCTACCCTACTCCTACCCTACTTCTACCCTACTCCAACCCTACTCCTACACTACTCCTTCCCTACTCCTACACTACTCCTACCCTACTCCTACCCTAATTCTAACCTACTCCTAACCTACTCCTACCCTACTCCTACCCTACTCCTAACCTACTCCTACCCTACTCCTAACCTACTCCTACCCTACTCGTACCCTATTCCTACCCTATTCCTACCCTACTCCTAACCTACTCCTACACTACTCCTACCCTACTATAACAAAATGATCCGCCATTTATTGAATTCATTTGTTACCGTGGAAATCGGTTCGTGCGTTCTGGAGTTATAGCGTCAGGAAGGAAAACCCGACTTATTTTTATATATGTAGTAGATACATTACCTCACGCCTGTTTCCCATGGGGATAGCCAGAGACTACAGAACGCCACCTGTGACGATCCTTAGGTACAGACGCCAGCGCATCAAGCTACTACAATCTGTCAAATTTCTTTAATAGATTTTCAACTTTATCACTGAAGCATTAAGGTTCAAGGTTGATTGAGAAAATTTGATAGTTTCGGGTAGGTTGACCTGCAGGCGTCTGTGCATACTCCTTTTGCTTCGTTTACGTTCATGTCATCAGAGGGGCAATTCTCGTCATTTTATGAACGTTCACAGTCTGATCTCGGTCTCAATCTGTCAAAAATATCTCAAATTTCCGCACATTTCTGATAAGTTTTTGACATTGATTGTCGCTCAGATGAGATTTTCTGGTCATACACGCACGCCTCCTCACCTTTATGAAGAACATCACCAATAAGACAACTGCCTTGTAAATACTTTTTTTAGTCTCCTTTCTTTCATCCTCTCAACAAGACTGAATTATCTAAGCAAACTCATCTTCTTTTAAACCGCACCGTTGCCTAAAATAATTTATGACAGATTATTTTTTTACAGGTAAACGCAAAAACGCATCACCCTCACAGTTTCTCCAGCCATGAAAAACAACATAAGTACTTATAAAGAAATAACATTACATATTCATTACAAGAACACATTAACTAGGTCGTTTATCTGTTCTATTATTCAAATTATAAGAATCAGGTCGAAACACTGAAAATTACGTACGGTTAAACGTAGTAAGTAATATGAAAATCATCTATATGTCGGAGTCATTCGTTTGACTATTCGGAACGTTAGCGCCATCTCGTGGCGCTAGACAGAGTCTAGCCTGAGTTCGTGGGGAGACGAGGGCAACAGCTACAAAAGCGGTGTGAGCAAAGCTCTCGAGAGAATCGAAACATTGGACATCATACGAACAACATGTGCATAGAAACTGTCAGCGTTCCGTATTCCGTGTATCGTTGAGTTATGTATCTACAGTGTGTGATTCACTAGTGTGACTGACTAGTTCGTGAATTGTAATCTGATTTGAACTGCAAACCGTTTTATTCTATTGTGCTTTAACCAATACTACCCATAGTACGCCCACAGTGATTAAAATATGCCTGATGTTAACGAGAGACAGACATACCGTCTCCGACATATATATATATATACTAATAATAAAGCTGAAGAGATTGTTTTTAAGTTTGAACGCGGTAATATCTGGGACTGCCAGTCAGATTAAAAAAAAATATTTTTGTGTTTTATAGCCCAATTCATGAGGAAGGCTAGTTAACGTCACGCTAGGAGTCGACAAAAAAGAAAAAAGTAAGAAAGAACGCTAAGCGAGAAGAAGTAATAAGTATCGCGGGTATGGATGCGATGCGATGCGACGGAGTGAGCCGGGGAAACAACAAATTTCACGCAGACGAAGTCGCGGGCAGAGGCTAGTCCTGTATAAACGTTTTTCCTTTAATTAACTAATAATTTACATTTATATTAGGAACTGGCTAACAATAAAAAAAAAACCGGGTCTAGGAGTACCGCTTACCGAATTAAGCCATTTGTTCAATTGCCAACGAGAACCTCCTCAGGTGTAGGTTCAGACTCTTCGCTATGCCATTGGCTTTTACGACTATCAGGCACAAGGATCGCTGATGCTACATCCTACAACATTGGCCTCTGTATCCTTATCTAAAGTGTCATATTAACACCCGGTTATACATCTAAAACATAGATTAGGAGTTAGAAACACAACTCCGATGCCACCTTCAAATCTTAGTCTAAGAGATAGCCACTAATGATAACATTTTCTGCTAATGTACGTAATTAAACCAAATGTTTTTGAGATGTATTTTCTACAAGCAATTTGGAATCTGAAAATCACCTTTTAACCTTTAATTGCCTACTTCAAACGTTCATTAAGGTTAAGACCATGTTCGTTAGTAAATGTTTTTCATTAATGCTTAGGCTTAATGTTACTGGGGATTCCTTTGTTCTTGTGTTTTGAATGTATCTCTGTTGACTGATATCACGCTCATACAGAGAGGCGATTAAGTTATCACATTAAACAGTACAGCGGTATTATAAGTTGTTATCAGTCTGTTAAAATAATAAAATAAACAATTTGACTAAAAATAGAAAACGTTTTTATTAATCAAGATAATATTTTTATAATATAAGCTACTTAACATAGGGCATCAAAAAATTCATCCGCATCGCTGTCAACAGGAACATGAGTGTCCAAAAGGCTGGCAGCATTGCCACGTTGTATGGCGATGCTAATTCTATTAAATTAAAATAGAAAACTATTTTCTTCAAACAAAATAAATAGCTTAAAAATTGGCACGACAAAAACCAGCCTTGATAATAAGGCAATATACACGTGCGGTATAGTGCGATGGTATCAACAATTCAAGATAAACTTTATGGCATTGTTAACAAATAATCATAAATTAAGTTTATTATAATACTCAAACGAAAAAAGGTCCCACGGCTAGAATGTTAATTGTTATTAATTATTTTAATTATGTTTGTTTAAAATACGTTATACAGAATACGTGGTTTCAATTAATCTGATAACCTAATAGCCACACTGTGTAATAATTTAGTAATTATCAAAATACCTAAGTTTTCCAAAGCAAGAGTTTACCTACAGCACCTGGACGATGGCATGGGTATACCTACTTACCAACTAACAGCTCTTCAGGCATGGATGAATTGCAATTTTTTGGAATTATTAATATCACTTTTTATCTTATAGATGAATAACTTCCAGCAATCATATTTGCACGTAATATATCCAAAAACATTCAAAATACAGTCACAAATCTTCAAGACGGACTTGTGTGTAAACAAGCCGTAATGTAAAGGCTTTTCAATAGGGACAAGGTATCTTTGACAGCCAAAGGCGGCCAAATTAGATTGTCTATTGGCGCAAATTTTTGACAGATGTGTCATTAAACTTTCGGCATACAGTTCAAAAGCGCGTTAAAATTATTAAATTATCAAAATGACGAGTCACGCACGAAACGATTGACAAATTGAACTGCCGTTTAACTTATGCCCGACAAGACATGGCCTCCAAGATCATGTGATTTAACGCCCTTTGATTTTTTTGTGGGTTTTTATGAAATCACTGGTGCATGCGAGCCAAGAACTGTTGAAGACCTAAAGAGTAACATCTCACGCGTCATCAATGTGATAGAGGTGTCATTATGTCCAAAAATGATGGAAAATTGGACATCTCGTATTCACTCTACCATATGAAGCCGAGGTAAGTACATAAAATATAATCAAAATGTAAACAATCAATGTATTATTTTATTCAATTCAAATATCCGCTCCCTATTGAAAACCCCTTTATTTATTTCGTAGGAAATGGAACACAAATGAATCGATAACACTTAACAAAAACGGAAATGTTCACATTGCAATGCGAACTGCAATAACTTTATGAAGCCAGACACGAACGCTGGCGGAGATAGCCGACCATGCACGAATGCAGTGGCTTTGAAAAGCATTCGCACATTATTTCGGTACCAAACATGCGCGGAATCCGACGCACGGATAGATACGATTAGGTACATACAGTTTGAACGTCAATATAGATCGAAAAGATTTTTAATACTGTTAGGAGTTTTGGGAATCTATATGTACTATGCAGTCGGAATTTATTGTTTTTATTCTATCGCTATTTATTTTTAAAAATTTAAATGCCGCGTATGAGGGGTTACTCCTTAACATCTCATATATTTGCTTTCAAAAGGCAGATACAGACGACAGCATTTGTATAAGCTGTGTCTGCAAAGTATAAAGCGTTTCTAATTTTAAGAAAGTAGGTAGCACACATAATTCATATTACCTTAAAAATAAGAAGGCATTCATTCAAAAGTTGCAGTTGCCTTCTCAAATTTTGCGGCCATCAAATTAATTATTATTCATGTTAATTCCCGTTTTCTTGTCACCAAACGACATAACTGGCATAAATATGATTTCCCTAAGCGCACAAAGTCTCTCGGTCTCTCCACCAATCGAGTCGTACTAATCCCCAAAATATTTTTATCTTTTTTAAAAGAGTACCTGTCGTTTCAACCTCCTTAGGGACTCAAGCTTCTGATGAATGTTGCTGGCCGAATATCTGCATACAATTTTTGGTAGTGTAAAAATGTGTCAGAATTTTGACGTCACGGGAAACCGAATGTTTTATTCTTATTTGCAATGGCTTGCCATGCGTGAAATATCTGAGTAGGTAAGCAAAGTACGAGTGTGTTAATTATTTTATGCGTGACGAATGTTTTGCATTACTTGTCCCATTTAATTTAATTACTTTGGTGCATAACATCTGTCTTTTATGTCCTCTTTTTTTCTGCTTGTACACTACGTTCATTATAAAATCAGCCTGTAGGTCCTACATATCGTAGAGTTGTCTTTTTTGCTAAAAACGTTCTCTCTACGTAGAGCAGATACTATTAGTGTGATAAATATTCCGAGCATCCATGCGAATTTTACACTTTATGGACCCGAACAATTGTACCACGATAAGTTTTGCCGAGCAAACTATCGCTGATAAAAGAAAATAGTGCCCGCTCTCTAAGGAAAGAATATTATAATTTTTTGTTTCAGTTTCAAATCACGAAAATGTCTCATGTTTTTGAAGTAGGTCACGAAAAATAAAGGTTTTATTATAATGTAATATAGTCGAGCTCCTTGTGAAAAATGACATCTGGGAATGTACTGTATACTGTTTTGAGAAGATCTTACTGTTAGGTTTACTTATACTAAGTAACATAACATGACGCCTGTATTTCCAGACGGATTAGGCAGAGTGTAGGTATATGTACACCAGTGAGTGGTGTGTATTTGTACCAGTTACTGTTGATTTATTTCATTATTTATTTACGTACACTCCGAAAATACATAGAAATACGACACATTCCAACATTAAAATACAGTGTTGCTAGTAATACTCGGGCAT
Organism: Apamea sordens; assembly: GCA_945859715.1. Classification (NCBI taxonomy): domain Eukaryota; kingdom Metazoa; phylum Arthropoda; class Insecta; order Lepidoptera; family Noctuidae; genus Apamea; species Apamea sordens. The sequence goes on along the minus strand of OX244006.1, from coordinate 9,428,287 downwards.
AATCCAGGCTGCTACTGAAAAATTCCTGGTAGAAAAACCCGCAATTTATCCGACTTGGGAATTGAACCCAGGATCTCATGTTCAGCAGTAGTGCTTGCGACCTCTAGACCATACGAGGCAGTCTTTTAAGACTTATAAGTAAACCTAGTACTATACAGAGTACACGTACAGACGGCACGGTTGGCGCAGTGGTTAAGCGATTGACTGCTGCGCTGCGTGTCGCGGGTTCGATTCCCGCACGGAACAAATATTTGTATGACGTACATGTATTTGTTCCGAGTCTGGGTGTTTTTCTATCTATAATATGTATGTATTTACAAAATATATAAGTAGTTTATCAGCCATCTTGTTACCATAACACGAGCATTAGGTTGCTTAGCTTGGGACTAGATGGCGCTGTGTGAAATGTCCAGGGATATTATTATTATTATATTTACTAGGTTCTAGAGGTCTATTACTAGGTTTACTTATAAGTCTAGTTAAAGTACAGTTATCTGCGTAGTTAGCACTACGCAGATGACTGTGTTATAACCATTGATCGCGATGAGTAGTGCAATTTTGCATGACGATATTATTGACCTAAAATTGACAAGCTATGAAACGAGGGACCAATAATAATAGGTACACTAAGAAGAAGTGAGAATAAATTCCGAAATCTCACAAGTGTGTCTATCTATAGGTACTGATATAACTTTTAAGGACGTTGAACCAAACGAATCAAACTGCACGATTTGTTATAAAAATAATATTAGATATAAAAACACATATAAAACGAAGGATACAAATACTTTAAAACTAACGTCTTGCCGCCCGTATTTGATCTCCGAAGGATACGATTACGGTGAGTTACCTTGTATACCTTACCTTACTTAATACCTGTCAATGTAGCAGAGATATCTCATAAACCATTGTATTCTAAATCTTATCACCTTTATCATTGTTATAATACTACTGTAAGATTGCAAATTGAAGAAGTATCCTATATTTTTATGTCACACCATTCCGTACTTTGTTCAACCTGTTTGTTGTCAAAACCACGCATAACTCCAATTGCAATTGGTAATAACAGTGTTGTTTTTAATTGTATTCCATGCCATAGGCCGTTTCCATCTGTCTCCACGCTTTCAAATACAACCGTAACCAATATTGCCTACTTTATTTGTTGTTTACTCTTTTATAACCCGACTAGATACAATGCATAAAAACAGTTTATCTTTTTTTTATCAGAACTGCAGAGGAATTCGTACCAAATTACACACACTTCACACTAATATTCTTTCCTTGTCGTTTGACGTAATTATATTAACTGAGACATGGCTAACACCCAATATAATGGACAGTGAATTTATAGATGACCGCTACTTAGTGTTTAGAGACGATCGGGACCGGGCTGCTTCAAACAAGCGCGAGGGCGGAGGGGTTCTAATAGCCGTTCTGCGCGAGCTCCGGCCCATACGAATGTTGACACGTCCTCTCACTGGTATCGAACACGTTGTTATAAAACTGCCTGCATCGCGCTCCGATAAACACCATATAATTAGCGCTGCCTATATACCTCCTCGCACGCAGGATGACACATACTTGTCTCATTTACGCGTATTATAAAATATTCTCACTGATCCATGCACTGAGTCATTTTACCTAGCGGGCGATTATAATCTACCCGAAATTGAATGGCCTGTCACCGGTGATTATTTATCTACTCGGCCGCAAAACAACGTTACCCGGGGTTTATTTGATTTGATTTCTATCACGAATGCTTCACAATATAACAATGTTAAGAATAACTTGGGTCGTGTCTTGGACTTACTAATTAGTAATACAGAATGTCAAATACAGGCTGACATCACACTGCTCCCGCCTGATAGTCACCATCCCCCATTTTCTGTTTTGACTTTGCTTGAAACAAATTATACACCAATGAGGCGCCAGTCCACTAAAAAATATAATTATTATAAAGCTAACTATCAAGAAATTAATGTTCAACTAGACAAGACGAACTGGGATGAGCTTTTTTTAAGACTCTCCAGTGAAGAAGCAGTGGATGTTTTTTATGAGTACTTATATGGCATAATTCGCGCACACGTCCCACTCAAAAGACCTAAGATATCTAGCTTTCCTGCTTGGTTTAACGCTCCACTTATTAAAATCTTCAAAAACAAAGAACGTGCATGGATAAGGTGGAAAAAACAGCAAAACCTTTCAGATTATGAAAGGTTCTCAGTTTATCGTAAACAATTCAAACAACTGTCGGATCAGTGTTACACTAAGTACATGAAGTCGATCGAAGATAGCATTCCGCTTAATGTCAGGCACTTTTGGACGTACATCTCCAACCAAAGGCGAAGTTCCGGTCTTCCAGCAAACATGTACTACAAAAATATATCATCTAATTGCCCTGGCGAGATATGTTTACTGTTTTCCACATTCTTTAACTCTGTGTACGAGCCTTCAACCTTCGACCCTAGGAGCTGGGTACCTCCCGATATCCTTGACGAGAGGTCAGCCTGTATTCCCCATATTTTTCTCAAAAAGTGTGACGTGCTTAAGTCATTGTTGTCCTTGGATCTAAATAAGGGGCCTGGTCCAGATGGTCTCCCACCTACATTCTTTAAGCATACGGCGCAACAAATCTGTATTCCGCTCCATATCTTGTTCAACAAATGTTTAAGTGAAGGGGTATTTCCATGCATATGGAAAAGAGCCTTTGTTACTCCCATCTACAAAAGTGGTGATAAAGCCAACATTGAAAATTATCGACCTATTTCTATTCTATCCACCTTGTCTAAGCTTTTCGAGAGTCTAGTACACAGTAATGTGTTTCCACACCTGAGACATCTCATTATTCCCGAACAGCATGGCTTTGTGCAGTCGCGATCTACTAGTACAAACTTAATGATTTTTTCACAATTTTTATTTGAAAATATGGATAAAGGCACGCAGGTTGATGCTGTGTATACTGATTTTCGGAAGGCTTTCGACAGGGTGGACCACAAACTGCTTTTAGACAAAATTGCCTTTAACGGCATTAGAGGGAATCTGCTCAGATGGTTTGTGTCGTACATATTCCACAGAACACAGAAAGTTGTCATCAATGGATACGAGTCCGAATATACAGTTGTCGAATCCGGTGTGCCCCAAGGTTCAGTCTTGGGTCCTTTATTATTTATCTTGTTCATTAACGACATAAAGTCCTGTATCGTTAACTCTAAATTCCTCATGTACGCCGATGACATCAAAATTTTTAAATCCTGCACTAGTATGCAGGACTGCTTGCTATTACAAGATGATCTATGCAGACTTTCACAATACTGTCTTGAGAATAAACTTCATCTCAGTTTGCCAAAATGTCATTATATTTCTTTTACCAAAAATAAAACAAGTATTAAATTTCCCTACACACTAAATGACATAAACTTGAGTAAAGTTGATTGCACGCGTGATCTTGGAGTACTATTTGATAGTAAGTTACATTTTGAGATCCATATTAACAACATTATCAACAGAGCTTTTCAGATGTATGGTTTCATAATGCGGTCTTGTAAAGAATTTAAAAATGCTTCTACTTTCCTCTTCTTGTACAAAACTTTAGTCCGTTCCCAGTTGGAATACGCGGTGCCCATTTGGAGCCCATTTTACGAAAAATATAAACACAGACTAGAAATGGTACAAAAAAAATTTCTTCGCACTACATATTATAAGTGTTACCATACCAAGATTTCCTATGCAGATCTAATGAAAGAGTACAATATATTAAGCTTGGAGAACAGGCGTACACTGCTGATGGTTATGATGCTGTTTGGCATATGCAACAATAGGTTTAACTGTATGGAACTTTCAAATAAATTATGTTATTCAGTTCCTAGAACTGTTAGTCGGCGGGAAGTGCGAGCAACCCGCTTGTTCTACACAGAGAAGTGTAGAACAAATGCTGGGGAGAGAGCTCCTCTCCGCCGATTATTAGAAACGTACAACTCACATTTTATAAATTTAGATATGTTCGCTCTTAATCAGAACAAGTTTAGAAAAATGGCTATTGGTTTACTTTCTGGTCATCCTTAACGATGACTGTTTCTTGCTGACGTTATGGTGTGATCTGATTGGTGACTACAGATTAAATCTGGACGGGTAGCGCTGTCTTGAGTTGGTTTGTGTGACTTTTCAGGATTATTTTTATTTTCTTACTGTCCCTTTCTGTATACGTCCGTTTCCTTATTTCTTTTAAAATCGATATGATTCCGTGGACAATAGTGTGGGTTGTGCGTTTGTGTACTATTATACCTTAGCTAACTATTAATGTTGTAACGCATAACTGTTTTTTGTCCCAAATAAATAAAATAAAAAAAATAAAAATAAAAAAAATACCTACCCAAGACTATTGCACGATGAAAAATAACCGTTTACATACTACCAGCTGGTTTTTGTATCCATTCTTCCATACTTATACTTAACATCATAAATACGAAAGTAAGCCCAGGATCGCATGGGCGTATTTTTATTGTGGCGATTTATTTTCGCGCGTTGGATTTTATTTATTATTTATTTAATACTAAATCTAATGCTTGAAGCATAGATATTTACAGAGGCAGACTTAATGCCATTTTCAACGCTCTGCTTAGCGCCGAGAGTTGAAAATTCAACAGTGTGGTTTTTTGACTAACTGGAATGCGCTATGTTGGATTCACCATCAAATGCTCAGCTCAATACCGAGAGCTGAATAACCAGTGCGCGAAATAAAATCGGTTTTATTTCTTAACTTTTCCAGGTTAATTTGTAAGTAATAATGAAATTGTGTTGTGTTACAACGATAAAATCAGAGTTATTTACTAACATAGCAGATAAGCACAAATTGTTACAAACTTATTATTACTAACAATGTATGGACTGTAATGTCTGAATTATTTTTTTTTTTAAATCTTATTTTTGTTTATTTTTCTAATAATTTTTATTTAATGTACCTATTGCTATTATATGATCCAACTGTTGATTGAAATAAAGGAATTGAAATTGAATATACTTTTTTAATTAAAATTCATTCTTTGATTTTCTTATTATGCCATTGTGTGTATTTATGACGTCATGTGCTAAATAAACTTAATTCTTTCTTTACATTTTCTCGCTTTAACCGATCGTTATGGAAGACAGACAGGTAGCATGGAACCAATAACACTCAGTTTAGTTTTTTACCATCACAGTCTATTCACCCCATAGATTGAGAGACATTCAGCATTTTCAATTGATCCACTGTAGTGTCTTGTATCCACAAATCACCACAGGAAACAATGACTGCAGACACAGCAGTACAGTCAACTGTACGTCCATGTTAACATCTTGAATTTATCAGCGCCAAAGAGACAGGTCACTTTTCATCATGATAAAATACACGCGAAGATACAGATGAAGTCGCGAGCAACAGCTGCTTAGAGTACAAACAAAGAAAGAAAAAACAGTCTTAAGTTTATTGAATCTCAACCAAATATCAATCTGTTACCTGAGCTCCAATACTCCAGATAATGTACATCCAAAAGGTTGGACGGTCGAGCAAATACAGCCTGAAACGATATTTTATAGGTAGTACATGTGGCACCTAAACGCTTGACCGATTTGAGTGTATTGCCGGACAAAAATACTGACTGAAAATATATATCGAGGCTTCAGTAGTATTCTATTATTCTTTGGTACTGATATCATATTTATTTTTAGTATGAACTGAAGAGTTTTACTTGCGTGTTTCGGTATGGAATCGAGATTTCTCGACTTGTTTGTATGAGTTAGTCACCTGCTGGTCTATTCTGTAATAATCTTACTGTGAAAACTTAGGTGAAGTGAGCTTAAATGAACAGCAGTGCGATTCTGTAACCATCTCACCGTGAAAACTTAGGTGGAGTAAGCGTGGAGTAAGCTATCATTCCAACTTATGTTAGGGATTGACACTATTGACAGCCGGTCGATTCTGCAAAAATCTCACCGTGAAAACTCAAGTGAAGTGAGCTTGATGTGAGTTGTCAATAGTGTCAATCCCTAGCATTATTTGGAATGACAGCTCACTCCACGCTCACTTCACCTAAGTTTTCACGGTGAGATGGTTACAGAATCGCACTGCAGCACACTCTAAGCTCACTTCACCTTACTTTTGACGGTGATATTTGTTTTGGGAACTTATTTCTAAAACTAGTCGGACTGGTCCTCATAATGCAGGTAAATCCAGAATCTACCTGCTAGTGATGAGCCCAGCAAAATGTTTTTGCTCATTTTTATCTACTGTTATCTACTTGTACCTAATGAGTTTTTAAAGTTATTATTACTTACAAATATTATGATGACTACATGGTTCTTCGAAAGCCTTCCTTAATATATCGTCATTACAGCGGTACCGTAATAAATAATTTCATCGGTAATGGGAACCAAAAAAATATCCCCACAACAAATATACAGGACCAGCATATTACTAATAATAGTACGATATTATCCGAATAGAACCATTTGGCGTATCGGTAAAGTTAGCAGACTAAGTACACTCTTATACGTTAGACCGAAACTTCTCGGTACCTAGTTATAACAAGTTTGAGAATATTGTTTCTTGACAAAATAAGAGAACAAAATATTTTCTTGGTGTAACATTATTTTTACCTAGAAAGAAAACTTATCAATACCTACGTACATATTTCTTTAAAATAATGAGTGGAACATTTTCATTTTCTAGTATTCAATCAGACACTTACTTACTTTGCTTATCAACCAAGTACCTTGGTTCTACATAAAATGGCTGTCGCATCTCGCTCGAGGACTTAAAGACGAATTGATAAACCGCAAAGGTCTTGTAAATGCAAAACGTAACCACTATGACGTATTGTCTATTCAAATCCTTCTTTCCAATTGATGTTATTTCGACTTAAGTAAATATCAACTTTATCTCAGTGTAAATAAAGTTTATTTTAGATTGAAAAAAAAGTTGAAGTTGTAGCGCAAACTGACCTGTATAAAATAGGTAATAAAGTTATTTTTCCAAAAACTCATATATGTTTACAGGTGCGGAAACTAAATTGTGAACGCAGTTTAGTTCTACCACCGCACCTATAAATGTTGCTTGGGGCGTTATCGACCCCAAGATGCCAGTGATATCCGAGGTCAGTCCGTTTGCCAAACACAATTTGTAAGCCTATTGGTGAATTATAACCTCACGTTACTGTGGAATCTCGATAGTTTATCGACAATTCCACATAAAATTTTGATTCAGATTTTGCATGCATTATTCATTACGAGAAATCCTGCTGAATTGGAGGTTTTCAAGATTTTAATCTTGTAATACAAATGGAAATGGATGATTATTATACTAATGAGAATCTTATAAGAACTTTTTCTCTGTACAATGTATTTTATGTACAAAGTAGGTATAGTACCTAAGAAAGTCAGACAAAAGCGTAATCAAAGGAACCCATATGGCATTCCCATCGAGCAATCGCAAAAGCAAAGACGTTGCCATGTACTTGCGTACTTGTAAGAAATAATGAAAAAGTGTTTATTGCAACTCGCACAGGAAGATCACAAAGCACAATCATAAATAGAATTTAAAAAAAAACAAAATTAGAAAGTAAAAAACAAAGTCCTGTAAGAGGCCAAAAGACTCTTATCTCAGCATGATACTGCGACATTTAAAAATCGTATCGCTGCGCTGGTGTTTTGATAGAACCCGTTGTGATGCCACGGGAAATTACAGAAATAAATTAATAATTCAATAAAATAGATATATGTAAAATTTGCTAATAGCAAATAAAATAAAATATTTCTTTATTCCGCGTGTCAGCGCCCAACGTACCATCCATCATTCCTTGTCTATGCCTTAAGTGTCTATGGCATGACTTACTTGAGTCAACTAAGTAGATAGAGAAATCCAATCGAATAAAGACAATTTTTTTTTTTAATGTTGCCCCATACTAGGAATTACTCCTGTATCGTGGGTGCGTTTACAAACATTTAAACTCACATACACAAACAGCCAGACCCGGAACAACTACCTGTAGGCAATACAAATATTTGTTCCGTTCGGGAATCGAACCCACGACAGGCAGCGAAGCAGTCGATCGCTCAGCCGCTGCGCCAACCGTGTCGTCTAAAATTATCACCAAAGCGGTCAACACGTAAAGTCTTTTCACAGAGTTATTATACCTCCGATTTTGCATCACTGTCCAAACCAAAGTGATTTTTATTCTCATCCTGATAAGGTTGCTGTTGGATTGCTGCCAACAAAAGTCTGTCAAAATCATTGTGATCTTTATTCTCGTTACAACAAAGTTGCTAATTTACTGCTCTCAGAGGTAAAATAACTATGAACGGATTTCAGCTACCTACTCGAGGGTATGTCGACTAATTACCTACATAGAGAAAAGGGTCAGACTCAATGACTGATTAAACTTCTTACTAATGTCAAAGTTTGCAGGTTGAGAGCCTGCAATGACCCTTAGAGCACATCGTTCTATCAATTAATAATGTTTGTAACTGCCTCGTTGGGCTAAGTGGATGCGATCCCTGATGGGAAATTTTCTGTAGCAGCTTTTAGTTTGGATTTGTGGATCGGCAGCAGGGCGTGGTTGTGGAGCTGTGTCACAAATTATACTTCACCTTCTATCCTGCCTTTTTTATTCCAAAACATGCAGCTAAAATTACCTCTGCGCTACCACCGATAATGCCGTGGAAGAGGCGAAGTTTTGTTTTTTTAGAGGCTAACAAAACTTAAATAAATGTCGTGCCAGCGACATGAAGACATGACGAATAGCAATAGGGTCGCCTTACATTACACAGAACTTAAAAATGTAAAGTGGTACCGCATAAAACTGTTGTAAAAACTTATAACCCTAAAAAGTAATTTGCAAAATATTGTACATACAAAACACCTCAGCCTACGAGAAAAACAGGCTGAAAGGCGTGATGACATGTTGTTTTTTATTTTGCTTCGAAACAGTCGCTTGTTTTAGCCAGGTAGGTACTTCAAGGTACAGAAACAGGATAATGCAATTAAGCTAAGCTCTCACTGCATCAGAGTCCAAGCTTCCCAACTCACACCCGCTATCACCTACGGATCTAAATAAATAATATTCAGAGTTCCCTAGACAAACGTAATATGTTACTTCACCCATGCGGCACTGCAACGTTAAATAAAATATTAAAGATCCTTTCAAGTAAGAGAAAACAATGGCGACTTTTAAAAGATGAAGATGAGTCAAAAGTAATGAAACTAAAGTATACTGATGAGGCTCACAAATTATTTATGTTTACACTTCAGACCAGAATAATATAAAAAAAAACGTATTTTTTTTTCTTTTTACAAAGGTTTGCGATCCCTGCTCTCTTCCGCGCCCAAACAACCACGGTCTATGATTTTCTAACAAATACGCGTATCTAGCCATCGGCTATTAAAATGCTCGCTTTAAATAACCACTTTATTCTCAACTTTATGTTGGAGCGAAAAAATATTAAATAGAATTATTTTGTGAGAAAAACTTACGGCTTCCTCTATCATTCAAAGAATAATCTTTTAAATTGGTCCAGTCGTCTATTCTGTAAAAAACCCACCGTGTAAACTTAGGAGACGTGAGCTTGAGGTGAGCTGTCATTCCACCTGATGCTAAGGATTGACATTATTGACAGCTGCGTTCAAGCTAACTTCATCTAAGTTTTCACGATGAGATTTTTACAGAATAGATTGGAAGTTGACGTGGTGAAATCGTGTAGGTACATACATAAAGTATTGCACCAATACATACAGAAATACAATCGAACATTTTAATCAATATAAAACCTTAATAAAGGCTCCCGCAGAGGTGCGACACGACAGCGTGACGCGAACAATTTCTATGAAAACTTTGTGGAAATTGTTCTACTAGAATCGCGTTGCGCCTATCTACACGAGCCTTATAGAATTAAATTCACAAAAAACCATTGAACTTAGAGAGAGCGTCAAACTTTTTAAAATTCACATTTTTATTAACAGCCAGCAACAAACGGCCGTTCGCATTTACCCTCAACCTATAAATAAAAATAAATATTCCTTTAACTTCGCCCGTGTTATGAATGAGAACCCCTGGTATCTTCTCGGGCTCCCTCCAGCCGCTCTTGTGGAAACTGTTTCCATTCCACTGGCTTTTCTCGCCCAAGCATACGGGACTCGCTTTGAACTTATTTTCCACTTTAAGCATTTGTTTTCTTTCTCTGTCACCCGTTTTTCGTTCATATTCAAATGTATGGATCGTCAGTTTATTAAGCAGTGTGAATTCGTTTTATTCCAAGTGTTTGAATTTGTTAAAGTTTTCAAAGTCTTGCACTGATATTGAATAAATAAAAACATGCTAAAATACACCTAATATTATGTTGGCATATGGCTGATTTTGAGGTAAAATTATATTTGAATCACCGTCGTTTATTTGTTTTTACCGACATGTGCAAGTAGTTATCTTCAAAATTGGTATGACTTGTTTATATTATAATTGACGACTTTTTGGGAACCTGAGGGACAATTCTCATAATTTTAAGTACGTTCACAGTCTGATCTCAGTCTCAATATGTCTAAAAATACTTCTAATTTCCCTACATTTTGACAAGTTTTTGACATTTGTTTGTCGCCGAGAAGAGACTGCGACTAGATTTTGAATGTTTTAAATTACGAGAACTGGCATTCTGGTGTTACTTTTATATTATGTATAGATATAGAAGCATAATTTGTCGACTTTATTCTCCGTTTCCTTACCGGTCTACTTCCATCTGCCGAGCTGGTAGTCACGACTGACATAACATAACATTACGCCTGTTTTCCCGAAGGGTTGAATACAGGTGTACCAATTAGTACACCCACATGTACGTTTAACTAAACTTCTTGTTTACATTATAAGCTAAAAGCGTATCAAAACTTTGTACTTACCGGGAGTCTCGCAACAATAGATAAATAATTAATTAATTGTCTCATTAGTTAACGCTATAATAAGTTAAACATACAGCATCATTTACAATTCAGAAGTTTCTCAAACCTACATTACGAGAATTTCATAGTAATTCACTGTACAAATCCAAAAATCCAAAGCAATAACGGTACACGGTGGGTTCTAACGATGCCAACGTAATTCGTATTCAGCCTACTGGCGGGGAAAATATTCCCACATGAATGCTAGAAAATCGACCGCGGGTTGTGGGTGCTCGCTTTTGGCAATAGAAGTACTACATGTATCTAGTAAAGTACTGGCGGTCTATTCTGTATAAATCTCACCGTGAAAACATAGGTGAAGTGAGTTTGTATTCTACCTGCCGATCGATTCTGTAAAAATCGCACCGTGAAAACTTAGGTGAAGTGAGCTTAGAGTGAGCTGTCAATAGTGTCAATCCCTAGCATTAGTTGGAATGACAGCTCACTTCACATAAGTTTTCACGGTGAGATTTTTACATAATAGCGCTGCTGGACTGTGCATATGGCACACTAGTTTTAAAAAGTTAGGTGTTGTAGAACGTCGTGTCATCTTTGTCACTGATATCTGTGTAGCGGTTTCTTTCTGAAACTTGATATGCCATATAAGCGCCCGAGTAGGTATTATACCAGCTGTAATAGTACCTGTCTTAAACGTTTTTGTAACAAAAGTGTTGTGATAAAAAAAACAATGTATTGAAATCATAATTATCCAAGGGCATTGCAATTTTGCTAAGAGGTACCTAACTATAGGACCTATTTTGTATCAATCTCCATTTTTTTTGTGCCATACGTGTCACTTATAAAATATGTCACTAACTCTTACGAACCTTAACTTACGGCACAAAAAAAGAAAAACAAAAGAGTCGGCGTATTATTTTCATTACAAAGACTTTTCAACATCCAGCGCAAACAACCGGAACAAAAAGTCGGTTGTATTGCAGCCTGCATATGTGCATAAGATTTGTTTACAAATTCCAAATACTAGTGCCAGCTACGAGTGTGTTACACCAAAAATGAAACTCCATCTACAGTACGGAATATATTAACGCTGTATTCAGCGACTCGGCGAGTTGGTGAGATTAAAATCTGTTTTCCCAACTCAGTGTTTTCCAGTTTGTTGAGTATATTGTTAACGTGAATGCTGTATACAGCGCTATCTTTGCTGATTCTGCTGTATGATTTAATTTTGTTTTCATGACAGCATAAACGTGTTTGAAATTGGAAGCATAAAGAGGTAAGAGAGCTTTTGTTTTTAATTTGTGGTGGTTTTATGAAAGAGGTTTTGTCTAGACGAAACAAACATGTGAAGGATGTGAATCTTTCTGAATAAGAATTTACTCATAATATCAAACAGATAGAGAGACGTTTCATTGTATAATATGCAATGATTAAATTAAATATACTTTTACATAATTTCTTCAACATATACCGGCTCAATTGATTAATTCATGGTACATGGTAATACCCCAGTTTCATCTGAAACGTATGAAAGGACCCTATAGGTGAATCTATGGTTACAGGACACTGCCCCGACATTAAAATGTTTTATGAATTTGGATAAAACGCATAATTTTATCGCAGATTGTAAATTTTTTTCTTCTTCAAATTCTTTCTTTAATTATTTTTGTTTGTGTTCTTATTGCGCCATATTTTACCATAGCAAACGTATTTCCTTTCTTTCTAAATTTAAATTCCACCTAATTTGCAAATAGCATTTGGGTTGATTTTACCAGTCAGTTAGTTATCTTTATGGAAATGCTGCCAAACATTCAAAATTTAATCTCCGGATAAGACTTATTCGTATAAAAAGGTATTAAGTAGCTTAAGGTATAAAAGTTTGGTGAAATTCGTCCTTAGACGACTACTATCGTAAAACGTGGAGTAGAGAAAACAATAACTCATTTACCTATTAAAATATTTATCACAGATTTAAGGTTCCCTAAAGAAAACAAGGCTTTTTCCGACGTAACAAGAAACGTTGAATTCAGCAGGATTCCCTAGTTGGAAGCTATTAAACTATGTTCCTGAATTTCACGAGTCAAATTATGAAAGCGACGTACGTAGAATCATTTTAAAAAGCAAAATAATATTGTTAGCTAGGTTTTGTAATAAACTGAGAGATAACGGTAAATTAAATGAAATATTTTATTAGGACATGCACAGGAAATACAAACAGTAAAAAATAAACATCTAAAACTAACAAAATTACATTAAATACAACAAAAGAAAGACCAGGAGAGCTCCAGTACGGTAGGAACCATAGCTAGACAAGTTTTGACTTTAAATCTTATTAATAATTTACATAGGTACTAGCTTCTGCCCGCGGCTTCGCCCGCGTGGATGTTTTCAGTACTGAATTGATGCCGACTCTTGACCAATAGATGGCGCTGTATGTCCGGAATAAATTTTATTTTTTATTTTATTTTTTGTAATAAAAACTATCCTATGTCCATTCTCAAGTTCCAAACTATGTCTGTACCAAATTTCACACAAATCGGTTCAGTAGTTTAGGCGTGAAGCAAAGACAGACAGACAGAGTTACTTTCGCATTTATAATATTAGTTTGGATAAGGACTAACATGAAAAAATAGTAGCCCACTGGTATCGGGAACCGGGTCCAAGCTATCATCGGTCAGGGATCCAGATCGAGAAACTTCCTAAAAATCCGCGCCGTGTCTGCCGTACGTCTTTTTAGACGCTCTTGAGAAAAACCTCGAAAAATATAACCTTTTTTTTGTTACCATATACTGTCCCAATGCTGGGCAAAAGCTTCCACCAAATCCTTCAAGGAATTATTTTTGCGCGCCACCTCGAACCAGCCCTCGCGGTACGGTATATGGAGATGGAATATAAAAATAGTATCAAATCAAACTATTCTTAACTGCCAAGCATAGTAATTAATGGAACTAAATAGTATACCGCTAGGCGTAGATCCAGGATAGATTTAACTTTAACCTTACCGAACCCTTTACCCAAATAATCACATCTATCTACATAGTACCATAGCTCAACCATATCCAAATGATTTCCACCATTCCATGCCCAATTAACTCGTAGAAGGTTCTCAAATGGGATTTGGGCAAGATTTCAAAAGCCTCGGGCCAAGGTTACCTCCCTAATCAGATAAGCTTATCACACTTGCCCGTATTTTGCCCTATATGGTGTAACCACTAATTTGATTTGATTAATTCAATGTGGAGTTTACATTCACTAGAACTTTTAGTTAGATTCAGAGGACATTTGGTTTGGTGTCCATTTTATATGTCATTTAGAAAACGGAAAAATGCTGTTGGAAAATGGTGCCCAATGCTTATGGTATATACATAGTAGCTATATGGCTCCACTTTTTCAAATCGAATCTAAAGACATTTTTTCTCTGACATAGGCTACTAGTATTGAAAAAAAAAAGAAAATACGTTTATTTGCGGCAAACATGACGCAGAGAAAAAACACAAAAAATAACGATGTACTTTGTTGATTTAATGATGATTAATAAACAAACCTTTACACCTTTTTTAACATACTAAGTACATCAGGTAAATTAATAGCGTACAAACGCAATATCGTCACCTGGTAATTGATTATTTTAAAAAACCAAGTAACGAATGGCGCTGATTTATAATAACAAGTGTCTGAACAATCATCCTCAATTTGCACGAAAAAAAAATTACAATTAAGAAGACCCAACAAGCCAAGATGAAAGACTAATAAAATAAAAAAGATTTTATCTCGTAATAAATTAATAGGTACTGTCGCCATAAACGACTTACCCGTCGGAGTTTTAATTTTCCAGTTCCCTTGATGGCACTAATTAGAATTTTAATAAGACTTCGTAATGATGTGATTAGTGCTTCCGTATCACTTGCCGGGATGCCTGACCTGCTAGTTAGAAGCGGCCGTATTATCCTAATTAGCGAACGTTCGGACAATGTTATAATATGCTCGAGTTGGTAATCTGATACTGTTCATAGTTAGGTAGATCTCCTTTGTTGCTAATGAAAGCTACGATACGCTGACGACGCGTACACCTACTCCATCATAGATAATAGGTTTAAAATAAATGATTTGACTTTAACATTATAGTCAAAGTGCCGATAGTACTATTTTTATGACGGATTGCACAATAGATCCGAGTTCCATCCGTCCGAATTTTCATTTGTCGGATTCGGATGCAGTGCGGATGTGTGCGGTGCAGTGTTTCACTGCACTTCATTCGATCAAACACTTGTTTTGCTTATACTAAGCGGCTGTAGCTAAGGTTCTAAGATTATTTTCTCCTGTGTGCCCACAACCAGGCCAGACATCCTCTCCGCATTTTAGGTATGAAGCTACAAGTACGAGGCGGGCTCGACTTGTCGAGTCAACTCAGTGGGTTGCCCCCGCGGGTGTCGAGCGCCAGGTGCGCCGTTCAAGTCGCGCATTAATCCGATACTCACTCACGCACCGCGTGCGGTGTCCGTTCGTCACTTATGGTATTAACTAAAAATCGGTTGCTTGAATAATAACAAGGATCCGAACTTCACGTTTTTCACACCTCCAAAGGAAATCGAAAGGTGAAGAAATGCATGTCTATCTAAGTACCTACCTACCAAATGTTTTCTTTTATAAAAATAAAAGAAAACATTTGGTAGGTAGGTACTTAGTAAATACGTAAATACAAGTGACATAAATAAAAATTTATGTCACTTGTATTTACGTAGTTAGAATATAAATTATTTTATTATTATAGTGTAGTTAGGTACTTACAAGTTTAGGTTTAGCTTTGATAATTACTTATAGGTAGGAAAGTACCTATTTAAATTTTATTTTAGTATTTTTGTTTTGGTGGCTACCTACCATGGGATAACTATAACTAAATAATATTATGTAGTAAGATTTGGATTATGTAGACAAGAAGGTACTGGTATATACTTTTTTATTTGCCCAATTATACAGGCTGTTAGTGTAAACACCGTTATCCTTGAAACCAGTGGTTTGGTTTCACTTATAGAACGTAAATTCAATGAAAAAAATATCATTTTTATTTTAAGTAAAGTCTCAATTTTTCCTCAAAATTATTTCACCCTATACAAGTGCACGCAAGGGCAAAGTAGACGGAGCGCGGGAAACAGCGCGTCGTCAGTACCTACTTCCCATATCTATGCAGCGCGTGCCGCAAGCCGGCAAGCGCATGAATTTACGGACGGTGTCGGACAGAAACTTTCTTACATTTTTGAAAGAAAATAACGTTTATTTATTTTTAAATTCAGATAAACATTTTTATGATTAAGTCAACTACCTATGGTTTTAGTGACAACGGTGTTTACACTAACAGCCTGTATAGGTACTTAAGACTCAAGTACCTAGCCTAAGTATACCGGGTGGCAGGGACATCGACGCGCAACCTGTAACCATGAATTCAGCACATGATTTTAGACCCCTTAGCGTAGAAATTTTTTGTCGGTTATCAATTGAACACTTGAAATGTAATAAAAAAAATATATGCTGTTTCATAGGAAAATGCAATACCTACGCGGTCAAAATGTATAGAACAGCCATTTAAAAAAAAAAAATAAGCGATGAAATCTATTAACGTGAGGGTGTTTAGAATCATGTGCTGAATCGATGGTAACAGGTTGCGCGTCGATGTCCGTGCCACCCTGTATTTAAAACGTCATTTGTTCTCAAAAGTAGAGTAATAGGCACATAACTAACTGGTAATTAAATATTCAGATTAATTACTCTTTAGAAGAAGACAACCTTAACATAGAAGAGATAAGAGTTACGCGATAGAAAGAGAGGCAACTTCTAGGTGAATATAACTATAGGCAATTAGCGCTGTACGACCTGAATTGCACTTTATTGTGTCTTAGTAAGAGTCGCTATGATTTTGCGGAGTGAATCTTCTTCTGTACTTGTAGTATTATGTATTCTGTGTTCCAACTAAAGGTATAATTACTGGGTGTACGTGATAACAGGCAGTATTTCTTTGTTCTGATGAATGTTGCTGTAACAATGATTTAGTAATAGCGCCGGGATAATAACAAACACGCTGTTATGAATTGTTATGTGTTAATTTGTTAATAAAGTAATTACTTGTTGTTGGTAGGTCAACGACGGGTATGTTTGTATTTACATTGGAACTAGCTTTTGTCCGCGGCTTCATCTGCGTGTATCGAAATCTTTTCAGTCGTTAAGACGGGAAAAGATAACAAACAGACAGACTGAAAGGCAGAGATATTTTCATATAATATTCAGAATGGATTGTAGTCTAGGAACCAGTCTATATAAATCAAAATGAGATACTGTTCGTTAATAAGCGCAACGTTTGAGATCGCCTGGACTGATTTGGTTATTTGTTATTTTAAAATGTTTTAATTTAAATTTGTGATAGATGAAAAACAAAATTGAAAAAGTTGCCCGGAAAATTTTCATGGTCCGGACAAACTCATCGTCGGTTTTTCTATAAGATTTTTCTATGATTTATTCAAATTTGGACAGGACGACGTCAGTCGGGTCAGCTAGTTTAAAATAAAAATGTATTTAGCCGATGCCGATATTATTGCGTTTTAGCGATTGTTAAATGTCGGCAGGAAACAGATTGTTTAGCATTTGAATCTTATTGAACCTATATTCGAATCACAACTGTCATCCTTTATTCGTCGTATGGAAAAAGAAAGAGTTTATCTATCGTTTTTCTTTCTTTCTTTCTTTCAGTTTGTGTTCTTATGTAGAGTTGTACTTTAAGGTTGAGAACTCTTTAATACTTCTCTATTAGTCGTCGTCTCGGTAGTCACCCCCTTTCTAGCCATTTCATCTTTCACACAGTCCATCCATCGTTCCCTTGGCCTTCCCTTACTCTTAAAGCCACAGTTATACACAAAACTTTCCTCATGACTATTTCCTCATTCGTCCATCTCATGCCGGATGCCATGGCAACCGATTTCCACGAAAATTACTTACCTATACGAAAATGGGACAGTTAAAAATACTCTTAAAATATTTTGTACTTAAAAATACTGTAAATACACTACTACTACACACTATACTACACCGCTACAAGCTGCTTCTGCTACTTCTGCTATTCTACTACACTGTTATGTGTTCCTGGTAATTATATTGTGTTATTAATTACTCTAATTCCATGTTAAAGTGAAGCATATTACTTAAGATATAACATTCTCTAATGTTGTAAACCATCTTACTAAGTAATTTTGAATAAATAATCCGAACTTGATGTTAATTTTAAGGTTGATATGACGTTAACTCCGTTTTGCTTTTCAGAGGAAACGTTGAATTTTCGAAGCAATGTAATAAGAAGCTTTAGAAGTAAATACCTATCTTGATATTAATCACGGACAAAAAGCTAACAAATACTCCTTTGTTTACATGTCAAACTCTTTCATACGCCTTTTAGTTACTTTTTCTTTGTCCGATTACCCTTATTATATATGACCTCCGTTTAGGAGATAGGTTGATGATGTGATGACCTCCGTTTGGTAGAAAAGTAGGGTTATGTTGAACTTTTAATAACTAAATTCTTCCTGTTACCATGTCTCGGAACTCGGAGCTCGAAATATATCCGCCTACAGCCTCTCATCATCATCATTTTAGCGATCCAAACTGCTTCACAGTGCAGTATTATATGATTTCTTTAAGTTTGGTGGTTGTGGGCTCAAATCCAGGCATGTATGAGTACCAGTTTTACTTTTATAATGTACTTTCCGAGTTTATTTCGGACGTTACTGACATCAGTATAGGAAAACACCGCGAGGAAACCTTTAAGTCTGACATCACCAACCCGTTTTGAGCAAGCGTGGTGATCAGTGCTCGTACCTTCTCATTATGAGAAGAGGCCTTTGCTCTTCAGTGGGACAATAATTGGATGTTATTATTATTTTGTCAAACAGGGCAATGTTTTTCTATGGCCATCTCACGAATAAGTGCAACTCTTTATTCACATCATACTGGACTAACAGCCGCACAGGTCGATCGGTCAGGTTAAGCTACGCTTGCCGCGGTTGGTCTGTGGATGGGTGACCATCTTTACATACTGAGACCCCTCCGTGCCTCGGAAAGCACGTTAAGCCGTTGGTCCCGGCTGTCATTCGTGGATCTTTGACAGTCGTTACGGGTAGTCAGAAGCCCAAAAGTCTGACAACCAGTCTTACCAAGGGGTATCGTATTACCCAGTAACTGGGTTGTGGAGGTCAGATAGGCAATCGCTCCATGTAAAATACTGGTATTCAGCTGCATCCGGTTAGACTGGAAGCCGACCCCAACATAGTTGGGAAAAGGCTGGCAGATGATGATGACTGGACTAACAGCTGATTTTCAATAATTAATTGCTTACTATTTTTAAAAGTCTTTTCACGATCCTCAGACCACTTAAAAAGAGTGTTGTTTTATAATAATTTATACAGGAGTCATAAGGTTTCTACCAACCTTGGCAAAAATTTACAATAATAATTCAAAAGTCCAAGATAAGTTTGTAATTGAGTTACTGATTTGGGAACTGGAGCTCTTATAATGGCAACTACTTTATCAGACAAGGGTTTAATTCTTGTTTTGTCACTGTGATATTAGGATACCGGGATAAAAAGTCCTAACCCAGATCACGGTCTACCTGTGTGCCGATGTGCATCTTATTTTTGCCAAACTTAAGTGGCAGTGGGCACGGCACATTGGTCGCAGAACAGATGGACTATGGGGCTGAAAGGTTCTAGAGTGGCGCCCGCGTACCGGAAGACATAGCGTTGGAAGGCCTCCCACAAGGTGGACCGACGACCTTGTGAAGGCCGCAGGAACCCGTTGGATGTGAGAAGCACAGACCCTGTCGAAGTGGAGGTGCTTGGGGGAGGCTTATGTCCAGCAGTGTACGTTCTAAATACTTGCACCAATAGACATATAAAAATACAAATATAAGTATAAAGTAAATAACAACGCGTGTATAAACATAAGAAACACTACACGGTGCAAAGTGGCCATTAGCAGTCCGATGAGCTATAAAACTGCGTGCGATAAAACGTGTTATAGCTTGCTATGGAGTAATTGCTTTACACTATCGTAGGTGGACTCTTGTTTATGGGCTACTGAGTATATTTGTGGTCAAGTTGGGGCTTTAGTGGTAAAACTGTACTTTTATGGCGTTATTTTAAGGTCCCTACGCGTTTTCTATCGGGAAGAGCAACCGCAGAGTCATAATCATCATTTCAGCCGAAAGACGTTTGGACATGGGCCTCCCACAAGACTCGCCACTAGTTTTTTATGCCCGATGGTGTTCTGTCTTGCGTGAAATTCATCTGAATGATTTGCTGGACAGCTTATTTAAAGAACGGATGGTCATCATCTGCCTAGCCTTTTCCCAACTATGTTGGGGTCGGCTTCCAGTCTAACCGGATGCAGCTGAATACCAGTATTTTACATGGAGCGACTGCCTATCTGACCTCCACAACCCAGTTACTGGGTAATACGATACCCCTTGGTAAGACTGGTTGTCAGGCTTTCGGGCTTCTGACTACCCGTAACGACTGTCAAAGATCCACGAATGACAGCCAGGACCAACGGCTTAACGTGCTTTCCGAGGCACGGAGCGGTCTCGGTATGTAAAGATGGTCACCTATCCACAGACCAACCGCGGCAAGCGTAGCTTAACTTGACCGATCGACCTGTGCGGCTGTTATTATTTAGCCACGGGTCCCTCTTTATTTAAAGAACGGATGGTAATGGGTTCTAAAGGTTCTGGAATGGTGACGGCGTGGTTAGACCCCGCAAAAGATGCACCGCACTGGATGCACCTGGTGAAGGTTGCAGGAATCTGCTGGATGCGGGAAGCATCGGGCCGGTCCTCGTGAATAGGCTTAGATGAGGCCTATATCCAGTGTGGGCGTCTTCCGGCTGAATGATGATAATAGCACAATGTGCACGGAAATATAATGTGAGTTGGTTTTACTGCATTATTGCGTAAAGCCAACTAATGATTATCCTTACATCAGCAGTTTTAAATCTCGGCTATCCAAACACATAATTGAAAACTGCCGTCTTGACTAAAGTCCGCCAATGTTCTTAAATGGTTGAGAGTTGAACTGCTGAATGAGTATAGAATAATGATAATACTATACATATACTTTGGTGACGGTTACCTAAAATAAGTTTTACTGAATGTATCTTGTCTGTTCTCATGTGAGTGGCGTTTGTTGTCTTTATGAGAATAAATGATTTAAACCTACATGCCAGAAACCAGACAATGTGTATTTTTGTACATCATCATGATCATTCGACGAACAGTCGTCAGGGTAATCAGAATTGACGGCACGGTTGGCGCAGTGGTTAAGCGATTGACTGCTGCGCTGCGTGTCGCGAGTTCGATTCCCGCACGGAACAAATATTTGTATGACCTACATGTATTTGTTCCGAGTCTGGGTGTTTTTCTATCTATAATATGTATGTATTTACAAAAAAAAAATGTATATAAGTAGTTTATCAGCCATCTTGTTACCATAACACAAGCATTAGGTTGCTTAGCTTGGGGCTAGATGGCGCTGTGTGAAATGTCCAGGGATATATATATATATATAGAATCCCGAAAGTCTAACAACCAGTCTTACTAAGGGGTATCGTGTTACCCAATAACTATGCCATGGAGGTCAGATAGGCAGTCGCTTCATATAAAGTAATAATATTCCGATTAGACTAGAAAGTCGATCTCAACATTGTTAGGAAAAGCAAATGATGATGATGATGAAATGGATTTCAGTATTTCGTGAGCAAGGATATCTACTCGTATTAACAATGTTTCGCATGCGTTCTGTACAGTATTTTAGTTGCTGTAACTCTACAAAAGTGCTACATTTTATAATGTTACCATTCCCGCAAAATATGGAGAAGCTTTATAAAACGTCAGTGAACATGTTTAACGCTGTCAGTTATACCGGCCATGTTGGAAAGATAAGTGACGTGACGACGTGAAGCAATCTATCATCGTCCATAATGTATGGCACATTTATTTTAAAGAAATTCTCAGTGGCAGCCCGGAGTCAGGGTTTGTCCCCGGTTAGTGGTGACGTAGGTCTTGCGACGTAGGTAAACATAACTGACGAAATGTGAGTGTACTTCATATCTTTACACCCACATTTCACCCTTTGCCCAACTCTTAGTAAAACAGCCGAGATGCCATGTTGTTTTTATTTAAGGAGGCTCTTTTATGTCTTAAGTATGCGTCTTTATGCATTTCTCTTGTCCGTAAGAGTGTTATTAACTTGAGAGCTATATTTACGGGATTTTCAAGTGTACCTAATGTACCACCTGGTATTGGAGTGCAGGAAGTACTTCCAACATAACTATATCTGCTTTTACTTTTGCTGCGTTGCGATACGAAAGGTTAGGTACTGTAAAGGTTGTCAGCCAAAGTCAACCTTATGTAGTACAGGCCGGCTATAAATTAGCGCGGGTTCCATTCGACCCAAATTTCTATTCAATTATGTTGCTTTCATCAATAGGAATCCGTATGCTATCATAGGTTATCAGCTAAGCAGTTAGGAAATGGATGTGTACCACAACTGTGATGTTAGGATTATCTTTCAGTGTTTCTCGAGCAACGGTATATCAATATTCTGTTCCATATATTTCAGATAATTGCAATATCGACGCTCTAGTGCCGACGTTTCCCGTATACAATAAACGATGGGAATCCGCCAGATATATAGCTATGTAGGCAGTGGTAAGGGGACCTACATTGATCGCTCCCGTCCTGAGGGACTTCTTTGCCTTCATTTATAATTGTTGCGATTTATGCTTTGTAGTTAAGATAAAAAGGTAGGTTAAAAGGTAAGTAAAAGGTAGGTAAGGTAGGTAGGTAGGTAAGGTAAAGGTGTAGGTTTAAAGGTAAGGTTAGGTTAGTATAGTATAATAATATTGTCTAGAATGCTGTTGCTGTTAATTGCTGGTTAACCTGTAATTGGCGCCTATGTAAGTCCGAGCCTATTGTTACATATTATAATACTTAAGTTATTATATACACAGAAGCTAAATAAATCTATATACATATAATAAAATCGTAGGAAAGTCAAAACTGTACATTGAATATTTTTTTATAAGAATACTTGGGGCGTGATCTACAATCGATATGGAAGCCAAAAATATAGTTTTTAGAATTTTTGTCTGTTTATCTGTTTGTCTGTTTGTCTGTATGTATGTCCGGGCTAAACTCAAAAAGTACTGCATGGATTTACTTCAAATTTTGCATGAATATTACTAAGAGGTCGGGTCAACATTAATTCTACATATTATCACGCTATCACCTACGCGGGAGGAGCTGTGAATCTTTATTTTTCTAACGTATTCTGTGACAGCGTGTAATCTAACGACGCATATTTAAATGTTGTTTTTGAGTAAGCCATGCTATTATCTAGCTTTACACTATAAAAACTACGCCATTTAAGTAACTTGGGCAGAGAAACATAGTTTAATGAATGTTAGTAGTATAATGAAAATTTTAAAGCAGCGCCATCTATGAGATTTCATAAAAATCAAATCAAATTACATGTGAACACTTTTTGGAAAAAAATTCTTTAAATTTGATCATGTTGGCGAGGTTAGTAGTTAGTTACTCTTAAAATTCATAGATGGTAATGTGCATTTTCTTCATAAAAGTTGTATCGTACAGTTCGTTTCGACAAATTCAAGTTCCAACAAAACCCTCAAAATCTTGAGCAGAGTTGAGGAAGACAATTTAAAAAAACACGCTCTGTGAAGTCGACCAGTTTGCGAGATCCCTTACGTATGACGAGGTGCCTTCATATTACACGTACGACAAGCAAAGGGGTGTATTTAACCGACGTCGACAAGGAGGTGCTGTGGAAGGTTTTCCGGGAATTTTCAAGGACACCGCATTGGGTAGGGTTTATACCGTGCATCCGAATAATGGCGAATGCTATTTTCTGCGGTTGTTACTTCACACTGTCCGAGGCCCAACGTCTTTCGCCTTTCTGAGGACATTTGATGGCGTGGAGTATCCCACTTACCGCGCAGCCTGTGTAGCACGTCACCTTCTCGACGGTGACCAAAATTGGGATGACACCCTCGCAGAGGCGAGCGTCAGTGACAGTCCCAGCCGCATGCGTCATCTGTTTGCCATCATCTTGGTGTTTTGTGGAGTCGCGAGCACGGTAGCTTTGTGGGAGAAGTATCGCCATCATCTGTCTGAAGATTTTCTTCGAGCTTTGAGGCGTGCTACTGGAGACGAAGTCGAAGTAACTGATGAACGCGTGCTGAACACCTGTATTAGTTCACTTCAAGATGTGGTCATTTCTATCGGCGGCAATCCACTAATCGAATATGGGTTACCGCCTCCCCAATCATCACCGCATCAAGACCGTGGAAATCGGGAGTATAACACTGAGACAAATTACGATCCGGGCGAAATGATCACCATACGAAATGACCATGTCGCTTTGTTCTCTTCAGAGCAAAAACAAATTTATGACACCGTCCTTGAAAGCGTTGGGTAAAACCAGGGTAAAATGTTTTTCTTGGATGCTCCTGGTGGAACAGGAAAAACATTTGTTACCACTGGCATACTTGCAGAGGTCAGGAGGCAAGGCAAAATTGCTATTGCTGTAGCGTCGTCGGGAATCGCTGCCACACTGCTTCCGGGTGGCAAGACAGCACATGCCATGTTTAAAATTCCCATCGATTTAGAGAGCGCCGAAATGCCTGTTTGTGGTGTGTCACGTAACAGCGATAAGGGACACGTCTCGATTATGCTTCTTCGGAACCTATCTCCTCCGAAGTTGTGTAACGGGACCCGCCTTAAAGTTATCTCGCTCCACAGACACACCATTGAGGGGGAAATTCTTACGGGTTGTGGCGTAGGCGAGGCAGTATTTATACCACGCATTTCCCTCATACCTCATAACTTCCCGTTCCAGTTCAAGCGCGTACAGTTCCCCGTGAGTGTTTGCTTCGCGATGACCATCAATAAGTCGCAGGGGCAGACACTGAGGGCAGTGGGTGTCGACCTCAGGACGAGTTGAATCTCACACGGCCAACTGTACGTCGCTTGCTCCCGCGTCACCGTCCTGACTCTCTTTACATTTTGGCTCCTGGCAGCATAACTACCAACGTAGTTTATAGGGAAGTGTTGTAAGGTATGTTTTGTGTCCTGGAATGTATTCCTGCATTATTTTCTCTATTTCCTTCAGTCACATCTTATGACTGAACTCAGCAGGATTCCCATATAACTCTCTTCACTGCCTTCGCTTGCAAAAAAAACTTATATTTTAATGCTATTTTAAAAGTTGTTTATTTATAAGGCTATAGCGACACTGGCATCTTAGGTATTTTTGGTGCTGTAAAGCCTTCATGCAGACGACGTCGCGGGCAGCAGCTAGTAAAAAATAAAATGCTTGTTTTTAAAATGTTTTTAATTTGACAAACTTAAATCCAAGTTAGTACACACGGCTACACGTCAAGTTATACAAAACCAGTTTGTCTTGGCCTCACTTTGTATGATATTTTCTCATAATGAACGGTCAGCTAATACTGGTTTTGCATAGCTTGATGTGTAGCCGTGTGTACATTGGTATAACGTTAGCATAGAAGTTTAACACAAATACGGATTTGTATAACATAAGTTACTATAATTTTAATGAGATCATCTTAGGCTATCTCTACAAAATGAAGAAATGGTCTCTCAAACAGCATTAACTTCAATCTCATGTTATTTGGATTACGCGAATAAAACTCATCATCATCTGCCTAGCCTTTTCCCAACTATGTTGGGGTCGGCTTTCAGTCTAACCGGATGCAGCTGAATACCAGTATTTTACATGGAGCGACGGCCTATCTGACCTCCACAACCAAGTGACTGGGTAATACGATACCCCTTGGTAAGACTGGTTGTCAGACTTTCGGGCTACTGACGACCCGTAACGACTGTCAAAGATGCACGAATGACAGCCGGGACCAACGGCTTAAACGTGCTTTCCGAGGCACGGAGGGGTCTTGGTTTGTGAAAATGGTCACCCATCCACGGACCAACCGCGGCAAGCGTAGCTTAACCTGATCGATCGACCCGTGCGGCTGTTATTACTTAGCCACAAGTCCCTCTACGCGAATAAAACTATGATGTATAAAATTAATTCCAACCATGAACATGGAACGTGTCATGTTCGTTCCCTAATAATGCATGTCTATGGTGAAATAACTCGATGCGACGAATTGTACGACTGAGTCCCTGGAGGATTTGACGTACCGCAATGAGATTTATGTATTTCAAAATATAATACGTATAATATTCTAGATTTTTCATATTATTTTCTGCTAGTTAATTGGATATATTTCTAGAGCGCACATGTTTGTCGAGATGTGAATCCATGATGACTAAATGTTAATTTAAATATGAAACAAATAACTTCGTTTTCGAATTCTGTGCGGTCTCTTGATTGAGGTTTTTACCGCAAATGCAACCTGAATAGTGGGTAGGTAGGTTCATAAACTTGGACTTTCTTTCCATTTTTCACTTCATTGGAAAATCACGAAGCAAAAATACTAATGTTGTATGTCTAACAACGAGCATTACAGTTATATTTGAAGTTCCAATGACTCATAAACCTACTTTAATTAAATTATTCCTGGCATCATTATCTGCAATGTTGCTAGAAAACAACAGTCAGATATAAATCTCATTTTTACGAGCTTCACAATAAAATACTAGGTACGTATTCAACAGTGTTTCTTTTAGTGGATTAAAGTTCCATTGTGTGGCATCTCTAAGGAATAACTAACAGATGGAGTCATAATAAAATAAAGTTAAAACTATTTACTATTATCACTTATCACTATAAGACGGCACGGTTGGCGCAGTGGTTAAGCGATTGACTGCTGCGCTGCGTGTCGCGGGTTCGATTCCCGCACGGAACAAATATTTGTATGACCTACATGTATTTGTTCCGAGTCTGGGTGTTTTTCTCTATATAATATGTATGTATTTACAAAAAAAAAAATGTATATAAGTAGTTTATCAGCCATCTTGTTACCATAACACAAGCATTAGGTTGCTTAGCTTGGGACTAGATGGCGCTGTGTGAAATGTCCAGGGATATTATTATTATTATTTAAAAAACTAATATAAAGTAGTTTTATTTAGTACTTTTTAGGGCCGATTTTTCATTAATCAGAAGTAACTTTTATCTGAAGTATACTTTTACTTTTATATTACAGTTTGACATAATTTCTATACAAAACCTGTCAAACGGCAATATTTGTTCCTCAGATAAAAATTATCTGACTATTGAAAAATCAGCCCTTAGTTGATTAAAAGCTTGTTTTTGGGTTGTCACTGAGGTTATATTAAATTATGCCACCTTTCAGCTCAATCAGATGCCAGGATGTGTAAACAATGCATGACAAAGCAAGTAACTGGATAAACATACGAACGAATCAAGTTAATATAAAGCTTGTAAAAATATAAACACTTACCTCTTTCTTCTTTACGTAACTTCTTATGAGTTAGAAAGAGTATTTACCTAGGTACCCAATAGTTTCTCGCAGCTCTTGAATTTGAAAGTGTCTACCACTTTGAATACTGCGGTGACGAGGAAATACGGTATCCTAAGTTAGAACGTCTGTATTTAAGAGACTTGTGAAAGAACATTAATTGTTGTAGTGATCTTGTTTCCGTATCTGCAACAATCTGTATGTATCTATTATAGTATATGATTTTGCACCAATGAACCAAAAACCAACCTCATTTTTAGGGTTCCGTAGTTCACGTTTCGGAACCCATAAAGTTTCGTCATGTCCGTCCGTCCATCCGTCCTCGGCTTACCTTCCAAACGGTTAGTGCTAGAAAGATGAAACTTTGCATTGATATGTGTATTTCCCTGTGTTGTGCAAGTGCTAAAACATAATCACGGAAAAAAAAATTTTTTTGGGGTATCTCCCCTACACGCAAAGTGGGGATGTTTTTTTTTTCTCCCGTCTACATCGTACTGTGGGGTATCATAGGATAGGGTAGGTCTTAAAAACATTGAGAGGTTGCTAAGACGATTTTTTGATTTAGGTATCCGTTTGCTGATATTCAATTTTAAAGCGCATTTTTTTGTTAAATTAGGGCACCCCTAAAAGCTAAACGGCTGGCTCGAAAAATCTAAAAAAATCATGATGGTAGTCTATGTAATGAACTTTAAAGAAAAACTATAACGGCTTAGATAACTTTGTTGGTTCAGGAGTTATAGAGGCCTAACTTGTAAAATGCGCTTACTTGGAAAACTTCGTAAAAAAATAATGAAATAATAAATAAACATGTAAAATATTAGAAATAAAATTATAACAATTTTCTAATACGCAACCCTTCGTGCGCGAGTCCGACTCGCACTTGGCCGGGTTTAATTATCCATTTATCCATGCAATCACTGTTCATTTCAAGGTTGCCTGGAAAAGATCGCAGAAAGCGATAAGGCTGCCCATTATATGTTTTGTAATGGTAATTGTATTTTTTGTTATGTATTTTCTGGTGTACAATAAAGTATAATAAATATATAAACGTCCTTGGTATTCTGAACTGGTTACCATTGTGTCTACGTTTGTTAAAAGCATATTATTGTAAGGTTTAAAAGTTAGTTGTAATATAATTAACAGTTATATTAGTTGTAACGTGAAACCAGGGCACATAAAATGTTCACAAACAAAATCGTAAAAATAATAACATGTTGCTCCACTTCGCAAGCGTGGACGGGGTACAAAACAAGTTAAATAAAAAATAGGTCGAATTTGTTTGATTAACGATCTCTCTTAATTGATAAAAAATATTTTTATACAATACGAATGTGAGGCTAGATTTGTAGATGGAAAGAGCTTCCAGAATAATTGAAGATTGTTTCTGGGGTTTCTACTCTCTAAGTCCGTCAACAAAGGTTACAGAAAAAGTTACAGGGTGTATTAAAATACTCATAGTTATATCGAGCTATTTTAAACTATTTATTGAATTAAATCTCTTTCCTTTAACTTAATAATTATGTTTGAATAATAATCTGTTTTTGAAAAAGTATTTAAAAGTGTTTGAATAACTCTGTTCTTTTTTATTTATTTTTTTTATTTTCTTGACTGTTTCTGAGAAA
This sequence comes from Apamea sordens, assembly GCA_945859715.1. Lineage (NCBI taxonomy): Eukaryota > Metazoa > Arthropoda > Insecta > Lepidoptera > Noctuidae > Apamea > Apamea sordens. Next base: position 9,399,238 of record OX244006.1, on the reverse strand, counting down.
GGAATAAAAAATGCAATCATTGAAAAGGTAAACATAAAATAACTTACTGTACAATATTTCATCGTAAGTACTTTAATTATTGAGTTTCTGGAAGGATTTGGGGGAGGCCTTTGCTAGCAGTAGGACAGTATAGGCTAACAAAAAAAAAATGACTGAAAACTGAACTAAACTAACAATATATTGTCCAGAAACGCTGCAGGATGTTCTATGTTCTCGTAACGAGCCCACCCGAAATACCACACTACGCTCATGATGTGGGCGCAACATCCAACTGTCCTTTTCCCTATGATATGTACAACTCCCTGTAGTCCTTCCTCCTCCTTATACATTATATATGTATAATACTTCTTCAACCTCACGTGACGTGACTGAATGCGACTTCGCAGTAGTATAAAGCCATTTTGCTCCATTCCAAAACGCTCAAGATCTGCGGGTGGTTGTCCGTTGTCTCTAAACTTCAATATGGTAAATACCACTTCTCGCATGCTCGCTATAATAGCTCCGAGCCAGGTTTAGTAGGTATGTGCCAATGGAAAATAAAATCAGTCATCTGTGTCAGTCGCGGAAAGCGAGCCAGATCCGGAATATTTCCTGAAATGCTCTGAAAATGTACATGTTGCCTATTCAGGTTTTTGGCGATAACGTATTCTGCTAAGTTATTAGGAGTGTTTGTACGCTGGTTATGGTGGTTGCGATGAAGCTCTCGGCATATATACTGTTTTGTACCGGAGGGTGGAAAGCATTTGGAGCGTTTTACGACTGAACAACGTGTTTTAATTATAAAAATTAAGAAAATTGTGGCCATTTTTTGGTAGAAAAAAAACTTACCTTCGCGGCTAACAATAACTCGTTTAGTGATTAAATTTGAGCAGCATGGCATTGTAACAGATAAAGCAGTTTTCTTAAATCAAATAAATCAGTTGGGCTTAGGAAACATGTGGTTCCAACAAGACGGGGCCACATGTCATACGGCACGAGCCACAATCGAGACATTGAAAAGAACGTTTCCGGGTCGATTAATTTCGAGAAACGGTGACCCCCAAGATCCCCAGATTTAACAGCTCCTGACTTTTTTGTAGGGCTAAAGGGACGTGTCTTTGCTAACAGGCCAAAGAACCTTCAAGAATTAAAACAAAATATTTGAGACACAGTCACTGAAATATAACGCAGGAAATGTGTGAAGAAAATGTCATGAAAAACGCAGTGAAAAGGGTTCACATCTCCATGCTGCTAGATGTGGTGGTGGTGGACATTGATCTGAGATTATTTTCCATACTGAATTGCTGGCCCTAAATACTATATTTAAATAAAAATATTTAATAATTTCTATATTTCATAGAATAACATTTAAGAAGAGATAGAGATATTTTATTTTGCAAATATGGGTACAAGTCATGATGGTAAATAAAATAAATACAGAAACAGCCACATTTTGCCAATTCCAAGGCATGCAAAAGTACGGAGTTTACAATTTAAATAAATATTTACACTAAATAACATATTACTAGTTCATCATTCACTAATAATTAACAATGTTCAACCACAGTATTACAATATTTCCTTGTAATACTGTGGTTCAACTATTCAATTCATTCAATAAATAAAATAAGATCAATAAATTCATCAGTCAATAATATAATTTATTAATGTCACAATTTAATGTTATTTAAATACATACAATAGTCAAACAATTTCTTTCTCCAATAAAAAATCTGCAACATTATAATAAACTTTGCCTACTAAAAAGTTCCGAAGTCTTTTTTTTGAATAATGTCAAATTATAGTCCTTCCAACATAGAAATGAAGTGTATACCTCTTATTTGTCCACCCTGTAGTTGACCTGTCAAAACAAGTGACAAATTCAATTTATCGAACGGGTAAAACACGTCGCGTGTAGGACTTCTAACGGCTGAACCCAATTACCTATCTATCTCCAGTCTTGGTTCACTGGAGCTATGTTTCTCTGGTTTTAACGTTCCAATAATCAATGTCAATAGCGATTTGTATGATTATATTATACTGACAGTTATAATTATACTGGCATCAGTAGCAAGTAGCAAGTATCAAATGTTATTGGGTTCGGCCGTTAGGGAGTAGACCCGCAGAATACTGATATGTTAAGTTTTCAAAGCTTCCTCTCTCCTACTATTTTGTTGTGCACGACAAGGACCACACTGATGACATAAACTTTTAAGTCACTACCTCAGGGCCGTAATTCTCTATGACACAATGTACGAAACCGCGCGTAATCAACGCGAGATTGGCGCGGTTAGCTAAGGAACGTGGTTTCGGTAAGGAATCGTTAAGTCGTCATAGTGAATTAGGGCCCAGGGGCTGCAGTCTCAACATTCATAGTGATCGCTTTACGACCGAATTCGGTCGCAAAGTCCCGGATTGACAGGCGTATGGAGTGATAGGACTTTGCGACCGAATTCGGTCGTAAAGCGATCGGTATGAATATCGAGACTGCAGCCCCAGTACACATTGCGAATGCGATAAACTTTGAGTAATTAATTTATCTGGAAAATGCCGTGATTTATTAGGGTTTGTGTGACAATACGCTTTCTGAAAACTTTTGTAGTGAGTATGCATTTGGGAGTTAAGACATTACGGTACGGTCGTCGCATACGGGAATCTGGGTCTGTATGCCAAAATAAATTTCCATTTGAGAGTTTATTCAGTTGAGTTTACCTAATGGATACGGACGGGGAGAAATCCATAATTTAATGTTATAAGTGCGAAAGTTTGTTAGGTTTCCACGCCATAACATCATTACAGATTTGAATTAAATTTGGCATTCTGGTATTTCATGAAGTTGGTCAAAACTCAAAACATAGTATACTTTATCCCGGTAGTACGTTCCCGTGGGATAATTTCCGGTCTACAAAAGAGCAAAAGCCATAAAAATGGTGACATAATAAGATTTTTGTTTTTGCGGTACGCCATTTTGTCCGTAATCGACTCAAAATATTTAAATCTCAATTTTTATGCATTTTTCAAAGTGCATAGAATTTTGTAGTGGTCTATGCGGTCTTTCAAAGTGCATAGAACTTGTAGGGGAGTAATAAACTACTTTTTTCTTCCACTAGGCTGCGTACTTAGCAAATCGTAAAGCAACCATTAAAGGAAAGCATCTCCCATAAATTGCAATAGTTGGGCAAGGAAAAGTTCACGGTTTTAAACGAGCAGGATTTAGTAGCCTTAATTACTTACCAGCACACACAGATTTAGCACTTTGATTTGAATTTATGATGTCTTTTAGCATTATAAATAGTGTGTACTCACGGAAACTGTTGTGGTTTTTAAGTTCTTGGTACTATTATTACGGGTGGTGGCGTTAGTTTGAAAAAGTAATGTTATACCGGGTGAAAATCGTACCAAAAATAGGTTTTCTTTGGTGCATAAGATATCTGAGCGTCAGCTGGTTCAGTATTGGGGAAGTCCAAAGTTATAGCATGTCAAAGTTGCAAAAAAACTTCTTATAAAAAAAGTCATTTCACACGGCGCCAAAACCTTATGGGACGGCTTTTTGGGTTTAAGTTCAACCCAAAATGAAATTGTCAGCTGCATGGGGTCCCATACGCCGTTGGTCCCGGCTGTCATTCATGGATCTTTGACAGTCGTTACGGGTAGTCAGAAGCCCGAAAGTCTGACAACCAGTCTTACCAAGGGGTATCGTATTACCCAGTTACTGGGTTGTGGAGGTCAGATAGGCAGTCGCTCCATGTAAAATACTGGTATTCAGCTGCATCCGGTTAGACTGGAAGCCGACCCCAATATAGTTGGGAAAAGGCTAGGCAGATGATGATGATGGGGTCCCATACCTGGCTCAAACAGGTGCTTTAAAAAAAAAACAAAAATTGCAGTTTTATTTTCCTTCAAAATTGAGATCACGGTTCCTTTGACCACGTAGCCATATTACCCATAGTTCGAATTTAGCTTGATGTGCCATCGCAACAATCATTTTTTATTTACACGGCTGACATATGAGGTCATGAGAGCCACAGTGGCCTAACTGAAAAAAATTGAACTAATTTTTAGGCCACTGTGGCGCTATGTCTTTTACAGTTCAGAGCAGAGAGCCACAGTGGCTGATTATGTACAAGTATATAGAGGGGAAAAAAAGGGAAGACCTCATTAAGCAACAACAAGCGCCCAAAAAACTGACATCAAAAAATATTTCCTAAATGATTGTGACAACTCCATGACAATCTATTGTGTAGTTTTGAAGAACTATGCGGTCTTACAGTCAGATACGAAAAGCGTCTTGATTTGGTTGATATTGGACAAAGTGTTTGAAGATTGGACAAAATGTCGAAATACCTGTCTGACATACAGTTTTCGATTTGAATAGATTAATTTAATTATATAGATGATATATACATAAATAACAACTTACGGTACATAAAATATATATGAGATTTAAAAGTGAATGAAACATGAGGACGTTTGGTCAGGTAGGTCCGACGTCTCAAATCCTCAAGGGATCTTTGTGATATTTGGCACCTGAATAGCTTGTGACGTGCCGGACATAGGCTTACTAAGCATTAGTGACGTGAGTGGAGCCAACGCCGAAGCTTGGCAGAGCCTATTGTCGTATGTAATTGAAGACAACACTTGCAGCTTTGTGTCCAAGATAGGATTGGATTTCAAAACTGAGTACAGAGAAACGTGTGTCCGTTTCGAACATTTTAGTTTAATGTTAACAATGATTCGTTATTACATTAATTAATAAGAAGACTGACATCATTTTTTATCCTCTCTTACTTTAACCATCTTATTACAAAACGAAATCTAATTTTAGTTCTAGCCTAAACATTTGAGCCATTATTTGTATTTCGAACTTTATTTCGATTTTTTTTTTGTAAAAATGTCTTGATTTAAAAGAGTGTCCGTGGAGTTTCTTGCCCGTTCTTCTCCATAGAGATCTACGCTTTGGAATGGGCAACTAGCTTCAACTTTCTGACTAACTGACCGACTATTTAATTTTGACAATTCAAAAGTGCCTGTAAATGGTTTAATTGAAATAAATGATTTGAGTTTGAGTTTGAATATGGGCTGATTTCTCAATCAACAGATAATTTCTTTTTCGTGGAATAAAATTGACTTCTAACTGATTTTGTATGGAAGAACTGTCAAAATTTCAAAATAATTCCTCGGATAAAAATATCTGGAGTTGGAAAAATCAGCCCTTTTTTTTTAAGCCCTTAGGCAAAGTTCTGTATACTAAAATGACAACTTAGCACCGAACTAAACTGTGATTTTTGTATAAAGAACTGCATTTCTATAACAGTTAGATATTTAACTCAATAACTGGCTCTTTGGTTTAAACCTGATCTAAAGAAAAACCATGTTTTGTAATAAGAGGGTCAAAGTTTTTCTGTTGTCATTAAAGCGGGAGGAGGAGACCATTAGCGACATAAAATTGATTTGTGTTCGAGAATTCGGCCGTCAGGGTGATGAATTGACGATTAACGAATAAAGTTTAATGCTTAAGTACACTTTTAACATTTTGACTTTGTTATAATTATGTCTATAATAATTACAACAACACGGTTAGCGCAGTGGCTGAGCGATCGGACTGCTGCGCTGCGCGTCGCGGGTTCGATTCCCGCACAGAACAAATATTTGTAAGTCCTACATGTATTTGTTCTGAGTCTGGGTGTTTTTCTATCTATAATATGTATGTATATAAAAAAATAAAATGTATATAAGTAGTTTATCAGCCATCTTGTTACCATAACACAAGCATTAGGTTGCTTAGCTTGGGACTAGATGGCGCTGTGTGAAATGTCCAGGGATATTATTATTATTATTATTAATTATAATTATGTATCTTGAGTAATGTATGAGAGGTCAATGTTTAAATTATTCTTCTTTTTATCGTTATCCTGAAAATTCCAGAATTTACCTTTCTTGAAATTAAGTATGTTTTAGTAATCTTCATAAGAGTAGTCCAATTAGTATAGTAGGCCAAATTTTTGACCAATTTATATTTATATACTGATAATAAAGCTAAAGAGTTTGTTCGTTTGTCTTAGCGTGCTAATCTCTGAAACTGCCAGTCAGATTTGAAAAATTCTGTTTGTATTTGATAGCCCAATTCTTGAGCAAGGTTTTAGGCTATTTAACATCACGCTACGACCCTAAGAAGCCGAGCAAAAAGAAAGCTAATCAAAAACAAAGTGATAGCGGGTGGGCGATGGGATGCGACGCGGTGGTACAGGGGCTGAAATTTGACGCGGACGAAGTAGCAGGCAGAAGCTAGTTATGAAATATAATAACTCTGGTCACATGGAACCTTTTCGACCCTCCAAATGACTTGCATACTTTAACCTAATGGATTTTATTTCTGTACTATTATCCGCGAGGACAATAGTCGTGCTGCTAAATGGACTGTCATTTGCTTATAATAGAACTATTAGGCTTTATATTACTTTTTAACACTGAGGTAGCAGATGACTTGAGTTTTTATATATTAATTTTAGAAATAAAATAATATTTATTTATTAACTATGGATGACTCACAGCTAAAACAAACAGAATAAAAAATAGTATGCGAGACTGACAGCCAATTAAAAGTCATCACTTCTAAGAGCAGATTGGAATGAAAGAGTGTGAACAACACAACACAGCTACCAAAAAAAGAAAGAGAGAAAAAAACAATATAACATTCAAGCTTAAACTAAATACAAGAATAAACACCTGAACATACAAAATATTAATCAGCACTTTCCTACTGGGACACATGTCTTCTCTTTTGGAGAGGGAGGGAGCTATATAATCTATTATCTAATACACAGGCCCAGTGCGGGTTGGTAGATGTCACATGTCTTCGAATTTTAGGTGCTAGGACATTCCGGTTTCCTCACGATGTTTTCTTTTGAGAGCAGTGATTTTTTTTTACTTTTGATGATGGAATTATTAACACAAAGTAAAGTGCCTGGCTGGGTTCGAACCCAAGACCTACTCCTGAGTCGGGGCCGTTAACACTGGGCTGGCTGGGCAAGTTACATTAATATTGTATTGTATGTGTTTATATGGGCCTTGATGCCTGAAATAAATGGATAAATAAATAAATACGTTATTCTCTACGTCAATGTTGATTCTATCACGACGTTTTCCTAAATCGTGCAAGTAGGCGCTGTCAAGATAAACTTAATGGGGCATGTTACATTGTCAATAATATCACGATACCGTGGTAATATTGATGGTATAATAGGCCGTATCACGGTATCGTGCTCAATAATTGCGATATCGCGATATTAGGATCGTGATAATATTGACAAATGTAACATGCCCCAATCATAATCATTTATTTGTAAGAATATGGTACATTACCTATTTGGTCTTAAGATTAGTCAATGGTATCATGCAAATATAAAGGTAGATCAGTCAGAGAACTAGATTGATTAGCAAATTGACTGCCAACTTAATTTATCCGTAAATTTAAATCACAACTATCATGCTTTGTCAGTTGAAATGGAATATAATTATATCAATATGCTCAACAATCAAGTTCCCTGGCTGTACATTCAATAATTAAGTAAGAGTGAAGAAAAGCGTGTTCAGACTCGACTTCGTCAATACTCGTAGATGCCTACCTTCGTATAAGAACCAACGCTGCGTTATAATCACGTCAGTGTTCTGTGAATGGTTCTAAGTAAATAAATGTATAGAAAATTGTACACCTGTGACAAGCCTTAAAATATACCGCAAAACCACACAGACACATGTCTGTAACATTGACAAAGATATCTTTTTCTTATCGTGTCGATGGTAATCGTCGTTGCCAACCTGTATATGAACGAAAGAGAATAGTTAAAGTCTATTCAAACTAATGTTTCAAATTGATGTTATTTCAAGTTAATAAATATCAACTTTATTTTATAGTAATTAATTTAATTTCAGAGTGCCTAGCACTATTGAAAAAGTTATAAAAATGTTTGAAGTTGTAGTGTAAACTGAACTATATTGTGTAGGAATTAAAGTTATTGTTTACAAAGAGGTACTTAAAATTTGTGAGTTTATACTTATGCAGGGCATCTTAAACACTACCTACTGATATGATCCGGAAAAAACCTTTCAGTAAGTAATGGGAAGCTACAGTATTGCAGAGTGTCGTTGGATATACTCGTATTTTACGTTAAAACAAGGTATTTCACACGTACGAAGTCGCGGGCAGAAACTAGTTTTATATATTTTGGAACTGTTTCCGCATTATACTATTTTCTTACACGATTAGTCGCACAGAGCATTGGCACGGTCCCAAATTAGGACAATAATAGGTTCAGAGTAAAGATCACGCCCGTTCATAGGTTGTGACAGGCGGGAGACTTATTGACTTGGAGTACAATGATCCTCCACTCGGCTTTGTTGAGACTTCCTACCTTCGAGGCTTTATTCGAGCCGTGTCATTATTTCTTTAGTGTTGTTAGTTTCTGCCTTTATATACAGCGTGTCGCTTTAATGGCGACATTAATTTAACACACGTAGGTATACCGTTTCGCGTTTTATGAACATTTTTTATTTTAAATTTTCTAAAATAGCATTTTGGAGCAAATTGTACTTAAAGAACTGTAGCGCAGGGTTCATTTCCCGAGGCCATGGATCATAATCGCATCAATGAAATTAAAACGAATAACGTGCAAAGGGTAGGCGAATTGAAGGAAACAGAGAGCCCTATGTTTTCAAATTAAGAATTATTTTATGTTTAAATTATAAAGCTTTATTGGTACTCAACACATTAAATACTATTTTTACTAGCTAACACTAACATATATATGTATATATTATATACAAGTATATAAAACTGGCTTGCTTTCTATGAGAGAGAGAGAGAGACAGACAGAGAAACACGCACACGCCGCACGGCTTACAACTATAGCAAAAAGTGTCGTTCCAACTTTCGGTCTTAATTTTTTCCGTCTAGCCCCCTTTCGCAACGCGCGATAAGGAACTTCGTTCCAAAACTTCGTTTCAATAAAAAAATAAAAAATATGTTATTATAATTTTTATGATTTCTTATTATGTGTTAAATTAATGTCGCCATTGTAGGGGCACGTTGTATGTGTATTTATTACAACTATGCTGGAAATACTCGCAAGGGTAACTAAATATGTTTTGTTAAGAAAGATTGCGTATACAAATTTTTATGTATTCGATTAATCCATTATTATTTTATAACTTTTTTAGATTTGACTAATTTTGAAGTTTTCGAAGTTATTATAAAGTATTATTTTTATTATGAAAATTTAGTAAAATATTTCTGGGTTACGTTTCATGAATTCCTAATAGGCATAATAATATTATTCTTAGTTTGAATGTTTTCTAAACTTGTAATACAGCCCGATTCAAGTTTTATGGCGGGTCGGAACATGAGGCGAGTCGCTGCGCAGTAACAAATTCACCTGTCAGCGGGGGTGAGGGGTGAGGTACTGCGCAGTGAGTGGCGCACTTCAGAGCTGCCACGAAGTTAGAATTGGACTGCACGACGTGGTCCAATATTTATACATAGAAAAGATAACTATGGTCTAGTTACCCTTCTTTCTCTAATATATTAATTGTTCATTTAATTCGAAATAATTCAACGGTCTCGTTTGCCTAGTGGTCACAAGCGGTACTGCTTGGCATGAGGTTCTGGATTCGTTTCCCAGGTCAGGCAAAGTGTTATTGAGTTTTTCCGTCAGGAATTTGACAATAGTCTGGGTCTAGATTTGTGCCAGGTTGATGGCAATAAGGTCACCCCCTATTACATGAGGCATAACTGGCGAAATATTACATGAGGCATAGCATAACTCTCTCGCGTCATAGATCTCTCGCGTCCGGCCATGGTCCAGGCCATGGTACGGAGCGAGAGTGCATGGGAGGCCGTCACCTCCTTCTGCGAAGCAGTAATGCTCGCGAAGGAGGAGGCGGAGCGCGTGAGGGAGAGGCAATCTCTGCGCCCTCACGCCCCTAGCCGCCGCAGGAGACGCCCTGGACGGGAGTCAACAGCCGACTCCCGGCCACCGTAGGCGCGGGCTTGCGGGCGGCGAGCAATGGGCAGCTCGCTGCCCGGTAAGGATCAGGCCCGGGTCGACGGCGCGTTGTGTTCCACGCGCGCCTCAAAGAAATGTCAGCGCGAACTGACGGGGTCCGCCAGGGCCGATGCCGCCGGGGCTGCGGGTTGTTCGAAGAGATACCGTGGCCCCTGGCACAGGCAACTGAAGGAACACAGGTGGGTTTTAGTCAGTAAAAGTCTGACACGCCCTTCCGCTCCGCCCAGAGCGGGAGAAGTCATTTGATGATTTCCCACCCAAAAAAAAGGCATAGCATAACTGGCGAAATATGGGTGTACTACAGCCACTAAAGGAACACCTCTACCTAACCCTTCGAAGAATACAGTCGTAATGTTATGTGTTTAATTCGAAATAATCGAATTAGTTTGTTACGAGCATATTGGAACCGCAGTATTATTCGAAGCGATTTCAATAATTATGCCCATTTTCTCACCAATAACCACAAATTCACATATTTGACAACTTCAACCACAGAGCTGTTGCCGCTCTACCTTCCAATAAATTATCATTATTATTATTGGCCTGTGACAAATCTGTTATTATGATCGAATGATGTGGTTTTAAATTAAGTATCCATTGTGGAAATTAAACTATAAAAAGTAAAGACCGTTCTCAAACTTTTTTTAATAAACGTCTGTCAGTAAGTATTTTATGAGGGTAACCTTATTCTCATCAAATACTTACGTCACACCCGTGACGACGGTGAAAAAATCATTCGCAACGAATCCAGACGATTTTCCTTTTTTTGAACCCTGTTAACAATCTTTAGGTTAGTAGGTATCTGGGTAATCGTATGTAATAAGTATTAGAAGACGACTCAATTTACTTAAAACGTAGGTAATAGACAACGTTGCTTGTAGTTGCTAATAGGTTTTCCACGAAAAACCACTCCAATTTCGATTCTTTTCTGGTTTTATTGCCGTTCGAAAAGTTCATTATTTAATAATAAAGTTTTTACTGTTTTGTCAGATGACGGTGGAAAATCTACCCTTTACGTTCGTTGTTGTAATGTTTACATTTTAATTTTCTTTTCCGAATGCTCAATTTGTCTACCTAAGAGACTTTATATAAGCAAGCCGAAACAATATTACTTCAGAAAGTAAAAGTACCTATGGATATGAACAACTTTTCGAACCAACCATTCAGAAAACGAGAAAAATCAACATTTTATTAAAACAAGTGCCTATTCAGCCAAAATATATGGAACAGTTGACTTCTTTTTTCAATTCTTCGTAACCCGCAAAAAGTTGTTCATATTCATGAATGCTTTTAGGCATTTTAGGCCCAGTATTATTTTTACCTTTTGTTACATTGTGCCTACAAAGTGTAACAAAAAGAAATTATATTTTCAGCTGTTTCATACAGTTATTATGTGGGTTCATTTATACGTATAGTCTAAGGAAGGCTGTGTAGTGTAGAACGCCTATTAGGCGGACTGTCATTCTATGAGAACAAAGATGGCGCCCAGACTACTTACAATATTCAGTCAGTTCAGGCCGAGTTCTATAAGCCGTGTTAAGTAACACACGTACTTTGGGTTAGCATTATTTTGTCACTGTCTCACTACTGCCAAACTACGACTGCAAGCTAGAGACAGGGACATGTCTAAAAGCTGATTTACATTTGCATTACTTAAGTTAAGAGTCTTGACATCGAGGTAAGTGACACTTCACAATGAAAAATGACAGTTTTAGAGTGACGTTTAGAGACAACTCTTCCTCATCTTCATCTTCCTGCCCTTATCCCATGTTACTTGGGGTCGGCGCAACACGTTTTCTTCTTCCATTGTCCTCTGTCAGCCGTCACGCTATCATTCACTCCCTTCTCTTTCATATCATTCCTCACACAATCCATCCATCTTTTCTTCGGCCTTCCTCTCCCTCTCCATCCATCAACATATATATTTAGAGACAACTCTTTCTACTTGAACTTAACTGAAGAATAATATATTTCGGCCTCAGCCTCAACGTCAAAAATATACTGAAAAGGTATTTCGACACTCTTCTGTTTCTAGTGCACTGTCTAGCGTATTCCACAAGTATTGTTAAAGATGTGTCGAAAACATGCCATGCCATGTATTGACGTTGTTTCAGACATGTGTTGTTAACTGTTTGGTCCAGTTTTTTGACATTTTTGATAAGTTTACTACAAGTTTTGTAGGTACTTATACAACTAGTCTTTATAACTTGATTCAGGTGTGAACAATAACCGAAAACAGCACCCATAATTGACTATCAATCAACGTGACTATCAATCTCGATATTGCTAATCCATTGCTTCATATGTCCGAAATTTTTTGTCTGCTCCACAACTTAAAGAACGCAATGAATGTTGTTGAACTATCAAATTGAAAGCCATTGCTACTAATAGTGTGTTACGCAATTACCCCGCCGTAGACGCGACTTGTAGAATATAAATGTTTTAGACTTACCTAAGTCTAAAACATTTACACCTGTACCGCGTTTACACCTGTAAACGCGGGGTACTTATTATGGAGCTTTGTTCATTTGTTTGGCTGGCTTGTCATTTACCGGGTCACCGCTCAGAGTTGCTACAATTTCACAATAATGTCCCATGTGTAATATTGCTGATGAGTTCTGTCTAAATTAACATTAATTTATTTAATTACGTAATGTGTTAGGCTGTTAGGGCTTTATTCTTATTTGGTTTGGTGTGGAAATGCTGGAATGTTGATTTATATTATTATTTAGTCTATGCTTCGTATAATTTCCTTAGCGTTGTCCCAACTTTGTTGGCGTTGGCTTCTAGTCTAATCGGATAGCTGATTACCGGTATTTTATCTAACCTATTTTATCGGTGCTTATTGGTAGAAATTACCTATAGCATAATCAGCCTATAATGTTCCCACTGCTGGGACACAGGCATCCTCTCATAAAAAGGGAGTGCGCCATTATCTACCACACGGGTCCAGTTCAGGTTGTGTTCTGTATATAGCCCATGTCCGTCCATGTGTATTTTAGCTCCGTGAGTGAAAATTATAAAACAAGGACAATTTGTACAATACCGTGTCTTGTGCAACGTGCCGGACTCCGTGATCATCTTTCCAATAAAGAAAGCATCAAGAAGTGGCCGCAGCTGAGAAAAGGTGAGTCGTACTCGAATTTTCCTAGTTGATTGTTCCTTGACTGAGCGAACGGGAAGCACTCCGTTCATACAGAACTTCCTCTCTTACCATCACAATAACGTAAATTCATACAGTCCATTACTCTATTCCACAGGTTGGTACATGTCAAATGTCTCCGAATTATACCGGTTTCCTCACGATGTTTTCCTTCCTCGTTTTGAGAGCAGTGGTGATAAAATAATTTACACAAAATAAAGCCCCGGGCTCGAATCCACTGGTCCATCATTGCTCTTATTACCTATTGATAACAATAATAATAATAAACGGGCGCTTTTATCGGGCTCTTCATGAGCCCGGTGTAGATTGCTTAGCGTCCGTATCCTGGCTGCGTTTTGGTGACCTCTTCGGGGAAACTGAAGGTTTTGTCTGTGCAATTATGGACGAAGTTATCTTGACGAATAACTACCGGAGACATATTATGAAGGATGGGATGGTTGACGTGTGTCGGGCATGCCGCCGTCCGGGTGAGTCCATCAGACATATTATCTCTGGTTGTTCTCGTCTGGCTAACAGCGAGTAATTGTACAGGCATAACCAAGTAGCCAGAATTATTCACCAGCAACTTGCTTTGAAATATAAACTTGTCGACTCTGAGGTACCATATTACAAGTATGTGCCCGACCCAGTTCTCGAAAATGACCATGTCACGTTGTACTGGGATCGGTCTATCATCACTGACAGGACTGTTGTCGCCAACAAACCTGATATAGTGGTGATAGATCGATTAGTGCGCCGCGCAATGATTGTCGATGTTACCATTCCACATGACCGGAACCTCGTGAAAGCTGGAATGTGAGCTCGACTGTCATTGTGCCGATTGTCGTATCAGCCAATGGCCTGATGGCCGAAAGCCTCGATCAACATCTATCGAGGCTCTCGCTAGGCGGTTGGATCAAGGGCCTGATTCAGAAGGCAGTACCTACTCCTCGATACGGCTCGCATTGTGAGGAGGTTTCTGTTTCTGGAGCCCTAACCACCGGTAGCTTGGACCCTGCTCCCGACACCGGTGGATCACTATTTTTAAATGTTTTTTAAATGTTTTCTACCTATTTAAAAATGTAATAAAATAAGACAAATAAATAAATAGACGATATAATAATAATATATTTTTAAATGTTTTTATACTTTTTATATTCTAATATTTAAAAATATAATTTATATGTTTACTTTTAAATAAATAAAAATAATAATAATCTTTATTACACAAGAAAGTGGTTACAGAATGTGAAGTCTCTGACTCCTGTGCTAGGTGATAGATCTGTGTTACAAGAGCCAGTTCAGTCCAGAATCTTATGCAAAAAGATTAACAAAAATAAAAAGAATATGGTAACAACAAAAAAGTAAAATAGACTAAAAGCGGTTAAATGAAGCCTGTATTGAGTTTGTGAGTGTTTGTGTGAATGTTTGTGTCTCAGTGTGGGGGTGCGTGTGTTTGTGTATAGGTGTGTGTGTCAATGATTGATCAGGAGGGGTTTAATGTTACGAATTAGATATGATATCTTTCTCGGTTTCATCATAGTTCAGCGACAGTATCCAGGGTTAATTTATAAAATAAAATTATGATATAAAGCATTCTTTTATTTACATTTAATATTGTTTTAACTTTTAATTTACCAACAATAAGCCCATTAAAGTTTCACAGACGAATCGACTGCTCTGTCAAAGAAACAGTAGCAAACAACGTTCTCAAAATACGTAAAATTAGCCATTATAAACAAAGCCGGACTCACTCCAGCCGCAAAAGTGCCGAAGTGAACACAACCATTTTATTGCAATTTCCCTGAACATGCACCTGCAATTCCGCTCAACGTTCACAGCTAGTATGAAGGCTGTCAGACTCAAACAAGAACTTGTAAACTTTAATTGCAATTTAACTAGCAACGCTCTGAAAATTCCAGCTGGGTTTAGTGAAAATCTATTACTCCGTTGCCATGGTAACCCGCAGGTAATCCGGATTTAATTGGCTGGTACAGGCGGTCGTGAGTCACGTAGGGCTGCGTTTAACGCGGTTTGTAGGGGTGTCAGTAAGAAGTTTGAGTTACGACGGATTGATGTGAAGGTATGCATTTGCAACTGTGAATGTTAGTATAAACAACACTAAAGAGTTGTGTTTTGGTTTGACACTGGATGCCTAACCATATCCAAGCCAATTATTTTTAACACGTTGCGGGACGGTACTGACTTTTTCAAATTATGCGATATGACAGTAAAATTGTCCATACAAGTTCCGACCACTGCTTTGTCCTTACCGCCCTAGAGCAATACTAAAGAATAATATACGATGACAGTACTTTCATAGCCGTATTGATGTGGTATGACAGTAAAAACGGGTTTCCTTGTTCCTCTATACAAAATTTCGCTGTAATGCCCGTACCTCATTTCAGATGAGGTTAAAATTTTTACGGCGGTGCCCGCACTGTCATTTTCAACACCGACAAATCTACTGCTAATGCAGTGCGTCCCGCAATGTGTTAAAAGAGTAACCGTGGAGTTTCTTGCCGGTTCTTCTCTATACGAAACGACCAATTGGAACCGTGCACTTAGGCTCAGAAGTTTCATAAGTGCCCATGTAGGTTTATATGAAATAATTTATTTTGATTTTGATGTGCCGGATATTGTGTGTGTGTGTTAATTATGTTTATGCACTTAACGGGAAACTGTGTAGGTACAGTAGCGGTCCAAAGCGGCGCGCCAGTTTCACGAAGCAATAGATTGACACTTCTGTTTAACTTACGACCTTCTTCTAATGAGTAATTCCTATACTTTATAGTATACACACACACACTCTATTCACACACTCAACACACACATTCTCGCATTCGTTTGCAATTACTTTGAATACTTAATCACGGTATTGACTACAGTTCACTTATTCGTAAAATTTTAGGATTATACCCACAGATATCAAAATAAATAAATTATAAGGTAGATGGATGCAGTTAACAAGAGTCATTCAACCGCGACTAAATAGAACGTTCTTCATTGTGGGTTAGCGACGTGTGTTCTATATCTAAATATTAGCGGTGTTGTAGTTCCTTTTAAAATGCAAGCAAATTTGAACATTGAAATTAAAGCGAATATTATTGCGCTGCGTAAAATTGGACTTAATATAACACAAATATCTGATGAAACCGGACTGAGTGTAAGTGTAATGATTAAATTATTTTATTAAACAATTTATCTTATTAAAGTAGAACTGCTGATCCTTATTTTTTTAAAACGTTTTATAAAGTCTAAATAGAAGAAAATATAATTCCGAAGTAAATTTATTTACCTAGATTATTGAATGATGGATTAATATAACTATATTAATTCTATTAATATAACTATATTAATTCTATTAATATATGTAACATCTCTTGTCATTATAATTTTGTTTCTAAATCGTAGGTAATATTAGTATTTTGCTTAGTAGCCTAACAGTACTCCTTTTTTTTATTTTAGAGAAGTAATTCCATGGCCGGCACGACCTCCTGACCTCAACCCCATAGAAAATCTATGGGGTTTAATCACACAGCGATGGGACGCAAGGAATGAGAGGACTGATGAGCAATTGAAGCTGCATTGCCTAGAAATCTGGGAAAATATAAGAGGAACAGACATATGTAGTAATATTGTAGGGTCGATGCGCCAGCGTTTATTTGATTGCATTGCTAATAATGGGGGTTATACGAAGTACTATATTATAAGTTGATTATAGCAATACTAAAATTATATTGTGATATCCGTAATAAGGATTATTTTGAGGTTTAGCTTCAATCTTCTTTTCATAATGAAAATGAATACTTAAGCTATAACCGCAATAAGTCCTAATAAATACGATTTGTTAATTTTGACATTTGAGATAGGCAACTTAGGTAGGCTACTACTACTGAGTAATTTAATTGTATTGTGACAAGGAGTCCGCACTTTTTTTATTTACGTGGGTAGATTTGCTAGTTGTAGTTTGTTAAAGTACTCTAACAAACTACAACCAGCAAATCTACCCACACAGTGGTAATTAAAGGACAATATTATTATATTAAATTGAATCTTTGCGACAAACACACTTCTATTTTTTCTAGTCCTTTAAACCAAATACAACCTTATTGCATTAGAGTGAGAACAAAAGCATTCCTGAGCGATAAGGATTTTTTCTAAGTGGTTACGGACTAATGAGTGAATACAAATAAAATAGACTATATTACGTGCAACGAATTTACAAAACGCATAATTACGGTGAACCGCTATTACCTGCTTAACTTCAATAAATTGTTCTTTATGAGAAAATAAACTGTTTTAACTAGACGTTTATTTATTTCTAGTTTATAAAATTATAACGAATAAACAATTTGAAATTACTTATAAAACATTTTTATTTTTAACCCCATATTACAATAACAATATAATAATAACAATATAATAACTTATTATTATCGTTTATTAATCTATCGAATAATAAAAAAAAACCGATAAAGATTATTGTTGGAAAAGAAAAATTAAAAGTCCCATCTCGAGATTGGAACCCAGACCTATGCGTTCGATAATCTAATACGTAAGACTACCAGCTATCGGTACTTGAAGAAATGACTTCAATTTTAGCAATGGTATGAACCAACCAAAGTCATGCGTAATTACGTAGCCTATGTGCAAAAGCGACGGTATGTTTTTTGTTTCGTTCGACGCCAGCCAGTGTGCGAATTCTGAGATGTGCGTTCTGTGTTGATACATCATTACACACAGACGTAGGTACGGACGTTACCGCGCGTTCACAGCAATACAGTCATATTCATATTCATATTCATATATTTATTTGCATTCCATAATGTTGTAGAGGTGTTACAATGGCTTAAAGCTAAGGTACAATTATGGACCCTGTAGGGCACAGCAAAAATTTTAAATTAATTATTAAAATAAAATAAATTTAGGACACAAATTAACAATATTTCTATGCTACAATCTTTAAAATGTGTTATTATCATTCAATTTTTATAGGTAAATATAACATTTTATTTTGTTGAGATCAGTCTGATAAAGTTGGTACATAATAGTTATTTGGTAAGGTCAAGCCAGCAGGTCCTTAAGCTGGTAATCAATTAATGACTCTTGACTGTACATTTACAGTTTTAAAAGTTCAAAAAAAGACTAGGTATTTAAAAAGTTTGTGAGCAAATACTTCACGACTGTTTCTTGATGGTAGTTGGCAGCTAAAGTCAGCGGAATGCTAAATAATTGTTTAGCAAATTGACTACCGGCTTAGATCACAACTGTAATTTTTTGACTTTTGTATGAAATAGCAAGCTACGCTTGCTGCGTTAGGTCCGTGGATGGGTGACCATCTTTACACACCAAGACCCCTCCATGTCTCTAAAAGCACGTTAAGCTGTTGGTCCCGACTGTCATTCGTCGATCTTTGACAGTCGTTACGGGTATTCAGAAGCCCGAAATTCTGACAACCAGTGTTACCAAGAGGATCGTATTACTCAGTAACTGGGTTGTGGAGGTCGGATAAGCAGTCGCTCTATGTAAAATACTGGTATTCAGCTGCATCCGGTTAGACTGGAAGCCGACCCCAACATAGTTGGAAAAAGGCTAGGCGGATGAAATGCACAACTGTTGAAGTAGCTGGTTTGGTTTTTTCTCATAAAAAATTGGAGGTCTACTCCATAAGCACAAAATCCATAGTTTCGGCCGAAGTTAATGTGATTTCCTACTCCGTATCACAAACGGACATATAAGATTAGTTTGGGGCACGAACTAAGAATGAATGGCAACATGATTTGACAGTTGTCCTTGCTCCCGATCAGATTTTTCCCTTCCGGAAAAGTTAATTAATCGGGAGTAGGACTGCAAAATATTGAACTACTTTTGGTAGGTACTATTTAATTTTGACAATTCAAAAGTGCTTGTAAATTGTTTAATTGAAATAAATTATTTGAGTTTGAGTTTTGAGTCTACGGCCGTAACTTTGTTGACAAGCAAATGGACGATTCCTAAGGTAAAATAATTGCCTTATGAATCTATTTTATATGCCCAGTTTGGCTAAAAAAAAGCTACAATTGGTAAGCAAAACGATTCGTTTTTGTTTATAGGAACTGAGCATTAGAGAGAAGGACCCAGTAGTCAATAACTTTTAAAACTCCTTTAAATAATATTGTGCTCGTCGAAAAAGAGTTTAAATTTAAAAGACGAAAATTACTTCTACTAAAATTTCATCAATATTTAAGTAGGTAGGTAGTAGGTATTTTTGGTAGCCCTAACAGAGAACGTTTCGCGCCGTTACATATGTATAATAATATGAATAAGTAACAACTACGGAATTCTTTATAAAGCTTAAGTTGTAAAATGTTTTCTAAAGATTTGAAGGAATAAAAATATGGATTGTATTATGTGCCCTATGATTTCCTGGTAGTAATGACATTTTATTTAGCAAGAACACTGATGTTGGTACAGTTTTGAATTACCGAATATCTAGGATGCGCAAAAAATAAGTTCTTCCCAAAGCACTTTTATTTTCTATCAAAGAAAAACCTTTTTCTCGAACTAAGATTTGTTCAGTACCACAAATGTTTACAGGATACAAACAGACTTGAAACAACGGTTTCTACGTCCGCCACAAATATTTGCTCCGATGCCATATTTCAGCTAAAGTAAAAGGGGTCTCAGAAATCACTGGTAACTTATTTCTCTGAGTAGAAAGTAAATACAAATAGAGCTTGAGGTAAACATTATCCTTTTTACAACAAAATAGGTCTAGAGAATAACATCCTCATAAAAACACTCAGTGAAAGCCCAGTCGTAATGGTCGTGACTTACGACTTGTAGGTAAGTCGCACCCAGTTCGAATCCGAACAGGCACTTTAATTTGTGTAAATTTTTTTTTTTTTTATTGACAATGGGCTCACTCTTGACCTCAATCCAGCCCAGAGGCAGGGATGAGATCTACGGTGGAACGAGCTTGCCCAGAAGAAGCCTATTCACTCTTGCCCTGAAGAGATTCGGGTTGTATAAACTCGGGAATGCAGACGCAGGCAGACGGTTCCACTCCTCTATTTCATTACCATTGCTCTTAAAACGTTGAAGGAAAACATCATCATCTGCCTAGCCTTTTCCCAACTATGTTGGGGTCGGCTTCCAGTCTAACCGGATGCAGCTGAATACCAGTATTTTACATGGAGCGACTGCCTATCTGATCTCCACAACCCAGTTACTGGGTAATACGATACCCCTTGGTAAGACTGGTTGTCAGAATTTCGGGCTTCTGACTACCCGTAACGACTGTCAAAGATCCACGAATGACAGCCGGGACCAACGGCTTAACGTGCTTTCCGAGGCACGGAGGGGTCTCGGTATGTAAAGATGGTCACCCATCCACAGACCAACCGCGGCAAGCATAGCTTAACCTGACCGATCGACCTGTGCGGCTGTTATTATTTAGCCACGGGCCCCTCGAAAAAACGTTGAAGGACAACATCGTGAGGAAACCGGCATGTCCTAGAAGCAATAATTCGAAGACATGTGATATCTACCAACCCACACTGGGCCCGCGTGGTAGATTACGGCCGACTCCCTCTCACCGATAGGAGGCCTGTGTCCCAGTAGTGGGAATATATATAGGCTGACTAGCTGCACCCCGCGGTTTCACACGCATAAGTTTCGATCACGTGGGAATAACAGGATAAAAATATAAGGGTATCCTATGTGTTAATCCTGGTTATAAACAATCTGTGTACCAAATGTCATCCAAATATGTTCAGTAGGTTTTGCGTGAAAGAGTAACAAACATCCATCCATTCATACAAACTTTCACGTTCATAATATTAGTAAAATGATGCTATGGTCACACTCTAGGGCAAAAGCCATGTCTCATACAAAGAAGGCAGGAGCATTGGTCGCCAGGCTTGTTCAATACGGGTTTGCGATTTCTGAATTATCGACCCGCCCCTGCTTCACACGGGCGCAAACTCTAAATCATGGCGCATATGTATTTCAGAAGATCGAAGCGATCACACATACAGTCACAAATAGCGATTTGTTTCGTACTATTTATAGATAATAGAATATTAAGTCCAGATTTCCTCACGATGTTTTCTTCCACCGTAACTAAGCGATGTCCAAGATAAACTTAGAAAGAACTTATCTAGCGCAATATCTGTACAACAAAACAAAGTGTTACACTAAGATGGATTGTTTCAAATAACGTGATAGCTACAGGTTGGAAGCACGTTAAGCCGTCACTTTTGCTAAATGTCACGTGACTCGGGTAAGGCGCACGTAAGACGTCACGCCGCGTTGAAAGCGAGATCTGCTTTAATAGAACGCGGGAACATGGCTTTAGATGATTGCTGTTTGATATTTGTTGTTTGTAAGTGTAGGGTTATATGAGAATTAAGGGTGTAAGGAGCTTTGGCATAAGATATAAGCTGTGTTAGAATGTGTGGTGAGAGTTGCCGTAGACACTGATCAAAATCAAAATTAAAAGTCATTTATTCAAATTAGGCTGAGAATCAGCACTTTTCGAACGTCAAAATTACAAAAGACAGTCCCCCAAAAACGCCCGCCCTTCACCACTTCCTAGTGCTATCGCTGGGAAGAAGAAGTGGCGCAACAAACTCCCCAGCAGCACAGCTGTCTGTTCAGTTAGAAAATACTTGATACTTGATTGTATACAATAACATTACAAGACACAACATAAAATTATTTGCCATAATTATGTTAGCTAGCCACGCCAATATACCAACAAATATAGTAAAAACTATACGTACTCAAGCTAAAAAATAATTATTTAAAATGTAAATAAAAACTTACTACCTAAATAAAAGCCTCCAGGTATAAAGGGCGTGACAGCTTACATAGGCCTTTCCAATCGCACGCAATTTAACTCTATTTACGGCTACTAAGTATTGTTCAGCTGCTACCGGCCTCCCTGTGAATATCTTCGATCCTCCTAGCCTGAGGGCGTGCTACCTTACGTTTGCCGATTCCTACCCCCCAGCGGTTATCGGTTCTACGACTAAAATGGCTAGCCCTTTTGTTACTTTAGCTTTCTTCTTCCGTGTGCTATGTCAACGAATAACATTTTCTGATATGAAAAGAGCCCAGAGCCTGAAGTTGTGCCTATTTGATGGCAATCCATCCTAGTATATGGAACACATTAACAACATATACATTTTCATATTTCATGGCCTTCCTAAAGGTGGGCAATGCCAATGTTCTGAACAGAGTTTCAGCCAAATCTATTTTGGAGAAAATCAATAATGATCCAGCGGCTGAAGCTAAGCTCGAATTCATTTCAAGGTCTGACCACTAAAAATATAACTGTTGACTATTCAATAGACTGAATTTTCAGTTACATTAATAGGTGCTACGTGAATTGTTTTAAAATCTCTGTTTTAATTTATTTAAAATCACAATTCTCGCGTGAAAAGCTTTTAATGAACGTTCGCTTTATAATTTTTGGAACAGAATTTTATTCGACGAGAATTTTTTGGTTTTTGAAATTTCTTCTTGATCATAATAATTACTGGAGCATTGTTGAAAGAAATTATTTATTTGAACAGCAAAAATGAACTGGAATATAAACTGAATAAAAGGTGAATTGACGACGTGAGTTCAAAACTCATCCATTGTAAGACTATTTACGTGAACCTGCACTCTCTCTCTCTTTTAAGAATTTTTAAGCTCTTTTTAACAAGTTTAGTAGTTAAATCCATTAATGTTTTGTTTAAAAAAATCTCTCAGTTCTCACTCATTTCATCGAAATCGTCTAAAAAGCCCCCCTCCTACACCTTCTAAAGCGGTACCGACTCCAGGGTCCCGAGATATTATGTCAAAGACACAGTTATTAACAAATGTAATCTCATAATTATGAACTCTTTTTCTATGAATCCGATCATTATTTCAGTCTTTAACCTATTCAAACAAAACTAATCCTTACAACTTAGTACCACAATACGAATAAAAGCAGATTGCCCTTTTAGAAGTAAGCAAACAATAGGAAAAACCGTATTAACACGGATAATGTAGGCGCCACTTAAGCCACTGCCGGCTTCCGTAAGAGTAATAGAATTAGGCTCGAGGATTACTTCATTAGTCGTAACTGTTGTGTTTCTTATTTTCTTCTTGTTAGATACTGTTTTCCTTAATTTCTTTGGACATCGCAAACATTATGTATGTGTCAGCTATTAATGATCGTCTCTTGTGTGTAGAGGATTGGTGATTACTGTTTGTGTATATACTTTCCCAATATAGTAGTTAGTTTTTTTAGACCTGTTGTGCACATACAGTATTTGATTATTGTATGAAATTAAATAGTTAAAGAGAACATTCAAAATCTGAAAACAAATGATAAATTCAGTAAGGGTTGATTTTTCCAATGCAAGATAACTTTATCCCAGGAATAATTTTGAATTTTTGACATACAAAAACTGTCAGACTTCAAATTGATTAAATGATAAATGATAAATGATAAATGATTTTATTTTTGTAAGTAGGTTTGTACAAACACTTTTACACGTCAATCATATTTTAAAACTAGATGAGGTCGGCGTTTCCTATCTGACTAGTCTGAGAAGAAAGGCCGAAACAAACTCAGACGTCACAGTCTCTTTTAAAGTCCAGACATAATCTTGGTCAGACCATGTGAAGACCATGTAGATTTATGTCTGAGATGGTTTTTTTGAAGAAAGAACCAAACAGTTTGAGAGGACCTGTCCAGTCAGTGCACGCATTTGTCAGAAATCGTGCAGCTCAACTCAAAAGTTAGAGAGCTCAACGATCCGACGAACAATACCAAAGAAAGGACATTTGGGTAGGCCACATTAATTACTCAAACTGCCAGACCACGCCAAAAACTAAGAGAACAGAGAGAAAAATAATATAAATACAATGACCCACATAGTCTTCACATTCACAATAATTAAAATAATAGAATACTTTACAAAGTAAGCAAATGTCATAGTATATATCAAATTCATCAATGTCAAAGTGTATATAAAAAAAAAAAAACATCAACAAAACAAAAATAAAAAATAAACACATTCAATATGTAAAAATTGGAAGCAGCTTAATCCCAAGCCTTTTTGTCCTCGATATAAGCCTTAACGGTATAAAATGCTTTCTCGCACAACTTACGTTTAATGAATGATTTGAATTTATTAAGGCTTAGATCTTGAACGGGGCTTGGAACTTTATTGTAAAAGCGTATACATTGGCATCTGAACGAGCCACCTATTTTCTTGAGCCTTGTTGTAGGTAGAACAAATTTGTGTTTGTTCCTAGTATTTATATCATGGATATCACTGTATTTTTTAAACAATTTTATATTTTTATGGGCATATAAAAGATTTTCATAAATATACTGAGAAGGCACAGTCATAACATTAATTTCTTTAAATTTTTCTCTGAGCGAGTGTCTCGGACTTAATTTATAAATTGATCGAACAGCTCGCTTTTGCAAAACAAAGATAGTCTGAATATCAGCGGCATTTCCCCACAATAGAATACCGTACGACATTACACTATGAAAATAGCTAAAGTACACTAAACGGGCTGTCTCTATATCAGTTAAATTACGAATTTTTCTAACAGCGTATGCTGCGGAACTTAGCTTTTTTGACAATTTGTCTATATGTGGACCCCACTGAAGCTTAGCATCCAAAGTTATGCCTAAGAATACTGTGCTGTCTTCAGGATTCAATTCTTCGCCCTTTACCAACACATTAGTTTTCACTTGTCTAACGTGAGGCAACGTAAACTTAATGCATTTGGTTTTTTTCTCGTTTAGAAGTAAATTATTAACATTGAACCAGTGGACTACTTTAGAGATCGCGCTATTTACATCGTCAGTAACCTGCTGCTGACGTTTAAGTTTAAACAAAAGTGAAGTGTCATCTGCAAACAACACTATATCATGATTATCCTTTATGAGGTACGGCAAGTCATTAATGTAAATAAGAAACAAGAAAGGACCAAGAATTGAGCCCTGTGGGACTCCCATTGTTACTAAAGATCCGGGAGATCTTTTTCCGTTAACATCAACGCTCTGAATCCTCTTACTCAAGTATGAAGTAAGAAGATCCAGAGCAGCGTTCCGGATTCCGTAGTGGCGGAGTTTCCTGATTAAAGTTTCGTGAAGAACGCAATCGAATGCCTTGGACAAATCACAAAAGATGCCCAAGGCATCGCATTTGTCTTCCCATGCATTATAAATATGTCCTATAAGTTCAACACCGGCATCAGTAGTTGAACGACCCCTTGTAAAACCGAACTGTTTGCTATGTAATAATTTGTGTTTATTAAAAAATCTTTGCATTTGTTCTAAAATTAATTTCTCAAAAATTTTACTAAAGGTAGGTAGTACAGAAATAGGTCTATAATTTGTAGGGTCTGATGTACTACCTGATTTAAACAAAGGTATGATTTTACTATTTTTCATAAGGTCAGGAAACTCCCCACTGTCAATACAACTATTAAAGATAAGAGCTAGAGTAGGTGCTACAATGTCAATAATAGACTTAGCAACTTCTACAGAATTGCCCCACAGATCTGCAGTCTTTTTTACATTTAAAGTGTGAAAGGTTTTAATTATATCTCTACAGGTAACATGTTCAAAATGAAATTCCGAATCGCAACCATTAACATTTTCCATAAGCAAAGACTCAGCAATAGAAGGTGATGAGTTTAGGGATTTAGTAGTTGAAACGGGAATATCTGAAAAGAAATTTTCAAATGCCTCGGCGACTTGTGAGTCTGATTTTATTATGTTGTCATTAATAGACAGGCTGTAGTCAGTATTTCGGTTACTAGATCTTCCCGCTTCACTATTAATAATAGACCAGGTCGTTTTAATTACATTATTGCTGTTTTTAATCTTTGAACCCAAATAACGTGACTTGGCCATATAACAAACTTTTTTAAATAATTTTGAATAATTTCTTACATACAAATTAAATTCATCAGTGTTTACGTCAGTCCTTTCATTGTACAGTTCATAAAGCCGCTTTCTACTTTTATGAATACCAATGGTAGCCCAATCACTGAAACATGTGTTACTATTAACCGAGATAGTCTTGGGAATAAAGGTTGAATTAAATTGTTTACAGTATATATTAAAAAAATTATCATATAGATGATTAGGATCCGCATGAATGGACAAAACTGGTAATTTATCAGTGAGTTTACTTTTGAAAACCTTCAAGCGACATGCAGTTTTGGGGTTAACAGTGATATCTTTTTTAACCACTATTTTGTTTTGATTTGGAATAGTAATCCTTTGCCCGCAATGATCAGAATCTAGTAAATTTATAATTTCTTTGTGGCTTGGTATAATATCTGTATAAATATTATCTAGGCATGTGGCACTAGTAGGGGTTATTCTTGTGGGCTCCAAAAATAGGTTTACAAGATTGTAGGACTGAAACAGACTTATAATTTTACTACGAGAACCTGAGTTTTCTAATAAATTGACATTAAAATCACCGCAAATGATAACAGACTTGTTTGAGTTACAAATCCTGTCTAACACTTCATCCATTACCTTTTCAAAACAGTCATACAATCCTGATTCAACGAATAAAAAATATTTGTCGATTGAAAAATCTGCCCTAAATTCACTATTTTTATTCTATTCATTGTTTTCAAAGAGTACCTTTGTAGTTACCTAAAGTTATGGCTTTTTTATCACGTGCCTACATAATAAGATTCAGTTTTCTTTTATTTACTTTGAAAAATTTCCAGACGTGATTTAAACACTTAAAGAAAAGAACGTAAAAGACACAGACAGCTACGTGACAAACTAAACTTACAAATAATATAACAGAAAATAAGGTCACGGGAAAAATCCTTAAGAGGGACACACGGATAATTTTTAAAGCAAACGAGAGCACTAGGATACTGTGCCACATTGGGAACAAAACAGTTTTACTATCTTGTCCTATATATGTATATATATATGTCCTTGTATATTCAGCAGAGGACGTCTTTCGGCTGAAATGATGATGATCTTGTCTTTTATCAAAATAGGTATTTCAGCACATTTTGTCAACATTGACTATGAGACTGCTTTTTGCGAGTGTGTGCGCCATCATTGTTTGTATAAATCTAAATCTAAGGCTATTTATGTGCTGTGCTGACCTACTCAAAATATTTCCACAACAGTAAGTTTCGACCATCGTTGACACTGTTCAGCTGGTTAATTCTGTAAAATCTCACCGTGAAAACTTAAGTGAAGTGAGCTATCAACAGTGTCGTAGAATGACAGCTCACTTCACTTACCTTTTCACGGTATTTTTTTTTACAAAATAGCCCGGCTGATTCCATCTGATACTGGGGATTGACACTTTTGATGGTTCACTTCATCTAAGTTTTCACGGTGAGATTTTTACAGAAAAGATCGGCTGTTATCGATCTGTCAATGACTTATAAAGACAGTCTTGCCTGCCCCCAGCCTTAATCATAGTTTTGACTTAACTTGCACATCTTAACGAAAGACACACGGACAATTTTAACAGCAAAAGCGAAACACTAGGCTTTTATTAAGTTAAAAGTGCTGTTTGGTAGCAAGGCGAGCTCTGATCAAATATTTATTATTCGTATTCCTTAACGAACGCTTTAGATTATTAAATCAACTTGTTTGTATTAACCGGCTATATAAATGGAGATATTTTGATCGGAGAGTTAAGAATTAAATTATGAAGGAAGCAGGAGCGGATAGGAAAATATGAAATTGAATAATGAACTGTTAGCATCTATATTCGGTGGTAATTAAGAGTTTTGAAGAGTTTTCTGATTTCGGAGAATATTTTACACATTATAATATAATTTTATTACGAGTGGGGAATATTTTGTGATGGAGTAGAAAGGTGGACTAGTAAACGTGGGCTCTTGTCGAAACTGTTTTTTAAGGCATAGATATAAGATAAATATTTATGAATTATTGGTTGGATATTAGAGAAGAAAGGTTTTTTGGTGATTTTAAACGTTTTTGAAAAGATCGTAGCATGTGGCGTTCTGTACTTTTAGCCAACCTACTAGAGACGAAGGCGTGAGTGTATGTATGTATGTGTATATTAAAAATCGTAAAAGATTATTAAAAAGCCGAAAACCCTTTTAGGTTCTTCTATTAAATCTTCTTTAAATCCTAACTAGTTAGATACGAAGGTAAAACTTTTGAAGGAACTTTTTCAACTATGGAATCCCCAAAATAATTATGATTAAATTCATACACAGTTTCAGTAATATAGGTATTAATTGAAGCAACTAGTTAACTACTGTGGCCACTTTACTAGTAAGCGAGTTAGCATTTGGCTCCATGTTATCAATTATTCACAGCTGTGGTGTTCTAACTAACATCAGTGCGTGGCTTGGAACTATAATTCTCTGTTTGTACCACACTGTTTGTTATTCTAGGAGTGTGCTTTCATATAGTTTTCGTAAAATATTTTTCGACATTTTTCTTTTTTAACACGAACAAGTAACGTTTACATAGGTCCTCTTTAGGGTTCCGTATACTAAAGGTGAAGATGGGACCCTGTTACTCAGCAAATGCCACACGCTACCGCTGTGTGTCCGTCTGTCTGTCACAGGGCTCTATTATTTTAACCTTGATAGGTAGCCAGTTGGAATTTTCAAAGAACACCTACTTGTTACTATTGCATCATCATAAAATAAAGATAATTTATAAACGTAGTTTTCTTAGTTGTGATAGTAAAAAACCCTGATTGCGCTCTTGCTTGGTTTATTCACGAAGTTTTAATGCATTTACTACTAAATGTAGATCTTCATACATGGCCATACCTACGCCATTACAAGTTTTCAAGAATCCATAAAATTGTGGAAACTGCAAGCGCTGCGTCTGCACTATCTTTATGTCCGAGTAACTTTTCTTACACCAAAACTTCCTTTATTCATAACAATAAACTAACACGGCCATTGCAGATAGCTCAAACTTTTACCATTTTATGACGTCATAAGTGAAAAGTTTCACCCTGCATGCAGCTGTTGCACAAACAAGTCCAACACGTCTCGACATGTTCAAACATTAGCCACGTTTCAAAACATTAGCCACGCCGCCATGTAGCCACGTAACCACGTTTAGAATTTATTAAACGGACATGTTTCAGGTGTTCTCCCCTGATGTTAACGTGGCGTTTTATCAATATTTAAGGTGAATTGTAGGTGCCTTGCCGGTGCGCAAGCAGCGCTGGGAAGTTTTAATTTAATATATAACAACATCACGCCTTGTTTCCCCAGAGGATCAGGCAGAGCTGTGCCCATAGTAGGTACACCCGCATTTCGCCAGTTTCAAAAGTTTGATGTAACTTTGATAAGTGGTTGTTTGCGCGCCGGAGAAGGACATTAACAAAAAAAAAAATGGCAGTACAACGCATTAGCATTAGCTAGTAATACATAAATATCAATTAAGAACACTTTTAGACTAAGTGCACTTGATTGAGATTGTGTAACGTGAAAACGAATGTCAGTTTTCATGTTATTTTGGAAGCAGTAGGGTCACAAAAAGAGGCGTAGAGTGTTCAATAATACTTTTGGGAGCGCCAGATAGGAATTTAATTTTTTTTTTTAATTTAGAGGTTTTTTAAATACGTGCCGATTTTAATTACTAAATCGGAACTCCCCGATTTGGCGATACGATAAAACGCGATGGACTCAAATGTCGCAACAATATGGCGTCGCGTCAAGTAATTAACTTTGCCATTGTATAATATGCGCTCAATATTGGCCCAACCGCCTGTCGTATTGTCGTCGGAGTGATTAATCAGGGAACGCGCTAATTGGACTATAAATCCGAAGAGAGACCAGTAACCGCCTATCTTGTATTAGAAACTTTTCTTCTTAAGACCGTATTCGATAGCATAATTAGCCTATAATGTTCCCACTGCTGGGACACAGGCCTCCTCTCTATGAGGGTGAGGGTTCTAGAACATGACGCCTCACGATATTCGAAAGACTTTACACTAATATATTGTTAAATATATGCTTAGATCTAGTGTCATTCTTGCACACTGTTCTAGAATATAAGCATGACATTAAAATGCTTTAAAAAAAAACTATAAAAATATACATAATAGTTTTTATGGACTGTCATAAATGAAGAGAAATATGTTTTGGGTTAGAGAAGATTTAATATTTAACAACGTAAAACGCGGTGAATGAGAACATTATCTACAATGAACACATAAAATAGCTTGCAATAAACTGCACTGTGCCATAGTGACCGCGATCACCGGCACTGCGCAATCAGGGCGTGATTTGTGGTCTAAAGCTATAGTAGTTATTCCTAGAAGAACGTCATATTTATAACGGACGTCATGAACATCTGTCATTTTCACCAGTACCTATTTGACATTAAGGTGTCAAAAAACGCTTTGTATTTGGACAAGCGCAGAACTCCAAAACCTAAGGACGAGAGAGAACGGGTGGTCACTGAGGTGGTTGCGGGTACGGCAGCGGGCTCAAGAAGCATCCCAAAATAGATAATTAACATGTTTCAATACCTTTTTTTTTTTTTTGAAGATGGGAAATCATCAAATGACTCCTCCCGCTCTGGGTGGAGCAGAAGGGAGTGTCAGACTCTTACTGACTAAAACCCACCCGTATTCCTTCCTTAGCCCTTTATGTTCCAGGGCAGCGGTAAACCCTTTCGGATGTTCCCGCTACCCTGGCAGGCTTCGGCCCTATGGGGCCCCGTCGCTTTTGCTGACATCTCTTTGAGGCGCGCGTGGAACACGTACACGCCGTCCGGCACGGGCCTAGTCCTGATCGGACGGAGAGCTACCCATTACTCTCCGCCCGCAGGCCCGCGCCTACGGTGGCCGGGAGTCGTCACGCGGCTCCCAACGCCCGGAGCGTTTCCCGCGGCGGCTGAGGCGTGAGGTGCGCAAGGTGCGTTTCCTCGCCCACCCTGCCATATCCTTCGCTAGCATGACTGCTTCGCAGAAGGAGGTGACTGCCTCCCACTCCCTCTCACCCTGGACCATGGCTTGAACCAGGGCCGGGCGCGAGAGGTCGCCGCCGCTGCCAATCGCCTCTACGAGGACACGGCGGTGCTCTGCCCAAGCAGGGCAGACCTCCACCGTATGCTCCACCGTGTCCTCTGGGCGATCCTGACAGTGGTGACATCCGGGCGTCTCCTCCCGCCTGATGATGTGCAGGAACCTCCCGAAACATCCGTGTCCGGAGAGGACCTGCGTCAGGCGGTAGGTGAGAACGCCGTGACGTCTCTCTAGCCACTCCTCAAAGAGGGGTCTTACCGCCACTATCGTGGCGTGCCCTGCGCTGGGTTGCGATAGTCGCTCCTTCCATGCCACCATGAGATCGCGCCGGAGGTTCGTCCGCTCCGCCGCGGTTTGCCGCGGATGCGGAGTTTCCCCCCGGCGTAGTGCCTCCGCGTGCCAATCATATAGGCGCGCGAGGACTATCGCCTCCAGATCCCATGGTGGCAGTCCGGCAAGGAGGCTTGCTGCCTCGCCCGAGATCGTGCGGTAGCCCCGGATCAGCCTTACGGCTACCACCTTTTGGGGCGCGTTCAGGTAGTGTGCGGCTCGAAGCCGCAGTGAACGCGCCCATACCGGGGCCCCATATAGGGCCATGGAAAAAGCCTCCGGCAGGAGACGTTTGGCCCCCTCAGGTTGGGCAAGAGCCGCTTTAGGGCGGCCCCGGCCCGTTCCAGTTTGGGGGCCAAACGTCAGAAGTGCTGGACGAAGTTCCATCGACTGTCGAGGACGAGACCCAGGTACCTCATCGTGGTCTCGACGCCGATGTGAACCTCTCCTACCACTAGTTGGGATCCCGGAGGTGGCCCGTACCGAGGCCCATGAAAGGACATGGCCTCAGACTTGTGCAATGCCACCTCGAGACCCAACCGCCGGATTGTTTCAATACCTTGATTGTGATCTTTGATTTCTGCATATCTTTCAAAAGATCTGATAACTCCACTAAGCATGTCCAAATGTCGAAGTTAACATAGGAAATTATAGGATTTAAATTTGCGGCAAATGTCTTTTGCGAGCAGAGGGCCATCGTTAATCCGTAATCCGCCGTCCCAATGATTAAAATGGCAAACTCAATCCACGGATAAGATTAGCAAACTCAACCAAAAAATTTGGTTAAAGTATCAATCTTTGATCTCAAAAAATAGGTCAGAAGGCTACTCCTTATAAATATAATTTATGTATATATTAATTGTGTAATGTAAACGGTACACCACAGACTACCTACTATCTTATTTCCTTAATTTCTCTTGTCTTTCCTTAATTTTAATCCATCCAAAGGTTGTCTTTAACAGATCCCGCCCATTGTGTCACCCTTTGTAAAATTTTATTTATATTATTTATGTTCTGTAATTTGTATGGTGTACAATAAAGAGTATTCTATTCTATTCTATTCTCCCTTAGCACCAAGTCCCTAGTTTCAGCCGAAGTTATGTTTCTTTCTCCGTATCACTTACGGACATATCATTAGTTTGGGGTACGAACTAAGAATGAATGACAATACGTAGTAGTCCCTAGTCCCGATGTGTGTTTCCCCATCCAAGAAATTGAATTTGTCACTTGTTTTGACGGATCAACTACTTTCGGACGGACCCGTGCCTTCATTGACGAACTTAGAGAGTAAACCTCCAGGTTCAATGATTAATTTCGGACTTTGGTCACTTTATTGTGGACAAGCTTCTGCCCTCCCCAACTATACCATAAAATACATCCAATAGCACTTGGAAATAGTATAGCTTTCTATCAAAGAAAGAAAGAAAAGGTATTAATTGCGACTCGTACATGAAGATCATAAACTAAACTAAACACAGTCAAAAATAAAAAAAAAACAAAATTATATAAAAGAAAAGAAAACTCTTCTCTTCTTCTTTATTTTCTATCAGTGAAAGTATGATTGAAATCGGATGATTAGTTTCGGAGATTATCTCCTACATCCAATTTTACAAACATAAAAGAAAGAAAGAAAATAGGTACCTACGTTTATTTGCGGTAAACATGACGCAAAAAGACAAAAAAAAAAACAATAAGCAATGGTTGACACCACATCCACGCAAAACGGGTATCGCTCAGCATTATTGATTTATTTATCCATTTATTTCAGGCATCAAGGCCTATATAAACACATGCAATACAATATTAATATAACTTAAAAATACTATAAATACATACAACATTATAATTACACTAAAAATGCTATGCTAATAAGGTTGCGACCCATATGCAAGACTACCTATGCGTAATGACGTCATCTGGTACAGCAAACAGTTATTAGGAAGCTGTACTGGTGCAGCGTACTTAAAGCAAAATAATACAATTGAATTTAAATGTGATAGAAACAAACAGGAATATAAAAACAGGAAATATACATGCTAAGAGAATATCATCCTCAATAAACACACTTTACCTCTTTATAATTATTAGTATTGATAGATGCATATGGTGGATTAGTTATGAATAATGTATTTTATAAACGCCACTCGCTTAAGTTTATTACCTACTCTGGACGAGCTCTATCGTCTTCACAAGTTTTATACCCGACCACATAAAATTGAGAAATCTGTTGTTGACGACACCTTCAGATTGAAAACTGTTTGATATCGAAATAAGTAACAGATCGTGTTGTTTTATTCTATTCAAGCTTAAATAATAAGAAATCTTTATGAGTATAATGATTTTAATATGAACCCTCACGTTACAATTATTATAATCATAAAGATTGTGACATCTTTTTTAATCTAGCTGTCACGAGCACCAATATGTCAACACTTGCCAACTTTCAATTGCGATTTTTTTCGTGAAATAACTAATGCAACGTGGAAATACGACACATTACATAAACCTATGGGTTAGAAAATGCTATGTTCGTAACAACATAAAATTTCATTCAAGAATAAAGGAGTAAATCGCTTTTGAATAAAGCCGAATGAATACCTACTTTTGCTTGTGACTTAATTTCCAGGTGCAGTGATTTTCAAATAAATTTGGATATACGGATGAAAAACTTGGCAAACGCCATAGAGTCTGCAAATAATGTATTCAGGGTTTATAGGTAACAAAACGCTGAACATTGAACAATGTAATATTAAATCAATAAAATCTTCCAATAAAACCGTAAAACAATATAGCACATAACTCATAAAACAACTGACTATCATATAAAACCATAACACGGTACGTAGCAACATAAAATGTGCAATTTTTATCACATATCTGTCGGGACACGCGCGAGGTAGCTTTTAGAGCAACCTCAGCCATAAAGTGGCATATACGTGGTCTTTATATGAGTCACAAAAATCCGTGTTACTTTGAAGTAATACTTGAAGTCGTGCT
Organism: Apamea sordens; assembly: GCA_945859715.1. Lineage (NCBI taxonomy): Eukaryota > Metazoa > Arthropoda > Insecta > Lepidoptera > Noctuidae > Apamea > Apamea sordens. Next base: position 9,364,715 of record OX244006.1, on the reverse strand, counting down.
CATTTGTTTTGAAGGTTATAAAGTTTTATTCGGGCATGAGAATGTGTCAATACGAGTACCTGATTTAAAAGTAGGATGTGTTTCAATTTATAAAACATCGTAGTTGTATTTATACTTCGGAAAAGCTTAACAAAAATAGACGGAAAGGATTTACGCGTAATTTTTTTCTCTTATTCTGTTTGCCTCAGTTTGCCGTCATTCGTTTCTCCGATGAATGGTTTGCCGACAGAACAATTCACTTTTTAGAATTTCATAGATAGAACTTTTCACCGGCGAACGATTTGCCGATGCAACTGGTAGGTGGTGGTAAGATAAGATTTATTCTACATGTAGTACTGTTTATCCATATACATCTAAAACAAGTTCCCACAAGTGCTTCAGAAAGCATTTTAGCCTGCAATCCTGGTTAGAATAACATATCGGAGTTGAACCCAATGTGCTAAGAAACGTAGATCAATTCTCAGAATTTCCCTTACAATATCAGTTTCCTTCAGTAATTCGGTTATAGACAATCCGGTTGTAGCAGCCCCATGTTCGATACTGAAATTCAGCTGTATTTGTCGGAGTGTAAGTATACCCTATGATATAACAATAGGGCTAGAATGAACCTGATAATATCTAAGGTCTTTTTATTTTTCCTAAGGAAAGGGTACTTCATTTTTTCGTATTTGTTTACATTTTTTGAGTCTGGGCAATATTTACGAGCTACGATGCACATTGACCTTTGTGGTAGTTCGTGAGTCATACTCATTTATACACATTAATATTGTTTAGTGGTGCATTTCTTTAACCTAGCATTTGAGTGTAATAATTGTGTAATTATATTTAGTAGCAATAAATCCATCAAGGGAATAATAATAATAATATCCCTGGACATTTCACACAGCGCCATCTAGTCCCAAGCTAAGCAACCTAATGCTTGTGTTATGGTAACAAGATGTCTGATAAACTACTTATATACATTTTTTTTTGTAAATACATACATATTATAGATAGAAAAACACCCAGACTCAGAACAAATACATGTAGGACTTACAAATATTTGTTCTGTGCGGGAATCGAACCCGCGACACGCAGCGCAGCAGTCCGATCGCTCAGCCACTGCGCTAACCGTAATAGTTCGTCTACTCATTTACAAAACATACCTAACAAACTTAAATAACAAGTACATAACACTTTCACTGTTGGGCATTACATCACAACAACAAAAAAATCACACTAACTCCCTATCCCTGTCTCTTTCTATTATATTCGAGAGTGAGTGCAAGAATCGCGTAAGGAACTTCGTTCCTGACGGGGGGATCCCCTGACCGAACACGTTTTTTTTCTTGATTCAAATTATCGAATCATATCATATATATATATCATATTAGATGATATTTCTTGAAGAACAACCAAAACTTGGCACATATTCAACTTTATGTAAAAGAAAAAATAAGATAAGTATGCGAGAACTCGTATTGCTGTCCTTACATAGTTAATTAATTTTAAAGTGAACTCATTTGTTTTTGTAGTAAAAATATTATACCGATCAAATATTGAGGTGATGTATGAAGAAGGCTTATTTACACGGAGCAATTTAATTGCCTCTTAAAAGCAATAAGTTGACGGAATAATATAAGATGTACCGTCTAAAAAGTGTTTACGCAACTTAAAAATATTGCTTTTAATAATTGCATTCATAGCGCAATTTAAATGGCTTCTTACAAATGTGCTGACTGGTGAAAAATAGAAGAAATTCCATAAATAGAGCAATGAAAACTAAGTAGTTCAGACTTCTTTACTTAACATACACTATTCAAAGCCGCTATAGCTACCCAAATTGCGGCTAAGGCACATAGCTGTAATGCCTGAAGTTTATCCTTTCTCACATTAAAGTTATTAAGACGTTACACGAACTTCTTGCTTAAGTTGACGTCGGCGACGACACACAGAAAGACTTTGAAACAACGTGAGAATTTGCCCGTATTGACTAGCACTTGACGACACCTAAGGCCAGTGCGCTGTTGTATTTTCGACTTTCGGCTTAGCGTCAAAAGTTGGAAATCCAATACAGCGCTTTAAGTGTCGCCTAGTATAAGTAAAACCGGCATTAGCCAAGCCAAGTTAATTCTGGGACCAAATATGTTAATTCTAGCGGTGTTTTAATATATTAAGGTGTACAACCTTATCATATTACCTTGTAGCTTCTAGGTAACGACAAATGGACTTCTACTAACTGATTGCGTGCTTGACGTAAAATGAATTTATAATGGCTGAAACAAAGTATAGCAGACGACCTAAGTGCAGTTGTAAGTCGCGGCCTTATACAGCCGGTCGATTCTGTAAAAATCTCACCGTGAAAACTCAAGTGAAGTGAGCTTGATGTGAGTTGTCAGTAGTGTCAATCCCTAGCATTAGTTGGAATGACAGCTCACTCCACGCTCACTTCACCTAAGTTTTCACGGTGAGATGGTTACAGAATCGCACTGCAGTTTATACTTTCCACCAAAATTATGTCAGTCGAAACGTCGTCGTATACAGGTGACTTTAATTTGAAGTATTCATTCCAGGACGTGATAGTGTGACCCATTTGTAATCACTAAGCACCCCATATAGCCTAGGTGAAAATTCATTGTATTCGAGATATTACAAACGATTAGACTATGTACACACGGCTACACATCAAGCTATGCAAAACCAGTATTAGCTGACCGTTCATTGTGAGAAAATATCATACAAAGTGAGGCCAAGACAAACTGGTTTTGTATAGCTTGACGTGTAGCCGTGTGTACGTGCACTGTATGTTTAAATAAGTACATGCAAACTAAGTGACAAGTGAACCGTGACCAGCAAGTAGACCGTGGGTCATGTTAAAAACTCAAAAGCCGCTTCGCGACTTATAACTTGATCATGACGACCTGGGTGACTAACGTGTGATGGATTGCTAGGTGGTCAGAAAGTAATAGGATATTGATGATGTTCTTCAGAAAGGTCCCCCGCACGCCATGGTTACGGTACTACGCACGGGTGCGTAGTACTCGCAATCGGCGTGCGTTTATCATCGTGACCAGAAGTCCAATTCTCGTAATTTAAAACGTTCAAAATCTAGTCGAAGTCTCATCTCGGCGACAAACAAATGCCAAAAATTTATCAAAATGAGGGAAATTAGAGGAATTTTTGACAGATTGAGACTGAGATTAGACTGTGAATGTTCTTAAAATTACGAGAATTGCCCCTCAGATGTATAAACGTAAAGGAAGTAAAAGGAGTACCTATATAAGGAGGTACTAGCAGGTGGTTTGTAGTTCCTGCCTACCCCTATGGAAAGAAGCGTGTTTATTTATGTATGTGTATGTTTGTCGAACCGACTTTTGATACGTTTTGTAATGTTACAACAATGTGTGTGTTTTTGGTTTGACGATAGCTAGCGAAATTTTTGACATATAAGTGTGCGTCAAGTAGACGTGAAACAACCCGCCCAAAGTCTTTAAATTAATATAAAAACGCTTTTTGTGTGTGAGACCGCGTTTTTCTTCTAAACTACGCAACGGATTTTGATGCAATTTTCACCAACTCTTATAGATTTTTTCCTAAAGTTTTATGTTTGTAAAACATTATTATTAAACTTACCTAAAATAAAGAAATCTCGATTTGAAAAGTTGCTGCGAGGCAGGGGCGGCTTGCTAGTCTATAATGAAACAATGTGCCTGTATGCACTTGAATATGACACTATTATGCATAAATACAAAAAAAGGCGGAGAAGAAGTGAGGTTTTGTTACGTTTATGCACAACAAAAGGTAAAGGTTGGAATTCGGAATTGGAATACAAAACAATTTTCATGTCGCACAACGATGACAGTTTGAAATTGTCGGTCGACCGCGCTCGAAATAGCCCGATCAAATGGCGAATGATCGAGAGCGACCGAATGTAATTTATAGTCATTCGTTCTTTTACACAGGTGTCATCAACATTAGGAATGACGTATTGGAAGTATTTGGGGCACTTCCGTGGTCTCTATAGAAATGTAAGGTTCAATTCGATAATCGGTAAGATCGCTCTCAGCGATAAGACCGCCCATTGTGTCACCCTTTGTAAAATTTATAACTGTAATTTATGGGGTTTATTACGATGGTTAAAGTTAAGTGACGTCAAAAAGTCGCTTATCACATAAATTTAAGCACATTTATGAATAAAGGGGTATATTGTGTATATTGGGTAAAGGGTATTATAATAAAATAAAATAAATTATATTCTATATCATTTACTATTCTGTGTACGAGTAGGTAATAGAACGCATTTTATAGAGAATTCAGTAAGAATGGTTATGATTGTGATGATGTTCTATATTTCTCGTGTGCGTTCATGCTGGATACATATAAGCATAATAATTTGGAAATGTAAAAAAAATACTAGCCCCAGGCAACAAAATGGTAGCGGGACTGACAGGTTACACAAGTACACGTTTTTCCTACTCGTGGAGTTTATAATTTATCGCGGGTGCATTCGGTAAGTTACTACGTCGCAAATATTTGACAGTGTTGATTTATCAATATTACTAAGGGCGGACGGAAATCAGCACTAAATGAAGTTACGAAATATCGCTCTGTGGTTACACTGAATTAGGTGTTGTAACAGTTTTAAAAATAAATATTCAGTGATACGATATTAATTATTGCAATCATAATCAATATTTTATTGCGTTTCGAGGCGAGGGGGGGGGGGGGGGGCGTCTATAGAGCGCCTTGTCGTGTAGGTTAGAGTGGAGGGCACTAGACGCTCACCCATGAGATTGACTGACCTGAATCTGCTGTGGGCGATCCCTTGCATAAAAATACGAAAAATCGGAGTAGATGGGGAGAAATCGTGAGGCGAACTTCGATCAATAATGGTACTAGAACAAAAATCTGTTGCTTAAGTGGCCACGTTTGCACACACGTAAACATCTACATTTCTTAGAAAAAAGTTTAATAATATTGACAACTTCAGTTTATTATAAACCTTAATGCTTAAACATAAAGTTTAATTACCATTGCAAAATATATTTAAAATGTCGCTTGAAAATAAAATCATTCTATTTTTAATTTCAGTTATTTATTCTAGAATGAAACTTAAAGTCTAAGTAATAAGGTTAAAAACATACTAATTTGAAATAAGACCACAAAAGTATTTGTGGTCTTATTTTTCGGGCCGTTTTTGAAGCGCTTATCGGGAATCTAGTACTATAATTGATTGAAGGAGGCGAATCACATCAGCCCCTGGACAAGAATAACTGGCTTGCTTTCTATAAGAGAGAGAGAGAGAGACAGACAGAGAAACACGCGCACACCGCACGGCTTACAACTATAGCAAAAAGTATCGTTCCAACTTTTGGTCTTAATTTTTTCCGTCTAGCCTCCTTTCGCAACGCGCGATAAGGAACTTCGTTCCAAAAATACTTACCTATCTACTCGTACTTAACTTACTACTAACTTAATTGCATCCTATTGTGTCGATATTTCCCACTTGATCGTTTGTTTAAAGGTTTCTAGAAACCTGTATGTTCAGCAAAGGGTTTACGGCTTTAATAAACACAGTAATTACTCACGAAGAGTGAAATTCCATTAAGAATTGCTGTTTACTGTGAATTACAAATGAGGTCGTGTGAATCACGTAATTGATTCTGTATAAATCGAATACTGAATTATTTTTCAAAGGCTTTTTTTACGTTTGAAGTAAGGAATAAGGTTTTGCTTGTAAACATGCTATTTCTTTGAGGTAAATACATCATTTGGGTTGTTGCTGTTGTTTGCGTTTGTAACCACCATACCAGTTACTTATAGAAAAGAGCATAAGAGTGTTAGAAACCTTTTTTGTACCCACGTAGAAGCCCGAAAGTATCGTAAACATAGTAAAAGCGTAAATATATTGTGATGCCAGTAACGTGCTGTTTGTGTTCACTAATCTTTTAGGTTTCTATTTCTAGGCCTGACAAAATAATAGTGAGTTGTTCCTCTAATGGTTTAAATGAATTAAATTCCGCTATAAAAATTGTGAATTGCCAATGTCCATTTAATATACTTAACTGTTAATGTGCTGGACAAACTGTGGGCACAGAATTGGTGCCCTGAGACAGTGAGGCGGGGTCGCGGAAGACCACGTAGGAGATGGCGGGATGAGCTGGATAGGTTCCGTCAAAACTGGAAGAAGTACGCGTGGGCTCGCGAAAGATGGAAGGAGTGGGACAGCGTAGGCTAGTAAAAAAAAAATGCGACATAATTGTAAAAAAAAAAATACAAAATTGACACAATTTCATTAAAAATGTGAAAGGTAACTTGACGGATTTTGGCCTGTGTTACGAGTACCTAGCCTGGGCTGCCTGTCGGTTTTATTTAATAGGCCCCTGGTCTATCTCTTACCAGTCATTACGAAACCATTGCGATGATTGGACAGGTCCATATTACTTTCTTAGAATGCCATTTAAACATTAACAAAAACTATACATATAGTACGAGAGTTCATGGGAAGCCGTCACCTCCTTCTGCGAAGCAGTAATGCTCGCAAAGGAGGAGGCGGAGCGCGTGAAGGAAAGCCAATCGCCGCAGGAGACGCCCTGGACGTCGGGAGTCAACAGCCGACTCCCGGCCACCGTAGGCGCGGGCTTGCGGGCGGCAAGCAATGGGCAGCTCACTGCCTGGTAAGGACCAGGCCTGAGTCGACGGCACGTTGTGTTCCTCGCGCGCCTCAAGAAGATGTCAGTACGAACTGACGGGGTCCACTAGGGCCGATGCCTGCCAGGGCCGAGGGTTGTTCGAAAGAGATACCGTGGCTCCTCGCACAGGCAACTGAAGGAACACGGGTGGGTTTTAGTCAGTAAAAGTTTGACACGCCCTCTCGCTCCGCCCAGAGCGGGAGAAGTCATATGATGATTTCCCAACCAAAAAAAAAAGGCCTACACAATGAGGTAGGGAGGGGTGTAATGAACACCAAACCTGTCCCTCAATAATGATTGAGGGACAGGTGAAGTTTTCCGTCATAATCATGAATGTTACAGTAGGCACTTATACCTGAGCAGGTGTATCAATCTAACCCTTTAACCCTAGAAAGATAATCTACGTCCGCGAGACGTATCGTGAAATTAAATTTCGTTGTAGTTTTTTTATTATTAATCGCAGCGCGCTAGCTTCGCGACTCAACTCAGTCGGCGGCCGGAGCTCGCGCTAAGCATCAGTGGCACCACGGTAAGTACGTTCAAATTAAAGATATACCTATGTCGTACGTCCGCGAGACGTATGATTATCTTTAATGCAACTTTTGCAATCATTTGAACTGATTGTTTATTGTTATTTATACTTATTTATTATTATTTTCAGGTATTAATTATTATAATATTATAATGGCAAACCGAAGGGTGTTGGATAGTTCTCAAATTTAGAACTTTTTATATCAAAATGAAGAGGAATCGTCATCAGAATCTGAAAGCGAATGCGAATATAACTTCTTAGAAGACGATGTGCAGAGTGACACTGAAGACGAATTCATCGATGAAGCTGTGGATATACCCGAAGTCTCTGCTGAAGACCATTCAGAGTCTACTGCCGACCAAGCTGCGCCTTCTGATAGTCGCATAATTATTACTTCTCAGCGCACACTCAGAGGTAAAAATAAGCATTGTTGGGCCACAAGCAAGGGTCGAAGTCACGGTAGAACCTCAGCAATAAATATTGTTCGATCAGCTAGAGGACCAACGCGTATGTGTAGAAACACAAAAAAACGTACAAAATATGAAAATATAAAGACTGAAAGTGATTTTAAATGTTCCTATAGACGACAAGTTAAGTGTTTGTTAATTTGTAAAGAAGTTTACGATTTTTGTTTGTAATTTGTCAATTAAACTTTATTATTGCTATTTTATCGTTTTATTTCCTTAAATAGAATACAAACAATTATTTCAACCTTTAAGGCATGCTAATACTTCCGTAGGCTTACTAAAAAATCTTAATTATCTAAGGTACGTCTGACGGACGTATAATTATCTTTTACGCTAGTTGCTATATGATTATCTTTCTAGGGTTAAACAAGAGACAAGAGACAAGTAGTTTCCTTGACTGTCAGAAATTGGTTTTAGCTCGTTTAAGTTCGGCAATTTTTTATCTAGACATGTCGAATAAATGTGTATGATATAAACGGGTCATTCATTCATTCATTTCAGTCTGGAATCACCCACTGCTGGAAAATTCCCTTTTTTCTGGCCATACTTCCCGGTTCCGTGCGTCCCTCGTCCAGGTGTTTCCCACGGAAAATATAAACGGGTAATAAATAATGATCGGTTGATAGCTTATTAAAAACACATTTTCTTGCTCTTTTATAAAGATGATGCTATACATTTTTATGAATCTAATGTATCTGTAAATTAAGTAATTTAAGTGAAAATTTTGAAGACCAAATTTTGTCAGTGTTCTGCTTGCTTGAGCCTACTAATACCGGGGACCAAGGTAATGACTTTAAAATGCATGCAAAGGACCGCTTCAGATTTGCATACATAATTAAAGCAATACTACTATGAGTCTGAAGCGATCGTTACTAAACAACATTTTTGCCAATAACCTGTTATACTCATGTGATACTCGTAGTAATGACAGCCTTTGGTCCCGGTTGTCACTCGTGGATCTTTGACAGTCGTGGGTACGTGGTGAGACTGGGTATAGTATTCCCCAGTAACTGGGTAAAATACTGGTAATCAGCTGGATCCGGTTAGACTGGAAGCCGACTCCAAAATCACCGCAGGAGATGCCCTGGACGGGAGTCAACAGCCGCCTCCCGGCCACCGTAGGCGAGGGCTTGCAGGCGGCGAGCAATCGGCAGCTCACTGCCCGGTAAGGACCGCCCGGGTCGACGGCGCGTTGTGTTCCACGCGCGCCTCAAAGAGATGTCAGCACGAACTGACGGGGTCCGCTAGGGCCGATGCCTGCCAGGGCCGCGGGTTGTTCGAAAGAGATACCGTGGCCCCTGGTACAGGCAACTGAAGGAATACGGGTGCGCTTTAGTCAGTAAAAGTCTGACACGCCCTTCCGCTCAGCCCAGAGCGGGCGAGATCATTTGATGATTTCCCAACCAAAACAAAAAGGTAATAAAGAGGTGCATTGAAAAGTTTTTTTTTCCATCAATTTTGTGCAGGTCAAACAGGGCTATAACTTGTATGTGAACAAAGTCTCGGAAAACCACTAGTACCTTACCATAATGCGTTATAGCAACGTACCTATGTAGTTACTACGTATATTTATAGGTGTTAGACGAGGGCATTGTGACCATCTATTTATATAAACCGAGAGATCGATCGATGAGCCCGAGATGGGATTATATCGTGAATAAATTAGCCCTCTATTTAAATGATCGCACAATGAGTTTGTTAGTATTTAGTTTTGATTAATTGAGATGGTTTGTAGTTGGACGGCCAAATAATCAAGTCGTAATGGCGGTGACCACGAAATGCTGAAGAAGGCATTGAAATTCCAAATTGAACTATGTTTCTAAATTCAACGCCTGCTCCACAATATGTCCGATTTCATGATTCATCCATTAATATGTGTCATCAAGATGCCTGTATGTGATCATTTGAGGAAGGTATATAAATGTAGCATCTCAAAAACGTGATATCGATGGAACACCAACACTATCTGATAAGACACAAGACGCCAAAATATAGGATGCTACATCGGCTTCAAAAATATGTGTGATATTACTGCAGTCTTATAATATAGTAATATCGGGCATATCTTGCGTTATAAATATCTGCCCACTCAGTTTAATTGAGAAGAACCTTCATTCTTTCTTTGTGATAAAAAAATATCTAACATCACTTTAGCAATATGAAATCCTCACAGAATAATGTTTCGAGTTTTCATCTAAATCGTAATTATCAAAAACAAAACTGTTCATTGTTCTGAATAAAATTCTTAAGTATATTTATTCACTCGCAGACGCAGAGCATAATAGTAGAGTAAGTAGACGGGGAGACAATAGAACATGTCAGGGATACTTTTATTTGGGCCAAGTAGTCCCTTTCCAGACGAAGCAATATAAAAAAAAAGCGATGGCCGTTTTGCGTGGATGTGACGCATGTTTGCTTGTATTTGTTTTTGTGTTCTTTTTTATGTGTCATGTTTGCCACAAAATTTTCTTTCTTACTTCCTATAAAGAAGATGAACGGTTTCAAGATGAACGGAATACGCCTGGAAGAGCTACTGGTCCATCCTATCCAGCTCGTTCCCTAACGTGGTCTGCCGCGGCCCCGTCTCACTGTCTCAGCGCACCACTTACACTTACACTTTGAAGTAGTTAGAAATAACTTATGTATTTATGTGACGTTATATCCGTTAATAATTAACAGGTTTTAACAAATTAGATTAAGTTAAGTTTACAATATTTAAATAATAACAAAATAATATCCTAAATTAACTAAAACTATTTACAAACTAAAATATAGCGTCGAAAAATTCATCCACATCGCTGTCGACTGGTAATGTACCCAAGACACTGGCGGCATTGCCACGTTGTATGGCAATGCTTAGCCTCTGGCCAAGGTAAAAGCCAGATGCCAGCCATTTATAATGTAGATATACGGTAGTTACGTTAAGCTTATCTATTAGATAGTGTCTATCCGGAAACCATGAAACGGGAACTTACTACCATTATCGTCTTACATCTTTCAACACAATATGTGAAAGATTTCTTCCCCTCTTGGTGTAGGAAAAATGCACATATATTTGAGTAAATAAGATTTATCGCATTGTCGAAGAATTATTTATGAATATTCGCTACATGTTTTCACCTTTATATGTTACAAAGTGAGAGATCAATGTTGTTCCTGAATGTACAAGTGATTTTCTGGGAACTTTCGGAGTTGCAATATAATATGTAACTTAACTTACTTAATAATATGAGTGGGCCGAGCACGTACACGAGTAACGTGAATAAGAACGATTTTAACATTGAAAATACTGGTTTCAGTAATAATGTTAACTTAGTTTTAAGAATTTATTCGTATGTGGTGAGGTACTATAAATATGAGGTAAAGTTTACAAGAATGCTATAGGATAGTTATATATTCGATAAAAAATCGTTCGAATTAACGTTACGTTTATTTATTTATATGTATATACTATTGAAAACCACAAAATAAATAACAAATAAAATACGACCATCTACGATCTCTACTTCATCTATTCGTGCTAAAAACTCTGGTTTACATTTTTACCACGGCATATGCTATAATTCCTATACAGTCCTACCTACGTTCTAACAATGGTTTTTGCTCTTATCTTTTCTCAACAAACTGGTGGACATTATATAAGTAGGTATAACACAGATAAACATTTGTTCCATTCTTCTTTGTTTCACAAACTTTCAAACAAAAGCTTTATCGAGCAACTCAACAAGTTTGTTTTCTTGTTAGCAGTATCGTTTAGTAGGTTTATATTTTATTATGCGACAGCCTTGTCCCGATGGGATTTCCCATCCCTAAAAATGACGAACTTCCACACAAACTTTAGTTCCCTTTAGGGGATGAATTGTTAAAAATCTTTCCTTACTTACTTACGACGTGCTGCTACATTAATTTAACACATGGGTAAGCCAGGTAATCATAATAACATAAAATTATTCGTAATTCGAAAACTACCGCCTGTGCCGCTCGCCGACATAGGGCTCTCTCTCTTTCCTTCAATTTGCCTCCCCTTTACACGTTATTCGTTTTAATTTCATTGATGCGATGTTATGATTGCGCTGCTAATCTTTAAGTACGCTCTAAGATGTTATTTTAAAATATTGTAAATAAATCAATAAATAACTACCTACGTTTGATGAAATTAACATATGTTTATAAAACGAAAACGCGAGACCGTATGTCGTGTCTTAAACTAATGTCGCCATTAAAGCGACACGCTGTATAAGAAATTTTTGTGCAAAATTACATGCTTCTAGACGTAGCGGTTTAGGTTGTGTGCTGTTTGTCAGTGAAAGAATGAATGAATTTAAGAATCTTATTACGAGATTTACCCCGTGTACTAATCAATGCGATCGGTCGTGCAAATACACGATCGTCAACCGCGTTCGGGTTCGTCGAACAAAATGAACGCGACGGTCGGTCCGTCACTGTCATTGAAGAAAATTATACGAACGAATTTAACCAATGGCATTATGATTAATTGGCTGCCGATTGGATCATAATATCGATTTCCGCACAAAACTGATACATATTTAATCGGCCTACCAAACTTCCTTCCTAACACTGTAACAAAGGGTAAAATAGCTTAATCGGATCTTTTCACTCAGAATATTCAATGAAACATTCACACATGCAAATCTTTATGTAGCCATTTGAATGAATATGATTAAATATGTGCACAGTTCATATTCAATGAACTGGGGTTCTGCATGGATCTTCTTCTGAAATATTTCCATATGAACACATTCAGACGGTGAATTTTTCAGTAGATACAAATAAGTTGACTTCCTTTAGTAGGTAGCACCTTATTTGATTGACGCTTGGTTCTGCTTTTTATACTTTTAATCGAATTTATTCCTGTTATTAATTGTGTTCCTTATTTAACTAAGAAGTGTATAATTAAGAGAGTCTTAGAATAGTTGAGTAGGTGTAAACTATCAATAATCGGATCCATTGCCTCCTAGTTATGCCCTCAATTCAATTCCTTAACAACCAGCGTCACCAATGGTCACCAAACTAACATTGAAAGCGACTAATATATCAAATTGACGTCTACATAGTCACCCATTGTGTTTTATCGGCTCTTAAGAAGCTTTCGACCGGTAATAATGTACTTTATTGACTGTTAGCGAGTTTTCACTGAGTTATGACGTCATTAAGTTGTTCTTTCAAATGTTTGGTGGCTTGTACGTTTAAATGGGTCTGTCTACATGTCATTCACCAGAATGGGTGGAGGGTCGGGTACAAGGTTAATAATAATAATAATATCCCTGGATATTTCACACAGCGCCATCTAGTCCCAAGCTAAGCAACCTAATGCTTGTGTTATGGTAACAAGATGGCTGATAAACTACTTATATACATTTTTTTTTGTAAATACTTTCATATTATAGATAGAGAAACACCCAGACTCAGAACAAATACATGTAGGGCTTACAAATATTTGTTCTGTGCGGGAATCGAACCCGCGACACGCAGCGCAGCAGTCCGATCGCTCAGCCACTGCGCTAACCGTGTTGTAAGGTTATTGGCTTATTCCATCAGAAATTTCTCAGTAGCAGCTTGGAGACTGGATTTGGGCCTTGAGCAGTAGGTTTGCCCTATCTTATAAGAGAAGTCAACATAAATAGTAAAATGTGGGTTTAGCTTTCACCTCTGCGAAACTCTCTTCAGAAGAGAGGCCTGATGTTATGTTATGTATTTAGTTACTGCCGTCAATCGTCACTGGGGCAGTTTGATCATAAGATAAAAATATACTTATTGCGTTACTGTGTACATCAGTTCAGTTCTGCGCTTTGCAGAGTTTGGTTGAGGTAAAATAGTAGATTGTTTGCCAAGGGAGCAAACGACAATTTGGAGGCGAGACTGTTTCTTTGAATCCCGAGCGCAGCGAGGGGTTCTAAAGTAGAATCCTGAGCGCAGCGAGAGATTCAAAGTACGTCACTCGAGCTTAGAATAGTGTTGTTCCCGAGGTGGACACTCTACTTTTTATCACCCTCTATGAAAAAATAAGTAAGTGGAACTTATGAATAAGAATAGTGCGTTTATTTATTTTACTAGCTGCTGCCCGCGACGTCGTCTGCGTGAAGGCTCTACAGCACCAATAATACCTAAGATGCCAGTGTCGCTATAGCATTATAAGTAAACAACTTTTAAAATAGCATTAAAATATAAGCTTTTTTTTGCAAGCGAAGCAAGTGAAGAGAGTTATATGGGAATCCTGCTGAGTTCAGTCATAAGATGTGACTGAAGGAAACAGAGAAAATAATGCAGGAATACATTCCAGGATACAATAGAGTAAAAATACGTACAAAGGTATCATACCTTACAATACTTCCCTATTAACTGAGTTGGTAGTTATGCTGCCAGGAGCCAAAATGTAAAGAGAGTCAGGACTGGTGACGCGGGAGTAAGCGACATACAGTTGGCCGTGTGAGAAGCAACTCGTCCTGAGGTCGACACCCGCTGCCCTCAGTGTCTGCCCCTGCGACTTATTGATGGTCATCGCGAAGCAAACACTCACGGGGAGTACCCCGTGAGTGTCCCTCATAACTTCATAACTTCCCGTTCCAGTTCAAGCGCATACAACTGTATGCGCTTGAACTGGAACGGGAAGTTATGAGGTATGAGGGAAATGCGTGGTATAAATACTGCCTCGCCGACGCCACAACCCGTAAGAATTTCCGCCTCAATGGTGTGTCTGTGGAGCGAGATGACTTTAAGGCGGGTCCCGTTACACAACTTCGGAGGAGATAGGTTCCGAAGAAGCATAATCGGGACACCGACCTTCAGCTTGATGGTATGCGCTGGAAGTCCACTTGCTGACAGAGAGTTCAGAAATTCCACGGGCTAATGTGTGGCGTCATCTTACTCGACAACAGTGTTTATCGAGGTGTAGACCACTTCATTCCCCTCAATTTCCGAGAGAATGCATTCGTTAATTGCTGCAGCCTGATCATTTTTGGGCCTCAAAATGGCCATGCTCACACACCCAAGAATTCTGCTGGTGCGGTATACGACTGATATTCCCATACACACAGCGAATGACTTCTTCTAAGCTGGATTGACGCTCTACCGAGAGACTCTGGAAGAACCACCTGTCCACCTCTCTCTTCTGGTAGAGTGCCTTCGCCAAGAAGGACATCAAAGAATTCTTGAGCATTGCCGCCGAGCCGAGCTCTCATATTAATCGTCAAGCGCAGCGTACGAACTGGTGACCACAACGAAGATCGTTTCAAAGAAGTATTCACCTCGTCAGCCCTCGATCCCCGCGTCACCACTGAACAGAACTGTGACACCGCCCATCAAATGTTCGTTCCTGCGGATGTCCTGCAGGGTTCTGTCCACGGCCTCAACTGCCTTCCTATTGGCCATCGTACACTCATCCCATACGATCAGAGAGCAATCCTTGAGCACGTGTCCCTTATCGCTGTTACGTGACACACCACAAACAGGCATTTCGGCGCTCTCTAAATCGATGGGAATTTTAAACATGGCATGGGCTGTCTTGCCACCTGGAAGCAGTGTGGCAGCGATTCCCGACGACGCTATAGCAATAGCAATTTTGCCTTGCCTCCTGACCTCTGCAAGTATGCCAGTGGTAACAAATGTTTTTCCTGTTCCACCAGGAGCATCCAAGAAAAACATTTTACCCTGGTTTTATCCAACGCTTTCAAGGACGGTGTCATAAATTCGTTTTTGCTCTGAAGAGAACAAAGCGACATGGTCATTTCGTATGGTGGTCATTTCGCCCGGATCCCCCCGATTTCCACGGTCTTGATGCGGTGATGATTGGGGAGCTGGTAACCCATATTCGATCAGTGGATTGCCGCCGATAGAAATGACCACATCTTGAAGTGAACTGAGACAGGTGTTCAGCACGCGTTCATCAGCTACTTCGACTTCGTCTCCAGTAGCACACCTCAAAGCTCGTAGAAAATCTTCAGACAGATGATGGCGATACTTCTCCCACAAAGCTACCGGGTTCGCGACTCCACAAAACACCAAGATGACGGCAAACAGATGACACATGCGGCTGGGACTGTCACTGACGCTCGCCTCTGCGAGGGTGTCATCCCAATTTTGGTCACCGTCGAGAAGGTGACGTGCTACGCAGGCTGCGCGGTAAGTGGGATACTCCACGCCATCAAATGTCCTCAGAAAGGCGAAAGCCGTTGGGCCTCGGACAGTGTGAAGTAACAACCGCAGAAAATAGCATTCACCATTATTCGGAAGCACGGTATAAACCCTACCCAATGCGGTGTCCTTGAAAATTCCCGGAAAACCTTCCACAGCACCTCCTCGTCGACGTCGGTTAAATACACCCCTTTGCTTGTCGTACGTGTAATATGAAGGCACCTCGTCATACGTAAGGGATCTCGCAAACTGGTCGACTTCACAGAACGTGTTTTTTTAAATTGTCTTCCTCAACTCTGCTCAAGATTTTGAGGATTTTGTTGGAACTTGAATTTGTCGAAACGAACTATAGGATACAACTTTTATGAAGAAAATGCACATTGCCATCTATGAATTTTAAGAATAACTAACTACTAACCTCGCCAACATGATCAAATTTAAATTATTAATTTCCAAAAGTGTTAACATGTAGGTTGATTTGATTTTAATGAAATCTCATAGATGGCGCTGCTATCAATATTGTCATTATACTACTAACATTCATTAAACTATGTTTCTCTGCCCAAGTTAATTAAATGGCGTAGTTTTTATAATGTAAAGCTAGATAATAGCATGGCTTACACAAAAACAACATTTAAATATGCGTCGTTAGATTACAGGCTGTCACAGAATGCGTAAGAAAAACAAAGATTCACAGCTCCTCCCCCGTAGGTGATAGCGTGATAATATGTAGAATTAATGTAAGCCCGACCTCTTGGTAATATTCATGCAAAATTTGAAGTAAATCCATGCAGTACTTTTTGAGTTTAGCCCGGACATACATACAGACAAACAGACAAACAGACACACAGACAAAAATTCTAAAAACTGTATTTTTGGCTTCGATATCGATTGTAGATCACGCCCCAAGTATTCTTTTTTTAAAATATTCAATGTACAGTTTTGACTTTCCTACGATTTTATTATATGTATATAGATTATCACTACTTGAGGAAGACATACTCATTTTTTATAAAACTAAGTAAAATCCTAATTTGAGTAAACAATTACGAACGAAGGCAGAATGCTTTTCGAGCGTTTTTTATTTTTTCATAAACTTTTTTTTTATTTGGCTCGCGCACTTTTTCTTTGACATACAGCCTGTCATACTTGTTCATACAATGTTCGTGATTGATCGTTTTGGTGATTGGAACTTTTACTAACAATAAATAAATAAATAAATAAATATCCCTGGACATTTCACACAGCGCCATCTAGTCCCAAGCTAAGCAACCTAATGCTTGTGTTGTGTTACAATATCCACATTCCAAATTCAAATCACTTTTAGTCCCTAGGGATTGCTATTTTAGTCCCTGTTTCCGAAGAATACACTAGCTTCTTTTGCATAGATGTGATAAAAATGTATTTCTGTGAATAAACATTTTTTTTTAAACAAACATGAGATGTTTAGGCTCAACAGTCCACCCATGTCGGATATGCAATAGTATTAAAAGGTAAACCAACGTTATTTTTACTCAAAAAACGAATGCAAATTATGCTTTGACTTAGTTACTGCGACCAATTCGGCTACTGCCAAGACCGACCAATCAGGCACAGTTCACAATTTTACGGTTTATAAAATCGGATAGATTATGTACCCTGTCGGTAAGTGTAGGTTCGTTCACAATTTGACTGTTTCATAAATGGATAAATTATAAACTATCGAAAATGTACTAAAGTAGTAATGATAATACCTATGTTGTATTGTAAGCAGTATGGTACAGTTCAAAAATCGACAGTTTACAATCTCGCGAGATAGATTATAAACTGACGATGGTTAGTGTACAGACGCCACCACATCAAGCTACTACAATCTGTCAAATTTCTTTAATAGATTGTCAACTTTATCGCTAAAGCCTTAGGTTCAAGGTTGATTGGGAAAATTTGACAGTTTCGGGTAGCTTGACCTGCTGGCGTCTGTACGTAATGGGGCACTGAGGAAAAAAGACAATATTTTCGCCAAAAAAATTTTTTTGTTTTTTAGTTATATACCATTATATAACACCTAAATATAAGGCTAAAAACTTCCTGGTATTTTTTGTCTCCGATCAGCCGTTTGTCGTAAAAATTAAGTTTAAGGGATCTTGACTTTCGGCATTTTGACCTGGACCTCAAGGTCAATGGCCCTGAGGTCAAGGTCAATGCCCTTGAGGTGTCCCGGGTGTTCCCCAACCCACATTCCACCGGGTTTCTAAGCCTTGATTAGACGATGGATTTTGGTGAAATTCTGTCTTTCTTTCTTAGTGCCCCGTTTCGTATCCACTGACCCAATATTTAAAATCATACGATCCGCTGTCAGTGACAGTCATCAAACGATTGAGATTATTGTCAGAACACAGAAAAAGTGGTGCATTAGGGTAAGCGCACACGAGCCACCGGTGGCCGTCGCCTCTTCTGCGGTGTTGAGTACTGCTGTAGCGGGTGGCCGCCACCGGCCACACGTGTGCGTTGTATCAATACAAAAAGTATGAAAAAGCATGTGAACTGCTTGTCGCTGGGCTATCGGTGGCTGTGGCCGGTGGCTCGTTTGCGCGTAGCCTTACAGAGAAAAGGATGATTTATTCATTCAGAATGTTATCGTAATTCATAAGTGACGTCCAATATTATGATTCTTCGATTTCCTATTAATAATGTCTGCTTATTATTTTTAGGGAAGTAAATATTTGTCGAGTGCTTTTACTCAGAATAGTGTCTTTCCCACATTGAGGATGACAAAATTTAGTATTGGGATATGTTTTTTTTATCTTTGTGTCAATATGGCTTGTTTTAATTGGCTTTATCTCGGTTAGAGGACGAACCTTGGACCAATATCTAGATTTATTTTGGGCTATCACATAAACAATCATTTGGTTGTTTTAGCATACTATGACTACTCTATTCTCAAGGAACCTCGGGTCACACAACATGTCCTGCCAAACTGACAAATGCGTATTTTAGAGCTGAGATTCAATATTTATCGAAAGCGTATTTTATCGTCTCTTTTATTTTCAGAAGGTCTATTTCCGTAATTAAAAACGTTCAAAATCAAGTCGCAATCTCTTTTCAGCGACAATCAATATCAAAAACTTGTCAAAAATGAAAGAATTCTAATTACTCAGATCAAATTATTTATACCTTTGGAACGGCATAGTAAAGAGATTATTATATTACCAACACCAAACACCATGAAATTAATAAATTAAATCTCAACTTGGTACAAACACCAACATCACAACTACTTGACGCATCCCTACGTCAAGTTGTCACAACAAGGTGTTGATTTATGTACATACCAGTAACATGCCGTCCTGAAGTGGCGTGATATGGTGTGAATAATTACTGCTAAGATACTGTAAACTCGATCTAATTGGCACTATCGTGGACGTGGATGGGAGCATGGGACGTGGGACGTGTATTTACGCTACTCTAGTGACCGACAAAGTTATTAGGTATTATCTTTACACCTTGCCCCTTGTTAGTAGCGTGTTAAGTTTTGATACCTAAGTGTGAAATGGAATTAAAACATCTTTTAATCAATACAGTGTCTGTCAGCTTCATGTTACGTTTTCACGCATTAACGGCTAAACTGTTTTCGATGAAATTTGACGCACTTAAACCATGAACTGGGTTAGGACAAAGGATACGTTCTATACTCTTTCTATAGTATAATTAAGTTCCCGTGGTATATTTTCCGACGTCCACGCGGGCGTCGCTGTGGGAAAAGCTATAAATAACTAAATTAATACTAGGTATGGTTTAATGCATTGTAATGGAGTATATGGCTGTAAATATAGCACATCGAATTTAGTATGAGAAAGAGACTCACAAAAAACTAAGCTGAAAGTATTCGTTGATGAAAGAGGTGAAGTGTCATCTAGCCTTTGAATTATCAGGCTTTTGGACTTGTGTCTATTACAACTTGAGCGGAGTTCGCGCAGCTGATTTTGGGGCCAAAGATGTTTGAACTTTTTGCCATCGATACGCTAAAAAGAAGAAGGCTACTCGAAAAAAATATATCAGATGAATGTTCTTGAACTGCAAAATGAAAGATTTTGCTATTGTTAGTGTCACACAATTACCCGCTGATTCCACACATTTTTAGTGGTCTGCCGATTGTGTGTTTGACACATTCTGTGTGACAAAACATATAAAACATTAAAAACCGCCGTCTCTTAAATCCATTCTGCAAATCATTCAAATAAATTACAAAACCATAAAGAAAAAAACAGGAGGTAATCAGTGTCGATTGTGAGAAACTTTAAAGCGGACGTTTGTCGAGAATATTCCCAACAATTGTCACGCGACAAAGCCGCGGCAAAGAGATTAAAAAACTTCTGTCACTGTGAACCCGTTTGTCAATGTTATTGTTTTATTTTACAGGAGACCAACTTGAATCGTATGTTTTTGCTGTCGTTAATCGAACTGTGGTTGGTAGCTAGCTTTATGTGGTTCTGCATGACGACAAAATTATTTCATCAATATTTTTGTGTCTAAACTAATATTATAAAGAGAAAAGATTTGATTTTTTGTATGTTTGATTTTTACGCTTTCACGCTAAAATGTTAATGGGTAGACCATGACCTGGAGACATAGGCTACTTTCATCCTGGATTGAAAACGAAGTCGCGGGAAACAGCTAGTCTATATACCTATATAAAAATTAAACCCGTTTTCCGTTGTCACGACATAACATGAAAATGGCTTGACCGATACAAGGTTCTTACGGAAAAAAAAAATAAGAAAGTTGCTTCACGCGAACGAAGTCGCGGGCGAAAGCTAGTAAGTAATAAAATCACAACTGGCTTCCCTTACTTAATGCCTATCATTTGATGACTTAAAGAATGCCCCTGATGCCGCAATCAACTCGCTTTCTACTGGGGTCAAACAGTACAAGATGGGCAGGGACATCGACGCGCATATTGTAATCTTGAATTCAGCACATGAAGTTTCGTTGGTTATCAAAAAAAACCGGCCAAGTGCGAGTCGGACTCGCGCACGACGGGTTCCGTACCATTATCTATAAATATCAATCATGAGTGGATTGAATGAAAGGTAAATTGCGGTTGATGGTTTATGACGTATTAAAAAAAACTACTTACTAGATCTCGTTCAAACCAATTTTCGAGGCCGAATACAAAGTGAGGCCAAGACAAACCAGTTTTGTCTTGGCCTCACTTTGTATGATATTTTCTCACAATGAACGGTCAGCTAATACTGGTTTTGCATAGCTTGATGTGTAGCCGTGTGTACATCATATATATATATTTTTTAGTTTTATCATTCTATTATTTTAGAAGTTACGGGGGGGGGGGGGGGGGGACACATTTTACCACTTTGGAAGTGTCTCTCGTGCAAACTATTCAGTATTATTCAGTCGACACGAAAAGAAGAAGAAAAAGAATGAACAGTATGTATGCCTTTCTCACCTATTTCTGCCACCAATCAGTGTGGTTGTGTGCCAGTGTTACTTACGTGCGCCGCCGTTGTAATTACAGGCACATAAAACATTAACAACAACCGCAATAACTTGGATTTATGTCTACAATGTTCTGCATATTTTTCTCAAATACATAAATAAACAAATTTTTACCGGAGAACAATGCAAACCTGTGATGGGTTGTATTGTAGATGAGATATCTGCAATACCACTTATCAGAGATTGGCGGCGGTAACCATTTGTTTGTTTTACACACAATATCACTAAGTTGCTATTTTGCTAGTATCGAATTGAGCCGTGGTGGCCCAGTGGTAACGGCCGCGTCTTACGAATTGTTGGTCGTGGGTTCGAATCCAGACAGGTGCTATACTTTGTGTAAATTATTTCATCACCACAGCTCTCAACGGTGAAGGAAAACATTGTGAAGAAACCGGCATATCCTAGAACCAAAAAATCGAAGACATTTGAGATCTACCAACCCGCACTGGGTACGCGTGGTGAATTACGGCCCACTCTCCCACTGAGAGAAGGCCTGTTTCCCGTGGGAACTTGCTTATGCTAGTATAGAATTCGAGATTCGCAGTTCGTTTCTATTCTGTTTATTACCTATTTACTGAAAGTGCAACATGAGATTGCATTCGCAAAATTGCAAAAATATAATCTAGCACACATAGTTTCTTTGTGCAAACAATATTTTTCACAGTCAAAACCGCTT
Source organism: Apamea sordens (assembly GCA_945859715.1). NCBI lineage: Eukaryota > Metazoa > Arthropoda > Insecta > Lepidoptera > Noctuidae > Apamea > Apamea sordens. The sequence continues at coordinate 9,342,725 of OX244006.1, read as the reverse complement.
TCTTATTTCCGGAATGAAATCTGGAACATATACCCCAGATTTATTTTGTAGAGAAAGTTTCCTCTAGAAGCCCGGTTAAGTTTTATTAGAAATTATATGTTTTCTAAAGCTTGATATTTTTATGCTGGTTTGTTTATAGAGGATTTGATGTACCAATGCTTTTTAAATTACCTTCCTCATTTATATAAGATTGAAATTACGTTTCATTTTCACGTTAGCGTGATAGTCTGAAGGTTAGCAAAAACGCCTTCTTTGCATTTTCTATAGCAGTGTTAATAATCTCAGATAATTTGCTTTCCATTGCCACTTAATTAGTTATCTACTTAAGTGAAACGTATTTAAGTTGATATTTGAGTGACCATTTCAAACAAAAAGGTCCTAATTAGTTTTTGGTTGCAATGGAATTTGAACTTTCAGTTTGTTGTTCCATAACTTGAAAATTATCTCAAATTCAATTATAGGCATAGGAATTACGGACGCATCATTGTTGACATGGTCATAAGCTACGGTTTCCTAGAAGAGCGATTCCGTCATATTTTTAACGGAAGTCATGAAAATCTGTCATTTTCACCAGTATTTGACATTCAAGTGTCAAAAAACGCTCTGTATTTAGACATTATGGCCGCCCATGAAGGTCACCGCTCTTCTAAGAAATGTGCGTAACGTAATTTTACTAAGGGGTATCGTGTTACCAATTAACTGGGTTATGGAGGTCAGATAGGCAGTCGCTTCACGTAAAATACCGGTATTCAGTTGCATCCGGATTACTGAAAGTCGACTCCAACGTAGTTGGGGAAAGGCTGGGCAGATAATGACTATTGACATGGTGTGTTGTAGCAACTGAATTCGTAGACAAATATTTTTGCGTCGAATTATGTGACTTTATTTTCGACGAGTACATCCTAACACTTCTCTAGCCACAGTTTCGTGTGTGACCCGTGGTCCCTCCCGTATTTTCTGGAAGGTACCACGGGGATTTTCTTTTGTGTATGTGAGTTTAAATGTTTGTAAACGCACCCACGATACAGGAGTGATTGCTAGTGTGGGGCCACGTTTTTTAAAAAAAAAGAAAAATAAAGTTTCTGCCGTAATCCGTGGAAGGTACCGTCTCTCCGAGAAATACAATGCTGCCGAATTAAAGTGGTATCAAGGTCAAGTAAAGCCCTAAAGCTATGGGAAAATTCGTCAAAAAAAAAGAACCCTTGAAGCAATTCTTGTCTAACCGAGTTGTAACAGCATGGAATAGACTCCCAGAAAATGTAGTGACGGCTCCCACACTGAACTGCTTCAAGAATCGACTGGACAGATTAAATATCTCCAAGCTGTACGAAACACACGCATCAGATAATTAGCTGCTAGTTTAGTTTCATAGGTACTAATCGTAATTGCACATCGGAGCGCTTCGGTAAAGTTCGGTAATCTTGTTGCATGCTGCGGTTAAAATCAGTTTCGCCAATAACGGGTTACTGGCACTGCGAATAACGTCTGTTGTTTCACGTAAAATGTTAGTTGTTCCGTGAAATGGACGACTGCAAGCTTTTAAGTATAATTGTTTTATAAGCTGTTTTTTTGTTGAAATACGTGTTCAAATATTTTGTAAAGGCATGCTGTAACATTTTTCTGGACTACTTTATGAGATACCAATGTATGTACGTCTGAATTCAGTACCAAGTGATTAATTGTACTCCCTATAACATAACTTGACATCACACCTGTAACACCAAAACGTTCGGCGTACCTATAGTACACCCTCATTTTGCCAGTTCTGTTTAAGTCTTCTTCTCTTTCTTTTTTCTGTGCCTCATCTCAATTTATTTGGGGTCGTTACAAAATGTCTTTTTCTTCCATAATTCTCCAATTAGTCAAACTCCAACACATAAAAATTATTTCAATTCAACCATTTTACAGGCACTTTTGAATTGTCAAAATTAAATATTCGGTCAGTTAGTCAGAAAGTTGAAGCCATTTAGTCCTCTATTAGTCGGTTTTAAAACAATATTACCTGACTTACTTTTAATTATTCAACCAGATTCATAACGTTTATCTTTTATACCCATTAGTATGCTAATAATTCTCAACCTTCAGCAAATCAAGACTAATTGTATAAAATGAATTACGTGGTTACAATGTATAACACGCCACTAAGCGTTTAAATTTTGTCTCTGGTATTGTTATTGTATAATCTGTTGAGTGGCTTCTAATTGCGATTCTAGGGCACGCACGAGTGTATTGTTTTAATGGCATTTACTTACCAAACTAAAATAAGTTTAAGCATAAGTATAATGTGACGATAATGTATAAGTTAAGAAATATCACAAAGCAACTCTGGTGACAGAAAAGTCGCATAGTCGCTTAGTAAGTAAGACATTCGACTACTAAGTCGAATGTCTTGACAAACTCAAGATGTCTTTTCGACAAAACCATTTTGATTTCAGATGTCCTGGCACGAACACGAATGTCCTGATAAAAGATGTCTTTTCGACAAAACCGTTGTGATCTCAGAGGCCCTGCCCCGAACGCGCGAAATAAATGTAACGTCAATTCGAACGATATTTAAAAAATACAACTATCCTTTAACACAGTCATCATCCATAGATATGAATAAAGTCTTGAATCAAAGTAAATATGATGTGCGAAACGAGTATTTTCAATTTACTTCGCGTATTTAGGTACCTTACGTTCTAGCCCACAGGCTAGAACGATGAATGCATGGAGTTAACGTATTACATGAATACATTTGAAATCGTCGATCCATCCACAGATGGATGATGGATCTGTGGATGGACCGACGATTACAAATGTATTCATCAGTTCTAATTAAAACTTACCCAATAAACAAGACAACTTCAGTTTAAAACTAAATATTAATTTACAAATTCCTTAAATTTAATACTTTTGTTTATCGACTTTGTTTACTTAATAAACAGCACTGGAATTACAGTGTTATTCATTAACTAAGCTTCAATTAATTCCATGGACTTTGAAATGTCACCAAAAGTTTGCTTTTGATAATCGCTCGGCAATTGTTTCAGTAACTAGTAAAGTTAGAGATGTTAATCTTGATTAAGTAGAATTGTAGCTGCTGCTGTCCCTATTATAAACTAATTACTTTAAACTAATATAATATTAAATAACATCAGAGCATCACATCTGCGATCCCCTAAGGGTTACCGACATTAAGGGTAAACAGATAAACAGACAGACAAACAGACAAACAGACAGACTTTTTTTGTTAGATTCGTGTTCTATTACTGTTTCTTAACCCCCCTCAATTATTCTTTTTTAAATATATTCAATGTACAGACACAACTTTTTTACATTCTTATTATAAGTATAGATAAATTCTTTAAATTTCTACATAAGGCTTCATACTAGGGTAGCGGGACCATCCGAAAGGGTTTACCGCTGCCCTGGAACATAAAGGGCTAAGGAAGGAACACGGGTGGGTTTTAGTCAGTAAAAGTCTGACACTCCCTTCTGCTCCACCCAGAGCGGGAGGGGTCATTTGATGATTTCCCATCCTCAAAAAAAAAAAAAAAAAGGGTTAGGCAGAAGTACACCCACATTTCGCCAGTTCTGTTTAAGTTCCAAATAATACGGGGCAAGCCTAATGTACCACTAACCTAGCACAAATCCAGACAGGAATGCTTCGATCAATAATAGTACTAGATTCCCGATAAGCGCTTCAAAAGCGGCCCGAAAAATAAGACCACAAATACTTTTGTGGTCTTATTTCAAATTAGTATGTTTTTACCTTATTACTTAGACTTTAAGTTTCATTTTAGAATAAAATACTGAAAATTAAAAAATAGAATGATTTTATTTTCAAGCGCCATTTTAAATATATTTTGCAATGGTAATTAAACTTTATGTTTAAGTATTAAGTTTTATAATAAACTGAAGTTGTAAATATTATTAAACTTTTTCTAAGAAATGTAGATGTTTACGTGTGTGCAAAAGTAGCGACTTGAGCAAATGATTTTTGTTCCTTAATCTAGTACTATTATTGATCGAAGAGTATGATGTATATAGGAGTGCCATCAATTTGTTTACCATAAAGGCCAATGCACGGCTTAAAAAACTGGTTTGGCATCACTTTGGCGTTGCATCCGATTCGATTTGGCTAGGAATAAAAAAAACTGGGTGTTTGGAAAAGGCATGTCGATTTTTAAGGGAACTTGCGAGTCTGCTCTTATTTGATACATTTTGAGATTTTTATTTAACTTTCTCTTTTTATGTGAAGAAAATGCTTGTCTTGAAAACTATTAACGTATAATATACAGCATTCAAACCATAATAGTATTTATGCAAGTAACTTTTGGAGCTTGGCCGAAATCGCCATGCGCCATGTTGTTTTTTCAATACATTTCACAAAACAATGGGGATAAAAACTGCCACTTGCTCACTTCAGATGTCGCTACTACTGCGTGTCTAAGAATTTGACAGCTAGCTGTCACCATCTATAATTTTCTTGTAAACAAACAACTTTTTTACGCATACTTCCATAAATATCCATCCAATAAATATGCCCCTTTGCGCAGCTGTTGAGTGCAAAAAAATGGGGACAAATGGGGGAAACACATGGAGTGTTTGCCGAAGATGTTAGAAGACGAAAACTTTAGGAGAAAAAAATTGGAAATTCAATATTTTGTCGAGACTACGTGCTATCCTTTTTAAACCTGAAGACTTTTATGGGAGAAATTCGTATATAGATGATGCTCCCAGGGGAACTAAGTCAGTTTTCATTACCTACATCCACTTGTGGTGTGATATTATGTAAATTGCATTTAAGGAGCGTGTATGTTTATATTATCATATAGATCGGTGCTATAATTATTATCTCTGAAGTTTTTCAGTCAGGAATATCAACCTCTAGTTGGTTTTCAACTACAATCAGGTTATTATTGTACAAATGTAAACGCTTCTACGATCATCGCAAAGCTTTTATTATTGTATCGTTTTCTTTTCTAAAGCGTATTTATTATTACTTATATATTTTGTGGACAACGCTGTTGATTGCATAATTGTTAAGTAGCTCTTAAGTTTGTTTATTTGTATTCTAGATTATGTAATTGTTTGTTGTTCGAAATAAAATAAAAATTACTGCCGTATTTAGGCTTCTTAACTTTAAAGAAAAAAGAACGTTATAGTAAATGAACACAAAATAACCTATAAATTGTAACATCTTCATAATATGTTTACTTTTCTACTACATCTGCTTTTTTACCAGTGATAGACGCTTCCATTTCCTTAAGTCGTCTTTTAATAGTGCCAACTCCAAGTCGCATAAAAAATTATCTAGTTTTCGTTTAATTTGTGACCGACACAAAAAAACAAAACAATAGCGGTTTATGCACGGGCAAAAGTGATGTCACCTATGACGAGCTTTCTGTTTTTAACCCCATTGCACAAATGTTTACCAACAGCGTCATTCGAGCGATCCTTACAGCAATATATCTCAGGCTGATATCGAATAGACGTTTACCTATGTGTCGCTTTGAAACATAAACTCGAAGTCTTCCACAAAGCAGTCAGATATCAAAGCAGACAAACCCCAGATCAATACATATAAACTATTTCATATAATATCTAATTTCATTTGAATATTAACTGTGACTAGATAATGTGAATAGTTTCGTATTAACACATTAAACCTTTGCCAAATTGTTGCCGAGATGTTGAATTTTGTGCTACTAATTGGATAATCTAACCAAATTTTGTGTGTTTGTGGACTTTATAGTTAGTAACTATATCGGCACATTAGTGTATTATATGGTTTGATGCAGTTAGGAACGTGAATCTAATTAAATACGACAGTAATATATAAATGTTGAAAGTCATATAATTAACAAGTATGTACAAAGTAAAACATGAATCTATATTTATACTGTAATAAAATAAAAACGAAGGCAAAACTGTACACTGAATATTAAAAAAAAGGTACCTGATTGCTACGAAGTGTGAAAATGAGTCTTATGCCGAAAATATAGTTTTTACAATGTTTGTCCGTTTGTCTGGATTGAAACAAAAATGGCTAAGTATACAGATTTAGACGAAATTTGGCACATAAATAATTTATAACCAGAGGGGCAATTCTCGTAATTTTAAGACCGTTCACAGTCTGATCTCAGTCTCAATCTGTCAAAAAATACTTCTAATTTCCCTACATTTTGACAAGTTTTTGACATTTGTTTGTCGCTGAGATGAGACTGCGACTAAATTTTGAACGTTTTAAATTACGAGAATTGGCCTTCTGGATTAACACATAAGGTACTTTTGATCTCGGAGTATGTTCCCGTGAGATATTTTCCGACATCTACGCAGGCATACTAGTTATTAATAACACACCGATGTAAAGAACTGCTAATATTTTACATGTTGGAACAAAAATTTATTAAGAGATTGACATTCTCCAATCATTTCCGTATCCAATAAGACCAAGAAACAATCATCATCTGCCTAGCCTTTTCCCAACTATCTTGGGGTCGGCTTCCAGTCTAACCGGATGCAGCTGAATACCAGTATTTTACATAGAGCGACTGCCTATCTGACCTCCACAATCCAGTTACTGGGTAATACGATACCCCTTGGTAAGACTGGTTGTCAGACTTTCGGGCTTCTGACTACCCGTAACGACTGTCAAAGATCCACGAATGACAGCCGGGACCAACGGCTTAACGTGCTTTCCGAGGCAAGGAGGGGTCTCGGTATGTAAAGATGGTCACCCATCCACAGACCAACCGTAGCAAGCGTAGCTTAACCTGACCGATCGACTTGTGCGGCTGTTATTATTTAGCCACGGGCCCCTCTAAGACCAAGAAACAATACCCTAATAAAAACATTACTAGTAATGTAAATAACTCCCGACTTCCAATGACCACCCAAAATAAACGGAAAACAAAAGACGCGAGTTCAATAAGAGCACTGCTCCACTATATCACTAAGTATATAAACGTGGACATTATTAACAGTGACCAATGACAGAGCGAAACAAATGGGCCACATTAATCTGAGACTAGGGAACGAGAAAAGGTATTGAAACAAATTCGTGGGTGATATGTTATGTAACTAGTATAAAAACGGAATTTATTGTCTGCGTGAATCTTGGAATGTTATGGTGTCTCTGTGGTCAACCAGAAGTGTGTGTGGTTGAGCGTGAGATCAGAAGGGCAATTCTCGTCACAGTCTGATCTTAAACTCAATCTGTCATAAATACCTCTAATTTCCCTACATTTTTGTCAAGTTTTTGACATTGATTGTCGCTGAGACGAGATTGCGATTAGATTTTGAACGTTTTTAATTACGGGAAATGTCCTTCAGGGGTCTAATCCCGAAGTAGGTAATTACCTGGTCCCTTTCCTGCTCCATATCACTTACGGACATATGATCAGTTCGGGGCCCAAACTACGAATGCACGATTGACACACACACACACACACAGTGCACAGCACGATTTGACAGTTGTCTTACTCCCGATATGAACTCAACGGTCACTTATGAGACATAATTACTTTTTCTATTGTTAGCGAACTTAATACGCTTGCCTTACAGACGCATATGTACCCATCCGAAAAAAATAATTTGACACTAGGTATGACGAATCATCTCAAAGTCAAAGCATTTATTTTAAATAGGCACATAAAAGGCATTTTTGAACGTCAAGAATTACAATAAAATAAAATTGATTCTAGTCGCTCCTTCCAAAAGGTAGTTTACGTATGGAGAAGATTGGGCAAGAAACTCCACCGTTACTCTTTTAAATTGTTTTACAATAATATTTTGCATACATTAATTATTATGATAATATGTGAAGACGATGCACCTTAAATAAAATTACTGTACCACAATAGGTAAAATAATTAAAGATGAGGTGATAGATACATGGTGCTCACATATTTTACAAACATTGTAAAAGTAAAAGACTCTCATAAAAAAAAAATTATAACAAGCAATAAGTCCGGGACTCCGGGTGTGAGTTAAAGTAATTACACTACACAATGTAAATCAATGTCAAAAAAAGGATAATCTACTTTCAAATGGGCCCGTATCTTTGTTGACGGACTTAGAGAGTAGACCCCTGGGTAGACAAGAACCACACTACACTACACTTTACCTACTAATCTTCATTATACACAGGTAATGAAGATTAGTAGGTAAAGTGTATTGCTAATTGCCTCGTTCGTCTAATGGTCTTGATGGAAACATCCTGTTTATACGAATACGGCAGTCAGTCAGTCTGTAAAAATGAAAAAGTTCTGTGAATGATATCCATAGCACAAAACGATCTAAACCACTCAATAAAGACATAGTATAAAAGGAAAATATTTCATTCCTTTACCTACTACTTTGCACTAAGAAAAGATTTTGTGAGAATTCTCTGTTTCTATGGTTAGGAGACAAGGAGGACATTGGAGTTTTATTTTATAAATTAGATTCCCGTGTTTTCAGCGATATGTCAGTTTAATTGATTTTTTAAATACTGATAAATGAACTTAACACGGGTTTTCTTTAAGCCCAACTAATATGTGTTTGTGGTAGGTATGTTCTTTACTTGTTTGTGTGACTTTCTTTTTATAATCCTCATGTATTTTTTACTGAAGAGGAAACATTTCAAACGCAAAATTTGGCATAGCAACCAACTTCTGCCATTCTATTTATTTCAGCAAATGTGAAAAATTTATTTCCGTACAAACTCTTGTTTGAAAGGTTGAACAAACAGAAAAAAAATCATCGAAATGAAAACACAAATTCAGAATTGCCTTTATGAAATTTATCTTTTTAGCAGATCTAAAAACAATTAATTTGATGCCAAAGAGGCTTATATATGAAAAGAGATTAAAATTTCGATTAACATCATAATGGGATATTGTAGCTTAGTCGTGACAGGTTTGAGCCCCGTGTCAGTTGTTCTTAAATCTTTTAGAAATATGATATCTTTGTCTCTGGTTTTGCTCTGGTTCCAGGCACTTTACTTTATTTATTTAATTTCATCACCACTATTCTCAAAACTATGAAGGAAAACATCGTGAGAAAACCGGCATGTCCTCATCATCTGCCTAGCCTTTTCCCAACTACGTTGGGGTCGGCTTCCAGCCTAACCGGATGCAGCTGAATACCAGTATTTTTAAAACCGGCATGTACTAGAACAAAAAAAAAATCGAAGACATGCTCTCTCTCATAGAGAAGAGGCCTGTGTCCCAGCTTTGAAAACATTATAAGCAGATTATGCTCTGGTTTAGCAACGCATCAGCAATATTTCTGGTACTTATTGCAGATGTCCCTAGTCGCTTAGACAGGAAGTAGTTGCTTTCAAAGCTTTTCGTATTTCTACAGCGAATTTCAACAGGATTGACATCAACCATTCGGTAGCTTTTTTTTTTTTTTTTGAGTATGGGAAATCATCAAATGACCCCTCCCGCTCTGGGTGGAGCAGAAGGGAGTGTCAGACTCTTACTGACTAAAACCCACCCGTGTTCCTACCTTAGCCCTTTATGTTCCAGGGCAGCGGTAACCCTTTCCCCGCTACCCACCATTCGGTAGCTTATGTATCAATCCAACACATTTTGTTATCGCTGTTACAAGGTCACTTTGTCTGGTGGCCATCGCTTTGTTTGCCATCGAATAACATCATTATTTTAACATAAGGGGAGCTAAACATGTATAGTTAAACATGGTTGTAACATTGTTATAGCCGCGTTTAGCTTTGTCTTTTAAAATAAAAATGTAAGTTGCAAGTACTTAAGTCTTTTAAATGACCTGACGTCGACTAGTGCCATTGCCTAAGTTCTTCATAGTACGGTACGGCGTTGGATACCAGGACGTATCAAGGAGTTTTACCCTTGGAAAATAATAAAGTTGACCCTAAAACGCATGATGAAGACTCTGTCGTGGCTCTATTTGAACAAATAATATTACAAGAAAGTATTATGTTATTGTTGTTAAAAGTAATGTTACCAAAATAATTGGAAACAAAAATAAAACACCTAACTGTGGCTTTGAATCTGCTCTGAAATTAGTAGGTAAAACGACTTTGTTGGAAACTTTTCACATTGTTATTCAGATGGTGACATTAAAACATTTTATTTTTCTTTTCAACCGTCATCTTGCGGAAAATGTTATCCTGTATGAGGAAGGAAAGGCAAAAAACATAATTTCATTCAAAATGTAATCGTGTTTTACAAGCAAATATTAGACAAAAAGTTACTGTTATGTTATTCCTAATTTCGACCACAATTATTCAAAACAATTCCTAAACAAGCTATCTTCAGTGTGAAAACCCGGTATCTGTTCCAGGCAACAGCAACGCGACCGCCACATGTGACCGCCACACAACCGCAGTCATTTGCAGCAAACATTTCGCCATGTGGGTCGCTTCCGGCAAACTTTGCCAATAATGTTATTGAACACGTTCGAAAGTTGGCAGGTATTGTGTTATGGCTCGGTTCAGCCGAAGTAGAGCGTTTTGGCTGGAGAACACCTGTTTCTAGTGTCATCTTAGTTGGTATACAACTTGGTTGTTTCTGGAAAGTTGAAAGTGGTTGTGAATTTTTAATTTCTTTGCAAGTTCTTGTTTGGCCTGTACTTGTATTTTCCTTGACGATTAATGCATCTTATGTAGGTATGGGAATAAAGATCGTGTATAGTTCACAATGTTTATTTCGGAAACTCCTCAGATGTATTTATTATAAGTTACCGAAAGACATAAGACATTCTTCATCACTGAACATTTAAAAAAATACGTTAAAGTTGTAGGTATTTGGCTAACCAATAATAATAAACCATTACACCTTATTAGTATGTAAACTTATTAGTATGTTATATACTTACTTATTAGTATGTACTCGATAGATCGATCTCTTTCGATTTTTGACTGACCGACCTTGACAATTCAAAAGTGCCTGTAATTGGTTTATTTGAAATAAATATTTTGAGTTTTTTGAGTTTGAGTTTGATCGACTGTTTATTAACTAAGATATTTTGTTCAGTTTCTCATATTTACGTGAAGTATAAAAAAAAAGTGAAAATAAATAAAGTAAAGTGAAGAAGAAGAGAGAGAAGAAGAGAAGAGTGAGTGAGTGAAGTGAAGTTTAAATAAATTTCTTTAAACCGATTTGACAAAAAAGTGGCAAAATTATGAAACTTTTGTATAGCGTAGCATAGTTTGCCTATAACGTTCCCACTGCTGGGACACTGGCCTCCTCTCTGTGAGAGAGAGTGGGCCCTTTGACCTTTGTATACCTATCTACAAAAGAAAGCTTGTTAGTTCTTGATATAATGTTTTTTATTTGAAATAGGTAGGATAAAGAAAAAAGAAGATAGTTATTTACAGAATAAAAATCTTTTGTTTTAATACAAGGCATTTTACTCAGGTTAGTACAAGATTTTAATTACCTAAATACAGTCATGTTTCCTAAGCTCACAATAGCAGGTCGAATTACTCTGTTTTTTACATAAGATATCGAGTCCATCGCAATATTTTTTTCAAAACTTTGAACTTCAACAAAAATAAAAACATTTACATAGGCCGAAACTTCTTATAGGAATACGCTGAGCTAAAATTGCAAATGTTTCATAAATAATTTCAAGTTTTAGGTATATTGAAATACTTTTGCTGAGAAAAGTATTTCAACCCCAAGCAAAGTTCTTCGCATGGAGTAAAAATAAACAGATATTTGTGAAAAAGTATAAGACATGAGTAATGAGAGAAATATGTTTCGTGACTTATGTTGGACCGTTGTTTCGTTGGGCACACGTACGAGTATCTGATATATTTCGTTTCCTTGCTATTTGTCTTCCATTTACAATTTCCATTCCAATTTCCATTTACAATTTTTTATTATTATATTTACCCGTGCCGTTAGGTTAAGCTAGGCTTGTCGTGGTTGGTGTGTGGATGGGTGACCATCTTTACATACTGAGACCCCTCCGTGCCTCAGAAAGCACGTTAAGCCGTTGGTCCCGGCTGTCATTCGTGGATCTTTTACAGTCGTTACGGGTACTCAGAAGCCCGAAAGTCTGACAACCAGTCTTACCAAGGGGTATCGTATTACCCAGTAACTGGGTTGTGGAGGTCAGATAGGCAGTCGCTCCATGTAACATACTGGTATTAAGCTGCATCCGGTTAGACTGGAAGCCGACCCCACCATAGTTGGGAAAAGGCTAGGCAGATATATATATATCTATATACACCGTGATTTTTTAGTCGTCTGACAAAGGTGGTCCACTCAATGTATCCGACATAAAATACCTCTAGGCTTGTTTTTTTTTACCATTAATTAAGATAATAGGTACAAAGAAAAATAAATAATACATTAGAATTATGAAATATCCTCTTAATAATGTTTACGTATCAAACAGTAGAACATACCTAACCATCGCACGAGTCGAGTAGATAGATCTTCGCTCGCAACAGAATGTTTCAACTACGTTATGCATCATAATACTGATTTTTTTTTTCTTTTTTTTTCTCTTAAATGCCATTACTTTTGTTATGAATGTGTAGCAGTCATTGGATACATGAAGTGGGCTGCCGTTGTCAGACGACTAAAAAGTCACGGTGTATATATATTTACAATTTCGAATTTCCGTCAAACAAAACAAAGAAAAAAGTAAGCAAACTGTAGTGTGTGCGTGCACAAAGTTTTAGAAGGAAAAAAGTTGTAACTTTACTTAATTACGATTAACTAAGATTACTAATTGGGTTAGTAGTTTAGTTTAATCACATAATTATTATATATTTAGTGTCGTATTTGCCCTTTCATGATTGTTATGTATTGTTATTATATTTTCAGAGAAGTGCCGCTTGCCACTTGGTCTCATTGTTTTGTTAATCTTAGTCTGTAGTGTAATACTAACACAGTTTTAAGACCTTTGTAACTAAAAAATATTATGGATGGACATCCACGAGCAAAAGGATGTATACACTCGGCTTTATTCAAAAGCGATTTACTCCTTTATTTTTTAATTAAATTTTATATTGTTACGAACATAGTATTTTTGAACCCATAGGTTTATGTAATGGGTCGTATTTCAACGTTGCATTCGTTATTTCATGAAAAAATCGTAATTAAAAGTTGCCGTTTGTTTACATAATATTGGTGCTCGTGACTGTCCTAACACTAGTGTTTAAGTTGTGTAAGTAATTACTAAAACATTGGATTTTATGATCTGAAAATAAATAAAGGAATGAATGAATATTGCCAAACACTCTTAGAAAAGTAACACAAGACAAATAAAGGAAAGTAAACCACACATTACGGTCGGAACTACGCCATTTATTTCGGCTATTATCTGAAATCCAAGAAAAGATTCCTCCGAGTATTATAAACCTCAAGAGATACGAATTACACCAATTTGTTATATTGTTTAATAAAGTATACACATCTGTATTCTGAGAGAGAAATATTATCCGTACATGATATATTTTATATATTATTTCTTTACTTTATGGCACTTTGAATCCACGTAGCGAAGGTGTTGTGGCTACGGGAGCTGCGATTCCATCCCCAAGTTTAAGGTAATCCAGCGTTTTCTTCACGTCAGCCACCACATTGTGAACTCGATTATTCACTTGGTCGATCCGAATTTCAGCTTCCGACAGGCGGTTGTCATATTGAGCAACCTTATCTCCCTTCCTTCACTTATAAATTGTTTGAGTAAATGAACATGGAAAGTTACAATAACTTAACCGATCAATTAGCCAATTATGGGTTTTGTCGATAGGAAATTAAGATATTTAATTTTATCATTCTTTTTTAGTTTAAATTTTTTTTCTCTATTTAATTTTTTTTAAATAAAAGAAATAGTAGCCCACCGGTAATGGGAACAGGGTCCAAGCTACCGGCGGCGGCGGTCAGGGCTTCAGAGAGAGGAACCTCCTGACAATGCGAGCCGTGTCCAGAAGTACTGCTTTCTGAATCAAACCCTTGATCCAGCTGCCTTACGAGAGCCTCGTCAGGCTATGGTCAAGGCTCTTGGCTATTAACCCATTGGCTGTCACGACTATCGGCACAATGATTGCTGAGTCCACATGCCACATGTCGACAACCTCGCGAGCCAAGTCAAGATACTTGATTTGTTTATCTTTCTCGGCTTTCACGAGGTTCTCGTCATGCAAAAGATTCAAGGCTAAGCAGAACCAAAGCGGACTCAAACTATCGCCCTGAAATATACCTCGCTGGTTCGCTATTCCTCGGAATATTTCGACATCCTAGATAGTGAAGGACCGTCCTCCATTGCCCCATACACGTCATCAGGAAGGTGCGCAAAGTTGCATCTACTTTATACAAATCCAGCGACCGCATGAGCCATGTGTGTGGCACCGAGTCATAGGCTTTCTTATAATATATTCAACATGTCGACAAATCCTTTCGGGAACGACGAACCTGATGGCTAATGGCCATATCAATGAGGAGTAGCTCCTTAGTACCGCGGGACCCATTCTTACATTCATTTTGAGAGACAGACATAATGGAGTTGGTGTCTATATGTTTGTTAATTTTAGCTCTTAAAATGGACACATTTTTAATTTATTTACTATTATAGTACTTATAGTCAGTGACATTAACTGTTAGGAAAATTAAAACCCCATGTCAATATAACGTGTTATAGCAATTCCATACAACGGTCAAAGAATTACAGTTGTGATTTGAAGAATAAACGGACAATTTAAGTCAATTTGCTTAACAATTTCCCTGACTTTATATTGAAATTTGAAGTTGAGCATACTAGGTTTATTCTTTCTTATTCTTTATCACAGTAAAGCAGCAGTTCTTTTCCGCAGTAAGTATTACAAATTGTTACAAGGACACAGCAAGTACAATGTTGAGCATAACTTCTAATAAAATAAAAGAATATCTACAGTATCTGTTACGATAGCAAATACAACGAAGCTTTTCTGATATTAACACCAGAAAATACCAATAACACTGTCTCTATATTCGCTCTTCCAGAAAATAATAAACATGAAAGGCATAATTTCTGATCGGTATTTTCATATCCCCGATAGATTTTACGCCAATAAAGCGATCAGCGACATAATGACGAAATACCTCCATCTTTAATATATAAAGTAGCAGATTTTCCCCGATTTACGTCATCAAGAGGATTCTTGCGGCTTTTTATCAAATTCGGAAGCTAGTATCTACACATACAAAAACAGTAAATTGAAAATCAATGTTTTCCGCAACGGTTCGTAGTCAGTTGTACCATAGGATAGTACAGAAAGTCAGCTTTATACAACGAGCGAAAATAGTTGCACGCACACATAGACGCGTACGTACGGCGATCTCAAAGAATGCCAGTCCCGAGTGCGCTTGCACTCGCTTTCCGTAAAGCGTGTCTATGTGCCCGTGGGTCCTCGCTCCTTGTATGGACTCAACCTTCTGTACCTATCTGTTCCGTGGTCATACGAACGTATTGGCACTTTTTGTCTTTTGTTGTTCTGACCATTGTGATGTGATATACAGGATTTGTAGGGAAACGGATTGAAGCTCGTATTTTATATACGTGTGAGTCAAATAGGGTTTCGAATTGTACTGGTCAGGTATTTTGTTACTGAAATGTAGAATACAAAATCTGATTTGATCCATGGGTTTATGTAGGTCCGCTTGATGTTTAATAAGTTTTCTAAAAATGTTGTTGGATGGAAGATGGACAAATGAAATTAAATCAGCCAAAACAATGCTGGATTTTAGAGATCTTCAAATAGAATTACATAAATCTCCTTTCAAGACAAATGGATCCAGTTGTTTTCTTCAGGATTACAAAACGTTTGTCATAATTATTGTGTTTCGAGTCGAGTTTTAGATTAAACACAGGTATGAGTGATGGCAGAGACGATGCTCGACAAAGTGCATCTTTTTTAAAACCCGATGTCCCGTAGTATAACACCCGCTTGGTTTAGGAATATTGGGAGTAAGCAGACATGTTTTGTAGGTACTCGTCGTTATCATTTCTGCCGAAAGTCGTCCGTTGCTGGAGATAAGTTTCCTTCGTGCATCGCCGCTTCTCGCATCCAGCGGATTCCTACGGCATACACAAGGTCATCGGTCCACCTTGTTGGAGGCCTTCCGACGCTACGTCTTCCAGTACGCGGTCGCGACTTCTGAACCTTTCGGCCCCATCGGCCATCTGTTCTGCGAGCAATTTGCACTGCCCATTGCCATAGGTACCGTACGTAAAATACGCGCTTTGACGTGTAGTTGCGGACACGAGCTCTCAACATTACCTAGGTACTCAAGGTAGGGTTTATTTAAAAAAGTTGTAAATACGTAAAATAATGTTCAAATACTCAATAGTAAACAGTACATAGAAATGTCGCAACAACTTACTTTTGCTACCGTAAAAGTGTCTGTGTGACTTGGAATAAAATATAATAGTGATAAATGTGCGTGTCTAAACGCTCTTACAGCCCCAAAGGAACGAAGTGTCCAACTGTACCCCGTAATGATATCGTTACGTGTTTCGGATAGATTTCCAAGTAAATTGGGCCACTTGTTACTTCCGAACTGAATGATTTTAATATTTGAACCGTGCTGTCGATGTGGTACTGAGCGATTCGAAGCTCGTTTTCATTATGATAAATTGGAATTCTGCGAAGTAAGAGAATTTACGTGATTTATGTATTGATTGCTTAATAAGGATTACAAACTTAAATCACCAATTAATAACCAGAAAGACATAGCATTAGTATATCAGTGGCGGTCCGTACACGGAGCAACTCACATACTAGTTAAGCTATGTTTTCCTGGAAGAGCGTTTCCGTCATTTTTATAAGAGACATCACCGCTTTTCTCGGAAACCGTAGCTTTG
The DNA here is from genome assembly GCA_945859715.1 of Apamea sordens. Taxonomy (NCBI): domain Eukaryota; kingdom Metazoa; phylum Arthropoda; class Insecta; order Lepidoptera; family Noctuidae; genus Apamea; species Apamea sordens. Next base: position 9,325,913 of record OX244006.1, on the reverse strand, counting down.
ATAAAATCATAAGTCACGTCGTGGATGGCCATTGAAATACACTGTGGCATTCTGGCTACTCATTAGTAATATGAGTTTGTAACACGTTGCCTTTGCGTGGCGTCGTGGACAACGGGCCATAATGTTTTGTTAAGTCAGACTTCACACATGAAACTTCCTCCAAAATATCGACATGTATTATAAGTGTCTTTATAGAGAGAATTAAACATCATTTTATTTATCAAAATAAAGTTTTGGTTGGAGTGTCGTAATAACCTTCGGAAAGTTTGAAATAAAAGATTAATACTTTCTTTTAAGACTACACAAAATGCGACAGTTTTATTTTACAACTTTGGAACGAAGCAAAAACATTGGAGTTGAACCTACTAATAAAAAAAGAAACGACAGGGCTTTCAAAAGTTTGATAAAATTATTTCAGGCGGCTCTAAGGTGATTACGGAGATTAAACTAACTCCACGGGAACTTGCGTTTTTGTTTATTTATGCGGGCACAAGCCTGATAAATGAAAAGGGTGAAATAGTCAATTCGTGACCAAAATTGAAATCAAGGGAAACGCGGGGAAATGAAGCAATCAAATTTAAACACTTGAAATTTACCTTTGAATATTTTAAAGGACACAGATGCAGTAAAAGTTTTGAAAATGTTAACGTAAAAGATGTACGAATTATTTTTTTAACTAGAGAGGGCAAGATAAGAGAGTTGAAATAAAAACAAAATATTAAGTTCCTTTACAAAATGAAGAAATACGTCGCGACGATGTCTTTTCATGCTATTCTCCGAACTATGAAATCGAGTGAAAATTCTTCATTTTTATAATAAAATCTAAAATAATTCTAACAATGCCTTTGTCACGTAATCTTACTAACGTTTGGTCCAGGAATGAATAAAACGTGTCGATATTAACGTAGAAATTATTATAATAAGCACAAATTATTACAAGAAGCGGTTGAAGTGGAGGTGTTTGGGGGAGGCCTCCAGCAGTGGACGTCAATCGGCTGAAATGATGATGATGATGATTATAATTTATGATATTATCATAATATTAATTACGTCATCTTTTCATTGACAACCTTCAATTCAGTCCAGTTCTTATAATAATATTGCTAACTTTAATTAAGCCCTTCAGCACTAATTAAACGTCTTCAGTTCAGTTCTATTGAGCGATAGAATTAAATGCTCAGAGGAATGCTGGCAAGTCTAGCTAGCCTGATAATTAAGTCTCGAGTCTTAAGGACTGTAATAACTAGTTAATAAAAAAGATCCAGCTTTTATAGCTTGTATTTTGTTGTACAAAGGAGTTCTTAAATTAGTCTGTTGTATTTATGGCAGAGAGCTGTGGTGGCCCAGTGGTATCGGCCGTGACTCACGAGTTGTAGGTCGTGGGTTCGAATCCAGGCAGGCGCTTTACTTTGTGTAAATAATTTTACCATCACTGCTCTCAAAAACGTTGAAGGAAAACATCGTGAGGAAACCGGCATGTCCTAGAACCAAATATTCAAATACATGTGACATCTACCTACCCGCACTGGGCCTGCGTGGTAGATTATAGCCTACTGCCTCTCGAAGAGAGAAAGCCTGTGTTCCAGCAGTGGGACCCTTATATACTGATTATGTGTTTGTGTATTTATGGTTGATATAAAAATAAAATAAAAAGCAAGATAATTTTTCACTTGTCAATGTCAGTTTGATTGATAGAAAAACTTTGTTTTCGTAGTGGATACAGAAGCGAATCTATTAATTATAGATCATTTAGGAAATAGATAGTAAGCTACGGCTGTTTTACTTATAGACTAGCTACGCCCCGCGGTATCACCCGTATAAGTCTAGATCCCGTGCTAATAGCGAGAAAAAGTATCCTTTGTCCAAATCCAGGTCATGGTCTACCCATGTGTCAAATTTCATCCAAATCCATTCAGCTGTTTTAGCGTGAAAACGTAACAAACAAAAATTTACACAAGATAAAATCTTTTCGCTTTATTATATTAGTTTAGATACCTAGCACTTGTGATATAAATAGTCGATATATTGGGTACCTAGGTACTCCATAAATATTAATAAGTGAATCACTTCTTGGTAACTATACAGGTACCAACAATACAATGTCAGTGAATGTTATCCGTGTTGCTAAATTTTGCGCTTAACCAATTTTGGGCCAAACAAATTTAAAACAAACTGTTTGTGTATGTGTGTACGATACAGGAGCATTCCCTAGTGTGACGTAACGTTTAAAAAAAATTAAGAAAAAAACTATAATATTTTTGCAATCGACACGCTAAAAAGACAAAAATACAAACCAATACTAACTTTCAAAGGTCAACATTTTCACTCGTACCTATGTCAAAGACATTTTTAAGTTTCTACTCAATCATAATACTTAATTATGTTTATTTCACCAAAAAAGATACAACGGGTTACACACATATAGGCTAGTACTATATTATAAATGTGTAAGTTTGTATGTTCCGATAGTTGGATGTTTGTAACACATAAGTAGTATACTTTTTTATCCCGGGAGTTACTACATTCCTGTGGGTATTTCCGATCTCCACGCGAGCGAAGTGATGATAATAAAGTTTATTCATCAAAAAGTAGCAATACAATGTTCGGTGAACCACAAAGTACTGCGTCGCTTGTATTTTATGGATCAGACTGATTTGCAATATAATAAAACTAATTTAATTATATTCTAGAATCTAAATAAGTAAGAGTTCTCAGAATAAACTTGCAACTTAAATAAAATAAGCAAAACGGATAAACACAAAAGCGTTGACCAAATAAATCTCAGCTATCTGCAGTAAATAATTAATTGTTTGAAACATTTGTTGCAACTAGTTTTGTTTGATTAAAAGTTTCAAACAAGGATCATGAGGGATTAAACATTTTAATCACTGATTTATGAAACGATTAATTAACTCGGAACTTTGAATGTTCGCAGCAGATTTTCTATTTGTGTTTAAGTGATATTTACATTAATATTTTGCATTAATTTTCACAAGATTGACAGTTAATTTAAATTTAATATTTAGGGTAGGATGCGGGAGGCACAGAACCGGTCGAATTGGCGGTGATTGGGGGAGACTTTGTCCAGCAGTGGACTTCTTTTGGTTGAAATAATGAAGATAATGATGATTTTAGGTAAATACTAAAACACAGATGTTGGAAAGATATGATAAGAATGATAGTCCAGTGAACGAGTAACATTTCATAAACTCAAAACACAACCAAAAAATATAATCATATTTCTACTGTTTTGTTTTTTGTTCGAAACATCCAAATAATAACCGTGAATTTCACAAATGCTCTTCTGCACAAGCTTAATTTAAGAAGTAGATTACAAAACATGTCTCGAAGCGTATTTTAACCTACATTTTTTCTTCTATCATTTAAGGTTAAATCTAGCATCTAAGCGGAGTTAATCCCGGAGATAAGTGTCAGCTTCCACGATATGTGAGGCGTCGTTAAAGATACTAAAAACACCAAGCGACCTTGGCATTCTAGGTTTTACACTATTCACGCAAAATAACTGGGTTTCGTGTTACCTAGTTACTAGGTTGTGGAGGTCAGATAGGCAGTCGCTCCATTTAAAATACAGGTATTCAGCTGCATTCGGTTAGACTGAAAGCTGACCGAGCCGCGAAAAGGCATATGAAGGTGACGCAAAAAAAAAACAAAGTTGGTATTACTACCTATGGAAGTTTTATGTGCATTAACCGTATAGTTCGGTAGCGCCCCCGAATGGACCCGAACACACGAACCTCCGCTGGCTCAGTAAGGGGTCCCATTGGACCTTGAAATGACGACATACGACACCCTTAGTGATAATGTAAATATTGATTATGCTCCCAATCAAATCTTATGAATGTGCGTTAATTAAGAGAGTTGGATAAAAAACTCATATGTTATCGCCATTCAATCTTCCATATTTAGCGCGCAAGTTTATTAATTTACCTTTATTAAATTCAAGTCTGTAAATGCGATAATCGCCATTTTGATGACAGTGGTGGTCGAGGCTAAAAAACATAAAAATTGGGGATTTCGAAAATCCAAACTTCACCACAGGGGCAATGAATAATACATGATATAATTATTTGACGAATTCATCCATTGTTCATGTTAAATAAGTAGTGGTAATGTAGTTTTTTGATATCTAAAGTCGAAGTTTCGCGCCAATCGTGCGTGTTTACATTTTTACTTTTCACAAAAGTCACACACACACATGTAGATAAGATGTAAAATGTGAATAATATTATTACAAATATTATAAAAAACACGAAAATTCCCAAATCATAACGTAATATTGAAACACAGGTCCAATAACACGTATTATTCATTACCACTACTTAATTTGTGTTCAAAATCGCCGACCATTGTTGTTTTTTTTTATCGTAATGATGTGCGAAAGCGATTATGCCAAACGATTTTTTTTTTAATTTCGATTGACCCGAGTAATTAATATGACGAATGTCAGAAATCGATTCTCAGAAATTTAAATAAAATTATTTTAAGCATTAAATACAACAAGCATTATTTATAATAATGATTTATGCTTTCCTAATGTTATTTAATCGTTTTTTGGACATTATATTGAAACTGAGTCAATAACAGAGGACCTATGACCATAGATAGTCATTTATTCAATTTCGCGCCGAATTGTTTCTATATTTGAATTTATATTCGGAATGCGCTCGCTATTCAAAATTATTTTTATTTATTGTGCAATTATTAATTTTTGATACTTTCTAATATTTTGCTACAGAATGCCCAGTATACATTTTTAGATAGGCTTAGCAAAAGTTTGGGAAACCGCAAACACTTTACATTTCATTATGTTTTGTTAGCTGTATGAGCTTGGTAGTTTTTTATTTATATTAGTTTACTTGAGTAATAGAAATTGTTTACTTTTTGTGGTAGTTTCCCAACAAAATTTAAAAAAAAAAATGGCCAAGTGTATGTCGGACCATGCACAGTGAAAGGTCCCGTACTTGGGATGAATATTTACGCATGCACAGCGCATATCATTAATTTGATTGACTGCAGAAATAAGTTAGTATTTCATAAAAGTTCTTGAAAAAACTGTAAAAAACCAAGTTAATTCTGCGGTTTTAAACGAAAATATCTCATATCTCAAAAAAGATTGACTTTAAAAGTTAAAGTCAATTAGAAACATCTTTATAATTTTAATAATAAGTTCCAACACTACCTCCCACACGCTTGTGTGCATAGATTTTTTTCAACCCTCGGGTACATGCATGGGGAATGCTACCTCTAATAATTATGTTTATCGTAATTTTACTACACCATTTTGCGTGCAGAGAATACGAATACGATATAGTGTTATTAACACTCGTTAACGTCTTCGAGTAAAATGGTTAATGGCATTAACATCCGAACGCACGCACAGACTGACATGACGAAATTATGGGTTCCGTAAAAGTATTTTCAGATCATTTAAATTAGAAATCAGACAATTAAAGTTCTTAAAATTTTATCCCAAGCTACAGAACGGCAGCTTGGGACATAAGGAGTGCCTACTTTGTCCCACAACGCGCGTCCACGAAAACGCCCGCGTTAACCCTGTAAGAAAGGCTGGCCGGTGCAAATTGGTCAAAATCTAGATTTTACGGTTAGTTTAGGTTTGTACAGACGGCAGAGAGGCAGACCGACCGGCACATAGACAGACGGCCACATAACTTTTGTTTTAGTTATTAAGCAAATATATTTAAAACCCCCACAACAAGCCCTTTCATTTGATATGTCACACAGAGGTACAGCAAAGATTTTTTTTAAAATTTTCTAGTTTGACCCCAAGAGTGACCCCATTTTCAAAATTAATTTATTTACGTTACACGTCCGTCTTTGGGTCACAGAAATTCATATGTGTACCAAATTTCAATTTAATCGGTCCAGTAGATTCGAAGCAAATAAGAAAAGACAAGACCCACAGACACAAGTGATCCTGCAAGGGTTCCGTTTTTTCATTTGGACGTACGGAACCATAAAAAATTACACACCTAACCACACCGTACGTGTACGTGTACATACACGTACGGTAATTAAAATGATTAATTTCAAAAATAAATTAATTCATGAAAAATATACCAAAGAGGATTTATATAGTTTCTACACCTTTTTTTTTTTTTTTTTGCAAATTCCGATTATCGATTAGACTTTATGCAATTTTTGAATCGAAATAAGAAAACTGGACGGATGGTCAGCACTAAGAAGTGTCATGTCGAAACACAATTTTTTGTAATTTTTATCAAGACTTGATTGCGTTTTATAAGTAGTTTAAGTAAGAAAAATGGTAAAAGTAAGAACGCGGAGAGAATGATAATATCCTTATTTTTCCCTTTTGCATATTTTCAGCAAGAGAATAGGTTGTATATGTACATATTTCCAGCGAGTTTAAGGTGCCTACCTTTTGGATAGGTGTAGTAATACCTATTTTATACAACTTTTGTAGTAGACTAACGAAGTTTGACCGACCTCAACAAATAATTAAAGATATTTGCCACAAATATATTGTATAAAATAAGCGCGGAAACATATTTTTCTTAATAAATTTGAATGCTGAAAGTTGATGTAATTTACTGAATTTCATGACGTAATTCGCAAAATCCCGTCGAGTCAGCTGATATGTCATATGTCAAAATCTAGTCGAGCAGAGTGGTTAATATTAAACTGACATATGAAATGGAATCTCTATGTTTTTTGGAGTCGCAAACACCGTGCAAAGCAGGGGTGGGTTGCTAGTATATAATAAAATCACACGAGTAACATAACACTTCCAAAATGAATTGTCATTCAATATCTGAAATCCAGACTGTAAATATATTTGTTTGATATTAATTTGTTGCGACATGTGTCAATAATAGCGACAAGAATATATTTTGTTACGATTCGAACACAAAACGTTTTCGCTACAATTTTTCTAATGTTTACAAATAAAAAGAAAAAACAGTAGAGTTATACAGTTACCTTCACTGTGTGCTCCAGAAAAGTGTGCCTAAAACTATTTTGTAGTTCAGTGAGCAATGATTTTAGTTGAAAAAGGCGGTGTATTTTTAACTCTGTTGCGTAGAGGCTTTTTACAGTAAAAACATTGAAACAAAGTAACTTTACCGTACAAGTGAATCTACGAACTATAAATGCAGAACTTGTATTGTATAAATTGAATCTATTTGGCCCAGGCTTTTTAACTCATAATCTGAAGGCCAATTCCCGTAATTAAAAACGTTCAAAATCTAGTCGGAATCTCATCTCAGCGACAATCAATGTCAAGAACATGTCAAAAATGTAGGGAAATTAGAGGTACTTTTGACAAATTGAGACTGAGATCAGACTGTGACCGTTCTTAAAATTACGAGAATGGCCCCTCTGGTTTTATAAGTGGGTCCTACAACCACCATGACACTTTAAAAAATCTAAACTAATGTTATAAAGAGGGGTCAATGGAGACGCTGGGACATCCCAGGAGGACACATAGTGACCTTACTGGTGACGTTCTTCAGAAAGGTAAGGTGTGTAGTACTCACAACTAGCGTGCGTGTATGACCAGATGTAATACCGTAAATGAGGCAAAAGTTAAGGATCGTATCGTGGCGTTCTATAGTTTCTGCCTATCCCTCTGGGAAGAAGGCGTGGCTTTATGTATGTGTACGGGTTGTAGTAGTTAACTCCGTACACTGATTTGTCGTGAAGGTTGGTGAGTTCAGTTAGTATAGAGAAACACGTTCCACTGAGATGCACTAAGTAGTTAAGTTTTATTTAAGTTAAGAGTAAGTTACAGTACTAGAGTGGAACGCGATTATTTCTCTCAGTTGTTGATAGCTACCCAGTTATAAGTTCACTATATTTTAATTCGTTAGTTATGTCATTTTATTACGCTAACTTATGGCGCCCATCGTTGGTCTCAAGTAGGTTACAGAGTAAGCAAAAAAATTTACGACGATGAGACCGTACAGTATGTATGAAGTAAGAAAAGTACTAATCCGATTCCAAAAAAGGTTGATATAAATCTTCATTATTGCCGAGTGCCGTGGGATATGTTTTATAGTATAGTTACCGGACAGAAGTTGCGGGAAGAAACTGGTATTCTATAAAGCTACCTTACCTACATGGTCATTTCAACCTTCGAACCGTCTGGTCTGATTCGGAATGTGTACCGTGTGTAGCTGATACGGCCTCGGGATCTATCACCTACTACCGGAACGGAGGAACAAATCGTTTGAACTAATCAGTCTGATCACTTCGTATATGTATGTGTATATGTACTACACGCATACGGCCAGAATGATCGGACCGTTCGTTTTTATCTCTCCGTACGTGGTGGTCGATATGGTGACCTTTATTATATATTGCATCGAGAATAAAAACCATTATTTACGATGACAGGCACCATATCCGACACAATATGTCAATGTAACGGTTGAGCCGCGATTACCGAGTCCGCGAGTCAGCGTGAACTTTAAGTTGAACCCAAAAATAGAACAAAACGACCCTTTGTGCAATAATTTCTTTGTATTAATGTATTCTATTGTTAAAACCACAATGGAGAAGAAGCCTTGAACTTTTTTAGTTGAAGAAAAAAGTACGAAGATGACAGAAATATATTTAGGTATCTTTTAAGAACAGGCTAAGGATTTGAGCAGACGAGGGTTAGACAAATAACAATCGTTTTCAAAATATTTCTATTCCTGCAGTATTTCGGTAGCAAATGTCAGTCCCAAACATTTATGAGTTTTAAGTCATCGTCATCACTGATTGAATGTCCCTTGGTCTAGGCACTCTGATACATTACAGCGTTATCGTAATATAAAATATTGCTCTGTGAAAACAATGAGCAAAGCGTAGACGAATAAAAACAGTCTCGCAGTCAAAGTATTCAATGACAAAGTTATGCTACGACTGCGTAGCAGGCGCGGCGCTGGCAGCTGCGTAGCAGCTACGCCGTAGCTGACATACATTTTATGTCGAATATTGTGTGCTATACCTAGTTACAAAAATGTCCATAATACAGGTTTCCTAAGGAAGCGTCACTTATATTATAAAAATATTGGGTGCACTTGCATATACAGGTAATCATCGATTGGTATATCATTTCATTAAGGTACTTAGAGTCGTCTCTAAAGGGCCGCTGCGAGTTGGCTTTGGCCCCTCACATGCCTCCCAAAGATCCGGGACCCGATGTTCCTGAGATATACGAAAAGACACACATAATCATTTAAGCCTATGTCCTACTTATTGAAAAAGCATGAGCATTAATCACCACATTTGCTGATTTTTTACTTATTATTATGACTTCATTTTTCATAACGATGTTCTTTCTTCACCTAATATCAAAGTACTCCTTAATTAATGATACAATAGTAATAGAGGTTCGCCCCGCGACTTCGTCTGCGTGAAATTTCTTGCTCCCCCGACTCACCCCATCGCATCGCATCGCCTGCCCGCAATATTACTTTGTTTTCGCTTACCGTTATTTCTGATTTTATTTCTTTTTGCTTGGTTCCCAAGGATCATAGCGTGATGTCAAATAGCCTATAGCCTTTCTCAAGAATTTGGCTATCAAATGCAAAAGGATTTTTTCAAATCCGACTGGTAGTTCCAGAGATTAACCCTTCATACATACAAACTTACAAGCAAACAAATACCTCTTTTTAATAATTAATTTAACATTTATTTCATTTAAATACTTACAAATTAGTACAGACACTAGATTAGTACTTATTAATTAGTATTAGTACAGATTATATTGCATTCTTCCTATCATCCACGCAACCAACCTCACTGACCCTAACCTTTTCGCCAGAGCGTAAACTATATTCGTGCAAAACTGGCTTCACGACAGGGAACGACTCGTTTATAAAAATCTGCGAGGGCTGTGCCTAGCAGAATGTGATTTAAAAGTAATTAAGGATTTGTAAGCTTCCCCTGGATTTGTAGAGAATTTTATTTTAATTGGATTTTCGAATTGATTGAAAAGATAATCTCATGATTCAGCGACGTATGAAATTATGCATTGTGATCTACGTGAAAACTTGGAAAACTGCAAGAATTAAAATTTCCATATTTTTTTCTTGTGTGTTTCAAGACTTCCAGATATAAGTTCTTAATAAAAAAAGATGGCATATCACTTAACTTGTGTAGTTACAAACAAAAAGGATGTTCCAGTTTCACCCTTTCTCTGTAAACAAAGTTTTTCTGGAGAAACCCAATATTTAACAAATATGCTATGGTTACCTGTTATCTTAATGTGATCGAGAGTATGTTTTACGAATGCACGCGTCCAAGTAAGGGATGGTTTCACTAATGAAACTGAAGGCGATATGCACATATAAACTGCATGTAAGAGCTAGTGGGAATCATCCTTAGTCGTAAGTCTAAATGCGACACCCAGATTACGTGGAATCCTCTCATTCTTCTTTCTGTTAAGTGTAGGTAATGCTTATCCGGAAATTGAAAAAGTCAGTCTATCAATATTTTTTCTGAAATCACCATTTACACTCATTACCCGCTTAAACTGTAGAGCAAGTGCTGAATCTTATAAAGACCACGTGAATCAAGTGTCTTCCCCTTAATTTACAGTGAACTAGCTGCGCCCCGCGGTTTCACCCGCATAAGTTTCGATCCCGTGGGAATATCGGGATAAAAAGTATCATATGTTAATAAAATAACATATATTATGTTACTCCTGGTTATAAACCATCTGTGTGCCAAATTTTATCCAAATCCGTTCAGTGGTTTTTGCGTGAAAGAGTAACATCCATGCATCCATCCATACAAATTTTCACGTTTATAATATTATTATAGTAGGATAAGAAAGACAGTATTGGCTGATTTCTCAGTTATATAGTTACTTAGCACTTTAAGTTATATTTAAATTACTAATTAGCTAATAGGCTAAAAATGAAAAAAGAAAAAAATACCTGCTCATTTTCCTCATATTTAATTGAAACATTAATCTTTGTAAACATAAATTAACAACCCTTATCCCCATTTTTTCTTAACTAATTGACCCAATTTTTGATACTTAACTACATAATAGGTTACCGTACTCCAAAGTAAAAAGCCAGAAGGAGAAAGAAAATTATTACAACAATCCACGTGGAATTTCTTCTTAATTTTACTTACAAGAGGTATTCGAGAATTTGAGAACAAAAAGTCCCTAATGGAGAGTAGGTTCCAAACCTCTTTAGTATTACTTATACGAGTATGTTTCCCTTTTTATGTCGTTACTTTGGTATGTTAAGATATTGCGGGCCAGTCCTTCAGTAGGCCTCAATGGCAATGGACAGACGTGTTTAGAAAAGGGAAGGGGAAGCCTTGGCCTGGCCGCGAGACATTACGGGATAAATAGAAAGATAGATAGATGTTAAGAGAGGAGCAAGTGGCGCTTCACAAAACATTAAAAACAGGATAATTTTCTTTGACTTCCTACAAATATTTTTAAGTACCTCAGTCAGTCTGGTGACCTGTAATACAGGTTTTTATACATATAAACCTATCTCAGGCTCCAGTCTTGAGAGACTGGAGCCTGAGATAGGTTTATATGTATAAAAACCAGCTGCTGCTGCTGCTGCTGTTTGACAGCAGTGCACGAACAAGGAGCTAACTTTGTGAGCAAAGTTAGCTCCTTGTTCGTGCACTGCTGTCAAACTCTAGCATTATGTTCATAACTTGTGTAGAGAAAATAAACGTTTTATATTATTATTAGTCTTGGAATAGGTAAAGTCTTTTTATGTAGGTATTCGTTTTTAGTGTATGTATACGTAATTGTATATGTATGTGAATTTAGAACTACTTACTGCTTTAACTTTGTTTAAGTAGGTATGTATTAGTTTAGTGTGGTTATTTAGTTTATAACTTACTAGCTATTGCCCGCGACTTCGTCTGCGATCCAGGATGAAAAGTAGCCTATGTCCTTACCTAGGTCTTGGTCTGTTTGCCAAATTTCTTCCAAATCTGTTCAGCCGTTTTAGCGTGAAAGCGTAAGCAAACACACTTACTTTCGCATTTATAATATTAGTTAGGATTTTGAAATGTAATAATCTGTGTATTGTATACATAAAACATTTGTCAAGCAGGGGACATAGCCCTTCCATAGTTTTTGGTAACCAGTCCATCTTAGCCACCCAAACCAAATTGTCCAATAATTATTTATGTTTCCATATTTTGCAATAGTCTTACACCAACCAGGTACACTTGCAAAGTGCATACAGAGATAATCGTCAGTTGATGCGGGCCTCTGCGAGTTGGCTTCGGCCCTACCAAGAGATATGCTAAAAGCAAAAAAAAAAAAAGGTTTGCGGTGTCCTATTTCAGGTACAGAAATGTTAATGCAACTCTTTTTTTGAACTTTCAGATAAAAATGTACTCAAAGGGCACAGTAAGACATAAAAAGTTCAAAGCATTTCTATGTCAATATATTTCTGCAAGAAGTACACAGTAACGTTGAGCCTCTTATCGCAACACTCGAGCTGCATCGGGACACGACGAGAAATAGGTTAGTGTGTTGTGCTGAAGTTCTCACTTATTACTTATGCATAGCCATCGTAAACTCGATAGGTACTTTTGTTTAATACTAGGAAAATAATAATAGTGCCTACTCGTTGTCTCAAAGCACATTTCTATAATTCAACCCTATTAATTAGACATTCTCAAGAAAGTTAGAAGTAAACAGTCGATAGGTGTTGTGTAGGGAGGACTTCGCTAATAAATAAAAAAAGGTGTTGTGGGAAATCCGATTAAAATGAAGTTCTTTTCGCTTTTCCATCTCGGTGAATGAGAGTTGGACCAAAAAAGTGTAACATTTTAACCTTTTTTTACGTAACAAAAGTGTATAATGTGTAATAAGGAACTTCGCTTCAAAATCTTGTCTTAAAAAATGCACTTCTAAACCGTAAAGGTGGATTACATAATCTTCGTATGTTTCAGTAGTTTAGTGCTATTGATTGTCTGTCAGTCAGTACTAAAAAACCACTAATAGATATCTGACGTCATCGGAAAACTTCAGATAAGAGATGTCGTTGCATTCCATCACTTTAATTGATACATCTTTTACAGTTCAAGCATTCCGTGACGAAATGCTCAATCTTTGTCCATTTTTGAAATTATGATAAAAAACATTATGTCCATAAACACCATTTTTATAGATAAGTATAATGTGTTTTACGTACTCATTTATTGTGTATATGTAAATAGTACACTACCTGCAGTATCGTCACTCCTTCTCCCTTAATGCATCCAAAGGATATCTTAAAAGATCGCTTTTAACGATAAGACCGCCCATTGTATCACCCCTTTAAAAATTGCATATTGTTTATGGTTTTCATAATTAAGAGTAGTCTATCTATCTAACTTTCTAAAGGCTCACCGGAGTCATATTCCCAATTTTTTCCCATCAAAAACAAAAAATGTTGTGAGACTACTTCACTTAGGCCTGATTTTTAGGGTTCCGTACCCAAAAGGTAAAAACGGGACCCTATTACTAAGACTTCGCTGTCTGTCCGTCCGTCTGTCTGTCACCAGGCTGTATCTCAAGAACCGCGATCGCTAGACAGTTGAAATTTTCACAAATTATGTATGTTGCCGCTATAACAACAAATACTAAAAACAAAATAAAATAAATATTTAAGGGGGCTCCCATACAAAAGACGTGATTTTTATAGATGATGGTACGGAACCCTTCGTGCGCGAGTCCGACTCGCACTTGGCCGGTTTTTTCAATCGACTGGCGACAGATAATTTTTATTCGTGGAATAAAATTGACGTCTGACAGATTTGTATTGAAGAACTGTCAAAAATTGAAAATTATTCCTCCGATAAAGTTATCTGGCGTTGGAAAAATCAGTCGTCAGGCTGATTTTTCAGTCATCTGATAACTTTATTCGAGGAATTATTTTGAAATTTTGACAGTTATTTCATACAAAAACTGTCAAACGTCAATTTTATTCCTCGAATAAAAGTTATCTGGCGATGGAAAAATCAGCCCTTAAACACATAGGCGGAGAGGGGTCTTAAATAATAACCCAGTTATTTATTATTAGAAACGAAAATTCAATTGACACTTCTTCGATTCTTTGAAGACAGTTATTGGTTGCTAATACTCGTATCTTCGCAATATGAGACAGTACTTAGTCTTCTTACGAGATTGTTTCAGCTTTTAAAAGCGTTCAGAAGGGAAAATTGCCTTCAGAATATTTTTTTTAAGACATTTTAAGTCCATCTATAACTATGAGAAACCAGCGATATCATAAATATATCTACGATTACTACAGATAAAGAAAAAACTATCTGTGATCGATTAATTAAAATGTTATCTTTTTTAGACAACCAAGGAATATATTGGCTTTGGATTGGCTCATTCAGTATTTATAAATACAAATGTTATGAGGGAAGAGATCACAGAATCATAAAAACTATCTATTTTTCCATTGTTATGTTGACCAAAATAGCGACCAATATTGATGGACGTAACATAAAATAATACCTACCACAGATTTAGATGCTGTGGGTTAATTGCGTATCAGTAGCAATGGCTTTCCTTTTGACAGTTCAACAACATTCATTGTGTGATTTCCGTTGTGGAGCAGATAAATTTTTCGAACATATGAAGCAATGGATTAGCAATATACTTTAAAATGATTCAGATTGAGATTGATTTTGTGTAACGCAAGCTTTTAGCAACCTGGGTTATAGTCAAGCGTTAGTTATTGGCTAGGTATCTATTTTACTAAAAACATGTTTCATTTACATATTTATTAACAAATTAATTACTAGAGTATTCATATAATTTTATTAAAAGCTTAAACTCATCCATAGTGATCCATACTGAAAATGAATATCGTAAATTTTACCGAAACACATTTCAATTACCACAGATTAATATTTTAATTGATTAATCATTTATTAATTGTATGTTAAAATAACTATAAAGCATAATTAATGTCAAATTAAATCACCATAAAACGACGAATGCGACGCCATTTTCTACGAACTCTAGACGGTACTTATATTATTATTCATGGCGAACCGCGGTAATGGTAAACGTTTTCCTGTATTTTTTCTTTTAATATTTCTCGATAAAATTGTTAACAATTAATTCAGTGACCATTAGGTAATGTCATCGATTTAATATTTCTGAAGAAAATTGAGAATCCATGTAGAACAAAGTTGTGTAAAATGAGGCGTAGCTTATGGTTTCTCCGGGAGATACATACCTTTATGCGTGTGATTTGTGTTAAAAAAAAACATTGACAAAGAATACACAAATAAACCTCTTCCGTCAATTTCCCTTCACTCAAGCGACCGCACGAATTATGTGCGGTCGCTTGAGTTACAAGTTACATACGAACGGTCGCTTGAGTTACAAGTTACATACGAACTCATTATTGTTTTTAAAGTACATAAATCGTCGCGGTTTCAACATCGTTCCTATTTCGAAGGGTGATGTTTTGAAATTTCAAACCCGTAGTACAAACGAACCTACTCTCAAACCTCGTCTTTCTCAGTTTGAAAGGAGGTTTATTACCTTACATACTAACAATAGTACAGGCAGGTAATAAGATGAAAGGTAGTTAACAGCATTATGCTGCTAGCCAACATACTGGACACACTAATCCGTCTGCCAATCGTGCTGAGTGCTCCATATTCCTTCTTGTCCAATTATTGTAACTGTCTTTAAGGCGAGGCCTATGTTCAGTGGATATATTCAGACCTATTAATATTACATTTTAGTATATTATCATAACTATTTGTGATACGGTATTTTCTCATTGCAAAGGAAAATGAGAAGGAAACTAGCCACGTCAAGCTGCAAGTGAAAATAATACTTAAGTAATAAATAAGGTAGTTGTCGTAATTAAGTAAGTCTGTTTGAAAGCAGTTGAGATAAACAAACTTAATCGGTTTTATGAGTTCAAGTATCGGATAATCCTGATTAAATAAAATAGTTCGCAGTAGTCGTTACATTAATAATAAGTAGACTATACATTAGTAATTTTCATTTACAGAAAATTCATTATGCAGCAGAAAAGAGTCCGTTTATAATTATAAATCCGTAGTACTAGGCCGAATGATAATACAAAAACCGAATGATAAAACATATGACGAAATAATCATCCGAAATGAAACCGAAATTAAATCGGAGTCGTATTCCATTTTCAATTTAATTAATAGCATGGATTACATGTTGTTCTGTGTTATGATAAATTATATTAATGATTGTATCAGTAATTAGAATTCAGCCAGTTAGGCTTCCAGGAAATCGTGTTAAAGCTTTACGTGTTTGACATAAATAATTGAATAGCGTAATTTAATTGTTTGGTGGTTAATGCAGTATGTATGTTCAACCGGTTGATTTGTTGATTTTAAAATTAGTAGCACAGATAGTTCGTTGAAAAGTAGATATTTTGTCACAATTTTTTTTTTAAACCACTGAATGAAATCTAAGAAACGCTCAAATGTTGCTTATTAAAATGCAACCCAATTTGGCCTTTAAGGCAATTTCGGAAACACGGATCTCATAAATTGAAAAAATGTCCTTAAAATAATTCCTTAAACAAAATTAGATTTACCTGCAAACTGCCAAATTCGTCCAAGCTTACAAAACTTCGCGGCGAACTGAAAAAAAGTTTTCTAACACTTTTTTGTAACCGTCACTAAAACACACACGAATTTCGCGTCAACAAAACAAATAAAGAAGCGATTCTACGATTAAAAGTTCAAATTTAATATTGAATTTCGAATAATGTTTATTCGAACTTGAACTTGCGTTCGCACTCAACTGGTGGGCGTTCTGTACGGCGCCTTTCTGTCTACTGACGGTCAGGAGGGCGCGCGTCGAACAACGCGCCGCCAAAGTTTCAGCTGCACCGCCCGTGTGCTACTTGCATTGTCGTCCCTAACTATTATTGCGGCTCTACTGATTGTGATGAGAAATTTCAGTAGCCTTGTATTGGGGTGCGCGTCAATTTAAGGTCGGATTTCAGCGGTAATGCGCTAATGCGGCTTAATTGTACTGTCGTTTAGTCCTTCCAATGAAAGCTGCGACGTTGAAAGTGAATTCCATGTTTTAGTGTAAGGAATTAGAACGGGCTAGAGTTTAACTGAGAGTAAATTAGTTTAGTGAATTAACCACCACCCACGGTATTTAAAAAGGTATTACCAGTTCTAAGTTGTTACCGGGGTTTTAGGTGCCGCCGGAAATGAGTTCCTAGGACTTGGGAGAGGCCTTTGACCAGCTGCAGTGGACAGTATAGGCTAAAATAATGTAATTAATAACAATGCGCTTACTGACGTTGAGCCGTTGAAGATGGGTGACCATCCATTCCAAGAAAAGGACAGAAGATAAATATTAGTTTAGTACTGTCGAATTAAGATAGTCCACATACATTTTAGACGTGATTAAAAACATGGCGACTAAAAATACGTCAATTTACGTCAGGCGCTGGCTAATTTGACAGGACTAAACCAATATTTATCTTCTGTCCTTTTCTTAATGAAATAGAAATAAAAAGATGCACTGAACTTAAATTTAGTTTAGTTTGTGAACAAGGGAATCAGCGCCATTGTCTTTTTACCTAAAATTTTAGACTAAACGATTACTGAAATTTGATGAGTGGTTTCGTGTCAAAATATAATTTTATGAAACGGTTCGACCAAATATGTAGTTATGTCGACACCCTTACTGAGTCTGTTCATACATAAATGACGATTCGATAAAATAATTTGTTCATCAAAAATACACGTTAACATTTCTATTTATATACCCTAAATAAAATTGTTTTTACATTTATTTCACAAGCTAATCGTGTGATTCGTGTGAATAAATAGGAGTTTATGGGACACGAAAATAATCAACAAAACGTTTGGTCCATGTGTGAATGTAGGCTGTTTTATTTAATGTTGGAGCAAAAACAGTCAGATAAACCTTCCGGAATAAATTCTTTATAATTATGATAATGAAAATCGCATCATAACATGCTGTGCAGTTTAAAAAAATTAAATTAATAATTAAAAAAAACCCTGACACAAAATAACAATAAAAACAGTATGAATGTAAAAAGACTAAAACATAAAATAGAAAAAATAGCCACAAATAGAACAAAAAAGGTATAAACGTGAAACCCTATAAAAAGAACCATAAAGAAATTATTTGCCTAACGTTCTGTTAAAGTTTAAAATAGTAGCGGTCCCCCGACGGGACAACATTTAATAAAAAAAATTCATACGTACTACTTACGTAGGGTCATAATTACAAGGTTATGTTTTTCTTTTTATGGGGTTTCACATTTATACCTTTTTTGTAGTATTTGTGGCTATGTTTTAGGCTTTTTACATTCATACTATTTTTATTATTATTTTGTGTCGGGGGTTTTTAGTGTTCCGTAGCCAAATGGCAAAAAACGGAACCCTTATGAACACATCACCCTATTGAACACAAAAATAGAAAAAAAAAACAATAAATTTTGGGTATCCCCATAACTAGAACTGAAACTCAAATTTTTTTTTTCCTGAAACCCATATATGTATGAGGTATTTTTTAGAATAGTTTGCGCGAGAGACACTTCCAAAGTGGTAAAATGTGTCCCCCCCCCTGTAACTTCTAATTGCCATACAACGTGGCAAAGCCGCCAGTGTCTTGGGTACATTACTAGTCGACAGCGATGTGGATGAATTTTTCGACGCTATATTTTAGATTGTAAATAGTTTTAGTTACTTTAGGATATTATTTTGTTATTTTAGTGTTATCTCGAAAATAAATCATTTAACAAAAAAGTAAAGATAAGTTTCCTTTATAATAGTTTTAGAAATAAAGTCATTTTCATTATTATATATTATTTAGGTAAATTTCCCAGAGTATACAAATTACACGTAGAAAATAAGTCTTCGTATCTACGAGTAGTGTTGACCTTTGTAAGGAAACGTTCGCACAAAAAAGCTATGTAAGCAGTTCATTTGTATGTATGTGGGGAACGGCGTTTAATGCTTGTAAAGTGGTTCGATCTAGATTAGAGAAGATTTCATTGGATTTTTCTTTTAGTTTCTTGTTTTGAATGGATGTTCCAACACGTTCGGTGGTAGTCTGAGAGGCAATTGTCGTAATTTCAAGAACGTTCACAGTCTAATCCTGAGATCAGACTGTGAACGTTCTTAATTAAATTCGGAAATTAGAGGTATTTTAGACAGATTGAGACTGATCACTGACTGATCTGTCAAAAATACCTCTAATTTACCTACATTTTTGACAAGTTTTTGGCGGCATTGATTGTCGCTGAGATGAAATTGCGACTAGTTTTTTAACGTTTTTAATTACGGACATTAACCTTCAGTTTATAGGACAGGGGATGACAGTATTTTCCTAGCCTCACGGACAGAGAACAGACTACCGATGGCATAGATCTTTAGCCTGTAGCATTCCACTGTTGGCTTTCGGCGTTTCCAAGATGGCGCCGATTTGATGTGTTAAGTTACTCTGCCCGCGGTCGGGCTGTGTATGGGTGACCATCTTTACATTCCACCGGCTGTCATTCGTGGATCTTTGACAGCCGTTACAGGTCGTTAGAAGTCTGAAAGTGTGACAGCCAGTTTTACCAAGGGATATCGTATTACCCACTAACTGTGTTATGGATTTCAGATAGGACGTCGCTCCATGTAAAATACTGGTATTCAGTTGCATCCGGTTCGAATGGAAGCCTACCACAGCATAGTTGGAAAAAAAGCTAGGCAATGCTTTATGTGTTACAGTATTTTTATCTCATGATGAGACACACGCTTTACTTGTGGTAACCAAGTGTAGAAACACGCTGTGAGTATGTGTGTATGCGCAGGACCTCTCAGTACCGTCTGAGACACGAGAGAAGATGGAAGTGTATGTGCGTATCTATGCATGAATAATAATAATAATAATGGTTGTGTGCAGCGCATGAGATGGACTCAGTCTATGAACGAGAACGTCATGCGCTCATACTACGGGTCTACAGAGGGGGGAACTAACCTCACTGCGTACCGTGATAGGATGCTGTCTCTGTTCCAGGAACTGGAACCAACCGTCAACGTCTCAGCCCAACGACTGTCGGATCAGGTGCGGGTCATCCAACGCAATCACAGGTTGGACGACATCGCACTTGATAGGCTGCGCTCAGAGGTACTGAACAACCAAATCGTCTCGACTCAGGCACAAACCGCGGCACAAGCGTCAACTATTGATGCCATCCCGCCGCGGTCCAATCATGTTGAAGAAGATGATGATAGGGTTGACACAGTAAGTAGCCAGTGCAACGTTCGACTGAGGAGCGCACTGGAGGACGCGTTTCGCGAGTATAGATCCACTCCAACCGAACTTAGACCCCGAATACCACGACTACCTATGCACAAAAAAAATAGGGCGCTGGTGTGTGCCTTGGACTCGCAGCTCAAGAATTTCTTCGAGAGCAGTGAGGATCTCGTTGATACACACTCGATCTTGTATTGCGCGGCTGTGGCGGCATGTCGTTTAGCTAACGTCAAGTTTCCAATTTGTGACGCAGCTACTCGACCAAAACCAGCCGTACCAGCCTGGCGATACAGGATCGAGCGTCGTGTCGATGGGGCCAGGGTACTCATCGGTAAACTATACTGCTTCAGGGAGGGCAATACACGACCACGAGTGATGCGCTTTGTAAGACAGGCATTTTCGGGGACTGGAATCAGCCCTCGGGAATACATGTCTAATGTCACAGAGCGCATCGACTTCCTGAAGCAGAAAGTTTGTGCATGGGCGAGTCGTATTAGGCGGTATAAGCGGCGAGTTGATCGGTACACGCAGAATCGCGTGTTCCAGAGCGATGAGAGGTGGGTATATAGAGCTTGGGAGCGACCGGAACAAAACGTGACGGACGTATGCCGCCCGGATGATGCCACCACGAGTGCATTCTGGCGCAGCATCTGGTCGGTACCCGTCTGTCACGCTGAGGGTGGCTGGATGCGCGATATCGAGCGAGTGTGTGGAACTATACCAGACATGGAACCAGTCATAATTACGTCATTAGACATAGCCAGAGCAGTCCGTCCATTACCGAATTGGAAATCACCGGGACCGGACGGACTGCATAACTTTTGGTTAAAATGGCTAATTAGTTCACACACTTGCCTGGCATCTCAGTTCCAGTCATCCTTAGAGTCTGGGTCGCTACCACAGTTTCTAACAACAGGCGTTACCCACCTGCTCCATAAGTCAGGTAGTCCCGCGGAACCCAAGAATTATAGACCGATCACATGTTTGTCGACGGTTTATAAACTTCTTACATCCATTTTGAGAGCGAAAATTAACACACACATTGACAGTAACTCGATTATGTCTGCCTCTCAAAATGGATGTAGGAATGGGTCCCGCGGTACTAAGGAGCTACTCCTTATAGACATGGCCATTAGCCAACAGGTTCGCCGATCCCGCAAGGATATGTCGACATGTTGGATAGATTATAAGAAGGCCTACGACTCTGTGCCACATACATGGCTCATGAGGGTGCTGGAGTTGTACAAGATAGATGCAACTCTACGCATCTTCCTTGAGTCGTGTATGGGGCAATGGAAGACGGTCCTTCGCTATCCAGGGTGTCGACAGATTCAGGGGAATGATGAGCCTGTATGGATTAAGCGGGGAATATTTCAGGGCGACAGTTTGAGTCCACTTTGGTTCTGCTTAGCCCTGAATCCTCTAAGCACATTGCTGGAGGATTCAAGTCTAGGCTATCGGTTGAAGAGAGGTGGTCAGGTCATATCTCACCTCCTCTACATGGATGATTTGAAACTCTTTGCCCCCAACAAATTGCGACTGCTGGAGCTACTGAAGGTAACTGAAACTTTCAGTAGCGCCATCAGGATGGAATTTGGTGTCGACAAATGTGCAGTCATGCATGTAAAGCGAGGGGACATTATGGAATCCGAGGGGATTCAACTCTCAGATTCCATACAACTTAGATCCCTCTCGTCATCCGAAAGCTATAAGTATTTGGGTATGTCGGAAGCGTTAGGCATCAACGCTGCTGACATGAAGCAAGCGTTGAGGGAGCGCTTCTTTGGGCGCCTGAAGAAGGTGTTAATTAGCCTTCTTTCAGGCGGAAACAAGGTGCGCGCCTTCAACGGTTGGGTCATGCCGGTTTTGATGTACTCTTTTGGCATACTCAAATGGACTCAGACCGAACTCGATGCCCTGGATAGAAGAGTCCGTACACTACTGACCGCAAACCGGATGCATCACCCACGATCATCAGTGATGAGATTGTACATCCCGCGGAAATGCGGGGGTCGAGGCTTTTTAAACGCGAAGACCCTCCACAACCGCGAGGTGTGCAATCTCAGAGAATATTTTTTAAAATCCGAAGTGGGTATGCATCGTGATGTGGTTGCAGTGGACAAGGGGCTCACCCCGCTCTCCATTGCTAAAGAGAACTGGCGCAAACCTGTAATACTTACTACCGATGATCGCAAGGAGGTATGGCAAAGCAAGGAGCTTCACGGGCGCTTCTATCGGGCTCTTCATGAGCCCGGTGTAAACTTCTTAGCGTCCGTATCCTGGCTACGTTTTGGGGACCTTTTCGGGGAAACTGAAGGTTTCGTCTGTGCAATTATGGACGAAGTTATCTTAACGAATAACTACCGCAGACATATTATGAAGGATGGGACGGTTGACGTGTGTCGGGCATGCCACCGTCCGGGTGAGTCCATCAGACATATTATCTCTGGTTGTTCTCGTTTAGCTAACGGCGAGTACTTGCACAGACATAACCAAGTAGCCAAGATTATTCACCAGCAACTTGCTTTGAAATATAAACTTGTCGACTCTGAGGTACCATATTACAAGTATGTGCCCGACCCAGTTCTCGAAAATGACCATGTCACGTTGTACTGGGATCGGTCTATCATCACTGACAGGACTGTTGTCGCCAACAAACCTGATATAGTGGTGATAGATCGATTAGCGCGCCACGCAATGATTGTCGATGTTACCATTCCACATGATTTGAACCTCGTGAAAGCTGAGAAAGATAAGCAAATGAAATATCTTGACTTAGCACACGAGGTTGTTGACATGTGGAATGTGAGCTCGACTGTCATTGTGCCGATTGTCGTATCGGCCAATGGCCTGATGGCCAACAGCCTCGATCAACATCTATCGAGGCTCTCGTTAGGCGGTTGGATCAAGGGCCTGATTCAGAAGGCAGTACTCCTCGATACGGCTCGCATTGTGAGGAAGTTTCTATCTCTGGAGCCCTAACCACCGGTAGCTTGGACCCTGCTCCCGACACCGGTGGATCACTATTTTTTTATATTTTTAAATGTTTTTTTTTTTTATACTAATATTTAAAAATGTAACAAAATAAGAAAGTTAAATGAATAAACGAAATAATAATAATATCCCTGGACATTTCACACAGCGCCATCTAGTCCCAAGCTAAGCAACCTAATGCTTGTGTTATGGTAACAAGATGGCTGATAAACTACTTATATACATTTTTTTTTTTGTAAATACATACATATTATAGATAGAAAAACACCCAGACTCGGAACAAATACATGTAGGTCATACAAATATTTGTTCCGTGCGGGAATCGAACCCGCGACACGCAGCGCAGCAGTCAATCGCTTAACCACTGCGCCAACCGTGCCGTCAAATGAATATCACGTGCTAGTCGTCTTCGTGCACACATTCACATTGTGTTTGTACACTTCGCTTCGTGAGATAAAAATACTGTAAACGTAGTACTTGAAGTTTACACCCTTTTGTAAAGGGTCGATGACAGATTTCTGTAGTACTTGTTTTAATGTACCGCTATTACCAAACAGTTATTTTTTATTGCTTAACATGCAAACGCGGAAAACTACACGAAAGAAAGGTAAAGTTGTTGAAGTTTCTTTTATCTTGTTGAATGGCGAGCAACTGGAGAGGCCTATGTCCAGCAGTGGACTGCTGTAGGCTGATGATGATGATTTGCAAAAATGGATCAGTTAGGTAAAGTACAGGCGTTAAATTATAAAAGATTTTATTTCAGTAAGTCAGTTTGTACAAACACTTTAAGACGTCAATCATTTAAAAACTGGATGAGGTTCATCTGACGACTCTAAGAAGAAAGGTCAAAACAGAAAAGTCCAGACATAATCTTGGTCAGACCATGTGAAAACCATGTAGATTGATGCATGAAATAGTATTTTGAGGAAAGAACCACACAGATTGAGTGTACTGTCCAGTTAGTGCACGTAATTGTCAGTAATCGTGCAGCTCAACTTAGAACTTAAGGAGCTCAACGATTCGAGGAACAATACCAAAGAACATTTGGGCAGGCCGCATAAAGTACTTAAACGATGATAATGATGGCAAACCATCATTAAAATTAACTGGGAAAAAAAAACAATGACTCACATAGTCTTCACGTTCACAATATTTATAAAATAATATAATACTTTACAAAGCATTCATGAAATTCTATCATGGATCATCTATCATGGAGAGATATATATGAGTGACAAAAAAAAACACACTTATTGCCAAACTGGATGTACCAAGCTTGGTTTTCTTCAAAGTCAAAGTCAAAAATTGCGACTTTTTAACATAGTTATAGATTATCATATAAAACTTCAAAATTACATTACATAAGCTTTATTAATTCCGTGTAGTACGAATAAACTGACGGTTTCGGCTAATTATTCAATCGGATGCTAATATTATGCGCATAAGTAACGTCGTACGCGTAAGTTAGCACCATTCGAGCGTATGGTCAGAATTAATGGACGGACAATTTTATAAATTGTACGCAATCGCGGCCTGTTTATGATGTTTCTTGGTCAGGGATGGCGAAACATTTTCAGAACTATGTGCCATATTACCCTCTCGCCATCTTTTGTGAGACTCAGGTGAATTTAAACAATCATGATTAGGTACTCCCAGGATACCAGGGTTGGTCTAGTGGTCGCAAGCGCTAATACTGAGCATGAGGGCCTGGGTTCGACTCCGAGAGGTTCTGGTCGGACAAAGTATTATTGGGATTTTCTATCTGGTATTTCTCAGTAGAAACCCGAAGCTTGGGATTGTGTCCGGTAGATGGCAATAGGATCGTCCCTATTGCATGGGACTTAAGCATAACTGACAAAATGTGGGTGCACTTCTGGCTAACCCCTCGGGGAATATAGGCATGATGTTATGTTATTAATTAGAGGGGCCCGTGGCTAAATAATAACAGCCGCACAGGTCGATCGGTCAGGTTAAGCTACGCTTGCCGCGGTTGGTCTGTGGATGGGTGACTGTCTCGACATACCGAGACCCCTCCGTGTCTCGGAAAGCACGTTAAGCCGTTGGTCCCGGCTGTCATTCGTGGATCTTTGACAGTCGTTACGGGTAGTCAGAATCCCGAAAGTCTGACAACCAGTCTTACCAAGGGGTATCGTATTACCCAGTAACTGGGTTGTGGAGGTCAGATAGGCAGTCGCTCCATGTAAAATACTGGTATCAGCTGCATCCGGTTAGACTGGAAGCCGACCCCAAAAAAGTTGGGAAAAGGCTAGGCAGATGATGATGATGATGTTATGTTATTAATTAATGCGAAAGTATGTTTGTTGGGTTTTCCTTCTATCTCGCAGCAACAGAGCAATTGATTGACCTATTCAGTCTAAATATAGTTTATAGGCTAGAAAGTGACATTAGCTCTTATCACAAAAAAAAAAAATACACAACACTGATTCAATGACAAGGAAATATAAATAAATTCTACAAATCGTACGAAAATCAATACCATGAATAGAATTTTGTATCGCGTGTCACAGGTTCACCGTACCTATTCTACATTGATTGTGTATGTACGTTAGGGAAGTAGGTACGTCGTATGGTGCGTGTGAGCCTTTCATTCCATTGTATTTAGTTAATACTTGCCACTTGGTAACTTTAATGGTTGATGTTGATTGCGTGTTACGTTTGTCGCTTTTTGTTAACAAATGAATTGTGTAGGACTTTAATGGGCTCCTAAAATATAGATACGTGTGAAAGTTCATTTAAACTACGTAATTTGTATGCTAATTAAGTACGGAGAGGTTATAAATATGTGCAAGGTAATTTTCCTTGCACGCAATATCGTTCGCATTTTAAAGTGTTTTGGCTAGTTTTCTTACTGGAATGTACTCGTATTGTACATTTACACAATTACAGGCGGTTACTGTTCCTCCATGTCGCATCGTGCGCATGCTAAGTCCCCACTACCACGTACCCTGGCTGCACTTAATGATCTCTTAGACCCTAATCCAACAAACGATCTGCTTGAATGAACGAAGATTTTGTCGGCATGTCAGAAGGTCTGCGAGAGGGATTTATAAGAAAGAGGAAGATCATAAAACTAAACTAAACTAAATACAATCAGTTATAAAAAAAGTATGAAATTGTTATTAACTTTTTACCTCAACTTTATGGTTTTATATTTTCTCTATTATGCGCATACATACACACACATATTCTTTAACTTTTGTAATTGGTTTTAAACCGTCGTCCGTCGTAATTAAATAAAAACATGTTATTCTCTTCTTTATACAATGTCTCTATATTGGTGTTTCTCAGTGGCATTCTAACGAAAATGAGCGTAGGTATCATGTTTGTACTTTATAGCGATATACATAGTCTCCCTCATGACAATCTTGACTCACTTCATACAGCCTTAGTGTGCGTTTCCACTGAAGCGGAGACGAGCGGAGCACAGACATCTAGGAATTTGATCAATCAAAGACGAGACTAGAGATGCGATGTGGATTTTAAACAATGTGATTGGTCGATTTCTGCACGTTTCATGTTTCCTTTAGTAGAACGCACCCTTAAGTATCAGCTGCACATTGCTTTTTGTAACCGGATACCTGCCGCTACTAAATAACTATTGTTGTTGTTGCTACCTGAAACTCGGACCGTTCGAGTTAACGTGAATAATTTCAGTAACTTATGTATCTTAAGAGGAATCTGAGGAAACTTCAGTTTGTGAATTGTGGTAATTAAAGTTGGTGCGGTAATAATATTTTGATTTTGCTGATTCTGTCATTTACTTGGTAGCGACTAACGTAATTGTATATTTACCTACTTATAAAAAACCTACTTACTTACATCCTTCTAATAATACAGGGTGAATACGTCGGAGATTCTAATTTGTAGTGTCACTTACAAATCGAGTGCTTTGATTTGATGATTTCAATACTTTTAAATCACCCTAAAGATATTTTTCATTTGACAATTGATATTAATTTTGTAACCTTAATTTACGATGGTGTTTTCAATTACAATCGAATAATGTTATTCTAACAATAATTGTTGAAAAAGTAGTAGAAAACCTTATAATGTGTTTTCGTCTAATGTGTTACTAATTCCCTTTAGAGAGTGTTTGTTTACACAAATACTCTGTAAACCCGATTCAACCCGAATCGGGTTTGTTTACACTTTCATCAGATACTTTTAGAATAGACCATATGGCTATTCAGGGGCCGTGTTATGAAGTATTAATGCCATCATGATTACAGTCTTAAAAAGGGATGGTGCTATGGGTTAGGTATTGCTCCATCTCTATCTCGCAGTAGAATCATGATGGCATATCAACGTTGAAAAAAAAAATGTTGTATTTTAAGAACGTTCGCAGTCTGATCTCAGTCTCAATCTGTCAAAAATACTTCTAATTTACCTATATTTTTGACCAGTTTATGACATTGATTATCGCTGAGATATGATTGCGACCAGATTTCGAACGTTTTTATTTACAGGAATTGGCCTTCGTCTCATCATCACCATCATTTCAGCCGAAAGACGTCCACTGCTGGACATAGGCCGCCCCCAAGCACCTCCAGTTCAACCGGTTCTGTGCTTTTGCCTCCGTCTCATGTAATAATAATCAGGGAGATAAGGCTGTTGTATTAAAACAGTTCCTAAGCACCCTTGAAACATTGACGCAATGTTGACGACTTAATACTCCATTACCCGAACTAGGTACGAGCGTCTTATCATTTATGCACCGCTGCACTTTAGACACGACAGACATTAGTGCTCATGAAATAATGTGAGTAGCGTTAATATATGGGTTCTGTGTTAATGTACTTAAGAATATCCTTTGATAAGGAGATGATGAGGGACCCGTGGCTAAATAATAACAGCCGCACAGGTTGATCGTTTAGGTTAAGCTACGTGGATGGGTGACCATCTTTACATACCGATCCCTCCGTGCCTCAGAAAGCAAGTTAAGTTGTTGGTCCCGGCTGTCATTCATGGATCTTTGACAGTCGTTACGGGTAGTCAGGAGCCCAAAACTCCGACAACCAGTCTTACCAAGCGGTATCGTATTACGCAGTAGGTATCTTATCGGTTGTGGGGGTCGGATAGGCAGTCGCTTCATGTAAAATACAGGTATTCAGCTGCATCTGGTTAGACTGGAAGCTGACCCCAACATAGTTAGGAAAAGGCTAGGCTGATGATGATGAAGGAGATGATTATATATTTTAGTAGTCGTAGAGGTACTTGTCAGGAATGTCGGGAATTGTCGGGGAAGTGTTATAGTATTTTTTTAATTTTTTTTATTGACAATGGGCTCACTCTTGACCTCAATCCAGCCCAGAGGCAGGGATGAGATCTACGGTGGAACGAGCTTGCCCAGAAGAAGCCTATTCACTCTCGCCTTGAAGAGATTCGGGTTGTATGAACTCGGGAATGCAGACGCAGGCAGACGATTCCACTCCTTAGCTGTGCGCATCAGAAAAGATGACGAGAAGCGCTTAGTGCGTATATATGGCATATTTTTACCTCACGAAGCGGCGCGCAATTTACATGTAGTAACCAAGTGTACAAACACACTGTGAGTGTGTGTGTTTGTTTTAAGTACCATCCGAGGACGTGCGTATGAATACACAAGGCACGACCGAGGACCTTTTCAAAGCGAGGACCTTTTCGAGGGTCCTCGGTTTGACTTGACCAAAGATTCGTATTCTGCAAGCGATTTTGAGTCTTTCTATATACTTATCACGAAAAAGTTGTCTGAACCTCGGTT
This sequence comes from Apamea sordens, assembly GCA_945859715.1. Taxonomy (NCBI): domain Eukaryota; kingdom Metazoa; phylum Arthropoda; class Insecta; order Lepidoptera; family Noctuidae; genus Apamea; species Apamea sordens. The sequence goes on along the minus strand of OX244006.1, from coordinate 9,296,880 downwards.
TGATCAAAAATATTCATATGCATACACAGACATTGTGTATCCACCAGATGGTGCCACTCTCGACTGATACACAGGCTCTTTACACTCATTTCACGTTTGTTGTATTATCCGAGGACCTATGTGTTAACTTTAACACAAAAGTCCTCGGTTAGGTAGCTTTTCCACACAATGTGTATTTAAGACCTCGGTTTGCTAGATTTTCCGAACAGTGTGTATTCTAGTCCTCGTTTCGACAATTTTCCTCGTGTGTAGAAGACGAGTTATGTGCTATCATTTAAATAAAATTATGAAGGAGAAAAGCGAAGGTAGACTGAATCCTTAAAAAAATCGTTAGCTACTAGGTGCACGAGGAATAATCAGGCTTCTTCTGCAGTATGTGCTAAGTACCTAGGCCTGCTTAGATTATACAACATTATGATTTGCACAATAAAATATTATATTGGCAGGAGCTGAATACGTGTGCTCTTCATAAAGAACCTAAAGTAAATGTCTTCCAAGGCGAAATGTCAGCAGCAAGATTTGAAGCAAACAAAAAGTACAAAGAAATAAAGAATATGAACGTACTAAAGAAAACAACATAAACTTTACTGAAATAGAAGTAAGTTTATTTTAAAATGAATAGAATAGATCTTTATTTGCACAGAAAGTAGGTACAAGTTACAGATGTTAAGTTTAAAATGATCCTTATACTAACTACCTTAACTAGGGCACGCAAACAGTTTTAGCTAAAAATGATCGGACACATACATTAAATACTTTTCTTTAATAGGGCGGTATCGGAACCACTAACAATTAGCAAATTTTTATATTGTCTCCTGATTGTCCGGTTTCTATTTGCGGACACTTTATTAAACAAAAACAGCCACCTCAATAGTATAAAGTGATGGGAATGTTAATAATTTTAGGGACTTAAATACGTACGCAGCTATCTGTTAGGTACTATTAAATTGCACACATACAGCGTTAGGTTAAAAAGTACATACGCATCTACACTAAGTTTTTTTGTTCAAGCCAGCGTATAATGATTATTAACGTTTCATTTATGTCATGTTCGTATATTTTTTTGTAAATACATTCAATTAAGGCACTACTATCGTCAGCGAATAAGACCATATGATGTTCAATGTCGAGGTAAATCATTAATATATAGCAAAAATAGTAAAGGGCCCAGGACACTGCCCTGTGGTGCGCCATGCCAATATAAGTCTGTGGCTATACCTAATAATTCTTGCCTTAGATAAATATTTTTCTTCGTGCTTACTTTTTGGACATATTCTAGATATTTCTGTGTGCTGCTTACGATTGTTAAGGTATGATTTTAAGAGATTAAGTACATTTCCTCTGATGCCTATGATGTCTAGCTTTTTTGTAATAATTTCATGATTAACACAATCAAATGCCCTCGTCATGACCGTGAAAATTGCGCAAACTGGTACTTTTTTTATCCACATTTTGCAATATGACATTTATTAAATCGTAAACCGCTGTATTTATACCCTTATTTTTTTCTGAAACCCTTTTGTTCCGCACTTAAAACATTATATTTGGATAGGAAATTATTAACAGAGTTATAAATCATTTTATCTATAACCTTAGAAAAAATGGGTATTAAAGCAATTGGTCTATAATTTGCTAGATCTTCTTTAAAAAAATTCTAAAGTGGCTTCATTATAATTGTTTTTAAACTATCCAGAAATACTCCAGTACTGATACATAAGTTAAGACACAGATGCAAGGCGATATCGCCTGGTACGAATTTTACAGCCTTTGTTCATGTACCATCATATTCAGTGCTACTTTTATTTTTTAATGATTGTATCGCTCTCATAATATCTTGCGGTAATACTGGATGCATTAACATTTAGTTAGGGTTACTTGTCAAATTCGTAGTGTCCGGTGGTTTCGTCATGTTATTTTATGTCTGTTTAATAAAATAGTTATTAAAAGCGTTTGCAACGTCTGTCGGATTAGTAATGGTACTATATTGAACTTTATATGAAACAAATTATTTAACAAACTTTTACCAACGATCTACTTATAGAAATAATCATCAAGTTGCAACAATACCTTTGAGAAGCATGATTACAAAACTTACATAACAGTTATTAGAAAACGAGTCAAACAAAACAACTTATAGAAACCATCATTATAAGAGATCAACATAATTTGGGCTAAAAACTTAACATAACATTACTTAACACAATGCTTAGTTAGAAAACAACAAAGAAATATTATCAAGTGAGATCAAAATAATTTGGGAAGCCTGAAAACTTAATAACTAGCTATAAAATGATTAAAGATAAATCATTCATGTCAACGGCCTGTTAAATTCAAAAGTTATTGCTTTTTCGCTAAATAACACAATGCGGGATCATGGAAACTGATAATAAAATGGATTAATTTATTGTTGTATCATCAGTTTTGATCATCGTATTTATCGTCGATCATCGTAGTAAATAGCGAAAAACGCAAGAAAAGAAAAAAAGGCAGGTGAGCTGATATGTGACATGTACCTTAAAGAAATAACGATCTTTGGTATAGTCAACACTATTAGTTACATCACGTTTAATAAAACAAAATAGCAAACATTCTTTGGAATAATCAATACCAGCATCTTTGAGATCTAGAATTTAGACTTCAGTTGTCTTTTCTTTAACCCGGCTTATGTGAAAGAAACGAAATACCTAATAACTTGATATTGTATTGAATACCTATCATGAAACTGAAGTTTCCGAATTCTGATTTATCTACTCATTTAAAACCTGAATTCTAGTTTTACTTTATTTTTGTAAGCTATATTGAAGACGATGCTACCAACTATTGAGGAGTTCCCCCATAAAGAAACGACCCTGGCTGCAGCATCAGCACAAACTGGTAATTATTTTAGTTTTACAACTTAAACCTAACGCGTATGCTAAATTTGAAGACGCTGCTATCAACTGTTGAGGAGTTCTCTCATGAAGAAATGACCCTGACTGCAGCATCAGCACAAACTGGTAATTATTTTGGTGTTACTAGATAAACTTGAGGAGTTCCTTTATGAAGAAACAACCTGGGCTGCAGCATCAGCACAAACTGGTAATTATTTTAGTTTTACTACATAAACCTAACGCGTATGCCAATTTTGAAGACGATGCTATCAAGTGCTGAAGAGTACCGTCATGTAGAGACGACACTGACTGCAGCATCTGATACTATAATAATATATTCATTTTAAAGTTGTTTATACATATAAAATTAAAAACTTACCTTTCCTTCACAGTGATTATACCCATCTTATTCGCGGTCCGCATCAACGACAAACGTAAAGACATCGACTTGTCCTCGCTTGGTACTTCGTTTTAGAAAAAGTGTGTAAGAAATAAATCGGAACATTCTACTAACATTGATATAATTATTATCTTACACGTAAAATGTTTTAGGTAGGTAGATTTTCCAGGTCCTCGGTTTGTACAAGTTCTACGCGAAAAACTGTCCTCGGTTTAGTGATATAAAGTCTAACACAACGTCCGCACTTTGTACAAGCTATAAGAAATATTGTGTAAAAATACGTCCTCGGAAGGGCGTCGCAGGGCATACGTCAGAGGTCCTCGGTTGGCTTACACAAAGTCCTCGTATGTGCATCGCTGGTCACATTTAGCAGAGTATTTCAGGTCCTCGGTATGATAGCCGAAATTCATACAGAAAAATGTTGAGATAGCATTATCCCAATAAGCTCATCACTATAGATTTTTTCACCTGTCTCTTTCTATCTTACTCTAAAAGGCCAACGAGGTATTTAAACCAGTTTTTTGGAGGGTCCTCGGTTCGTTCTAGGAATAATAAGGTCCTCGTAAGGGTGTCTGTACAAACAGGGGTGCGTGAAGACAAGGACCGTCAGCACGTAACACACACACACAAACACAAACATACTTTGCCAGTGTCTCGGAAGGTACTGTAGAGAATATAGCCTATTTGGTGCTTAAATGCAACCTCCGCGAGTTTGTTAAAAGTGATTGGCATGGAATAGGAAACAAACATGAAGTTAATTGAAGATTAGAAGAGATTAGGCGTCGGATTTTGCCGAGAAGCAAAATAATTAAGATGAAAAAACCGTTTAATAGGAACAATTATTGAACATACGCGATAAACCGTAGTTTAATTTATTTCACCCTCCTGCTCCTGCGCTTACACACACATTCACAGCATGTTTGTACACTTGTAACCATAAGTAAAGCGCGCGTCACTTTGAGCAGCAAAAGTAGATGATCAAAATCAGAAATTCAATGCTAATGAACGGAGTTCGCAGCTATATGGCAGCTGTACTAGTAGTAATTTTTTGGTATAATTTACAATCACATACTTTTGAATCACTTCGACGCCACACAGTTCTGACGCGAACTCCGTTCATTAGTATTGAATTTCTGATTTTGATTATCTACTTTTGCTGTTGACTGCACCACCGTACCTAAGTAGCGTTGCCATGTTTCAAATATAAGAATAATATAGGTGCCATGTGTCTTACACATGAGACAATTCAGTTTTGTATGTGGGATATTAAAGCGTCTGAGATGCTTCTTGTATTATAATAGCTCTCAAGTAATTAATTGCAATAGACTATTGTAAATGGAGATTACCCATTTGTTTACTAAATGGGTAGTAATCTAGGTTCCCCCACGTTTCTTGTATAATATAGAATTATGCTCATTTGAGCACATAATCTGTTAATCTTAGCAGTGAAGTAATCCAAGACACGTTTGAGTTGTAAGAAAGATCTATAATACACATCTACATCTGCCTAGCTTTTACCTATTTTAACTATGTTGGGGTCGGCTTCCATTCTAACCGGATGCAGCTGAGTACCAGTATCATCAGTTACTCCATGTAAAATACTGGTACTCTTAAGCCTATCTGACGTCCACAACCCAGTTACTGGATAATATGAAATCCTTTGGTGGTAATTCTGGTTGTCAAACTTTCGGGCTTCTGACGTCCCGTAACGACTGTCAAACATCCACGAATGACAATCGGGACCAACGGCTTACGTGCTTTCCGAGGCACGGAGGGCTTTTGGTATGTAAAGATGATCACCCATCCACGGACCAAAAGCGGCAAGCGTAGCTTACCCTGATCGATAAACCCGTGCGGCTGTTATTACTTAGCCAGAAGCCCCTCAAAGATCTACTAACTATAGGTACATTAATATGGGTATTCTTATTTCTTAGTGTATTTAATGGTATTTTTTTCTAGCAATATTTTGCCAACCATACTACATTTACTAATTGACTACGGTAACGTAAAGGCATCTCTAAAAAGATGTAGGTCTTCCCGGTCGTATTATGTGTAGGTAGGTATAATACCTAGAATAGACTACCCTTTTCGTTTTTAGTACCTAAGAAGGGTGCTGTTCTTGTCAAGTACTCAAATTCTTTCTTTGTCGTTGTTTACATAGGTAACTGAACCCTGGTGTGTATAATTTCCAGAAAATACAAAACAGCGGAACACCCCGTATGTACATAAAACGTAGATAGATATAACTTCATATAACCACTTAACTATCCAAACATGATCCAACCAAAATATTCTCCCAAAAAAACTCCAAGTATTGACAAAAGAAATTCAATCTCAATTCACTTCTTCACAACTAACCATAGACTCTCATTCGAGTTGCCCTTAGGGGTTGAGCAGCTCTGCCCTAAACTTAACTTAGAATATCTTGTTCTTACTACGAAACTAACGAAAACAAATACTGTAATATTGGTTTTAGAGTTCGGGTTCTGTAGAATATAAATAGATTTTATAAAGAAGGGTTTTGTTTTGAATTCTGTTAATTGAAGATAGTTTAGTTTGGAATAACAAACAAAATCCAACAAGAACAGAAACGGTTTTGATTGATTGAGTGGCGGGCTTACTGGTTGATTCGCACGACACGAGCGAATCGAAAACATTCATAGCTACTAACAGTACTTTTTTCTTAACTTTATTTTATAAAATACTATATGTGCCGATTGCCAAATACCTGTATCTGGAGATGTCCATTCACCCACCACAAATAAATTAATTTGCTAATCGCCTACAGAAAAAATAATATTATTTAATAGTGTCGATTCGCCCGGTTCAGGTGAAATGATTCGTGTGAGTCAACCAATGAGCCAATTGGCGTTGTAGCTCATTGGTTTATTTTTGCGTAACGGGATTTTTAATAATTTTTGGAGCAAGTAAGCCTTACTCTCTGAAAATATTAGTATGGCCAACAGATGATTGTTAAAATAATAGTCATCTTCATCATTTCAGCTGCAAGACGTATCCTAAGCATTACCACAACGACCCGTCTTGCGCTGCCCGCAAACAGCAGCTTTTCCCGACTAACTTTTTTGATCCAACTTCTTGGCGGGCAACCAACGCTGCATCTGTCATTCTAGTAAAAATATCCTAGTATAAAGCAACGACGTTCAATCTCAAGATAATGTTTCCACTGCTGGGAAACAGGCCTCCTCTCTTTGAGAGGAAGTAGGCCATAATCCAACACGCGGGCCCTATGCAGGATGTCACATATCTTCGAATGTTTGGTTCTAGGACATGCCGGTTTCCTCACGATGTTTTCCCTCACCGTTTTGAGGGCAGTCGTGATGAAATTAAATACTCAAAATAAAAGGCTTTTTTTTTTTCAGGATGGGAAATCATCAAATAACCCCTCCCGCTCTGGGTGGAGCGGAAGGGAGTGTCAGACTCTTACTGACTAAAACCCACCCGTGTTCCTTCCTTAGCCCTTTATGTTCCAGGGCAGCGGTAACCCTTTCGGACGATCCCGCTACCCAAGTAAAAGGCCTGGGTTCGAAATCACGACCTACAACCCGTAAGCTGAGATGGATACCACTGAGCCACCACTGCTCCCTAATGTGTATTGTTAATTGAGTAATACTTTTTTGTATTAACTACCTAGTCTACTATAATAATAATTTATTGAAACCCAAACTCAGTTTACAGAAAGTCTGTGTTCGATAATAACTGCATTAGTATAATACTGTGTCGCAGTCATTAAGGCCCACCTCCAAACAGTCAAGACCAAAGTAAAACTAAAAGACTAAAAATTAAAACTAAACCAAATATTAAAACTTAGAACTTAAAATTAAAGCAACAACATTTCCACTGTGTATTTTTATGTGAGATTATGTGTTGTATGATTTGTGCGTGTGGTGTATATGTGTGTTTGTGAGGGTGTGTGTGAGGGTGTTTGTGAGTGTGTGCGAGTGAGGTGTCCGTTTGTGCAGGGGGTGTGTGTTTGCGCATGTTATACATATAAAGGGCAATTGAAAAATGAGTTTACGTTTTTACATATGATTCTAATTCTTCATAAGAGAGTGTATGAAGCCAAATGGCTTCATACACTCTCTCTTATCCGTGATCCTTCGACATCTACAAGGTCAGTGGATATATATTGGGCTGTTTATTTACTCGATTATACAAAATGGAGCTAAGGAAGTGATATTGCCGCCGAACAACTTGAACTTTGGCAGACTCCACCTGGCAGACTCTGTCAGATCTACGTTTTTGGGTAACAACAACAGGATCGAATGGAAGGGCTGAGTGTTTACGCAGCACAGTATGCCCACTATAGCCTACTAATGATTTGTTGTGGGCTTAAGCTAATTGGCAACTAGTCAACTAGAGTATGTTCATACGTTCTGTTCCGTTGTCGCCATAGAAGTTTATTTTCAAAAGCACTTCAAATGCTCTGATGAGTTTGCAGAGCAGGAACCAATCGATTGGAAACGCATTGAGCTCGAGTTGTTTTTAAATTCAAAGGGACATGTTGAATTTTCCTGTACCTATAAAAAAGCTTATTATTTTGGTAAATAAGTAGGAAACGTGCGTTTTATTGCTGTCTCCGACTCCAAATGTTTTCAATCTTCTGTTATACGAAATACACCATTATTATTTTACTCTAAATCTTCCTAATGTCTATATGCAGGCGATAGATAATATACAATAAGTTACCAGATAATTTCAAAGAATTGAAAATTACTCTGTTTAGGGACAAACTTACAGCGTGGCTTGCAGAAAAATGTTTTTATACTTTGAAGGATTTTATGACATATAAAGAAAATTATGTAATTAATTAATGTTGAAATTTCCTAATCTCACTGACATGGCAACACAACACTTGACTTTTAAATTTGGTTCTTTGCTTTTTCGTACAATTATTTAATTTAATACAATAATTAATTATTCATGACATACATTTTGACATTAATTAACTAATTTACTAATCAATTTATATTATTTTTAAAATCAATTAGATTTTGTACAACATTGACATATTTACGCACCATTGTTATGGTAGAATGTGACGGGATTAGAATTACCTTACCACCACTATGTAACCACATTTCTTGTGAATAAATGAATGATTATGATTCCATCTTCCAATGTATAGACTAAAACCGTACACCTCTGCCCAGCCCTTCGAGGACTACAGGCGTGATGTTATGTTATGTAAAACATTTAAATTCGTTAAGAGGCTCTCGAGTTAGCGCCCTAGCGATCAGACAGACAAATATACGTTGCTTTTCATAATGTGAAAGGTAGATTTCCGTGCCCAAGGAATCCTAAAACGGAATAAAAACGGTGTATTCCCTAAAGAAGACCCTTTTTTCGGTCAACTATACCCTTAAGTACTAACTTGGCATTCAAACACACTTACTGTAATTGTATCCGAGATCTTGTGAGACCAAATAAATCAGAAGAGATTTAGGCTTTCTTAAAAACCCATTATTTATAAAGATTAATTGTTTCTGTCTTTAAAACGGTTTTATGATCAAAATTTTGGTAATTAAAAGAAAGTTATCTGTTCCCGGAAGAAAGTTTGAAGAAAATATTTATGGTTTCCTTGAAAGTTCACTATTGTTAGTTTAGTTTTGTTAAGCATTGTTTTTGTGGTCATATTAAAATTGTAATATACTTTTTAGGTAATTATTTTTGTTAACTATAAAGGTCTAGAGGTTGATACCTGATGATTTTTTATCTATCTATACTTATAATAAATCTGTAGAGAGGTCAATTCTGTACATGAAATATATTTCCAAAATAACTATCAGGGGGTGATTAGGGATCGATACTGATGCCAAAAATGCAATCAGTAAAATTTTTGTCTGTCTGTCTGTCTGTATAACCGTTATAGAAACAAAAACTACTCGACGGATTTTAACGAAACTTGGTACAATTATTTTTCATACTCCTGAGCTGGTTATAGTATACTTTTCATCACGCTACAATCAATAGGAGCAGAGCAGTGAAGGGAAATGTTGGGAAAACGGGAGAAGTTACTCCATTTTTTAAGCTTCCGTCGCGTGTGCAACGTTAATGGTTAAAGCTACACAGAAATCATGTATGACGGAAATGTTCTCCTTAAAATTATATAAAAAATATCCCACGACAGCATATGTCTATCTTTTATGGTTGACTCACAATAACACGTGTAACTCCCGATAGCTTAGCAGTTCGAAGCTTTCTGATTAGGTATATTTGTCTATTCTTACGTTTATAACACTCTCAGTCATCCCTAATTAAAAAAGTTAACATTATTAACTATTCCATAAAAAAGAGTCATAGAAATCGGTATAGAAACACCAAAGTTATACATGAAATACGCTAATAATAAGCCATCGCGCGTGAATACTGAATACTGAAGGTATAAAAAGGCGGGGCGTCCGAGCGCGAGCGCGAGCTTCATACATTTTTTGCCTGTTGATGCGAATAGACGTTCAGAGCGTTCGACTTTATTGACAGACAATAAAAAAAAAATATATATATAAACCGTGCTTATCAGCGCGACTTATAGTCTTTGATAATTTATTTTTAGATTTCTTTTGTTGTTATTTTATAAAATAGGTATTAGTTATTTTAGTAGTGTTTAAATATTCGTTCAAATTGCAAATTATTAATAGTTTACATTTTTTTTTTAGGTGAAGTAGTAGTAGTTACGCATAGATTTTTAGATACCGATAGGTAAGTTTTGGCTAATTTACGTTCACTTTTTTTAAATTAGTTTTATTTTCATTTACGTTTTAGCTTTATTTTCATTTGCCTGCATCAATGCCACCTAAAAAACGATTATCTTTATCTCGAAATTCAAGAGAAGCTAAGAGAATGAGAAATAGGCGTTCTCAAGAATCGGCAGAGGAAAGAGTACATCGGTTAAAGATACGAGAGTTAGTGCCTCAACTTCTCGAGCCAATGAAAGCTCTTCCGAGAGAGAGATGCAATTAGCAGCTCACAGAGCGAGACGAGCTACATCACGGGCATCTCAAAGCTCTTCTCAACGAGAGCTAAGGCTTACCATTGACCGAGAACAACATGTGTTATCCCGAGAAGCTGAAACTGCTTCACAATGAGAATTGCGGCTCACAGCTGACCGCGAACGGCATGCATTATCTCGCGAGTCTGAAACCTACACTGAGAGGGAATTACGTCTCACAGCTGATCGCGAACTGCATGTACAGACGCCAGCAGGTCAAGCTACCCGAAACTGTCAAATTTTCCCAATCAACCTTAAACCTTAATACTTTAGAGATAAAGTTGAAAATCTATTAAAGAAATTTGACAGTTTGTAGTAGCTTGATGTGCTGGCGTCTGTACTATCCCGTGAGTCCGAAACCTTCACTGAGAGGGAATTACGTCTCACAGCTGATCGCAAACAGCATGTACTACCCAATACATTAACTTAATAACACACAAGGAGTTACACGCTGACGGAGTCGCGGGCACAGCTATTAACAATAATTAAAAATAAGTATGTAAAGTGGTCGAAAATTTACTACTGACGGGACAAAAAGGGGTAATTCAGTTTTTAAGGGGAGGATTTGAACTTGAAACTGTATTTTACATTTTCACGCCTAAACCACTGAACTTCTGATTTGGCATAGAGATAGAGTTAGCACGTTCCCGTGGGATAATTTCCGACATCCACGCGGGCGAAGCCGCTGGCAGAAGCTAGTCATAAATATAATGAGACGGCACAGTCATTATATTAATCTCTTTAAATTTGTCTCTGAGGGCACTTCCTCTGGGACTTCATTTATAAATGAAACGATTGCCCTTTTTTGTAAAACAAAAATTGCCTAAATATTTGCAGCATTTTCCTACAACAGAATACCGTTCGACTTCATACTATGAAAATTACTAAAGTATACTAAACGGTCTGTCTCTAAATCAGTTAAATCACGTTTTTTTCTAACAGCGTATGCTGCAGAGCTAAGCTTTTTTGACAATTTATCACGACCAATTTATTAAATAAATTGAGTTCAGATTTCTTAAATTACTAATTCATCATCATCATCATCTGCCTAGCCTTTTCCCAACTATGTTGGGGTCGGCGTCTTAAATTACTAAGTAATACCAATAAAGGGTTAGAAGCAAGGACACAGTTTGTCATAATCAGTGGGGCTAGCACGAACGAAAATCGAAAATACAAATATTCTATAGCATTTTGGTTTCATAAAGCACTATTCATATCACCCAATGCTATGAATAAAATCTTCCAACGAAATAAATACTACGTGCAAAACGATTATATAAAAAAATCGATCGATAAATATTAGCCCCTTTATTCATAAACGTTTCTTAAAGTTAAGTAGTGATTACGGATTGTTTAACCATACATTTTTACGTTTAAACGTCACTTAACTTTAATAATGGTGCTTGCGCAAGTTTTCGTAACATAGATTTTTACTATCATATTTCCGAACGCATCTCACATTTTAAAATGCAGAATTCCGATTCGACCGCAGTTTTGAGCTAGCTATATTTCCTTTCCACCTATCCTGTTCCATGCAACAGAGAGAGTAGAAATGCTCACCGCACGCGCCAATCAGCGGCGCATTAACAAAAAAGACAACCAATCACTTCACAGCGCTGTAGTTCGAGAAAAGTGTCGCCATATTGTGTCCAGGACTTCTGTTGTATCCGCTCCGCAAACCGCACCGCATTACTACCGCGCCGCGTCGAAAATAAGCCGCAAATATATCTAAAACAGCTGCAGTCAAAGGAAGAATTCAACGAACACGTGCTACATCTTCTCAGGCTGCCCTTGTGCAGGCTACGTGCTTCATCCAGAAGATTCCCAAGTAAGTCCTTCATTCCCTTTTCCTACCCTGGTCAGCTCATTACTGTGTGTCGTCAATAGCTTACCCCTGCTTAAATTACATTCCCGCAACGGTCCTTCGCCGCATGTAGATACTTATTCATCGCATGGTTTATAAATAAACACCTTTTAGTGTATTTCGCCCGTTGCTGCTAAAACAACAAAAAATAAAATTATCTCCTAAATAAGACCGCCATTTCCTTCAGAAGATGCTTGCTCCCTCTAAGTTGATTAAATCAAGTAGGTATTATTCATCTTACTTATGCTGCACTCGCTTCGTCTACTCTGATCACAAGTCCGATCTCCGTGTTCAACAAATATTAGCATAGCCGATACTCGATAGGTATTTGTTCGGAGTCTAGATTCCAATGTTTGTCTGCATAATGACACTCCTAGGGAATTCTGTGTAGAATCTGAATGCGATTTTATAAATCGTGAACTGTTCTGTATTGTTTTGTGAATCAGATTAACGGCCCAGATAATTTTGTAGTGGTTATCGCTGCCTGGTGATATCAGACGCTTCACAAAAAATAATTTAACTCGACTGAATCATTCCCTCAAGTTAAGCATAATTTTTGTTTTATTGCTTGTTCACACGATACCGACCAAATTACAAAGAAATTATTGTACATTAAATTTAATTTTTTGACCATTTAAAGCGCGAATGAAGTGAAGGATGCGGAATGCCGAAATGCAACATACGGGATCGGCTGACTAATGAATTTTTCTTGAAGTGAAAACTTCTTTAGCGGCGTTGTGCACTTTTGTTGTGATGGGTAAAAAATGTTAAACTCGCGTCAGGACACGTGACCTGATCGAAAATTCGTAAGACAGAGGGAGAATAGACCGCATTCCAAAATATCAAAAATGCACAACGTTAATATTCAAGTTTTCACATCTGCTGGCACTCCCGGAGTGCAAGCCGTTTTTTTTTTCTTTTGATTCATTCTTTGTCCAGACGTTCCACGTTGAGTGAAATATGAATATGAGTGAATCATCTGCCTAGCCTTTTCCCAACTATGTTGGGGTCGACTTCCAGTCTAAGCGGATGCAGCTGAATACCAGTATTTTACATGGGGCGACTGCGTATCTGACCTCCACAACCCAGTGACTGGGTAATACGATACCCCTTGGTAAGACTCTTTGTCAGACTTTCGGGCTACTGACGACCCGTAACAACTGTCAGAGATCCACGAATGACAGCCGGGACCAACGACCTAACGTGCTTTCCGAGGCACGGAGGGGTCTTGCTTTGTGAAAATGGTCACCCATCCACGGACCAACCGCGGCAAGCGTAGCTTAACCTGATCGATCGACCCGTGCGGCTGTTAATACTTAGCCACAAGCCCCTCAATGAAATATGCCGAATGAAAGACAAAAATTAACAAAAAGTGATTCTCTCTTCGTCTGATATCAGCTTTAGAAAGCAAAAAGGGACGTCAATGCATTGCCGACTTTAGAAATAAAGTCTGACTGTCCCATGTGTCTGTAACAACAAGAGACGACCAAAATGGTTATAGCTTCCCTCTTTCACGACGTATTAATTATTGGAACGAAGTTCCTTATCGCGCGTTGCGAAAGGACGGAAAAAATTAAGACCAAAAGTTGGAACGACACTTTTTGCTATAGGTAGTTGTAAGCCGTGCGGCGTGCGCGTGTTTCTCTGTCTGTCTCTCTCTCTCTCTTTGAACTTCGGTCCATCCGGGTGTCCCTTGACACCTCTCAAGTTTTTTTGACCCAGCACTACAACGTTCTACAGCAACACAAGCATAATCAGCCTGTGATGTTCTGGGACAGAGATGGTTGGATGGTTGATAGAGGTTACATACATATGTCTTCGATTTTTTGGTCCTAGGACATGCCGGTTTCCATACAATATTTTCCTTCACCGTTTTGAGAGCAGTGGTGGTTATCACGATCAAAAGACACCCCGAACGAATTTCTGCTGCCCTAAATCTGAATTTGTGCATGGCAATAGGCTCGTAGGAAAAGGGATTAACATGACTGGCGAAATGTGGGTGAATTGTTAATCCCAGACTTACCCTTAGCGGAATACAGGCGTTATGTTGTGTTATGTTACAAAACCCGAATTTAGGATAATTACATAACATCATGCATATTTCCCCAAGTTAGACAGAGCGAAACCTAAAACTTTAGCCTTTCGCAAGTTATCTATATCTATACTTATAATAAATCTGTAGAAGTGAAAATACTGTACATTGAAAATATCAAAAAAATAAATGGCAGGGGGTGTTACTAGACCGACACCGAACCCAAAAATGTGATTAAAAATTTTTTTGTCTGTCTGTCGGTCTGTCTGTCTGTCTGTCGGTCTGTCTGTCTGTCTGTCTGTCTGTTTGTTCAGGCATCACGCAAAAACTACCGGTTCGATTACGATGAAATTTGGTATAATTATACTTTAATATCCTGGGCACCACACTGGGTACTTTTTATCCCGGAAAAGTATATACAATAAGAAACAAACTTAATTTTGCGGTTCGATCCCTATACCCGATTACTGTACCAACCGCAAATAATAAGTTTGTCGTAGGTTACGTAACCTAGGACTAGACCTTTTTATTCCTTTTAGTTTTTAGAGTTATTTAGGTTTATTTTTATAAGTCGTAGGTCTATACCTACGACTTATAAAAATAAACCTTAATAACTTTAAAATTAAAAGCTATCTTTTAATTTTAAAGTATATTTGATAGTGTACGTAGTGACCGTAGGTTAATTTATAATACTGTTAGGTAGGATTAGTCATTCGTATAGATATTAGTTTTTAGGGATTTTGCTTATTTATTGAGTTTAGATTAGTTATCATCAGAAATAGGTTTATTTAGGTAGGTCGGTATGTAATTTTCTGTTATTGAGTTTTTTTTTTTTAATTAGGTAGGTACTTAGGTAAAGATATCATAGGTATAGGTACCCTCTTAATCACCACTAATGAGATACAATTGGTTTTCTATTGTAATTAGCCAGAAAGGGCCTGCGAGATAGATGGCATTCTGGGGAAGCACATACATTTTATCCTGTTAGCACGTTCCCCTGGGATAATTTCCGACATCCACGCGGGCGAAGCCGCGGGCAGAAGCTAGTGTAACAATATTATTATGATTTAAAATAGTGTCCATGGAGTTTCTTGCCCGTTCTTCTCCATAGGTACCTACGCTTTGGAATGGGCAACTAGCTTCATCTTTTTGACTGACCGACCTTGACAATTCAAAAGTGCCTGTAATTGGTTTATTTGAAATAAATAGTTTGAGTTTGAGTTAAGTCTCATGGGTGTCTCATGTGTGTGTGTGTGTTTAAGTTTCATGTGCAGGGGTGCCTCAACTGGGCACAAATCAGGATTCTGGGACTGAGTGACCAGACTGCTTCTGAAAAATTTTATATGAAAAAATACAACAACACTGTGACCGACCAGGGAATCGAACCAAAGACCTCATGCTCAGTAGGAGCACCCGTGATCACTACACCAACGGGATAGTCTAGGATGATGATGACCTTTTAACATGATAAAAATATCATAGTTCAGTTTTGTGAACTTATTTCAAGCGTGTATTTTGAGATAATTTAGATCATAGTATTTTAAGTAAGATTTTGTTTTTTAGTAAAAAACAAAATCGCTTTTCATATCTGTCTACGTGGCCGCAGATCTTTTATACTACACACAATGGAATTTGTTGCGGTTTTCTCATTTACTTGGCTAGGTTTATGTTTTAATAGATCAATATAGAATCCTCAATGTCGCAGGCAGGTTAGGGTCGGGTAGTACATATGGTATATCTACAATATGAATACACGAAATTTTTATATTTTAAGAGGAACCTCTATAGGTAGTAAAGAAAATATGGCAATGTTTAATCTAAGTATTCTTTTTTTACGTAATTACTAGCAGTGCACCGCGATTTCACCCGCATAGATTTCGATCTCGTGGGAATATTGGGAAAAAAGTATCCTGTCTGAATCCTGGTTATAAAGAGGTATTCCAGTCCCCTGATCTGATCTCTTTAAAGATTTCTTATATGAATGAATAGACCTTATATATTAATTATTACAAACACTAAAACTAAAACATTTTTGTGTTCAACAAAGCTAAGCTGGGAGATACAGCATAGACATCAATCTGACCTACGCGGGACGGAGGATTAAAATTAGATTGGAACCTAAGTAGAAAAATGTCTGGTCTACTTGGTTCAGGTAGGAACGTTCACATCCCCCCAAGTGGGTTCCCGCATTGTCGAGGCGGGGGGGCTCAGTAGCCGTGGCTTGGACAACCACGGTGAAGCCAAGAGGAACCCGAGGAGGGGCCGCTCGTCAGGGCTTTGCCGGTAAGTTGCTTGTTGGCCGACGACGTAGCGGCCATCAAGTAGGTTGCGGTGCCGTTTGGGCGACATCGCAACTGAGGCGCGCCGCGATTTCGTATGGGAGGCATCGCGGCTGAGGGTTGGAGGCTGCGGCGGGAGAGGAGTGCCGGTATTGTGGTGTGCCGCTCTCCCTACCTTCCGCGGCCTTGACGGGGTCACCACGATGGCGGATGCGGTGGGGCTGCAGGGGAAGAGGAGTGTCGGTATGACGTTGGCCGCTCTCCCTATCCTCTGCGGCCGTAAATTGGCAGGCGGCCAATGACCTGACCCGTCGCAGGGGGACCAAGGGTGCCCACTGCCCAGACACGGGGCCGTCTGGCGCCCATATGCTGGTTTGGTCCCTGGGGTTATCCCGGCGTGCTATATGTTCTGGTGCGCCGGTGATGGGGAGTACCCCCCAGAGGAGGGTCCAGTGACGGACAGCCGCGGCGGGTTCACGGATGAGTGCTAACGCGTGCCCGTGTTCCCGCCGTAAGCGGCAGAGGAGGACACCGTGGAGTTTTAGTGGGTGAGAGTCCCACATAACTGCACTATCTCCCCGTGGTAGTGCAGAATGCATGAGCATTTCTCCACGTTAAAAAAAAAGGAACGTTCACATAGCTAGTCAATATAGAGAGCTGATCAATGTTTACTCTTCACGATTAGTTTGAACCTTATTTTCATTTGTTGGTGGACAAGTATGCAGGGTCAATACGAAAATAAATTAAAGTTCGTATATCTGTTCTAACTAATGACGTTCCATGTCTAATGAGTCAAATAATGGCGCCAATTCCCGTGTTCACAAACTAAACTAAATTTAAGTTCAGTGTAGCTTTTTTTTCTATTGCATTAAGAAAAGGACAGGAGATAAATATCAGTTTAGTCCTGTCAAATTAGTCAGCCTGACGTATGTATGTAAATTGACGTATTTTTAGTTAATTTTTTAATCACGTTTAAACTGTCTATGGAGTTTCTTAATTTGACAGGACTAAACTAATATGTATCTTCTGTCCTTTTTTAAATGGAATAGAAAGAAAAAATGCACTGAACTTATATTAAAGGGAACAAGGGAATCGGCGCCAATATCTAATAGGTCACCATAGTTAGTCGGCTGAGGGGCCCGTGGCTAAATAATAACAGCCGCACAGGTCGATCGGTCAGGTTAAGCTACGCTTGCCGCGGTTGGTCTGTGGAGGGGTGACCATCTTTACACACCGAGACCCCTCCGTGCCTCGTAAAGCACGTTAAGCCGTTGGTCCCGGCTGTCATTCGTGGATCTTTGACAGTCGTTACGGGTAGTCAGAAGTCCGAAAGTCTGACAACCAGTCTTACCAAGGGGTATCGTATTACCCAGTAACTGGGTTGTGGAGGTCAGATAGGCAGTCGCTCCATGTAAAATACTGGTATTCAGCTGCATCCTGTTAGACTGGAAGCCGACCCCAACATAGTTGGGAAAAGGCTAGGCAGATGAAGCAGATGATGAGTTAGTCTGCTGATTCGCAAAACAACTACCTATATGGATTGTATCGATTGTATTTACATCAACGGACACAATGTTGATTTCAAACATGTATGTCCTAACGGTAAATTTTTTTTTGTAGCCTATTTTGTAAATTTAGGCAGGATTATTAAAATTTTACTGAAGGCTGTTTCAATCATCCCAGCCTATCGCAGTCCACTGCTGGACATAGGAATCTCCTATGCTGCGCCACAATACCTGTCCCCCGCCTTCCGCATCCAGTCTGTCCCAGCCACCTTTTTCAGGTCGTCGAAGGCTATTTAACTGGATTGAAAACACTGAATTACCCAAACCCGCAAGTTTTAAAATATTGAAATAGTCACTCCACCCACCAGACAAACCTAAAGGTGTTATGTACGTAAAAAACAGTTTTTGTATTTTCGTCCTGTCCGCCAGTCGGTCAGGTTGGATGTCAGACCCATTCTCTCGTTTTTAAACAAATCAAAAAGTTCCTGCAACGGTCGCACATCGCTCGATGGGTCACTGTTTCAGGGAATTAATATGGCGGTCTAACGAACTATCGTATTACAGAATTTTTGCTCCGGAACAAGCATTTATATGTTCGGAAACATAGAGTGCAAGACTAGTTTTGTTTTGAACTTTTTATTTTATTTTTTGTGTACGGTTTGGCAAGATGCCATTCGCGTGGACCCCTTAACTGTGGCAAAAAGAGTCGTAATATCGCATTTTAGGCCTCCTACGTAGCGACAATCACGTTTTAGCTAAGCATTTTTATCAGCGATGTAATCCCCCAATTTATAATATGCCAGGCTGCATAGTGTGCGTTTTATACAAGATTTAAATTTCGTTACATACATTCAGTTCAAGTATGCGGGGAGGTATTTTATTGCATAATTTTAAACAGTACCCTATGAAAGATGAGCCTACTTTAGCCAGTCTGAAACCTGGTGGAACTAATTGGTCCCTATTTCTAGTGATATAATTGTGTCTTTCAGCACTTTTACTAAAAATATTTAGTTTTTTCCTTACGTAGGTACTTGATGATGTAAAGCTTGATGATGTAAGCTAAATGATGTAATTAATTAATGTTGAAATTTCTTATTCTTGCTGACATGACAACACAACACTTGACTTTTAAATTTGGTTCTTTGCTTTTTCATACAATTATTTTATTTAATACAATAATTAATTATTCATGACATACATTTTGACATTAATTTACTAATCAATTTAGATTATTTTTAAAATCATTATATTTTGTACAACTTTGACATATTATTTACGCACCATTGTTATGGTAGAATGTGACGGAATTAGAATTACCTTACCACCACTATGTAACCACAATTCTTGTGAATAAAATGATTATGATTATGATGATGTTTTCATAGATATATTGACAAGGTACCGTCATGATGTTAATATCTTTAAACAGTTTCCTTAGAGAGTCACGCCTGCAGAGGATATTTATATAGCTCTGATTGCTCTTTTCTGCAGAATAAAAATAGACTCGATCGATTACATACCTATTAAATGGATACACTCGAACTTGAATTAAGATTTTGGATATGATTTTTATTAGGGTGCAAATTGTACACCCACTGACCGCTCATTTGGATCTTGATCCTGCAACGACCAATTGGAGCGCACTAGATCGTCTGGTGTGACCCAGCTAATAATATAAAAATCCACGTAACCAAAATCTATTTTTTATTCGCCGTTTTACTACGTACTGTAACATAAACTACTTATAAAATAATTTGTTTCGCTCACCACCTGAATCATAATTAATTAAACCTTGCAACACCTATAGGAAATTCTATCAATATCACTCATCTTTGTGTGGGATGACAGCTATCAAATTAATGATTTATTGCCGAGATAATAATCTAAGGTGACTCGGTTTTCTTTTAGTTTCTAAAAATATTAAACAGGATAATCTTGTACCCATCGATCATATTAGGAGGGACATGATACGTCTTGTGGGCTTTATTTTTTTCATTTGATGCAAGGCAGGGGCCGGAGGTCCCTTCTTGTACAGAGAAAATGAGTATGAATTACTTCAATAAGGAATTCAAACTGGCTCAGAATTCTTCACAATGACAACGTAAATTCGGACTGTAGATAGACTTCACGAGGTGCAATACTTAAAATACCTACAACGGACGGGCACCCAGACAGACTACTAGATAGGCAGACAGCTATCATCTTGCTAACTGGCTAATATTTTAGCATGAAATAAAATTCTTAGTAACATAAAACGAAATAGTGTCTAGAATGAATATAAAAAACAGCTATGTACAGACGCCAGCAGGTCAAGCTACCCGAAACTGTCAAATTTTCGCAATCAACCTTGAACCTTACTGCTTTACGATAAAGTTGGAAATCTATTAAAGAAATTTGACAGATTGTAGTAGCTTGATGTGCTGGCGTCTGTACCTAGTAGGTAAATTAAATTCGAAAAGCTGTTGTAACAGTTTTGTAACAGCAAATTTATCATTATCATAAGGTATAATACCTCAACTGGTTTAAGTCTAGACTTTGATCAATATCTTAAAGTAAAACAAAAGAGAAGATCTTTTGTGTATATTTATGTTAATTAGAGGTAACTTTAGATGTTCGTGTAAATTCTCAGACGTTTTTAAACCTAACCTGAATTGTCAGGTTAGATCTAAGCACGTCTGAAAATTTAAACTAGTTCTGAGTACCTATTGACTCAGAACTAGTCTGAACTTTATATTGTGTACCTACTATAAACTATGTTTAAGGTCCGCTTAAATTATTATTCCGTTTACCAGAAGAAGAATTTATTTCTAAAGCTTGTTATTTCTGTTTATTCATTTAAAGGGCGGTACTCACGTAAGCATTCGAATTTGTTTTACCAAAAGTCGTTGTGCGACGAAAAGTCATTCGTAAAGCACTTCCATACCGGGAGCATTCCACTGTAACGACTAAGGCTTTGCAAGTAGACTGCGCAAGCTGTCAACTGTAGGCAGTGTAAAGAGATAATTATAACCAGCAGGATAAGTTAATACATATAGGTAATTAACACAAATTCTAATAGCTATTCTCGCAAACGAATGTTCGCTTTGCGAATATAATTATATGCTCCTTGCATAAGCTGAGCTCTGGCAGCGAATGTTACTGGCGGTAAGTACTCTCCATATCTAATCCAAACTTTTTTTTTGTGCTAGAACTTGGTTCACATCTTAAGTGCTTAATACCTAAGGCTTATGTACTCTTGGGGAAGGTGTATGCCCAGCTGTGGACGTCTTTCGGCTAAAATGTGTGTGTAACCTTAAGCTGTGAGCCAAACCTAATGTTTGAAGGACTATTCTATCACCATTATGGAAACAAACTCAACGTACCAAAATGAAGACGAACAAATGTTTTTGTAAGTTCAAAGTTGCCTACAAAATGATTAATTGGAATTCAAGACAATGCTACGTTTAAAGCGTAGGCGTCGAACTGTTTTAAGCAAGTTCATTCAGAAGCTTCACTCGTAACAATATTGACTGAATAAAAAACCAACGATTAAAATCATATAAATATACAAGTAACAAAAAATATCATTTATAATGTAGGAATTACCAAGACATTCATTGATGGTAATTTAATTAATAATAATGTAATAATAATTCTTTATTTCACCAAAAGCCATCACATTACAGTATCCAAAGACTAAGAGAATATAAGGCTTATAACTAGGTCACAATAGTTTTAGTTCTCTGACTCCTAAACTAGGTGTAGGTGCCTGTGTCTTAGGAGCCAGTGATTCTTCGTTAGAAACAAAGCCATATTATATTAAATCGGGACGTTTTAACAATAAGCAAATGGTGTAAAAGAAAACAGGATATATTATAATTATGTAAGAAATACAAATGCAAGAGGTTTTAGTGTGCTGTGGGGAATTAATGTAGGGTCTGAGTGTGTGTGTGTAGAGAGTAAGTGTAGGATGTGTGTGAGTGTATGTAGTGAGTAGATGTAGGAAGAGAGTAGTGAGACAGAATAGGGTGTGGCCAATACACAATCGTTTCTGGTTAAATTTAGATTCGTATAGTTCGTTCTCATTGTAAATTACCCAGTAGAAGATCCTCAGTGTTGTCATAATTTAGTGTTTGGAGATAATCCCTAATTAAGTTTTTGGATTGGTATTTAGGACACGAATAAATGTTTAACTTTTTATTTAGGAAGTTGTACATTTTTATGCTAATAACATAGAATTGGCGTTTTGCAAAGGCAGTTCTATGTTGTTCATGAGGGAAAACATTATGCTTAAGTCTGCCAGTCGGTTTCTTTGGAGGGCGGGCAGTGTGTTTGCGTAGGGTCGAAAGGAGCACATAAAGTTGTCTGACTGTGAGTACCTTGCAATCGGAATAGAGCCGCACAGTAGGGTACCTACGTGGACGAGAGAGCATTACCTTAAGGACAGCTCTCTGGGCTCTCTCAAGGCGGATAAATACATTTTTGGTGGCACCACCCCAAACGGGCAAGCAGTACGTTAGTACAGATCGGCATAGGGCAAAATATACTAATTTTAGCGTTTCGTTATCGGCAAAGTGACGCAACTTCTTGAAAACATATATTAGCTTACGTATGCGGGACGTGACTTTGACTATATGGGGGTGCCAGTTGAGATGCTGATCAATGAGTACTCCTAGATACCTTACACAAGTGGATTTGGCGAGTAAGAGGCAGCTACACTGTGTTTTGGAACCGCAAACGTGTGCTTTTAGGGCAAGGGAATCTGAGGGGCACAGATTTGACCGAATTGCAAAGGGAACGTATACCGTTTTATCAACATTTAAGGTGAGCAAGTTATCGGCCAAACATTTCATTACGAGGGACAACGCAGTCTCGGCGTTTTGGTACGTCTGGAGCCAGTCATAACCATCTATAACAAGGGCAGTGTCATCCGCGTACGTATATATCATACAATTTTCGAGAGGCAGTTTGCAGAGTTCATTTATATAAATGAGAAAGAGAGTAGGCCCCAGAATGCTGCCTTGCGGAACGCCGTATGTGATTGGAAGCTCGTCACTTTCATGTAGGCCGACTTTCACTATTTGGGTACGATCGATGAGATAGTCTGCGAAGATTTTCAAAGGGTGTCCACGAATTCCAATGCTTTCCATTTTACTCATTAAGGCTGGGGCAGAAACGGTGTCAAATTAAATGTTCATTCTTCATATACCTAAGGGCTTTCCCTCTCAGACAGATGAAAAGCCCTTATCCTCTCTCGGAGGTCCCAGCAGTGGGAAGGTTATAGGCTGATTGTGCTGCTTGTGAATGGCTCTCAATATTCCATAGCCAGGTCATGTACAGACGCCAGCACATCAAGCTACCCGAAACTGACAAATTTTCCCAATAAACTTTGAACCTTAAGCTTTAGCGATAAAGTTGAAAATCTACTAAAGAAATTTGACAGATTGTAGTAGCTTGATATGCTGGCGTGTGTACATGGCTCATAAACGAGGCCCTCGCTACACGCAATACAGAAAAGAAGTCATTCACTCTATTCTTTGCAAAAATGCGTAATATAGTTACTTAGATTAATTAATTCTACCTGTCGTACCTACATAAATTATGGACTCTGCGCGCCGTAGTTAAGTACTAACTGTGCCCGCAACTTCGTTCGCGTGGATGTCGGAAAACAATAATGTCTTTTTTTTTAAATAAAAGTTACTTATTCGTACTGTTACTCTTTGTAACATTAGCTATCTGCCAGTGAAAGTCCTGTTAAAATCGGTCCAGCCGTGTCGGAGATTAGTTGGTACAAACAGACCGAAAAAAGACAAATAAAAAAAAAAGTTTTTTTGTTAGTACCAGTTACAAGTACCGTACACACTATATGCATTTAGTAAAAAGCTGTTATTTTGACATTTCAAAGAGACACTTCAATTTTATTTTATTGTATTTGTATGTATATTCCCGATTCGTGAAATAAATTGTGAATTCTCTGTCAAACAGTAATCGCAATATATCTGAAAAAAAGTGTATTTATACTGGTATTGATGTTTTGTTTCAAGGTACTTCAACGAAATACATCAGCAACTACCTATTGGTAAGTAAAACTTTTTTACATTCTAAAATCTGATAAACTTTATTACTTTTTTAATGTAAACGATTCTATTCAGACTACCCTTCGTTCGTACTTTCTGGTTTATAAATAAAGTTTAAGTCAGTGTGAATACACCGCCTTCGGGTCTCATTTAGTAAAGTGTAAATTTCTTTTGGCGCACTTTGCGATCTGTCTGGTCAGTGAACGAAACTAAACTGCACCCTAATTGCGTAACATACAATCAATCGAAATCAGAATCATTTTGAAGCAAATTGCTAATCCATGGCTTCATAAGTTCGAAAAATTTGTCTGCTCAACACGTATATAACGCAATGAATGTTGTTGAACTGTCAAAATGAAACCGATTACGATTTATTGTGTGTTACGCAATTAAGGTGCCGTTCGGTGACGCTGAATCGAGTATATACGGCTCCAGTTGTGAGTTTTCACTTCTTCCTCGTGGTCGAAAGCACACCCTCGTTTTTCCTCATCAGCTGTTAGTTTTCTTACGACACATAATCAGCCTAATGTTCCCACTGCTGGGACACAGGCTTTCTCTCTGTGTAAGGGGGTGGGCCGTAATCTACCACGCGGGCCCAGTGCGGGTTGGTAGATGTCAGATGTCTTCAAATTTTCGGTTCTAGGACATGCCGGTTTCCTCACGATGTTTTCCTTCACCGTTTCAGTTTTCTTACCGATAATGTATAATTATTATTTCATTTTATTTATACGTCAGTTGATCTTCTGGTCTCATCCGTCTCGTGGTAGGTACGAGCAAGAATGTAACATGAAATAACATGGCCTTGTTTTTCAGGAGTTGCTAGAGAAAACATTACTTATTGTTTAGACTGCCATACAAAATCGTTCTTATACATGACACACAGTAACGTTGTTCTTTATAAAATGTTATAGCACTTACTTGTAGACACATAATCTATTACTATAATACATACCACATCACCACATTGGCGCTGAGCTGTGTGTGACTTATATTTATAACCTCGGTCCGTATAACTAAACCGATTTTAAAAGAGTAACAGTGGAGTTTTCGCCCATTCTTTTCAATACGAAATCTACCTTTTGAAAGGGGCGACTAGAATCATTTCTATTTTATTGGAATTTTTGACGTTCAAAAGTTCCTTTTATGTGCCTTTCTATATCCAAACTAATATTATAAATGCGAAAGTAACTCTGTCTGTCTGTCTGTCTGTCTGTCTGTCTTTGCTTCACGCCTAAACTACTGAACCGATTTGTGTGAAATTTGGTACAGACATAGTTTGGAACTTGAGAATGGACATAGGATAGTTTTTATTACAAAAAATAAAATAAAATTTATTCCGGACATACAGCGCCATCTATTGGTCAAGAGTCGGTGTCATCTATTGGTGAAGTCACTATTCCACGCGAACGAAGTCGCGGGCAAAAGCTAGTTGTATATAAAAGGAGAAATTTTGAGTATTTTGTACTTCGTGGCTATTGGTGGAAAATTATTGCAATGATGTTTGAATATGATAACTACTTCAACCCATCGAATTTTGTACATAGGTTGGTATTAATAAATAATAACCATTATATCTCAATCTTGTGCTTCATTCCACTACTGCCTAACGCTAAATACCAGCTTTTCACACACACACACACCACACAAACATACACACGCACCATACCATACCTGAAATCACCTCTCTAGTCTCCACTCGGGAATTCATACTATGAGCCCCAAGATACAGACTAACTGTCTAGTTTGGGGCTCACTAGCAAATACCATATTGCAACCTAGCTGTAGGTAATATTTTAAGCCACTCATGTCTTTTTAACTTGCTGTAAGCCCGTGAACCTGCTTACTGTATTAAACAAATGCTGCGTGCTGTTGCATGTGCTTATTTGTAGTAAACAAAGTCAATTTTCATGCCTGTCTGTGCACTACGCAATGGACTGTAATGTGGTGTAAAATAAATTAATAATTCACCTACTTTCTGCCTTGTTGGTCTAGTGATCGCAATCGCTACTTCTGAGCATGAGGTCTTGGGTTCGATTCCCAGATCAGGCAAAGTGTCATTGGGTCTTTCCAACAGGAATTTCTCAATAGCTGTTTGGAGTCTGATTTCGTGCGCGGTTGACGGTATTAAGCTCACCCTCTATTACATGGGAATTCAAAATAATTAGTGAAATGTGCGTAGGTATACTATGAATACACCTCTAGCTAGTCCTTCGAGGATTACAGGCCTGCAGTGCGATTCTGTAACCATCTCACCGTGAAAACTTAGGTGAAGTGAGCGTGGAGTGAGCTGTCATGTCATTCCAAATAATGCTAGGGATTGACACTACTGACAACTCACATCAAGCTCACTTCTCTTGAGTTTTCACGGTGAGACTTTAACAGAATCAACCGGCTGATCGTGATCGTAATGTTAACCTAGATATAACACATAAATCTCTATTTAAGGTTGTCGCCACATTATTAGATGGCGCCCGGGCGAAGCAAGGGCTGGTCACTAATTCCGATAAGAATATTGTAAGATTTAGAATAGAATTTATTGGTTGGTACCATAGATATCCCTGGCTGGTACTGTAAAGTGTGTATTGCGTGGAATATTGTGTGGGGGCGTTGAAATCATATAACGTTATACGAGTATGTACTGCGTTTATTTACAGCGAACGTGTTTACATATACGAGCCTACGCCATCACTGGTTCAACCAACAAAAAAATAAAAATTTGAAAGCTGACTCTAAACTCGCTTGACTGTTCGAATGCAACAAAAAGAGTTATTTTACTGCCAGCCAGACTTTTGCAGATTACCTTTATAGTACTGTATAAATAACGCTAAAGTAAAGCCTCAAACGTATTCAATATAAAAGACGCCTTAGCCCATACATTCATAAAAAAACTCATAACAAAAATGGTATAAATTACCTTTACTTTATTGACATGAAAAGCTCAAAATTGGTAGCGTTTATAAAACGCGCGTATAAGCCATACATTACCTACACCAGTTTTTATGATCAAATAACTTGCACCTCCTTAGTACCCACGACTAATATCAAGCTATAAAATTGTAGCTGTGCCAGTGTATGCTGACCTGGCATTGTATATATATAGGTTTTCCGTTCAATAAGAAGTCAGCGTATACTGGAAAATATACTGCATAGTTCGATAAGTACCTTGACAGTGTTTGTCCACCCTCCACCGTCAACGAGAAACGAGATTGTTCCAACTGAGCGTCTTGGTGATGGCGTACGACATGCGGCCATAGTAAATGAATGTATCGCTACTTCGGCACCGTCATCTCATTCTCGATGACGTCCCGTTGACGAGGTGGTGGACAAACGGCCTTAGTTATGCTACTTTATTTTGATTTAAATGATATGACATGACTGGTTTATTTACATCGTAGACAGCCGATAAAGTAGCACGCTCAACCGGCGTGTATCTCCGTACCGAGGTTAGTCCAATTTTATCTTGTGTTAAATATTGCGCTATCACCACTTGAGATAAATAAATTTTACTGGATATACCTCCCACTAAAAGTGGATTTGAGACCATTTTGTATGATAATGGTCGGTCATCCAATGAAACGTGGGTGTTCGGGGTATAAATTATTTTTACAATAGATAAGATAGTGCGCTTCCATTCATCTAATTGTTTATTTTAGGACAATACAACTTGGATACGTTCATTGTGTAAAACGGCTACGAGGTACAGCGTAGGCGTTACGACGACATTCGTAGCTGACTGTGATTGTGGAATTTCATTATTTTACCTCCGATTTTGCTTCACCGTCAAAATCACTGTGATCTTTATTCTCATTAAATTAAGGTTGCTATTAGTTTGCTGCTGTGAGTGGAAACATACCTGTCAAAGGACACATGGGTTTTTAGCTGTGTTTTGAAGGGTTTGCTCGAATAGACAAATTAATTTTGTATATTTCGGAAGTGAATATAACAATGGTAGACCCAAATTCCATGATCAACCTTCCAATTGAAAGACCACGCGAGTAATTTATCACTATTTTTCATTATTGGTCCGGATCTGACCTCGGGTTCTATATTGTCATGATTTTAATTCATCGACTGCCTATAGTGCGTGTCTGTTCATTCTTGTAAAGATATATGATTTGAGTTGATGTTATTCTTCGACGATCGATCATGCATTTATCAAATTGAATAAGGTTTGGGTGATTAGTTTTTTTAGGGTTCCGTTCCTCGAAAGAAAAAACGGAACCCTTATAGAAACACTTTGTTGCCCGTCCGTCCGTCTGTCTGTCAATACCCTTTTTATCAAGAACGTGTAGAGGTATCAAACTGGAATTTATATCAAATACTCAGGTCTACTGACCCTTGAAGCTGTGAAAAAATCAAACTTCCAAGCTAACGCAATCAAAAGATACAGCCGTTTATGCCGCAAATTTCCACAAATTTTCGACACTCGCAAGGGAATCAAAACCTACATGGTACTCCCATGAACTCAGAATCTTAAAATTAGGTACGAAGCAACGTCTTATAGCACAGATAAAGGAAAAATTGCAAAAACCGTAAATTTTTAGTTACATACCTAAAAATTTGTACGGAACCG
The DNA here is from genome assembly GCA_945859715.1 of Apamea sordens. Lineage (NCBI taxonomy): Eukaryota > Metazoa > Arthropoda > Insecta > Lepidoptera > Noctuidae > Apamea > Apamea sordens. The sequence goes on along the minus strand of OX244006.1, from coordinate 9,268,295 downwards.
TTGGTGCGCGAGTCCGACTCGCACTTGACCGGTTTTTTTTATGAAAGCAAACTTTGCCTGCGGTTTCACCCGCGTGGAGATCGGAAATTATGCCGCGGGTACGTATCGTATCCGGATAAAAGAATCCTATGTCTTAACCCAGATCATAGTCTACCTGTGTTTCATCAAAGCGCGTTTAGCAGGGGTGAAAAGGTAACAATCAAATGGACAGACAGAGTTACGCATTTATAATATTAGTATGGATATTGGTGCTTTATGTTAACCAAACAAATTTTTTATAAAACCGGGCCAGGGGCTTATCATCATTTGCCTAGCCTTTTCCCAACTATGTTGTGGTTAGCTTCCAGTCTCAAATCTCAAATTGTTTATTGCAATCCATAATGTACAATCAGGTGGTAAATAAAAGAAAAATAATAGAAACAATTATGGACCCTGTCGGGCACAGCAAATTTTAAATAGGTTGAGAGAGGAAGAGCAATTTATTAATTTATTAATCAGTCAGTCTAACTGGATCCAGCTGAGTACCAGTATTTTACACGAAGTGACTATCAAGACCAGGGAATATCAATAAAAAAAAAACTAGTATTTTTCACTCGAGTTATAAAAATCACTAATGAAAGATAGACTAAGAATATGACTGTAAGAAAAGGATAGTTCAGCCAATCATTGTTAACGTTGCTTTGTAACAAGTTATACTGCAAGTTAAGACAACTTATGCCTTTGAGCAACTTTGTTAAAAAACTCTTCCTTTGTTAAGAAGTTTCAACCAATGCGAATGGTTTCTAACTAACAATATTATAAATGCAAAAGCGAATGAGTCTCTTTAAATCATGAGACATTTCCAGAAAATTCAGATAAAGTACGAGTATATAGAATTTCGCTAGCTAGTAGCGTTCCAAGTAAAATGGCTAATGTTTTCGATATTTCCGGGAAAGGCACTTCGATTTCGTTCTGAAGGTTTTAAGAGCTAATTAATAAATTCGATTCAAGGGTAAGCTAAAAGTTTAGTACAGTCAACACTTTAGTTATTAAAATCTTAATTTCTGAGCAAAATATTTAGTTAAAATCGGAACAGAATAAATTTTAAGATCTATTATGTCGTAGTTATGTTCTATGCTAGAGGGTTTGGTTTCCGCACTTAGTCTTTCAGGTGGACCATTGGACGTGGCCCATGGTGGCCGTCAGTGGTCATAGCTATTATTAAAAACGCAAAAAAATAGTTTATCAAATCAATTTGTCTAGTCTGTCTATTTTGATGATAATGTGAAAGTGATCGTGCTAATGGACTTTTGTTGATAACCGTGCCTGCTTGAAGAAGATAATTAGATTATTATTAGGCAGTACGTAGTTTGTATGCCATTTGTCAAGGTGGTGCTGTGTGGTCTGTTTCGTTTCAGAGTAAACCACGGGCCTAAACTATACTCTGTTAATTATATGTTTTTATCCCACTACGGCAAACCTAAAAGAAGCGTTATGATTTTTACATCATCATCAGGGTCGTGGGGCTTTTGGGATTCCCCCTATAAATATAATAATTATTTTGAGTGGTATTTTGGGACCACAAATAAAATAAACAAAGTAATGTCTTGGGAAAGTACGGTTTACCAAATTTAGAAGTTACACAACTAAAACTATTTTTATAAAATGATAATGACCTCTCTACCGCACACCATTTCAGTTCTACCCTTGGCTACTTTCATCTAGCTGCTTCCAGCCACCCTGCGAACATCATCGCTCCACCTTGCCTGAAGGCGTAGGGGTAGTACCTACGCCTTCAGGTTTGAAGATTCAAGGTCTCCACAAAAAAAAAAAATGTTTACCCCAATATTGTACAAACGCCAACACATCAAGCTACCACAATCTGTCAAATTTCTTTAATAGATTTTCAACTTTATCGCTAAAGCATTAAGGTCGAAGGTTGATTGGTAAAATTTAACAGTTTTGGGTAGCTTGGCCTGCTGGCGTCAGTACATAAATAGTATAATCAAAAATTCCTTGTCATTTCTGCATATCCGTTTAGTTCCTATAATATATAAAAATTCCCCGTTAGTCTCATGGTCGCAAGCGCGACTGCTGAGTGGTGGGGTTCTGGGTTTGATTCCCAGGTCGGACAAAGTGTTATTGAGTTTTTCCATTGGGAATTTCTTAGTAACAGCCCGGTACTTGACAACACGGTTAGCGCAGTGGCTGAGCGATCGGACTGCTGCGCTGCGTGTCGCGGGTTCGATTCCCGCACAGAACAAATATTTGTAAGTCCTACATGTATTTGTTCTGAGTCTGGGTGTTTTTCTATCTATAATATGTATGTATTTACAAAAAAAAAATGTATATAAGTAGTTTACCAGCCATCTTGTTACCATAACACAAGCATTAGGTTGCTTAGCTTGGGACTAGATGGCGCTGTGTGAAATGTCCAGAGATATTATTATTATTATTATTATATATGGATGTCGGCGGTGTGATACACCGTGGTCCGTGCCTCGGAAAGCACGATAAGCAAAGAATATTGGTCCTGTGCCTGATCTCTCTCTGGTCGTGTCAGATTACGTGCCGTCCCACCGGACTATGAGAGTGAGGGAAAAGAGAGGGCACCTGTGTTTGCCCGCACCGAAGGGTAGTCTCCGTTGAGATTGGCCGCCATGCCCGAAATACGGCCTGGAGGACTATTATTTATCTACATACAACGGATGGATTTTAAGGAAGTTTTCACCCTCTTTTTAACCGACTTCTAAAAAAGGAGGAGGTTCTCAATTCGGATGTTTGTATTTTTTTTTCTTATGTTTGTTCGCGCATAACTCCGTCGCTTGCCAACAGATTTGAAAAATTCTTTTTTTGTTTGAAAGGGTATACTTTCCAAATGGTCCCATAGAAATTTCATCGAAAACGGTTCAGTAGTTTGGTTTTTAAACCGAAATTACTGGTAAAAATTACCTACAACTTAAAAGAGAAAAATAAAAACTTTTTTGCAAAAAAAAAACAACCGACTTCCAAAAACGATACTACAAAGTGAAAAATAACTTTATAGTCTAAGATCCCGATATAGAACGACCTTCACCGAGATGCTTATTTAATTAAACGTATTTTATATTTAATTTAATATGTCAATAAATATAATGCATATGGGTTGCCTAGCAAATTTCAGTCCAGAGTATATTTAATTAATAATTTAAAAAAAAATTTTTTTTAAACATTTCACCGGTATGATTATTAGATAAATTCTATATTAATCGAAAGTATGAAGCCCATAGAATATGCAAACGTTAGGTTGCCTATTCTTTTCCGGTCACAACTATCGGGTTGCCAGGTATAAACAGGTAAATCTATAATAGCATTTTGCAACGGTCTGTTTATTGAATGAAAATTAAATGAAATTAAAGATTATTTTATTCTGAACACGGTGGTATAAGGTTGCCTGCGAAAAATCAGTCCAGAATTGCGGTTGTCGAATTTTAAAAAGTAAAATATTGCTCCGAGTGAATGTGTGCGACTGAGAGGTCCCAACCAACCATCCCATGCGATAGACACTAAAGTTTATATGTGACACTAAAGTTTATATACATCTTTAGTAAAAAAGAAGGTTATAGTGATACATATATAATACTACCCGATTAAAAATATTGATTGAAAAAAATTGTAAAAATTTAATACATGCAAATTATAAATCTATATATGTAAACAGAGAAATTGAAACTATTGAAAAAAATTCAAAACCCATAAAAGTGAAATTTTTTTCAATCAATATTTTTAATCAGGGTAATGTTGCAAATTTTATTTTTAATATTAGAAGACAAAATAAAAAAACAACAACTAAAAAATTACTTTTATTTGTTTTAAAACATTAAAAATACTAATTTTTTTTTTTAATTATTCGGAATCCGAGTCGTCGGACACAAAACTATGATCTTCAACTTCTGAATCTTCTTCGTCATCACTCTCTGTTTCACTTCTTTCGACAATGTCTTTTATCTTTAAAGGTGTATGATCCCCAATAAATCCTACTGGTTTTAAATATTCATCTAAGAACCAACCGCAGTTCTCAGGCTGAAGTTTCACGCATATTGGATCCGTTGCATTAAGCCACATGGAATTTACGAAAATAGTTCGTAAAATTTTCTGAATTAATGATATCCAGCATGGTGGTATGGAGTTGGAGTCGAAGCCTTTTATTTTTTTTAAAAAGTGCTCGCTGTCTTCTTTTGCAGAGTAATTTTTCATGAAAATGCGATGTCTCGCATCATTCACACTGGTGCAGTTCCTGATACCGTACATACTAGCCGTAAATTCTTGAACGGTCTTCATTTTTTCATCAATGAAAATATCAGCAGCATCTGTTAATGATGCAAAAACTGTTTGATATTTTTCATTTTTCGAAAATAGCTGAAAAGGTTTAACTTTCCCTTTGTTGTAAAAGGCTGCCGTGTAATCGCAACCTGTAAATGCATGAAGGCGGGCGATTTAATTCCCAACTTCAACGCTAAATCGGTGCAATTAATGCAATCAAGATTAAATGCAATAAAGATTCAATTATTATGTACTTACTGTATATTCAGCACTAAAATTAAGAAAATCTTCGTTATATTTTTTATTCAAAACGGTCACTTTTTTGTAGCACGTGGTATGATAACCTACAAATTGAAGAGACGCACTGGGTAGCTCAACAAAATTGTATTTAAAGTGTTTTTTTTTACGAAAAGCTAACTTTAGTACACAGTTTTTAAAAGTTTCATCATTAAAATCAATTATTTCATCATCCGATTCACACAAAAAACACTTTTTTGCCATTTTTTCCAACAATAAATAGTAGCACGTTTTTTCAATTGTATCTATAGCGACACTCTACTCCAAAATGATGCATAGTATCTACGAGTCTATCGCTATCCTTTTCTTTTCCAAGCCCAAATAGCATGCCCACTCTCTTTCTTTAAATGGGCGGACTCTAAACAGCTGCTATGCTGTGTCCTCTTCTATCGCATGGGATGGTTGGTTGGGACCTCTCAGTCGCACACATTCACTCGGAGCAATATTTTACTTTTTAAAATTCGACAACCGCAATTCTGGACTGATTTTTCGCAGGCAACCTTATACCACCGTGTTCAGAATAAAATAATCTTTAATTTCATTTAATTTTCATTCAATAAACAGACCGTTGCAAAATGCTATTATAGATTTACCTGTTTATACCTGGCAACCCGATAGTTGTGACCGGAAAAGAATAGGCAACCTAACGTTTGCATATTCTATGGGCTTCATACTTTCGATTAATATAGAATTTATCTAATAATCATACCGGTGAAATGTTTAAAAAAATTAATTTTTTTAATTATTAATTAAATATACTCTGGACTGAAATTTGCTAGGCAACCCTTATGCATTATATTTATTGACATATTAAATTAAATATAAAATACGTTTCATTAAATAAGCATCTCGGTGAAGGTCGTTTTATAGCGGGATCTTATACTATTAATTTCGGAGGTCGGTGTCGTTGGGTTCGCATTTTCGTTGTTTGCCACCGACTTCCGAAATTAAAGTTATTTTTCACTTTGTAGTGTCGTTTTCAGAAGTCGGTTGTTTTTTTTTTTTGCAAAAAAGTTTTAGAGAATTTATTCTGTAAGTTTCGTCCGTATGCATATTTAACTTTGAGCCCAGAAACACATCAGTAGATTGCACCCGTGTAAGGCGGTGTCGTAAACGAAAGTAATTGTTGCGTGAGAACGCTATTGTCGCGTACGTTTATATGAGTATGACGTACTCGAGTGATTAATCAAGTCGCGTTTGTACGTCATAATTTATGAAAACGATCGCGTAATCGCGAATCGCGCGACACTCACGTTCGGTTAGGAAACAGATGAAGCAGGGGCAAGTTGGTAGTAGAGGAATAAACATATCTTACATTATGTGGGTACTCCACATAATGTAAGATATGTTTATTCCTCAAACGTAACATAGATTTGTTGATAAAACAAATCCTCCGGTGTTATTTCTCATCTGGTCCTCCCACACATAAATCTTACCCAAACATTGGTTGTTATCTCGTAAATCCATCTAATTCGACGACTGTGAAGCTCAGACTTTCATTTAATGAGTTAGGTGAGGGACTAAAGAACTGGATAGCTGAGTTATTGGCCAGGGTGAGCAGCCCTGTCGTTGGGTATTGGCGTTTTATTTAAATGTTTAAATAAACTTTGTAGTGGAGATACTTTGATATGATTCGGTCGGAATCGCTTCAACATTTTATAGGTACCAATTTCTATTTCACTACTGGCTCATAAGAGTTTCTAGTTCGCCACTGGCTCATAAGAGTTTCTAGTTCGCCACTGGCTCATAAGAGTTTCTAGTTCGCCACTGGATCGGTAAAAATGGTTTTCGAGTTAAATGGCGTGCAATAGGAGAGGCTTATGTCCAGCAGTGGACTGCTATTAGGCTGATGATGTTGATGACGATGAGATGGATTTCAATGATAGGTATTTAATTAATACTCCAATCTCTTTGGAACTTATAGGTATGTTCGAGCCATTTGGGGTTGAAATACTAGGGCCATGGAGTCCGACTGCACACTTAATATTTCGAGACATCGCCAAGCGGTTGGTCGACTCTTCACGTGACCAGAGGGCTGGCCTATTTTTTGGCCAAAGAATCAGCATTGCCATACAACGTGGCAATGCTGCCAGCCTTTTGAGCACGTTTCCTATTGACAGCGATGCGGACGAATTTTTTGATGCCCTTTGATTATTTCCCCTCCTTTTTATATACTTGTACATATAGACTGTTTCCCAGCAAAAATTTGTATCCCAGCTTATTCTGAGTAGTCATTTAATAATATTTATAACCGCCAATTAATAGATTAATTGGCCGTAATAAATATTATTAATTGCCTATTATTAACAGGCCTTTGAGTTTAACAGTGGCACACTGACTGTCTCTCGATGAGAGGAGGCATGGGTCCCAGCAGTGGGAACATTATAGGCTTATTACTGTTATTATTATCGTGAAGAGGCTTTCTCCCCCGAGAGCAAGGATTCTTCTCACCTAGAGATATGTTTATACTGTTATATAAAAAAAACAACTATCCTTTTTTAATCAAGAGGAAAAGCTTCACAATTACCCAACACATTTAAGTACAGACTCGTGTCCATTACTTTAGGTACAAAACAAATTTGGTCAGACTATTTGCCGTTTCACCCTACATAGATTATATCCTGCTACCTAACTTTCTAATCCCACCGAATTCAAGTCTGAGACAAAGTTCATATGTAGTTTTGGTCTAAGTTCAGTTTGTTTTACTTGCTACATCAAAACCGTTGTCTAACAAAGTGCATGTAAAGTGAACGACGACGGGGAAGTTTCAATGAGAGTGTGTGAAGTGGTGAGCTTGGTTAAAGTCCAAGACCAGGGGTGCATTCGAGATTTCGATTTCATAATATGTACCTACTCTCTGTCTGGGAGTCGCAATTTTAAACGGCAATTTTTGACGGCACGGTTGGCGCAGTGGTTAAGCGATTGACTGCTGCGCTGCGTGTCGCGGGTTCGATTCCCGCACGGAACAAATATTTGTATGGCCTACAAGTAGTTATTCCGGGTCTGGCTGTTTGTGTATGTGAGTTTAAATGTTTGTAAACGCACCCACGACACAGGAGAAATTCCTAGTGTGGGGCAACGTTTTAAAAAAAAATTGTACCTTAAGTGATTCACCACACTTATCTACGCAGAATCGGCTTAAGCCGATCACATACCCACCACACTTCAATCACTTCGGCGATCGGAAATTCGGTACCATGCAAATTCGTATCCGATCGGTGTCGAATCGTGTTAACCGAGCCAAAACGAGACGCATGGTTTCTTTTTCGTTTTTATTCCGTAGAAATAAAGCTCTTTCTGGCCAGCTTAAGCTGATTCCGCGTCCATAAATATGGTCAAAAGTCTTACTGACCGTTGTCCTATACCATAAAAGAAAAAAAAGTTGTTTATCCTGTACAAACAAGACGCACATTATAAAAATATGACATGAAATAGCCACAATAATACAAAGCAGCCAAAAGTCTGGTATTCAACAAATAATAGTAAAAAAATGGTCAATTTTGTCCGTACTTTATATCAATGCTATAGATAGATACTGGCCTACCCTCAAAAGCCCTCATCACATACAAGGAAGGAACATGGAGTCAAGCTTAAAGTAGTTTACTTTAAGCTTGACTCCATGTTCCTTCCGAGCTCCTTGAGTGTAGACTATTCTAAGGCCAGGTTTCCTAATGACATGTCCTTCACAGCTTTTCAGTGATGCGTCCGCTTACCCCGCGTCCTATTTAAAAGCAATCGCGAATTCGCGATCGTCGCGGGCATATGTCGCTTTTTGTTCGGAAAACCGAAAAGAAGCCCTCGGTCGGTGCGACCTCGCGTTCAGGTTCACTAAACAAGTAGTGACATATGCACGCAACGATCTCGTATTCGCACGATGATCGCTTTTAAATAGGACGCGGCTTTAGGCTAGGAGCTGAACCCAACATAGTTAGGAAGAGGCTCGGCAGATGATTGATGTATGGTGTCAACTTAAAAGCTCTTACATAATGAATTTACCTGGTACTCCAGAAGCGAATCTATTAACCACTGGGCCACTACAATAAAATAAAATAATATAATATGATAGATATATGTTTAATTAACCTTACCAAATAACTATTATGTACCAACTTTATCAGACTCATCATCATCTGCCTAGCCTTTTCCCAACTATGTTGGGGTCGGCTTCCAGTCCAACCGGATGCAGCTGAATACCAGTATTTTACATGGAGCGACTTTATCAGACTGATCTCAACAAAATAAAATGTTATATTTACCCATAAAAATTGAATGTTAATAACATATTTTAAAGATTGCTTATTGTTAATTTGTGTCCTAAATTTATTTTATTTTAATAATTAATTTTATACTTTTTGCTGTGCCCTACAGGGTCCATAATAAAATTGTACCTTAGCTTTAAGCCATTGTAACATCTCTTCATTATGGAATGCAAATAAATATATGAATATTTCAATTTTTTTTTTTTTTTTTGTGGATGGGAAATCATCAAATGACCCCTCCCGCTCTGGGTGGAGCAGAAGGGAGTGTCAGACTCTTGCTGACTAAAACCCACCCGTGTTCCTTCCTTAGCCCTTTATGTTCCAGGGCAGCGGTAACCCTTTCGGATGGTCCCGCTACCCAATATTTCAACCTTACAACAACATCTACGTGTATCATTTTCTTATACAGAAAAAAGTCGTAAAATATTCCATACTACTTATACCGCACATAAGTACGTAATCCTACAAAAAATGGGTCATATTCCGGCCGCCTTATATCCTGTTCCTAAGGTCTCAAAACGGATCGGTGTGCTTACCAACCGTAATCTTACCAAATGTTAGGGAAAACATTTTGAAAGCTTATTTTACCTGTGTACCTCTCTGTAGGGTGCTAAAAACAAAGCTTTGATTATCTATTTATTTACGTACACACAAAAAGCCCTGACGACAAATTTTTTGCCTGTACCTACCTAACAAAAAATGCCTTTAATTCTGAATTCTGGTCTCAGGGGCCATCACCAGAATAATGATATACGAAAGAACGAAAGAAAGTTCGGGCCTACTCCGAAGTAGTATCGGCCGAATGTTCGGCCGTTTCCTGCTACAAAGTTATTATTTGGTTCGGTCGGTTTCGATCCTACACTCCTACACTCTTTCGAATATTGACTATAGTCCCGACCCAACTGAGCCGATCCGAACTTTTTTCGCATTTTTCAATAATATTCGGTTCGGCCATGTGTCGGTCCGATCCGAACATTCGCAATTTGCACTTCGGAGTAGGCCCCCAGTTCATTTGTTAGATACATGTGCAATGTTTATATTTGTAAACTAACTACCTCATATTCTAGGATTATCTTCGTCTTATGAAATGTATAACAATCATTTTTAATATATCTATTAATTAATTAATACCAATAATAAAGCTGAAGAGTTTGTTTGTCTGTTTAAACGCGCTAATCTCTGGAACTACCAGTCGGATTTGAAAAATCCTTTCGCAGTTGATAACCCAATTCTTCCCAATTCTTGAGAAAGGCTATAGGTTATTTACCATCACGCTAGGACCCTTAGGAGCCGAACAAATAGAAAAAAGTCAGAAGGAAGACTAAGCGAAAACGAAGTATAGACGCCAGCAACCTTGAACCTTAATGCTTTGGCGATAAAGTTGAAAATCTATTAAATAAATTTGACTGGTTGTAGTAGCTTCATGTGCTGGCGTCTGTACATAATATGCTTTTAGTATATTTATTCGGCCTCGTAATTACTTTACGACCATAAGGTTGAATGTCACTTGTTCGTCATTAATAAAACGACAAGGTCTAGTTTTGTCTGTGTGCCAATTAGATAGTTTCAAGGTTAATGAAGTTTCAATTTACTGGGAATTGTTGAAAAAAAAGTTGTAAGGCAATTACCAGAGGGGCAATTCTCGTAATTTTAAGAACGTTCAGTCTGATCTCAGGCTCAATCTGTCAAAACTACCTCTAATCTCTCTACATTTTTGACAAGTTATTTGACATTGATTGTCGCTGAGATGAGACTGCGACTAGATTTTGAACGTTTTTAATTACAGAAATTGGCCTTCAGGTTGACTATAGCGAAGTTAATACAATCAAAACTAACATTTTGTTTATATCATACGTCATTGCATTTTTTGTTATTGCAACCAATTTTATTAACCTCCATGTTTTTGAATATTAATATTCTAAGCACACGAATCCAAAGGATTATCAACTCTACGTACGCTGTTTACGATTGAGTTTTCAGCTAATCTCGATGTTGACGTGGAGACTAAGTAAAAACTTAAAATTGCTTTTCAATTAAAAAGTTCAAGCGGACGGTACGGAGTGCATGCCACACACATACACACAACATTTAACTATTGGAGCTGTTTAGACGATCGACAACTCGATCAAAGTTTTATTTTCAATCACGTTCGTGATCGTGTCGTGTGTGTGTGTTGTTCGAGTTATTTTTCTTTTTGTTACTTTTAAAAAATATAATTTGTTTTTTATTTATTTTTGACTGTGTTTAGTTTGTGCTCTTCCTGTAGGTACGAGTCGCGATAAATCCTTTTTCTTTCTTTCTTTGCTGTATACTGACTTTTCGAGATAACAGTGATGTCATCTACTTATTCACTGATTGTAACTGTGATTTGATTAGGAAACAACATCGTATATTATAACTGTGACGCTATGATTAATATTGCTATTTTTGTTAAACCATCTTTTTTGTAAAATAACAGGTCTTTATTTACTAAAAGCCTTAGCGTAGGTTACCTACATCAGTGTTTGTTTCAATAGGGGAGGGGTATGCCTATTACAATGAGTAAGACTCCTGTCTTGAAAGATGGTACTTCAGAGGGATTGACACATTTTACAAGATTTATTCACAATTGCGTAATAACTCTGATGATTTCACTTGAAAAACAGTTATGAAGCTGCACAAGCCTAAAAGGCTTACTATATGTCATACTGGGATTACTTCCCAGAAAAACACTAATACTAAAACAAACTGCGCAATATAAAAACGATTGTACCCAGAACCGCGAGGTTAAGTGATCAAGTTATGTCCCCAAGTCTACCCGTAGATATAAATAAAATCCGTTTAGTGCAATTTTTTATCGATACGGTTCATGGATTCTTAAGTAATATTGTTAAGGATGAAGTTATCGAATCAAGCTCAAACGCAATTGGTTAGGTTTCAATTTCTGTGCTAAGACTGGGTTTGATACAAGTGAGCGACAAATATTTTTAAATGGATCATGTCCATGAGATTATTTCCTTTATTTCATTATTTATGTATAAAATACATTTACGTTTACATTTTTACGTATTTTTACTAAAAACTTTGAAAATATATAAATACTAGCTGCTGCCCGCGACATCGTCTGCGTGAAGGCTCTACAGCACCAAAAATACCTAAGATGCCAGTGTCGCTATAGCCTTATAAATAATATATAAATATAGTAGCCCATCATCAGCAGAAACAGGGTCCAAGCTGTAAGTGGTCAGGGCTCTAAAGAGAGGAACCTCCTCACTATGCATGCCATGTCCAAGCCCAAGGTTATTCAGAAAGCTATCATTGCGTAGCTGGATTAATACCATTGTGCGGCTGCCACAATGAGGATGATGTTATTGATAGTAAACTTAATTATAAATATGCTATTCTATACCATAATTATCATACAATAGAATAGTTTTTTTCTAAGACAAACAATAATTGACTTAAGTACCAAACCAAAATTGACAAAGTGGATATCTAGAAAAGTAGGCACATTCACAAAATTTATATAAAAGCATTTTAAGACATTTTGCAAAGTCGCAAATTGACACAAAGAAAAGGCTAGATTTCAGACTGAAATCAAGTAAGTATGTTTGGAATTAAATAGATATATCAAGATTAGAAGCAGTCTGAACATAGTCTCCAATTTATTATAAACTTGTTTCTACACTGCACCACCAAATAAGTAGTCGCTCCATGTAAAATACTGGTATTAAACTGAATCCGGTTAGACTAGAAACCAACCCCAACATAGCTGGTAGATTGATTGAGTACTACTCTGCATCATAATTTTGGGCTCCTCACAAATTCCGCCTTCGCCACGTTTATGCCAAAATAAATAACTCTTCCGTGTTATCATGCCCACAGTGATTAATTGTGTGCGAATAATGTGATTTAACCAAAATAAATTAGCTTTTCCGATGACCGGGACACGCCTTGACACAAATTCCAGCCGGTCGATTCTGTAAAAATCTCACCGTGAAAACTCAAGTGAAGTGAGCTTGATGTGAGTTGTCAGTAGTGTCAATCCCTAGCATTATTTGAAATGACAGCTCACTCCACGCTCACTTCACCTAAGTTTTCACGGTGAGATGGTTACAGAATTGCACTGCTGTTCCTTTATTGTTAAGTAACCTAAATATTTTGCACTGTTGTCAAGACTTTGTATTAAAAATTTTTCACGACCCATGATTGTCGTTATGAATTATATTTTTTGTGGAAGGAAAACATAATTCTTTCTGATACTTCGTCTTTTTGTGTGGATGGTATTTTCCCTCGTTGTTTTTTTATGTATTGAGCCCAGTTGGTGGTCATCCGAGGTGCAGGTGAACGGGCACTTAGGGCACTCCAGCAAGTGGGTCTGATCACCGCACTCGCACTGAGTGTTGGATGGGTCATTCTTCAGAGAAGACATACTATGAAAATGAAAAGACAGTAGAATTATCTTGTATGTACAGTCATGGTACCATCGTAATGTCTTTACTCCGTCGACTATTTTTCATCTTTTTCTTATGCCTCTCAAACTAAAGGGTTTCCTGCAATTTCAAACATCTTTCTTGCGACGTGTAACAGCTCAGCAGCAGAAAGGCAAAAGAAAGAATTTCTTGGTGTTCGGTTTTTGCCTAGCCTATCCAGATATATGATAATCATGATTAATATTTCATTGGAAATCCTTTCTAATATTAAAAAATAGGACCAAAAAGAAGCCAAACAAAGAAGGTGAACACTCTGAACCCGAACCACGCTATCACTACCAAATATTTCACAAATAATTTTCATAAAACTCGACAACAGAAAAAAATATGCCTTTCAATTCGGGTTTCACTGGAAATTCCTTTATTCTGTTGGCATTTCCATTTCATGAAAATTTTCATAATAAATCAAACTGAAATAAAGTGCATGTTTATTCAAATAACAACCACAGACCACATTCTGTCATTAGATTTAATTTATTACAGAATATTTAAAAATTCATGCAGTATTATAATTGATGGTTGTGCAAATTTATTAAACTTTTAATTTAAAGTTTCAACAACTAATTTGTTTGTTTATGCAAAGGATTAATTACTTTTCGCTTTATGATAGATGAAAATAGCACCTACCTATTCAGAAATTATATCAACAGTTCACACCTGCCGATGACCTTATGAAAAACGTAGGAATGCGTTGGTGGCAAGAACCACAGGACCTGTCGAAGTGGTTAAGCTTGGGGGAGGCTTATGTCCAGCAGTGGACGTCTTTCGGCTGAAATGATGACACCAAGAGGATTGATTACAATGGGTAAAAATATGTTAGTAATTATGTTCTGCTAAATAGCAACTACTGCGCTGGGGCTGCTGTCTCGCATGTGATTGTAGAATTGAGGCCATGAGAGCCACAGTGGCCTAACTGTAATTTTTCAATACTGACTTTATTTGAAAAAACTGCTCTAAACGGTAAAAGTCATAGCGCCACAGTGGCCTAAAAATTAGTTCAATTTTTACAGTTAGGCCACTGTGGCTCTCATGGCCTCAATTATACTGAGCGATGGCCGTTCTGCGTAGATGTGACGCATATTTTCCCCCAACTTGATAAGTGGAATACCTCGTTATTTTTTGTGATAGTGTTCTTTCTCTGCTTCATGTTTGCCACAATTAAAACATTACTTTTTTCTTTCTTTCTAGATACTCAGTGCGTTGTGTTGAAACAAGTGGAAAATCCTGCACAGAAAATCTCGTGAGATAAGGAAAATACTCGTAACAAAACAAAACGAAAAGAATTTTCGTTAGTAACGCGGAAATAGTCACGCACACAAATTAACTATTAACTTCAGTGTCTGCTCCTCATATGAACCAAAGTCAATACATGAGCCCTTCTATCTACATAATTTTTCAGTTAATATAATAAACATTCAGGGACTGCCGGTCGATTCTGTAAAAATCTCACCGTGAAAACTCAAGTGAAGTGAGCTTGATGTGAGATGTCAGTAGTGTCAATCCCTAGCATTATTTGGAATGACAGCTCACTCCACGCTCACTTCACCTAAGTTTTCACGGTGAGATGGTTACAGAATCGCACTGCAGGTTGGCTTCGACTGACGAGTTAATTAGCCCTAATTCTGTTTGTTAATGACGGACGAAACAATTTAAAACATTTTCCTTTCGTTCCTGTTGTTTTTTTCTTTTGATCATAGTACTCCTACTTATTTCTTTTTTGTGGAGAGGTGGATTAATTTTCGTTGTTTGAACTGTGGAAACCTAGCTTAAAATATTATACTATTCGTATTTACATTTGCTTTAAGACTGCTGTTACAGAATAGTTTTATTTTTGGAACGAAGTTCCTTATCTCGCGTTGCGTTGCGTTGCGTCGCGTAGACGGAAAAAATTAAGACCAAAAGTTGGAACGACACTTTTTGCAATAGTTGTAAGCCGTGCGGCGTGCGCGTGTTTCCCTGTCTGTCTTTCTCTCTCTCTTATAGAAAGCAAGCCAGTTATACTTCGTTCCATCCGGGTGTCCCTTGACACCTCTCAAGTTTTTTGTTAACACTTTCTCATTTGGAACTCATCGGGGAAGTACTACCGCCATACCTATTTCTGTCATCGAGGAGTGTTGCTTTGTTCCAGTTTCAAGGGTTTTAGGTAGATATGTAATTACAGGCATGTCAGGCATTTCTGCTTTGTAAGTCGGAAGGTACGTCACGCCTGTAATCTCCGCGGGCCTAGTCCAAGGTGTACTTATAGTAACGATGACGTAGTGTTATGTTAACTCAGATTATTTTTCACTTTGTAGTGTCGTTTTTGGAAGTCGGTTGATTTTTTTTGCAAAAAAGTTTTTATTTTTCACTTTTAAGTTGTAATTTTTACCAGTAATTTTGGTTTAAAAACGAAACTACTGAACCGTTTTTGATGAAATTTCTATGAGACTATTTGGGAAGTATACCTTTTCCAACAAAAAAAGAATCTTTCAAATCGGTTCCCAAGCCACGGAGTTATGCGCGAACAAACATTAAAAAAAAAAAATACAAACATCCGAATTGAGAAACTCCTCCTTTTTTTTAGAAGTCGGTTAAAAATGGGCAACACACCTGCAAGACATTCCAGGTTTGTTGCTATTTTTGCCATCACTTTTTTTCTTTCTTTTACCAGAGGAGAAACCTCTGGTATAGTGGCAAAAATAGCAACACAGGTATTGCAGATGCACATACTCCATAAACGATGGTTACCATCAGGTGGGTCACCTGTTTGTTTGCCAGCACAGCAACGTTCTTCTTCCTTGTGTGGCTGGCACGACAGTAATTCCTATTTTGTTGGCTCAAAACTTCGCTATTTCAACAGCATAGTAACATTAAAAAAGAGTTTCGTTTTGAAAGAGAAAGTACAAGGAAGTCTTTTCAAAACTCATGAACCAGACTACAGAAATGTTCGTAGAAAGAATTGCTTAAAAAATAAGTCTTATTTTTAAGAATTACTTCGTTTTAAACCAAAATTAATACACGGGAGGGAGTGAGTCGTCTGTGTAATTATAATTTCAAAGGACGAATAATATAAAAATGACATTATTAAGGACAGGCCAGATATTAATAACCTACGACATTTTTGGAATATTTTCCAAATGGTAACGAAGTAAGTATAGTCTATCTGCACGTGCCAGGATTAGAATTTATTTACATTTTAGACAATTTAAAAATTGTACATGCTCGGAGGGCTTCAATGATTGAATTAAATAATTGAAGAATAATAAAAAAAAATCATTAAAATAAAAACAAAACATAACACAAACACAAACTTTCTTTATAATTTTCTTTTTTTAGTAACCTGGCACAAATGGGGGGGTGGCTGGGTTTATGTGTATGTATTATAATTTTTAATTTTGAAATTTTTGTTAATTACCCGTGCAAAGCCGGGGCGGGCCGCTAGTATAGAATAAACCGGCTGCAATACATACACCGTCATTGATGACATTCACAAATTGGGAAAGCGTGGCTTATCTAGCGAGCCACAGGGGTGAACACGAATCCAGCTTAAATCTATAGAGGTTTAGGCCTTTTTCAGGCGTACTGTGTTTTTGTAAAGCGATCTGTGAAACTAGGTCGAAAGTAAAAGCCTGTCAGTCACTTTTCAGTGATAGCTCCTCTTTTCTCGTCGAGTTATTTGAGAGGCAGGATCAAGTTACACTGATCTATTTTTGGTAAATAAAATTATGAAGGTAACGTCAAATTTGTGATGGACTTGTTGCCCCACAATCATTTACAGGGCGGTTTAAGTGCAACTTAGGGCAACAGTTAACACCTTCTTCTGCGAAGCATGCTAGCGAAGGAGGTGGCGGGGTGGACGAGGGACAGGACCTCACGCCTCAGTCGCGTCGGGATATCATCAAATGACGTCCCGCTCTGGGTGGAGCAGAAGGGAGTGTCAGACTCTTACTGACTAAAACCCACCCATGTTCCTTCCTTAGCCCTTTATGTTCCAGGGCAGCGGTAACCCTTTCGGACGATCCCGCTACCCTGGCAGGCTTCGGCCCTATCGGGCCCCGTCACTTATGCTGACATCTCTTTGAGGCGCACGTGGAACACATACGCGCCGTCCGGTCTAAATGGTACTTAGAACCATTTCACGTGAACCAATCAATACAAGGCTACACCTGTTACCTCTTTCCCTAATAAGTCTTATGAAAAATGTTTCGTTTCATTGACTTGACGTAGACAAATCTTTGAGTCAAAGTTCATTACGCAATGGGCAGTCTTGTGTCATAATTTGATGGATAGTTAATGATGTTTAGGGCAGAAGGTAATGGATTATATTCTGTTGTTGTAATGGTCTTTGTTACTGTTTGTTCGTTTATAATTTCTTGTGATCAAACCCGGCAGGAATTAATGACAGTCATCAAGGCTTAAGGTATAGGAAATTAAATGTGAAGCAAATTGACCCTATGTCAATTTGCCCGTGTTATAGCCGTTTTATACAACTACAAGAATGATGATAGTGATTTGAATATACGGACAATTTAAGTTGTTACTCAATTTTATTAACAATTAATTTCTCTGGTTCTACATTAAGGTTCGCGCGTTAAAATACCCATTACATTACATATAAGGCTTATAAAAATTGCTTAAAAGTAGTTTTCTATAGAAATACAAACATAAAATCCAGGAAGGTAGATACTACTCTAATGAAAATCTTCATAATCATACAGCGACCTTACTGCAGCGTAGCACTCGACTATACTGATTGTAGATAATATAGAACATTCATCCTACTAATATTATAAACGTGAAAGTTTGTATGGATGGATGGATGGATGGATGTTTGTTACTCTTTCACGTAAAAACTACTAAACGGATTTGGATGAAATTTGGCACACAGTTGTTTTATAACTAGGATTAACATATACGATACTTTTAATCCCGATATTCCCACGGGATCGAAACGTATGTAGGTGAAACCGCGGGGCGCAGCTAGTTAAGAACTAAAACGTACTACGTGACTGTACCAGATATCGGATAAATTTTCCGAGTATGCAAGATTTAATTCTATTAATTAATTCAAAGTATACTTATTCTGTTTAGTCTCAGTAGTCAGATAGGAAATGTCGACTCCATCTAGCTAATGTTTTTTAACATAACGTCTAAAATTGGTTTCGATATCCTATTCTTCTGATGATCTGACCAAGATTATGTCTGGACTTTAAAAGAGACTAAACAATTTCATTTTATTGATTTGGTTCCCAGAAACCGTAGGTACAGCTATGGTCACTTAGATTCCAACATCCTTAAAGTAAAGCTACCAATAACTTACGGCTCAGTCATTTAACAGATCATAAATGAAGAACACATATAGAACATGTCTTAGAAAGTTATAGCGCAATTTTGTTATGGTTAGCAAGTTAATGTCAGCAATAACCCTATCAGTAAGCAATAACCCTATAAGGGTATGGTCCTAATAACCGAAAAGGGTTATATCTTGAATATCTATGAAGAACGAATATATATATAACCAAAATATTATATTCATTTTAAAACCAAAATATGGTTCGGACCACTAGAGAACACATACTCAATACTTTAATGCATTCCATAATGTGTACATAATTATGATAGTTGTTATGTCAAAACATCGAATCAATTATGGACCCTGTCGGGCACAGCAAAGTTAGTTTTCTATAGGAGAGAGGATGAAGGCGCTTTTTGTTAAGAAAAAAATAAATAAATAAACATAAATTCTCTATTTAATGGGAAACAATAAAGGGCCAATTACCAGCGGACGGTTCGAATGTAATATATCTATGAATTCCAAAGAATCTTGTGAAATATCCGATTTCTAATTTTAACAAACAATACTAGACTCACATCTGGCAACCATAAGATGGGCCGACGGGGTGCCAAGAGAACCCTTAAAACAAGGAGAAATTGTACGAAAAGAGCCATAGAGCGATTCTGCAAAAGTGTGGCTCAGCGTGGCGGGACTATTGTGAGGAGATTGATGTAATAAGTCAAGGCAGTTGGTGTCGATTGTGTCGAACCGCTTTAGGATACGGACTTCGTAGTCCAGGCTAGTTAAGTTAGGAGATTTTTTTTTTTCTTTTGGGCTGGCGTTGGAGATCCTCATGGACGCCCAGACTGCCTCACTGATGACGCAGTCTGGTTTACCCACTTATTTATGATACCAATGTTTGGATGTGGGCGATTAAATGTGTAATCCTGTGAACGTTTGGATCTAAAGATATTTTCTCCATGAGTTTCGCTTCATACAGACGTTTCCTTTTGTTTCCTTTTTAGACAGTGCGAACAGAGCATGTCTATGTTAGGTCAAATTGGTCTGTTTTGTAATGTTCTAGATTTAGGTCTACTAGACACACTTTATTTTTTTCTTCTTTGTGGAGAGAAAGGAGAATGTTCTTATGTCAATGTCATGCATGGTTATTGAAATGCAAATGTTTTAATGTTAATTAATTTGAATTTTAAGTGACAGTGCTGTTTGTTTGCTTATTCTAAATATAAAAAGAGTTTTTTTTTAATCCGGGGACAGGTCCAATTTTTACCAACAACTCAATCTAATCATAATTAGTGAACAGGGGTTATCTGTGGGTGGAAGATTCTAACAAAAATTAAGATAAGTGCTACGTTAAAATTCCAATGAAGTAAAATATTCTCCTACGTATTATATTTTTTCGTACGCTAGCTACAGTAAATATGTAAACAATAACGAGCTAGATAAAAGTAACAGGACTACTTACAAATAACAGTCAAGGCAAGTATTTCCGCGACCACGAACACACAATAAATAAAAGACACTTTACAAACAAACTTTACGTAAAACAATAAAGAACTCGCAAATAATTGTGTCCTTTTAGTCTGATACCGCTAGTTTGTACCGAAGCGCAGTACTAAAGTGATTATTTTGTTTGCCCGCTATCCCTGAAGCGCTTTACAAAGCGTGAAATACTACATTTTAGCGCTCTTTTGTACATTTCAAATGCGGTTGCAACATTTTAGCAGTCGTGTTCTGAGATACGATTTTAATTTGAGTTTACAGTGGAACTTAATATGCGTTTATTCGCACCGGTGCAAATGTAAATTATGAATTTGCAGTAGGATTCGTCGCTATGCTTGTTTTTATTTTTTAGGGTTCCGTAACTTGAAAGGAAAAAACGGAACCCTTATAGGATCACTTTGTTGTCCGTCCGTCTGTCTGTCAAGACCCTTTTTCTTCAGGAACGCGTGAAGGTATCAAGCTGGAATTTATAACAAATACTCAGGTCTACTGAACCTTGGAGCTGTCAAAAAATTAAAACTTCTAAGCCAACGCAATCAAAAGATACAGCCGTTTATGCCGCAAATTTCCGTAAATTTTCGACACTCGCAAGGGAATCAAAACCTACAGGGTACTTTCCGTGAACTCAGAATCATGAAATTTGGTACAAAGCAACGTCTTATAGCACAGATAAAGGAAATATGGCGAAAACCGTAAATATGTTGTTACATATCCACTTTGTACGGAACCCTCGGTGCGCGAGTCAGACTCGCACTTGACCGGTTTTTTTGTATAATAGAAACTGAAAATGTTGTTGCATTTCCATCTTGTTACCATAACACAAGCATTAACAATATCTAATTACGTGCTTCAAATTTATCCGTCACTACCACGTGAACGAAGTCGTAAGACACCACAATATAGGTACTAAAAAAATACAGCCTGTGTTAGTCGCTGATAAGGTAGCATTATATAGGATAATGAATTTTTAAAATCGGTTTAGTATTTTTTTGAGTTTATCCTTTACAAACAAAGATACAAATGATAAAATCTTTTCTCTTTATTATATTATTATTATAAGTTTAGACAAGGACAAATAATTTTTTAATAAATATTTTTTAATAAATATTTTTTTTTCATGTGAATACTATTATTATAATTCACCTGATAATGAATGATAGGACATAATATTATTCACGAGATAAGTCTTTTTTGCTCCTGAATTTTCCAGCTCTTTAACAACAAGCAGTGTTATCAAAATAAAAATCCCAACTACATACAAATATTATTCTTATTTAACGAGTACATCCTTGAATTTATTTGAGGCCGTTTTTCGTAAAGCAAGGAGAAATAGGACCAAGCACAGAGCATGGAATCGCCGCGACGGTAAAAGTATCAATAAAATTCGTGGCTTCGAAAGTGCTTTGAGCGCATAACTTC
Source organism: Apamea sordens (assembly GCA_945859715.1). Classification (NCBI taxonomy): domain Eukaryota; kingdom Metazoa; phylum Arthropoda; class Insecta; order Lepidoptera; family Noctuidae; genus Apamea; species Apamea sordens. The sequence goes on along the minus strand of OX244006.1, from coordinate 9,246,792 downwards.
TGTCACGGACCTTCTTCAAAACCGTCAGTTTCTATACGTCATTAGTGTCTTAGTGTCGTGCGTCGTTAGTGTCTTGCATAAGGAAGCGGGTTCAATGCGCTCAGAAAGAAACAGCTAAAACATTTAGCCGTTTCTTTCTGAAGATTTTCCTTTTCAAAGATCGATCAACCTACAGCGATCAACATAGCTATTCACAACCACTCGATACGCTCCCGTATCGTATCGAATATCAATCAATTGTATCGTAGAGGGCTCCCCTCTAAACATAAATTTTGTCAGTTTAAATCAAAGACGACTGCTATTTTTCTGACAACTGTTTGTTTTCGGGGCAAGGCAAATCAGATTATCGAAATGTGTCATGTTCGTGAACGGGCGCCGTCAGTAGGGTCATTTCTTAGTTGCCACGGCTTATTTTAATTTTTAATTTCTGAATTGTTTTTGTTTTATATAACGGACGCTTTTAACGTGCACGTATTTCTACATCGTTCTCACATGGTTAATTTCAACACGAATGATGTAATCAAATATTTTGTAACAATTTTATGATTTAAAAGAGTGTCCATGGAATTTCTTGCCCGTTCTTCTCCATAGGTACCTGCGCTTTGGAATGGGCAACTAGCTTCATCTTTCTGACTGACCGACCCTTTAACAATTCAAAAGTGCCTGTAATTGGTTTAGTTGAATTAAATGATTTGAGTTTGAGTTGAGTTTTGAGTTTGAGTGTCATTTTCGATACCATAGCCTGTCGGATGGTTTTGAATATATTATGTACCGGGAGTCGGGCTCGAAATCCGCTTTATTATACAAACACTCTATGGATAATGTTGACAATGCCCCCTCTAGCAGCGGTCCCCAAGGCGCCTCCGTACTCTGTGGGATAGCTTTGGACTTCAAATCACGTAGAGAGAGTTTATATTTGTCCCGAGCGTTTATATAATTTAGTTATGCAAGTAAAATTGTTTAGTTTGCAGTCGTAATATTCTCAAAATGAAACTGCATATCTTTGTAGAGAAATAATATTTGTGCGGTAATGTTTGTGTATTAATTTAGTCAGATTTTGTGATGATGTACAAGAAGTTTTTGGGTGCTTAAAAAAATCTATAATAACTTGTAGATCGGCAATGTGAAACTTTGAAAACCACGTGTTACAAGTGATCCAATCTTCCTATCTCCTGATTGGTGGTATCTACATCGCCACTTGTGAACTATGCACCTCACTGACGTTAAAATCCTGCATCGCGCAAGCAGAGTTTACCGACGAGAATATATACCACATCCTGACATCAATTATCGGAAAGTAGCCTTCCAGACACAACATCTATCTGGTCGGAGGATCATCTCTTTCCTATATAGAATGAGTGGACTGTACACCCGGTTCCTTTCCGTTCCGTGCCTCGGAAAGCACGCTAAGCCGTTGGTCCCGGCTGTCATTCGTGGATCTTTAACAGTCGTTACGGGTATTCAGAAGCCCGAAAGTCTGACAACCAGTCTTACCAAGGGGTATCGTATTACCCAGTAACTGGGTTGTGGAGGTCAGATAGGCAGTCGCTCCATGTAAAATACTGGTATTCAGCTGCATCCTGTTAGACTGGAAGCCGACCCCAACATAGTTGGGAAAAGGCTAGGCAGATGAGATGAGTCAAAAGTAAGCTTTGCCATAATTCAACAATTCAGCCTTTCCTCGAATTAAAACCGAACCCCTACCCAACAAAATGCAGCTGCATTTACGACTCCTAGTAATGGAATTCAAATGCAAATTCCTTTAATTAAATAGTATTTCTCCAACAATTAATGTTCATAGACGCAGCGGATGTTAGGGCCAAATTATTCAGTATGAATATAATTCATGACCAAACTTCTACCATTCGTTCAGTTTCGAATACTAGAACTAGAATTCTAAAGTACTAAGAACTACAGAACTTGGTTAAGTATAGTATAAAGCGAATTTTCTTATCTAGGAGTGAGTTTTAATTCAGCGGTTCAAGTTAGGGGATCGATTCGATCGCAAAGAGCTAAGTTTTCGAGATAACACTTAGAAGTGAACGATTGTTTGTAACTTTGTTGTTTGCAAGTTATTTAGTAAGATATTTAGTTAATTTTATACGGTTCGAACTCAGGCGCTTTACTTTGTTTATAATATTTCATCACCACTGCTCTAAAGACGGTAAAAGAAAACATCGTGAGGAAACCGGTATGTCCTAGAACCAAAAATTCGGAGACACGTGGTATCCATCAACCCGCACTGGGCCCGTGTGGAGGACCACTACGGACCACTCCCCCTCTCATGGAGAGGCGTCCTGTGTCCCAGCAGTGGGAATATTATAGGTTGATTATGTATTAATTGAAAATTAAGTTATTTTTGACATACACATATGAATATTTTATTCGGAATAAGTACATTTAAATAAGTTGTGCTTGAGGCTTACTGTTAAAATGAAAAAAATCGCTATAGACGCAAACATATGCAGGCCGAAAAAGTAATTGGACTTTTGTCATACATTTTTATAAGGTATGCCTTTTTTTTGCGGATGGGATTGGGTATGCTTAGGCAAAGGTTTATCCTCAAACCTTTGCCTAAGCATACCTATCAAAATGTATGATAAAATAAATAATAACATGTATTATTCAGAAATACTTATTGTATAAAATCTCCATAGCTTCACCTTGTGTCCATAATTTAAGAACGTTTGACTATATATTTTTTTTTTATTCAACCTATATTTATTCGCTCCATATGCGACGATGTCACTCACAGGCTAAGCGACTAAACAGGGTGCATTCTACAAAGTTACGAGATTAACCATAACCAATTTCTCATGTCTTTCCCTACTCCTGACTTTCACAGTACTAGTCTCAATACTATAAAAAAAAAAACATACAATACAATGGTAGGTACTTAATGGTAGTAAAAATAATAACTTGAGCGAGAGCATCAAGTTTGAGATGGCACGCGCTATTGTATAATGAGCTTGGTTTGACAAATAGATATACTGCATGTTTGGAAACGTTTGACTAGATAACTTATCGAACCTCTAATTTTTAAGTTCAGTTAATAGTGAAATCAAGAACTAAGCAACAATTTTTTATGCAAACTAGAAAATTACTATACCTTTAAAAAGAGATAACAAGCAATTTCTCATATTGTCTCCTACCGTATATTTTCATTAGATAAAGAGGATGGCCAATAAATTGCGCAACAGCCTCAAGTTTGCGAGCTATGCATCCATCGCAGCAGTGATTCACACTGGCTTACAGTTCCCAGTCGAGATGGCGCGCGTTATTGTTTAGTGAGCTCGCCATGAAAAATGTTTGCTACAGTTACTAAGCTAAGACCTTGTTAGTTCAAAGACTGGTTTTAGTGAACACTGTCTTCGGTTTGAAAGGTATTTTGGTTATGTTTGGTAATTTTTTGACTGACAAAATCAAAAGTCATTTATTCAAACTAGGCCGAGAATCAGCACTCTTCGAACGTCAAAATTACAAAAGACAGTCCCTCAAAAACGCCCGCCCTTCACCACTTCCTAGTGCAATCGCTGGAAAGAAGAAGTGGCGCAACAAACTCTCCAGTAGCACAGCTGTCTGTTCAGTTAGAAAATACTTGATTGTATACCTAGTACCTACATAAAATTTTCCAACGTCAGATAATTTTATCCGAGGAGTAATACTAGGTACCTATGTTCAGTAAATAACATTACAAGACCAGAACATAAAATTATATTATTTGCCCTATGTCAGCTAGCCACGCGACACACGACAGTGTTTGTTAAATAACAACAATATTATCATTTCTATCCGTAATATGTATGTAAATTTGAAAACGCAGATTAAAGAGTATATTCTATTACACGTACCTAATAACTTACGTCACAAATTTTCATTAAAACTAAGCTAAGCTAAAAACTATATTTGTATGCAGTGCACCTAGCAGTGCATACAAATAAAGTTTTTTAGCTTCTTTCAGCATTTATCATGATGGTATTTCTATATATTTTACACTTATTCAAATGACGAAATTTCTAAACAGTTTTTCACTTAATTTTCACGTCTGAGAAGCAAATAATTAAAAGCCCTGTAAACTTGGAAAAAAATGATGATGTAGTAAATGGTTGCGTCGTAATGTATGTCGTATTAACAATATAGGTCTAGGCAGTATTTCTTTACTTATTATAAACCTGATTTGAACAGAACTTCACAGGCCACTGGGCGAAAATCTATCCCCGATAACTATCTAACCGATCTATCTAACTTATATATATTTACACACATCCTATCATATCTAACCGATCTATCTAACTTATATATATTTACACACAATGCTGTATCTGCTGTATGCTGTATCCGTTGTATAGCCTGTCCAAATGCCGCGCGCACAGTTGATAAGTAATTCGTGGAACGTGTTGTAATTTACACCAACAGTTAGGCGTAAGGACCAAGCGTGAGGACCCTTTCGTGTTTACTTTGGGACTGAAATGTAGGGATTAGGACCAGACAGTGCCAATTAGTGGTATTGTTTTGTCTGGCAAGTTTTACTAGTAGAAAATGGCATGTTTTGGCTGTATCTTTATGAGGCTGTCTGGAGGAGATTACCTAAACCAACACGACTTTCCATTGTGTATTATTTGCGCAATTTTGTTTCATTTGGTTTTGACGAATATTTTTTGTTTTTTACAGTGAGTATTTTTAGATTTGTGCGTAAATTACAATACCTATGGTTGATGTATATCTCTATAATTTTATTTAAAAAAAATGACTTGCGTAGGTTTACTATAATAGCAATAAACTGATTTTCTTCCAATCTCAGAATTATAAATTTAGTCCTGTCAAAATTATAATAGAGCATACAATTATTTAATTAATAATTTAGTATTAACAAAATGTGACTTAGGCGGTGCACCTACATATTATTATGTATCATCGAGAAATTCCTTTAATTAAAAAAATACATATGTAGTACATATTATACCCAGAAAAACCCGAAAGTTTCACCTCGTTACGAATATTAAAAACTGTAACGTCAACATCCCAAGGGAGAGGCGCATTTCATTAAATACAAAAGTCACTGCAAAAATTCTCGACATCAGGAAATATTTTATGCAAACTTTATACTAATCACATGGCACAGACGAGATACGACCGGTAAGGCAAGGCAACCGCATGCAGGAAAAAAAAACCCGTGTTCCTTTTTCAAATACTTGTCCAATTTACATTCCATTAGCCGAGACGCGGATATTAGGACCGAATAATTTCACTCGTATCCGACCAGACGTATCAAGTTGAGTTATTTTTTAAATTTTCTTATTTACTCCATTAGCTTTTTATCTGGGAAATGTGGTAGAGGAATTGCATGTTTAATGCTTTAAGTAGGTATTAAATAAAATTGAAGTATTTAGTTACGACTCTGGGCTGATTTTTGAATTGGCAGATAATTTTTATTCGTGGAATAAAATTGACGTCTGACAGATAGGTAATATGTATTAAAGAACTGTGAAAAATTCGAAATTATTCCACGGATAAAATTATCTGACGTTGGAAAAATCAAACCTAAGAAAAAGATTTGATGTTAAAATATAACAATGCTTCTTTTAACGGTAATGTTAATAAACGTCACGCTTGTCGAATAGACTGTGATGATGATAATAATGTCAGCAAGCATTTCAATCAAGTCATAGGTATAGTTTACCGTTCACTTTTAACAAACAGTAATTCGGAGTACCTACCCACTTATTCTTATAGACTGTTTCAATGAAATGAACAGTCATTGTCAGTTGCAAAAGTAAAAAATTCGATTACTTAAGAGAACAAGCACAGTACTGCAATTCAGCTGCAGTTGCCGGATCGAGAAGCTAAAAATATAGTGCTCATCTTTGTAAAAATAATGTACATTTTCCGTTCCACAAAATAGAGAGGCAAATCAAGTACTAAAAAATAGAATAAAAGTATCTACACACAGGTGTGGGAGCAAAACGTAATTTGTTATCCTGTTGACAGTCTTTTGTTATTTTGGGCACATTCATAAGGTGTTAACCGCATCAGTAGTAACAGATGAGGTGCCTTCGGAAACACGTGTTGCCTATCCATCTCGAATGACGCGCACAGAGCACGGAGGCTCGGCAGCCGGGTATAGAGGCGGTATTGTCAACAATTTCCCATACAAAACATGGTGTCAGTGACTGAGTGAACATGGTATGAGTGAACTGACGGCCCGTGACAATTCTGACAACGCGTGTGACAGCCGAAAGTTGCGCTCAGCGCTAATTATTAGAGCCTGCGCGCACTAGCGATTTAAGTTGGCCGATTGTTTAGTCGCAATCGTAATAGTCCTACATCTGTTAATCTTCAAGTGCGCACACTGCCATATAACTCTATACTGATCCTCTGACCGATCAAACTATCGGCCAACTTAAAATCGCTAGTGCGCGCAGGCTCTTAGTAACATATTGCCACAAAGATCTTTTGACGCTCGAATGACGTTGAGAGGGGATACTGTAGGTAAACATTCGTGCAATAGGTACTGTTTTGTGAAACGTATTAAAAAAACAAGATGGCGGCATGCATAATCAGCCTATAACGTTCCCACTGCTGGGACACAGGCCTCCTCTCTATGACATCGAGTGGGCTGTAATCTACCACGCGGGACCAGGGCGGATTGGTAATGTCACATGTCTTCGATTTTTTGTTTCTAGGACATGCCGGTTTCCTCACGATGTTTTCCTTCACCGTTTTAAGAGCAGTGGTGATGAAGTAATTTATACAAAGTAAAGTACCTGTCGGTTCAAACTTATGACGTACAACTCGTAAATCTCGGCCGTTCCCAGTGGGCCACCACTGATCGACTAGATGGCGGCGTTAATTCCGATTTTAGCCACGTACCAGAATATTGTAGCGCTTTTTTAACGCGTCTCTGGTCGCGGCCTGCGCTGCTATTCCGTGCTCTGTGGCCGCGCGTGTCAACTATTTGTCTTGCTGACACCTATGTCACGGAAGAGTATTTTGTGTTGACATGTGTAAGTCATTGCCAGTCATGGCAGCTTTATGTCACAGGAGATAAAAGTGGGTTACAGTGTCAGAGTTCATTGTTGAAATTTATCACGTCTGAGTTTATGAGTGAGATCAACTTGGGAAATTAAAGTTTTTTTATAATACGTTAACTTTAATAGGTAGGTACATAGCTGCCACTATAAGGCGAGAGAACAAATGTGTTTTAATTCTAATAAGGCTTGAATTGCTTCAATAAGAACTGCGGGTATACAGAATAGATAGGCTGGTCCTTAACAACGTTAAATAGACAGATGTGGAAAAGGAGTACCGGGCCTCCTTTCTCTCTTTCTTCTTTTCCCTATTTAGTACACTAAGTCACCATTGGCTTTTAATAACTTGAGTTGTAATTGTAAGATATCTGGACCAAGTCTGATATTACAAAATAAGTCGAAAATAAACAACAGAGCATTGCATTAACTTCTGAATTTAATATAGAGTAATTTCTTACATCTTTTATTAAGTCTACATTCGAACAAAAGTTAATTTCGAACATCAGTAAACACCTCTTTATACATAGTCGACAAACTCATAAACATCGACTTGGAGCTCTTATTCAAACACATTCTCAAAGGACGATGGGATTTAGCATCCCCAATATTGAAACTTAATTATAAGACTTGAGACGGATCTTATTGGAAAGAGTTTGGCTTACTGATCATTCTTTACTATGGCGACGACCGTCATAATTATGGGATTTACAGGGAAAAGAAGTAAAATGGTACAATTGTAATACAATTTATGTTTGATTATTAAAAAATAAGTGAAAATAGTATTGGTTTTTATTGAAGGTACTTTATATTGTATTTTATTTTTCATGAAGTAACATATTCACGCTTGTATACCCCATACTTAGGTGAAGGTAAAGATTGTGTACCTACAACCCGATATCAAAACTTAACAAAAGGCCTTGGATTATTGATCATGTGGATCACTGCCGATTGATTCTGTAAAAATCTTACAGTGAAAAATTAGGTGGAGTGAGCTTAGAGTGAGCTGTCAATAGCATCAATCCCTAGCATTAGTTGGAATGACAGTAGACTCCACGCTCACTTCACCTAAGTTTTCACGGTGAGATGATTACAGAATCGCACTGCTGGTCGTAAGTATGGAGTTTTAAGGGAAAACAATAAAATGTGGTCATATTTTGTACTAAGCAATAAGTTTGATCTCAAAATTGAAAATCGCATAGTGCTGCCTACCCTCCTAGAAAAACTTTTCCAGTAATACCTCAAAAGGATCGAAAACATTCTTCAAAAAGATATTACTCGTCTAAATGTTCCTCATCTATAAGTTTTAACCTATCATTTCAAACACTTGTACAGTCACGAGCAAAAACACGGACACACTCGGTGAAATTCGACAGTGTTTTTTTTTAAAGTAGGCATCTAATACAATGATGAAATGTTGTTGACAGTTGAACACTTGTTTTGTTCCTTTCATAAAATATTTAAAAAGATACACTTCTTACTTCATCTTGCTTCATCCTTCTCTCTCAAATCATTTCAAATCTAGAAATCACTCTTGTTTTATGTTTTTTTTATAGATAGCTACAGACAATACAGCCAGTATCAATAGATAAAGCTGCATGCAGGCTACATGCTACTTTATTAAAATTCTTACATACATAATGCCTAGTGATGGGGTTATAGTTTTATCAAAGACACGTTTATGAACTACATGTTATTTCAGTCAATACTCTTAGGGAAAATCTATTATCTGCCTGTTTCCCAATAGCTTCAACGCGGGAATGTTCAAGTTGAGAACATGAATAAATTACTTTTAAGGTAATAGGAAATTTCACCATCGTCGATCGCATCCTCGATTAGTATCAGGTGAGAAAGAGGTACACGAGCCCATCAATTATAAAACATTGGTCTTTGAATGTTGAAAAGTGCTTACATATTTTTGCTCGTAACTGTACCTGTCCCACTAACCGACTCGTGGTGGTGCATCCCACAATTTTCTACTGAAAAATGTAAGAGCGCGGAATGAAAAGGAATTTGTAGATTAAACTTTCAAGTTTGGTTTCATAGCTGAGAATATGAAAACGTTTTGTGGGTGTTATGAGATCCACTTTGAAAATAAAATTCATGCATTTAAGTTCTTTATTTTAGAACAGAACGTTTTTATTAGCATTTAAACATCTTGTATATCTTTATTTTTAAGAAAATAGTAACAAGATCAAAACTGTATAAAGAATATTTTTGGAAAAAAAAAGTAATTGCTACGAAGTGGGCGAACGAGTCTGATGCCGATTTTATTTTTAAATATTGTTGTCGTCTGGAAGTATGTTCCGGATTGGCGTAAAAACGGCTGAACGGATTTGGATGTAAGAACATGTTCAAAATTGTTTTTTTATTATTCAATAATTCTAACAAGGAGAAATTAAATATATTTGGATAGACATCCCAAAAACTAGTGCTCCTAACTATAACATACACTAGCTTCGTCCGCGTGGATGTCGGATTATTACTTTCCACGAGAACATGCTACCGAGACAAAACGTAGCGTATAAAGCCTAAAAGGCAGCTTTTGTACCTTTTTTGTGTGCGAAAAGTTATAAGAATTAATTAATTATAATTATGTTACTCCATAACATCAGCTAGTGAAAGTCCCGTCAAAACTGGTCCAGCCGTTTCGAAGATTAGCCGGAACAAACAGACAGGCAAAAATAAAAAATAAATATAAGTAGGTACTTAGCGTATATATTTTCATACGCATTTTGTAAAATCTGTTTTTTTGATATTACAAATAGACACTTAAATTTTATTTATTTGTATATATAGGGTACTAGGGTATAGGGTACTAATAGAGTATTTAAAAATTTGCATCTGATTGAACTGGAAACCAACCACAACTTTTTGGGAAAAGGCAGGCAGAAGTATTCTGTCCTGTTCTATTTTTTTTTTCTTTTATAGCACTTCACTGTATTCGTACTTTCTTCTAAATTTTTTAAGACCCCCTCCGTCTTTAAAAGGTAGTATAATTTATTCAGAAAAGCTTTAAGATTGTTCAAAAATATATATAAATAACCCACACACACACACACACACACATCGTCCCACTTCATGTCTCTAGGACCAGCGGTTTACGCTGTGCGTTGATGTATCAGTCAGTCAGGACTTTGAATTTTATATATATGTATAGATATACTATAGATTTTGAAAGGCTCCCAATTTGTTTGGGGGATAATGGCACTGTTTCACCCAATCTTCGGAAGACAAAGACGTACTCTGACCCGAAGATTTTTTTTTCTCAAATATTTTAATGTGTAACTCATTTTGTAAAACTTATTGACGGTCTAATGATGCACAATTTCTTTAATAAACAACTTCTTTTTAACTTTCTAGCCAGAAAGTGGACTGTACAGTCGCAGTAACTAAGCTAGGTTACCCCGACTAAAAACGGGTTAGATTAGGTTGGAAATATGACCAACCACGCGCGAGCCGAATCGGTCGCAGTAACCAAGCTAGGGCACCAAATAGGTTAGGTTCGAAATATGACCAACCGCGAGCCGAGAGAGCGATGCGCCAGCGCTGCATCCAAGTTGGTTGCAGTTACTTGGAAATTTAGAATTTTAGGATCCTAAAATAGGAATTATTGAGGTTTACAAAAATAAGCACAATCATTATGTATTCAATATAGGAGCGCAATATGGGAATTTTTAGAAGTTCGAATATAAACATGCCATTCGTAAATTCGGCATTTTTGAAGCCACTTGAACCAGCCCACAGAATTAGAATAGTAATTGACTTAGCATTCCCAATCCTCAGTACGCCATATTTTGCCATTTCAAACATTCAAATTAGCTCTAAATATTTTAAACAGCGCTGCCTACATTTACGCCACAGCAAAGCGTAGTATTTTAAAAGGTTAATCAATAATTAAGGGAATGACGTCACGAGTCGCGGGCCGTGTAAGCAATAATAGCGGTCGGGTGAGCATTCATTGATTTTGAAGATATATTAATTACGTCCGGTCCCTTGAAAGGTAAACAAGGGAATAAAGCCGTCGCTTTATTCCCTATCGTCATAGACAGTGTTTTAAACAGTTTCGTTGTTATTTACATTAGCAAATAACCTTTTTGAATAGATACTTAATTGAATATGTACGGAGGAATGTGGAAAATGTCGTGGAAAAAAACTGAGTATAAATGTGGCTATAAGAATATGGGAAGACCAAATAAACAATGGATGGACTGTGTGAAAGATGGTATGGCTTGAAAGAAGTGACTACCGAGATGACGACTAATTGAGAAGTATGGAAGAATAATACATGTTGCGCCGATCCCAAACACACTTAACAAAACACTTCACAACAACTTCAATACACTTCACAAAAACTTCAAAACACTTCACAACAACTTCAAAATACTTCGAAACACTTGATTTAATAAGAATATGGAGCTATGGAGTTTTGTGCTCGTCCTTCTTCTTAAGAATCTACGCTCCAGAATTGGCAACTTTCCGACTTCAAATTTCTGATTAGTTAACACTTTGACAAGTCAAAAGTTTGGATTTTGGATTTACAACATTAGAATTAATAATAATATCCCTGGACATTAGAATTAATACTTATTAAATTTGGAAAATATGTTATAATGAAGGGCGAAATAAGTGATAAGGCATTGTGTATTTTTTAATGTTCGATCTATTTTTGTTATGTATTTTTGTAAACCACATAGAAATGTTATTTCTAAGGGCTTCCACACATAAACACGATACGACGTCGCGTCGTAAAATCCTTCGTTTTACATAACAAAGGTGCCACCAAGGTGTCAGATGGTGACCGTCAACGATTGTCCGGACGGCAGCTAGTGACAGTCTTGGCATGTATCATGCTGTCTTGTGTATGCTTGAAGGCGAGATCAAAACGTAATGGCTTTGTCTGACATTGGCATTGTACGACGCGACGTCGTATCATGTTTATGTGTGGGAGCCCTAACAGCGAACAAACAAAAAAAGCGAACTGTAAAAATAAGTTTATGCAATAATTTAGAGAGAGTCCATATTCAGATGCTAACAACGTACTGCGACCACTAATCCCTTTGAATAGCGATTAAAATATCTTGTCTTACAACTGCAGATCAGTATTTCAAAGAAAAACTACACGTGAAGCTTTGGACATGTTATATGAGATTTATCTTGCAGTAAGCTTCAAAATAAACTTATTATTTTGGCATTAGAAGAAGAAATAATGCCAAAAGAAATATAAGCATAAGTTTTAATATATACGATCAGGGAAATTAACTGTAAAGCAAATTGACACCTACCTCAATTTGCTGTGCTATAACCCTTTTATACAACTGCCAAAGAATTAGGTTTAAAGAAACTTTATTCTCAATAAAACATAACAAATGTCACTTACTTGAGAACAATAAATTAATGTTAACAATATAAATAGGTCCGACTTCACCTCTATGTACAGTTTCACAAACACGACCCACCCAACGCATTCATTTCTGCGAGGGTGTTTTTCTTGCTGTTAAATTACGGGTGTGATTTGAATATACGAACGATTTCAATTGGTATTCGATTTGCTTAACAATTAATTTCCCCGACTTTGCCTGACTTTGAATTTGACTTAAGTTAAAGACACGTAGGTCTAAACTTTAGACCCTTCTCAATTTCTGACACTGAAACCTGGTCACAGGTGTGAAACAGTGACTATTAGCGATGTCGAAAACGAAGTCTAGGCTCTAGATTACTCGTGTTTTAATTAATTAAGGGCAAATTCCAGCAAACTTTTATACCTAGAATAAGTTTTATCTTGACAATTAATTTTGAATTTTTGACAGTTTTTCCATACTAGAAACTGTCAGGCGTCAATTTTATTCCACGAAAGTTTTAGTAATTAGCCCTAAGACAGAATGCCGTCGAAAAACTAAAATACTGTAGGTACTTTTATCATTTGTATCTTTAAGCAAATCGTTAAATTTGGGCTTTATTTAAAGGTAATTGTATTAATTTATGTATTCACGAGCATAAAAGAAATACCAAAACTATCTGACGAGACATGCGACGTCAAAATACAGGATGCTGCATCGTCTTTTTGACGTCGCTTGTCTCGTCAGATACTTTTGTCACAATTAGTCACTTATTTGTGATGCCACTTGTATATGCCTTACACAAATGATCACATACAGAGTTGATATGACAGAGAGGCATTAAATTACACTACGTATAATATACGTGTTTCGTATTAATTCGATACGGCATAAAAATAAAAAGCGCCAAAAATAAGAAAATATTTTTTTCAAACCAACTAAATGGCTTACAAATCAGAATAAAACGCACCCACCCTTTGTAAATAAATTTGACTGACCTTAGATACCTAGGTAACGAAGTGTAGTACCGTCTTTATCGTTGTAACGTGCATGACCTGTGCTTAGACATAATCGGCTGTTAGGAAAGATACATCGTGTTCAAACGGTGCAAAAACTTAAAAAATTATTTGCGACTAAACTACTGCTCCTATTTAATTGATTTTTGGTACAGAGTTTGCAATGGTATCTAGAATAGGCAGTTTAAAGGAAAGCCCCTCTTTCGTATCAACTTTGTATATGTATTTGCTGTCATCTTCGCGACGATTAAGGGATGACTCATGAAGTCAGATGTTATTGACGAGCTGTCTATAGTAATATAGGTACCTATTTATGTATACATACATATGTATAAGATAACTCATTCCATGGTTCAAGTATTAGCCAGTCAGCAAGGTTGCAGCAAGGGCTGACATTCTTTTAAATGTAAGCTTACTGTTTCTTCATCACCTTTTCTATTTTGCCAGTAAACCATTTTGTATTTTTACTATTTTACCATAACCATAATCAGCCTATAACGCCCCCACTGCTGAGACACAGACGAAAGGAAGCCAGTGTCCAAGCAGTGGGTAACGTTATAGGCTTATTATGATGAGACACAGGCCTCCTTTCCGTGAGAGGGAATGGGCCGCAATCCATCACGCGGGTCCTGTGCGGGTTGGTAGATGTCACATGTCTTCTAATTTTTGGTTCTAGGATTTGCCAGTTTCCTCACGATGTTTTCCTTCACCGTTTTGAGAGCAGTGGTGATGAAATAATTTACACAAAGTAAAGCGCATGTCTGGGTTCGAACCTCCGACCTCCAACTTGTAAGTCGCGAACGTTACCACTGGGCCACCACTGCTCACTCTGAGACTATTTAATACACCCAAATGGTAAAGTGAAAAATTTAATAAACTTTGCTTTCTTTGCCCCTCGAGTAAGCTACATGATACGACCAAAGTAATGTAACTGGAGTCCCTAGTGTCTACGGTGCCCACGGAAGAATATAATAGACTTTAGACTTTCGTCGTAGAAGATTAATCTAGGAAAGATTTCAAAAGACTGCAATGAAGCCTTCGTTAGAAGGATCTCGTTACATCGCATACGGAGTAAATGGCTCTCAAGACGCTTTATTTGAAATTACATAGTTTCGCTCGGACGAGGCTTATGCGTCTCAGAGCAATTACTATCAAGGAAAACGTATAGTATTTAAAGTAAATTGACTAGTCATACTTTATATTATTTTTATTTTTTCTGGTTGATAGTAGCTACCTATCATGGGCTTGTGGGGCTTGTAGCTAAGTAATAACAGCCGCACAGGTCCATCGATCAGGTTAAGTCATGCTTGCCGCGATTGGTCCATGGATAGGTGACCATCTTCACATACCAAGACCCCTCCGTACCTTGGAAAGTATGTTAAGGCGTAAGTAGCCCGAAAGTCTGACAACCAGTCTTACCAAGGGGTATCGTATTACCCAGTAGCTAGGTTATGGAGGTCAGATAGGTAGTCGATCCATGTAAAATACTGGTATTCAGCTGCATCTGGTTAGACTGGAACCTGGCCCCAAGATAGTTGTGAAAAGGCTAGGCAGATGAGTAGCTACCTGTCTGGTCACTATAAATCGAGCCTTTATTATAATAGAAATTCGTCTAATAAAATTATTAAAAAAAAATATTATGTAGATTTTTTTCAACTTTGTTACGATCGGTTTTCAATCCAATCGGATGCAGCTGAATAGCAGTATTTTACATAAAGTGACTGCCTATCTAAGCTCCACAACCCAGTTTATACGTAGCAATGTAAAAATACTTTCATACAAAAGTTACCAACGCGAACGTCACAAAACCTTCTATTCTTACCTTGCACCGAGCACTCTTCCGCGGGCACTTTAATAAATATCCCAACTTCACTTACCTCAGCGTAATATTTCTTTAGAAATAATAAGTTAAGTTCTTGCAATAGTAAACAGGACGTAATAAAAGCGATTAGGTTTGCCTAGACCAGCGCAATGGAATAATTTACGAGCCAAAGTGGTGGAAAATGGTTATGCAAAGGCATTATGTGTGGAATGTACTGCGATATGGGCACTTAGCATAAGGCGGTGGCTGAATGGACAGACTTTTCGGGACAATATTTTATTTTTAGTGGCTTAGAAGAACTATAACTAAGATTCTTTTGAATCCTTCTTTTAAAACTAATTTGGGTCATTATTACATACAATCGGCACCCTAATTGCGTAACACACGATCAATCGGAATCGGTTTCATTTTGACAGTTCAACAACATTCATTGCGTTATTTACGTGTTGAGCAGACCAATTTTTCGAACATAATATGAAGCAATGGATTAGCAGTTTGCTTCAAAATGATTCAGATTCCGATTAATCGTGTGTTACGCAATTAGGGTGCGGGTGCTTCTTGATTGAATTACGAAAAATCAAATCATTATAGTTTTGTGGTCACATACCGCATTTATAAAACACCGCATTATGTCTATGTAGTTTTTTTCATAATGTCGGCGTGTGCAAATTATAACGTAAAACGGAACGCAACGTTTAGTGACATCATCGCCCCATTCAGTGAATCAGGCGAGTTGTGGAACGGACCGGCCTTTATGAGACGGTGTAGGTACCTACCGAGCAATGGTAGACCGTCTGACTCTAGTGAGGGTCTGTCTACAACTAGAATTATTGTAATTATCAAAACGTTTTATTGTTAATTGTTTCAGAAATCATTTTGTTGTATAATTAAATTATTTTTGCATGAATATTGATTTTCTTTTAAGCAATGGAAAGGTTTTATTGTTAATTGTTTCATAAATCATTTTGTTGTATAATCAAATTATTTTTGCATGAATATTGATTTTCTTTTAAGCAATGGAAAGGTTTTATTGTTAATTGTTTCATAAATCATTTTGTTGTATAATTAAATTATTTTTGCATTAATATTGATTTTCTTTTAAGCAATGGTGAATGGAAACCCTCAAGACTGGGCCTTGTAAAATGCAGGTCTCCTTCAATAATACTTCAATTGGTCCACCCTCGCGCAGAAATACACCATAATAAATTCCGAAAGACCACTAAAATGTTTTGTTTCTGTATCACCCTAAAGTTGACAGGTAGAAAATGTCTCAGGCATTAAGTCCGCCTTTGTACAGACGCCAGCACATCAAGCTACTACAATCTGTCAAATTTCTTTAATAGATTTTCAACTTTATCGTTAAAGCATTAAGGTTCAAGGTTGATTGGTAAAATTTGACAGTTTCGGGTAGGTTGACCTGCTGGCGTCTGTACAGTATTTTTTTTACTTGTGCATAAAGTTTTAAACTCAAACTTAAATAATTTATTTCAATTAAACCACTTTGGTATTGTCAAAATTAAATAGTCGGTCAGTTAGTCAGAAAGTTGAAGTTAGTTGCCCATTCCAAAACGTAGATCTCTATGGAGAAGAACGGGCAAGAAACTCCACGGACACTCTTTTAAATCAAGATATTATGTATTACAAAATGCTGGGTACATTATTCTTATTGCTTTTATATGTGAGAACAATTTAAAAAAGAAACAATTTAAAATATAAAATTAAAAATAAGCCCTGGCAGTTAAGAGATGACCAGTCTCAACCGACGGCGCCCGTTCACGAACATGACGCGTGGATCAGCACCACCCAGCTCAACCATTTCGTAGGGAACCGGATGATCCAACACACGCGCCACCACCAGTGAGACATTTAAATGAGCATGACATATTCTCAACTGCTATGCTCTTTCAAGTCAACATCAAGATATCATAATTTTTTCAATAAATAAGTAAAAAATTAAAACCAAATAAAACTTTACTAACACCATAACAACTGTTCCTTGTATTGGTCCTTTTATCCAAAGTCGTAATGAACATAAGATTTTTATGTAGCTCGGTCTGTTTACAGCCTACAATGTAATATATACGACCAAGTAAGTAGCTAAGGTTCAAATTTTCTGTTCGCCGAACCGTGTATGTATGAACGGAAATATGCTGAAACGCTTAGAGGGAAAAACGCTTGCTAGCATTTTTGCCCATTTCCATACTAAGCTAGGTTTTTCAAAATATGGAATGGGTTAATTACATAGTGGAGCTTATATGAGCTTAGTTCTTTTTTTTTAAATAATGTATCCTGGTTTTGAATGTGTAGAGAAAAACACGAATTCTTGATTGAGGCAGGCAGATGTACGAAGGTACGCCCTAGAACGACAGTGACCTTATTGGTGATGTTCTTCAGAATGGTCAGGTGCGTAGTACTGGCAACCGGGACGAATCAAAAGGAGTAAAGTTTGTAGCAGGTGGTGTTCTATAGTTTCTGCCATGTTTTATGCAAATAAATGTTATTTCTATTTTTGCCTACCCCCAAAGAAAGAAGGCGTGGAGTTTGTGTTATTTTATTTATTTATTTTTCCTTTATTTCATTTAGATACTTACAAATTACATTTTTAAATATTTTTATAAACAAAAAGATAAAAAAAACATTTTAAATTATTATTATTTATTTATTTTTACCATTTAGGTAACATACCTATATAAACAAACAATAAATAACAGAACAGAAAAATAGGTACAGAGGTGATGCTTATTTCATAAGAAATCTCTTCCAGCTTACCTGCGATAGGACAATAGATAGAGAGATGTAGACAGTATGTGAAAGAGTAAAGGAGACAAAAGAATAATACATAAAATCATAAACAATTCACTTAATAAAGCTTAGAAAATATTATGAGAATATACTTCAATCAACTCAGCCTATCGCAGTCCACTGCTGGACATAGGCCTCTCCCAGGCTGCGCCACAACACCCTGTCCTCCGCCTTTTGCATCCAGTCCGTCCCAGCAACCTTCTTTACGTCGTCCGTCCATCTAGCTGGACTCTCTACTTACAAACATACAAATAAACATACATACAGCTCGCGGCACGTAAGTTGAACCAAAATGGCGGTCGTCCGCGCAGGTACAATTATGGATTGTGACCGATTGAGACCCGAAAATGTGTTAAAGCTCGCGGCACGTAAGTTGAACTATGACCTTGAATGCGTAGTAACAGATTTTCGGGTCTCAATCGGTCTCAATCCATAATTGTACCTGCGCGGACGACCGCCATTTTGGTTCAACTTACGTGCCGCGATCTGTACATGTTTCTAAAATCAATATCACTAGAATGATAATAATGTTATGTACAGTCAGCAACAAAAGTCAATTAACACTGTTCTTTTACAAATCATCTAAATTGATACAAAATGATGCGATACATTGGTTTTCTCTATTTGATGTCATAGCAAAGAGTTAATAATTCTTAAATATTCTATTACTATAATATAGTAAAATATTCTTAAGTATAGTAAAATATTGAGTAAAATATTGTATAGTAAAATATTGAGCAAAATATTCTTAAAAAACATATTATGTTTTTTAAGAATGTTTTGCTCAATAATTAAGATTTAAACAACTAAAGTGTTAATCGACTTTTGTTGCTGACAGTACGTTATTAATTGCAGAACTTACGATATTAGTATAATGGGATTATATTTTTAATGATAACCGAAAGTCCAATTTGGAGCAATCGAATCAAGCTCGTGACAAAAAATTCAAGTAAGTAATTAGTTCGCATGACTGGCTTGCGGACTTGACTTATTGCTTGTTTGGGTTTCCGAAGGGTAATTTTCATTTATCTTTTCTTATCTTTCTTTACTGTCACTGGTCAAAGGACCAAATTCTTTTTATGTTTTCTAGTTAGTGGCAAACTTAACTTCTAAGTGTCGCCAACAACAGGGGAAGGGCACTGATGTATGATACAGATATTTTCAGATATTTTATATCTAGTTCAGACACAAATAATCAGTGTAATAAAGAGTATCATCACCATATTATACAGGGTAGCAGAGAGATAGAAGCGCAAACTGTAACCATGAATTCAGCAAATGATGTCAGATGCCCAGGGCACAAATGTACAGTAAGTTATCAAAAAAAAATCTGATGTTTCATAGAAAAGTGCAATACCTACGTGGTTAAAATTAAACGACAAGTTTTTTTTTAAATAACCAGCTACAAATATCATCGCAAGGGGTTCAGAATCATATTCTGAATCCATGGTAAAAGGATGCGCGTCGATGTCCCCCTGCAACCTCGTAAATGTCTGTACATTTTTGAAGAAATAAATTATTCTTATTGAAGCCTTCCTCCAACTTCGTCAACTCAGACTATCGCAGTCAATTGCTGGAAAAAGGCCTCTCTCATGCTGCGCTACAACATCTTGTCCTCCGCCTTCCGCACCCAGTCTGCCCCAGCCAACTGTTTGAGGTTGTCTACGTCTAGCTGGGGGGAGTCCCACACAAACTTCATAGGTTATTAGTTTATTTCACTTTTCAAATTTGATACTAACCTTTTAAGTTTATTCGATTCCATTCTGATCATCATCATCATCTGTCTAGCCTTATCTCAACAGCTATGTTGCGGTCGGCTTCCGGTCTAACCGGATGTAGCTCAATGCCAGTATTTTACATGGAGTGCCTATCTTACCTCCACAACCCGATTCGATTCTGATTCAAAATAATTAAGACATTAAATTCAAGTGAAGTAAAATAATTTATGTTAATAATACTTCTCCTTTAGAATTTTAACTTGTCTTTATTTTTCGTTTCAAATAGCGGACGGAACGTATAAACTTCATTTAATCACAGGAACGTTAGAAATTCAAACCGAACTAGACATTTTTATTAAGTTTCCACTACTTCAAAGTTTCTTTAAGAAAGTTTTAAAACTGGATTGTAGGACTCTAACTTACTCCTCGGATGTTCTTTAAGCCTTTTCTTGACAGATTTTACTTTAACAGTATAAAAGTTGTTGCAGAAACACTGTCGTAAGTTCGAATGATTTTTATTATGTCTATTATAAACTGACATAGGTTCAAACGAAGTGAAAGTTGTCACGTATCAGGAGAATTATCATAAGAATTGCAGCCAAAATGTAGTATAATTGAAGATCGTATTTTATCTCTGTATTACATAACGTTACTGACATCAAATAATTAGAAATAAAATAAAAATGTTTACTGCAAACCACATGATAATGTATGTCATTTAATTGTATTTTTTTTTTATTTTGTTATAACAAACATAAATTTACGCCTTTCTTCTCTTGCACATTAAAATAGGTGCAAACATTTCACGCGGCTATCAACCACCGCTTGTAAGTTTTGGTTATATCTGCAACATTCGTATACTGAATATAATTCAACAACGAACGCATTAATAAAACCACGTGCGTAACACGTAAAACCAGACACATAATAAAACAATTCCACCGACTTCATTTACCTATCCACGATAATGAGCGACAATAGCCAGAGATTTATTTGATTAATTGCTTCAATTAAGTAGGTAATTGTTATACAATCGCCTCGCAAACAGACTCGTTAATAATCGTTGAAAAAGAACTCCCAGTTCCGAAACAGGGCTGTTTACTTGTGCCGAAAATGTTTCGCTTTATACAAACGACAGTTTCGTTCAAAATATAGGGCTGGTGCTTCCATATTTTAGTAAAGAAATCTTGATATGTTTTAATTAACATATCAAGAGATACATCACGACTGTAATCCCCGAAGGTTACAGACGCCAGCAGGTCAAGCTACCCGAAACTGTCAAGTTTTCTCAAGTTGAAAATCTATTAAAGAAATTTGACAGATTGTAGTAGCTTGATGTGCTGGCGTCTGTACATACACCCACATTTCACCAATACTGTTGTAAGTCCCATATAATAGGGGGCGGGATTATTGCCACAAATACAGACTCTGGGTTGCTACAGCAAAATTCCTGTGGAAAACCCAATATTTTTATCATCTGACCAAAATTATGTCTGGATTTTAACAGAAACGATTTGTCCTATGAATTAGTTTCGGTATTTCTTCTTAGAGCGTTCGTATAGGAAACACCGACTTCATTTAGTTTTTAAGATATAAATTTATAAAACATAGATATACTCACACCTTCATTCCATGGGGGTAGGCAGAAACTACAGAACGCCGCTTTTTTACATACTCCTTTTGCCTCGTTTGCATTCATACATCTTGTCCTACACGCACGCCGGTTGCGACTACTACCTACACACCTGACCTTTCTTAAAAACATCACTTTAGAGGTATGAGGGACAGGGTGTAAAGTTCACTCATACTCTATAGAAAAGAGAGGATCCTCCAACCAGACGGGTGTTGTGTCTGGCGGGCAACTGCCCAACGATCGATGTTGGGAAATTGTATATGCTAATTGCGCGGTAAACTCTGCTTGCGAGATGCAGGATTTGCGTGACGTCAGTATGACGCGCTGTTCGCATGTGGCGTTGTAGATACCGCTACGTCACTATTAAGGTCTAGTGACATTGTTGAGATCGCTCGCGCTCCACTCAACATCGCCGCGCGCTGGCGGCAGTGAACGAGGGGTGCGGGGACAGCGGGGAGTCAGCCGGCCGACGGCCGAGCGCGAGCCCCCATACCGCCAAGACAGTCAGCTGTTACTCGCCTTCGTGCACGGCTGCGCTTGCGCGTCTTAATATCTCTCTTGTTTACATATTCAACCGACCGTTGTAATTTTATGTCCTTTACTCATTATACTTGTTATACAGTCCGCTATAATTTCATTTTGCTCCACCACAACCTATGATCGCGATCAGACAGTGTTCAAGAGCCTGGTAATGTCATCATTTTCAGGTTTAATATCTTATATTGGCACTGACAACTCTTGAACGCGGTTCAGACGTGCTGTTCGCGTTCAGTTTCATTGTTGAAATTCGCCCTTAACGCTTAAATATTAAAATCTAGAGTGAATAGGCATCTTCAGGGTGCGATGCAAGCATATTCCATAATAAAAAGCAAAATAAAAAAAAATACTAAAAGGTGGCAAAAAAATCTTTTGGTCCAAAGCAAGATAAAAGATTGCTGATCACTATGGTCAGCAATTTTTTAGTTCTTTGTTTTCCTCTTATATTTAATGGTGACAACAAATATTTTTGATACAATAAAATCTCAGGCGTAAAGTAAATAAACACAGAGAGGTGTTTTTGTTGGACGTGACCGCACATAGTAAACGTCTGCCAGATGAAGCAATAAATTGAAAAGAATTATTGAAGTGTAAAGAATCGTTTTTCCTCTCGAAATATTGGTGGGTAGCCCATTTTAGTTTCAGTGAATCATTAATACATTCATTTTCATTTTACGAGTACTTTTAGTGAACTACAAATCACTGGCAAGTTTCTTTGCGGGTAAACTCAAACTCATCAATTTAACTAAACCAATTACAGGCACTTTTGAATTGTCAAACGGTCGGTCAGTCAAAAAGATGAAGTTAGTTGCCCATTCCAAAGCGTAGGTACATATGGAGAAGAACGGGCAAGAAACTCCACGGACACTCTTTTAAATCATAAAATGGTTACAAAATATTTGATTACATCATTCGTAATGAAATTATACCGATGTGAGAACGATGTAGAAAGATGTGCACGTTAAAAGCGTCCATTATAGAAAAAATAAAAACAATTCAGAAATTAAAATAAGCCGTGACAGATAAGATATGACCAGTCTCTACTGACGACGCCTGTTCACTAACATGACGTATGGATCAGCACCACTCAGCTCAACCATTTTGAAGGGAATTGAATGATCCAACACACACGCCACCACCAGCGAAACATTAGAGTGAGCATGACATACTCTCAGCCGCCAGGGCACATTCAAGTCAATGAAAGACGTAAGCAAGTACATAGTGGTATAGAAAAAGAATTTATACTATGTAAAGATAGTTTTTTTCCAATGTTCAGCAGCTCCAACAATGTTTCCGAATGCTAATTATTTTATGCGCCTCTGTGGAGCAGGACCAGCGTTGAGCCAAGCATTTTTGTCAGCGATGTAATCCCCTAACTTAGATTAAGCTTGGCTACATAGTGTGCGTTTAATACGAGATTTAAATTTCGTTTCATTCAGTTGACGTATGTGAGGAGGAATTGGGTAATGGTTCCATAAAGTCAATATGAATTATTTATCTGTACAGTAAATGTATGCAAATAATTTATTAGGAACTTATAGAACACATTTTCAGTACTTTCTGAGTTTATCTTGGACATTATTGGCATTGGTGAACGAAAAAAATCGTGACGAAACCTGGATATATAGCCATATGTATAGAATATAAGTTTGAAGTCAAGCCGTTTTAAGCAAGCGTGGAGATCAAGCTCAACTGTGGTATAAAAAGAGGCCTTTGCCCTGCTGTTGTACAATATAATCTAGTATTAGGATAGTGTGGGACGCCCCCCAGCTAGATGGACGGCCGATTTTAAGAAGGTGGCTGGGACAGACTGGATGCGGAAGGCAGAGGACAGGGTGTTGTGGTGCAGCCTGGGAGACGTCTATCTCCAACAGTGGACTGCGATAGGCTGAGTTGATTAGGACATCATGACTTAGTAAAGATTATGTATGAAAACAGTAAAAAATAAAATAATCAAGTTACAAGCAAAGTTTAGTCATAAAGGTAGCTACATCACTACCATATTATTCATCATAGTCAATAGGTCCCTAGTTGGTATTCAATAAATTCACGTTACAAGAGCATGCTCGTCTATAGTGATGCATCGGTCCATCCGTTGTGGTTTCGGGACAAATTCTAACGTTAACGTTAATATTGAATTTCTGCACGTTACACTCTGTGTATAAATTGCAGTTTATATGCAATTGCTCGATAGAGCGAGGAAACTACACGAACTATGTATATGTAGTTACTAGCTGCGCCCCGCAGTTTCACCCGCATAAGTTTCGATCCCGTGAGAATATCGGGATAAAAAGTCTTCTATGTGTTAATCCTGGTTATAAACTATATGTGTACCAAAGTTCATCCAAATCCGTTCAGTAGTTTTTACGTGAAAGAGTAATAAACATCCATCCATCCATACAAACTTTCGCATTTATAATATAAATAGGATTTATAAATTGGAGATTACTGAGTTATAGTCGCCATAAATAAATAAATTAATAAAGTTGTTTTCCCTTGAGTGCTAGAGCTATGTAGTATGCACTTTGATTGCCTTATCAAAGCAGTTTTAAAAGGAGTTTGTAAGGATTCTATCAGGTGGCCATCTCTAGTTTCTGCCCACCACCATGGAAAGGTGTGACTTTATATGTATGTATGTTAGAACAATGTAAACTAAATCATTTCATTCTATCGTTCATCTCATTAAATAATTAGAACAATTCCTTTTTCAATGTAAGTAGGTAGTTGTTAAGAATTGAAAACTTTATCAAAATCAAATCATCATCATCATCATCTGCCTAGCCTTTTCCCAACTATGTTGGGGTCGGCTTCCAGTCTAACCGAATGCAGCTGAATACCAGTATTTTACATGGCGACTGCCTATCTGACCTCCACAACCCAGTTACTGGGTAATACGATACCCCTTGGTAAGACTGGTTGTCACACTTTCGGGCTTCTGACTACCCGTAACGACTGTCAAAGATCCACAAATGACAGCCGGGACCAACGGCTTAACGTGCTTTCCGAGGCACGGAGGGATCTCGGTATGTAAAGATGTTCACCCATCCACAGACCAACCGCGGCAAGCGTAGCTTAACCTGACCGATCGACCTGTCAAAATCAAATATGAGATAAATATTTTCGGGTCTTAGGAACGTTGTGACAATCCGATGGCTAGTCGTGGATAACACTATAGCACAGATTACTAAATAGTTACACTATAGTAGGTCTATTATATTACATAGATTAACTGCCTTAGATAGAATAGAATACTCCTTATTATGTACACCATTAAGTTACAGATAAATTTAATAGAATTAATTTAATTTTTTGATAGAATTTTCAGTGCCCAAAAATATTCCTTCAAGTCTAAAATGATAGAATAACGTTTATAACTAGTGTATATCGTATATTTGAAAATCAACGTCAGACGGTTGCAAATGTACCTGTTTTAAAATAATAGCTGTTTTGTTTACATTATGTTAGTTAAAATTTTTACATAGGGTGACACAATGGGCGGTGTTATCACTAAAATTGATATTTTAATGCAAAGATTTTGCATTAAAATATCAATTACCGTTTTTTTTTCTTTTATTAAAACCTTAAGGCACCATAACTTACAGTAACAAAATTATGCCTTCTAAATTAGGCAACCCTACTTTAAAAAGCAACGCGAAAATAACACCAAACCCTATGTAATATGAAACGGAGACTAAATGCTCGGCTTTCATTCCGTTTTAATATGAAACTAGTATTTCGTTCACAGTTTTAAACGACATGCCGGCTACAACGGACTAATAAAAATTCTACAGCAAATATTTGGCAGTTAACGTGATAAGCAGAGTTTTGCACAGTTTTAATTAACCGCGGACAGAATTTTCAGTGCCCAAAAATATTCCTTCAAGTCTAAATTGATAGAATAACGTTTATAACTAGTGTATATCGTATATTTGAAAATCAACGTCAGACGGTTGCAAATGTACCTGTTTTAAAATAATAGCTGTTTTGTTTACATTATGTTAGTTTTTTTATTTTGTTCTAGGTTTAGTTATTGTAGAAAATGTATGGACGAACAAGAAACAAAAGTCAACTTAGAATTTATGGAAATATAATGTCCGTACACAGCACGATATAAATATAGACACAGAAGGAGTAAGACTGAAGAAATACAATAGATACGACGTACAAAACCACAATAATATATTAATTCACATTACTGAAGAAAAGTCTTTAGGTCTTTAGGTCTGTCTCAACCATGACAGACGCATATAGACTTTTCTTCAGTAATTTAAAGATGACTTTTTTCTTCTTTTTCGCAGCGTGATATTAAGAATATTTGTAAAAAAAAAATGATAATAAAATGGTAATGATGTGTTCCTTGCGTACTGTGGTAAGCAAACATTTATCTTTCTTTCTATTAGTACCAGTGAAAAAAAGTTAAATAACACGATTCCTTTCACCTTCCCTCCCTTTCATAACCTGCCAAACCGAATTCCGGTTTCCAAAATATTAAACCGGATATATTCTATACCTATTTTTTTTTGGTAGGTATATATTTTTGTTTAAACTGCAATTCTTATTAAATCATAAATTCTTCATACCTTATACCGTACGTGTACCTATTGAATATTTAAAACGCCATTCGTTAAATCCGGTTTGCTATCAAAACAATTTTACAACCTAATCCCCTTATTTTTTAATTTTACAGGCCAAAAAATGTTGATTATTTGCTCAATACCTAACAAGTTAATTCATTAAGGATTGATTTTTTAATAGTCAGAACTTCTATCTGAGGAATTAATATTGCGGTTTGTCAGCTTTTGTACGGAAAATATGTCAAACTGTCATATTTATTCTTCAAATAAAAGACGACTATTGAAAAATTTGCCCTAAGACACATTTAAAACTACAATTTATGAAACATACTAAATCTCTAAAGAAAACAGGATACACCAAAAAAGATTATCCGATGTACCATAATGTTCAATTTAAACCAACTGGCAGAGCCAGTCACGTAGAAAAGAGGCAATCTGGTGGTGCGGGCGGTAGCGAAGTGTTTTATATTGTTACATATACGTCACACAGAAAACTAACGACCGCAGGAAGGGAACGTATTGAAATTATGTCACGTGTTTCACGAACTGTGTCCAAATAAACATTTTTTTTTCTTTCTTTTTTTTTTACAAGAATTTCTTTATACTTTTAAATGGTTCTCCTTCGTCCTTTCGTATCGATGGTACTCTTTCGCGTGTTTTTTTTAATATAGTTTGAGCCCAGTAGGTATGGCTTAAATTCGAAGACATGTGACATCTACCAACCCGCACTGGGCCCGCGTGGTGGATTGCCCACTCCTTCTCACCGAGAGGAGGCCTTGCGTCCCAACAGTGGGACCGTTATAGGCTGATTATGAGCCCAGTATGGCACGTTGATTGCGGCATCAGTGGCATACTTTAGGCATAGTAAAAGCAAACAAGTAGGCCAACTCAAGCCCCGAGCGAGCGATAATAGCCTAAACTCGTAGGGCTGTCACTTATACTTTATTCAATCGTCAAAAATGCATAGTCAATCTCTATACAAAACAATGTTCCCCTGTAGGGTAAGCATCAGGGATCTTAATACAAAGTTTTTTTTAATTATTTGTTCGCTAGGTAATGTGAAGAAAGACAATTCTCGATTTGACAAACTGCTATTAAGACATCCATAAACACTGCAATATTTTCTATAGCTACTCGAATTTGTAGCCATCTTTGTAGTTAAAGGAGGTAGGTAGGTACACGTTCAAATTATTCATTACGAGCAGCAGGGTAGCGGCGCAGCTTGCGCGGGCGCGGGCGATATTACCCTACGGCGTCACAGCCACGACTGGCACACCTTTAGCAGCGATAAATTTTGTCAGTGTGTGCGTGCGACGACGCATACGTACGAGCGCGCTCACATACAAATTATGCGCGGTGCGAATGTATGAAGATGTCCTACTTGTTTGCTTTTACTATGCTTTGGGTCATCCGAGGTGCAGGTGAACGGGCACTTAGGACACTCCAACTAGTGGGGCATGGTCTGATTAGAAGGATCGCGCTCGCACTGAGACTGAGTTGGATGGGACAGTACTCCCTGCAACGGCCTACTTGTGTACGCAATCGATTGAGGGCTTTCCAGATAGGCAAATCACGCCCGGGAGGCAAATGTCCCTGAGGTTTAACAAAGGTGGTGGATGCAAGAGAAGCTCAGTTTGCTTCTCTCTTAGGTTGGTTTATCCTGGATGGCCTGCGTCGAGTATAAGAAGCTTTTACGACTTTTAAGCGTACCTGGGGTTGTTACGTAATCGTAAAAATGTTCCAGGGCTAACTTGAGACATTATTACGAAGAAATTTCTGAAGGGCGAGTTATACTAGACTAGCTGCGCCCCGCGGTTTCACCCGCATAACTTTCGATGTTAATCCTGGTTATAAACCATCTGCGTGCCAAATTTCCATGTTCATTTTGTAGTTTTTGCGTGAAAAAGTAACAAACAACCATCCATACATACAAACTTTCACTTTTATAATATTATAGTAGGATTTTCATGTATAATATTACCTACTCTTCATTAAACAATACCTATACTACCAATAATAAGTTGACTGCCATAAAACACACCATAGTTTTAAAGGTGACTACTAGTGATGTACTTTCATATCTAAGTTAAATATAATAATCAGCCTGTATTGTCACAGTGCAGGGCAATGCTTCCCTATCCTTTCCACTCAACTCGATCCTGAGCCAATATGGACCAATCCCTCATATAGGCGTCAAGTTCGTGCCGCCATCTATGCCGCCTACGCGTCGGTCTTCCGCGATGTCGTTGAACGTTTTCAGGAACCCTGTGTGGTTGTGGTGGTATCAGCCTACAATGCTTCCGACATGTGGAAAACGAGCCCGAACCAGTTCCATTTGCGCTTGGCTGCTTTACGGGTGACGTTTGCGATTTATATCTTAGATCAAATTTAAGTATAAATATTGTAAATATGGTAAGCATACCTTACCATATTTACAATATTTTTACTTACATACATACTTTACGTATTAAATCGAATCGATCGATCAGGTTAAGCTACGCTTGCCGCGGTTGGTCCGTGGATGGGTGACTATCTTTACATACCAAGACCCCTCCGTGCCTCAGAAAGCACGTTAAGCCATTAATAATAATAATAATAATAATAAAGTATTTATTTGCCAAAAAACCCCGGTTTGGTCCCGGCCGTCATTCGTAGATATTTGACAGTCGTTACGGGTCGTCAGAAGCCCGAAAGTCTGACAACCAGTCTTACCAAGGGGTATTGTATTACCCAGTAACTGGGCTGTGGAGGTCAGATAGGAAGTCGCTCCATATAAAATACTGGAACTCAGCATAGTTGGGAAAAGGCTAGGCAGATGATGATGGTATGTAATCGAATCTCTAATAATTTCCATTTTGCGCTGCTAAACATGTTATTGAATTCTCTAATTAATTATTGTGTCAGTTTTGGTTTACATCAAAAAATCCTATTTTGGAGTTCTAGTAATACTAAACAACCAAGTAACTGCGGCCAACTTGGAAGTAGCGGTCGCCGGCCGTTTTAACCTAACCCATTTAGTCGGGGTGCCCCAGTTTAGCAATGTAGTAACCACGCGCGACCCAAAGCCGTTAAATATGAATGTATTATACTCATAAACTTTCCGGAATAAATCTAAATGATGGTGTAAACCGTATCGAAATGTGTGACCGATCTCTTCTTCTTAGCGTGTCGATAACAATCTAAATGGACGCGGCCCAGAATTCGGCCACTTGTTTGGCGCCATCACTAGCGTCCATCAGTTCCTGTAACGTGCAGCTGGTAGGACACGCAGGACACGATATTAAGTGTCCCATCGTTTGTGGAACAGCAACACATTTACACTCCAAGGCGGAGTCGTCTATGAATCTCCACCTGAACAGGCTTTCCTTGCTTTGGCCAACCTGGGTCCGGAGTCTATTTAAAGACTTCCAGGTTACCCAAGGTAACTCATGTCCAGGTGGGAGATTTTCAGCGGGTGGGACGAAAGGTTTGGGAAAGGAAGCACAGTCTCGCCACAGCTTCAGTCTTTCTTGCGATCGTTCGCCAGTGAGTGGGACACACTTTAAAAAGCTGTTTCGACTTTTAAGCCTTTCCGATTAGTTCTTATTAACTAGAAAATGGGCTTAAGAAGAACAAAGTGATCTCACAGACAGACACGTTCTATAATTCCTATTGGTATTAAGACACGTTCTATAATTCCTATATTTAGACAGATATATGAAAACGATGATGGCACGCACACTCGATACTAAACAATATCTTTTAATTGCCAAATTGTTCACAAGAACATGTTGTAACTTAACACAAACTGCGCACGGACTTAGTTATGAAAAAAAATTTAAAATTAATGCCCTTTTTTGCTATACAAAAGCCCGCTGTTAGATTTTCATCGCTCAGCTTAGCGCCGAAAGTTGAAATTACAACAACGCGCTTTTATTTAGGTAACTAGAAATAAAGAAAGAAAATACGTTTATTTGCGGTATACATGACGCAGAGAAAGAACACAAACACCAAAAAAAAAAATGCGTGCGTGGACGTGACGCATATTTTCCTTCAACTTGTGTTGGAGGAAAATATGCGTCACATCCACGCAAAATGGCCTAGTGTTAATGAAAACAGGCATACGTGAAGGCTGTTATTCATAAATAGGTAGTCTAACAGTATTCCAAAACTAATTGGGATGACGAAAGAATACCCAAGTGGTCTAACTTAAGACAAAATATTGTAACCTGTGGTGAAGTAAAATATGCTTTCTAGGGTCCACGATGACACACAGGGGAGGGATTTATCAATTGAGAGCTAGCCTTCGAGGGAACGGGATATAACGGATGGTATAGCGTGAAATGTTTGATTGTTGTATCGTATTATCTAAGTTTGATTCGAATTGTGAGTGTGTAGAACCTACGTAAATAGTTGTAAACATTATGTTACATTGTTCGAAAAAGGTAAGTTTTTCATAACTTTACAAGCCGCCCCTGTTTGCCAAGTTTGGTTTTTTTTTCAACCTCTACATAGTTAACCCCTTTAGGTGATACATTTTCAAAAATCCTCCCTTAGCGCTCAATTTCGTTATATTAAAAGGAACTACATGCTTTTAGACCCAGCGGTATTGGCTGTGCGTAGTCTATCAGTAAATGATTAAAGGTTTTTATTAAGTAGAAGAATGTATAAGATACATAATATATATGTAGTTGGAACCATGCGGTTCGCAGGATGGCTGGTAGGATCTGGATGAGAGTTGCCGAAAATCGAGTTGAATGGCGTGCAATATGAGAGGCCTATATCTAGCAGTGGACTGCTGTAGGCTGATGATGATGCGGTCCTCAAATAATCTGACCAAGATAATGCCTGGACTTTAAAAGATTTGTTTCGGTGTTTCTTGTCAGGGTAGTCGAATAGGCAAAACCGAACTCGTCTAGTTTAATAAATAAATGTGTTGTGTCAATGTGTTTGTTACAAACAATTTACAGAATAATCTCCATTTATTATTACTTACCTATTGTACTGATCAGCCTCAAAATTCGGCTTTCGTCCATACATTACTGATTGACACAAATGCTTCTCATAACTTAAGTTTGCTTCACTTTAAAGAACCAATTAGTAAGTAGAGGCTGCTGTGCACATCTGTAACAAGTAATTACTGAGCGTGACTGGTCAGTTGCAAGGAGTCTTGCTTCATTAGCCAGGATAATGTAGAAGGTTCATGGCATATGTTATATACACTGTTAAAGTATTTTTTTTTTTAATTATTCTTTCTTATTACAAAGTATAATCAGTCTAGCCTATAATGTTCCTACTGCTGAGACACAGACTTCCTCTCTGTTGAAGGGAATAGCCCGCGGGCCCAGTACGGACTGGTAGATGTCACATCATGTCTTCGAAATTTTGGTTGCTAGAACATGTTATGTTTTCGTTCGCCGTTTTAAGAGCAGTGGAGATGAAATAAATTACACAAAGTAACGTGTCTGGATTTGAACTCACGACCTACACAGCTCGTATTCGGGGCGACGGAGCCTTATAGTTTGTTGAGATAAAGGCTTGCAAAGAGATAAGCCTTTTAACCCTTCATACCGAACGTGGATCCATGCGATACACAATAGATTTTTAATTGTTTCTGTAATTACGGCATTTAACCGATTAATAGTATTGAATAATCAATATTAATATTTTAGATAATAATAATAATAATATTTATTTAGGTCCTTTTACAAAGTAAAACATTTACAAACTTATAAATACTTAGTAGTTCTTAACAGATTGGCTTAAATACTAATATTAAGCTAGTTTAATTTATACGTTTTTAATTACCTATGAAAGGTGCGTTGGTACTGACGTAAATTGCGACCTGCCTGAGCTAGGCTAATAAAAACCTGTGTTCCATCCCCATACTAAGCGATCAGCTGATTATTTGTCCATACATAGTTAGAATGATATCCTACTTATAGTATGTACTAAATACAATTAAAAATTACCAATTTAATAACTACATCATTATTGAAGTACTTCTAGAAGTCTTTCTGTGTCAGTGTAAACAAGTTTACCCAAATATTCGCTTATCTTCAGACTACAATGTTTGTGACTGGCACTATAAATATTAAGAACTCTATTGAGCTTATTATATAAATCGGGTCCTAAATAGACATAGAATCGGTTTACAAAGGCATGTCAGATGTTACTCCATTGAGTATTACTCTTCTTAACTTGTTTTTTTAACCTACTAGGATCACAGCATCTTCGTCAACATGTCTTGATAGCATATTTAGTGATAGTGATGCCAAAAATAAACTGGTGCTAACTGACTTAACGTCCGACTACTGTGGTTTATTAGCTAGCTTCCCCATGCCATTACATAAAAGGCCGCATAAACTTGAATGCAGGCCTTATACAGCTAGTCGTTGCTAAATGTTTAAAAATAATATAGCTCATAGAATTACACCATCTGTAGTAGAATACGAGAATCCTAATGAAATTTATGGTGCCCTTTTTGATGTTGTGCAAAAATAGTACCAATCTACTTTTAAGACCAAAACTATTAACATTAATGGATCCTCTATTGACTTTAACCAATGGGCATGCATAGCATGGGGAAATCCAGGTATTTATAAAAGTAGAGCGAGACTATACGAGTTATATGGTTTGAAAAATACATGTTTGATACTCCTATCCTAGAGTATGTCTAAAATTATTCAAAAAGATTAGTGCTTTTGCTAAATCAAAACTTTTAGGCGATACAGTTAAAAATTCTAAAAATAAAGCAAAACCACTTAGAAAATTACGAACAATGAAACGAGTAAATCGGTTAAACAAGAAAAACAACTTGAGATTATGGTCGACAGCAAATGAGTTAATAATGCAGCTGACGTAGCTGACGCAATTAATGAGTTTTTTGCCAACATACCGATAACTACGACTCGCTCCTTAAATTCGTCCCCGTCTAAAGCTGAAAACCTTTTGCATAGTAGTGTACCTAAATGTAGTCCTTTATTTAGTTTCGAACATGTAACCCCACGTGATGTAGTTAATATTTTTAATACACTTAAGTCTAAAAACACCGGTGATTATTGGGGCATCTCCATTTAACTTTTAAGTAATATAATAGACATCGTAGCCCCCTATCTAGCTGTTACTTTTAATAAATGTGTTGATTTAGGAACTTTTCCTGACCTCATGAAGAGTAGTAGTCATACCATTATTTAAATCAGGTAATAAGAATGACGTTGGCAATTTCAGGCCCATTTCTTTCTTACCTGCATTTAGCAAAATATTTGAAAAGTTAATACTCGAAACTGTAGGCTCGGCAATTTTTCTAGGACTAACAGTAGATGTCAAACTTCAGTGAGGACCTCATAAAAGTCTAGCAGGAAGGCTCAGTTTGTCACTCAGGAAAGTAAGTCAATACACTGACGTTGATACAGCTCGTTTAGTGTATTTTAGTTATTTTCACAGCGTTATGTCCTACGGTATTCTGCTGTGGGGCAAAGCCGCTGACGTACATAATATATTTGTCCTTCAAAAACGAGCTGTTCGATCAATTTACCAGCTAGGTGCCAGAGTTTCTCTAAGACTATTTTTTAAAAAGATATTGGTATTCTCACGGTTGCATCACAATTCATCTTCGCCAACATCTTGTATATTAGGCAAAATTTACACTTGTGCACTAAAAACAGTGATATTCACAGTGTTAACACTAGAAATAAGAACAAACTACGTGCCCCCTTTCACCGGCTTCATAAGGTTCATAACTCATTTGTTGGGCTTGGTATAACCTTTTATAATAAGATACCCTCTTCTTTGCTAGACTTCCTTTTAATGCGTTTAAACCTCAAGTAAAATCCAACCTTTGTTTAAAGGCATAATATTCCATCAATGACTACTTAAATGATAATAATAGTTGGTCGCCCTAATTAACTCAAGACAATGTTTATGTTCTTTCTCCAGAATTAGCTTACTGACAGGCTATTTTTATTAGTATTAACTTATTTATTCATTTTATTTTGATGGTTCTAGTTTATCATTTGTGACTTCAAGTGACAGCTATGTGAACAGAACCCAGCAATGCATAAATATGTAAGCTGTCACGCCCTTTATGCCTGGAGGCTTTTATTTAGGTAGTAAGTTTTTATTTACATTTTAATTTTAATTAATTATTTTTTAGCTTGAGTACGTATAGTTTTTATTATATTTGTTGGTATATTGACGTGGCTAGCTGACATATGACAAATAATTTAATTTTACGTTCTGTATCTTGTAATGTTGATTACTTAACATAGGTATCTAGGTATTGTTTACAATCAGGTATTTTCTAACTGAACTGAGCTGTGCTGCTGTTGCGCCACTTCTTCTTCCCAGCGATAGCACTAGGAAGTGGTGAAGGGCGGGCGTTTTTGAGGGTCTTTCTTTTGTAATTTTGACGTTCGAAAAGTGCTGATTCTCAGCCTAATTTGAATAGATGACTTTCGATTTTGATTTTTTGATTTTGAATAGGAATCGCAATGCGTGGTTTATTTTATACCCTCGCTTATAAATTACCTATTCCTAGCCTACTTAAGCCTCTGTTTAGGTTTCGCTGCAGTCGGGTCAAAAGAACGACAAGAATAGATAATATGTACATTGACTTCACAAAATAAAATTATTACTTCGAGACGTGTGGACTAATATGACATCAAGTTTCTTATAAAATATTCATAAGCAATTATTTTTTCAGTTTAGGTGCGTATCTATTGAGTGTACTACGTGAGCTCGAAAAATGGATGTGCGAATACCTAACACTTGTGCGACAAAACTGTACTGCGACTCACCATAGTTCGAATGCACACTTGTGCGACACACCGAAGCTCGACATCACGCTAGTGCGACATGAAGACACATTAGTATTCATAATCATATGTATAGCCAAAAAACTCATATCTCTCTGAAGTCTGATTTACATTTGCATTCGTTCAGTAGCGAGTTAAGTCCCTTGACGTCTATAATATTGTTATGTCACATTTCACAAAGAAAAACTGTCACTTTTAATGTGATGTTAGTAACACGTAACTTACTGCATGAACCAAACTTACTACATTCAACTCAGCCTGTCGCAGTCCATAAATCTACAGCTGGATATAGGCACCTCCCAGGCTACGCTACAACCACCCTGTCCTACGCCTTCCGCAACCAGTCTTTACCAGTCGTCGATCCATCTAGCTGGGGCGCGTCCCACACTACGCTTGCCGAATCGCCACTCTAGGACTCGTCTGCTCCACCGGCCATCGGTCCTTCGACAAACATGGCCAGCCCACTCCCACTTCAGTTTGCTTACTCTGCAAGCTATGTCGGTTACTTACTACATGAACTAATACAAATGTAAATCATCTATAAGAGAAGTGAACCTTTTGGATTTTCTTCTAATGTGCTATTACGGTTTGTCGAAGACAAATTGAAAAGTGGTATCCGTTGTAGTGATTAATTTGTCTCTTGTACCTACCTCACTTCAAGAGACTTAGGTACTTTCTCTTTTAAAGTTTTAAGGATCTCTTAGAGTATTAAGGGTTTAAACCACACAAGTTTTGTACTAGAAAGTGGTGCTTTTGTGAAGCTCTTTTACGCATTTACGAAATATTCTAAGAAAGTTTTATTTTTTTGTGAAAATGTGATTTGATAAAAGCTGGAATAATAAAACATTTTATTTAATGTGACTTACATTTGACTTACATCAATCTTCTGCGATCTTTCTCAACATAAGTACCACTTAAGAAGCCACGAATATAT
The DNA here is from genome assembly GCA_945859715.1 of Apamea sordens. NCBI lineage: Eukaryota > Metazoa > Arthropoda > Insecta > Lepidoptera > Noctuidae > Apamea > Apamea sordens. Next base: position 9,210,597 of record OX244006.1, on the reverse strand, counting down.
ATTTAGGTCGTAGAAGATTATTTCTTTTACTTTAATTAAAACTAAGGATTAATTATAATTATACAGTTATACAAGGTAGATTCAGACAAATTCGTACTTATCAAATATGCTTTCTTTAACTTAAAAGACAAAAAAAAATATGAACAAACTTGGGATACGAATAACATCGTAGATTATTATTGTCTCCATCATCATCAACTGTCTAGCCTCTTCCCAACTATGTTAGAGTCGACTTTCAGTCTAACCCGATGCAGCTGAATACCAGTATTTAACATGCAGCGACTGCCTATCTGATCTCCACAACCGAGTTACAGGGTAACGCGTTACCCCTTGGCAAGACAGGTTTCCAGACTTTCAGGTTTCTGACTACCCGTTACGGGTTCAAAGATCTACGAATGACAGCTGGGACCAACTGTTTAATATGCTTTCTCTCTCGTACGTTTCGTCTCGGTATGTCGGTGATTTCACGTACTGATCACGGCAAGCATTGCTTAAACTTAAAGATAGACCCTTGTGGCTGATATTGTTTAGCCACGAGCCCCTCGCCCTTCAAATTTTGGACTCCATCAGAGCTATTAAATTAAACGTACACATCAATCAATTAATAGAATATCAAATAAATATCCAAATCAGAAGTTAAAGTTTTGTTAGTTAATTCGGTTATAAACAAAAACGACTGTTTCTCGACTTTCATTGGTCCCTAAAGAGAAAGTTTATTTTGTAACTCTCCTTCAAAATACATCATTTGACCAAAGTTTTTGTTAATCTCCCTTCTGGCTCTTAAGGAGTTTCATATTACTTTTGATAGATAAAATGTTGCATGGCTTCATATGGGAGAGAATACGTAAAAACTTGGCCACTTATGACAATGTCCCTTGTGTAAGTATACTTATGAACTGTAAGAAGAGTTCATCTTGTTTTCAATGATTGTTTAATTATTTCAATTGCACTTCGGTACAATCCACTTCCTCGTATATACTTAACTTGTTTACACTCTTGTTATACATAATGTATTTTCCTATTTGAATAACTTCTAGAAGTCTTTTACTCATTAATATTATTATCTGATGGGCCACGTCCTAAAGAAGGTGGCTGGGATAGACTGGATGCGGAAGGCGGAGGACTTCACCAGCCAGTGGACTGCGATAGGCTGAGTTGATTTATTGATTGATTATTATCCTGAGGTTCGGGAGGTTTTTTGTAAGAGCCAATAACTATCTGCTCACTGCTGATGGTACAACCCATCAGAAATAGAAATATTTATTGATTTGACGGCACGGTTGGCGCAGTGGTTTTGACGGCACGGTTGGCGCAGTGGTTAAGCGATTGACTGCTACGCTGCGTGGCGCGGGTTCGATTCCCGCACGGAACAAATATTTGTATGACCTACATGTATTTGTTCCGAGTCTGGGTGTTTTTCTATCTATAATATGTATGTATTTACAAAAAAAAAATGTATATAAGTAGTTTATCAGCCATCTTGTTACCATAACACAAGCATTAGGTTGCTTAGCTTGGGACTAGATGGCGCTGTGTGAAATGTCCAGGGATATTATTATTATTATTATTTAGGTTTATTTGACAAATAACTTAATATTTTACTAAGGGCTGATTTGTCCATCACCAGATAACTTTCATTCCAGGAATAAACTTGACGTTTGACAGTTTTTGTATGAAATAACTGTCAAAATTTCAAAATAATTCCTCGAATAAAGTTATCAGATGATTGAAAAATCAGCCCTTAGTGTTGTCTTTTAAACAGGTTTTAATTAATTGCTCTTTTGAGAGCTCTTTTGTACCTAGCTGAAGACCTTTTCTCCCAAAAAAATCGGATTATAGAAAGGAATATACTCATGCTATACCTAAACGTTATCAAATGCATGAAAAAATATTGTGGAAATAACTGTTGCCGACTTCATCTGCGTGTATTTCGTATTTTATTATTTTCTAACACAAAGACCCTAAGCTATCCTAATTATCAAGTTTCATAACGATCGGTTCAGTGCTGTAGGCGTCAAAAGATAACAGACGTAACAGGCAAAATTACTTTTGCCTTTATAATATATGTTAGTATGGATTAACGTCATCGTAATCCATACTGGATTACGATGACGTTAAAGTTCCGTTTATTTATTTTAACATGGGTCTGTATGGGAAGGATTTGTATCAAGGGTTTAAGAACCCGCTACCCTTAGCATAATGCTAACACTTAACCCTTTTGCTACCGGTATTATAGTTTTGTGTACGTACTTTATCCTACTACAAAAAGTAGATGTAATACTGGAGACAATAAACGTTATTACTACTCTATTCTAATTCTTTAATTTTATCTCCAAAGAAGAGTGTATTTTTATAGTAATGTTCTTTAGAGCAAAAATAGAGAATGTTTAACAGGGGACATTAACAGGGTCATAAGGAATAATACCTCTGCTCACAACAGTAAGTGCACCTCTTTGATTATTAAAATTTCACATTCCAAGTTCTAATAGGAACCGTCGCACAGGGATTTATATTGTCCCTACCGTTGTTATTTTAATTAGTAATGAAAATTTTATGTTTTAGCTTTTAATTAACTTTTATTTTGTTTTAATTTACTTTGAAGGAGCTCGTATAATTTATTGGATTTATTATATTATATTATTAAGAACGGTATTTGCGTGTTTAATTTTATTTGAGTGGAGGCGTTGGGAATTCTTTAGAGCTTATCGTCTCAAAGTCAAAGTCAAATCATTTATTTCAAATAGGCACATAAAAGGCACTTTTGAACGTCAAAAATAAAATAAAAATAAAATTGATTCCAGTCGCGACTAGCTGAACGTTTTACGACTAACAAAGATGATAAATGTTTTAAAGAGTTTTAATTATTTTAACTTTGAATAAACTTTTATCTTTGTTGTATTCTGTGACAAATAATGAATAGTGCATAATTTTTCTTTTCACCTTTGGAAAATAATTCAATTACAAGCTTTTCCATCCATGTTTGTCTGTAACCAAATATTGTAAGTTAAATTTGATCTACTTCCCGGTTACCTATTGAGCTAAAATTTTGCATGTATGTGTAAATCGGATGAGAATGCAAAATTATTATGACATGGAGCTGATCTGATGATGGAACCGGAAGGTGGCCATAGGAACTCGGTAGTTAAACGATACAACCCCATCGAGTTTGGACTCGTTTGATCCGTCTTGACGAGTACTTTGGTGCTAGATGGTAATCAAAGTCTGATGATGGAGCTGGAAGATGGCCATAGGAACTCGGTAATTAAACGACACAACCCCATCGAGTTTGGGCTCGTGTGATTCGTCTTGGCGAGTACTTTGTTGCTAGATGGTAACCAGGGTCGGATGATGTACAGGTAGCCAAAGTGCAGTAAACGCATATAATTATATATTTATAATAAAACTAATACGAAAAAAAAAACTTTAAAAAAACAAGCTATGTAACACGCTTTTATTTATTTCTTATCAGGTTTAAATTATTTTTAACTTTTTAGTTATTTTTATTAGCTTGTTTTTAAAAAGTTTTTTGAAGTGAAAACTTCTTTAGCGGCGTTGTGCACTTTTGTTGTGATGGGTAAAAAATTTTAAACTCGCGTCAGGACACGTGACCTGATCGAAAATTCGTAAGACGGAGGGAGAGTAGACCGCATTCCAAAATATCAAAAATGCACAAAGTTAATGTTCAAGTTTTCACTTCTGCCGGCTCTCCCGGAGTGCAACCCGTTGTTTTTTCTTTTAATTTTTAAACTAAATTAAAATGTAATATGGCCATAAATCTTTTTGGACATGCCCAGGTTTTCGTTTTAAATGGTTCTTCTTGTTGTTTGAGTCATCTTATCCAAATTTCTATCTGATAACCTGCTTGCTCTTAAATCTCCCTCTCTGTCTATTATCTTCATCATCATTTCGTAAAAGCGATGCCTCACAAACGTTTGCAATATTTATCAAAATACGCCATAGTTACAATTCAAAACTTTCAACATTTATTTCATATTCACGCTCGCACAGTTAATATTTACAAACTCCTCGTGCATCCATTAAATAATTTAAGTTTATATACATTTTAATGACATAATGTGCTGTTAAATACGTAATGAGAAACACACATGATTCGCTGAATTGCCTACAAACAAACAAAATGTTTTAATAATTTAGTATATCACTTTTTTGTGCGTTTATGGAAAGCACGTAAGCCGTTTGGTCTTGGCTGTCATTCGAAGATCTTTGACAGTCGCTACGGGTAGACAGTAGCCCATGTCTGACAACCAGTCTTACCAAGGGGTATCGTGTTACCCAGTAACTGGGTTGTGGATGTCAGATAAGCAGTCGCTTCATGTAAGATACTGGTATTCAAGAGCATCCGGTTAGACTGGAAGCCGATCTAAGATAGTTGGGAAAAGGCAGATTCATGGCGAGCAATAGGACAGGCCTATATCCAGCAGTGGACTGCTATAGGTCGATGATGTTGATAAGATTGTTTTTTTGGAACGAAATTCCTTAACGCGCGTTGTGAAAGGGGGCTAGACGGAAAAAATTCTTACGAAAAGTTGTCACGACATAATCGCTACGAGTGCTACGCCGTAGCCGATGCGTAGATTATCCGCTACGCAGCTACGTCGTCGCAGAGCTACATAATAAATTATCTGCTCAACAACGTAAATTGATTTATAGAAGATTTTTATTGGAATTTGACAGGACTAAACTAATATTTTATCTTCTGTCCCTTTCTTAATGAAATAGAAAGAAAAAAACTTGAGAGGTGTCAAGGGACACCCGGATGGAACGAAGTATAACTGGCTTGATTTCTGTAAGAGAGAGAGAGAGAGAGAGAAACACGCGCACGCCGCACGGCTTACAAAATAGCAAAAAGTGACGTTCCAACTTTTGGTCTTAATTTTTTCTGTCTAGCCCCCTTTCGCAACGCGCGATAAGGAACTTCGTTCCAAAAGATGCACAGAACTTAAATTTAGTTTAGTTTGTAAACAAGGGAATCAGGGCCAATAGGATACCTTATTCATTTGAGCGGAGAGCGGGTTTAAATTGAGGGGTTATTGGTTAATTTTCCACCACTTTGCCTTCGTGCGCGGTGCAGTAATAGCCTAAAATTGTAACAAGTGCCGTCTACTTTGTAACTTCTCATGGCTTGAGGAAGAAGAACGGAATTTCTACTTCAGCTTTAAGCTTCTAACAGTTTGGGGTTTATTTATAAACAATGATTAAAGTTAAGTGACGTTCAAACGTCAAAAATGTATGGTTAAACAGTCGCTAATCACTACATAACTTTAAGCAACATTTATGAATAGAGGGTATACATTTAGCATACTCAATCTACAATGTTCCCACTGCTGGGACACAGGCCTCCTGTCTGTGAGAGGGAGTGGGCTGTAATCTACCACGTGGTCCTAGTGCAAATTAGTAGATGCCACATGTCTTAGAATGTTTGGTTCTAGGACATGCAGGTTTCCTCGCGATGTTTTCTTTCACTGTTTTGAGAGCAGTAGTGATTCGAACCCACGATCTACATACAACTCGTAAGTCAGCGTCGGTACTACCAGGCCACCAAAACTCTTCTATAAATTGAATCCTATTGCTTTATAATAATAGCTACATCTTTACTCTGTTCGCGAATTCCGTCACGTCATTTAGTATCCAGAGTAAAGTACCTCGTGTCAGCAGTGCTTACACATAATGCCTAAATGTTCCACACTGTCACGTACTGTGTAACTGTGTTTACATACATAATAATATACGAAATAATACCGCGGCAATATCCGTGCTGTGTTGGTTAACAATAATAATAATATATTTATTAGACCAAAAGAATAAACAAGTTACACAATTTGTCTTAACTACTTAAAATTTTACTTAAGGGCTTGTAATACCTTCTTTTTTTTTTTTCAGTATGGGAAATCATCAAATGACTCCTCCCGCTCTGGGTGGAGCAGAAGGGAGTGTCAGACTCTTACTGACTAAAACCCACCCATGTTCCTTCCTTAGCCCTTCATGTTACAGGGCAGCGGTAACCCTTTCGGACGATCCCGCTACCCTGGCAGGCACTACCACCGCTCTTGCTTCAAAATTCAGTTACACTTGTGTCTAATTATTAGCATCTGCTACCGAACTAGGTTTATAGCCTGTGTTTCAGCACGCAGCGCCTCAAGCCCTCGGACTGTGTATGCAAGTATAAGCTTAATAACAAAAGGAAACAGTTTATTAAAATATGAACATAATTATATAAAAAGAATGAAAGGTTGATGTCCTCTCCAATAAGCTGCTTCTTTGAATTAAGGAAATTAAAAGAATGGAAGCGTTTTAATTTGTGAGGCTTTATTTTGAAATAATTTTCTTAAATTTTGTAGTAGATACACACTCGTATGATCCGGAACTTATTCTTACATATTGACTTTTAACAATTTGAATATTACTATCAATGTGCGCGTTTATAGTTTCTAACGTGAAGATGTTATTGTGTACGGAAATTTAAAAGCGTCTTCATGTATTGCCATAAAATTTACTTCCGTGCGTTATCGTCTTCGGAGAGCAGGTGGTGGTCCAGTGGTAACTGTCGCGACTTACGAGTTTTCGGTCGCAGGTTCGAACCCAGACAGGCGCTTTACTTTGTGTAAATTATCTCATCACCACTGCTCTCTCCTGAAGGAAAACATCGTAAGGAAGCCGGCATGTCCTAGGACCAAACATTCGAAGACATGTGACATCTACCAACCCGCACTGGGCCCGCGTGGTGGATTACGGCCCACTCCCTCTCACCGTGAGGAGGCCTTTGTCCCAGCAGTGGGAACATTATAGGCTAATTATGTTATGTATATTATGTTATAATGATGCCGTGGACATCCACGATAATATCGTCTCATTAGAAATTATAAAAGCGCACATAGTCATCTAACCTTGAATCATCAGCGACCATCAAGCATGTTTTAATCTGCAATGAAATTGTATCTGAATTAAAAGTAACAGTTAAAAAAACAAACTTATTTTTAGACCATTAGTTTATCAACAAAACAGCGATACTAAACGACACGACATAAAAACAGCGCTTAAAGCAGTTTAATCATAAATAAAGTGGACAAAGTAGGAGCGCTTTAAACTAAAAAATAAATTAATTAGAGGCGCTTGAAGCACCATATCGAGCTCAGTTTAATGAGGCGGCCTCGTGTTTATTCAATGAGTTTACTTTGTTCAACTTTACTATTAAGGCTAGTTTATTTACAAATCTACTCGTAGTTGATAGTTAGCTCCCTACCTTCTCCTGCGGTTTTATCCTCTTTCTACATGTCAATGCATCTGTCGATGTAATTAATCGGCTGACCGGTAGCAAAACATTTTTAATTGGAAAAGTTTTATACAGGGTGACAGGGAATCTCGACGTTTTCCTTGAAAGGGGTTATACTAGAGGTCATTAGCAACAAATTGAGCCCAGTGAACTAGGGGTCAAAACTGGATGGTTACCTAAAATATAAAAAAATTGCTATAAAATACTTTTATTTCTGAGATTATGTAAATTTTGCAAGCAGTTTTTTTTAAATAACCATTCATTTTTCAACTTTCAGAAAAGTATTAATGAAATGTTTGGAGTGGAGTAGCTTTTTTCTCATAATTAATTGTTTTACAATAAATGACACTGCTAACAGGTATGAGAGGAGAGTGAAGGCCTGTCAACAAGTACTATTACAACGTGGCGCTACAATGGCGACATTAATTTAACACACGGGTAGGGCTAGTGGCCAGTAATCATAAAAATTATAACAACATAAAAAAAATCGTAACTTGAAAACTTCCACCTGCGCCGCGCGCCGACATAGGGCTCTCTCTCTCTTTCCTTCAATTCGCCTTCTCTTTGCTCGTTAATTGTTTTAATTACATTGATGCGATGTTATGATCCGTGACCCCGGCAAATGACCCCTGCGCTACAGGTCTTTAAGTCAGGTTGCTCTAAGATGCTATTTTATAAAATTGTTAATAAATAAATAAATATTAATGTTTAATTAAATTAAAATATATATTCATAAAACTACAACGCAAAACCGTATGCGTGTGTTAAATTAATGTCGCCATTAAAGCGCCACGCTGTATACTTAACAAAATAGAAGTAGATTGACACTCAGTGAAATCACACTCATAGTGATTGCAGCTGCTGGGTTATAAAGTAAAAAAGCAGCCTCAAATGTAGACACATTGTTGCATAACATCACGCCTGAAACTCCCGAAAAGTCAGGCAGAAGTGACCCCATAGTACGTAGTACACTTAACCCACATTTCGTCAGGCTTCGTTGGTGGGTTATTTTTTTGTCTTATGTAGTTAGTTTTAATAATAACTAGTTTAAGTACTTTATGCGGCCTACCGAAATGTTGTTTCTTTGGTATTATTAATTAATAAAAAAATAAATGTAAATAAGTAGTTTATCAGCCATCTTGTATTATTATTATATTGTTCGACGCTTCGTTGTGCTCCTTAGATTCTGTTGAGTTAGACTATTACTGACTAATACGTCCATTGACTGGGCCGATCCACGCAAATCTGTATGGTTCTTTCTCGAAAAGACCATCTCAGCCATTTAAAAAACAAAATGCATTTATTCAAATGAACCTGCATGTTTCTTGGCCTGACCAAGATTATGTCTGGATTTTAAGAGACCTCTGAGTTTGTTTCGGTCTTTCTTCTCATAGTAGTCAGTTAGGCAACACCAAATTCATCTAGTTTTAAAACATAATTAAATTTTGATGTATAAAAGGAGTTTTTTTTAACCAATTTACAGAAATACATATCATTTATCCAAACAAAGATAGTTATTTACAAGTGAATATAAATCAGTGAACGCAATATTCACAAAATCAAACTGTTTGTAGAAAGCTGAACTATTAATTCAATTTATAGAATCTACAGTTCCCGAACATGCAGAGGGTAGTTTGAAAGAAAAGCAACCCGGAAAGTTTCGGAGAAAACAGACGCTTGGCTGAAATCAATTTATATTGCAAGACGGAGATAAGAAAATGTTATTGTAATATGGTTCGTCCAGAAAATGGATTGATTTTGTTTTTTCAGTAAGGCGAGGATTTGATTTATACAGATGTGTGTATTCTATACCTCAAAAAGATGTGTACACATTGACAAGAATTTATTTCATCCAAAAGTTTATTTTAGTTTATTTCTTTTTTGGTTATTATCAAAATTTATTAAAAATGGTTTTACTATGGTATCAGTTACCCAGTAACTGAGTTATGGAGGTCAGATAGGCAGTCGCTCCATGTAAAATACTGTTATTCAGCTGCATCTGGTTACTCACGACATAGTTGGTAAGAGGCTAGGAAGATTGACTGTTCTCAATCAAAAAAATATTTCATACTGGGTACTTAATTGTAAGTACCTACCTCCGCATTGATAACATAATATGGAACACAGATTGCAGACATCAAACGAATTCTCGTCGATCTTACCATCCTCTCATCTTTTTGAGGCTGAGTGTACTTTAAGAATCTGTATTTTAATCTTACGAATCTAAATTGTGAATAATTTAACTAATATTGCAGTGTAAAATTGATTAACAGACTTTTGTCGTGCTTAGAAGAAGATAATGAATTTAAACAATTACCATATCTTGTTCATAACAGCAGTTTTATTTTTATGCAATGAACTTGCCACACTTGAACTTGGGATTTCATTAGCTTACTGTGAATTTAAAAAATCGCAATGTTTACATAATTTAAACTGCAATCCGAAAAAAAACCAATTGAAAACGCAATGTAAATACAAAACAGATAATATTTGAATCATAGTAATTCGATTGTACGTGCAAAACTCTGTCAACAGCGGCTTAAAATGAAACCAACAAACTCAAACTGTCCCCATAATTTCAAACATAAACGTAAACACTGCTAGGTATAAAGATAAATATTAAACAGTGGTCCAAAACGCGAGAGTTTTCAAGTTTTCGATCCTTAATACTTTGTAGACTCAGAACTTGTAAAGCCGTGTATGCACTGTCGAATACGTATTCCGTGGTTGAGTAACCTTTCGACCGTCTGTGCTCCAAAGAGCACATTAAACCGACGATCCCAGTGAATTATCATAAGAATACCTGCTATCATAAATTGTTACTGATAATTTGAAAGTCCAAAAGTTTGATTTATTGGTTTAATTTTATTATATTAGTGCCCAGTAAATTGTGTTGGGAGTTCAAATGACAGTTGTTCTATCTACACTAATATTTCAAAGAGGTAACATTTTTTGTTTGTAAGAGTAGGACCAGTAGTGGCCCAGTGGTATCGACTCCGATTTCTAGGTCGTGGGTTCAAACCCAGGTAGGCACTTTACTTTGTGCAAATAATTTCAGCTAAACCACTCTCAAAACGGTGAAGGAAAACATCGTAAGTTAACCGGCATGTCCTAGAACCAAAAATTCGAAGACATGTGACATCTACCAACCAGCACTGGGCCCGTGTGGAAGATTACATCCCACTCCCTCATGAAGAGAGGAGGCCTGTGTCCCAGCAGTGGGAACATTGTAGGCCGATTATATTTGTAAGAGGTAATTTCTGTCAGAACTGATCCGGTTACAAAATATCTTTCACTGCGTGAATGTAGTCGCGGGCAGAAGCTAGTGTCAAATATTATTGATATTTACTTGCATTTGATGTCGTCCCCAGCATAGTTGGGAAGTGGTTAACGGGGATGTCGTACCCAGCATAGTTGGGAAGTGGTTACAGGGGATGTCGTACCCATCATAGTTGGGAAGTGGTTAAAGGGGATGTCGTATTCAGCATAGTTGGGAAGTGGTTAAAGGGGATGTCGTATTCAGCATAGTTGGGAAGTGGTTAAAGGGGATGTCGTATTCAGCATAGTTGGGAAGTGGTTACAGGGGATGTCGTACCCATCATAGTTGGGAAGTGGTTAAAGGGGATGTCGTATTCAGCATAGTTGGGAAGTGGTTAAAGGGGATGTCGTATTCAGCATAGTTGGGAAGTGGTTAAAGGGGATGTCGTACCCAGCATACTTGGGAAGTGATTAAAGGGGATATCGTACCCAGTTTTCTAGTTTTAAAATGTATCATAGCAAAACATCATGCCTGTTTCCCCAAGAGTTAGGCGGATGTGTATCTTTAGTACATCCTCATTTCGCCAGCTATGTTTTAGTCCCTTGTAATAGACTTGCCCCCTGTTACAAGGGACTTGTGCCTGGTTGGCAATAATTGCCAACCAGGCACAAATCCAGACTGAGTAATTCCAGATGGAAAAACCCAATAACATTTGCCTGACCCGGAACTCGAACTCAGGACCTCAGGTTCAGCAATGGCATTTACGACCACTAGCCCAACGAGACAGTTCCAAATAAACACCACAGACCGATAGTGCGAACACAGCCTAAGGATGTTTCACATTAAATTAAATAATGTTTCAAAAGAAGTTGATGCAGCCCAGATCCGACGGAATTCATTTAATACTTCATCAGTGAACTCAGTTTGTAGAACGCGAAGACTCCGGCTCTTCTACATTGCATTTTCTCTCGTAATTTCACTATTTTAAGTCTACATTTGGTGTGGTACAAGTGAAAATGAAAAGTTTAGTTTTTTTTGCGAATTTAATTAAACATGAGCTTGCCACCTACAGACAAAATCGTTCAAGTTCAAATAATTTATTTGCTTGAATACGGGTGGTTACATGAGGTGATACATAATTACAAGTTCTTTAAACCATATCCTACCTTAATAGGTGTGCAAATATCGAATATAATAAAATAAAATATACACAGACATACATAAACACAAGCCTTCATCCCATGGGGTTAGGCCTGGTTAGGCAGAAAACTACAGAAAACGACACCTACTACGATCCTTACTTTGGACTCGCCTATGTTCACACATCGCACGGTTGTGAGAAATATTAATTATATTAATCCAGGATTTCAATACATAGATGACATTAAACATTATCTATACCATATATTGACATTTATTAATTATTATAATTTTATTATCATTGTTTATTTGAAAAAAATGAAACTCAAGACAGAGAAGAATCACTCCTCTCTATGTTGCCCCACTCAGTCTATGCTACCCTGTATGTACCCTGCAATGGGACAGCATAGGATAAAAATAAATAATCATATTTATTTATTTATATATATTTTTTTTTTATTCATTAAACATTTAAACATTTATTCTTTAGAAATCCTTAAGTTTGGCATGTACCTACAGTACGCTACGTCAGTGGAACCAAAACCAATATAAGTTAAGCGTAACTAATATAAGCATAGTAATTATACATAAGTTACCCTCTTATTATATTGTAACTCCGTACTACACTTAGCCAGCTCAAGGTCAAAATGTTACCAGTGACGAGCAGTTTACTGTACCTAGTCAGAATAGTTAGTGTTTTTTTTGTTTCATATGTTTTCCAAATTATAGGAAAAAAGAACGTCATTTAGTCTACAAATAGTTTGAAATCGTCAAGGTAATTTATTTATTTATTTATCCATTTATTTCAGGCAACAAGGCCCATACAAACACATACAATACAATATTAATATAACTTAAAAATGAGCATGGTAATCAGTACTCTTTCTTCTCTCGTTTACAGAAGTGGAACAAAACAACATGCCGCTAGAATGGCGATATTAACTTAAAACACGGCTACTGGCCAGTAATCATAAAAATTATAACAACATAAAATAATTCGTAATTTGAAAACTACCACCCGCGCTGCTCACCGATATAGGGCTCTCTCTTTCCTTTAATTCGCCTACTCTTGGCGTCGTTATAATTATAACGACGATATTAATGCGATGTTATGATCCGTGATCCCGGCAAATGACCAGAGCGGCAATTTTCGTAATTTTAAGAACATTTACAGTCTAATCTCAGTCTCAATCTGTCAAAGATACGTCTAATTTCCCTACATTTTGACAAGTTTTTTACATTTGATTGTCGCCGAGGATATTAGACTGCGACTAGATTTTGATCGTTTTGAATTACGAGAATTGGCCTTCTGATGATGCGCTACAGTTCTGTAAATACAGTTTCCTCCAAGACGCTATTTTAGAAAATTGTAAATAAATAACAACGTGTATCATAAAACGAAAATGCAAATCCGTATACGTGTGTAAAATTAATGGCGATATTAAAACAGCATGCTGTATAATTATAGGACGATATGAAGTTTACAAAAGTTCGCCTTTGCAGAGCGTCGTCTTCATCACTTATCCCTGTGTTTCTTTCTAAATTCCGATGTGCCATGTGGCATTAATTAGAACATGCCACTTGCGTTAATTAAATTTATTAGCTAGAAACTACACTACGCTAAGCGTCAACGGCAGATTGCGTGATTGCCAAATATTGAGCTTCATGCTACAACGACTTTACACGCCCAGTGGAATTTGCTAATTAGCGAATAGTACATAAATTAAATCTAATTATCTAATGCTACAGGCACGAAGATGATCTATTCTATGAATGATTTTATTTCTGTGAGGGCTGAACTTTTCAACACCAGATAATTTTATCGGAGGAGTAATTTTGAATTGTTGACAGTTCTTCATACAAAAACTGCCAGACGTCAAATATACTTATTGCACGAATAAAAATTTTTTTCGATTGAAAAATCAGCCCTAAGTAGGTATTTACAAACACTTTTACACGTCAATCATATTTTTAAAACCAAATGAAGTCGGCGTTTCCTATCTGACTACTCTGAGAAGAAAGGCCGAAACAAACTCGGAGTCGGAGGTCACAGTCTCTTTAAGTCCAGACATAATTTTGGTCAAATCATGTGAAGACCATGTAGATTGGTGTCTGAAATGGTCTTTTGAGGAAAGATCCACACAGATTGAGTGGACCTGTCCAGTCAGTGCATGCAATTGTCAGTAATCGTGCAGCTCAACTCAGAACGGAGCTCAACGATGCAATGATTCTAGGTCCTTCACTGTTTGAAAGGACGTCAATTATGCCTCGTGAAATGACAATTACAGGCTAGGCAGTCTGCAAGTTTATTTTGGCACTTTGACAAAAGTAGAACTAACGCCGCCATCTTGTTTTTATTCATACATTTCAAAATCAGTACCAAAGTATCCACTCATAATACAAGCACAAACTCATGCTCTTAACCCATGATGGTAGGCAGAAATAATAATAATATCCCTGGACATTTCACACAGCGCCATCTAGTCCCAAGTAAGCAACCTAATGCTTGTGTTATGGTAACAAGATGGCTGATAAACTACTTATATACATTTTTTTTTTTTTAATCAGAGAACGCCACATACTACGATCCTGTCGATCATTCTAATGCGTGTAAATAATCAACTTAAAGATAAAATCACTGCCCCACACTTTAAAATTCCCTATCAGCATAATTGAATCACACTGTCAGTACCCCAATTTTGTCGCTAATGAGATTCATTAAGTGCCATGCACCTCATTACGGAGCATCGTGTTACGTGACGTCATGGCACGTATTGGCTCGCCCGGCGGCCTATCCCGTTGATTGTATTTGTCAATAGCGCTGTGTTTGAACGGAAAGTGACGTTTTAATTGGGTTCAAAGAGAGGTATAAAACTTAGGATTACTGGCAGTACACATAGCATACATAAACTCACGCCTTCTTACCATGGGGATAGGCAGGGACTAAAGAACGCCACCTGCTACGATACTATCATACTTCTTTTGCTTTAAGAGCCTGTACAACGGCCCTCTAGCGCCACTCCTTTAAAAAAATATTATCTCGTGACTGAGAAGGAATTATGAAAATCTGCTCAATCAGCGACCTCGGTAAGTGTGTCTAGAATTTTCTAATACCTTTTATTAAGTTTCATATTGAGACACGAAGCAACTAAATACGACATATAGGAATGTGGCCGCTTTTCTTTAGATCGAATTTTGTTGCTTCGTGTCTCAATATGAAATTTCATAAAAGGTATTAGAAAATTCTAGACACATTTACCGAGGTCGCTGATTGAACAGATTTTCATAATTCCTTCTCAGTAACGAGATAATATTTTTTTAAAGGAGTGGCGCTAGTGGACCTGTGTGCACCCTCTTAAGTTCATCTGGCCGGTTGCGAGTACTATGCATCTAACTTTTCTGAAGAACATCACCAATAAGGTCAATATTATGCGTCCTCTCCCGTTTGTGTATATAAGAAACGATGGTTGGTCTTTGTGAAAGATGATATTATGGCTAGAAAGGTGGTGGAACTGAGAAGACGAATAATAGAGAAGTATGGAAGAATAAGACATGTTGCGGCGACCGTAAATAAATTAAGATAATAGGAGAATACAGGAGAGTGATGAGAATGTGATGATAGATTCATTTAAGAGGTTTATTTATTACCTCAAGAACAGAAATGTATAGAGGCGGATTTATGCCATAGGCATTTTCTACCCAGTCAATCTTTGGGTGATGTACAGACAAACAGTGGTAGGTGCATAATTAAATTAATTTATTGGTTGGTATAATTGAGGTTGTTAAGTCAGTCTTGTCCTGGCAATTCTATATTTTACCTCTTCTTTCCCTACATTTTTTAGGGTTCCGTAGCCAAATGGCAAAAAACGGAACCCTTACTTATGGATTCATCATGTTTGTCTGTCCGTCCGTATGTCACAGCCACTTTTATCCGAAACTATAAGAAGAAGATGTATACTGTGAACCGCATTAAATTTTTCACACAAATATAGAAAAAAAAAACAATAAATTTTGGGGGTTCCCCACACTTAGAATTGTAAACTCAATTTTTTTCATCAAACCCATACGTGTGAGGTATCTATGGATAGGTTTTCAAAAATGATATTGAGGTTTCTAATGTCATTTTTTTCTAAACTGAATAGTTTGCGCGAGAGACCCTTCCAAAGTGCTAAAACGTGTGTCCTCCCCCCAGCCTGTAACTTCTAAAATAAGAGCTACTACTAAAAAAAATATATGATGTACATTACCATATAAACTTCCACAGAGAATTGGTTTGAACGAGATCTAGTAAGTAGTTTTTTTTAATACGTCATAAATCATAAACCGCAATTTCCGCAATCATAAAAAACAATCATGAATTCAATCAACTCATGATTGTTTTTTATAGATACGGAACCCTTCGTGCGCGAGTCCGACTCGCACTTTGCCGGTTTTTTGATATGGCCGAGAAGATATTGCGACTTGAATTTGATCGTTTTCTTTCTTCTTTCTCACCAACTTCTCAAAAGTCATCGGCAAATCCCTCAATAGCCAATTTTCAGACTCCTGAATAAGAAATAATTATATTTTATACTATTTATTCCACAACTGGTCTCATGTTCTAACTTGGACCATTCTTAGGTAACAGAACTCGCTAAAATCCTGTACTACAGATATAAACAGATTATTTAATAAAGTCAGGTGTTCACTAGGTTTTCCAAAAGTACTTCAAATGTGGTTGTGATTTATTTTTAGTTTCTACTTTCTTTAATTTTATGGTAATTTCGTTTGAATTCCGGATCGCATTATTCATCAAGGTTCCTGTAGTAATGTCATAGAATAAAATATACAAGTCTGAATTTCTGAAAAGTTAAATAATGAGATGGAAAAGTACCATGTAGAAACTTTTTATTTCCTTCCTGAAGGTACGTACTGTAAAAACATATTTAAACTCGCTTTTATTTGCTGCAAAAACAGAATTGTAACACACGAATTTCGAGTTTTTTTTTTACAGAATTGCCCATTAATGTGCAATGTTCAACACGGGTTTTTTGAATATAGTTCGACATAAACCAATTAATATTGTCAGGTAGGATTACTTCGGTGCTACGGCGTAGCCGACGCTACGATATCACCGCTACGCCAGCTACGCTTGTGTAGCAGATAACCGTATTGACGTTTTCACATTTTCAATGCGTCGAAGCTATGGGAAATATTGTTAAAGTTTAAACATTTTGCGTTGTTGTGGGTAAAAAAAAGGGTAGTTTCCTGTAAAGAAACCAAAAACAGTTACGGGCCTTCAAAGTAGAATTCCTTTTTGCTAAAAAAGAAAAATAATAAATTGTGTCCCACACACCAAGGGACCATTTTCGTTATTTTAAGAATGTTCACAGTCTGAGGGGCAATTCTCGTTATTTTAAGAACGTTCACAGTCTGATCTCAGTCTCAATCTGTCAAAAAATGCCTCTAAGTTCCCTACATTTTTGACAAGTTTTTGACATTTGTTTGTCGCTGAGATGAGACTGCGACTAGATTTTGAACGTTTTAAATTACGAGAATTGGCCTTCTGATATCAGTCCCAATCAAACAAACATACCTCTAATTTCCCTACATTTTGACAAGTTTTTGACATTGTATTTCGCTGAGATGAGATTGCGACTGGATTTTGAATATTTTTAATTACAGGAATTGGGCTTCTGATACACACCTACCAAATTTATACGAAATTTAAAGAAAAAAAAACGATTCTTGGTATTAACTACAATAAAACTCAGTTAACTGTAAAACTGTGTAATTTGAACACTCCAGCAGTGTGATTCTGTAACCATCTCACCATGAAAACTTAGGTGAAGGGAGCGTGGAGTGAGCTGTTATTCCAAATAATGCTAGGGATTGACACTACTGACAACTCACATCAAGCTCACTTCACTTGAGTTTTCACGGTGAGATTTTTACAGAATCGACCGGCTGGTGAGCATTGCAACGATATAAAAATCTGCGGGTCTGGTTTTTATCACTGAAATATTCCTTTGACCCAAAATCCGGGTGCTACAAAAACTGCTGAACTCAACACCTTCAAGTTGTTTTTAGCATTTTTATTTTTTATCTAATGGACTACAAAAAAGATGTTAAAACTAATTAAGTTGCTAACATTCAGCAAGTGCTTGAAAGCGGATTTCTAATTCTATGCCGGAATTGGTTAAAAAAAGACCAACTACCAAATGATTAAAAAAAATTATATGCGATTGACTGACATATAACGCTAAGCCCAATCCTGAAAAAATACAAATAATATGATGATAGGTAATGAAAACACTCGGTATACATTTTTGAGATTTACGTACGTAGTTGAAACTTTTTTTTTTCCTTGTCCAAATATAATATTCAAAAATCAAATGACATCAAAAATTTTATTGGAACTTAAAACAGGTTCACAATTTTTATTGTTCGTTAACAGCTACATATAAAGTAGCAAGATTCGTTGTAAAATAGACTGTGTTGCAGCAATTAGTACCCACCTCCGAGACGGACGGACGTCGGCGTTGCAACATTTATTATATAATATTAAAGTCATAAAAAAATTGTTATAATACAACTTGAAGTAAGTATGGACAAAGCTTAGGTTTTTTTTAATGCCAAAAATGTCACAAGCTACAAGTCTTTAGTATATACGGTCCCCAGGACCCGACGGCTTGCCGGGTAAAGCCTGGGTCCTGGCCTCGACGGGTCTCGGGCCTCGACTGGAGGCGCTCTTAAGCGCATGCATGGAGAGAGGCCAGTTTCCACTCCGTTGGAAGACGGGGAAGCTGGTCCTCATTCAGAAGCCGGGGCGCCCTGCGGACTCTCCGTCCGCATACCGGCCCATAGTGCTGCTCGACGAGGTTGGCAAGCTCTTTGAGAGAGTGATTGCGGGCCGCCTCGTCGGGCACCTGGGGAGGACTGGGCCGGATCTTGCGGATTGCCAGTTTGGCTTCCGCAAGGGGCGCTCTACGGTGGACGCCATCATGCGCGTGAGAGCCCTCACGACGGGGGACGCGGTGTCCCGGGGTGGGGTGGTCGTGGCGGTGTCACTCGACATCGCCAACGCGTTCAACACCCTGCCCTGGAGCTGCATTGGGGAGGCACTCCGGTATCACCGGGTGCCGACCCACCTCCGTCGAGTAGTCGGGGCGTATTTGACGGACAGAGCCGTCATCTACCCCGGTCGCGACGGGAACTGGAACCGGCGAGAGATGTCGTGCGGTGTCCCACAGGGATCGGTTCTGGGGCCGCTCCTGTGGGACATCGGTTACGACTGGGTGCTGCGACCTCCCTGAAGGCGTCAGCGTAGTTTGCTACGCTGACGACACGCTGGTCCTGGCGCAGGGGAGGTCGCATCAGGCGGCGGCCGACGCGATGACACGCGGGGTTGCGATAGTCGTGGAAAGGATCCGGCGGTTGGGTCTCGAGGTGGCATTGCACAAGTCTGAGGCCATGTCCTTTCATGGGCCTCGGTACGGGCCACCTCCGGGATCCCAACTAGTGGTAGGAGGGGTTCACATCGGCGTCGAGACCACGATGAGGTACCTGGGTCTCGTCCTCGACAGCCGATGGAACTTCGTCGAGCACTTCCGACGTTTGGCCCCCAAACTGGAACGGGCCGGGGCCGCCCTAAAGCGGCTCTTGCCCAACCTGAGGGGGCCAAACGCCTCCTGCCGGAGGCTTTACGCGGGGGTCGTGCGGTCCATGGCCCTATATGGGGCCCCGGTATGGGCGCGTTCACTGCGGCTTCGAGCCGCACACTACCTGAACGCGCCCCAAAAGGTGGTAGCCGTAAGGCTGATCCGGGGCTACCGCACGATCTCGGGCGAGGCAGCAAGCCTCCTTGCCGGACTGCCACCATGGGATCTGGAGGCGATAGTCCTCGCGCGCCTATATGATTGGCGCGCGGAGGCACTACGCCGGGGGGAAACTCCGCATCCGCGGCAAACTGCGGCGGAGCGGACGAACCTCCGGCGCGATCTCATGGTGGCATGGAAGGAGCGACTATCGCAACCCAGCGCAGGGCACGCCACGATAGCGGCGGTAAGACCCCTCTTTGAGGAGTGGCTAGAGAGACGTCACGGCGCTCTCACCTACCGCCTGACGCAGGTCCTCTCCGGACACGGATGTTTCGGGAGGTTCCTGCACATCATCAAGCGGGAGGAGACGCCCGGGTGTCACCACTGTCAGGATCGCCCAGAGGACACGGTGGAGCATACGGTGGAGGTCTGCCCTGCTTGGGCAGAGCACCGCCGTGTCCTCGTAGAGGCGATTGGCAGCGGCGGCGACCTCTCGCGTCCGGCCCTGGTTCAAGCCATGGTCCGGGGTGAGAGGGAGTGGGAGGCAGTCACCTCCTTCTGCGAAGCAGTCATGCTAGCGAAGGAGGTGGCGGGGTGGGTGAGGGAACGCGCCTTGCGCACCTCACGCCTCAGCCGCCGCGGGAGACGCTCCGGGCGTCGGGAGCCGCGTGACGACTCCCGGCCACCGTAGGCGCGGGCCTGCGGGCGGAGAGTAATGGGTAGCTCTCCGTCCGATCAGGACTAGGCCCGTGCCGGACGGCGTTTTCGTGTTCCAAGCGCGCCTCAAAGAGATGTCAGCAAAGTGACGGGGCCCCACAGGGCCGAAGCCTGCCAGGGTAGCGGGAACATCCGAAAGGGTTTACCGCTGCCCTGGAACATAAAGGGCTAAGGAAGGAACACGGGTGGGTTTTAGTCAGTAAGAGTCTGACACTCCCTCCTGCTCCACCCAGAGCGGGAGGAGTCATTTGATGATTTCCCATCCTCAAAAAAAAAAAAAAAAAAGTATATACGGTCTATATATACATCGTATCATCTATTCATAAAATAATTATGTCTACAAAGTCACTCAATAATAAACAATGCAATGCTCTCTGTCCTAGCATTTTCCAATGATACATTTTTCTCATTGACACAAAGATCTGAACCGAGTTCAAAACAGCTTTCATCTGTCCTCCCTCGAGAACAATTAAATCTTTTGTTCGTTGACAATTAGTTAGGAGTAAGAAAAAAATGCGAATCGTTCCTTTGACGCCGCCATTTTGCATTCGAGTCAAGGCAGTTTTGAATCGCTCTGTTGCCTTTTATACAGGTTAATTTCAGAGTAGCTGCTGAACTGTTGAACTATTTGATTTTAAAGCTCCCTTCTAAATGAGGGTTAAAGTGAATAATTTAAACCAATAAAAAAAAACGCTGCACCAAGCCCAAATTAATTTGTAATAAAGATCTCAAGTAGGTAGAAATAGTTGAAAAAACATAAACTCACTCCTGTATTGTGTGTATTATTGGCTACGCAAAGGTATAGCAGCTATAGCATAAAAAATTATGTTTTTATATCAATATAATATTGACAATAAGTCAATAATTTTTATAAGTACCAAAAAATTTTTTTTATTGCTGAGGTTTTCTTTGCACCCCCCGTCCCGCCGTTACCGTGACCGCTACCTTGACCAGGAATAGCGGGACCACCGGGAACTGGGGGCCATTGTTTTGGGTTTTTGATAATGTGGGAGGTTTTATGCCCATAGTCATCGCGCTGGGCATGCGGGTTGGTAACCGCAGAGCCAATCCTTTCGCAACAATGTCACTGCTGCCC
Organism: Apamea sordens; assembly: GCA_945859715.1. Classification (NCBI taxonomy): domain Eukaryota; kingdom Metazoa; phylum Arthropoda; class Insecta; order Lepidoptera; family Noctuidae; genus Apamea; species Apamea sordens. Next base: position 9,189,295 of record OX244006.1, on the reverse strand, counting down.
GTCATCGTTCTGAAGAATTTAGGTTGGCTTGTGAGATGGTTTTTTGAAAAATATGAACCTAAACTAAAAGTAAGTTTATAAATCTACTTAACTAAAATATTTTTATTCATTTTATTTTTATTCAAAACAGTTGGCCTGCTCCTGACCACGATTATGCCTGTTGGAAAGCGATGGATAAAATCTATGATGGAATGAGCGTGATTACAGTCAGTCGCAAAACGCGTTTGGTGAACTAAGATCTTAACAATATAAAAAAATATGGATCAACCATTTTATGGTAGCAGTCGATAGTATTAAAATAGATGAAAAAAAAGTTTGTCAAAATTTTCATTTCCGCTTATAAGACGAAAACAACATGTTTCTATTCCATAAACTTCATCCTTTCCATTAGAACTTGTTACTGTAGTATCCAAGAGTATCTAATTTAATTTGGGCGGCTTCCAACTAGTGTTGTAAACTTGTGAGCTCGCCAAGGGCCACCAGATGGCAGCACAAGACACAATTATATTAGTTGCAGATGGAACATTTGTAAGACAGTTGAAAGTATTTCTTGACTTTAAACATTTTTGTTAAATTGTATCTTGTTTATTTTCTAGGTTTATCTTGGAAACCTGAACTTGAAATTAATAAAGTCTGAAATCGCCAATCAGTTAGTGAATCCCTGAGTGATCAATGCTCATGCCTTATCTGTATGCGTTTGCCTTTTTCTTGACATTAATAGGTAAACATAATTATTACAGTTCAGTCATGCTAGCCTGCTTCTCTCTTTTCATAAGACTAAGCGAGGCTAATCGCTTCTACAGAACTTCGCTTCTACAGCAGTTTTCCACCCCGATGTTAAGCCCTCCCTCCCCCATATCCTGTCCTTCTAATATTATAAACGTGAAAGTTTGTATGGATGGATGGATGGATGTTTGTTACTCTTTCACGCAAAAACTACTGAACGGATTTATATGAAGTGGCACACAGATGGTTCATAACTAGGATTAACATATAGGATCATTTTTAGGCCGATATTCCCACGGGATCGAAACTTATGCGGGTGAAACCGCGGGGCACAGCTAGTAGTTTAGACACTAAAAACATTTAGGTATAAAGCCGAAAGCTCCAGCTACGTTGTCTTGCTGGAAAATTCGGCTGTAACCGGAGAAAAGCTTGCCATGTTTGTCAAAGGACCGATAGCTGGTCGAGCAGACAAGCCATGGGGGTCTACTCCGAAGTAGTATCGGCCGAATGTTCGTCCGTTTCCTGCTACGAAATTACTATTTGGTTCGGTCGGTTCCGATCCTACACTCTCTCGAATATTGACTATGGTCCCGACCCAACTGAGTCGATCCAAACTTTTTTCGAATCTTTCAATAATATTCGGTTCGGCCATGTGTCGGTCCGATCCGAACATTCACACTTTGCACTTCGTAGTAGGCCCCCTGGAGTGGGGACTGCGTGTCAGCAAGCTTAGTTTGGAAAGCCCCCCAGCTTGATGAACCTACGATCCATAAAGGTGGCTGAGACAGACTGGAAGCGGAAGAAAAGAAGAAGCCTATGTCCTGCAGCGGACTGCGATAGGCGGGAGTTGATTAAACCGAAAGCGAATAATAATATAGCTGGATTTTTTAGTGTAGGTACAAATTCTATTCGTGCGAAATCACTGGTATCCGCGAGTAAACACAAACAGTTTGTTTTAGTTACAACATAGGCTTCGTTAACTATGGATGAAGAGAAAATAGTTTTATTTGTTTTTTACTAGTGTTTTTCATTTAAAAAAGATGTTTACAAAGCAATTAGCAAGTAGTTGTTCCGGGTCTGGATGTTTGTGTATGTGAGTTTGTTTGTAAACGCACCCATGACACAGGAGAAATTCCTAGTGTGGGGCAACGTTTTTTAAAAAACAAACATACAAACAACAAGCAATTTTTTTCTTTTACTTAGTTAACAACTGCAGCATTGGCAAATGCTACATTATAATTTTTTCACGAATAACCTTCTTTTATAACAAATCCTACCTTATTTGTAACCAGAAAGGTTTTTTCTTCATATTGTTTTTTTGAATTTTGAATCTAAAAGTGTCATTTCTTTTCTCTTACGGAATTTGTTTTTCATTGGAAGCTTTTATTTGGGCACAGGACGGACGTCTATATTACTATTTGTTCCCGTTTTACCATATAATTATTTGCCACTATAAAGATTTGAACGTCCGAGTTCGTCCATTGTGCGACCGGATCAAAGGGAACTGTTCCCGAAATTTACAGCATCTAAAACTTGCGAGTCAGGTTTCATCTTTCAGGACTTGGTATGTAATTTTACGTTACTTCATCTCTGTTGTTATAAAAGATTCTGCCTGCGTCTCGGATTATCATTTTTCATTATTTTCTGTAGATTTGTCCGAAGACTGTAGGCGAATCTTGAATTCGCCCCCCCCCCCCCCCCCCCCGCTAGCCTGGGACCTGGCGACTGCGAGCTGCGTGTTGGGATTCGAACCCTACGCTGGTGATTCCAAGTACCAGCCAGCCAGCGAGCCCTCTGACTGACATCCTGCTGGAGGCTAGGACCGGATCTACGTATTTTTTGTTGTATTTTTTAAATTTCTAGTAGATTCTTTAATATCGTCGTATTTTATGTAAATCAGCTATATCAATTTTATTGTTGCCTGACCTGACAGATCGACTTGGTGCGCAGTTGGCCATTTAGGATTACCGAATTTTTATTTATTGCGGAAGTTAGGAACGTTTGCAAACGTATCGTGACCGACGCGAAATTGTATTTTTTTTCCTTTGCATAATTGTGAAATTTATAGGGCTCTAATACCAGGGACGTCGCCTCAGAGCTATTACCTGATCCTTTGATTCGTGCTGTGCCCTTCATTGAATTTTTAATAACAATTTTTTGATCATAACTAAATTAAACGTGTACAAGTGAAGAATTGGTTTTTATTTCGCTACACAACGTAATTTTAATTTCCATCTATTTATCTGGTAGACACTGTTTACTTTAAGGACTACTCCACATAATATCTCGTCGAGACTCTGCGACTTGACAATGTAAATATAACGATAATGCCCGCCGCTGTGATGATCGTTCGACACTCCCTACTACCTGAGGGAAGAGTGAGTGCACCTGTGTATACACACTTGTGCACTATAATATCTCCCACGTAGATGGCTAGATAGTCTTCGTTGAGATTGCCTGCCATGGCCGTAATTAAGTCTGGAGGACTATTATTACTACCTACTAAGAATTGAAAGCGTGAAGTCGCATCGTGTCTGTTTGGTGGATCCCTTACCAAAAGCGAACGTTTCCCGAGAACGTGATCGACGTGATCGTCTGTATGAAACATGAGGTACAAAAGGCGACTTGATTGTTCGCGCGACTATGTCATATTCATATAAGCGAGCGACAATTATGTAGTTGCGCGACAATTATGTACTCGCGCGACAATAGCTTTTGGTTAGGACGCGGCCTAAATATTTATTATTTTAAGCAAAAAGTAAGATACCTACCAATTTTCATCAAATACTTAGAACTAATAAGGCTTGTGTCTTATTAGTTTTGAGTATCATTCTACAAAGTCTTCATACTCAGAAGTGCGTGAAGTCAGGAGTGACTAATCAAAATGTCAAGTTTTTGGAAAAGATAAGCACATGAAACTCTCTCCAACGAGGTATCTTCATGTAATCAAATTGATAATACTGATTAATATGCAGCACCTTTATCTTTAGGGATTTTTTCTCAGTTAAATTACAAAGCTACCTTAGCAGAATTGATGAACAGAATTGAATGCTTTTAGTTTTTTATATAGAGTTTCTTAACAACTTATGTACTCTACACGTAGCATGACTTCTATGTCTACTCTACGTAGAAAATACTTAAAGGTAACATTTCATTTTTTTAATCATGCCTTATAAATATTTCAGCTATCTGCCATTTAACGTTTGTGAGTAGATTTCACCAATAAAGCTGAACGCGATCAGCACAATAAAACCACGTTCCAGAGCTCATCATTGTTGTGGAATATTGACACTGACAGCTCTTGAACGCAGTTTAGATGTACTGATCGCGTTTAATTTCATTCTTAAAATTGGCACTTAGTCTTTTCATCAAATTACAAAAAACAAGCTTAGCTTAACTTTAAAACGATCTCTTGTGCAGTGACCGTGCTATGGATGCTAGTACCAACAAAACGGGTTCCTAACTTTTTAATTTAAATCAACAATTTTGATACTGATAAAGTTTATTCACTTCCCTAACACAAACACAGCATCATTCCTATTGAGCGCTAAAGGATAATTATTGTTATATTTAGATATTCACTGGGTTGAGTTTCTAAAACGAATTTCATTTAGGAAAAGTAATTGCTTAAATAAATATCAACTTTCAAAGCCCGAGAAAAGGGTGTAGACATAATGTGGAATGCTATAATATGTAAATTAGAACAACAATAGAAGAGATTTTTAACCGACTTCAAAAAAGGAGGAGGTTCTCAATTCGGATGTTTGTTTTTGGTGATTAAAGTTGAAAATTGTACAGCTACGCTACGCTGACGTAATTTTCATCTGTAGTAATTATAGAACTATAATATTTGTGTAGATAATGTATGTACGTTACATTTATGCTTTATTCTAAAGTAGGAACCAGGTGTGGGGGGCTGCTCTCTACGTAAACCATAGTTTTGTCCAAAGTTACGGGCGTTTCCTATTCCTTAACACCTACGCACATAAGATTAGTTCGGGCTCGAACTAAGAATGAATGTTATCACGATTTGGCAGTTGTTCCTACACACGATGTGTTACTTGCCTGCCGGAAAAAACACCGATCAACTACTTTCGGTCGGTTTCGCTGAATTTCGTAATGCGTTCGGGTCGGAGTTCGGACTTTGACATAAATTCATGCGTAGAACATTATTTTGACGTAATAATTTGTTTACACTTGTAGTTATTTTGCATTTTGTTCGTTGTATTCATTGAATTTATTAGTATAACAGAAATTATTTGTGGGTATAAAACAGTGATTAGTATTTAGTATTAGAATTATAGTTGGAGTTTGTTTTGTGTGTAGTGAAAGTTGTACGCTGTATGTTGAAAATACTTATTATGAAATTACTTATTTAGAGTAGATTTGAAAAGTAATCCTAAGGATGGCATTATTGGCAGTAGATTATTGTTTGACAGATTATTTGCTTTGTGAGGAAACATGCTTTTAAGGAAAATAAAAAACACGTAATTGAGTTAGGCCGCCGTGCTCACCCAGATATGACTATAAATTATAAACGACGCGATGGATTTTATCTCTCTTTACGATAAATGTCATTTATCTGTTTATATATGCGTGTACATAAATAGTAAAATAAATAAATAAAAATTATATATTCATTAATTACCAACCGGCACTGGGTCCGCGTGGTGAATTACGGCCCACTCCTCACAGAGAGGAGGCCTGTGTTCCAGCAGCGGGAAAAAACCGCATCTAAATCCATTGTGTAGTTAAGAAGATTTAAGCGGTCACACATACAGACGCAAACAGCGACTATGTGATATTGATTTCTATTTGCAAGTGTGGAACCTAAACTACTAGAAAAATCTGAAACGATTACCGCAAAAGGCTTCTAAAAAAGAAGGAAGGGTTGTAAAAATGTGTTAGGGCAGCTATACTCAACCCGCGCCTTCGTAATTGGCCCACCTGCAGTTACGAGTTAGCATAATTATGTGGAATTTTGGAATATTGTTCCCAAAAATATGAAGCGTCCAAAGAAGTGCCCAAATCCTATGAACATTCTTTGGATCTGAGCGAATCGTCGTTTTCGAAAATGAAATACACATAAAATGTGCACAGAAACAAACTTACAGACTCCCATCTGGATGATGTAATAAGGTTAGCATGCAGCAACAACCCAGATCTTAACAAATTTTTTTATAAGTGTTCACACTATTAAAAATCTCATTAAAACGTATGAAACACGTTTTTTTATTAACACCTAATAGATATGCTTGCGGCCTGACATCATGACTGAAAAGTGTTTGTAGCCCTTATTAAAAAAAGGTTGAGTACGTCTGTGTTAGGGTGACACAGTGAGGTTTTAGTTCATCCGATTTCCTTTTGTCGTCCCCCGTCGCAGGGTATTAATGAAGACATCCCCACGTCAGAAATAATTGGGTTCATGTCAATAATGCAACAATAGATCTGCCTATCCAAATATCAGATAGTAATCTACAGGAGTTTCAAGTTCGCTACTTGCAACAATATTTAGGACGGAAGAGAGATAGGGGTGGGGTAATGCTCGAAATTTCAAGAACGTTCACAGTCTGATCTCAGTCTCAATCTACCAAATATACGTCTAATCTCCCTACATTTTTGACAAATTTTTGACATTGATTGTCGCTGAGATGAGATTACGACTAGATTCTTAACGTTTTTAACTACGGGAATTGGCCTTCAGAAGTTTAAAAAATAATAGTTATAATGAACTCTAAAAAATATCGAAAATAAATTAAACGAACCGAAATCTGTCACAACTCGTAATCACATTTTCGAATTCAAAATGTTTCAACCGACTTCATAAATTTTATAGATACTAATAATATCTTATACTATTTATACTAGCTGCTGCCCGCGACGTCGTCTGCGTGAAGGCTCTACAGCACCAAAAATACCTAAGATGCCAGTGTCGCTATAGCATTATAAGTAAACAACTTTTAAAAGTTCTTTTAAGTCTTTTTTGCAAGCGAAGCAAGTGAAGAGAGTTATATGGGAATCCTGCTGAGTTCAGTCATAAGATGTGACTGAAGGAAATAGAGAAAATAATGCAGGAATACATTCCAGGACACAAAAGAGTAAAAATACGTACAAAGGTACAACACCACCCTATAAACTACGTTGGTAGTTATGCTGCCAGAAGCCAAAATGTAAAGAGAGTCAGGACTGGTGACGCGGGAGCAAGCGACGTACAGTTGGCCGTGTGAGAAGCAACTCGTCCTGAGGTCGACACCCGCTGCCCTCAGTGTCTGCCCCTGCGACTTATTGATGGTCATCGCGAAGCAAACACTCACGGGGAACTGTACGCGCTTGAACTGGAACGGGAAGTTATGAGGTATGAGGGAAATGCGTGGTATAAATACTGCCTCGCCGACGCCACAACCCGTAAGAATTTCCACCTCAATGGTGTGTCTGTGGAGCGAGATGACTTTAAGGCGGATCCCGTTACACAACTTCGGAGGAGATAGGTTCCGAAGAAGCATAATCGGGACACCAACCTTCAGTATAATGGTATGCGTTGGAAGTCCACTTGCTGACAGGGAGTTCAGAAATTCTACGGGATAATGTGTGGCGTCATCTTGCTCGACAACAGTGTTTATCGAGGTGTAGACCACTTCATTCCCCTCAATTTCCGAGAGAATGCATTCGTTAATTGCTGCAGCCTGATCATTTTTGGGCGTCAAAATGGCCATGCTCACACACCCAAGAATTCTGCTGGTGCGGTATACGACTGATGGCCCCGTACACACGGCCTCAACTGCCTTAATATTGGCCATCGAACACTCATCCCATACGATTAGAGAGCAATCCTTGAGCACGTGCCCCTTATCGCTGTTACGTGACACACCACAAACAGGCATTTCGGAAGCAGTGTGGCAGCGATTCCCGACGACGCTACAGCAATAGCAATTTTGCCTTGCCTCCTGACCTCTGCAAGTATGCCAGTGGTAACAAATGTTTTTCCTGTTCCACCAGGAGCATCCAAGAAAAACATTTTACCCTGGTTTTACCCTACGCTTTCAAGGACGGTGTCATAAATTTGGTTTTGCTCTGAAGAGAACAAAACGACATGGTCATTTCGTATGGTGGTCATTTCGCCCGGATCGTAATTTGTCTCAGCGTTATACTCTCGATTTCCTCGGTCTTGATGCGGTGATGATTGGGGATTTGGTAACCCATATTTGACCAGTGGATTGCCGCCGATAGAAATTACCACATCTTGAAGTGAACTAAGACAGGTGTTCAGCACGCGTTCATCAGTTACTTCGACTTCGTCTCCAGTAGCACGCCTCAAAGCTCGTAGAAAATCTTCAGACAGATGATGGCGATACTTCTCCCACAAAGCTACCGGGTTCGCGACTCCACAAAACACCAAGATGACGGCAAACAGATGACGCATGCGGCTGGGACTGTCACTGACGCTCGCCTCCGCGAGGGTGTCATCCCAATTTTGGTCACCGTCGAGAAGGTGACGTGCTACGCCGGCTGCGTGGTAAGTGGGATACTCCACGCCATCAAATGTCCTCAGAAAGGCGAAAGACGTTGGGCCTCGGACAGTGTGAAGTAACAACCGCAGAAAATTGCATTCGCCATTATTCGGATGCACGGTATAAACCCTACCCAATTCGGTGTCCTTGAAAATTCCCGGAAAACCTTCCACAGCACCTCCTCGTCGACGTCAGTTAAATACACCCCTTTGCTTGTCGTACGTGTAATATGAAGGCACCTCGTCATACGTAAGGGATCTCGCAAACTGGTCGACTTCACAGAGCGTGTTTTTTTAAATTGTCTTCCTCAACTCTGCTCTTGATTTTGAGGGTTTTGTTGGAACTTGAATTTGTCGAATCGAACCATACGATACAACTTTTATGAAGAAAATGCACATTGCCATCTCTGAATTTTAAGAATAACTAACTACTAACCAAGCCAACATGATCAAATTTAAATTATTAATTTCCAAAAAGTGTTAACATGTTGATTTGATTTTTATGAAATCTCATAGATGGCGCTGCTTCAAAATTGTCGTTATACTACTAACATTCATTAAACTATGTTTCTCTGCCCAAGTTACTTAAATGGCGTAGTTTTTATAGTGTAAAGCTAGATAATAGCATGGCTTACTCAAAAACAACATTTAAATAAATGCGTCGTTAGATTACACGCTGTCACAGAATGCGTAAGAAAAATAAAGATTCACAGCTCCTCTTCCGTAGGTGATAGCGTGATAATATTTGTCGAATCGAACCATACGATACAACTTTTATGAAGAAAATGCACATCGCCATCTATGAATTTTAAGAATAACTAACTACTAACCTCGCCAACATGATCAAATTTAAATTATTAATTTCCAAAAAGTGTTATCATGTTGATTTGATTTTTATGAAATCTCATAGATGGCGCTGCTTCAAAATTGTCGTTATACTACTAACATTCATTAAACTATGTTTCTCTGCCCAAGTTACTTAAATGGCGTAGTTTTTATAGTGTAAAGCTAGATAATAGCATGGCTTACTCAAAAACAACATTTAAATATGCATCGTTAGATTACACGCTGTCACAGAATGCGTAAGAAAAAAAAAGATTCACAGCTCCTCCCCCGTAGGTGATAGCGTGATAATATGTAGAATTAATGTTAACCCGACCTCTTAGTAATATTCATGCAAAATTTGAAGTAAATCCATGCAGTACTTTTTGAGTTTAGCCCGGACATACATACAGACAAACAGACAAACAGACAAAAATTCTAAAAACTATATTTTTGGCTTCGATATCGATTGTAGATCACGCCCCAAGTATTCTTTTTAAAAAATATTCAATGTACAGTTTTGACTTTCCTACGATTTTATTATATGTATAGATAATATCCTATACTATAATATACTGAGCACTATGTACTTTCTATAAAGCTACCATTTACTGGGTACGTCTTTCATTGACTTGAATGTGCCCTGGCGGCTGTGAGTATGTCATGCTCACTCAAATGTCTCGCTGGTGGTGGCGTGTGTGTTGGATCATTAAGTTCCCTCCAAAATGGTTGAGCTGAATGGTGCTGATCCATACGTCATGTTCGTGAACAGGCACCGTCAGTAGGGACTGGTCATCTCTAAGCTGCCACGGCTTATTTTGATTTTAAATTTCGGAATTGTTTTTATGTTTTCTATAACGGACGCTTTCAACGTGCACGTCTTTCTACATCGTTATCACATGGTTAATTTCAACACGAATGATGTAATCAAATATTTTGTAACAATTTTATGATTTAAAAGCGTGTCCATGGAGTTTCTTGCCCGTTCTTCTCCATAGGTACCTACGCTTTGGAATGGGCAACTAGCTTCATCTTTCTGACTGACCGACCCTTTGACAATTCAAAAGTACCTGTAATTGGTTTAGGTAGTTGAATTAAATGATTTGAGTTTGAGTTTGAGTTTGATCTCCTGCTAATTTATACTATCCTACGCTATGGGAGCTACTATGGAGCAGTGGTAAGTGGACTTACGAGTCGTAGGTACAGTGTTGAAACCCAGGCAGGCGCTTTACTTTGTGTAAATAATTTCAACCATTCACCACTGCTCTCAAAATGGTGAAGGAAAACATTGTGAGAAAACCGGTATGTCCTAGAACAAAAAATAGGGTAGTTGCCTGGGTAAAAAATGATTATTATATTTAGTCCGTCAGTTAGATTATCGAAACATAATGGACACGTATTTTTTCTTTTGTCATCTCATCTGCCTAGCCTTTTCCCAACTATGTTGGGGTCGGCTTCCAGTCTAACCGGATGCAGCTGAATACCAGTATTTTACATAGAGCGACTGCCTATCTGACCTCCACAACCCAGTTACTGGGTAATACGATACCCCTTGGTAAGACTGGTTGTCAGACTTTCGGGCTTCTGACTACCCGTAACGACTGTCAAAGATCCACAAATGACAGCCGGGACCAACGGCTTAACGTGCTTTCCGAGGCACGGAGGGGTCTCGGTATGTAAAGATGGTCACCCATCCACAGACCAACCATGGCAAGCGTAGCTTAACCTGACCGATCGTCCTGTGCGGCTGTTATTATTTAGCCACGGGCCCCTCTTTTGTCTTTTGTCATTCAAACAAAAAATGATAAAGCTAAAGCACGTCAAAATTTGGGAGTAGAGGGTCGTGACGTCACGCCTTGCTAAAAAGTGTAGCAAGGCGTGACGTCACGCGGAACTTTAACGGGCGATATCTTCATCATTTTTTATATAATTGACAAAAGAAAATATACGGGTCCAATATTTTTTGATAATCTAACTGACGGACTAATTAGATTTTTTTAGGCATCTAGCCTATTCAACGACATGTGACAAATTACATCCCACTCCCTTTCGAAGAGAGGAGCCCTGTGTCCCAGCAGTGGGAACATTACAAGCTGATTATGCTTATGCTACACTATGTATTTTGTTACGTTAGCTAACACAGGTTCAAACCTAGTTTATTTATAAACATAAACCGAAACGTATTTTGTAAACAAACAGAATATTCCCAACAAAAATAAAGAGTAATTATAGCGAAGTATGGAGTAAATAGCAAAAATTCATTCTGTGTTTCAATATTTGTTGAGCTGCCTTGATACCAGTGTTTGTACAGTGTACACCCGCCTCAACGGTAAGATGTCTCAAGAGATGTAATAAACGCCAAAAAAAACGTTTAAAATGTGACGAGTTTTTATTTAGCTTGTGTATATTTTGTGTCATAGCTATTAAAATAAGTTAAACTTGCTTTTCGTAATTTGATGAGAAGGATAAGGCCCGTTTGCACCAGAAAAACACTTAATTAAACCTAATATATCGTTCAGTGGGGTAATTTTGACAGTTCAACAACATTCATTGATTTATTTATATATTGTCGAGCAGACACATTTTTCGAACATAATATTAGCAGTGAAAAAATATGAAGTATGAAATGTTCATAATAATTTTGTAATAAACCCGTAACTAGCAAAGAATATTTGTGCGTAAAACCTTTATAAGTAAACATATTTTACAAACAAAAACATTTTATAAAACCTTGTAAAAAGTAAAACAATATTTCATTTTGTAACATGAAATATTTTCGTTAGAACCTTTTTTATTACTCAACTTGGTCAACAAATATCTGTTTTAAAATAAATCAAATATAGATTTACTTACATACTCTACATTTTTGGTTGTCTCTGAGTTACATTCTAATCTTTATGAAACATGTAAAGTTTAATAACTATTGCTTTTAGGAAAATTAATGAAAATACTGGGCAATTTCAAAACCATCTGGTTTTTCAAATAAGTTGTCACCTTAAAGTTAAACAGGGGGTCTACTCCGAAGTAATATCGGCCGAATGTTCGGCCATTTCCTGCTACGAAGTTACTATTTGGTTCGGTCGGTTCCGATCCTACACTCCTACACTCTCTCGAATATTGACTATGGTCCCGAACCAACTGAGCCGATCCGAACTTTTTTCGCATTTTTCAATAATATTCGGTTCGGCCATGTGTCGGTCCGATCCGAGCATTCGCACTTTGCACTTCGGAGTAGACCCCCTGATATAAGTAGATATATCTCTTGGCGGTCGAAAGACATTAGGGTGGTTATTGCCTCTATGTATGAGAAAAAGCCTATGGGATACGTGTGTGCTAAGCTGGTATTATTTCTTTATTAATAATTAGCTATGCTCGCGGCTTCGTTCAAATAACTCTGTATTCTTATGACTTAACAAATAATGGAATCCACGAAATTAATTCATTTTATTATTGTCTCAAAAGGCTCGACCTCATTCACAAAAAGACTCAAATCCTATCAGGTGAAATGTGATTAAACTACACGACTCTGCCAATCCCTTTGGGGAATACAACCGTGATACCATGTTTCATTGTTAACAACGCTCTAACGAGTTTCGGACCGTCCGTACCGACCGTTTATGCGTCCGTACATTTTCAGCATGTTTGACGTACACTCAAACGTGATCTAAGCGGTCAAGCTAGGGTAGCGGGATCGTCCGAAAGGGTTACCGCTGCCCTGGAACATAAAGGGCTAAGGAAGGAACACGGGTGGGTTTTAGTCAGTAAGAGTCTGACACTCCCTTCCGCTCCACCCAGAGCAGGGGGGTCATTTGATGATTTCCCACCCACAAAAAAAAAAAGCGGTCAAACTACATGATGTCGGGAAAACTAATCAAATTTCTGTTTCGTGCGTATTTTTAGTGTGTAAAGTGCTGTGCTGTGTTCATGAGACTTTCGTTTGGTGTAATCAGCTTGAACTGAGAAACTGCGATTCGATTAAATTAGTCTTCTTCTCCGTGTCGCTGGCACGACTGGATTTTATATCTTGTTGGCCCAAAACTTTGCCACTTTCACGGCGTCGTTAGTGGCAGCGCAGACGACACTTTATCTGCATGTTTTGAGACACAGAGGGCAGGATAGGAGGTGGAGCATGGTTTTCGACATAGAAAGTAAGTAATTAATAATAATAATATCCCTGGACATTTCACACAGCGCCATCTAGTCCCAAGCTAAGCAACCTAATGCTTGTGTTATGGTAACAAGATGGCTGATAAACTACTTATATACATTTTTTTTTTGTAAATACATACTTATTATAGATAGAAAAACACCCAGACTCAGAACAAATACATGTAGGACTTACAAATATTTGTTCTGTGCGGGAATCGAACCCGCGACACGCAGCGCAGCAGTCCGATCGCTCAGCCACTGCGCTAACCGTGTTGTCAGTTGTCAATTAAATTAGTTAATAAGTAATCATTTATTTATTAAAAGTTTTTGCCCAGGCAACATGAGTGTTGTATTAATAAGGCCTCTTCCATATGGCTATTACAGGAGAGGTATGGTGATGGTCATCTAGGAACTCCCTTCAAACTAGGAAAATTCTGTATTTGAAGGACAGTGTACTTTAGTGGGATTGACACGTTTTACAAAATAGGTATTCATGATTGCGTAATAACTCTGATGATAACATACATTTTTTTTTAAACGTTGCCCTACACTAGGAATTTCTCCTGTATCGTGGGTGCGTTTACAAACATTTAAACTCACATACACAAACAGCCAGACCCGGAACAACTACTTGTAGGTCATACAAATATTTGTTCCGTGCGGGAATCGAACCCGCGACACGCAGCTCAGCAGTCAATCGCTTAACCACTGCGCCAACCGTGCTGTCAATTATTGAATGGGCTTAAAAGTTAATTGATTGATTGATTGAGTGTTTGTGTGTGTGTTGATGTGGAGTTATGCTGGTCCGTTGTGGTTTGTGTGTAGTTATGATATACTTAGAATAAATATCTGTCAAAGAAATGAAAAGTTCAACATTTTAGTTAATTCGTAGAGCAAAATGAGTTCCTCTGTATCGCAATAATTTAAATTGAAGAGGGAAAGGTTCAAAGCGGTAACCTCTAGGTAAGGTCAAGGGCTGAAAATGTTAATCTCTTTTCAGTCACATTCCTTTACTACAAAAGTGGACGCTTCTCAACTTTTCGAACTGTTATTTTCATTCAATTTGCTGGCTATAGGTATACGTAGGTGGAGGGGTTGTGGCTAAGTATAACAGCCGCACGGTTCGATCGATCAAGTTAAGCTACGCCACGGTTGGTCTGTGGATGGGTGACCATCTTGACATACCAAGACCCCTCCTTGCCTTCGTGGATCTTTGACAGTCGTTACGGGTTGTCAGAAGCCCAAAAGTCTGACAACCAGTCTTACTAAGGGGTCTCGTATTACCCAGTAACTGGGTTGTGGAGGTCAGATAGGCAGTCGTTCCCTGTAAAAGATGCTGGTAGATGCATCCGGTTAGACTGGAAGCCGACCCCAACATGGTTGGAAAAAATCTAGCAGATGATGCTGACGTTTATGTAGGTGCGAGTAAAATTTACCTGAATCATCACCTTCCTGCGCATGTCCCATGTACCTATGTAAGTTGCGGTCGAGCCAACACAGTTTCGTCTTCCATTCTCTCCCGTCAACCGTCACCCTCTATTCTATTCTATTATATTCTATTCCTAGTCTCCCTCTCTTTTCTTTCATATCATTCTTCGCACAAAATTACCTGAATGTGCTTCACATATCAATTTCAAATCTGTGACATTAAAAAAAAATTATGCTAGCATTTCAAATAATAAAACGCATCGTGGCATCTATGGATATTTCTACACAAACGTAGATGTTACTGAAGACCAGAAAATTATAGCGCTTTTAAAATTAAGCTCAGTGTAACCTCAGTTTTAATTATGCCAAGAACATGCTTTAGACTTTAATATTAAATGAAGTTAACTTTACTTGAAACTCTTAAATTGCACATAACTTCTCCACATTTACGTTGTTTTAAAACGTTCTGTATTATAACTTTGGAATAAAGTGGGTAGGTACCACAGAACAGATAAAAGAGGTTAGAAAGGAAATAGTTCCTGATTTGTATTAAAACGCGTGTCGCCGCATGTCTCCTACTCCTGTCTCTCCACTACAAGCAAGACATCATACGTACGCGCATTACGCACACAAATAAACCACACGCACTTAGATCGCGTGTTTGCTATTGGTTGTCACACTACCGCAAATACTGCTCTGGACGTACACTCACACACTTGTAAAAGCAAATAGTTACGGCGACCGAAAGGTCGACTAATCATATCGATAAAATTACCTGTAATTTTGTTAATTAAAGTTTTGCAATTTTTTAAGTTGCGGGTACGGTACGAATGATGTGGACATCCAAATTACATCTAAATAAAACTAAATCAAAGTCAATTTAAGAGGGAACATCCGATACAGCCGTGAAATTTAAATTTTCTTTCGTTTTATGCTAGTTGCAGCTCTGTTTTACGTCATAATTAATTTGAGGTAAACGCCTACTAAAATAATATATTCCATTACTTTAAGAGTATTACTTACGATTATCACTTAGTACATTACTTTATTAAGCTAATGACCGGCCGCCTTGCGGAGTTATTTTAAAACCATGATATCTCCTAAGATATTCATTGAAATCCAAAATCCAATCAAGGACAATTTTCGTTCAAAATTAAATACTTGTGATGAGTAACGTATTTATTTGGATGAGGATTAATTAAGAGGGGCAATTCTCTTTATTTTAAAAATGTTCACAGTCTGATCTGTCTCAATCTGTCAATTCCCTGACTGTTTTGTTACATAATCATTTTCTACAAAATGTTGCGAACAAATTGTGCTACATTTAGTAGGTATCCATTGAATGCTACTAGTTGCCTCAATCCACAGTTTTCTTGTACCTGGATCTCTTGGAAAACTAAAAAAAATAAACTAATTTTTACGATGAAAAATTTTTTTTAGTTTTTCATAATTTGGTTTGAGGTTAGTAAACCTCAAACCAAATTTTAGACGAAAAACCAAATAAGAAACTAAATTAATAATAATAATCCACATTATACAATAATAAAATTAGTGTTAATAAAAACGAAGTTGTATTAATTGTAATATTACTGAAAATAATCATTCGTATAATACACATACTTAATATCGACATTGTTTACAATTTGGTACAACACTATCGATGCGCATAGATTTCCCTGAATAGATGCTTTGGCTCGACACACGCGACGTTCGCAGTGAACGCAATACATTGCGCGTCCGCTCACGTCGTACAAGATCGTACCCATGTATTGCAAGCAATGTATAATTTTGCATCTGAATGCGATTTTATCGTTTTTGTCTACAAACTTCATAATACTTTTGCAATAATTACAAATATCACTCGTATTTTAAGGTTTTTGGACTTACCGGTGATAAGAAATCCCTCCTTGGGCCACATTACACTCCTGACTTCTTTTCCGACACGTTATAATAGCGCAAGACGGCATAATTCTATTTTTCCGCGGAGTTTCGAACGCTGTCACAACAAGAGCGCGATTGTTGAGCGGTGATTCACATTTCGGTTGACTTTGAGCGTCTGATCAACATTGCGGCGCGCCTGCCCCGCCCACAAGGCCCTTCTAACCTCTTTTATCTGTTCTGTGGTAGGTACACTCTATTTCGACGTTTTCAAATGGCGTGCCAAATAAACGCGTACAGTTTTCATGGCGCACGCTGCTAAGCCAAGTGTTCTGTGACATGGCCCATTTTTGGTACACTGGGGTGGCGCACCTTGGGTGGTGCAAGTTTTATACTTGGGCGATTTAATAATCGCCAATAACGGCAACAGGTTTTTCTAATTATATAATTACCAGCTTATGCCTGCGACTTCGTCCGCGTGAAATTTCTTGTTCCCCCGACCCACCCCGTCGCATCGCATCGCCCGCCCGCGCTATTACCTACTTCGTTTTCTGACTTTTTTTTTTGATGCGTAATGATTAATAGGGGTGTACTATGCCAAATCGAATGCCAAATAATCGAATATCAATTGATCGACCACTATAAATCGAACGAGCCTATAGCCTTCCTAAAGAATTGGCTAACAAATGTAAAAATAATTTTTCAAATCCGACTGGTAGTTCCAGAGATTAGCGCGTTCAAACAAACAAACTATTCAGCTTATTAGTATATATGTAGATAGATTTTATTGCGGAGTTATTTTAAAATTATGGTATCTTCTAAGATGTTGATTGAAATCAAGTGATGTCAAAGGCAATTTTGTTCACAATTAAATACTTGTGATGAATAACGCATTTATTTGGATAAGGATTAATATCATGTTGATAAAACAAAAGAGAGAGAGAGAGATAGTTTTCATGGTTGTGGTGTTGAAGAGTGCATAACGCTTTTACGTGACGATTTTACCAGTTGACGCATACAACAAACCGCGTTAAAAAACTTCGTCCTAAAAAACGACATCAGAATGATCAGGTAGAAAAACCAATAACACTGGAGCCAGTTCCCAAAAGGAATACAAAGCTGCTCATAATAAATGATTTTCTTTATTACTCAAAGGAGAAAAAGTAACTTAATTATAATGACAATAAACTTACTTTTTGTAGCTCTTATGACTTGCACTACACAACAAACGTCACACGTTCACATAACCGTTCAATTTGGCGCCAAGCCGCGACACTGAGACGTGACAGAGTAACGTTATGACGAATTTAAACAAAAACTTCAGCTAAATTGTTACTGAAACAATACGTGTGCTTTAACGAGGTTTAACAAACGCAAGCAACGATAATCTATATAAAATAAAACTATCTAACTGAAAATAAAATAACATGAAAATAAAATACAAAGCGTACCATGTAGTAACTTTTTTCAAATCAAATCAAATCAGTCTTTATTTGTGAACATAAGTACAAAAAGGTGTTATTTATACATTTTAGCTGATCTGTATGTTCGGCCAATAATCGGCATACAAATATAATATTAGTAAGCAGGTTATTTTTACTGTCATAATTAATAAAGTCTAGGATAAAAGAAATGAAGCAATTGAAAAATGTCATGAGCCGAGATAAAATAAAGTAATTGAATTATATTATTAAGAATGTCACTTTTTGCAATAACCAAGTTTTTATCCAGTTAAGAGACTGCCTTGTTGGTTTAGTGGTCGAGAACGCTACTGCTGAATGGTCCTGGGTTCAATGCCCGGGTCGGGCAGTGTTATTAGGTTTTTAACCGACGAAAAAAAACGGAGGAGGTTCTCAAGTCGCGTATATATATATATTTTATGTATGACCTGACCACGCATAACTTTTTACAGAGTAGTCCGATTTTGATCATTCTTTTTTATTGGAAAGTGTATACCCCAAAATTGGTCCCATATAAATTTGGAAAAAAAAATCTAACCCTCCTAAATGTGGGAAAATAGTGGTGGTTTATTGTTCACTCACAGATTTGAATGCTGAGTTGTGTATTATTAATTTACAGTGCCACATACACCTGCCCTTTGGCAAACAATTAGGAGATTATAGCCACAAAAAATTATAAAATAAAAACTTTTTAACAAAAAAATTAAACCGCCAAAAAAACTGAAAAGCAAAAAATAATAAACCTTTTTTATTTAACCATATATAACTAAGTTATTAAACTAATGTAAGTAGGTATACCTAAATAATTTTGAGTCGGCGCCGTTTAAATTTAAGGCAATTTAGTGATCTTTTTTTATTGATTGTTTGGCGCCGACTCAAAATTACTGAGGTATACTTACATTAGTTTAAGAACTTAGTTATCATGGTTAAATAAAAAAGGTTTATTCATCATCTGCCTAGCCTTTTCCCAACTATGTTGGGGTCGGCTTCCAGTCTAACCGGATGCAGCTGAATACCAGTATTTTACATGGAGCGACTGCCTATCTGACCTCCACAACCCAGTTACTGGGTAATACGATACCCCTTGGTAAAAAAGGTTTATTATTATTTATAATTATATACTTTATGGTACACCACCAAAATACAAAGCATAAAAAAATACATGAAACTAAAGAATATACAATGGGTGGCCAAAGGTTTATTACTTTTTGCTTTTCAGTTTTGCGGCGGTTTAATTTTTTTGTTAAAAAGTTTTTCTATCTAGCATTTCTCAGTAGCACCCCGGAGTCTGGATTTGTGCCTGATTGATGGCAATAGGCTCAGCCTCTATGAAATAGGACTTAAACATAACTGGCGAAGTGTGGGTGTTACTATAGGTACGCCTTTACCTAAGGCTAAGCAAGGCGTGATCGTTTACTTTTTCTTATAAAAGAACACGTCTTTCATCTATAGTTCAAAAAAACTACGATGAAAATAATACCCCATCGGTCGGTAAGTAAGTAGCTGGTCTGACTGCCAAAGAAGCATTTTTCATAATTCGTAGAATATACTTCTTTGAATACAGTTTAGCCATTCAAATTTCCGTACTAAGCGAAGGATACAAAAGAACGGACAACAAGTGTTTTTCCATCTCAAGTCTTGGCAGATGTTCATAAAATAAATTTAGCGTATTTGAGACTAGATTTTACCCTCTAGTCATAGTCTCGAATATCAGTCTATTCTTTACCAGAAACATTACATTAAAAACTATCATTCTCTAAGTCTTGTCCTTATCCCAATTTATTTGGGGTCGGCGCCACATGTCTTCTTCTTCCAAACTTCTCTGTTTGTCATCATCTCAGTAGTCACCTCCTTTCTTGCCATACCATCTTCCACACAGTCCATCAAGCGTGATTTTGATCATTCCCTACTCTCATTGCCATCCACTTTCATACTCAAAACATTCCTCACGACATTTTCCTTATTCGTCCAAACATTAAAAGATAGAAGAGAGAAAACTTTGCTCTATTACAAAGTTAACTCAAGTACATACATAATATACTTTGTGGATCTAAGTAGGTAGTACCTATTCAACTACGTACATAAACGTATGTACGCTCAAATAAATTATCTGCAAGCCTTTGACGACGTATTCAATATAAGTTGGAAACCTATTTCCGTGGCCTCCCGTTGCTTCTCAATTTATTTCACATTCAAAGTAAAAACCTTTGATTTCTTTCCCATATTCTTTGTTGAAAGATATCGAGTTTTCTTTTCAACACGATTTTGTATTTTATCTGAATCGATTGAAGACAATTACAAAACAATTTTTGTTTTGATTTAGAAATGAATGAAATATTGATGCGATTGTTAAAGTCGTTATTTCTTTTGTGAAAACATTGGATTTTGGTTACGGATTAAATGGAATTGACGTTAAGAAAATAAATGAGATATTGATAAATAATTATTATTGTTTATTCTTGTAACAGACGTTTGTAATTAGATAAGACGGCAATATAATGAGATTTCCAAAAAATCTAGATCGCCTTTTAAGGAGAACCTAGGTCCTTAAGCTGTCAATTTTCGGGAAAGACAATACACATGAATTAGATATTTTGCAATCTTCTCCGAAGAATAGAAGCAAGAGTATCGTGAAATTTCATTCTAAGTATTTTAGTTGAACGAAAGCTTGTCCAAATGATTTTAGAGAAACTTTTCTTTAAATAAATGACAAGGTAAAATCAAGACAATTATAAAAAATGAAGATCTATAAAATAAACAACTAAACGTAAATCTTTAAAGAACACTTAAATAAATTTTATCTTGTCGTTATGAAGTAAAACCTCGTTGAACCGTTTTAAATCTCATCCCTGCACTGGCGTCGAGTTATTAAAGCTTTATTATTACGTCTGGATGTAGATTTAACCACTGTTGTAAATGGTTATTTATATTTTTAACCACCGACAAAAAACAGAGGGGTGTTATAAGTTTGACGTGTGTATCTGTGTGTCTGTCTGCGCCATCGCAGTTCCCAAACGGCTGAACCGATTTTGTTTTAAGAGAATACATTAGTTGTTGTCATTGCATGGCAAACAAGACGACGGTCCACCTGATGTTGCAAATAATTAAATTTAATGTTTTGTGTTTCGTAATATTAAATAAAATAAAATAAATAAATATCCCTGGACATTTCACACAGCGCCATCTAGTCCCAAACTAAGCAACCTAATGCTTGTGTTATGGTAACAAGATGGCTGATAAACTACTTATATACATTTTTTTTTTTGTAAATACATACATAATATTATAGATAGAAAAACACCCAGACTCGGAACAAATAAATGTAGGTCATACAAATATTTGTTCCGTGCGGGAATCGAACCCGCGACACGCAGCGCAGCAGTCAATCGCTTAACCACTGCGCCAACCGTGCCGTCGAAATACTGGAAACCAGCCTTAACATAGCTGGGAAAAGGCTCGGTAGATTGATTGAATGTTAAATACTTACTATTGTGTAGAATCGAGGTCTTCTAACAGTACAGGGAGATGTCAGTGCTGCTGAGGAGTTTGTTGCGCCACTTCCACGCCACATGTTTCCAGATTGGCAGTTTAGTAAGCAAAACGATTAAGCCTCTACTGTAAATGATAAATGATTTTATTTTTGTAAGTATGTTTGTACAAATACTTTTACACGTCAATCATATTTTAAAACTAGATGAAGCCAGACCATGACAAAAACTAAGAGAACGGAGAGAAAAATAATATAAATAAAATGACGCACAGTCTTCACATTCACAATAATTAAAATAATAGAATACTTTACTAAGTAAGCAAATGTCATAGTATATAAATAAAATTCATTAATGTCAAAGTGTATATAAAAAAAAACAATCCGAAGCCTTTTGTCCTCGATATAATCCTTAACGGTATAATAAAAGGCTTTCTGGCACAACTTACGTTTAATGAATGATTTGAATTTATTAAGGCTTAGATCTTGAACGGGGCTTGGAACTTTATTATAACAGCGTATACATTGGCATCTGAATGAGCCACCTATTTTCATGAGCCTTGTTGTAGCAAAAAAATTGTGTTTGTTTCTAGTATTATTATATCATTTTGATGGGCATATAAAAGATTTTCATAAATATATTGAGAAGGCACAGTCATAATATTAATCTCTTTAAATTTGTCTCTAAGCGAGTGTCTTGGACTTAATTTATGAATTGATCGAACAGCTCGCTTCTGCAAAACAAAGATAGTCTGAATATCAGCGGCATTTCCCCACAATAGAATACCGTACGACATTACACTATGAAAATAGCTAAAGTACACTAAACGGGCTGTCTCTATATCAGTTAAATTACGAAATTTTCTAACAGCGTATGCTGCGGAACTTAGCTTTTTAGACAATTTATCTATACTTATAATAAATTTATCTATACATTCGATTACATTCTATTTCTTTTTTTTTTATTTTATCTGAAAATGTGACATATTATATGTAAAATTAATCTATTGACATTAAATTAACTGAGATTGTAATATGAAAATGACAATTTACTTATTTCGTTTATAAGAATGACATAATGTATAATAATATTTTTTTTTTTTTTTTTAATTATTCTATATCAACAAATTATGTAATAATGATAGCATGTTAAATTAATTAAAACCTGTCGCCTATACATTGCTGTGCCCTAGCAGGGTTCATTGTTTGGAACTATCATAATGTAACAACCTGTAAACAACATGAAATGCAATAAATGAATATGAATATGAATATAAATCTGTAGAAGTGAAAATTCTG
Organism: Apamea sordens; assembly: GCA_945859715.1. NCBI lineage: Eukaryota > Metazoa > Arthropoda > Insecta > Lepidoptera > Noctuidae > Apamea > Apamea sordens. The sequence continues at coordinate 9,166,539 of OX244006.1, read as the reverse complement.
TACATTGAAAATATCAAAAAAATAAATGGCAGGGGGTGTTACTAGACCGACACCGAACCCAAAAATGTGATTAAAAATTTTTTTGTCTGTCTGTCTGTCGGTCTGTCTGTCTGTCTGTCTGTCTGTCTGTCTGTCTGTCTGTCTGTCTGTCTGTTTGTTCAGGCATCACGCAAAAACTACCGGTTCGATTACGATGAAACTTGGTATAATTATTCTTTAATATCCTGGGCACCACACTGGGTACTTTTATGCCGGAAAAGTATCTTCTAAATATATAAAACTCAAAGGTGACTAACTGACATAGTGATCTATCAACGCACAGCCCAAACCACTGGAGGGATCGGGCTGAAATTTGGCATGTAGGTAGATGGTGTGTGTATCCTTAATTAATGTAATTGGTTTTAAACCGTGTTAATTAAAGTAATAAATAAATAATAAATGTTATGACGTAGGCATCCGCTAAGAAAGGATTTTGATCAATTCTACCCTCAAGGGGATAAAATAGGGGATGAAAGTTTGTATGAAAAATCTTATTCCTTGAGTTAATAAACTTGAAACTTAGCACAAATACTTATCTAAATAAATTATGAAGATTGACAGTTTTTTTTTCTTCTAAACTACCCCCTAATAAGGGATTGGAGGGTTTCAAAGTTTGCATGGAAGAATTTTAGCGCGCAGTCCGGTTGACTCGAAACTCAGTATTTATACGTAATATTGAAAGTAAAGAATAATGTGTATCAGGGTTTTTTGAAAATCTACCCCTGACGGGCTGAAATGGGGTAGTCAATTTTTCAGGGGAGGATTTTATTGCATGGCTTTATTAACTCGAAAATTAGTATAAATAATCTTTGAGTCAAGTTATGAATACATCCCAAACGATTTTTTTTAAATTCCACCCCTGTGGGGGTGTAAAGCGGGGATACAGTTTATATGAAAAATCTTATTCATTTAGTTAATAAACTTGAAATTTGCCTAAGTAAGGTAAGTAATAAAGTTTATCATTATAAGTTTTTCAAAGCTACCCCTCAAAGGGGGATATAGGGGTGTTAAGTTTATGTCGAAGAAATTGAATGCGCGGTCTGAGTAACTCGAAACTCAGTATTGATACTTTTCACAGAAAATAATTAATAATAAATATGTAAAGTTGTCAAAAATTTACCACTGACGGGATAAAAACGGGTAAATCGGTTTTTAAGGGGAGGATTTGAACTTGAAACTGTATGTTACATTTTCACGCCTAAACCACTGAACTTCTGATTTGGCATAGATATAGATGGCATCGTGGGGAAGCACATATTTTTTATCCTGTTAGCACGTTCCCGTGGGATAATTTCCGACATCCACGCGGGCGAAGCCGCAGGCAGAAGCTAGTCTATAATAATAATATCCGTGGACATTTCATACAGCGCCATCTAGTCCCAAGCTAAGCAACCTAATGCTTGTGTTATGGTAACAAGATGGCTGATAAACTACTTATATACATTTTTTTTTTGTAAATACATACATATTATAGATAGAAAAACACCCAGACTCAGAACAAATACATGTAGGACTTACAAATATTTGTTCTGTGCGGGAATCGAACCCGCGACACGCAGCGCAGCAGTCCGATCGCTCAGCCACTGCGCTAACCGCTATCTATATGTGGACCCAACTGAACGTGTACTCTACTAACTCTAGGTTTCGTCCTAACCTACCCCCGCCCCCGCCCCTCCCTGTTTTGCGTGGAAGTGACGTATGTTTTGCCCAACTTGAATTTTTTTGTGTTTGTGTTCTTTTACCAGCGACACGAAAAGAAGAAGACCAGTTACATTAGCCTATTCTTAACATGTTAATAATATTTGTTTGAGTTAAAGTCTAAATTAATTACAACTATAATAATGAATTAATAATTATAATGTATAATATTTTGTTTCTGTGTTGGTGTAGTGGTAACCTGGGGTTAGGTAATGTTTCATTGTTTATGTTAATGGGTATTTTCATGCTATATTTTAAAGTAGTTTATAACCCCACACGGAGTTGACATTTTACTAGATTTTTTGTTTCCTTTTTTCTATACAAAAGAAACTGTTTTTGCTTTGTATACCGGTTGGCAGGGAAATCGATACACAATCTCTGTTACCATAGATTCAGTTCATGATTCTGAACATTCCTGCGTTGAAATATTACTTCAGTTATTAAAATAAATTTGCTCTGCCATACATATTGATCGAGTAGGTAGTACTTTTCAATGTAAGTAGATTTTTTTTTTTATATAACCGACGATAAATTTCTACTACTACGCTGGGCTGGCTAGAATCATGTATCATGCTATCCTGCCAGCCTGTATAAGTGTGCTCCAGGTAAATAGTTTTCTGTTGGTTTAACACTTAAAATGTATTGTAATTTTTGTTTAAATTTTGAAGTGCCAACCAATAATATTTCCACTGCTAGGACAAAGTCCTCCTGTCTTTAAAAAGGAGTGCGCTGTAATCTACCACGCGGGCCCAGTGTGGGTTGGTTGATGTCATATGTCTTCGAATTTTTGGTTCAGGGACATGCCGGTTTCATGCGGAATTCCTTTACCGTTTTGAGTGCAGTGGTGATGAAGTAATTTACACAAATTAAAGCGCCTGCCTGGGTTCAAACCTACCTACCCATACCTTACTTAAAATACGTATCTAAAAGTTGCTAGTTCATTTCTTGGCTACCGAAAAAATGACAAGCATTCTTACACCGGTGACATTAAAGTCAGGTATTGTACACGCAGCCAATGTTCTTAATATAAATATGAGGTATACCACAAGAGTGACCCACAAACATGACATGTAATAACAACTCCTATGTCCTTAGAATTACGGTCGGGTATCTCGTACCCAACAATAACAATACGGCGAGCATTCGTATGTATTCTTGTCTTCTATCATGCAATAATCATTCCAAATACAGTGACATTACGGTTGGGTATTAGATACCCAGCCTCAAGATGCAACGATCGTTCTATAAGCCGGTGTCGGTGACCTTGTGGTGACGCGCAGCTCAGGTCCCCCTCGCTTGTTCCAATCCCCTCAGTGTTACTGCGCACGCAGCAAAAGTAGGACGCGCGTAGTGCGGTGGGTAATCTATACCCGAGTGATTGTTATGTTTCAGCTTCGTATAAAATGTGTATGTTTGGTGATGTTATTCCTTAGCTAGGGTACGTCTTATAAACTGTTATAAATATCTATATGATTAACATTGCTTAAAATTGACGTTTGAAAAGGATTCCTAATTCGATGCGTTTACTGTAGGTCAGGATTACGCAGGCGCGAGGTGTTTCACTGTGTGGGTATGCGTTGGTACGTATCTAAACACCCGAGTGTTTGTTTGTTTTGTTTTGTATAAAGGCCGGTTGGTTAAATTGGTAGCGTGAAGATTTAGCTAGACATGGTTTTCTCATTAATCTAACAAGTAGGTACTACCCTAAACCTTCTTTGTGTTTTTTTTTCTCCAATATTTTGTACATTATGAATTGATTTATTATGAGCACTAAACCTTTCAGTTTTAGTCATGGTTCTGTATATAATTATGTATTATAGTCAATATTCTTTACGCGTTACAGCATAGATATAACAACGTTTGTAATCCTCTCACATCCCATTCTATTGTAAAAGATATATAAATAGCCCCATGGATAAAAGATAAGAGGAAACCCATAAAGATAAGATTCGCTTCATTCCTTTAGAGGTAGTTAATTTAGCTTCTTTTCTTTAATTAATTTACCGGATTGGTTTATCTAATACTAGCTTCTGCCCGAGACCTGAGGGGCAATTCTCGTAATTTTAAGACCGTTCACAGTCTGCAGGCCAATTCTCGTAATTTAAAACGATCAAAATCTAGTCGCAGTCTCATCTCGGCGACAAACAAATGTCAAAAACTTGTCAGTGTAGGGAAATTACAAGTATTTTTTGACAGATTGAGACTGAGATCAGACTGTGAACGTTTTTAAAATTACGAGAATTGCCCCTCTGCCCCAGTAACTGGGTTATTGGGGTCAGATAGGCAGTCGCCCCATGTAAAATACTGGTATTCAGCTTCATCCGGTTAGACTGGAAGCCAACCCCAACATAGTTGGGAAAAGGCTAGGCAGATGATGAGATAGATAAGTAATTGATTGGAGGTATAAACGGTACCTATTTAGTTCGTATTTCTCGATGCCATTGATGTACATTGATTCTTCAGCTGCACCCGGTTAGACTGGAAGCTAACCCCAAATAATTTTCGATACATTGCTACCTCTTTCATGACGTTGTAACTCCCATGTAATCTAGGGCAAGCTTACTGGTTATCGGTCAGGCATCATAAAATGCTATAAACTAAACTACTGTTATTAAGGGTCATATAGAAAAATGCATAAGTTTACCTCATTTAGGGCGAATTTCACCAAACTTTTATACCTAGAATAAATCTTATCATGAGAATAAATTTTGATTTTTTGTCAGTTTTTCCATACTAGAACTGTCAGATGTCAATTTTATTCCACGGATAAAAGATATCTGACTTTGGTTAAATCGTAAAATCAGCCATTAAACTGGGGTTCGAACTCCAGTGTAAGGTTACAGATTACGCCCTGAGGCGTTATCGTTAATAATGAGTGAAATTGTCCTACTAAACGATATCGAGTCATCATTCGTGATAGTAGTTGCGGTGCAGGTGCTTTGAGGAGGGTGCAATTAATATGCACTTTGTAAGATTAGATCAGTTAATATTGATGTCAACTTTATTAGTCACTACTTATTATTAGCGATAGGTTTTATTTTATTACTAATGAACATTTGTTTATGGCAGGCATACCATTGTACAGTCAACCGCACGTAACAATTTGACATTAACAACGCCTTTGTGATTTAGCACTAAGGGTTTTGGTAGTTCAAGTGTTACCACTGACGTATGTGGTTGACTGTAAAACAAATAAACGTTTTGATGAAGCTTGATTGTCCTAGTCATGAAGTGTTCTAGCGTATTTCGTTAAAACGTTCCAAATGGTTAATTAATTAAATCGCACTATGATTTTAACAAGCGTTAGCTTTCATTAAAATTGGCATTGCTAATACAATGCCAATTTTAATGAAAGCTAACGCTTTGGTATAGGAATACATCATTATGACTATGCAAGCGTATATTAGGGAATAGTGTTGAATTATACAAAATCAAATTTACCGATATATCTACCTACCTACTGTTTTTTTTTTTCATTTTTTTGGATTCAAATGGTTACCCCTATCTTTCCATTCTTTACAGATCTCATCAACATGGCAAATAAAGACCAGACAATGATGTTCGATTTCTGTGACGCGTTATTAGGGGACGAATATGGCAGCGATGAAGAAAATGATAATCTTACCATAATAACCGCAGGCAGTGACACAGAACAAGAAATAAGTGATGAAGAAGGGCACGCAGTTCTAGAGAGTGAAAATGAAGACACCACTTACGCGGGTAAAGATGAGACAAATATATGGCATACTAATCCAGTTCAAGCTACAACGAAGCCTGACGAACCAATCCAACCTGGTGCAAAACCTTGTGCTCAGAAAGCTAAAACAGAACTGGAATGTTGGACTTTGTTCTTCAGTGACGACATGATTGAAGAAATACTTCATCATACTAACGTTGAAATACAATCAAAAATGTTCACTGATATTATTCCTACTAGTAAACCTATTAATACTAATACAAGAACTCATATTGTCAAAGAGACAACTAAGGAAGAACTGATGGCTTTATTCGGGTTAATGTATATCGCTGGAATAAATAATCCTACAGGATACAATTTGACTGACTTGTGGAGATCCGATGGAACTGGTGTCGACATTTTTAGGATGACCATGTCAATACAACGGTTTAATTTCATACATAGTTGCTTGAGGTTTGATGACGCTTCTTCTCGACAAGAAAGAAATAAATTAGACAATATTGCTCCAGTGAGACCGATATTTGATACGTTCATTAAAAACTGTCAAGAAGCTTATACACCGAGCCAAATTCTTTCACTCGATCAAAAATATGTACCATTCCGTGGTGACTGTCCCTTCCGACAATTTATGCCAAATACATCTGCTGCGTATGGAATAAAAATGTATGCGTTAGTAGATACTAAAGTATTTTACACAGTTAACCTCGAAATACATGCAGGCGATCAACCTGATGGACCGTATGCTACCAGTTACCAACCAGCTGACATAGTTGAAAGATTAGTGAAGCCGATCAGCAAAACGAACAGAAATGTGACCTTTGATAACCGGTTCACAAGTTTCCCACTAGTCCAACATTTACTAAAGGAACACGGATTGACGTCTACAGGAGCTCTAACAAAAAACAAAAGTGGGATCCCACACAGTTTCTTAACTACGCGAGGAAGGACAGTGCATAGCTCACGATTTGGATTCCAGAAAGAGATGACACTTGTATCATACATGCCGAAAAAATCGAATGTGGTCCTATTGGTATCCTCGTTCCATCATGACGCGACTATGGACCTCAAATGCACTGAAAAACCAAAGCCAGAAATAGTATCATTTTACAATTCCACAAAAACTGGTGTGCAGTTCGTTGATAAACTCAGCAAAATGTACGACGTCCGGAATTATTGTAGGAGCTGGCCCCATATAATACTTTACACTATGATGAATGTCGCTGCTATAAACGGCTTTATAATTTATCGTGAAAATAACAACTGTAGTAGAAAAGAACGAAGATGCGAGTTTAATAGAAAGCTAGGCTTAGCGTTACTTGAGCCTCACTTAAGAACGAGGAAGGATAAAAATAACTTGCCTCGCGAACTGCGCAAACGAATCTTTGAACAAATGGGAGAATCGTTGATCGATCCACCACCCAATCCAACTGATCCCAAACCATACAAGCGTTGCAGAGACTGTCCTTCATCCAAAGACAGGAAGACAAAATACTCTTGCCTTGAGTGCAAGAAACCTATATGCTTGCAGCATGTCGTTGCGATGTGTGAGAATTGTATTTCACTGACAATTGAATAATTTGTAGTTTAATTAATATGGAGTCAGTATGCTTTAGTTTGTAATTATAATGTAAATATTTAAGTTAAGTAACTTTATTAATAAATACTACAGCAAATAATTAATTAAGCTTCAGTTTTTATCTGTATTCAAAACTTCTAATCGGTTTTCATCATAGGACCTTCTTATTTATAAATATTCCAGCTTTTAACTTTCACTTACGAAGATTAAATGACGGCACTAAAACCTTCTTTCATTAGGTATATATACGACTATATTGTGTCGTCTTCCAGTCTAAACGGATACAGCTGAATACCAGTATTTCACATGGCACGACTGCCTATCTGACTTTCAGAAACGTACGGACATAGCTATTTTCGTTTGGTTAATGTATTTCACATACAGTTTGTGCAGTACAGCCGAATCCTAGACTCTGTAAAGGTCTGCCAATTTAGATTATGCGGGCTGTCCATGATTAAATTAAAGCATTAGTGCTTACCACATAATAGAAACCCCAGTTCTAGTTTTCAACTAAATAATTTCCTAACTAACACAGGTTAACCTTCTAAAATATAATTCGTTAGATCCAGGAACAGTTTCAGACTAATTTGCATCGATAGCGGGGACTGTGTGACAAAGGTAGTTCTGTTCTGTAGCAGTTTCTAGTTATCTAGTGTCGCCTTTGAGTTCTGGCGTCATTTGAACACTTGATATTTGTAAATTAGGTACGCTGAAGGTATTGTTCGTTTCTGCTCATGAATAAGTTTCATAACGAAGTCTAGTTGTGAGGACATTAGAGACTAGCTCTTGCGCGCGACTTCGTTCGAAATTATTCCACGGGAACGTAGGTACTGTCTGGATATTGAACCAATGTTACAATTATAAAGTGTTCTCTACCCTAACCCAGGCTATTATGGTCTATCGCATTAAAATGCATTCACCCGCAAAGGCGTGAAAAGATACAGACAGACAGTTATTTTAGGATTTATAAATTTAGTATGGATTTAATATTAACATATAGTCTTGTATCGTTTCAAATAATGTTCAAATAGGAGAGGATCACTGGTAACGATGCTTGTAATCACCACGGCTGAAGCTATTCTAGTACTTTATTAGGTACTAGCTTTTGGCCGCGACTTCGTTCGCGTAATTAACTATATCTATAGTCTGTTCCAAAAGTATCTGATGAAAGTATAAACAAACTTACACAAACACTCTCTAAAGGGAATTAATTATTCATTCATCTCTACGAGTATTTAAAAGGTTTCAACCTTATATCTCACCAGTTTTTCCAACAATTATCATGATTAAATTGTAATACAAAAAGCTAAGATGAAATCAGATTACTTAGAAAACTAACCTAATTGTCAAATGAAAAACTTCTTTAAGGGGATTTAAAATGAGATTATCGGGTTTAATCAAATCAAAGTACTCAATTTGTAAGTGGCACTTTAATTTGACATCCACTGGTATGTTTTCTCATCCATTTGTTTACATTTTCTTTAGAATTTAGATACTTTTGGAACACACCATAGAATTATGGAACTTGGCAGTATTGTAGCTTTCTATCTGTGAATGTTTTTTTGTAGTGGGATCAGTACCTAATTCAGATAGACGAAAGTTTTTTTTTTACACAAACAAACAATTTTATCTCTTTATTAGATTCTGTGCGGGACTTTGTCCGTGGATAGTTTCTTGTGTGACATAAAACATGACATATTTTATGACATAAGCCAATACTGTAGCTTCCCATAAATAAAAGAATTTTTGGAATCGGATCAGTAGTTCCGAAGATGGAGGTAAAATTGTGATTTTGTATGTAGGGTGTAACATACAAACTCACAAATTTTACCTCTTTATACTCGTAATATTATTAGTATAGATAAATATAAGTTTAAATTTGTATCATTATATGTTAGATTTGTATAGAAGACACACAAAGCTTCATGTAATATGCTAATACATACTTAGTTCCTTTGACGTTTATAATTATTAAACAAATCTAAACTTGGAAATTCCGAAACATGTTAGTATTCGATATTCAAAGGCTTCTTTGTCAAAGGTTCTCTTAGTTCATTTCTAAACTAGGTATATAACTTACAACGAGGGGCTCGTAGCTACATAATGACAGCTGCAACGATAGATCGAAGGTTAAGTTAAGCTTGCCGCGGTCGGTTCGTAGATGGGTGACCATCCATAACATATCGAAACCCCTCCATGACTCGAAAAGCTCGTTAAGAATTTGGTCAAAGATCTACAAATGACCAATGAGTCTTACCAAGGGTGTCGTGTTACCCAGTAATTGGGTTGTGGAGGTCAGATAGGTTCCTTGTAAAATACTGGTATTCAGCTGCATCCAGTTAGACTGGAAGCCGACCCCAACATAGTTGGGAAAAGGCAAATTGAATACATACCCAACGCGGTTAGAATTCATGAACGAGGTGATTTGCATACCCCAAAACTCTCACGTACAAACCCTTTAGTAGATGTTAACTTCCTGCCGCACCTGTACCGTAGTGTAACTACTTACAGAGCTACAACTGTTTTTGGCACGTGGCCAAAATCGCATCTAACGCCGCCATCTTTTTTCAAATACAATGTCTTAAACGATTACAAAACTAAATGCTCCTCTGCCAGTGTCATTTAAGTCGCCTACACATTTGACAGGACCTGAGAAATTTCAAAATTTAACCTAAGTCGGACTTTAGACCGTATATCATGGCGGCCAACCTCAATAGATACTAGCCTTCGGTGCGAGAGATGTCATAGCACAAGTGTGTACACTCTCTCTTCTCACATTCTAATAGTCCGTTGAGACGGCAATCCGACACGACCCGAGAGAGATCAGGCGCAGGACCAACGGCTGGACGTGCTTTCCGAGGCACGAGGGTATCTCACCGTCACCGCGGGAATCGAACTCAAGACCCCACGCACCAGGGTAGCGGGATCGTCTGAAAGAGTTACCGCTGCCCTGGAACATAAAGGGCTAAGGAAAGAACACGGGTGGGTTTTAGTCAGTAAGAGTCTGACACTCCCTCCTGCTCCACCCAGAGCTGAGAGGAGTCATTTGATGATTTCCCATCCTCAAAAAAAAAAAAAAGACCCCACGTACGAGACCAACGGGGTAGTTGTTCAGCTCGGAACATTATGCTCCGCCCATAACCCTGATCCTCCGCAAGATTTCTCTTCAAAAACGTTTCCGTTGCACCACTGTAAGTAATTACGCTGTGCCCTGTCTACGCTAAACTTGCATTATGTCACCAGTTTCAATTGTATGTTGAAACAACTAATGCAAGTTTAGCGTAGTAAAGAGCTCATAACTAAGCCAAATGCATCAGGCAGACTGAGGTTTGGCTATGTTCAGTTCAGCTTGAAATTAACAGTAACTTTCCACGACGAGATATAGCCTGACAACTGTAATGAGAGCGCTGCCCTGGCGTTCTCAATTGTAAAGATTAGGGCTGGCAAGTAAGGCAGTAATGTAACTTAAAAAACGGTCAACCAGTCTACCCACATTTTTATATTAATGAAATAAAAAATATTCATGAGTTTGGTCCCACTTTTCTTCAATAAATGTCATTTCTTTTTATTCAAATTTTTATAAAAGATAGGGTAGAGGTGCCGAGACAAAGAAAATGAACCTTTTACATTATGTCAGTGTTCGATTGTGTTGTCAACAACAAAGGGTAGATAATCGAAATAGACCAATACAAAATGCAAAGAAACTGCCAACCCTAGTCAACGATGAACTCATAAAAAGGTAGTGCTGCTTCACCCCAATAAATTGTGACGTCATCAAGATTTCAACACTATCCAATTTAGTCGGAACCAGCCTAGGATTTACGTCCAGCAATTCAAGCTGAATGGATTTTAGACCTACCTACGTTTGAGTGGCAACTTGTGTATTCAATAAAATATGGATGACTTTTCTATATATGAGACTTTGCTTTCTGTTAGGCTAGTCTATTGGAGCGAAGCAAGTAAACAGAAAAGAATGAGGGTGCAGAGTAGTGTCCCTGTCCGATGAAGCAGAGCGAAGCTAGTGGCAATGTGGTCAAAGCGAAGAATGCGAGCGGATTCAGTATGGACTAATGCTCTGCATACATTTTGCGATTAAGGGCTGATTTTTCAATCATCTGATAACTTTATTCGAGGAATAATTTTGAAATTTTGACAGTTATTTCATACAAAAACTGTCAAACGTCAATTTTATTGCACGAATAAAAGTTATCTGGCAATGGAACAATCAGCCCTTAAACGTGTAATTAAAGACCAGCACCCTAATTGCGTAACACACGATCAATCGGAATCGGTTTCATTTTGACAGTTCAACAACATTCATTGCGTTATTTACGTGTTGAGCACACAAATTTTTCGAACTTATGAAGCAATGGATTAGCCATTTGCTACAAAATTATTCTGATTCGGATTGATCGTGTGTTACGCAATTAGGTGCCTGTTGTTCCACTGTAGGGCAGACGCCTCTGACTGAAAGGTATCAATGAAACTAGTCTCCGCTCCTATTAACCATGTTGAATGAACGTAGATACGCGATTTTACTTATTGTTTTTTTTTTAGGTTAATGTTTTTCAAGCTCAAGCCCAATGCACTGGCAGATTTGCAACCTATTCAGTTTCATTTGATACCCATACTCGTAAGTTTTATTGGGTCAATCGTAGTATTGGCATGAAAACAAAAGTGAAGTACTGACAATATCACAGTGATCTTTATCCACGTTATTTTAAGGTTTCTGTTAGGTTGCAGCCACTGACATTTCGGCCAAAATCATTGTGATCTTTATTGTCGGCATAATAAAGTTGCTGTTGGATTGCTACTGTCTAGGGTAAAATGACTGTGAAACGACTGTATCTGTAATATTGAGTCATTTCGGACAAACTTTTTCACATGAAGTTGTGAATGAATTTTTGTGTAGATACCTACATAGGCAGCAGTTTTGTAAGTGTGCACACACACGAGCACAACGCGTCGAGGACAGCTAGGCAACTGCAACCATCGACGTTCGTGTATTTGAGCACCGTACTGAAATAAACGAGTGACACATTGTTGACTTCGTCGACACGCGTTAATGGCTAACGCCAACACGCGTCGACGGATGAAGTTGCCTCTGTCGTCGACGCGTGTCGCTCGTGTTGCGCTCGTGTCGTTCGTTTATTTCACACACTTCAACATTGAGATTAAAAAAACTGATTAACTCCTAAACGGACCCATTTATCTATTGTCATGTCAGTCATAAATCTTGTTAACGTAAACACAAAAAGTAATGGCGACACGTTAATTCGGAGAGACAAGATAAATTGTAATTTATGATCAAATTACATGTATTGCTGCCATTTATCATTCATCCGTTTTGTTATATTTTCTAATTCCGATTCAGCGTGTCCCTTGCTGTCCTCCCCCAGCGACGCCCTAAGCCGAGATCCGTACCCCACAGGGGGTGCCTATAGCGTGTAGTCGCTTAGTTTTTAAGTTTTTTAATCCCTGGCTGGAGGCCTTAATTTATTGAGGCATCAACAAGCAAGCCCGGTAAAGCAGACTACAATCTTATAGGTTGAACTGCGAGATGCCATACATAAAAAAGAGTTATATTTTAAAAGAGAGAACGATAGGTAAACATTTTAGGGCATTTTTCACATTTACACGGTTTGATTCTACTATATTATACCACGTCATAGTAACGCTTCAATGATCAAAGTATTCACTAACTCACAAAGAATTAAGATCAAACGGGTGCCAAGTTTTATGCAGGTAAAAGAAAGTTCGTTCCTTGTTAACTTGGCCTTTTTTTCAAAGACAATTCCACGTTGGTCTAGTGGTCGCGAGCGCTACTGTGAAGTATGAGGTCCTAGGTTTGATTCCCAGGTTGAGCAAAGTGTTAATGGAATTTTTCAATAGGATTTTTTCGGTAACAGCTTGGACTCTCGATTTGTACCTGGTTTATGGCAAAAGGCTCCCCTATAACATGGGACTTAAACATAACTGGCGAAATTTGGGTGTACACACGGCTACACGTCAAGCTATGCAAAACCAGTTTGTCTTTGCCTCACTTTGTATGATATTTTCACACAGTGAACGGTCAGCCTATACTGGTTTTGCATAGCTTGATGTGTAGCCGTGTGTACCCACACCGTGTGTGTGTGTGTGATATATTTTGTTTGTAACTCAATAGTTACAAAAAGCTCAATATTTAAAGTGTTAATAACGTTTTACTTTGTAAACTTGCCAAGTAACATATTCTTATTTAGTACCAAGGAGCAAACTTTCTTTCGATGCCTTGCTGAATTTGGCGCTCATTGAGATTCTTTTATTGCCAAGCTGACAATCTTAGACTTTCTTCGCACTGAACTTGGCCCCTTTTCCACGTTTGTTTTTAGTGAGTTAGATATTAACTTATCAAGCGTCGCCAAAATAGACGCAATAAGTAATAAGCTCTTGTAGTGACACGCGCAGGAGTCGTGAGCGGTTTTATCAATTAAGCAACTGGATAACGTGATCCTGAAGGGTAAGGCAGTGTACCTATAGTACAGTCACGAGCACCAATATGTCAACACTTGACAACTTTCAATTGCGATTTTTTCGTGAAATAACGAATGTAACGTCGAAATACGACACATTACATAAATCTATAGGTTCGAAAATGCCATGTTCGTAACAACATAAAATTTTATTAGAAAATAAAGGACTAAATCGCTTTTGAATAAATCCGAGTGTATACATACTTTTACTCGTGACTGTACACACACATTTTGCCAGTTAAGTATGTATAAGTCCCATGTCATATGTGGAGAGCCTAGTACCATAAACCCGGCACAAATCCAGACTCCAGGCTGCTACTGAGAAATTCTAGACGGAAAAATCCAATAAAACTTTCCCCGACCTGGTCATTGAATCCAGCTCATGCTCAGCCAGTAGCTTGCGCACACTAAATCAACAAAAGCAGTCTCTGGTGGCAGTCTCTTCTATAAGTGACATACACAGAACACAACAACAAATAACAACACAACAACAAACAATATACAACACACATGGTCTTCACATGTTCTGACCAAGATTATGACTGTCTGGACTTTAAAAGCGTGACCTCTGAGTTTTTTTAGGCCTTTCTTCTCAGAGTAGTCATATAGGAAACGCCGACCTCATTAGGTTAAAAAAATATGATTGACGGGTAAAAGTGTTTATACAAACCTATTTACAGAAATATAATCTACTATATAAAAATAAGTCGGGTTTTCCTTCCTGACGCTATAACTCCAGAACGCACGAACCGATTTCCACGGTTTTGCATTCGTTGGAAAGGTCTCGGGCTCCGTGAGGTTTATAGCAGGTAGGAGTAGGGTAGGAGTAGGGTAGGAGTAGTGTAGGAGTAGGTTAGGAGTAGGGTAGGAGTAGGGTAGGAGTAGGTTAGGAGTAGGTTAGGAGTAGGGTAGGAGTAGGGTAGGAGTAGGTTAGAATTAGGGTAGGAGTAGGGTAGGAGTAGTGTAGGAGTAGGGTAGGGGTAGGGAAGGAGTAGTGTAGGAGTAGGGTAGGAGTAGGGTTGGAGTAGGGTAGAAGTAGGGTAGGAGTAGGGTAGGAGTAGGGTAGGAGTAGGGTAGGAGTAGGGTAGGAGTAGTGTAGGAGTAGGGTAGGAGTAGGGAAGGAGTAGTGTAGGAGTAGGGTAGGGGGTAGGACACCACGCGAACGAAGTAGCGCCGGGCAGCTATAAATAATTTATATGGCAAAACAACGTTTGCCTGGTCAGCTAGTCATTTATCATTTATAGTATTAGTAACAACAACTTAAAAACTATGTTTCTAAAACTTACAAACTATCCTAACATCAGCCAATAAATACGTGACTCAACACATGTTGGCACGTGCCTCCACACCCAGTGCCAAATAAAAGGGTAGTCCAACTTGTCAAACAATGTTTTTAGGTTGCTGTTGGGGCGCAATCTACCCATTATTGACGTCGACCTCTTTCTCATTCATCATCTGCCTAGCCTTTTCCCAACTATGTTGGGGTCGGCTTCCAAACTAACCGGATACGGCTGAGTACCAGTATTTTACATAGAGCGACTGCCTATCTGACCTCCACAACCCAGTTACTGGGTGATACGAGTTTCGTATTACCCAGTAACTGGGTTGTGGAGGTCAGATAGGCAGTCGCCTTGGAAAAAACTTGCTGTCAGACTTTCGGGCTTCTGACGACCTGCAACGACTGTCAAAGATCCATGAATTACAGCCTGGACCAACGCCAACGGCTTAACGTTCTTTGGGTCTTGGTATAAAGATGGTAACCCATCCACGGACCAACCGCGGCAAGCGTAGGTTAACCTGATCGATCGACGCGTGCAGCTGTTATTACTTAGCCACAAGCCCCTCCTCTTTCTGATTATGGCATGAAAATCGTCAACACAGGCTTCCGCGAATCTCTGCGAAGCGCTGCAGAAGCGCGGAAGCCCCATCAACATCCTAAATCCATTATCATACTGAACGTGTTGGACGTTGTAAGCCCTCTGCGTATTCTTCACCCACACAAGAAATAGTTCTTGTTTAAATGTTGATTTTTTCTAAGTTAGAAAGAAAGAAAGAAAAATGCGTTTATTGGCATTACACAAAATGAATATAAACAGAAAACAAAGATTATAATGCCAAAAGGGCCTCGGCTCAGCATAATGTCAGATGACAACTCAAGTGTACCACCTGGCGCTGATTTTCAGCTAGATAAATCTTTTGGACCTATTTTTCCTCAATTTGATAAAGTAGAATAAATGCTGTGGAAATGTGTTTCTTACGAAGCATGTGTGGTGTACCGCGAAACGTACTACATTAGGTTCATCTTATCATCATTTTTGGTTTTTTTAAACTTTGCTTGAAGGTTTATTTTTTAATTTTTTACGGGTTCCTTTATCGATACTGAACTCACCCTGAAGCTATTGCACGCAATTTCTTTAACAACCTTTATTATTGATATACTTACGTACATATAAACTTGATTATTGTTGTTATTTTTGTTTATTTTTAAAATACCTACTGCTGTTTTTGGTTTGCATTACAAAAGAAAAAATATATATATATATTTAGTGACCTTATGTTCTTCAGAAAGGTCAGATGTGTAGTACTCGCAACCGGCGTGCGCCCATATGTATGTGGTGTTCTGTAGTTATTGCCCCCATGGTAGGAAGGCGTAAGTATATTTAAATGTATGCACGACAAAGTGGTCCTCCATTTACGTCAGTGGTTTTGTGAATTTAAAGCTACCCTTAAACTATTTCTTGCTCATTTTTTTCACTGATTCTTACCTATCTAACAGACGAATCTATGTAAATTGTTGGGTCAGCCTTCAACCTGATTTTTTCTTCATTTTTCTTCGCTTTCTGTTTGCTTTTAGTATTTCATCATTTTATCGTAGTCCACTGCTGGTATAAGCTTGTTCAAAAGTCGACCCTATTTTTTTAATATTTTTTATTTACATACCAAAAGCATTTTAAAATTTGCATTTTTTAAATGAAAAGGACATTGACAATCTGTGTATGGATGTTGGACCAAGTGTTGCCCAGAATGAACATATAGTGCATTTTGTTCCATACGTCATTACTAACCCATAAACTGAAGCGCTCCAAATTTGTCCTGGGAGTTAAGAGAAAAACAAGTTTTTTGTTGTGAATTATTTATTGACCAAAACTGAACTAAAACAAATAAATGGACTATTTTTAATAATTATTGATAATGAACTATAATAGCTATTATTGATGATTTTTAATCATCACTGACAATAAGAAAGAAAAAACAAAAAAAATAACATAGAATTCACCACAACAAAAAATAGCAAGCGTATAGTCCAAATGAAAAGCCAGGTCAACGGGAGATGCTGATACGAAATTCCAAGTAAAGCCAAGTCGTTATCTTCTATATATACTTATAATAAATCTGTAGAAGTGAAAATTCTGTACATTGAAAATATCAAAAAAATTAATGGCAGGGGGTGTTACTAGACCGACACCGAACCCAAAAATGTGATTAAAAAAATTTTTGTCTGTCTGTCTGTCGGTCTGTCTGTCTGTCTGTCTGTCTGTTTGTTCAGGCATCACGCAAAAACTACCGGTTCGAATACGATGAAACTTGGTATAATTATTCTTTAATATCCTGGGCACCACACTGGGTACTTTTTATCCCGGAAAAGTATATACAATAAAAAACAAACTTAATTTTGCGGTTCGATCCCTAGACCCGATTACTGTGCCAACCGCAAATAATAAGTTTGTCGTAGGTTACGTCACCCTCAGTGGAGTTCATTTTTATTCCTTTTAGTTTTTAGAGTTATTTAGGTTTATTTTTATAAGTCGTAGGTATAGATTTTAATTTTAAAGTATAGGTAGTATATTTGATAGTGTACGTAGTGACCGTAGGTTATTTTATAATACTGTTAGGTAGGATTAGTCATTCGTATAGATATTAGTTTTTAGGGATTTTGCTTATTTATTGAGTTTAGATTAGTTATCATCAGGTTAGTTATCATTAGTTATCAAATAGGTTTATTTAGGTAGGTAGGTATTTAATTTTCTGTTATTGAGTTTTTTTTTTGGTTCCCTATCCATTTGCATAAAATTTTAAGACCTAATATAACTTGGCATACTTTTGTTTGTCCTAATTATATTTTCGCATAAATTATTTACGCATAACAGCTTACGCATAATTTTTTTACGCATAATTTCTCTAACCATAATAATGATTAAGCATAACATTGTAAAGCATAACTTTATTAAGCATAACATTCTAAAGCATAACTTTATCAAGCATAACAATAATAATAAGGCGTAGTCGACGGAGCCCCGCTTCGCGGGGCCCCTATTTCTGTCTGTAGGGTTTAAAGGAACCTAACACGAAGGGGATGACGGGGGCTCGTTCGCTCGCTCCGCTCGCTCACTTGAGCCCCCGTCATCCCCTTCGAACCTAACCTGTCCGAGTCGGGGTGCCCCAATTCCCGAGCTCGCTTCGCTCGCTCTTGCATCCTAAGTTCTCATTGCCTTTTTACTAAATCGAGATGTGTTAGACCTTGGGGCACCCCGACTCTTGGAAAAAGTGATTCAGAATCGAGTGAAAATAAATACGTAAAAATAACTCAAATTTGTTTCCGTTATTTCTATTAATTGTATGCCCAAATATTATTATGCTAATAATCATTAGGCCTAGTAACGTTATGCGAATCAAATTTATGCCAAAACAAATTAGTCTTTAAGATGATTATGCCAACATTAAATGTATGCCTAAAAAAATTATGCTGAAGTATTATTATGCCAAAACAAATTGTGCCAAAATCGTTATGCCGAAGTATATTAGGACAAAGAACATTATGCGAAAAGAAGGGATCCCTTTTTTTTTTAATTAGGTAGGTACTTAGGTAAAGATATCATATAGGTAGCCTCTTAATCACCACTAATGAGACACAATTGGTTTTCTATTGTAATTAGCCACAAAGGGCCCGCGAGATAGATGGCATCCTGGGGAAGCACATACATTTTATCCTGTTAGCACGTTCCCGTGGGATAATTTCCGACATCCACGCGGGCGAAGCCGCGGGCAGAAGCTAGTAAATAATATAAATTGATAAAACCTACCTAAAACCATAAAAAAAAAATCCTAGGATTTTTTTTTTATCATTTTTTTGTTAAGTAGATTGATCTAGGAAATCATTTGGAAATACTCCCATATCTGGACAGCGTTTGGTCCAAACCCTGTCAATGTCCTTTTAATTTGAAATTATTAGTCATTAAAATTTTATATCCGTTTAATAATATCATCGTCTTACAATAGTTACAACTAATGAAGCCGGTACCCAAATTAACAAACATTAATACTTGAACAGACATGTTTGACTAAAATTAATAATAACCCCCGATCGGAGATTTATGTTCGTATAGGTAACTCGTCAAAATGTAGGAAACACCAGATTTTTGTTTCGCGATTTCGGGTTTGTTCCCATAGTAAAAGTTGTTCATAATGAAGAGTACAATGACCCCCTAGAGTTATGGAATATCAAAAAAACAACACGGTATATAATAATGTTCCCACTGTTGGGACACAGGCCTCCTCTCAGTGAGAGGGAGTGGACCGTAATCCACCACTCGGGCCAAATGCGGGTTGGTAGATGTCACATGTCTTCGAATTTTTGGTCCTAGGACATGCCAGTTTCCCTACGATGTTTTCCTTCACCGTTTGGAGTGCAGTGCTGATGAAATAATGTACACAAAATTAAGCGCCTGTCTTGGTTCGAACCTACGACCTACAGCTCATACGTCACGACCGTTACCACTAGGCCACCATTGCTCTCCTCCTCCTAATAGGTATACTTTATCCTAAAATACCAATATCGAGTTTCTCCATTGTTGTGGCCGGTTTGTAAGTCATCGCAGATACGTCTTGTATCTGCGATATCATTAACTACTAACCGATGATGAAGTGAGTTTGCGCGTGATATCTATTACAATTGTGACGTGCCGCTCTGCAGTAATAAACGGAATACCCTAGAAAACACGTCACGTAATACTTTTGAGCGTGCCCGTTTGGCATCGTTCTGGCTGTGGGTGAATGGGAGTCAGGCTTGGGGCTTCAGGCGCTCCCTTCATCGTTTCGGCACGCTGGTGAAGCTGTCGACAGTCTCGGGCACCATAGCCTGTCCTGCTGCAAGAGGTCAGGTCGCATAGTACGACATGCCAGCATCAATAATACTATCGAGCCCTCGTCACCGCCGGCGTACCAACGGAATTAGAACCAAACGGCTTGGTACGTGACGATGGGAAGAGACCAGACGGCATGACGTTGTTGCCTTGAAAGGTGGGTAGGCCTCTGGTGTGGGACGCAACCTGTATCGATACCCTTGCGCCATCTCATGTTCCTAGCACGGCGGGCTGTGCTGGCACCACAGCTACGGCTGCTGAGGCCCTCAAGCAGCGCAAATACAGTCACCTTGTGGGTAATTACAGCTTTGAGCCGTTTGGGGTGAAAACGCTCGGGTAATGGGGCCTGAGTGCGCGTCTCCTTTTTAAGGAAATTTCTCGCCAGCTAATTGACACTTCACGTAACCATATGGGCTGGGTCGTTCTTTGGCCAAAGAATGAGCATTGCCATTCAACGTGGTAATGCTGCCAGTCTTCTGGGCACGTTTCCGGATGACAGCGATGCGGACGAGTACTTCGACGCCTAAGTATGCTTTTGTTTTTGTGTTAGTTAGTTAGCCTTTTAATTTAGTACCTTGTGTAAATAGTTAGTTAAGAGATTATGAAAATAAAGACTCCCTTATAATTATTCTATAAATAAATAAATAAATAAAGTTAAGATAAACACGGGATCCTACCAAATTAAACAAACCGGAAATCGGACAGCATGATTTTACTTACCGAATTCAACTAATTCGATTTTATTCGAAAAATTAAATCGATATGCGTCGAAGATTAAATGTCAAGTGGGACTCGAGCGAGTCAGAGTAAACTCAAGAATCGAGAACTCGAGCTAAGAACACTCGAACGATTGCGAGCGGCAATCTAATACCAACAGTCGTCGTAGAGTTGGGTCTATTCAAATAGTTTTGATACTTGACGTCAGAGGCAGGAGCTATGATTTAAACAAGGTTTATAGTTAGTTTGATTAGTTTCAATGTTCGAGATTTTGGGCGCGCTATACGATGAATGGCGGTTTGTTTTATTTTTGGAACATGACAGGAAATTCTATATCTTTATCAATAGTTTTGAAACGCGAGAGACATTTGTTTTTGTTTGCCCATAATTATAATGCCATAACGATTAATTATGATAACTAAGGGCTGATTTTTCAATCATCTGATAACTTTATTCGAGGAATAATTTTGAAATTTTGATAGTTATTTCATGCAATCATGTCAAACGTCAATTTTATTCCTCGAATAATAGTTATCTGGCGATAGAAAAATCAGCCCTAAGTAGACATTACGTTGCCAGACGGCGTGTATGTGTTCCACGCACGCCTCAAAGAGATATCAGCACGAGTGACGGGGCCCGATAGGGCCGAAGCCTGCCAGGGTAGCGGGATCGTCCGAAAGGGTTATCGCTGCCCTAGAACATAAAGGGCTAAGGAAGGAACACGGGTGGGTTTTAGTCAGTAAGAGTCTGACACTCCCTTCTGCTCCACCCAGAGCGGGAGGGGTAATTTGATGATTTCCCATCCTGAAAAAAAAAAAGTAGACATTACGTATGTGTTTTTTTGTTAGCCTGTTCTGTCCCACTGCTGAGTGCCTTCCCCAAATCCTACCTTGTAAGTATATAATATATAATGAAATACATTACGGCAGGAGTAGGGACAGGCAGACATGTATGTATGGTTTTACGTTGAAATTTTTATTGCTTTGAAAATGGTCCAAAGACCCATTTCCACAATTCCAATACTGGACTAAGTAATTAATAAAAAAACCAATCATTTTATTATAAAAAAGGTCGGTACTTT
Source organism: Apamea sordens (assembly GCA_945859715.1). Lineage (NCBI taxonomy): Eukaryota > Metazoa > Arthropoda > Insecta > Lepidoptera > Noctuidae > Apamea > Apamea sordens. The sequence continues at coordinate 9,145,079 of OX244006.1, read as the reverse complement.
TTGAAGATAAAACAAAACATATATCATTAAGGGCTGGAGGCCTACTCCGAAGTGACACATTCGAATGATCGGATTTTTCCATCGACAAATAATTTTTATTCGTGGAATAAAATTGACGTCTGACCGATTTTGTATGGATCGGTTGAACTGTCAAAAATTCAAAATTATTCCTCGGTTAAAATTATCTGGCGTTGGAAAAATCAGCCTCAAGTCAACAATAAACAATATTACCTACCAAACAAACAAACAATAATAAACAATAATAATATATTTTTAGTTTCGAACTATTGGAATCCATACAATTAATCATTTCATTGATCATAAACTTGTAACTTAAACTTGATCTTTCATACAGAAAGATCAAGTTTAAGTTACAAGTCTTTGTCTGTCTCTCTAAACAATTAATTTCATAGATATCCAATATTTATTCTTCTTTTGGCTCATCACGTCAAAATATTGTAAAAGTAATAAGTATGCAAATTAAATCCAGCGGTGAGGCAAGCAGACAATAGCTGAAATTGAATGAAACCACAACGCGGGCATCTAATTTGACTAGGTATCAACATTTCTTTGAGCTATTGTTAGTTTTGTTACATAGATACCCATTCATTTTATACTTCAATTAAACGAAATTCAATTATCCTTGCAAATAATTTCTTTAGAGCTTTCAAAATGTCTGAATCAACCAGTTTCAAGAAAAGACAGAAAAAATAATACGAAAAAGTAAAATAATCTACAGGGAAATCAAGTACAGCAATGTAAATAATACGCTTGATTGAAAAGTTTTCAGTGAAAAAAATATTTTTCATTCAACTTTTTAAACAGCCGTGATTTTAACAAAGGGGAAGAAAATGTTCCTACTCTGGTGGATGATACCAGTTAGGTAGGTACATAGAATGAGGCAATTATATTTTCTTGTTTCAAAAATTCTTGCTCTGTTGGTAAATTGGTAAACAATACTTACTGTTTGAATAATAGACACATAACATCATGCCTGTATTATCCGAAGGGTTAGTCAGACATGTAGGTATAGTACCTAACCCGTAGTAACCTACACCCATATTTCGCCAGTTATGTTTATGTCCGATGTATAAATAAGAAGCGAAGACATGTGACATCTACCAACCCGTACTGGGCCCGCGTGATGGATTACAGCCCACTCCCTCTTACCGAGAGGAGGCCTGTGTCCCAGCAGTGGGAAAATTATAGGCTAATTATTCATTAGGGAGCGAGTCTAATCAGCTCTTTATGGAAATGTTTTACAATTTTTAGATATTTCTCTCGAATGAAAATAGTAAACTTCATTAATAAAAATAAAACATTGATGAATATTTATTACCACTACGAAACAATGGAACGAATAACATTTGTTTTAGGTATTGTTTCTACTATGAGTATCGTAGCTACAATTTCTCGGTAGCATTCTGTTTTGTTTATATTTTTATAAGCTAGGTACATGATGATTTTATTTTAGCTCAATATTCTGAACACAAGTCGATAGGTACTTGTAATATTTTTCCATTAACAACAGACAAAGGCTTTTTAATAATTCTCTCCACTGCTATCTACTGTAAGTTGTGGTTCAATATAACACTTTCACGAGACGTCGATTTCATCTTGCAATCTTCGCGTGAGTTTATCACGACGGGTGATGTCGTTTTTTTTTACATAAATATTTTCTTTATTTTATTTTTTTTGCTCAAAGTGCTGGCGTATTTTTTATTTGAATAAGAGAGATTTGTAGCAATGGTGGCCTTTGACCCCGACTACGGTACGGTACTTTACTTTGTGTATTTAATTTCATCGCCACTGCTCTAAAACTGCGCTGCGACTACGCTACAACGGTGAAGCAAAACATCGTGAAACAACCGGCATGTCCTATAACCAAACAATCCTTCGAATGTTTGGTTCTAGGACATGTGACGTCCACCACCGTCCGTCCAGACGTCCGGACGTTCCGCGTGGTTGATTATGGCCCACTCCCTCTCATAGAGAAAGAAAGAAAGAAAATACGTTTATTTGCGGTAAACATGACGCAAAAAAGAACATAAAAACAAAATAAAGAAAAAAACAATAAGTAATGGTTGATATGCGTCACATCCACGCAAAACGGCTAATGCTCAGCTTTATGCTGCGACCCTATGCAAGAGGAGGCCTGTGTCCCAGCAGTGGGAACAGTCATAGGTCACCCTATTACTTATGCTATGCTGAAGAGAGATTTGAATCATTCTTAAATGAAAGCAAATACTTCAACCTAAAATTCCGCCATCTGTCTCCAAGAAATGAATAAAAACAATTAAACGCAACTAATAATATTATTCGAAGCTGCAGGCCAGCTGCATAAAGTCATGCTTCATTTTAATATCAATTTAGAATTACAGAAGCTACATTTGCATTTTGGGTGGCGAATGGAAATTGCTCTTTAGGCGTGAACATTGAACATGCGCGTCTATGCGCGGGTTAGCGCTTCGTTGTTATTTAAATAGCAAATCAATAATAGCAGGCGCTTTTTAGATAAATATTATTTTATTTATCTAGGTATATTTACACATCTTTAGGTTTATACAGCCTTAGTTTTGTTTACCAAACCTAAACCTGAAAAATGCTTTTACTGAGAGACCTATATCTTAATAAAGAATCGCGAAAAAAATCTGTGGTTCCCTACATTTTGTCTAGTTACCGCGGACATACTTACCTAAAGGTATGTATGGAGCAACTGATTTTTTTTTCACGATTTCAGTGCTGGTCTTATAGTAAAAGTTGTTCATAATTAACCTCTTTTTGAGTTTTCAATTATTTCAACTAGTTTAAAGATCTCGTTTTTCGAGTTCTGCGTACAAAGTCACTTTTTACAATTTATACTGGTTTGATTTTCATGTAGGCTACTTTATGTTTGGATTGTTTCTTTTTCTTGAATAATATTGTCCCCCGTTGTCTAAATAATATTGTTCACACCCGGAGAATGTCGAATGTTATAAATGTCGTGATAACTCAGTGGTTAAGACCTCGCCTCTCATGTACAAGGTGGTGGGTTCAAATCAGGGCAAGTAAGTACTAATAAGACTATTTGAATTCATAATGTACTGTTTATCGTGAACATCGCTGATATCCCTGAAGGAGAACATCGTGAAACCAGGACTTATAACTAACAAGCACCTTCTGACACAACTTTACACTATACTTTCTGTATATTTTGGCTGCTTAGACCTAAACTAGGACTTTTTATAAAAATATGACTATTATTCTTCGATCAATAATAGTACTAGATTCCCGATAAGCGCTTCAAAAAACGACCCGAAAAATAAGACCAAAAATACTTTTGTGGTCTTATTTCAAATTAGTATGTTTTTAACCTTATTACTTAGACTTTAAGTTTCATTTTAGAATAAAAGACTGAAAATTTAAAAATATAATGATTTATTTTCAAGCGACATTTTAAATATATTTTGCAATGGTAATTCAACTTTATGTTTAAGCATTAAGGTTTATAATAAACTGAAGTTGTTAATATTATTAAACTTTTTTCTAAGATAATTATGAAGATGTTTACGTGTGTGCAAACGTGGCTACTTGAGTGACTGATTTTTATTCCTGTAGAGCAATTCTCACATATCTCGCATTCGTTATTGACGTTCGATTCGTACTTTTCCCATGACAAAATCAAGCCGAGCTATTCTCACCATGACGATTCGAGCATTTCACGCAGGAAAGACACGCGTCATGCCTTAGTTTACATGCGACATGCAAAGAGTAGTCATGACCAGTCGACACGTGACGTATGATCTGTGTCGACCACCGTACGAACGTCAAACAGTGGTTATGTCAATCATGTTTGTGTCAATTGCGAAAGAAAATAATAAATACCTATATTTTAACAAAATGTGTTCATAAACATCTTAGAAGACTCTACGACCATCACCACAAGGAAAAACACACGAAGAAAAATTCAGGCTTCCGCCAAAGTTCTCAACTATGGATAGTTGTTGCTTGTGTAGCGTCGATGAATGAGACACATGAGATACAGAAGCGGAAGGCGCCGGATTTAAAACCAGTCAAATGGACAAGGACGGCTTTGCCAGGCTTTACTCTGGTTGAGGGCAAGAAAGGTCGATCGCGCCGCAACCACAATAAACGCGGTACTACTCCTGCAAGCGAGGATTTTTGAGCTGTAGTGCCCACTTTGCTCCCGTACATTTCTCGGTTGGATCGACAGATATCGAGAGAGAAAGAGCCAAGGTCTTAAGTGCCGAAAGAAGGACGTTGCAGTCGAACTAGACTTTGAATTTTGACCGGCTGGAGATGTGTATAGATGTTACAGAGAAGCATGACCAAAAGTAAACTCCCATGTGTGGTGTGATATCTAATAATTATGTTTTTGTGGTTTATACTTGGATGTATACTGAATTTATTTATTAGTCTGTAAGGTATTCTTAAAAAGGTTCTTTTGTAACTAGAAATAAAGTGGTTCAAAAGCATTTCAAACAAAGACATTAAATTATTGTACCTATCTTAAATCTCTTTGATTTCAAACAATAAATATTTCAAATGTCTTTATTTTATTTTTTTCAATGTAAAACTTAGCTAAGTAACAAAAATAATATGGGTATGCAAATAATTGAAGGGCTTTGTAGTTAGGTTGCGCAGGCCGTTAACAAGTGGGTTAGGAAATAGAAACACACAAGCAAAGTTCATACGTATAATCCACACTCACAAATTTACAATAGGTAGGGTTACAATAGATACGTAATAGTAGACTGGTCGTGGGACGCCGGTAGCGCGTGGATAGGTGTGCGTGCAGCGCAGTGTCAGTCAAAAACTGCGCTTTTATTTACACCCGGCCTACGTTACTTTGAAGCGATTCGTGTATTTTGAGCCCTTTTGCTTGTTAATTTTCTGTCAAGCCCCTTTTTATTAATTTTTTCCATGTTATATCTTTACAATTTTGTTATATAATCTTCCTTACATAATCCTTAAGCTAATTAAACCTTAGTATATAACTTAACTATGCACAATAAAAAGTTTCTAGAACAAAAACTGTTACAAAAGTGAGTTGGCACATTTTGATTATACAAAATCCCATATAATTTCTAAACTTATGGTCCGATTTTTACAATTTAAACGGAAATATTCGTTTTATATCTAGACCTATCCTTTACAATAAAAATTATTAAAATCTATCCATAAACAAAAAAGTGAGTTTCCAAGTTACGTAAATATGCTTGAACAAAACTACACTTAGAAAAATCCTTGTAAAAACAGTCTTATTGATCCTTGCAGGACATGGACAGTATAATAATCACTGGTTACACGAAAGGTCGGCGTGATGAGTCAAGCGTTGTCCGTGAGCTTAGGAATCGGCGGACCCAGTCTTCTTGACCACAAAAAAAATTGAATTCGTGTTGTGACGAGACTCCTAACGCGAGCCTCAGGGTGAAATCTGTTTTCGCAAGGATTTCCCAACAATCTTTTGGGCCTTTATAAAGTAATGAAGCCAGGACACGTAGGTACAGCAGCCTAGCGTTCGTTGGAAAAGCATGTAGCAGGACGGTCCGGTGCAGTACCGCACTCTTTAAAACAACAACACTTCTCCTCTTCTTCTCCATCTTGATAAACTTTTATGTTATTGTGCTGGTCATCAGCTTACTTACAATATCATTAGCTCGTTCTGTTTTATTTAATTACCTATTAGTATGTAGACCAATGTAAACAAACAACATAAATTGTATTTTGACTTTACTTTGACGTGACAAATATCGATGACATGACTTGACAAATCAACATGAGTTATGCATTCCGTAGTACGGAGGTCTTATATTAATGTTAATAATAAAATAAAAATGGAGTTACGAAAACAATAATGATTATTAAATTGATAAATGTTAATGAAATACCTTTAAGTATAATGCTGCTTAAAATATGTTTTTGCATTAAAAATCATTTTTAAAGATGGTCAAAAGTACATTAACGATTACGTAAAAAAATCGCATCGTTATGTGGAAGGGATTACTTCGTGGGACGCATAATGGCAACATTATTGTCCCTAGATTCGTGATTTAAGATCGACTTGTAGTGAGAATAGCTATTTCGGGATATCTCACCGTTTTATAAGCGACATACGGAGACGAAGCGCAATGACGTCATGCGACACGAACGCGAGTTTCCGGAGAATCGGGCTCCTGATCCTTAATCTGGTACTATTATTGATCGAAGCTATTATTTTAGTAGATTGTGTTGTCTCACGACATCCACGCGAAGAAAGTCACGGGCAGAACCTAGTAATTATTATAAGTTTGATATCGCCCACCTGTCTTGAGTAAGCATGGTGATACAGAGGAGACAGTATAGAGAAGTCATGAGCATTGGCTCATGACTTCTCTATACGAGAAGTGGCATTTGCCCTGCAGTGGGGCAATAGTTGGAGGTATGAGGAACAGGGTGTAAAGTTCACTCATCCTCCATAGAAAAGGGAGGATCCTCCGACCAGACGGGTGTTGTGTCTGGCGGGCAACTGCCCAACGATTGATGTTGGGAAATTGTATCTATGCTAATTGCGCGGTAAACTCTGCTTGCGAGATGCAGGATTTGCGTGACGTCAGTATGACGCGTTGTTTGCATGTGGCGTTGTAGATACTGCTACAATAGGCTGGTATCGTGGTTTCATTACCCCCGGGGAATACAAATAATAATAATAATGTAAGGTCAATAGATCAATTCCAAATACCACAGGGAACGATATCACTTACTCTAAACATGTACAATATTCAACTTATACCACTAAATTCCCAACTCACATACTTGTTGGTGTGAAAATATTTGTCAGAATAAATAAACAAGTTAGATATTTGCGAATCATATTTCGAGAAAAGGTCCACCAACAACGTAATTCCACGAAAACTGCAAGTACTTTCAGAAAGGGATAAGGGCTATTTGTATTCAATTTGATATTGGCAAATAATATATTCGGTATGTTAGTAAATAGAGTTTCCCTAGATATTGAAAAAGTGATCCCATTTTGTTGTAAACTGGTGAATGTTTTTTATTGTTCGATATTGTTGGGAACTATTAAATTGATTCCAGTTGGAACCAATTTAAAAGTTTTAATCGCTTAGGCGAGAAGTTAAGGTAATTTTAAATACTTATGTACAGACGCCAGCAGGTCAAGCAACCCGAAACTGTCAAATTTTTCCAATCAACTTTGAACCTTAATGCTTTACTGATAAAGTTGAAAATCTATTAAAGAAATTTGACAGATTGTAGTAGCTTGATGTGCTGGCGTCTGTACATTGCTATTATCATCGAGAGCAGTGGTGGCTTAGCGGTAACGGCTGCGACTTACGAGTGCGTACAAACCCAGTCAGGCGCTTTACGTTGTATAAATTATTTCATCACCACTGCTCTCAAAACAATGAAGAAAAACATCGTGAGGAAACCGGCATGTCCTAGAACAAAAAATTCGAAGACATGTGACATCTACCAACCCGTACTACGGCTCGCGTGGTGGAATACGGCCCACTCTCTCCCACAGAGAGGAGGCCTGTACCCCAGCAGTGGAAACTATAGGCTGATTATGCTATTAGCCATTAATTACTGTCAGCCATTATGTTTTCATCTGCAAAACACTCCTCCTTTTTTATCTGTTAATCGGATCTGTTAACTTTTTCCGCTTCCTCATCATCATCATCTTTTCAGCCGAAAGACTGCTGGACATAGGCCTCCCCCAAGCATCGCTACTTCGACTAGTTTTGTGCTTCTTGCATCCAGCGATTTCCTGTGGCCTCTGTATGAAGTTGTTAGGTAGTGCAACAACTACCAATCTGATTATTATAATATGGCAACACTGGCGAGGCAGCACAGTTTACGCTCGCTCAAGCGTGCATGCATTACCATGTCTCATATTCAATAAAGTATATTTAATACCGCATTGTATTATTATATTATTATTATAAGATCTCCCCGAAGACGTCCAGCAGTGCGATTCTGTAACCATCTCATCGTGAAAACTTAGGTGAAGTGAGCGTGGAGTGAGCTGTCATTCCATCTACTACTACTAGGTACTAGGGATTGACAGCTCACTCTAAGCTCACTTCACCTAACTTTTCACGGTGAGATTTTTACAGAATCGATCGGCAGGTCAGAACTCGACCGCCTAACAGAAGTCTGGTTGGGCGGGTTATGCCTTCCCATCGGACTTTATGAGTGAGAGGAGAGAGAGTACACCTGAGTCTGCGCAAAAACTAGTGCACTATAATATCTTCCGCGCCAAAGGCTGGTTTCCGTTGACATTGACCGCCATGGCTGAAATACTCTTTGGAGGTCAGCAGTGCGATTCTGTAACCATCTCACCGTGAAAACTTACGTGAAGTGAGCGTGGAGTGAGCAACTAATGCTAGGGATTGACAGCTCACTCTAAACTCACTTCAACTAACTTTTCACGGTGAGATTTTTACAGAATCGATTGGCTGTTTACTAATATGAAGTAGAAAAGGTGATTTATTCTATTTCATACTAAGGTCAATTTCAAGCAAGATTTTTATGAGAATTTATAGTTGAGGCCGCGCTTTGTAGCATTTTTCTTAATAAGCTGCCAAGATCAATCTAAAAAAGTAATGATTATTCAAAAAGAATTCAGACGTAAAATCCTAAGATTGTGTTTTAATCTGTGGTAGGTAACGTTTCAGCAGTTAATTACTATATCGTCGCTAATATTCTAGCGCCTTAGATAATTAGTGTCACAGGCACTAATAGACAATACAAATACCTACTGAAGCAATTATTACTAATCAAGTGTTTGGCGTGACAATAATTATTGGGTAGGTGTTAAACGTATTTGGTATGACGTTAGTGGTATTATTGGGCAATTAAATAGGCTATAATACATCTAGATAGATGTTATAATACCAGTCTATTAGTGTTCCAGTGCAGGACAAAGGCTTATTCTGGTACATCGAAGGCACGAGCTTTGATCACCACGCTTGAACAAGACGGGTTGGCAATTTCAGACTTATTATGAGAAATACAAATTAATTTGAACACACAAACACAACCATCTTAATACATAAACTTAACATTTTAATACATAAACTTATGAAGAACGGTAGGTACTCGTAAATAAACTAGTAGGTAAGTAGTAGATGCACAATACATTTTTTTTTTCTTTTTTTTTTGTAAAAACTTTGCCCCACACTAGGAATTACTCCTTTATCGTGGGTGCGTTTACAAACAGAACAACTACCTGTAGGCAATACAAATATTTGTTCCGTGCGGGAATCACACCCGCGACACGCAGCGCAGCAGTCGATCGCTCAGCCACTGCGCCAACCGTATTGTCATACATACATGACATACATACACAATCAGCCTATTACATTCCCACTGCTGGGACACAAGCCTCCTCGCGGTGAGAGGGAGTGGGCCGCAATCCACCACGCGAGCCCAATGCGGGTTGGTAGATTTCGTATGTCTTCGAATTTTTGGTTCCAGGACATGCCGGTTTCCTCACGATGTTTTCCTTCACCGTTTTGAGAGCAATGGAAAAAAATGACAGAAATTGTCACCAAAAATATATACAATTTTCATCGAACGAATAAACAATGTTTCACCAAATTTACTGTCCTTTCCTTTTCTTTTATTCTGTACTTTCGTACAGGTAATGCCCAAAAAGTAGACAAACACTGGATTAACAACGAAAATCTATGTTCATCTCAAACTGCCAACATGTAGACTAGTTCCAGTATTGTTAATAATTCAGTCAACTTTTTTCAGATTTGTTTAATCAATCAATCAACTCAGCCTATTGCAGTCCACTGCTGGACATAGGCCTCTCTCAGGCTGTGCCACAACACCCTGTCCTCCGCCTTCCGCATTCAGTCTGTCCCAGCCACCTTCTTAAATCTAACTGGGCCCACACTACGCTTGCCGATACGCGGTCTCCACTCTAGGAGTCGTCTGCTCCACCGGCTATCGGTCCTTCGACAAACATGGCCAGCCCACTGCCACTTCAGTTTGCTTACTCTGCAAACTATGTCGGTAATTCCTGATTTAGGTAACACCTCGATACCCATTTAGATTCCATTACAAGTGCTTGTTGGAAAATAACACAGCCGGTAATGAACAGAAAAAGGTAGACAACCTAGCTAGGTTATATAATAATAATAATAACTTTATTTGCATCAAAAAAGTACGTTGTAACTAACTCACCCGTTTATACCTCGCAACCCAGTAATAGACATCAAAAAAGGTAGGCATCATAACTGTTACATGTTAGCAATTAGCTTAATAATTAATTTCAATAACTATACTATACTAAAGGAAAGGAAGGCTTTTGCCCTGCAGTGGAACAATACAGGCTAATTATTATTATTATACTATGAGTACAACTCTACCGATCCCTTCGAAATAACAGGTGTGATAATACTTTATGATATTATTGTAGTAATTAATTTACTGCTAACAAAAAACAGCAAAGTATTGACTGTAACCTCATTAATATTTATTGAGACCCCCTTAGTCATTTTGTCGGGGATATCTGATCGTTGCGCTTCCGAACTGTTTTGAAATGGAAAATTATAGTTTTTTTAACATTGATATTGAAAACAGAATCCTGACAGGGGTTGGTAAAATGAAAACCGTTTGTATTAGTCTATACGTAATTTACATGTAAATACAAACATTTTGCTAGCGAAACATCGCTTTATCGAATAAACGGACCGGCAGTTTATTTAGCTAAGGGCTGATTTTACCGAAGTCAGATAATTTTATCCGAGGAATAAGTTTTGAATTTTTGACAGTTTTTCCATACAAAAACTGTCAGACGTCAATTTTATCTGTCGATTGCAAAATCAGCCCTGAATCGAGTATTTTATTTAATATTTATAAACAAGAACAAGTTAAAAAAAATAAAAATACTCAATTTCGGTTTGTTTGGATGAGCACAAAAATATTTTTCCTTCTTCCAGTTCGTTTCCTTCTCACATTTCCCCCGTATCGTTTTACCATCACTATCTACGAAGCCAGTTTATTTACCGAAACAATTATTTCCCCCTCGACCCACCCTTTTACTCCTGGATCCCCATAATGGCCGCCGCCGTAAGTTCCCCAAATTCTCCTTATTTTTGTCGGGGATATCTGTGCCCGTATTCCCGTAATTTAAAACGTTCAAAATCTAGTCGCAGTCTCATCTCGGCGACAAAGAAATGTCAAAAACTTGTCAAAATGTAGGGAAATTAGAAGTATTTTTGGACAGATTGAGACTGAGATCAGAAGGCCAATTCTCCTAATTTAAAACGTTCAAAATCTAGTCGCAGTCTCATCTCAGCGACAAACAAATGTCAAAAACTCGTCAAAATGTAGGGAAATTTGAGATTTTTTTTGACAGATTGAGACTGAGATCAGACTGTGAACGTTCTTAAAATTACGAGAATTGCCCCTCTGATCGTTGCGCTTCCGAACTGTTTTGAAATGGAAAATTATAGTTTTTTTTTTCATGACTCATATTTTTGTTCATTTTAGATTTTCTTTTGTTTTAACAACAATGTTTTGAATTAAGAAAATCATTTTATATTTTGTTTTCAGGCAGTGTCGTTTCATGAACCAAAATAAAACACGATCAATTTTTGTCATAATTCTTTAGTTCAAATTCATTCAAAAGCTGTGCGCTAGATGGGATTTCCCATACTTAATTTTCACTTTCATTCATTTCATCAAATTTTATTTCATTTCATATAGACTTTAAATAGGGGTAATTAAAGTCTATATGAAATGAAATAAAATTTGTTTATTCTTATACGATATTGGAATCACTTTTACACGTCATATTATTAAAAAAAATGAGATGAGGTCGGCGTTTTGTATCTGACTCTGAGAAAAAAGGCCGAAACAAATTCAGTCTTTACATAATCTGCATCATGTGAATATCATTCAGACATATGTCTGAATTGTATTTTAAGATAAGCAGCAACGTTTAAACTAACAGAGAAAGTAAAAAGAAATATAGTCATAGTCCTCACATTCACAATTATAGTAAAATAATACTTTACAAAGTCAAGGAGGTGAATGTTCAAAAATTCAATGGTCAATGATTAATAAAGATTTTTTTTAAGTAGAAGATTCCTAGACATGTTGCCTGTGAAGTTACTGAAAACTGTCATAAAACCTTTAAAAAAAAAGCTGCAAATAGCAGCTGACAAAGTACCACTCTTTTGGTACTTTGTCAGCTGCAAATAGGTTTTATGACAGTCCACCACAAAGCATGTAACTTCTACAGTTAGTAGTGGCTTCGTAGATTAGTCGAGTTAGCATTGTAATCCGGCGTTCTGACGATGCAATCTAGAATACAATGGGTCCTAAGCTTAGGTACACGTATGCTATATGTTTGCTTAGCATCTGCTAATACATGTATGTATTGGATTTGCATGAATAGATTGCTATTTGGACACGTCGCATCGTAACTACATAGGTATGTGCGTATTGTGGCCTTGCAGGCTTTGTGTTTATCTTTTGGTTTGTTATTATAAAGGGTGGTTCAACCGTAACGCACGATGTTAATTGTAAATAAAACAAAAAGTTTTCAGAGAATTTTCTCAATTTTTTTTATTACGATAGAAAGATCTATGAAAATTATGTGTGAAACAAAATATCGGCCAAATGCTCGCCACGGCTTCGGTGGCATACCTCTATCCGATGGTCCATATTTTCAATGACGCTAAGGCATGATTGAGGTTCAATATCGTTAATGTGCCGAATTATCTCATCCTTTAGCTCTTGTTGTTCTTGGCGTGTTATTTCAAATAGGCACATAAAAGGCACTTTTGAACGTCAAAAATTAAATTAAAATAAAATTGATTCTAGTCGCCCCTTCCAAAAGGTAGTTTTCGTATGGAGAAGAATGGGCAAGAAACTCCACCGTTACTCTTTTAAAATGTTTTACAATATTTTGCATACATTCATTATATAATTATACTAGCTGCTGCCCGCGACGTCGTCTGCGTGAAGGCTCTACAGCACCAAAAATACCTAAGATGCCCGTGTCGCTATAGCATTATAAGTAAACAACTTTTAAAATAGCATTAAAATATAAGTTTTTTTTTGCAAGCGAAGCAAGTAAAGAGTGTTATATGGGAATCCTGCTGAGTTCATTCATAAGATGTGACTGAAGGAAATAGAGAAAATAATGCAGGAATACATTCCAGGACACAAAACATACCTTACAACACTTCCCTATAAATTACGTTGGTAGTTATGCTGCCAGGAGCCAAAATGTAAAGAGAGTCAGGACGGTGACGCGGGAGCAAGCGACGTACAGTTGGCCGTGTGAGATTCAACTCGTCCTGAGGTCGACACCCACTGCCCTCAGTGTCTGCCCCTGCGACTTATTGATGGTCATCGCGAAACACTCACGGGGAACTGTACGCGCTTGAACTGGAACGGGAAGTTATGAGGTATGAGGGAAATGCGTGGTATAAATACTGCCTCGTCGACGCCACAACCCGTAATAATTTCCGCCTCAATGGTGTGTCTGTGGAGCGAGATGACTTTAAGGCAGGTCCCGTTACACAACTTCGGAGGAGATAGGTTCCGAAGAAGCATAGTCGGGACACCGACCTTCAGCTTGATGGTATGCGCTAGAAGTCCACTTGCTGACAGGGAGTACAGAAATTCCACGGGATAATGTGTGGCGTCATCTTGCTCGACAACAGTGTTTATCGAGGCGTAGACCACTTCATTCCCCTCAATTTCCGAGAGAATGCATTAGTTAATTGCTGCAGCCTGATCATTTTTGGGCGTCAAAATGGCCATGCTCACACACCCAAGAATTCTGCTGGTGCGGTATACGACTGATGTCCCCGTACACATAGCTAATAAGTTCTTCTAAGCTGGATACCACTCTACCGAGAGACTCTGGAAGAACCACCTGTCCACCTCTCTCTTCTGGTAGAGTGCCTTCGCCAAGACTTAGAAGGACATCGGAGAATTTTTGAGCACGTGCATTGCCGCCGAGCCGAGCTCTCATATTAATGGTCAAGCGCAGCGTACGAACTCGTGACCACAACGAAGATCGTTTCAACGAAGCATTCACCTCATCAGCCCTCGATCCCCGCGTCACCACGGGAAGCGTTTGCCGGAAATCGCCACTGAACAGAACTGTGACACCACCCATCAAATGTTCGTTCCTGTGGATGTCCTGCAGGGTTCTGTCCACGGCCTCAACTGCCTTCCTATTGGCCATCGTACACTCATCCCATACGATCAGAGAGCAATCCTTGAGCACGTGTCCCTTATTGCTGTTACGTGACACACCACAAACAGGCATTTCGGCGCTCTCTAAATCGATGGGAATTTTAAACATGGCATATGCTGTCTTGCCACCCGGAAGCAGTGTTGCAGCGATTCCCGACGACGCTACAGAAATAGCAATTTTGCCTTGCCTCCTGACCTCTGCAAGTATGCCAGTAGTAATAAATGTTTTTCCTGTTCCACCAGGAGCATCCAAGAAAAACATTTTACCCTGGTTTTACCCAACGCTTTCAAGGACCGTGTCATAAATTTGTTTTTGCTCTGAAGAGAACAAAGCGACATGGTCATTTCGTATGGTGATCATTTCACCCGGATCGTAATTTGTTTCAGCGTTATACTCCCGATTTCCAAGGTCTTGATGCGGTGATGATTGGGGCGGCGGTAACCCATATTCGATTAGTGGATTGCCGCCGATAGAAATAACCACATCTTGAAGTGAACTAAGAGAGGTGTTCAGCACGCGTTCATCAGTTACTTCGACTTCGTCTCCAGTAGCACGCCTCAAAGCTCGTAGAAAATCTTCAGACAGATGATGGCGATACTTCTCCCACAAAGCTACCGGGCTCGCGACTCCACAAAACACCAAGATGATGGCAAACAGATGACGCATGCGGCTGGGACTGTCACTGACGCTCGCCTCTGCGAGGGTGTCATCCCAATTTTGGTCACCGTCGAGAAGGTGACGTGCTACGCAGGCTGCGCGGTAAGTGGGATAATCCACGCCATCAAATGTCCTCAGAAAGGCGAAAGACGTTGGGCCTCGGACAGTGTGAAGTAACAACCGCAGAAAATAGCATTCGCCATTATTCGGATGCACGGTATAAACCCTACCCAATGCGGTGTCCTTGAAAATTCCCGGAAAACCTTCCACAGCACCTCCTCGTCGACGTCGGTTAAATACACCCCTTTGCTTGTCGTACGTGTAATATGAAGGCACCTCGTCATACGTAAGGGATCTCGCAAACTGGTCGACTTCACAGAGCGTGTTTTTTTAAATTGACTTCCTCAACTCTGCTCAAGATGTTGAGGGTTTTGTTGGAACTTGAATTTGTCGAAACGAACTATACGATACAACTTTTATGAAGAAAATGCACATTACCATCTATGAATTTTAAGAGTAACTAACTACTAACCTCGCCAACATGATCAAATTTAAATAATTAATTTCCAAAAAGTAACACTTTTTGGAAATTAATTATTTAAATTTGTATCATGTAACTTGTGTAACATGTAACTTGATTTGATTTTTATGAAATCTCATAGATGGCGCTGCTTTAAAATTTTCATTATACTACTAACATTCATTAAACTATGTTTCTCTGCCCAAGTTACTTAAATGGCGTAGTTTTTATAGTGTAAAGCTAGATAATAGCATGGCTTACTCAAAAACAACATTTAAATATGCGTCGTTAGATTACACGCTGTCACAGAATACGTAAGAAAAACACACACACAGCTCCTCTCCCGTAGGTGATAGCGTGATAATATGTAGAATTAATGTTGACCCGACGTCTTAGTAATATTCATGCAAAATTTGAAGTAAATCCATGCAGTACTTTTTGAGTGTAGCCCGGACATACATACAGACAAACAGACAAACAGATAAACAGACAAACAGACAAAAATTCTAAAAACTATATTTTTGGCTTCGATATCGATTGTAGATCACGCCCCAAGTATTCTTTTAAAAAAATATTCAATGTACAGTTTTGACTTTCCTACGATTTTATTATATGTATAGATGTGAAGACGATGTACCTAAAAATAAAATTTCTGAATCAATCAATCAATCAATTTAGCATATTGCAGTCCAATGCTGGACATAGGCCTCTACTAGGCTGCGCCAAAACACCCTGTCCTCCACCTTACGAACCAAGTCATTACAATAGGACATTAATAATCTTTTGCTACAATTATGTATAAGTACCCTATTGTTCATTATCATGTATTTTAAATTGTGGTCCCAAATGTCAGTGGTACAAAGCGGAAACAAAATCAATACCTTTCAGTGAAACCTCATTCATAATGTTCAGTATTCATTATTGTGAATATCCACCGACCTAGCCAACCGTCTTGCTCAGAATGATACGGTCTAATACACAGAACCACAGCTCCAGTTATACCTTTTGTGTCGCGTATGCTTTCATCTCTTATATCTCCAATGAGATAAATTAAGATTATTATGCTGGCTTTAATAACATTCTACGTAATGACGAACATTAATTGTGCTTTACTAATTCGTTATACCATTCTGTAAGTAGGTATTTCCTGAAATCGTAAGCAGTTGGTGAGCAGACTCCATTTAAAAATAAATTATTTATTAACACTTTATTGTATACCAATTATTATTTAAAAAAGATTGTGGGTGTATCAAAGGTTCACCTTTACCTAACTCTTCGGGGCAACATGGGTGTTATGATATCATATTTAGGACAATATTAATAATGTTATAAGGGTACACAAGGCGATCTCCAACAGAGAAAACTTTTTTATGTACCTAGGTATTTAAAAAGCGTGTAGTTGTTTGCTTTCTTCTCGTTACTTACTAACAAAGTCAAAATCAAATCATTTATTTCAAATAGGCACATAAAAAGCACTTTTGAACGTCAAAAATAAAATTGATTCTAGTCGCCCCTTCCAAAAGGTAGTTTTCGTATGGAGAAGAATGGGCAAGAAACTCTACCGTTACTCGTTTAAAATGTTTTACAATATTTTGCATACATTAGTTATATAATTACATGTGAAGACGATGCACCTAAAAATAAAATTACTATACCACAATAGGTAAAAGAATTAAAATGGATTAATGAAACCATGACATATAAATTAACTATGTGATACATACAACTGTAATGTACTACAAAATTACTCTACATGAAAACTTTACACATATATCCGCTTTAAAATGCCATTATTACTTTTAAATGAAGCTCCAACCAGAGGAACTCTCATAAAACCATGTCATTGCAACATAAAACGTTTCATGCACACACAAACTCGCATAAAGTCTCATGTTTACTGTTTATTCCGTGCAATACTGGCTAGTAATTCTGTAGCAGGAAATTATACGAAGCTAGTGCTAGAATGCTAGCATTTTAATTACTGGATGCCGTCGCCGAGTAGCTGGTTATTAAAAGTAATAAGTTGGAACGAGGCGCACCATCGACTGGGTTGATTGGGTGCACGGGACGGTGAATTTTTAATCCTAAGAATTTACGTTTTAATAATAATATAATAATAATAATAATAACTTTATTTGCATCAAAAAAGTACAACCATATAATTAGGTATTTTTAACATTTGGTAGGTAGACACTACAAACGCAGATCCCTCGCTCAAATACTAACAAAACTGTGATATTATATTTCTCACCTGTATAATGTCTTAAAGTTGTCTGTTAAGTAGGTACTTACTTCACATGATAATTATTAGTATTTAAGCACTAATCACTCACCAAAAATAATTTACACTGATATCGTTATTTAGGTTGTAGCATTCGATTCACACTGTCCTCCGTACTAGTCGAAACTGTATCACGGTAGCACAGTCTTCCTCTTACTCAATTAACCGGTTCTAAATACAGATAGTATTCCACTACTATTTCACAGTATAATAATTTAGTATGTGAACAGGTAGGTATCAGAACATTTTGCATTATCTACGAACAGATGTGATCACAATGCTACCTGCATTGTGATCACATCTGTTACAGCGTTGTCACAGCGTTAAAATAAATTTAGTATATGCAAAGTTTACAGACAGTCGTTAGATTTCTATTCTTTAAGACTTAATTATTATTTTCGTGGGAACTAACGTTCGAACGTTTTGGAATAACTGTTATTTTTTTAAGGGCGTTTAAAATGATTTCTGTTTTAAAAATTGATAAAACTTAATACAATACAAAAAAATAAATAAATAATCGTAATAAAAGGGACTGGAATATGTTATTCGTAATGTTGTTGGCGAAGCCAGTTTGGTTCACCGTATTTTGAAATTTTGGGAGCAACAAAATAAGATTTTTACACCTGCTCTCACTTACAATAGAATGTATGTAAATAAGAGCAGAAGGTCAGTTCCCGTAATTAAAAACGTTCAAAATCTAGTCGCAATCTCATCTCAGCGACAATCAATGTCAAATACTTGTCAATAATATATGAAAATTAGAGGTATTTTTGACAGATTGAGACTGAGATCAGACTGTGCTCTTAAAATTACGAGAATCGTCCCTCAGGTATTCATTCTTGTCATTTCATTTCAAACAGAATCTGAATAAAAGCGTTATTCAGATAAAAATATGTTTTATCATTTATTTCATCACGAATAACGATATTTTTGTTATTACTTCAGAAGTTAAAGAATCCAAGTTAGCTTATTATAGCGGACGCTAAAGACAGTAATTACATTACATTGTGCCTCGTTCCTGTTTTCTCGATAATGTTGTTCCACTTTTCTTAAACGATGACAAGGGTCTGACGCTGTTTCGTTAACGCGAGGTTAAAATGTTCACAAAGTAATATTGTTATGTCATCGTCTAATTAGCTCTGCAAAACATAAGATGCGGGGCTGTGAGCTTGTGGTTGGCCTATTTATTATGAAACTAGGCTCTTTTTCGAACTTCGTTTACATTGATTTAAGATATACTTAAACATAACACTTGCATATTTAGCACTCATGCAAAACTTCAAATGATACTTCTTTTAGTGGATTCGTTTAAGCTGGTGGTAGGTATGTCTGCTTGCAGTCGCGCTGTTTAATAGCTCCGTTCGTGTGAACTTTTGTACTGAACGTACTAAAATCATAGATTAGGTTCATTTATGAATCGTATTTAAACACGTAAATCGTATTGAAAGAAAATTGACAGAAAAACCGAAAAATTATTTCGTTTTATGTATTGAATAAGGATAGCAGAGAAATTCTCCAATGAAAAGTATTTTGTGCTCGTTACAAACATGTAAGACCATAGGCATACTTGCGTCTTTTTAGTCGACCGATAGTTTGATCGATCAGACCATCAGCGTGAATTTTTCGTACACGAAATCTTAGCGGACGGATATTAATTTTACCGATTCAAAATAAAAAATCGATCGACCAAAGCCTCTATTGTGTGCTAGCCCTTAAGATTATTGAGCGATTGCCCTCTGGCAGTCATTTCGATGCACTTAGCTCAGTTGATTGGAAAAGGCAAAAAATAGCTTTAAAAAAATGTTATGAACAGTTTAATTTCGTTCTGGGGATATTAAAACGTTGGATTCCAGTGAAACGCAGCTGTATGACTTAGTAATATTGAATGGAACTGAGAGTTTGTGCGATTTTTACATTTTAAACGAACATTGTTATTATTTAACTAGCGACCCGACCCTGCTTCGTACGAATTTTACGAAACGACTTTAATTTATAATATGTTTAGTTATAACATTATTGTTGTTTTGTCTGTAAGTTTTCAGAGACAGAAATATGTTTATCTTATTGTGTTAATTAACATACATAATTTATTAACAGAGAGCCAGCTACCTGTGTTTGCTGCAGTGGCGTAGCTATCGGGTTAGGCGGTGCTGTGCACCGGGGCCCCCAAGCTCAGGACGCCCCTCGGTCTCTGACCAGCAAACCTTCAGAACATAAATATAATACATTCTTTCTGTTGTGTTGTGTATGTTCTTGTGTTTAGTTGTGTTTCGGGGTCACCAGTTTAGAGGCATGAGGAACAGGGTGTAAAGTTCACTCATCCTCTATAGAAAAGGGAGGATCCTCCGACCAGACGGGTGTTGTGTCTGGTGGGCAACTGCCCAACGATGGATGTTGGGAAATTGTATCTATGCTAATTGCGCGGTAAAGTCTGCTTGCGAGATGCAGGATTTGATTCGCTGTCGTGTCTACCATGAAGTACCTGGGATTGGTGCTCGACAGCCGGTGGGATTTCGACCCCCACTTTCAGCGGCTGGCACCCAAGTTGTTGGGCGAGGCTGGGGCGCTATCAACGCTGCTTCTTAATCAGGGGGGCCCGAGCGCCGCCTGTGGGCGTCTCTACTTGGGGACAGTGCGATCGGTGGCCCTGTGGACACCCATGAGGATTTCGAAAAACGAAAAATAAAAAAGAATTTTGAGATTAGATTAGAAAAATAAAACCTAGCCAGTTTAGATAGAGCCCCAACTTTTTTTCGCACCGGGGCCCCTGGTCACGTAGCTACGCCACTGCCTGGTTGGTATACAAATTGATACAATGTATTTGCTTCATTCTACATTAATTTCAGGAGAACAGGTAAATATGCCACCGCTATGTTTAATAACAGCATATTATATTAGTTCTTATACAAATATAAACAAATGAACAGCTGATTTTGAAAAACAAAATATCATGATGTATTATAAAATTAATTTGAATTTCGAATTCTAAATAAAATGAAACACACACAATAGCCAGTAATAAAAATCGACAATTTCATAGATAAGGAGCTAATAAGATCTGGCAACTAAATTTAAAATTTGATATAGACTAGACTTTACATTAAAAAAATACAGTAAATCAAAATTTCATGAGTTTAATTAAATCGTACCTAGTGTTACTGTTTTGAGGCTCTTCGAGTGGTTATACTTAGCGGGTTACCCATTAAATCGAGGGCAAAGAGCCCGTCCGCTACCTTAGAACCATTCAAACTGAAACTTAAAACAATATTATTTCAATTAAACCAATTACAGGCACTTTTCAACTGTGGGGTTGGTCAGAAAGATGAACATAGTTGTCCATTCCAAAGCGTAGTAAATGATAAATAAATGATAAACGATTTTATTTTGTAAGTAGGTCTGTACAAACACTTTTACACCTCAATCATATTTTAAAACTAGATGAGGTCGGCGTTTCCTAACTGACTAGTCTGAGAAGAAAGGCCGAAACAAACTCAGAGGTCAGAGCTTAGTAGAGTCGAGAGTAGGTTCCTATGGAGAAGAACGGACAAGAAACTCCACGGACATGGCACCAATACCTACCCGGTTTCTGAATTGACAACTTGAAGTTGAGAACTTATGAAACTCCTAACAGAAGAATTCAGCTGGGCTGGGCAGCGTTTATATAAATATTGTATGGTTTTATGGTAGTTTTTCGTATTGATTTATCTCCAACCCGGAGAAGTGGAGACAAAAGAACAGAAATCATAAACTTCTCGATTCGATACGACCTTTTTTTTGTGTTGTAAATAATTTCAATACCTAATCAATTGATTTGTTATCACATACGAGCTTCAGTTGCACATTCATTGAACCACAACATTGCTATGTTGGTCACGTATGTACCGTCAACCTCACATTCATGGCAACAGTTTGCATTTGACAGAGCCTTTATTACTTCCCATTAAAACTATGGTTTTTAGAAGAGCGCTGGCCCCTACATAATGTCTACCGCGACGACTGTCATGAAAAAGATAGCAGCAGTTTGACTCTGCTCTCTCTCTCTGGTTTCAAAAAAGGCTCTAAAAAAACACACCAACTTATTTTCATAAATAACATTTTAGTGACGTCAACCGCGGGTAAATTGTAGACGCTATTTGGTGGCCACCGGTCTTTTAGGAAACTGAGGTTTAAGGGCTATTTTCGTACTGTAAGTGTTCAGACGTGTTGTTAACTGTACTATCGGTCAGAGGTAAATATTTGAATGTGTATTGAAGGTACCAATCAGAGCCCCTTTGTGCTAAATGTAACACAAAGAGATGCCGACAGTACTTGTGGGTTAAAGCTTGCTAAGTGATTGGAGCTGGAAGATAGTAGGGCATGTCGTTAGAGAAAGCTATTGGTTGGGTAGACTAGAGGTTAGCAAAGATGAAGCTATCTTGACGTTGTGTTGACTATATGGTTTTGGGACTATAAGCGCTGAAATTGGTATTGATTAGCTACGAGTCGAATGCATGTTTAGCAAACGACATACCATTGTACAAGTAAGAGTCGAAAGAAATTATAGTGTCTTAATGTTTTACCCGCTCACGGAGAGGAGGCATGTGTCGGTGGGATCATTATAGGCTGATTTTGATAACGTTTTGAGGACAACACATATATATATATTTCTGCTTACTGCGAGTTTTCGACAAGTTTTGGCCTCAGTCCTAAATATTGAGGACTTTATTTATAAACTAGCTGCTGCCCGCGACGTCGTCTGCGTGAAGGCTCTACAGCACCAAAAATACCTAAGATGCCCGTGTCGCTATAGCATTATAAGTAAACAACTTTTAAAATAGCATTAAAATATAAGTTTTTTTTTGCAAGCGAAGCAAGTAAAGAGTGTTATATGGGAATCCTGCTGAGTTCATTCATAAGATGTGACTGAAGGAAATAGAGAAAATAATGCAGGAATACATTCCAGGACACAAAACATACCTTACAACACTTCCCTATAAATTACGTTGGTAGTTATGCTGCCAGGAGCCAAAATGTAAAGAGAGTCAGGACGGTGACGCGGAAGCAAGCGACGTACAGTTGGCCGTGTGAGATTCAACTCGTCCTGAGGTCGACACCCACTGCCCTCAGTGTCTGCCCCTGCGACTTATTGATGGTCATCGCGAAACACTCACGGGGAACTGTACGCGCTTGAACTGGAACGGGAAGTTATGAGGTATGAGGGAAATGCGTGGTATAAATACTGCCTCGTCGACGCCACAACCCGTAATAATTTCCGCCTCAATGGTGTGTCTGTGGAGCGAGATGACTTTAAGGCAGGTCCCGTTACACAACTTCGGAGGAGATAGGTTCCGAAGAAGCATAGTCGGGACACCGACCTTCAGCTTGTTGGTATGCGCTAGAAGTCCACTTGCTGACAGGGAGTACAGAAATTCCACGGGATAATGTGTGGCGTCATCTTGCTCGACAACAGTGTTTATCGAGGCGTAGACCACTTCATTCCCCTCAATTTCCGAGAGAATGCATTAGTTAATTGCTGCAGCCTGATCATTTTTGGGCGTCAAAATGGCCATGCTCACACACCCAAGAATTCTGCTGGTGCGGTATACGACTGATGTCCCCGTACACATAGCTAATAAGTTCTTCTAAGCTGGATACCACTCTACCGAGAGACTCTGGAAGAACCACCTGTCCACCTCTCTCTTCTGGTAGAGTGCCTTCGCCAAGACTTAGAAGGACATCGGAGAATTTTTGAGCACGTGCATTGCCGCCGAGCCGAGCTCTCATATTAATGGTCAAGCGCAGCGTACGAACTCGTGACCACAACGAAGATCGTTTCAACGAAGCATTCACCTCATCAGCCCTCGATCCCCGCGTCACCACGGGAAGCGTTTGCCGGAAATCGCCACTGAACAGAACTGTGACACCACCCATCAAATGTTCGTTCCTGTGGATGTCCTGCAGGGTTCTGTCCACGGCCTCAACTGCCTTCCTATTGGCCATCGTACACTCATCCCATACGATCAGAGAGCAATCCTTGAGCACGTGTCCCTTATTGCTGTTACGTGACACACCACAAACAGGCATTTCGGCGCTCTCTAAATCGATGGGAATTTTAAACATGGCATATGCTGTCTTGCCACCCGGAAGCAGTGTTGCAGCGATTCCCGACGACGCTACAGAAATAGCAATTTTGCCTTGCCTCCTGACCTCTGCAAGTATGCCAGTAGTAATAAATGTTTTTCCTGTTCCACCAGGAGCATCCAAGAAAAACATTTTACCCTGGTTTTACCCAACGCTTTCAAGGACCGTGTCATAAATTTGTTTTTGCTCTGAAGAGAACAAAGCGACATGGTCATTTCGTATGGTGATCATTTCACCCGGATCGTAATTTGTTTCAGCGTTATACTCCCGATTTCCAAGGTCTTGATGCGGTGATGATTGGGGCGGCGGTAACCCATATTCGATTAGTGGATTGCCGCCGATAGAAATAACCACATCTTGAAGTGAACTAAGAGAGGTGTTCAGCACGCGTTCATCAGTTACTTCGACTTCGTCTCCAGTAGCACGCCTCAAAGCTCGTAGAAAATCTTCAGACAGATGATGGCGATACTTCTCCCACAAAGCTACCGGGCTCGCGACTCCACAAAACACCAAGATGATGGCAAACAGATGACGCATGCGGCTGGGACTGTCACTGACGCTCGCCTCTGCGAGGGTGTCATCCCAATTTTGGTCACCGTCGAGAAGGTGACGTGCTACGCAGGCTGCGCGGTAAGTGGGATAATCCACGCCATCAAATGTCCTCAGAAAGGCGAAAGACGTTGGGCCTCGGACAGTGTGAAGTAACAACCGCAGAAAATAGCATTCGCCATTATTCGGATGCACGGTATAAACCCTACCCAATGCGGTGTCCTTGAAAATTCCCGGAAAACCTTCCACAGCACCTCCTCGTCGACGTCGGTTAAATACACCCCTTTGCTTGTCGTACGTGTAATATGAAGGCACCTCGTCATACGTAAGGGATCTCGCAAACTGGTCGACTTCACAGAGCGTGTTTTTTTAAATTGTCTTCCTCAACTCTGCTCAAGATGTTGAGGGTTTTGTTGGAACTTGAATTTGTCGAAACGAACTATACGATACAACTTTTATGAAGAAAATGCACATTACCATCTATGAATTTTAAGAGTAACTAACTACTAACCTCGCCAACATGATCAAATTTAAATAATTAATTTCCAAAAAGTAACACTTTTTGGAAATTAATTATTTAAATTTGTATCATGTAACTTGTGTAACATGTAACTTGATTTGATTTTTATGAAATCTCATAGATGGCGCTGCTTTAAAATTTTCATTATACTACTAACATTCATTAAACTATGTTTCTCTGCCCAAGTTACTTAAATGGCGTAGTTTTTATAGTGTAAAGCTAGATAATAGCATGGCTTACTCAAAAACAACATTTAAATATGCGTCGTTAGATTACACGCTGTCACAGAATACGTAAGAAAAACACACACACAGCTCCTCTCCCGTAGGTGATAGCGTGATAATATGTAGAATTAATGTTGACCCGACGTCTTAGTAATATTCATGCAAAATTTGAAGTAAATCCATGCAGTACTTTTTGAGTGTAGCCCGGACATACATACAGACAAACAGACAAACAGATAAACAGACAAACAGACAAAAATTCTAAAAACTATATTTTTGGCTTCGATATCGATTGTAGATCACGCCCCAAGTATTCTTTTAAAAAAATATTCAATGTACAGTTTTGACTTTCCTACGATTTTATTATATGTATAGATGTTGCTTTATCTTAAGTACATGTCGTTTTCTTCACGATGTTTTCCGTCAAATTTTGAGAGCAGTGGTGATTAAATAATTTACACAAAGTAAAGTACCCGCAGTGCGATTCTGTAACCATCTCACCGTGAAAACTTAGGTGAAGTGAGCGTGGAGCGAGCTGTCATTCCAAATAATGCTAGGGATTGCCACTACTGACAACACACATCAAGCTCACTTCACTTGAGTTTTCACGGTGAGATTTTTACCGAATAGACCGGCTGGTCTGGGTTCGAACCTACGACCGTAAGTCAAGGCCGTTACCACTGAGCCACCTGCTCTTTACTAGAGAACCTATCTTGTAAGTGTTTATTAGATTTTCAATGAAGCAATACCTATTTATCTACTCCTTATTTTATTATTTTAGAGGAGTTTAAAATAAACTGTTGATTAATTCAACGCAAACATAGTGCTATCATCAACCAAATATTCGAGCCAATGTTGGCCAATCAGCAGACAAAATGATGTTTGTTTGTTTTTAAATTGACCATTGAATACCTATTCAATTAATTGACTAAGCTTGATTAAAAAGCCTTTAGTTTGTGGAATTGATTAATCGTGCTTTACTCTGATTCGTTCCAAATTATTAACGTTATCAGCTTGAAATGTTTTACTAAAATAAAAATTATACTTACGTGATTATGACTTGTTTCTGTATGTATTAATTTATTTTCAAGTTTATTTGAGTCTTTCGAGTCTAAGGCCTTTATATTCCTTTCACTCGCGCACGCGCACGCAACTGTTAAACTACAAGTGCAAGATAGAGACGGAATATGTCTAAGCCAACGTGCGAAGTGACGTTTACAGATCTCTAAATAAGCCTAAATTCTAATATTGGGTAGACTTATTAAGTATTGATTACTTAATAAGTCGACCCAATATTTGAGATTTAAAATTCTATGATAGGTACTTTGCACAGTTTAATATCTTTGTGATAAATTTTGAGCAGCTTTGTTCGTTAACTAGGTACCTGTAGTGACATTATTATTAATTTTTACAAGCCAATGTTGTCTCACTGCAGGAAAAATTCATCCCTTCCCGTTTTCCACATTTCCCTGAGTACTGCGATTGCGAGCCAATCCTATAAGAAGGAGTCTAGCTCATACCGCCACCTCTTTCTCGGCATGCCGCGTAGTAGTTACCTGATATTTTGGATCCATTGAATGGTGCTTTTGCCCATTGCTCCTCCTACACTCGACTGTTGTGGCCAGCTCAGTTCCGCTTCAATCCTGCAGCAGTAGCAATAACTAACTGAATGAATAATCACGCCTTTTGGCCTGGTTTAGGACTTTCTGTTTCATTTTTCTTTTTGTTACGTTTCTTTATATAATTTCTTTTTTTTTTTTTTTGACTGTGTTTAGTTTATGATCTTCCTGTGCGAGTCGCAATAAATACTTTTCTTTCTTTCTTTCAATAATATTCTGTTCTGTTCTAAAAGTAGGTATTTATTTCTTTCCACCAATACGATCCTTATAATTCATTCTAAATTCAATTCCAACTTGTTTGTATTCCGACGTTTGAAACACCACATCACTCGAAGTTTTATGGAGAACTTTTACTCGCAGGAGGCTTGGCAAGTGACAAGTTCTTCTGTAAAACTAACATCACACAGTTTTCATGTCAACTTCCTACTTGGAATGGAAGTTTGTTTTACGATAAACAGTTGACTATGTTTAAATATCTCTTTGGACTGAATAAGAACTTTCGCGTCTCCCGTCTTCTCTCTCGGGGATTGGTTTTACTTCAGCCGATTAAGTAAAGTCAACAAATACGATAAGTAGGTAAATAATCAAGATATTAACATCGAACTATGTATGTGAAATTCATTATTATTTCGTGAGAAGGTATTAACTTTTTAACTTAAGAACATCATTCTTCTGGCTTTTCCCAATTTTTTTGGGTCTGCGCCACATGTTCCCCGTAAACTGAAGGGGAAGATATATAAAGCCATGATTAGACCTGCTGTCTTGTATGTATCAGAATTTTGGGCCACAAAAGGGATAAAGGAAAGGCAATTGAGATGAGAATGCTAAGAGGGATGTGTGGTGTTACACGAATGGATAGAATAAGAAATGAGTATATAAGAGGAAGTCTGAAAGTAGCACCGGTAGCTGAAAAGTTGTGTGGAAATCGGTTGTCATGTGGGCATGTGTTACGGAGAAATGAGGAAAATGTCGTGAGGAGAGTTTTGAGTATAATAATAATATAATCTATACATATAATAAAA
This sequence comes from Apamea sordens, assembly GCA_945859715.1. Classification (NCBI taxonomy): domain Eukaryota; kingdom Metazoa; phylum Arthropoda; class Insecta; order Lepidoptera; family Noctuidae; genus Apamea; species Apamea sordens. The sequence continues at coordinate 9,117,331 of OX244006.1, read as the reverse complement.
TCGTAGGAAAGTCAAAACTGTACATTGAATATTTTTTAAAAAGAATACTTGGGGCGTGATCTACAATCGATATCGAAGCCAAAAATATAGTTTTTAGAATTTTTGTCTGTTTATCTGTTTGTCTGTATGTATGTCCGGGCTAAACTCAAAAAGTATTGCATGGATTTACTTCAAATTTTGCATGAATATTACTAAGAGGTCGGGTCAACATTAATTCTACATATTATCACGCTATCACCTACGGGAGAGGAGCTGTGAATCTTTATTTTTCTTACGTATTCTGTGACAGCGTGTAATCTAACGACGCATATTTAAATGTTGTTTTTGAGTAAGCCATGCTATTATCTAGCTTTACACTATAAAAACTACGCCATTTAAGTAACTTGGGCAGAGAAACATAGTTTAATGAATGTTAGTAGTATAATAACAATTTTGAAACAGCGCCATCTATGAGATTTCATAAAAATCAAATCAAGTTACATGTTAACACTTTTTGGAAATTAATTATTTAAATTTGATCATGTTGGCGAGATTAGTAGTTAGTTACTCTTAAAATTCATAGATGGTAATGTGCATTTTCTTCATAAAAGTTGTATCGTATAGTTCGTTTCGACAAATTCAAGTTCCAACAAAACCCTCAAAATCTTGAGCAGAGTTGAGGAAGACAATTTAAAAAAACACGCTCTGTGAAGTCGACCAGTTTGCGAGATCCCTTACGTATGACGAGGTGCCTTCATATTACACGTACGACAAGCAAAGGGGTGTATTTAACCGACGTCGACAAGAATGGCTGTGGAAGGTTTTCTGGGAATTTTCAAGGACACCGCATTGGATAGGGTTTATACCGTGCATCCGAATAATGGCGAATGCAATTTTCTGCGGTTGTTAGTTCACACTGTCCGAGGCCCAACGTCTTTCGCCTTTCTGAGGACATTTGATGGCGTGGAGTATCCCACTTACCGTAGCACGTCACCTTCTCGACGGTGACCAAAATTGGGATGACACCCTCGCAGTGACAGTCCCAGCCGCATGCGTCATCTCTTGGTGTTTTGTGGAGTCGCGAGCCCGGTAGTTTTGTGGGAGAAGTATCGCCATCATCTGTCTGAAGATTTTCTACGAGCTTTGGGGCGTGCTATTGGAGACGAAGTCGAAGTAACTGATGAACGCGTGCTGAACACCTGTCTTAGTTAATAATAATATAATAATAATAATAATATTTATTCGTATCAACAATACAGCTATTTAACGTTACATACTTATGACGTAATTGTGACTATAGCACTAGAAGTTGTCGTAACTTGCACCCTTGCTAAGTTATCAGGATAACTTGTATTAAGGACACAAGTCCCAACCCTTGGTTCATATACATATTTTAAGGCATTGCAAAGATACAATAAAAAGCAAATAATGGTCACTTTTACATGGAAAATTGAGTAAAATAAAAACAACGAAGAGAAAACAAAAGCCAAAACACAAACGAGAGGGTGTGTGGTGTGGTGGTGAGAGGTGTAAGTGATGTGTGTGAAGTGTGTGTGTTGTGTATGAAAGGGATAGTTGCAATTTAGTAGAACTTTTCTCCAGAAAGAAGAAGCCGTTCTGTGTCAATATAATTTTGTTCAAGTAGCCAATTTGATACAGTTTTTTTTAAACGTATTACTTGGATAAGAGTAGAATTGCAGATATTTATTGAGTCTGTTATATTCACTTCAAGATGTGGTCATTTCTATCGGCGGCCATCCACTAATCGAATATGGGTTACCGCCTCCCCAATCATCACCGCATCAAGACCGTGGAAATCGGGAGTATAACGCTGAGACAAATTACGATCCGGGCGAAATGATCACCATACGAAATGACCATGTCGCTTTATTCTCTTCAGAGCAAAAACAAATTTATGACACCGTCCTTGAAAGCGTTGGGTAAAACCAGGGTAAAATGTTTTTCTTGGATGCTCCTGGTGGAACAGGAAAAACATTTGTTACCACTGGCATACTTGCAGAGGTCAGGAGGCAAGGCAAAAAAAATTGCTATTGCTGTAGCGTCGTCGGGAATCGCTGCCACACTGCTTCCGGATGGCAAGACAGTACATGCCATGTTTAAAATTCCCATCGATTTAGAGAGCGCCGAAATGCCTGTTTGTGGTGTGTCACGTAACAGCGATAAGGGACACGTGCTCAAGGATTGCTCTTTGATCGTATGGGATGAGTGTACGATGGCCAATAGGAAGGCAGTTGAGGCCGTGGACAGAACCCTGCAGGACATCCGCAGGAACGAACATTTGATGGGTGGTGTCACAGTTCTGTTCAGTGGCGATTTCCGGCAAACGCTTCCCGTGGTGACGCGGGGATCGACGGCTGACGAGGTGAATGCTTCGTTGAAACGATCTTCGTTGTGGTCACGAGTTCGTACGCTGCGCTTGACCATTAATATGAGAGCTCGGCTCGGCGGCAATGCACGTGCTCAAGAATTCTTTGATCTCCTTCTTGGCGAAGGCACTCTACCAGAACAGAGAGGTGGACAGGTGGTTCTTCCAGAGTCTGTCGGTAGAGTGGTATCCAGTTTAGAAGAACTCATTCGCTGTATGTACGGGGACATCAGTCGTATACCGCACCAGCAGAATTCTTGGGTGTGTGAGCATGGCCATTTTGACGCCCAAAAATGATCGGGCTGCAGCAATTAACGAATGCATTCTCTCGGAAATTGAGGGGAATGAAGTGGTCTACACCTCGATAAACACTGTTGTCGAGCAAGATGACGCCACACATTATCCCGTGAAATTTCTGAACTCCCTGTCAGCAAGTGGACTTCCAGCGCATACCATCAAGCTGAAGGTCGGTGTCTCGATTATGCTTCTTCGGAACCTATCTCCTCCGAAGTTGTGTAACGGGACCCACCTTAAAATCATCTCGCTCCACAGACACACCATTGAGGGGGAAATTCTTACGGGTTGTGGCGTCGGCGAGGCAGTATTTATACCACGCATTTCCCTCATACCTCATAACTTCCCGTTCCAGTTCAAGCGCGTACAGTTTCCCGTGAGTGTTTGCTTCGCGATGACCATCAATAAGTCGCAGGGGCAGACACTGAGGGCAGTGGGTGTCGACCTCAGGACGAGTTGAATCTCACACGGCCAACTGTACGTCGCTTGCTCCCGCGTCACCGTCCTGACTCTCTTTACATTTTGGCTCCTGGCAGCATAACTACCAACGTAGTTTATAGGGAAGTGTTGTAAGGTATGTTTTGTGTCCTGGTATGTATTCCTGCATTATTTTCTCTATTTCCTTCAGTCACATCTTATGACTGAACTCAGCAGGATTCCCATATAACTCTCTTCACTGGCTTCGCTTGCAAAAAAAACTTATATTTTAATGCTATTTTAAAAGTTGTTTATTTATAAGGCTATAGCGACACTGGCATCTTAGGTATTTTTGGTGCTGTAGAGCCTTCACGCAGACGACGTCGCGGGCAGCAGCTAGTATAATAATAATAATAGGGATAAGGGCAGGAGAGTGATTCAACATGTCTTTTTCTTCCATCTATATATATAAAATTCAAAGTCCTGACTGACTGACTGACTGACTGACTGATAGATCAACGCACAGCCTAAACCGCTGGTCTTAGAGACATGAAATTTGGAGGGTGTGTTCTTCGTGAAGAGTAGGGATCCACTAAGAAAGGATTTTTCGAAATTCCACCCCTAAGAGGGTGAAAAGGGGGGAATTCGTTTGTATGAAAAATCTTATTCCTTTAGTTAATAAACTTGAAACTTGCCACGAATACTTATCTAAATAAATTATGAATATTGTAATTTTTTTTTCTTCTAAACTAACCCCTAATAAGGTTTTGGGGGGTTTCAAAGTTTGTATGGAAGAATTTTAGCGCGCAGTCCGATTTAATCGAAACTCAGTATTTATACCTAATATTGAAAGTAAAGAATAATGTGTATCAGGGTTTTTTGAATATCTACCCCTGACGGGCTGAAATGGGGTAGTCAATTTTTCAGGGGAGGATTTTACTGCATGGTTTGATTAACTCGAAAATTAGTATAAATAATCTTTGAGTCAAGTTATGAATACATCCCAAAGGATTTTTTTTTAATTCCACCCCTGTAGGGGTGAAAAGCTATATAAAAAATATAGGTGTATAAAAAAATACAGTTTATAAGAAAAATCTTCTTCATTAGGGTAATAAACTTGAAACTTTTCAAGAATACTCGCCTAAGTAAGCAATAAAGTTTATCATTATAAGTTTTTCAAAACTACCCTTCAAAGTTTGTGTGGAATAATTTGAATGCGCGGTTCGATTAACTCGAAACTCAGTGTTTATACTTAAGATCAAAAATAAAGAGTAACATTTATCAGGGTTTTTCGAAAATCTACCCCTAACGGGTTGAAAAGGGGTAGTTAATTTTACAAGGGAGGATTATAATGCGTGGCTTGATTAAATCGAAAATTGGTATAAATAATCTTTGAATCAAGTTATGAATAATCCCAAACGATTTTTAAAAATTCCACCCCTGTGGGGGTGAAAAGCGGGGGATACAGTTTATATGAAAAATCTTATTCATTTAGTTAATAAACTTGAAACTTGGCAAGAATACTTGCCTAAGTAAGTAATAAAGTTTATCATTATAAGTTTTTCAAAACTAGGGGTAGTCAAAGGGGTCCGAGTAACTCGAAACTCAGTATTGATACTTTTGACATAAAATAATTAATAATAAGTATGTAAAGTTGTCGAAAATTTACCACTGACGGGACAAAAAGGGGTAATCCAGTTTTTAAGGGGAGGATTTGTACTTGAAACTGTATGTTATATTTTCACGCCTAAACCATTGAACTTCTGATTTGGCATAGAGATAGATGGCATCCTGGGGAAGCACATAGGTACATTTTATCCTGTTAGCACGCTCCCGTGGGACAATTTCCGACATTTACGCGGGCGAAGCCGCGGGCAGAAGCTAGTACTTGTATAAAACAGCATTACATCAGCATGACATCAGCGTCACTCAGTTTGATTACTGGGCCAGACAAGTGTGTTATTCGGTTACTGATTTAATAGTAACATCTCTGCCCCGCCCCGCCCCCTCCACCACCCGCCACTGCCCTGTTAGTCTTGTAGTTACAAAGGGCGACTGCTGAGCGTGGGGTCCGGTGTTCGATTCCCAGGTTGGCCAATGTCGCCCAAGGTCAGCCAAGGTCGGCAACTTTGACTTATGATCAGACAGAATTACTTTTAATAGTCAAAAAGTAAATAGGTATATTAGGTGTCTAGTATTGTTTTGTATTTATGTTCAAAATTCAAAATATTTATTTATATCATTTCTAATTGTTTGCCAAAGGGCAGGCATATACTTATGTGGCACTGAGTAGAGTAATAATACACAACTCAGCATTCAAATCTGTGAGTGAACAATAAATCACTCCTATTTTCCCACCCTTAGGGTTGGAATTTTGTTCCAAATTTATATGGGACCAACTTTGGGGCATATCCTTTCCAATAAAAAAAAGAATTACTATTAAAATCGGACTACTCTGTAAAAAGTTATGCGACTTCCATAGTACAAGTTCAACGTAGTTTCGAAGTAAGCAGTTTCATCACAAACATGTACTTGCACTTACATTGAATGTACAATAAACAATTTTTATATTTTTACAATAAACAATTTTTATTTACTTTTACATATAAATTGCAACACCTTCGTGGAGCCAGGCGAATGAATAAAACAGACAGGAAGATGTCCAATAACAGAAAGTTTCCATTTGCAATGAAACTCTGTTACGACTTAATGTTTTGACGGTAAGTTTATTGTGTTTTATAACGGAATTCCCAGCTGTGTGACCTGTTTTGATTAGAGTTTAATTCAGATTATTATTTATTTTATTATTATTGTAACCTAATTATTCTTCCCCGTCGTGCTGATGGCACGACATTGCATTAAATTCCCAAATTCGGCCCAAAAATTCGCCATTACAAGGGCATCGTCGGCGGCAGCAAAGAGGTTGCTATGGCTGCATTTTTTGGGGCAAAGATGACAGGATAAGAAGTGAAGAACATAGTTTGCGCTACAGCTCCACATCCTGCTGCCATACCATCATGGTAGCCCCACTTTGCGAGGTTGTTGCATCTTAACGCTTGGCGGTTCTGAGACTTAAATGTTTAAACATCTTTGGCCTAAAATTCTGCTACGCGGACTTCGCTCTTTGACGTAGTCATAAAATCATCTAGTGCACAGGTGGCAGGGCGCGGCGCGGGATGGAAAGTGGGCCATACGTACCTTGAATAACTTTTAATAAGTAGGTTCTTTCCGAAGGATTTAACCTTCCATGGCCCATTTTGAAGTCTCTGAACCGCCAGCAGAAATCTTCTTTCAATAATTTTGTAATTACACAACATATTTGTAATTAAATTCTCATTCCCCATTCCATTACATATTTGTGATTTTGTCTAAACTGTTAATTATTGTGTAAGAAACCATTTTATAACAGAAGTGATTTAATATCGAGTTCTGTTACTTTATTGATGTTTAATTTGACAGGTACCCCAAGTTGTAAGAAATAATCAAAACTATTCAAAATTATAATTTAACGTTAAGGTATTTATCGTACTTCAATTCTGTTTGAATACTTTACTACCTAGTATTTTTATTTATTAGAATGTCGTTGCAGAGACTTCAACCGCAACACCAAGTTTCGACGTAAAACCGTATAAAACTGACAACATACAGCAACATCCGACAACTTGCCAACATTTCCATTCGCTATGAAAGCTACTTCAGTTTAACAGGCGTGAGTTAACCGCAAGTTACACCAGCGTCGCAGAGTTGATGCAGTTTGACAGAAGTGGGACTTAAATTATTAGAAACCGAAATTATTGTAACTGTGATGAATTCACTCGATATTGGAACGAAGTTCCTTATTGCGCGTTGCGAAAGGGGACTAGACGGAAAAAATTAAGACCAAAAGTTGGAACGACACTTTTTGCTATAGTTGTAAGCCGTGCGGCGTGCGCGTGTTTCTCTGTCTCTCTCTCTCTCTCTCTTATAGAAAGCAAGCCAGTTATACTTCGTTCCATCCGGGTGTCCCTTGACACCTCTCAAGTTTTTTTTAGTTACTGTTAGCTTACATCATCCCACTGCTGGGCAAAGGCCTCTCCTCATAACTTCCAGCTCTTTCGATCCAGGGCTAAAGTTTACCACTGGTCGTTTGTTTTCTCCAGCTCGTCCCGCCATCTTCTACGGGATCTGCCGCGATGCCTGTCTCGCGGTCTGGCTGTGGGCAAAGCTCCACGTAGTGGTTAGTTTGGTCCGCAGCTCATTGGACACACGGCAGACGTGGCCAGCCCAGTCCCACTTCAGCTTACCGGCTTTTTGAGCAACGTCGATATTTTAGTAGAAGACAACAGTTTATTTCTGGAGGTTTTGTAGTTGTGACCACTTACTGGAAGGTGCAGCGAGGTACGCTCCCACAAGCTAGACCGATGACTTGGTGAAGGTGAAGGTCACGGGAATCCGCTGGAAGCGAGAAGCAAAGGATCGGTTGATGTGGCGACGCTTGTGGGAGGTCTAAGGACATCTTTCGGCTCAGATAGGTAATGATAATGACGAAATAGGTTTCTACTGTCTGACTGCCTCACTGGTCTAGTGGTTGAAAGAACTATTGCTAAGCATGAGATTCTGGGTTCGTTACACATGTCGATCGAAGTGACATAACATCACGCCTATATTCTCCTAAGGGTTGGACAGGGGTGTATTGTACACACATAATTCTAAAGTTATTTTTAAATCCAATGTAATAGGGGCGAAGCTTCATTGAATTTTTCGAATGAATTTCTTAGTGACAGTCCGGGGTCTGGATTCGTGGTTGATAGCAATAGGCTTGTAGCGGTATCTACAACGCCACATATGAACAACGCGTTATACTGACGTCACGCAAAATCCTGCATCTCGCAAGCAGAGTTTACCGCGCAACTAGCATATATGTATACCATGGCCCGACAAGAATCATCGGCAAGTTGCCCGCCAGACACAACACTCATCTGGTCGGAGGATCCTCCCTTTTCTAAGGAGGATGAGTGAACTTTACACCCTGTTACTCATCCCTCTATAGGCTCATCCTCTTACGCTGGACTTAAACGTTACTGGCGAAATGTGGGTTTACTAGCCCTTGGAGAATACAAGTGTAATTTTATTTGATTTTCTTCTTGTGTGACGTCATAAGGTTTACAAGAAAAGCTTACATTGTGGTTAAAGAAAGTAGCGAGTCAGCTAGGTTTTTAGCGGGGTGAGTTCCCTGTGCACCGGAAGTAATTATGACATTGTCTCGTGGGGGGCCCGTAAAGTCTTAGAAATAAAAATGCTTATCATTGAGTGACTGGTTTCAAACTGTGTTAAAACATTTTCAATATTTATTGCTAGCTATTGCGCGATTTCGACTACGTGTAATTGTAATTTATTTATTGTGAATTAAAACGGTACAGTATCAATTACATTGATTAACGTGTAACACGTGTAAAAGAAAGAAAATACGTTTATTTGCGCTAAAATGACGCATAAAAAGAACACAAACACCAAAAGAAATAACAATTTGGGGGAAAACGTGCATCACATCTACGCAAGACAATTGTTATTTGGATTTCATAATTTTTGAATCCATATACAGCATGTATCGGAAAGGCGTGGTCAAATTGAGATGAGATTTAAAAATAATAATAACCCTTTCATATCCCTTTTTGGATCCAGGGGTTGATTCAGAAAGCAGTACTTCTGGACACGGCTCGGATTGTCAGGAAGTTCCTCTCTCTGGAGCCCTAACTGCCGGTAGCTTGGACCCTGTTTCCGATACCGGTGGGCTACTATTTTTTATATTGTTAAATGTTTTTTTTATCATTCTGTTTATAAAAATATTTAAAAAATAAATTTGTGAGTATTTAAATGAAATAAAGGAGATAATAATAAAAAATTGTTTTATTTAGAACAACATAGGAACCATTTTGGTTTGCATTTGCAATCTTTCCCATGGACAGCGATGCGGACGATTTTTTTGACGCCCAATGAGCTCTTCTCTTTTTTATTTTTTATAATACATACATAATTATATATAATATAAATTTATTAGCTTGTAAAATTATTGTAATTAATGTTTGTAAATATAAAATGTATGCTATTAAAATTAAATATCCCTTGGAAGTAAAATTAATTCTATCAATACGGTTTTTCAGTTTACAAAAGTATACTTACTTGAAACTTGCAGATATAGTAAGTATAAGAATCAGAATTAGATAAAGGAAACCTACGTTCAAAACATTCAAATTCGTTCTTTGCCTAAGAATAACTAACTATAAAACTCAACAAACTAACAAAAACAAGTTAATCAACCAACTTTAAATCAAAACTACGCAGAAATTAAACAAAAAAAAAACCTCTCAAACGCCTTCCATTTATTCGTCCAAAACTCATTATTAGGGTTCCGTAGCGTTCCGGGAGCCATTTCAATAAACCCGAGCTTTTTGTGGCAGTAAATTATTTGCAGTCGCCGAGACTTGAATATTCACTAAGATAAAGACTTGGAACAAACATTTTATATTAGAATCGTGTTGCAATGCTGCAGATGTTTCGAAGAGAAGTTTTCATTGGTTCAAATAGATAGTTTATATTGGAATGGATAGGTTTTAATCACTAGATTAAAAAAACACCGAGGGTTCCGTTCAAGTTTGTAGGTATGTAAATAGTTTAACACGGGCTTTTATTTGTAATGGAACGACAAATTTACGGTTTATAACTTGATAATTTAATTAATTTGTTTTTTTTTTTAATAATTTGATAACTCCACGTGTTCCTGAGAAAAAGGATCTTGACAGACGGGCAACGAAGTGATCTTATAAGGGTTCCGTTTTTCCTTTTAAGGTACTGAACCCTAAAAATAGAATGTACCGTAAATTCTATTTTTTCCCAAGCAGAGATAATTTTAAACAATTTTCAAACAAATTCCCTCCTGTATAGAATGCGCATGTCATCTTTTCGAACAGTCACTTTCATTGAAAATGTTGGCAATGACGTAGTCGAAAAAATAATAATGAGGATAGAGTAAGAAGGTTATTTGAAAGAATAGAAAGATAATACATTTTCTTTTTCGTTCTCCTGGCTATTATGCCAATTCATTAGGCACTCCTAGTACCTACTTATGCAAGAAAATACGTTTATTTACGGTAAAACATGACGCAAACAAAAATTAAAAAAAGTGCAATTTGAGGGAAAATATGCATCACATTTACGCAATGCAATTTTAATCCTTGACTATATACACACACACTTTAAACAATAATATAATTATGCTATATTTTTTTATAACAGAAAAATCTTGCCCTCATGGGACGTGTAGGTTAACTATTTTATGACTTCCTAATCATTAAAACAATCGACGCGAGTAGTTGCGTCCCGCATCCCGCGCGGGATACGCCTCACTGGACTAGACCTTAAAAATACGTAGTTGTAGGACAAAATATGATTCACCGACAAGAGAAGAACCAAAAGAACAGCACGGGAGGCAGCGCCAACCTTCCCACCAACACCTACCAATTTGCAACGACCGAAAACTCGTTTTAATCTGAAATGAAATTCATTTTACAATTTAAATTTTTCAAAGTATATTTTGTAACAATCCTTTTATGCAGAACCTGCCATATTCAGTGTTAAAATTTGTGAGCTTCGCTTTAATCCCTCCCGCTGTGTGCACGGATTACGGCTTGTGCTAAAGTCTCTAAAAGTCCAGGGATTGCTCTCTATACTTTAAAAAAATATCGGCTCCAGCCATTTGTTTCAGGAAATGTATTTTCCGTCGCTCTTGTGTTTAAAATCGTACGTTGTGAGGGTTAAAATATTAATCTGGAAAACAGCAGTTTATTAACATGTAAAAATATTATTACTTATTGAAAAAAGTAATAATTTTTTAAAAGTTTGGTTTTAAGAAGCTTTATAAATTAAGAAATTTAGCTTGGTTTATTCAGAAACAAAATAATATGTACGTAAATAGCAACTAATGCCTAATTAATTAATATAATAACAAAATTATATCCTAACTTCACTAAAACTATTCACAATCTTACTGATGATGTTATATACCTAGTCTCAAAAGTCGTCGTCAGACAATTTTATCGGAGGAATAGTTTTGAATTTTTGACAGTTCTTCATACAAAAACTGTCAAACGTCACGTTTCGTTTTTGACGTGACGTTTTATTTCACGACCAAAATTATCTGACGATTGAAAAATCAGCCCTTAGTCTAGAACGATGCTATTCGAATAGATCTATATAAGCCAAGAAACAAATGAATGCTTAAAATTTCAAACCCGATGTTCCTTTATTAAAAACTTCTTATATTTATAAAGAGTGCAATACATTTGACTAAAATCGTGTTCATATTTTCATGAGTTACAAATAAATTAGAAAATATCAGTTCTGACCCAAAAACACAGAATACAAATCGGTCAATAAAAACTACTTTTAAGAACAAGTTACTTACACCCATTTAAAATGCTCTCGAGCAAGCCTACAACTAAAGATCGGTTATATAGCCTTCAAAAGCAAGATTTCCACTAGGAGAGGCATACAATCGTATCCATTGTCATTCAGCATCCATTGATAATAGCCAGCCATTGTTCCAACACAGATGAACGAGCTTCAAATGCATTGCAGTGAGATGAAATGCAAAATATTCTATTTGCTTTTATCATTAATGATGCTTTTAAAGCGATTATGGACTTTTGTATGAAGAGCTTATTATGCTTATCTATCTGTACTATACCCTACTTATATATATTGTAAACGCGAAAGTTTGTGAGGATGGATGGATGTTTGTTACTCTTTCATGTAAAAACTACTAAACGGATTTGAATTAAAGGAGAATGACCAAAAGTCGTACCAAAAGTCTCATGCATCAAGATCAAAATACTATAGTAATCATTTTCATAATTTTTTACGACATTACGCGTCGGGAATTTGATTTTTGAACAGGGAATTTAATTTAAAGTAAAAAAGTGTTGATATTGTATTATTCCCTTTACATGACGTTCCGTTTCAAATGATATGGTTAATATAACCTTGAATTTTAAAAGTGTCATGATCACGTCTTTCACAAAACAGGTCAAAAAGATATATACTTTTCCGATTCCACATTAATGTAAAATAACTAGAATATAATAGAATAGAATTTTCACTTAAACGATGACCTATAATTTTTTAGAGCAATAATGGCCGTTCGCTTATGACATGTCAAACAAAATAAAATACTTAGTGTTTAGGTTATTTCGATTTTTTTTTAATCTTCGATACCCGGGATTTGTTTACAAAAAGAACTTGAGTTAAATTGGTAAGTGTAGAAACCAAAGTTTGACTTTGATGCAGCATGGTACGGGATTCCATACATCCATGGCCATTGTCCTTTGGCACACGGATAGTTTATGTGGATACTTTTTATCCCGATATTCCCAAAGGAATGAAACATATATGCGGGTGAAACCGCGGGGCGCTAATAAATAATAAAGCTGTAGAGTTTGTTTGTTGGAATGCGCTAATCTCTACTGGGAACTTCGAGTCGGATTTGAAAAAATATTTTTGCTTTTGATAACCCAATTCTTCAAGAAGGTTATAAACATCACGTTAAAACCCTTAACAGCCGAGTAAAAATAAAAAGGAGGAAAGAACGCAAAAGCGAACATGTAGCGTGGGCAGGCGCTGCGATGCGACGGCGTGGGTCGGGGTTGCCAGAAATTTCACGCGCACGAAGTCGCGGACAGAAGCTAGTTCTTAATAATAGCCACTTTCATCTTGCTGGGTCCGCCTATTATATTTAGAAGGTAGGAATAAAAACCAGCCAAGTGCGTATGGGACCGCGTACATTAAAAGATTCCGTAGTTGGAATTAATTTATCCTAAGAACAAACTTAATTTTGTACTTAGTTGAAAAAATGTTCTCCAAAACATTGAAGCCTAATTTTTAATAACTTCAAGGGGCCAATAGACCTTCAAATTTGATAGGTATTAATTTCAACATGATACCTCCAAGTCTATGCGTTTTACGTGTATGCTGAATTCATATAAAATATTATGAATGTAAATGCACTAAATCCCAAACGCCAGTGCCAAAATGTCAGATGTGAAAACTTGTATTACATTTTTATGTTCGACTAGAACTTTATTATATTATATTCCGAGGAAATTCTGACGTAAGTAGAACTGCGTCCTACTTTAAAACGATTGAAATATGGTTAGTAAGTACAGTCACGAGCACCAATATATCAACTTTCAATTGCGATTTTTTCGTGAAATAACGAATGCATCGTTGAAATATGACACATTACATAAACCTATGGGTTCGAAAATGCTATGTTCGTAACAATATAAAATTTCATTAAAAAATAAAGGAGTAAATAGGTTTTGAATAAAGCCGAGTGTATACATACTTTTGCTCGTGACTGTACAGGAGGGCTTCTTTTTCTTCTTGTGTCGATGGTAGTTTGTCCACGTTGTTTTTTCATTATATAAGCTGTTGTTTTGCATCCCCGTCAAATTGCAGGACACACGCGCTGTTATAAAAGACATAAATAATCAAATAAAATTACGATCCCTGGTAAATAATTAATAGGTACATACTTGCTGTATGTACTCATGGCTACGAGCTACATGCTTAAGTGACACGCATCTTGTGACTGCGACTGCGGAGAAAACAAATGAAAGAAGTTGTTAAGAGCATGCTACGAGTCACCGCGATGCGACTTGCGGAGCGACGCGACGGACGGAAACAGGTGACGCACGCGCTTGACGCAAGTCGCGTCGTATGTTGAGCTATGCTATGAGCTATAAGCTATATATTGCAATGCTTGTTATTAGGTTACTGTGTGCTTATTAAAAGCATAGTACTTTTTTTTGTAGGTTTTAGGTATCTATGATTTTATTTTCAAACACATAAGATATGCCTTTCTTCCATTTCCATTTAACTACGAGTATTATTTACTCTTACGTAATCTCCTCGCGTTTTCACTCCGAACATGAATTCGGAATCCCGAACTCATGTTCCTCTTTAATGAAAATGTACGCCACTTCGCTACAATTGAAATCAAACTGTTGTTGGGCACATTAAAAGTATACATTAAATTAATCGAATTTTTCGTGATCGTTTGTTGTTACCTACTCATAAACTATTTTATTTATTTATTCAATAGTAGACGTACAGCGAAATATTATCTTATACTAACCAGCGCACATCAGTGACCAATCTGGTCGTCATCCTTGAAACAAAAGTGGTGAACGGTACGCACGCACACCGGCTGCGAGTACTACGTACCTGACCTTTACCAATATGGTGTATGTATGTCCTTCTAGGGCGTTTCCACTGACGCCTTGTAACGTATAGCTCATAGCTCATAGCTTATAACCCATACCTTATAGCTCATATCTTATAGCTCGCTCGTTGCTTCGTGAAAGAAGGAACAAATATCTACACTTTCGCATTTATAATTATTAGTATATATTTTTATAGAGCTTAATAATAATACAACTGGCGACTGGCAAGCAGGCTTTGTACAAGCTTCAAGTTGATGAGTCAGCATGTTCTATGCAAATTTTGCCAAACCCGACTAACTGAAGTTTCTAAAGCACCACAATATGGCGACATGGTCGATACCTACTATGATTTGAGGCTTATTTGAATAGTAAATAAATATGTTATTGGTCACTGCAGGAGCCTAAAAGGATTTGCAGGAGTTTAATTAATTAGCATTTTATAAAGGCATTCTTCGACGAAGGAATATTTCGACGCCATATTTTAGATTGTTAATAGTTTTAGTTGGGTTAGGGTCAGTTCACACCGAGACGCGACGAAGCGACGCGACGATACTGAAAGAGGCCAGTGATTTCACGCTGTGCCACGCGCCGTCGCAAGACGCATCGTAACGTCGCGAGGCACATCGTAAAATCGTTGGCAGCACGACGCCTCGCTGCGCAGCGAGACGCCGCGCGGCGCAGCGGTACGTGTCTACATTCGCTGCGTGCACCCGCTCCGCCGCGTCCACACTCAATCTACCATTTACAAACGTATGAGTACGACGTATATTTGGCGGGTGCATTATAGAGATCGAGGAGAAGTTATATACTGCATCAATTCTACACTAAGTCTGGACGGAAATAGTAGAGACAAGTCGCCACGGCGGCCTCAGGCTCTGCGTCGCGAGGCGCAGCGCCGCTCTTGTACGCCGCGCGTACCGGCGATGCACCACTGTGTTGCGATGCATCGCTCTACGTTACATCGCTGCGCGGTGCAACGTATTCTATATTCTCACAATGAAATGTGTATCTTTTCGTGTAGTAAATAAAGTTAGATTTTGAGTCGCTCTATTAAAATAAGCGCGAGTTAGATATTTCATTTTGATATAATTATAATATTAGAATATTGTTTGGTGGATAATGGCATCTGTCACATTTAAGAAGCTTGGAACGTAGAAGTACCTAATTTGACTAGATATTGTGTTTACAAAAAACAACAGTCTTAACTTGTAAAAACACTTAAATGTTATTACTATAAATGATTAAATAATATTTGATTATACTTGTAGTATATCTTGGATTTTATATTGCTATTTTAATATAATAGGTTGTTTCAAACGATTGGCACAATACTGTCAGTTGATGTTGATATACTTTTTGATGATGTCTAAGAATTACGAATTAACTCCTATTAAATTGATTAATTACCTTATAATTTTTTAAAACGGTTTCACTACATAAGATTTGTTTATTACTGTTAGAAGATATTAAGCCAAAATATATGACGATCTGTGGGTTCTGTGGATTGGTTCAAAATGGCGGTAGATGTTTGACGTAAAAGACGTTGGTAGTATATAAAAAGGATTTTAATGACGGTATCGGTTTAGTTGCTTGGTAGATGTTCAGTTGGTTTAGTTCTAGTGCCGTTATTATGTGGAATAGATCGACCAGATGTCACGTAGGTTAAGTAATTTGAGATTATACCTCAATTATTGCTTATTATATGACTATTTTGTTCTGTAAGTCACATTATGGCCAATATTCCTAGCTATTGTTATTATGTTGCTATTATTTTGAATTCTCTTGGACCGTTGTCCAAGAGATAGAATTAATTGTTTTTTAAAATAACGATAATTTATGACAATGTAAGAAATGTATTGATAGAATACTTTAATACTATTTCTATGGAGTTTCTTGTCCTTCTTCTCCATGATGGCCTAGTTTTACGAACGTACGATTAGTTTTCTGATTAATTACTGACAAGCCTAAATTAAAATAAATGCTTAGCTTTGTCTATTTGAGCTTTACTTCATAAAACCCTTCCCCTACAAACCATATTCAATAATAACCTTCATACACAGTAAATAACTAACTTGTAACCATTCTGATATTCAAAACTTGTTATTTGGGTAATATATAGGTACATATACTTCTAGTATATACCGAATAATCTAACACGCGCAGCATCGCATCGCGTCGCGTCTCGGTGTGAACTGACCCTTAGGATATATTTGTTAGTTTATTTAGTACTAACAGCACCCCGCGGGTTCACCCGCATAGGTTTCCATCCAGTGGGAATTTCGGGATAAAAAGTATCCTATATATTAATCTTGGTTATAAACTATCCGTGTGCCAAATTTCATCAAAATCCGTTCAGTATTTTTTGGTTGAAAGAATAACAAACATCCATCCATCCATCCCCACAAACTTTCGCGTTTATAATATTAGTAGGAGAAGGATTAGAAGTTCGTCCATTGAATAAATAAAAATATTTTTTGCCGATGCTATTTATTTCAGGCGACGCAGGCCCATAGATACATACCTTAACCTAAACATACATATTTTTACTATAAAATAGTACTTCACTAGCTAAGTAGTTCTTGTGCTGTTCTGTGGTACTTGTCCGCGGAAGCGACGGAAAACCACGTCCTGCGGCCAGAAGTCTTCTTCCATGACGACGGGCAGATAACAATTCGGTACACGCACCACAAACGCCTTGAAGTTGATGTTGCGGTCTATATAAACCACATTAATGTGTACATACAATCATAACGTAATTTTAATGCTTACTATACAAATAACCTCCTTTGATAAGTCGGTTACAAATGGCTACGTTCAGTAGGTATGCCACGTAGACGAAATTCTTAAAATACCGTCGAGGTTTATTCGTTTCGGATAGAAAACGTATGTAAATTCCTGTGTTCTCGTGTTTCAGTGGCGCAGCTAGTATTCGGGACTGGATATTTGCATATTTTTGGTTCACAATGTGTAGGGACTGGCGTTGTGTAGGTAATAGTTTTTGTTGAGGTTAGAAAGTTGACTTTTCGTAGATGTAGATATATTTTATGGGCCTTTTAAGTTAAGTATTAAATTTAAGGTACGAAACTTTTCATTGAAACTTCAATGCTTTTAAACTTACAAATATCCAAATCCAATCAGCCCTAAATGCGTAGGTAATTGAGCAACAAACATGTTTACAAAGTTTCACATTTCAAAATACTCAACTAAAAGCATTTATTTCCAATAAACAACACACAGGCACTTTTGAATTGTCAAGTCAGCCAGAAAGATGAAGTTACTTGCCCATTTCAAAGTGTAGAAGGTACCTATAGAGAAGAACGGGCAAGAAACTCCACGAACACTCTTTTAAATTATAAAATTGTTACATGAGATGCAACCAACATCATTCATGATGAAATTATACAAGTGAGAACGATGTAGAAAGAGGTACCTACACGGAATTAACCAGATCTTGTGAAATCACGTAAAGCGTAGTAGGTTTCCTAAAAAAATGATGAAAGGTCATACAATAACGGCTATCCAAATACAGAGCAGTTTTTTTACATCTAATGGCAAATATTGGTGAAAATTACGTCGCTTATAATCTGACGAAACCGTTTTCCAACTAAAGCTTAAGCTCAACTTAGTAAAACCTGCCACTTCGCCCTCACTTAAGCAATAGCTTAGTTTTCGATTCGACATACAAGTTTCAGGAAGTTTAAGTTCTAGTTCAAGCCACGTACCGTACTTGTTTTAAAACTGCGAAGGAGACTTGCTCACAGATTTCCTTTAAAATTTTTCCTTAGACTATTATTAAAAGCTTTCAATTTGTTTTTGGTTGATTTTGAAAGCGTATTATTCAACTTTGCCCATAACTGGACATACGATTTGACGGCACAGTTGGCGCAGTGGTTAAGCGATTGACTGCTGCGCTGCGTTTCGTGGGTTCGATTCCCGCACGGAACAAATATTTGTATGACCTACAAGTAGTTGTTCCGGGTCAGGCTGTTTGTGTATGTGAGGTTTATATGTTTGTAAACGCACCCACGATACAGGAGAAATTCCTAGTATGGGGCAACGTTATTATAAAAAAAGAAAAGAAAGAAGAATAGACGTCTCTAATCTAAAATTGTGACACAGTACCCAATTTTCCTCCTTTCGCCTGGGCGTCGAATGAATGATTGTATTGAATAATAAATTATAAGGCAGAAAAAAGAAATACTGAAGTATTTCAAAGACACAGCTTTAATAGCAACGTAAAAAGTTAATTTCACTGAAATCTCTTCTTCAGCTCTTTAAATAAACATTCGAGATCGTAAACTGAATGTTTTACAGTGTGCGGGTGTTAAGTATGAAGGCACTGAAATAAAGCAGTTTGAAGGTTTTACTAACAGAACATGCAGGGGTAGTCAGAGGTAGGTAGGTGCCTACCTATATACATAGGGAAAAAAATCAGCCGGTCTACTCTGTAAAAATCTCACCGTGAAAACATAGGTGAGGTGAGTGTCAATATTGTCAATCGCTAGCATCAGGTGGAATGACAGCTCACTTCACCTAAGTTTTCACGGTGAGATTTTTACAGTAGCACCGCTGCTGTTTCAAAGTGAAGTGAGGCTTACGCGGTCAAAATGTATGAAACAACCATTTTTTTTTTTCTATAACCTTTGGAAAGTTTTTACGCTATACGTCTTGAATCATTTATATTGAATTCATGTTTATAGCTTGCGCACTGGTTAATTTTTTTCTGTATAAGTAAAAATGAAATGCTGTTCGTTGGCAAGCGCATCACTTGATAGCCGCTGGTCCGGTTTAGCCATTTCTTGTTTTTAAATGTTTGTAATATTTCAAGTTAGGTTTTCTGAGAAAGAAAGAATTTAATAAATGTGCGATTTTTTTTTTTAATTAAAATGCTTTTTTTTCTACGGAATTTTTAAAGCTGTTCCAAATAATCTATTGTATTTTAACTAAATTGTGTTAATCTTGACCGTTTCTTACAAGCTTTTATTTTTTTAATCTTGATAAGACACCATTTCCTGTTATTTAGTAGGTTCTTCGCTTCCTCTTTTTAAAGAAATCCTTTTATAACTTTTAATTGTAAGAGTATTATTTCAGTTCAAAATAAACCTACCTAACAAAAAATTGATCACCGGGATGAAACTTATTTCTCAACATTTTTCCGAAAATTGCACTCGCTTTGATCGCGGTTAGAGTCGTAAAAGTATTTCACATTTGAAAATATTTTAACCTCAAAATAATATCATAAATCTTGAGCTGCAACCACTAACAAACGTGCACATAACCCTGTACCTGGTCAAAGGGAAATTTTAAAAGTCGCCCCGATCGTCGAAACGACGCAAATTACATTTGTGCTCGCCCCGCTCCGCTTGCTCCGTCCGCTCACTCTGCTCCGGCCGCCGGGAATCACATTCGTTTGCCACCTAGCCGATAGATTCAATTTGACAACGCTTTTATATTTACACAACTTTGCCGCATTGTCGGCAAAACGGTTGGGATCGCGGTCCCTTAAATCTAGCGATTATAGGGTTAATCTTTTGCGGATATTCATGTAAAAATTACCTAAGTTTGCAAGCTTTGAATAAGCTTAAATATTTATTCATTTGCCTGGATGTGCAAAGTGATTAATCTTCTTATTTTTCATGAACCAACTTTTGAATTTTTAACTAACTCTCTTCTTTCACATTCATCCTCGCGGATAAAGAGCTATTGTGATGATTTTTCACAAATCATGATTGTTTGATTGATCAGAGATTTTTTTTCTTTTTTTTGTGTTTCAACCTTACAAAGACTAAGTAGGTACTTAGCATTTTTTTTTTGTCTATCTAACGATGAAAAATACCACATTGCATTATTTATTTACTTAAAAGCTATCGCGTACAGTGATAGGTGTGGTACGAACAGTGTTCTGTTTTATGTATTATGTATTTACTGTGACGGTGAATAAATTTCCATAATGATTTGTTATATCACGGCGCTTATTATTCATCCGTTGATCCAATGAATTAAAAGATGACGTAGATTAAACGAACGTGAGGGCGTATAATCCCTCAATATGAAAATTCACCCGTCTACCTGTACCTACGCTATAAATATTCATCAGATTATTAATATCTGCACCGCATCTATGCTAATTGTCTGCCGACGGATTAAGTGAGCGTTTCCTCTTTAAAATAATACAGACAATTTATTTAATTAATTGGAGTAGTTTTTTTTAAATAATTTATGTGGATATGGGTCTGGCATTCCGAGTGTTCCTTTAAGCTGAATGTTCAGCTTAGTTTGTGAAAACTGAGCTTATCATGGTCATGTTGGCATTTTGTTAGCAGTAGTGCAACGGGAAGCTGAATGCAGATAAATCCTGAAATTACTGCAGGAGGCCTAAACCATGTCTCGACGGGACTTTTAAGAGTGAAATGTTACTTGAAAAATACATATTAAATGCATCGGAAGGCAATCGAACTTACATGTTCTCGAACACCAGTCACGCAAACCGTTGAAGTATTGTGTTTATATCACCCGACCTCGGCGGCGGGGTAGCAAAGGAAAGAACTTATTCCAACAGGTTATTTAATGTTTATGATAGCAAAAAAAAATAGCTTGCTGCTTAATTTCTATATTTATGTCTGTAATTTATATGGTGTAGATAATAAAGTGTATTCTATTCTATTCTTACTGTCATGTTTTCGTAGTCTTAGTATAATGATTGAAAACTCATTGTTGTTTTATATTTTGAGAAGCAGTCACTCAGTGCTGCATTTAGAATAATGACTATGAAATTTTACGGTATTAGTAAAGTCATTTTGAGATTTTCCAACTGTATCTGGACTCAAAAGAGAGCTTCTAATCAGGATCAATGTAACGAGGACGCAAGTACATTCATAAACACATTAGAAGTAAGAAGTTCTGCATACCTCATATCATCATCTGCCTAGCCTTTTCCCAACTATGTTGGGGTCGCCTTCCAGTCTAACCGGATGCAGCTGAATATCAGTATTTTACATGGAGCGACTGCCTATCTGACCTCCACAACCCAGTGACTGGGTAATACGATACCCCTTGGTAAGACTGGTTTCAGACTTTCGGGCTACTGACGACCCGTAACGACTGTCAAAGATCCACGAATGACAGCCGGGACCAATGGCTTAATGTGCTTTCCGAGGCACGGAGGGGTCTCAGTATGTAAAGATGGTCACCCATCCACAGAACAACCGCGGCAAGCGTAGCATAACCTGACCGATCGACCTGTGCGGCTGTTATTATTTAGCCACGGGCCCCTGCATACCTCATACTAGTAATATAATTGCTTTCCAGAAAATATTTGACAGCGCAGCCAAATATGCTGTCTAGTTTTGTTGCGAAAACACTAAATTCGCCGAAAAGATCGGATAAGAGTGATACTGGCTGGTGATAGTAACTCTAGCGGAGCGTCGCATCGATGGTTGCGTGGCGGCTGATGACGTCAGAGGAGCCGCTGTCGTACCACGTCCACGACGAACTGCTTTATTTAGGCACAATTTTGAAGCTGCTGAACCACTAATACGATGACCACTTCTGGTAAAGGCAGTACGGCGCCGTTATACTTAATATTTCTGCTATTCATAGAACACCCTCCGCGTGGCATGTCAACAAGTCTAAAATAAAACCCCTAAAAGTAAAAAGGTCACCAGTAGGTCAACTAAAAATAAGAAAGAAAAATGTACGTGAAAATAATACGCGAGGGAAATACTAAGCCTTGCATAAAGGGAATCTTTTTTCAGAAAGATATCAAATGATCAGAGTAATATCCGTTGAGTCTAGTTAATGGATTAGGATTAGATCTAACATAATCTTTTACTGGAATAATAAGCCAGACTTCTGAAATTAAAAAATAACCCTCGCTTTTTAATTTAATTCCCTCGATGTTATAGGATGTTTTAAAATGCGTAGAAAGGCAATTTGGGTTGCTATCAAGTAACAAGTTTTAATGGTCGGAAAAGCGGTGCAAAATGTAAATACCATTTTCATTACGGATGTCGGAAACAGGTTACACTTTTTTAATTGAATCCGACTGTTATTTTATTTTTTTCGCATATGTTTTAGCTGTGTTAAACATTACTTATTTAAGCACACAAGATGATTTTTTTGGGATTTCAGGTTCAAAATCGAAATTATGACAAAATGAGTTAGTTTCTCAGTGGAATAAAATAGTTTTTTTTTGCCAAAGTGAAATTCCAGACTAAACTGGGACCTGGAGTATTTTTCAAAAACTATAAAAATCCGTTTTTCTCGAAAATCGAGCTCATGAAATGTTTAAAAGGTGTATTCGTGTGTAAAGTGTGGTCGTGACTTACTCCGGGTCGCGTAAATTTCTATAAGATTACGGACTCAACACCGTTCCCCAAACAATACTTTATTTAAACGTTTACTCTATTGAACCTTTTTACCCTTTCCTGAGTTTGTGGACTGCGATGCATCAATCGTTTGTCAAATAAATGACGGTCCGCTGTCACGTCGCGCTGAGTAATGAAGAAGTTCCTATTGTAAAGTATTGTATCATTTATCCGCTCAACTTCGGCCCATTTTGATGAGCATTTGCAGCATCGTTGTCGTGCCGACAAAATTAGGAAACAAGCTTAGGCGTGTTGGTCTTTTATCTTCTGTCAGTACAAGCTACCTCACGAAAATACCTCGTCGATCAATTCAGACTATCACTGTCCAAGCTGTGCAACAATACCCAGTTCTCCGTGTTCCGCACCCACTCCATCGTCTTTTTAAGGTCATCAGTTCAACTGGGCACCCAAGGACTCGTCGAGTTCAATGACCATCGTTCCTTCTATGTATAGGTAAACATGGCAGGCCTTAACTTTAACTTCAGGTTGCTAACTCGGCAAGCTATGAAGGTTCAGTTGCTTTTTTAGATAATTTCATTCACATTACCTAAAACCACGGATAAAAGATTAGCACCACAAGGTACACGGTAGCTTCACCGTTTAAGGGGAAGTGCCAAGGCAGCCCGCGAAATTCAAAGGACAATGCTCATGGATGTATGGAATCCCGTATCATGCTGCATCAAAGTCAAACTTTGTTTTTTTATAGGCTACACTTATCATATTATAAACTCCTACAAAAGTTCTTTTTGTAAACAAAACCCGGGTCTCAGAGATTTTCAAAAGAAATCGAACTAACCTTTATTTTTCATTAATGTAGAATCGGCAACGTATAATTTTTTTACATATTTTTTGAAAGACGTGATCATGACACTTTCAAAATTCAAGGTTATAATAACCATATCGTTTGAAACGGAACGTCATGTAAAGGGAATAAAAAATATCAACACTTGTTTACTTTAAATTAAATTCCCTGTTCAAAAATCAAATCCCCGACGCGTAATGTCGTAAAAAAATATGAAAATAATTACTATAATATATTGATCTTGATGCATGAGACTTTTTTGTGCGACTTTTGGTCATTGTCCTTTCTTACGTTTTCTGCAATTTGCAAGTCAGTGTCAGGTTGTAGGTATGTTGAACAAATTATGAGTCGCAAGCGTAACAAGAATTGTAATCATTCAAATCATCAATACAACCCCCTTTTTTTTTTTTTTTTTTGGGTGGGAAATCATCATATGACCCCTCCCGCTCTGGGCGGAGCGGAAGGGAGTGTCAGACTTTTACTGACTAAAACCCACCCGTGTTCCTTCAGTTGCCTGTGCCAAGGGCCACGGTACCTCTTTCGAATATCCCGCAGCCCTGGCGGCATCGGCCCTAGAGGGCCCCGTCAGTTCGTGCTGACATCTCTTTGAGGCGCGCGTGGAACACAACGCGCCGTCGACCCGGGCCTGGTCCTTACCGGGCGGCGAGCTGCCCGTTGCTCGCCGCCCGCAAGCCCGCGCCTACGGTGGCCGGGAGTCGGCTATTGACTCCCGTCCAGGGCGTCTCCTACGGCGGCTAGGGGCGTGAGGGCGCAGCGATTGCCTCTCCCTCACGCGCTCCGCCTCCTCCTTTGCGAGCATTACTGCTTCGCAGAAGGAGGTGACGGCCTCCCATTCACTCTCGCTCCGTACCATGGCCTGGACCAGGGCCGGACGCGAGAGATCGCTGCCGCCGATCGCCGCCACGAGGACACGGCGGTGCCCTGCCCAAGCCGGGCAGACCTCCACCGTGTCCTCCGGGCGATCCACACAGTGGTGACACCCTGGCGTTTCCTCCCGCTTTATCCTGAACAGGAACCTCCCGAAACAACCGTGTCCGGTGAGGACCTGCGTCAGGCGGAAGGTGAGGGCGCCGTGGCGCCTCTCTAGCCACTCCTCAAAGAGGGGACTTATCGCCGCTATTGTGGCGTGCCCAGCACTGGGTTGCGACAATCGCACTCTCCATGCCGCTATGAGATCCCGCCGGAGCTCTGTCCGCTGTGCCGTGATTTCTCGCGGCAGCGGAGTTACGCCCCGGCGTTTTGCCTCCTCTCGCCACTCCCATATGTGGGCGAGGACCTTGGCCTCTAGATCCCATGGCGGCAATCCGGCAAGGAGGCTCGCCGCCTCAACGGAGACCGTGCGGTATCCTCGGATGAGCCGGACAGCCATGACCCTTTGGGACGCGTTCAACCGGCGGGCTGGTCGCTTCCTCAGGGAACGCGCCCACACCGGTGCCCCGTAAAGGGCCATGGACCGCACGACCCCCGCATAGAACCTCCGGCAGGAAGCGTTTGGTCCCCCTAGATTGGGCAGGAGCCGCCTCAAGGCAGCCCCGGCCCGCTCCAGTCTGGGTGCCAAACGTCGGAAATGCTCCACGAAATTCCACCGGCTGTCGAGGACGAGTCCCAGGTACTTCATCGTCAGCTCGACGCCGATGTGAACCCCTCCCGCCATTATTTGTGAACCCGACGGTGGCACGTCCCGAGGACCATGAAAACACATGGCCTCTGACTTGTGCAATGCCACCTCGAGTCCCAGTTGCCGGATCCTCTCGACGATTGTCGCAACCCCGCGTGTCGCTGCTTCGGCCGCCGCCTGGTGCGACCTCCCCTGCGCCAGGACCAGCGTGTCGTCAGCGTAGCAAATCACGCTGACGCCGCTGGGGAGGTCAGCGCGCAGCACCCAGTCGTACCCGATGTCCCACAGATGCGGCCCCAGGACCGATCCCTGTGGGACACCGCACGACATCTCTCGCCGGTTCCACTCTCCCCGGTGACCGGGGTAGATGACGGCCCTGTCCGTCAGATAGGCCTCGACAGTGCGACAGAGGTAGGTCGGCATCCGGTGATACCGGAGTGCCTCCCTGACGCAGCTCCAGGGCAGGGTATTGAAAGCGTTGGCGATGTCTAGAGACACCGCCAAGACGACCCCACCCCGGGCCACAGCGTCCCCCGTCGTGAGGGCTCGCACGCGCATGATGGCGTCCACCGTAGAGCGCCCCCTGCATCAATACAACCCCCTAAGTTCATATAATTATAATCATATTGATTCATATTTCATGAAACAGTCACCAATGGGATTAGATGAACTTTTTAGATTGAAACGTGGTCTACCTAGCGCAATAAGGCTTTTCAATGCAGCCCACCTTTCAGTACGCTGATAATACATTTGCTGCAATTGGCATACATAAACCAATTTACTACCAATAATATTATGATGCGTTCTACAATCGCGCTAATTCAACAAATCACGCTAATGCCCTTGTGTTTATGCGGTTAACCGATGTGGTTTACTCGATTAATGTATATGCACTTGATTTGTAATCGGTAAACTATGCTTTGACGTCGGTGCATACCGTGGGTTCACATTGTAATGCGTGATGTATAGGCACATAGTTATCGGTACCGTTTGTGCTGAGATCTTGGACTTTGTTTCTGAATAAAATTTCGTGTGTTTTGTTAAAACTAAGTAATTGTTAATCAGTGCGATAAAATAATTAATATTTTTTACACACCTAAACAGTCGCTAGAAGCCTAAAAAGAAAGTTTCCTCAAGACCTTATATACTTAATAATAAACGGAGCAGTCACTGGGCGGCTTCCATACAAACCCGTTACTAATACCAAACATATTGCTGAATTTCTGCAAGAATTATATGAATTGATTGCAATACATATATTTCTATATTTCAATATGACGACACGGTTGGCGCAGTGGCTGAGCGATGCTCTGCGTGTCGCAGGTTCGATTCCCGTACGGAACAAATATTTTTATTGCCTACAGGTAGTTGTTCTGGAAAAAAAAAGACACGATTGGCGCAGTGGCTGAGCGATCGACTATTGCGCTGCGTGTCGCGGGTGCGATTCCCGCACGGAACAAATATTTATATTGCCTACAGGCAGTTGTTCCGGGTCTGGCTGTTTGTGTATATGAGTTTAAATGTTTTTACACGCACCCACGATACAGGAGTAATTCCTAGTGTGTGGCAACGTTTTTTTAAAAAAAGAAAGAAAGAATAAAATCATTTTAAAAAATCGTAAGATGATGTATGAGTATACAAAACACAGAAAAAGTCTTATGATCAGTCAAAATGATCAACTATTTTGTACCGAAAATAAATAATCACTTCCTTGCATTAAATAAAAACGTTTTTTTTTTTTTTGTTAAACCAAAATTTTAATTTGAAATATTAAACCAAATACAAAACACGGTTATTAGTTACTAGACAATATTGTGGCTGTAAAAAATACTAGATCATTTTGACAAAAAATTTATCTCATGACTGTTTCTGTGTTTTGTATGTAGGTATGTACCAAGAAAAAAAAAAAGTTTTATTAACTTCAATTGTACAAAAAACACTTATCTAAACACTATGCAGCTTTACAACTAGGGAAACAGAGTGTTTTCGATGAGCTCTGGCACCCAATGTAAGATTTAACTTGTGTTTAGGATGCCAGCGTCCTCGCCTAAGATTTCGACATGTAGCAGTAGTTGCAAGACGAGCAAAGTACGTCATCATTAAATTACAAGCTAATGTTGTGTCGTATTTATGGATATTCAAGGAACCTTTATTAAATTTAATGAAAGGCCAAAAACCTTGAATTCGGTTATTATTTCAAATAGTTCAAACTTATATTATAGAATAACATGAACTTATTTACTGGCAGTGCACGAGACAGAAGAAAGAAAAGTAAAACTTATCGAAATAATTATTTTTGTCACGATCTGTCTCGAAACGACATCCCTCTACTTATAAATTCGTACGCTCAGTCACGCACAATCAAAACTAACTTACTCTCGCAGAATCAGAAAACCCTTTACAACAAGAAGATACCAAATAACATACAATACCTATTACCAGGTAACAAAATTTCATATTAAACGGCTTTCAAACCCCAATAATTTCGACAACAAAATAAACTTTTATCTCTACTCGATCGCGATTCGTGCGTAAACACTTTTTATTTGAAAATTACGCGTATCAGAATAAGTAGCTTGAGTCCACGTAAGCATTTTTTACGTGAATATCTCTTGTACCAAAAATGGGGTAAAGGGCGACTATTGTCGTCCGTGTTTATTGTTGTTACCACGAGATTTTCATTAGGGATAACTCAAAATGGGTGACGTATTTAGACAATTAACCTAATTTACTTTCTGAATACCGTTTTGTTTTGAAACAATAAAGCGGCAGTTTATTGTTTAAAGGAAATTGAAATATGTTTATTTTACTGTGTCCAAAAAAATATTAGAGCTATTGAGAAGGTGTTTAATAAATCCACGACGTGTTCAAAAATTCTGCATCAACGTAGCTGGGAAAATAATTGGTGTATCTACCCATATCATTCCAGTAATCGGCTTTCACGAATGGCTGTTATAAGAAGCTGAAATCGTTTACATGGTTCAAAGTATGTAACAAGCTCTAACATTCATTCTTATATGTAGTCGAAATGACTATTTTCTCAAATATCTTTACAAATTGCTTTACTATTGCCGACTTTGTAGCCTTTACAAGACTAAATTGGGTCGGTTTTATTTGCGAATATTTTCTTGTTAAAATGGGATTCTAGAAAATCTATAGTTTCTGTGTAGTAAGTAGGAATAGTACTTACTTTGGTCTATATTATTTTTGTTTTGGAGTTTAGTTTTTAGTTTTAATGTTGTTTTTTTGGGATCTTAATTTTATCCATATTTTTTTAGCTTTAAGTCCTTTGTAACATCTTTTTTACAGTATGGAATGCAATAGATGAATATATTCATAAATTACCTAGTAGGTACTTCGACCTTCGACTTGTAATTCTGAAAATTCTTTTAACCCACGACCTACGTGGGTTAAAAGAATTTTCAGAATTACAAATACAAGCCTACGCCATTCTATCTCATGGGGGTAGGCAGAACCTCAGAACGACACGGGCTACGACATACATTTCACAGTCAGGTAGGTAGATATAGTTATTCACTAATACTATATTTATTAATTTCCTAAACAGCCTAATTTATAATTTAGTTTAAGCCACATATCAAAAACTACTCAGGGTTTCTCTGCGTGATGGCGAACCGTATATTTAAATCTTTAAACAATGATGATTCGACTGACCATTCGGCTAGAATTTTTTTTTAACCTTTTTCTCCTTCCAGGCGACAAAAACCTGAAAAGACCGTAAATACATATTAATGAATACATATTAATTAATTCGGCCGTCGTCCAACAATATTGATCGCGGCCGATAAAATGTAAAACATTATGGAAACGAGGGGAGCCATTAAAAGTGTGTTCGCACTTTGTCACCTCATTATGGACGATGTTCGGCTTTCCTGATTCAATAATGGTTTAAAAAAATACTTCAATTTTGTTTGAGAGGGGGAATGGGCCACGTAAGAGGTCGTTCATAAAAGTTTAGGTATAAGAACCTTGTTGATTTTGTGAAATAAAAGTTCTAGTGAGGATATTTTTTTCAGTTTCTTCATGTTTTCATACACAAACTGTGTTGTTGTATATTTTTTTATTAATAGTAACTGTTCTAATTTTACAAGTTTCAACCAATTAAATAATCTGAATCTACTTGTAATCGTCAGAAATCGTTTTGCTATTGGTCGTTTCTTTTCTGTATAAAAAAATTATATTAAGCTGCAGTGGAGCAGTTACAGATTTGTATGATTATTATTAAGTCGTATTCGTATTATTATTAGTCGTTAGTCGTATTTGACCACAATCGCATCTACAATGGATAGCGTAAAAAGGACCTATTCAATTGATGTACAGTTTCCTAGAAGAGCAATACCCGCCTCATAACGGCTGCAGTGCTGTCATGAAAATGATGGCAGCGCGGTTTGACTTTACAGTGTCAAAAAACGCTCTCTAAGAAAACATACCAACTTACTTTTATAAATAACGTTTCAGTAACCGTACGTAAATTGCGTACGCTATGAGGCGGCCACCGCCTTTCTTGGAAATCGTAGCTCAATCATACAACAGGACCTCTTTGAATATAACAAAAAATATGTTAATTTCAGTCCCTATTAACATACCGATTTTATGCAAACACGCGATGAAAAAGTTTCCATAACATGATGTAATTAAATCGGGTTTTCATTTCATGTTAAATCGAGTGTATAAACAAAAGAGGTAGCTTGTCTGTGACTGGCATTGCGGGTAGCCAGATAGAATATTACAATCTGTTTACGTATCATTCAGGGTGACTTTTTAAACGAAGGAATATAGCTCTACATGGTTTTTTTTGGCGCGTGGTGAAAATTGGAACTGACGCCGCCATCTTGTTTTTTTAAATACATTTCAAGTAACATTTCACAATACGCCCAAATGTTCACCAACAGCCTGTCCACGTCATTCGAGTGTCAAAATATCCTTTGTGGGAATGTGCTAAAGGACTTACAGGTCTATCGTTTAACTGAGATGATGTCGAACGAGAACGACGCGATGCGGGAGGGGCGGAGAACGACTGCGCTTTTGCGAAACCTCACCACACCCCTCCCGCACCGCACCGCCACCTCAGCCTGCATCTGTTGTTAAGCGCTCCGCAGACGGCGGTCATTTTGTCTACGAATGACCGCGAGAGACATTTTATTTTTATTTATTTTATTTTACATCATCTGGTAAGCCACGGCAGCGATCGTTTTCTCTGTGAACGTCCTGATTACAGTCGTCACTGTGGCCGTTATGTGGCGGCCACCGCTCTGCTAAGAAACAGTAGTTTAACTGCATAGATTACCATACGTTCTATCATTACGGACAAATCGTCTATTGTCTGCGGTCAAAGACAGTTAGAGTAAGTTTATAATAAACAGTAAAGTTCTTTGTGGAGGGATTCGTCCAGAGAAGTGGTACTTAATTACCACCATACCTATCTCAACCGCCTAGCAGCGTTGTATGTCATCTTGAGAGGTTGGGTGCCGGTGTATAAGCACTTTTCTGCAAATTTCTCATAACGCACTTTACACTTTTTATTTGTTTTCTTTTTTAAGAGCCTGTACAACGGTCCACTAGCGCCACTCCTTAATAATAGGTAATAGGTACAGCGGGCTGGTATCCGCAACTCCACGACAATGCGCGTATTTTGCGTACGGGTGGGAAAATCGATCATTCGATCCACCCCAGCTCCTCAAGGAAGGCCAGCAAAGCCTTGATATTACTGACCGTTTCACGTAGGGTACCTGGGTTAGCGCCACTCCTTTAAAAAAATATTATCTCGTGACTGAGAACTAAATACGACATATAGGAATGTGGCCGCTTTTCTTTAGATCGAATTTTGTTGCTTCGTGTCTCAATATGAAATTTTATAAAAGGTATTAGAAAATTCTAGACACATTTACCGAGGTCGCTGATTGAACAGATTTTCATAATTCCTTCTCAGTCACGAGATAATATTTTTTTAAAGGAGTGGCGCTAGTGGACCTGTGTGCACCCTCATAAGTGTAGTATTTTAGAGGGTGAGGGTGTAAAGTGTCCTCAACCTCCATAGAAAGGGGAGTATCCTAGTATCCTAGACGAAATACCCGTTTGGTGGGCTCCTGCCCGACGATTGATGTCTGCTAGTTGCGCGGTAAACTCTGCTTGCGCGATCGATACAGGATTTTGCCTGACGTCAGTTCTTTTAGTCTGTGCTAAATAAATGTATTTTGTTAACTATCCAGACGTAACTGACCGTTCAGTCATTTACCTGCTTTATTATTTATCTAATTACTCATTTCAAAATATTTTTATGAGTAATTTTTATTTAGGTTACATGCACAATTTTTACTGCAGAACTTTTTAACTAACCAAAACTGCAATAAACAACTGCCGCTTTAAATAAATATCTTAAAATTATATTAAGTCCCTTGTTTACCCAGGCAGCCTATATTCGGATGAAACGTCGACATTGATACAGCAATTTGATTTTAGTCTGGTAATGGATCTGTCAGTGGCGTTTAGATTATGTGGTGTTATTTATGTGAATGTGAGAAACACGGTGAAACGTTTCATAATTAATGCTAATTGAATAAAGACCTGTTTCATCACCTGTTGATAGGTTCATGTTAAATTATTATCATATTGAATATACTTAATTTAAATGAAAATTGGCCCATTAGTCTTGGAGAAACCGATGTAGGAACACTAAAACAATAAAAAAAAGTTATTTTTTAAAGTGGTTTCAAGAGATATAGAACTGCTCTTGATTCACCTAAAATGACAACATGGAATAGAGAATTAACTTCAAGTATCGAACCTGCAACTACAAACTCGAAAAGATGCACATGAAAGACTCGAACCTCCGACCACACCTTTGAAAACCGACCACTCTATCTAACTGAGCCAATGTGCCATGCGTAATGGGTAGTTCACCTAATGCTAAGCATTTACCGATGCCACTAAACATTAGCAACACCAAGGGAGTCACTGATGAGTAAACGAACCTTAAAAGCGTGCAATGAACTTAGTTCAATGGTCAAAGCAAGTGAGAAATCTACGTTTCATGGGGTTTTTATGATTAGGTCTCTGCATGAATTTGAAGTACTCCAGATACAATATAATCAATCTATACTGTCCTCACTACTGGAACACAGGCCTCCTCTCTTCGAAAGGGAGTGCGCTGTAATCCACCACGCCGGCCCAGTGCGGGATGATAGATATCTTCAAATCCTCTATTCTATTAGTCAACATTCGTACTCAAAACGCTGACTTAATTTAAAATATTCCTCGGAAGCATGTAAATAAGGCGATAAATGATTGTATAGAAACTGGGACTCGCCATATCAATCCAATGCTTAAGAGACTTCAATAAAGAAATAAATACGCTTTCTTATTGCGATTCCTGATTTCCCTCGACTCGTTCGTTATTTACTTTAAATCGTATAATTTCCAAACTCTCAAAATCTGCTTCAATGGAATCGAAAAGGAAATACTTAAAAGAATTTTGAGGCAAATAAATATTACTTCCTTGCAATATTTTTTTGCCTGAAAATTCTTTTATTTCCTTTTGCTTTTCCTTTTTAAGCAGATTTTGAGAGTTTGGAAATTAAATGCCAAAGTTTTTATTCCATCGAATTTTTTTAAAAACCCCGCGGTGTGGTTTGTTTTGACATTCAGAAAACTAAAAACTTCCACATAATGTTAAAAAGAATAGGCTGTTATTATATTTTGATGATATTTAACTAAAAAGGTTTTTAAGGGCGAATATTACCTACCAATGAAACTGACCGTGACATTACTTCAACGTGGTTTAGATGTGCCAATCGCATTTAGTTATATTGGCAAAATTAGCCCTAAGTATTGGTAAAGATAACGATCTTCTCAGATGGCTGGTATTAGCTGGATGAGAGTTGCCGAAAATCAAGTTGAATGGCGTGCAATAGGAGAGGCCTATGTCCAGCAGTGGACTGCTATAAGACTGATGATGATGATTGGTAAAGGTGGGTGACGTTTTATATTATATCTACAATTACATGAGACTTTATTTTCAGCTTTGTCTCTGGAATGGTTACTCACATTCGATGTCTTTGGTATTTCAAACGTCAATAAGCTGCAGAGACTACTTACCATTACGATGACTACTAGTTTGTTTACCTCCCAGACACAATAAAGTTCATGTTTTAATGATATAAAAAAATACAGCAAAGTGTCCTCTGCGTTGCCACCGACGACGTCACCCGTGGAAGTGGCGAACTTTGGGACCAACAAAATTTTATAAACTGTCGTACATACGGCTACACATCAAGCTATGCAAAACCAGTATTAGCTGACCGTTCATTGTGAGAAAATATCATATAAAGTGACGCCAAGACAAACTGGTTTTGTATAGCTTGACGTGTAGCCGTGTGTACCATCGAAACGAAAAAGATCAAGAACTTACCATAAAATTAATAAAGGTTTGAACACAAACAAAAAAAAAATATTTTTTATTAAATTCTTTGACATAGTATGAAATTTCATGTAAAAGCAATTTGATCCTGACCTCAGTAATTCAATACTTTTTTTATAAAATTACGCCCACCCATGCGAGAAAGGATACGGCAGGTATCAGATTTGAATTAGCTAGATATCTCTGCAATCTGATAAGATATTATTACAGTTACCGAAAATTGCACCTTTTAAATTTAAATATTTCTTAGCAGCCCGTTTGCAAATCATTCCAATTACAGTAAAAATGTCATTGAATTATTTTTTTTTTACACAACTTTTAGGTACTGTACTGGTTGAAACTTCATATACAGTAGTAATGTATAAGTAATTTCATTTGTAGTTCTTTTGACATTTTTGTGGTCTCCATATTACAAATAACATAACGCCAGATTCCCCGAAAGGTTACGCAGAGGAGGTGGTGGAGGTTCGGTTTTCATATTATTAATAATCATTCTAAATGACGTAATAAAGTACTTAAAACACCGCAAAGCTGTTAAACCAAAACTCTAAATAAATACTACCTTTCGACACTATGTTTCGTTCGACCTACTTCCGAACGATTAATAAATTAAGCAAAATGGCGTCGGTAGCGCACCCCAAACAAAGTTATCGGAGCTTGAAATTATAGCCCGTGCTGTTACTGCTGATATTGAAATACAGGTAATTTTACGTTCAGTTCGTAAAATGTTATCAACGTGAACGTAGTTTTTTCCTATGAATATAAAAATTACCACACTTATTAGGTAATGTAACCCCTAATTAAGTCTAGCTTAAGTGATAGACAAGCATAATATTTAACGTCACAAAAAATTAGTTACTGACATGAGTAGAGTTTTTATTTTTTAGGGGGAAACCTTCCCCAAAAAGGAAAGGAAAGGTGCCCGGGTTTACAGGGAATTTTGTCTCACTAAAACTACCCCGGTAGTCACCATCTACACATGGAAGGTCTTTTAAGAGGTAATGGTGGCCCCATTACCTCTTAAAAGATCTATCCCAGTCCCCCAACACTGACATTAGTGCCTTTAACAATTACTTAATTATCATACTTAACACTGACTATTTCGTTTCAGGTGTGACAACACCTAATTCAGTGTTTTGATTGAAATTCATAATCAATATACATAGTTCAGTACAGAGCAATATTTATTTATTAAAACTGCAAAATTTTTGACAGCTTTCTGCGTCGTTGCCAACTTTCAGAATGCACCCTCATCACCTACTTACTGCCTTTCCCAACTATGTTGGGGTCGGCTTCCAGTCTAACCGGATGCAGCTGAATACCGGTATTTTACATGGAGCGACTGCCTATCTGACCTCCACAACCCATTAATGGGTAATACGATACCCCTTGGTAAGACTGGTTGTCACTCAGAATGCACCCTATTAAACAACATTATTGCAGTTATAATAAAGTTACTGTCTTACTCATTCCTAAAAAATAAGAAAAAATACCAAAAAAGAAAATCTTTTGAATTCCAAGTAAGTACCTAATACCCGGAACGTTCAAGGGTTCCACAAAATTCTATTAATTTGAATACGCAAATACGGATGTTTCAACTGAAAAGCCCAAAATTCATCTAATTACACAACTTCACCGCAGAAAGGGTACAACAAAAATATGTTTTCGACATACCGCTCTAAGTTTCAAAAACGTTTGTGCAGTTATATTACTGAAATTGGGTCAGATACACTTTACTATGTGGTATGTCAGAAATTAATGAAAGGATACCTATAAGCCTGTATAGTGATAGCCAAAGCTCACTAAGATTAGCTTGTTATTTCACAAACGGACAAAACACATAGACGTTCGAATATGATTATACTAACATTAAACTTTATGTGAAACAAAATCAATGATTTAAAAATCTTCAATGTAAGTATTCTGCGTATTGATTATTCTATGAAACGAAATTATATAAAACTATTAATATAAAACAACGTACAACTGTATGATTTATATACCCGGTGAATACAAGTATATCGGTCAACTCCACCAAAATACATCAAAATCATGAAACATTCACAGCATATAAACTGTCATAGGTTCACATTATTCACCGTATTTATAAGGGGTGGTTTCAAATGAGCACGTATACGGAATAAGCAATCTTTTCATGCTTCACTACTCACCCCCGAAATTAGCAAGCCGTGAACAATCCCGGTAATTTACGTTCAAACCTTCAAACGTTTCGGAAGTGTCCGATTTCACGTCGATTTTGTCAATAATCGTAATATTGTATATGGTTTTGTGGAATACTTCTTTGCTTTGTTTGAATGATTGTGATGTCTGTAAGTATTTTTAATGAGTATGTTTTTTGTTAAGTTTTTCTGTAAATTTTCTTTATGTTGTTACTTTCTATTTTGGTTTTAAAAAGTAGTTATAAAATTAAATTAAATAATCATTTATTTCAGGAAGTTATTCCCATATTAAGCGCTACAAATTATATAGAACAAACACAACAAATACAACACAAATTACATACATAAAAAAACTTGAGAGGTGTCAAGGGACACCCGGATGGAACGAAGTATAACTGGCTTGCTTTCTATAAGAGAGAGAGAGAGAGACAGACAGACAGAGAAACACGCGCACACCGCACGGCTTACAACTATAGCAAAAAGTATCGTTCCCACTTTTGGTCTTAATTTTTTCCGTCTAGCCCCCTTTCGCAACGCGCGATAAGGAACTTCATTCCAATAATACACATTCAAAACATTGCATTAAAAATAAATACGTTACTTGAAATATAAAATAAAATAAAATTATAGTTATTAGGTTAAAATTCATTCGATTACATTCAATTAAAAAGGTAAAACAATAAAACAAAATAATAACCACTTAACAAATGGTGACGAACTGGCATGGAGGTGCATCCACCTCTCCAACACCACCGAGTCCCACCGCTCGGACAATACGCTCAGGATACTGTTAGTGCTGCGTCGGAAGCGAGTTAGTAGCGAGGCGCTCCGGTTCCTAATAATAGCATAAAAGTCATCGGTTTGCACCTGCGCGGACATCGCAGAAGCGCTGCGAAACCTCGGCAGCCCCAGCAGCACCCTAAACGCATTGTTGTACTGTACTCGCAAGGCACTGTATACCCGCTGCACATAGTTGGCCCATAGGCTGCACGAATAAAAAAACTGACAATAGGCTTTAAATAAGGTCACCTTTACTTGTTCAGTACAGCGAGCAAATAGACGTGCCAACATGTTGCAGCGAACCGACAGCGCCCTACGTTCCCTCTCGATGTCCTCATTGTCAGACAAGTTATCTGTGACCCAGTGGCCGAGGTACTTGAAATGGTTAACCCTATTCAAACTAGCACCACAAAGAGTGATCGGAGGTATAAAACAGAGACTTTTGGTACCAGCCTTAAAAACCATGTACTCACTCTTCTTAGGGTTGTACCTGAGCCCATGAGTCCCAGCATATGTCTCACAAATGCTCTTTTACAAAAGCGTAATACATAATTCGTCAAATTTGGTATGACCTATTCTGTGAATACGCCATACTCACAATCGAACACTAATTAGACTCGATTATTGGAAATTCTGAATTTCGATTTCAGTGATGCCAGTTTTGCATTCACGCAAATTGAAACTTAAGGAATAGAGTGAAACCCTTTGCTTTTAGCTTAGCATTTATTTAACTTGCCTTGTTTGTATGTATTTATGTTCGGGTCAAATCTTGCAACTGCATTTTAAAGCAGATATCCTCAACCGATTGAGATGACTTTTCATACATTTTTTTTTCTTATCAACCTTTTCGGGAATTACAGGCACGATGTCTGTACAACTACCAAAACAACATTGAAAAATAACTCTTCATTAAACTCATCATCATCATCAGTCCACTGCTGGACATAGGCCTCTCCTATTGCAGGCCATTCAACTCGATTTTCGGCAACTCTCATCCAGCTGAATATTATACTTGACAAGTACAAAATATTCTGAATTCTCCGCATCCCGCACTCGCTTTGAGCATGTACGTTCGGATTCCAGCTATTATTTCCAACTAACAATGCACTTCGACGCTTTGACATTACAGCTTGAGCTTTTTGCAACTTAAACTATCAATTAGGAGCTCTTACAACTTTAGTGTACAGTCGCCAAAAGAGATAAGTAACCAGAGACGTTGGATATAGTTGAAGTTTAGTCAGAAACCGATGGATTTTTTTGAATGAAATTTTATTTGATAAATGAACAGCACTCTAATTGCGTAACACTCGATCAATCGGAATCGGTTTCATTTTGACAGTTCAACAACATTCATTGCGTTATTTAGGTGTTGAGCAGACAAATTTTTCGAACTTATGAAGCAATGGATTAGCAATTTGCTTCAAAATGATTCAGATTCCGATTGATCGTGTGTTACGCAATTAGGGTGCTGTTTGTTTTCTATTAATTTAATTTATTCGAAAACATCCATCGGTTTCTTACAAAACTTCAACTATATCCGACTTCCTTGGTTACTTATCTCCTTTGGCGACTGTACCTTAGTGTTAAATTTACTTGGAAAGTCTGAAACGTTACCTGCAATAGAGCGGGGTCTATAGAATTAAAGGTGCCTTTAGAGCTTGCATGAGTGACGATACTTAACTACGTCCGGTGCATCCTTGCGACTGGCTTCTTTACTAGCCTATACGAGTATGTTGTTGTGAACTTGTAATACAAGAAAAAATAAGTTTTATTGTCTAACTCTTCATCTGCCTTTCTCAAGTATTTTTGGGTCGACCTCCAGTCTAACCAGATGCACCTGAATACCACAACCCATGCTACTGGGTAACACTTAATACCTCTTGGTAGGACTGGTTGTCAAACTTTCGGGCTTTTGACGTTTCGTAACGACTGTCAAGGAACCCCGAATGACAGCCGGGACCAACAGCTTAGCGTGCTTTCCGAGACACCGAGGAGTCTCGGTATGTAAAGATGGTCACCCATACACAGACCGATTGTAGCAATCGTAACTTAACCTTTTTTACTGTCTAAATCTTGTTTACCATACTATTCTATACTCCATAGATTATAAAATATTATAAATATTATAATTGCCAAAGTACACAACTCTGTTTAGCGGTCTGTTAATTACCTTTCCACGCCTTAATTTCTAAACTAATTTCGATGAAAATTTGGCACACATATATGAATTGAGTTAGGATATAGGATACTATTTATCCTGGTAAGTAGTACGTTCCCATGTTCAACTTCCGACCTCCACGCGAGTGAAGCCGCGCGCAGAAAATAGTATTTCGTATCGTACTTATCAACAAACCTATCTTAACGTGAAGAAATTAAACGAAAATCATCAGCTCGAATAATATTATCCGTGTAGGTAGGTATATAATATTCAAGAAATAATTGAATCCGTCTATTTAAAACTCTTGTTCCATTATTTATACTAACAGCCTGCTGTAACTATAATAGCTGTTTTCAAAAATCGTGAAAACCATTTTTCATTTGTTTAGTTTCGTCTTTTTGCTAATAGCATTAAGAGATTAGATTAGATTTCTTTATTTGTTTAAACATTGTATACGTACAAAAGCATGCAAGATATTACGTCGTTTGAGTCCAGTAATGTTTAGCCGTAAGTATCGGCGTACAGATATTTCCTTAACATTGAAAATAATTAATAATAAGACAAAAAAAATGACCTAGAATAAGCATTTACACAATTTATAATTATGACACTTGGGTGTGAAGAGTGAAATGCTATTCGTTGGAAAGCGTGACTCTAGAACGGCTGGACCGATTTGGCAGAATTGTGTTTTAAAATGTTATAATATTCAGGTTTTTAACCGACTTCTAAAAAAGGAGGAGTTTCTCAATTCGAATGTTTGTATTTTTTTTTAATGTTTGTTCGAGCATAACTCCGTCGCTTGCCAACCGATTTGAAATTTTCTTTTTTTGTTGGAAAGGGTATACTTCCCAAATGGTCCCATAGAAATTTCGACAAGATCTGATTATGAGTTTCGGAAACAGACAACGGAACTCTTCAATAAATGCCAGCAAATCCACGGCTATTGCTGCTATCGCTTATGTATGTATACGTATTGTTTACGCAATCACACAACATAACGTCACGCCTGTACAATCTAAAGGGGTACTCAGATGTGTTCAGTATACCACGGTACACCCTCATTTCTGTCAAAGTTGTTATTGGGGTTCCTCTAATCTTGTAAGTATATACGAATTTGTGGTAGGTACAACTAAAAAGTGAAAAATAAAAACTTTTTTGAAAAAAAAAAACAACCGACTTCCAAAAACGACACTACAAAGTGAAAAATAACTTTAATTTCGGAAGTCGGTGTCAAACAACGAAAATGCGAACCCAACGACACCGACTTTGGAAGTTTTGAAGTGTCGTTTTTGGAAGTCGGTTGTTTTTTTTTATGTTTCTATACGGAATAAAATTTTGAAAAGTTGTTGGGAAGAATGGAAAATTCGGGAAAACTGAAAGTACATTTTCTATGGGAATTTTGTATGAATTATTGTTTGGAGTTGGCTAGTACCTATTTGCTTTAATACTACAAGTAGAATTCACTTTTCTACTAAGGGCTGATTTTTTTTAAAGTCGAATATCTTTTATCTGTGGATTAAAATTGACGTCTGACAGTAGAACTGTCAAAAATGCAAAATTTATTCTGAGTATAAGACTTATTCTAGGTATAAAAGTTTGGTGAAATTCGCCCTAAGTCATGCCTTATTTTCTACTTTGCTATCAAATAGCAGTTTGGGGACGTGTGCATAAAAACTTTAAAGTTCACTTTTCTCGTTCAAACAAAGACCAGTCTTTCTGTAGCTACGGTAATATTTCTAACATAGAAATTGCTTTTAAAGCACATTGTGAATAGCAAGAATTTCTCACGGAGTTTGCTTAGTTTTCTTTCATATTCTTGACTTTTACCTATTCTAGTAAGTATTTTATACCTGGAGGTATTGTTTTTACAATGTTGCAGACTTAAATATGTAGTGATCATTAGTCACCCCCCTCTGGGTTGATTCTGGCGATCGCTATGAACCTCGACATTCATAGCGATCACTTCACGACCGAATTCGGTCGCAAAGTCTCGGATTGATAGGTATAATGTATGGAGTGGCAGGACTTTGAGACCGAATTCGGTCGTGAAGCGATCGCTATGAATGTCGAGACTGCAGCCCCCGGTTTACATGGGCGTGTTTTTCTCGCGGCGATTTTTTTTTCGCGCACTGGATTTTCCACACTCTGCTTAACGCCGAGGCATGAAACGGTCAGCAAAAAATGACCATATTGTTTAATGATATGTCAGTTGACGTTTGGCCATATCATTAATGTAGGTCATGGTTTAAGGTGTAGTAAAAATTCTA
Organism: Apamea sordens; assembly: GCA_945859715.1. NCBI lineage: Eukaryota > Metazoa > Arthropoda > Insecta > Lepidoptera > Noctuidae > Apamea > Apamea sordens. The sequence continues at coordinate 9,076,368 of OX244006.1, read as the reverse complement.
AATAAAGATGGAACTTTTGTATTACTCTTGTAAGTAACAAAGAATAGCTTAAAATTAAATAAAAATCTTAGAATGGTATTATTTTAAATACTTAGAAAAGCTAAATCAGCGACTCTACTGGTGGATAATTTAATTATTTTACGATATGATCACTAAAGTTTGGCCACATTATGAAGTCGTGCATTCAACTGCTCAAACGTTGAGTATTCAATAATCTGGCCAAATCACATCATGATGTGACGAGCGGTCGATGTTCTAATTCATGAACATTTCATGAAATGATCGAACTCATCATACTGCACCCTAATTGCGTAACATACTATAAATCTCAATCTGAATCAATTTGAAGGATATTTATTGCCTATCCATTGCTTCATATGTTCGAATAATGTGTCTGGTCAACAACGTTAATAACGCAATGAATGTTGTTGAGCTCAAAATGAAAGCCATTGGTACTAATAGTGTATTACGCAATTACCCCGATCAATTCTAAGATTTACGATCGATATCTAAGATCTATCTGGCTTAAAATTGTTTCTAAGCCATGACATACACATCTTTTTGAGAATGACTATACTTAAAATGTCGTCGTAACTTTTTAATTCAGTGGCTTAAAACCACGATGTCAGTCGCCGAACTATACAGCTAAACACACGCTTGAACTTCAAAAAGTAGTCATGACATGCCCATCAAAAACTATCAAAGAAAATGAAAAGCGCTTTTCTAAACTCATTTAAATTATCCAGACTGGAGAAATTCAACTCGAATATAAAGAGATAAGTGCATTTTGTTGAGCGGCCAGAAATCGTTGTTGAGTTTATGAAAATCCCTCTAAATCCAGTTTGGACCGGTGTTTATTATCACTTAAGATTAAGTGGATAAGGGGAGAGGGAATAACAAAACTGGGGATTTGACTTCTGCGAAAGTTAATTTTGTTTAGCTGCTTTTTTGTGTTTTGCGGGACTCTCAATGGATTTACACTGCGATAAAATTGTGAAAAAAGTGAGGGGTGTTTTTGTTATCTTTACACAACTTGGCGTAAGATTTATTTGTTCTTAAGTTGCTGAAATCAGCTAAGCTTAATATATCGCTGAAGAATCATGAACCAATTGTGTTGCGTTACTTTCAATATAGTAGTGTATCCATCATTTAATCCCGGAATTATCCCCTACTGGGTCTCCCCTTTCTTTTGTCCTACTTCCCGGTTCCGTGCGTGCATCCAGGTGTTTCCTGGGACTTTGACGATATTGTATTGATATCCATACTTCCATACTAATATTTAACTCTGTATGTCTGTCTGGTACCTTTTCACACCTAAACTACTGAACCGAACTGATCGATATGAAATTTGACAGATAGGGACTTCTTCAGGTCCCAGGCTAACCTATCTCTATCATATCTACCAGGTCATAGCTGTTTTTCGTCCTGGATATTTGCATTAGAACTTCAAACGGTGAAATTCAAAATACACACAGAGGAAATCGCGGACAAGAGCTAGTCCTACATATGGTTACCTATGGCCCTGGTATGCCATTGAGATTGGTGGAGAGACCTTTATCAACGATAACGTAACGTCCACATAAGCAATTTTTTTTTGTCCACCTTGAACGACACAAACTCTTCTGTCAAAAACTCGCAGACTGTTTTACCCTTTTATTACTCTATCAAAGGGCAAGTCCATCTGTCGCCTCACTATCAGCTCCATAGGAAAGGGTCTGAAGACTAAATTGTACGTCACCGCTCCACACCGCGGAGGAGCATTAATAATTCTGGCCGGCGACACCGTTTGCAACCGCCATGCATCGGTGTCGGGGTTACACTGACAGCGGGGTATTAATACCTATCAAGAAGATAATGCTAGCCTATTATAGTCTCACTGCAGGACAAAGGCTACTTCTCATGTAGAGAAGGCATCAGCAGTAATCACCGCGCTTGCTCAAGGCGGGTTTTCAACATCTGTACAAACAAACAAAATTTGAAGTGTCTATTTGTTATGACAAAATAACAGCTCTTTACTAAATGCATAATATGAAAGTATATATATAGAGTACCGTATATACTTTCATATGCATTTAGAAAAAAGCTAGTAATTTTTTTTTTTTACAAAAAACAATTTTTATATTTGGCTGTTTATCTGATAACGGCCGTGACTGATTGTAGCAATGGATTGCGATAAGCAGAGTTGATGACATTTTAAATTTAATTTCATTAATTTACTGACAGAACATGCACAGCCTATACCGCTGGGTTTAGAAGCACGAAATTTTGCAAAAGACTTCCTTATAAAACGAAACTGAACACTGTAGAAGATTTTTTTCCCCTAAAGGGGTATAAAAAAAGAAAGAAGAAGAATAGGGGATGGAACTTTGTATGAAAGTTCTTCATTTTTACCGACGAGAAATCCCATCGGACACGTAGCTTGTTACTTATGAACACATTTGAAGTCAAGGTAAACTAAGGCCAATATCAAATACGGCTTACACTCAATCTCATCCGAGTGCTCTCTCATAAGGCAGTTTTTGGAAAACCCTTTTTCGTATATTGGTTTCCAAGTAATATTTTTTTATAGGAGGTTTTTGATCTGAGTCATGAGGCATCTAATATGGAGTTAAATTTTAACTACAATGAATACAAAAAATCATTGGTTAATTTTTTTGCATTTATTTAGCTCTAAGCGGCTCAATGTTGTTACTTTTGAAGTTTAGATTTGAAAATTTTGTAAGCAGGACACAGTAAAAAAAAATTTGACATTCAATATACAATCAAATACTCTTTTCTCTATTCAATGAAGGCTTTGCTAACCCATCTACCTACTCTAATATTCTAATCTATAACGTTTGAGGCATCATAAACCGCAAACATTTAACTCTAAAATGAAACTAAATACTCAAAATAATCCTTGCCCCAATTCGGACCACACAGTACTTTATTTTTTGTCTTCATTTAACTTGCGTTAAAACTAAGAAAACGAAAAAGACGTACTGTGTAAGAAGGCGGGAATTATTCAGTACACTGAGAATTACTAATGCAGTTATAAAGTGGTATACTCATCTAAAAGTTTGAACAGTGAGGAAGACCCGATCGTATGGCTGTATAGTATGGTTCGCTAAAATTGAAATTTTGTACAAGCTTAAGTTGAAACTGACGTTTTTACCGCCTGGACAAAAACAGGGTACAAAAGTTGAACGAGACGAGCTGGATAGGTTCCGTCAAAACTGGAAGGAGGACGCGCGGGCTCGCGAGAGATGGAAGGAGTGGAGGGAAGCCTTTGCCCAAGAGTGGGACAACGTAGACTAGTAAAAAAAATGGAGTAGAAGCCTATGGGAAAGAAATCCTTCTTTTTAACCGACTTCTAAAAAAGGAGGTTTGTTCACGCATAACTCCGTCCCTTGCCAACCGATTTGAAAAATTTTTTGTTGGAAAGAGTATACTTCCCAAATGGTCCCATAGAAATTTCATCAAAAACGGTTCTGTAGTTTGGTTTTTAAACCAAAATTACTGGTAAAAATTACAACATTTTTTTTTTATTTTTCACTTTGTAGTGTCGTTTTTGGAAGTCGGTTGATTTTTTTTTTTTAAGTTTTTTTTTTACATCAAAGGATTGAATGACTATGAAGTTATTGATAATTTCCGCCTATGTGTTATTTGAATTTTTATATTATTTGTCGACTTATAATAGTACTAATAGGTTAATTACCATTTCGGTTTATAAAAAAAAAGTGATTTCTGTGCCACAGGCTTCTACTGCATTCAGTTTTTATATCCTGTTTTTGTCCAGATGGTAAAAAGCGTCAACCGGTAAAACTACGATTTTAAATATCGATCTTTAAGAACTTTGAAGAGACCAACTGATGTAAATGAAATGTTATTTTTGAATAAAGTTCTGTACGGAACGGACTCTTAACGACTTAAGCCCCATAATGCTCCTTACTTCCATAATTAGGGACCGCGGAACGTACTTACTCGTTTATGTCACATTTTTTACTTTGAATAAATTTTATGTAGCAACAAGTGTGCATAACTGTTGTTTATAGTGACTTAAGTAGTCCATTTTTACACAGAAAAGCGTGACTTAAGTGCGGGTTTAGGTAATACGAGGTATAAAATAGTATACGATACGTGTGACTTCAGTAGTCGCGTACGCCATTTTATAATGGACTACGTAAATCACAGGTATAGTAATGTACTATTATTACATATAAAAAAAAATGTTTTCTTAAAACTTCAGCATCTGTTCAAAAGAAAAGAATTCAATCATTTATTAATTTCTGTATTAGGTACTCTAGACTTCTACTTAAAAGTCATTCGCAAGAAGGTTTCTTCAATATCTACAACACAATTTTGATAGCTATATCGTAAATCCTCCAGGGTCAAACCTTGTTGGGTGATCCGTCCCGTCCCGGTTTGAAAATTACATCCAAATACGATCCCTGGGTTAAACGGTGTTAGTTGGGACGAGTTATCAAAACATTTTGTAGTTCGGTTGACATGGGACGTAAGAATATTGGGTATTTGGTGATGTAAGTAAACTGTGCAAGCAATATACATAGGTAGGTAAATTGTCTTAATATTTTTTAATACAGGCTACTTATAGATAACTTTCACACTGATGATTTTATTTTGTGAAAGAAAATAAAGAAAATTGCCTTCCTTTATTGGCATTACAGCAAAATAAATACACCTAAAACTATAAAAACAGAAAACAAATATTGTAATGCCAAAAGGGTCTCAGCTTAGCATAATGTCAGATCACCTGACGCTGATTTTCAGCTGCAACCCACGAGTTCCATACGCTGGAATAACAAACACATGGGGAAGTATGTGTCGGTTTTTGCTTTGTTTTATCTCACGCTGATGGCAATGTATATCAATAATCACACATAGTGATCATTGAAAGCACAAACTAAAATTAAACCTCACTGAAAATATCGCAATTCCGCAAGATACAGGCAAATGCCTAGTTTGGGGGTCACCTGGACTGTGACCCCCAAACTAGGCTAAACTAACTATATATTCTTGTATGTAAAATAGCATTATTAATGAATAACTTTGAAAGGTCAATGGGCAAATAGTATGGGAGAAAAACCCATAGCGGACAGAATTGAAATTGTGAGCATATACGAGTAGGTATCTATACATATAATAAAATCGTAGGAAAGTCAAAACTGTACATTGAATATTTTTTTAAAGAATACTTGGGGCGTGATCTACAATCGATATCGAAGCCAAAAATATAGTTTTTAGAAAATAGAGTAATTTTAACTGGTTTCGTACATCGCGCAAACCTGCGAGCCAGCATGTTACAACGGACCGCCAGCGACATATGTTCCCTTTCAATGTCGCAATTGTCTTTCAGATCTTCAGTGAACCAGTGGCCCAGATACTTAAATTTATCCACCCTTCGCAGGGGTTCTCCACACAGTGCGATATGAGGAATACACGAATATGTCACACTGCCTGCTTTAAAAACCATTAGTTCGCTCTTGAAGACGTTATATCTGAGCCCATGAGTCACCGCATATAGCGATCAGTCGCCTCAGAGTACCGATCGATGGGCTCAGCAACACCATATCGTCAGCATAACTAATATTGTCAATGCACACCCCGTCAATATGACATCCGACTTTGGTACTGCTGAGCTCAAGGATCAGCTGGTTCATGTATAGGTTGAAGAGTCTGGGTGAGCTAAGCCCCCCCTGCCTCACCCCGCACTCCAACCGATACACGTCCGAATGCGACCCTACCCACTTCACGCTATTGCTTTGACTACTATACCAGTACTTGAATATTGACACTATCATTATTAAAACATCGTAATATACGAGATCGAATGCCCTTGACAGATCGCAGTGGACGTCTTTCGGCTGAAATGATGATGATGATTCGGCGTAATCAATGTCTACTGTGATTTGATCTAAAAATTCCGCAGGAGCTTCGATTTGTTGTTGGTGCCTAGCCCAGGATATAAAATAAACTATACTGGCAATATACGCGCAGCTCCCGACAGTACGGCGGCCGAGTATACACGAGCAGTAGTAATTTTCAACACTTTGTCTTCCATGTCTCGCTGGGTTTATTAAAATATATGTGTAGTATTGTCGCGACTGAATTTATCCTCTTATCAATATTTCATTATTTATTAAGCCTTGGAGCCGATAGAGCTCTATCAAGTAGACCCCATTTGGCCTCATGTGTTCATGGCAGTACGACCTGGCCCGTCTTAAATGATAGCTGCCCAATGTGAATAATATCAGTTCTTCATAAGTTAACTGTGGGAAATAAAATATGTTGATTTTGATAAAAACAAAGATAACCAGTTAACGCACAGTTCAGAACGAAAGTCAACGAAGGAATGCGATGACACGAACGAAACAATGCGCCAGCGCAACGAGCGAGATGCGACCTAATGTGTGAGAGACAGGGAGCGAACTTATACCTGCCGATTTGATCACGCGGGGTGCACATGCACTGGTCAAAACCCTTTAGTAGCTATTTAACGGACGAACACTTATTACTTAATTAAAGTATTCGATTTTTTTAATAAATATATTTTTGGTTCAAAATTTGCTCTCCCATGGATTGCAAATAAAATAATCATATATAATGTTACCTAAGTGAATTTATCCTCTTTCATTTTATACCATTTTCATTATAGTCCGCGACCGGGTCGGATTCTGCCTAATCCTTTGAAATCTAAAGCTACACGTGAAATACCAGACGCGATTAAATCTATTAGTAATTTAGTACCTATTGGATACTGAAGACTTATCATCTCAATCACGTCAGTAAACGACTGTGCGAGGATAGGAGAAAAAAACCAGCCAAGTGCGTGTCGGGCCACGTACTAATGAAGGGTTCCATAGTTGTTTGGTGCGGTGGGTAGTTTTAAGTATTACTAACACTAGTATATAAGAACATTGTTACTAACAAAATGGACTCCATGGTCTGAAATAAAGTATTTATTATTATTACAGTTGGAATTAATTATTTATCCCTAGAAAAACACGGTATTTTCTTCAGCTGCAAATGTAAGTTTGTAATCGAAAAAATAAATAAGAAGCTACAAATAAACGATTTTCGGACTTTTTCTTTTACTTGCTGTAAGACCTTGCGTATGAAAATATTTCGCATAAATGGCCGTATTTTTTTTTGTTTTGTTGTTCATAATGATGAGTACAATGACCCCTTTTAAGGATTAAAGTATGGTGTATAACGTTCGGACATGAATCATCGGGCAGCTGCCCGCCAGACACAACACCCGTCTGGTTGGAGGATCCTCCCTTTTCTATGGAGCATGAGTGAACTTTACACCCTGTTCCTCATACCTCTATAGATTGTAATGTGAAAAAAGCATCACTCACCGTGATACTTTATAAGGGGAAAAAAACAACAGTGTTCATCGTAATATGGATGGACAATTAAACAATGACATACAACACCCAATCAAAACTGACTTATGAACAAACAAAGGTTCCCTGTATTCCCGGACATTTACGTACCAAAAAACAAAACAGCAACAGTACTTCCACAAGAGAAGTTTGGAGCGCACTCAAATTAATGAACTTTTAAATTCCAGCGGTCGCGACTTTGTGCCATAACTAACGGAAAGTGCTGCATACTCTGTAAAACGCTGTGGCTTTTTATCCGACTGCGGTTAGAAAGAGGATGGTACTTTGAAAATGGGCATGATGTTGTTTGTATCACTTTAGACTGCTTGCGTCAGATTAGGAACATGTATTATACAAATAGTGTAGAAGCTGTACTGAGAGCCCGCGGAGGCAATACGAAATTTTGAATGATTAAAAAATTAAGACTCTATTTCTAGTTGTTTTTAGTCCAAATGGCCAATGGTTTTTTGTTTTTTCCTTCTTTAACACATAAATATTTTTTTTGTTTTAAGTTGGTTTTTTTTAATGCATTATTAAATACATTTGAATGCTGCTTTTCACTTCAAGAAGCTATCTAGCGTGGTTTCGGAAATATATCATGAAAACTAATGGTTTTTTTTTATATTGCTCGCCAATGTTTCACAGTGTAATTTTTGTACGCCACGTTGTTTTTGTGGGCTGTCGACAAAAATGTCAACGCAACACAGATAAAGACAAAAAAGTAAGAGTGATTTTGTCTTTCTGAAACCCTCCGTCACTGAACTTTTTATCTCTTTGTAGCAACACCATAGTAATTAAGTATAATCGCTTCTCGTCAGTGTTATAACTGGGAAAACAAAACAGAACATTATACTATACAGGGTCAAATAAATTGGCTAGCGAAACTATGCAGACGTGATGTATAACACGACAAAATAAAAGAATTAAATACTTGTTCAACTCGTACTTTAAGTAAATAGTAACTACACTATCAGCGGTCGTTGACCCCAAACAATTTTATACTACATTTTTTTCGCGTTTAGATATCGATAACAACGAGGTCTGTGGACTTTCACTAGCCAATTTAATTTGACCCTGTGTTTTAGATTTTGCAAATATGAGCTTAGGTGCAAGTAATTCCTACATCGCTTCACATTAGTTCAGCTTGTAACTGGATCAATACGTTAATTTAGGATAACAATTAAATCTCTTCCACCTTACCTTTTCCCAACTATGTTGAGGTCAGCTTCCAGTCGTACCAGATGCAGCTGAATACCAATATTTTACTTATACTGGTATAAATAATAAAATAGTTAAAATAAAAAATGTTCCCATTGCTGGGAAACAGGCCTCCTCTCTGTGAGAGGGAATGAGCCGTAATCCACCACGCGAGCCCAGTGCGGATTGGTAGATGTCACATGTCTTCAAATTTTTGGTCCTAATAAGTCATACCGGTTTCCTCACGATGTTTTCCTTCATCGTTTCTGAGAACAATAGTGATGAAATAAATCAGATAGAGTGAAGTGCTTGCCTGGGTTCAAACCCACGACCTACAACTCGTCAGTCGGGGCCTTTAAAAATTATCCCAAGATTTATGGAATACTAGCTGCACCCCGCGGTTTCAACCGCATAAGTTTCGATCCCGTGGGAATAACAGGTTAAAAAGTATCCTATTGTTAATCCTAGTTATTAAACCATCTGTGTGCCAAATTTCATCCAAATCCGTTCAGCAGTTTTTGCGCGAAGGAGTAACATACATCCATTCATCCATCCATACAAACTTTCACGTTTATAATATAATAAATACATTATATATAATAATATATAAAAGGAATAGGAATAGTAGGATTTTACAAAACCATAATTACATGTAATATTAATTGATATTATTGGACTTATTGTAAATAACAAAATCTTTCAATTCATTTCACTTATAATATTTGTACACCATAGTTATGTTGTGGTACCATACATTCTGTATGGAACTCAACTCAACTTCTTACAAACAAATAAATTCTGATTCTGAAGATATTCTTTAACTTTAATAAATAAGATTCAAATAACATTTTCTTAAAGCGCGAAGTTTGTGGAAACAAATCTCCAAAGCGAGGTGACAGATGCGGAAACAGAACCAACACGATAGCTACTTATTTATTCTTTTAACACTGTATAATTAATTTGTAGTCCTGCTTTTATCACTTATATTGGACCATTGCCATTGCACTACATAAAGCGTAAAACGTTTATTGAGGATGATATTCTCTTAGCATGTGTATTTCTTTTTTTTTTTCCTTTTTTATATTCCTGTTTGTTTCTATCACATTTAAATTAAATTGTATTATTTTGCTTTAAGTACGCTGTACCAGTACAGCGTCCGCTAACTGGTTGCTTTAAAAATTAAAATAATTGTTTTATTACTTGTTGATGAATAATTATTGTTTGCTGCACCGGTCGACGTCACATTAAGTACCTAACTAATATTTCGGAAACGTGACACTTAACGGGGTTTGAGCTAATTTTGTTTTCTGGTTGCAGTGATGTCAGCTATAGATTTACAGAGGTTACTTGCGTGGCCGCCATTTTAAAAATTAAATAAAATGGCGGACAGATTAGTATGCCACGGACCTTCAAAGCCCTTTTAAATTACTTATACAGGATAAACTTTTAACCAGTGCGCAAACTGTAACCATGAATTCAGTACATGATTCTGAACCCTGCGTTGAAACTTTTGGTCGGTTATTAAAAATAAAAACTGTCCCGCCATACATTTTGACGGCGCGCGGCGTAGGTAATTGCACTTTTCTACGAAAGAGCTGTTTTTTTTATAACCGACGAAAAAAATCTACGCCACGGGGCTTAAAATCATTTGCTGATTTCATGGTTACAGTTTGCGCACTGGTTAAAAATTTATACTGTATTTTAATTTTAATTTTTTCATTTTTTAGAACATAAGACCAAATAAGTAGGTACATAAGTATCTAGAGCATATTTCTGCAGAACGTACCATTATCTACCTTTACCCTACCCTTTTCTATCTACTTCCTTCTTCTCCACAATAATGATTAACAAGTCTAAAAATCCCAAGACATGCACCAAAAACATCAACAAACGTAACCTAAAAAATCTTATCAGTATTAATCTTCCTGAACAAGATGAAAGGTCAGAGTGGGAAATTAGGTCAGGGAGATGAGTGGAATCCTCCCTCTGTAAGGTTGGTGCAATCATTTTATGTCAGGCCATCGCCCCGTAACCTGCCTGACCTTAGGCCTGGGTGCCACAGTAATCTGGTCATTGAATTGCCCGAGAGAGAGGCGAAAATCATATACCTACATCTTGTTTTTTATGTTGTAAGCAGGGTACTACTTGTCTCGTGCACAGGATCTATTCTTAAATAGATAAAAACTATTGATTAGTAGTGGTTTAAATATTCACCAGGCAAGTGTTAGCAAGTGCGAGCAGTGGTGACCCAGTGGTAACGGCCGCGACTTTGGGTTGTAGGTCGTGGGTTCGAACCCAGACAGGCGCTTTACTTTGTGTAAATTATTTCATCACCACTGCTTTCAAAACGGTGAAGAAAACATCATAAGGAAACCGGCATGTCCTAGAACCAAACATTCGAAAACTTGTGACATGTACACACGGCTACACATCAAGCTATGCAAAACCAGTATTGGCTGACCGTTCATTGTGAGAAAATAACATCCAAAGTGAGGCCAAGACAAACTGGAGTTGTATAGTTTGACGTGTAGCCGTGTGTACCAACCCACACTGGGCCCGAGTAGTGAATTACAGCCCACTACCTCTCGGAGAGAGGAGGCCTGTGTCCCAGCAGTGGGAACATGAAAGGCTGATTACGTAAGTGTTAACGATGTTATCACGTCAACGCCAGCTGTCTCTGAAAACCAGCGCTGCGGGCCTGTCTCGCATAGTGTCGATGGCAGTTTTGCGTAGGTGTGACGCATATGTCCCCCCAATTTGATTTTTTTGGTTTTTCTCCACAAATAAACTTATTTTCTTTATTTTCTTTCTAACAGGGTAAATTAGCGCTGATATCGTCTACGCTAATTTAATGCAGCTCATTAAAGTTCGTTTCTTAATCCCAGATACTAATCTGACGTTTATGTCTTTTGTGTTTGCGTTTTTTTAGTATAGAAATTTGACATTACACCTGTCAAATTGGTATCTGGGTTTAAAAAACGAACTTTAGGTATTTTAAGTGGTATATCGATGAATTGCCAACTCCAGAAACCTTTGGGCGCATTATGTCCAATTCGCAAAATGTCCCAACATTGAAAAATCACATTTCCGAACTTCTGCCAATTAAATAATATAAATTCAAACTCAAATAAAAATTAATTTAATTAATTGAATTTTTATTTAATTTTTTATTTTATCAATAATTTTAACTCACGACACAAATCATAGGAAAGTTTATTATTATGTGCAAAAATATTCACCCATCCACGCACTAACCCCACCAAGCACTTAATCCAATCGCAACTATAGGTTAAGTACAAGAATCCAGAAAGGGAGGTTCAGAAAGGTCAAGTACAACTCGCAACCGGCGAGCGTGTAAGTATGACGAGTGGGTACTAATTGGTTACACACTTTTTTTTTTTTTTTTTGAGGATGGGAAATCATCACATGACTCCTCCCGCTCTGGGTGGAGCAGAAGGGAGTGTCAGACTCTTACTGACTAAAACCCACCCGTGTTCCTTCCTTAGCCCTTTATGTTCCAGGGCAGCGGTAACCCTTTCGGACGATCCCGCTACCCTGGCAGGCTTCGGCCCTATCGGGCCCCGTCACTCGTGCTGACATATCTTTGAGGCGCGCGTGGAACACATACACGCCGTCCGGCACGGGCCTGGTCCTGATCGGACGGTGAGTTACCCATTACTCTCCGCCCGCAGGCCCGCGCCTACGGTGGTCGGGAGTCATCACGCGGCTCCCGACGCCCGGAGCGTCTCCCGCGGCGGCTGAGGCGTGAGATGCGTTGGTAACACACTTTCAATCACAATCTGTATGTCGGAGTCATTCGTTTTACTATTCGGAACGTCAGCGCCATCTCGTGGCGCTAGACAGAGTCTAGCCTGAGTTCGTGGGGAGACGAGAGCAACAGCTACAAAAAGGGGTGTGAGCAGAGCTCTCGAGATCATAGAAACATTGGACATCGTACAAACAACATGTGCATAGAAACTGTCTCGCGTTCCGTATCGTTGAGTTGTGTGTATATGTGATTCGCTAGTGTGACTAACTGGTTCATAAATTATAATCTGATTTGAACTGCAAACTGTTTCTCTATTGTACTCCAACCAACACTACCCATAGTACGCCCACAGTAATTAAAATATGCCTAATGTTAACGAGAAACAAACATACCTTCTCCTTCATGTATAATTTGAAGGATATTGCTAATCCATTGCATCATAATTATATTCGAAAAACGTGTCTGCTCAACAATATAAGTAACGCAATGAATATTTTTGAACTGTCAAATGAATTACTGCTAGTTACGCAACTACCCCGCCGATGTATGAACGTAAACGAAGCAATATGAGTATGTAAGGATTGTAGCAGACGGAGCTCTGTAGTTTCTGCCTGCCCCCATGGCAAGAAGGCGTGAGTGTACCTATGTATGTACAAGAATACCTAAGTTTATTACTACTTCATACAGTAGTCATCAACATCCTCGATTATCGTTTACTCAATGGCACAGCAATTCACTTTGAGGCTTAAGCGGCGTCTATTTGATGGTCCGCATTAAAATGGCGGCCATTCGCATTCAATTCCACTGATTGATTGACGAATCTGGTTTATAGACTGTAAGTATTATAGGTCCATTAAACTGTGAATTGCAATATTGATAAATAGGTACTGCTGTGAGATGGTAAACTTTACGAATAATGGAGTATTATTTGTATGTCTGTTCAATCGGTAACATCATCATCATAACCCGCAGTATAATATAGTTGTCCATTTTAACGACCCATACAATGCATTTTTTTTTTATATAAACACTATTCTTCAACAGATAGATAAAATTACGTTCCCGTGGAATAACTACAGACCCGTACCCGGCTAACCACGTGCATAAGCTAGTTCTGTATAATCAAGCCCTACATCGTTGAAGCATACTTCAGATTAGAATGCAGCATCAACAAACTACAAGTTAGACCAAATATGAATCGCATTTTGCGTTATTGATTTTCTATATAAACTGGCCGCTGCAGCAGTTAAAGTTTTAGCTTAAAGCTGAACCTAGCTTGAAGTTGTGCAACTCAATGGGGAACTTCTTGAATAGGGGTAAATACACCCTGAAAGATGAGGCATGGGGCTTGTAGAAATTCGTAACAAAGTTTATTGATATTTATTTTGTTGGTATTAAGACTTTTGTGGATCTTGAGCCCTAAAAAGTATTGTACATATTATATTGAAATAAATTATGTAATGGTGCCTCGTTTTGTGGTGAAATGACATGCAAAATTGCAATAACATATCATCAATCATTGCAGTGTTAACTAATTTAAGCTAACGATTCTTTCATCAAACTTAGAAGCAGTATAAAGCATCAAAGCCCGCACTTTTTCTGAATATTACATCGTATAAGTATATAGGTATAGGATGAAATTGAAAACTTGCACACATTTGAAATAGGAGGTGCAGTCCCTGTTACTTATTCATTATAAATTTTCATTTAATTCAATTCAATAATATATTATATTATTGAAAAAAAACTTATAGTTATCGTCTTAGACGTAAACACGAATTATTGGCGTTCCAATACAAAAAATATTAAAATGAAAGTATCAATTTTAGCGTGCGACCGATAAGCAATCCATTCATCGCAGAGTTCGCAACATGAAGCAAATTGGCAACGCGTTAGGCTAGAGGTCATTTACCGAATTTTGACCGTTCCCACGAAAACAAGGGCGCGCGTCGATATTGCCAAATCGCTTGCCTACGCGCACGTATGTGCAATATGTGCATTGTGCTCTAAATTTTCTTTATAACAGTTGAATTAGATGATTTAATTTTGCGCATCTATTTAATTTCATCCTGTGCAATGATGAAACATCAATAAAACAACGGTTAAGGAAAAATAAGATTAAGGTAAATACTATGGGAAACTTCAAATTTTTTTTTTCTTGTCGCCGGCACGACTGTATTTTAAATCTTGTTTTTCCAAAACTTTGTCAAATCCACGGCGTTGTCGGTGGTAGCGCAGAGGTCACTTTAACTTTTTTAAATCAGCAGAGGCACTTGTCTGAAAAATGAATTGAGTTTATTAAAACATTTCTATTTCTCACCAAATAAAATCACTCCTTCAGTGTGTACTAGACCAATCTCTCCCAACCTTCTCATCTAATAACAATTGCTGGTTGAACAAGTTATTCCAGGGGGTTGTTATAATTCAAGTCTTGCATAACGTTATGTCAAGGTTCTCTCTGTCTGTCGATCTTGAACGATTTCCTACGAGGATGAGTGCGCGTCTACGAGTCTAGTAGGGTTAGAAAAATAATTGATAAAAATAAAATGCGATGTTAGAATTCCAGCCTTTTTTTGTCTCACTACGGGCCAAAGACCTCTTCTCATACAAAGAAGGCACGAGCATTGATCATCACGCTTGCTCAAGACGGGTTGGCGATTTCAGGCTTATATTAACTACTAGCTGTGCCCGCGACTTCGTACGCTTGCATGGGTTTTTTTTGCGTGAACCCTTAAATATTTTTCTAAAATAAATGTAGCATATGTTACTCCTTATAACATCAGCTATCTGTCAGTGAAAATCCCATCAAAATTGGTCCAGCCGTTTTGGAAATTAGCTGGAATAAACAGACAAACAAAAATGAAAAAAAAAATTAAGGACTGTATATACTTTCATTAAATAAAAAGCTGTTATTTTGACATTACAAACAGACGCTTCAATTTTATTTATTTTTATAGTTAACTCCAGGTTTCCTCACGATTTTTTCCCTTCACCGATATCAGAGATGTCCAAGATAAACTCATAAAGTTCACATGAATTGAAAAAGTCACATTGGTACTCGCCCGGATTTGAACCTTGTGCAAGAGAGGCGACGCCTTAACCACTGGGCCATCAAGAAAAGGCTTTGTTTTATATGGACCCCAGGGTCCCAAGATGTGTCAAATACATTTTTTTAATAATATTAAAGAATTTATTTCCAAAAACATGGTAAGTGGGTATCCTTTTGGAAAATTGAGTGAATTATAAAATAAAACTTTTTGCGTGTGGTTATGCTGTCTGTACTATCCTAGCAATGTCAAACGCAGTGATTGCCACCACTCTAGCTTAACAAAATAACGAGCACTCACGAGTGGCTGCTGTCAAAGACATCTTGAACACTTTTAAGTTGTTGATTTTAGATAATCTTGTTATTAATATTTTTTTTTATATAATTGCTATCTTATTTTTATAGGGGTTTATTTTTATGTAAGTTTATTTTAAAAGAAACATTCATTTTAATTAATGCAAACAGCTCTACTGTGTTTTTTACCTGTCTGCGGTGGAGCTCAAAAGGAAGAAAATATTTTAACAGGTTAACCCGACTAGTTTCGAACTCGAACGCAGCCCTTGGTAATGAGTTTACTGAGACGATTTCTTCCAAACTATTCAAGCAACACAATAGGTACATAAAACCACAAACTATGACTAGGGAATTATACCGTACGTCATAATTATTATACCTAGTTAATCGTCTAGCAATGAATATAGTCGATGCAATTATTTTATTGCTGGGATAAAAGATTAATGTTGGTAATGGGAATGCCACTTAACGCATAAAAATAAAAAGGCGTACCTATAAAAACATGATGAACACAGGCCTCCCCAAGCACCGCCTCTTCAACAGGTTCTATGCTTCCCGCATTCAGCGGTTTCCTGCGGTCTTCACAAGGTCATCGGTCCACCTTGTGGGAGGCCTTCTAACACTACGTCTTCCCGTACGTGGTCGCTACTCCAAAACCTTTCGGCCCCATCGGCCATCGGTTCAGCGAGGAATATGCCCTGCCCACTGCCACTTAAGTTTGGCAATTCTTCGGGCTATGTCGGTTATCTTGGTTCTCCTGCGGATCTCTTCATTTTTTATTCGATCACGTAGTTAAACTCCAAGGATAGTCCTCGCCATTGCTCTTTGGGTGACTTTTAGCCTTCTAATAAAGCCAATTGTGAGCGACCACATTTCAGTGCTATAGATCATTACGCACTGGTCAAAAACTTTCGTCTTAACTCATTGCGGTATGTGGGCCGAGGAGATCTTGCGTAGCTTCCCAAACGAGCCGAGTCGGATTCGTTAATTGAACTCTTTCTCAAAGTTGGATCTACCTAACTGAACAGTTTGTCCTAGGAAAACATACTCGTCCAGAACTTCGATTGTAGCGTCTCAAATCTTCATAAGAGTGGGTGTTACATGGGCATTTGAGATGAAAAGGTCTTATCCATGTTGATTATAAGACCCACTCTTTCGGAACCTCGACTGAGGTCATCTACTGCGGAGAATATATAATAGCTATAATATCATAAAATTACATTTAGATATCATTTTTAAAAGTAAAACGAGAGCAAATTTTTCAATAACTCGCATCAGAGAATATTTGCAAATGAATGAGCCGAAAACTGTAGTGTAATGAGCTATAAAATGAACATGTTTAAGTAAAAGTCTCCTTTGACTAATAAAAAGACATTTTAAAGGACAAAAAGAAAACGAAAAGTAGTTAGGTTCGTGTGGTTTAATTTGTGTTTTATACAATAGTACTTTTTTATGTAGTAAAAGTTCTGAAAAGAATAAAATATTCATAAAATTTAACAGTTATTGAAAATCCTGGGTACGATAATATTTTATGAAAGGTTTACTTGCTAAATATTTTATGAAAGCTTTAGTTGCTACCTTTACAAGTAAATTAAAGCAGTAATGTTTCATTCTCAATAGTTCTACGTAGAACGTTGTATTAAACTCTTTACTGTCGATCTTAGGGACGCCACGAGCAACTTTTGTCTCAGCAACTAATTTGTCTTTGAAATCAAGTCTAGGAGTTTCTGTGAAAGGGTGTAGATGTTAGTATATCAGATGTTATTATTATACCTACGTTTTGATTCAGTAAGGCTGCCAGCCCAGGTACGCTAAGAATTTAAAAATAATAATAATAATATCCCTGGTCATTTCACACAGCGCCATCCAGTCCCAAGCTAAGCAACCTAATGCTTGTGTTATGATAACAAGATGGCTGATAAACTACTTATATACATTTTTTTTTTTGTAAACACATACATATTATAGATAGAAAAACACCCACACTCAGAACAAATACATGTAGGACTTACAAATATTTGTTCTGTGCGGGAATCGAAAATGTATGATAGCTTACAAAAAAATTATAATATCGTGTGACGTAGTCAATGTCTTTGATGGACAAAAATAATACCATTATTCCGTTTAATTTATGGGTTTATTTCAACACTCAATCATAATCATCATGCACTGTAGAGGTGCCAATATAACGCAGTTCCACATTATCGGGAGCTGCAAATCTAGCCCACACGTCTACCTACCCAATTACGAGCGACGGCGGAATCCATTATTGCTAGTCTCCGTTCCAATCAAGACAGCGAATATTGCATAGAGGTAACATTCTAGAAGTGATTACTTACCACCAGATTCAAAAACGTCTAATTAATTATGTATTTTGCTTCACTAATAGTGGTCGATTTTTTACGTGTAGGTAAGCCTTCCGTTCGTTCTCACTTCGTTGTGAAAAGATAAAGTTAACCTTAGAATTGAAATATTTTTCTGTTAAAATATTTGTACCTAGACAAAAAGCCTTGCCATGATTGCCTGGTTTACACGTAACGGAGTACATGTTATCAAGGCCTATATAGTGCTGCAAGGTTCTTTTGGCGCGTTATTGTTTTTCCGATACATAATAATATCACAAAACAATTGCACAAATGTTTACTAACAGCGCCCCGTGTCAACGTCATCTGAGCGCCAGTACATCCCTGTGGCAGTGCATGTCGCGACAGACAGAAGAGAAACCGACAGACAGAAGAGAAACAGACAGACTGAGAGAGAGAGTTTTTCAAAGTCGGGTACGTGAACCCTTAGGGATTCGCGACAAGATTTGCGTAATGGCGGCAACAGAAGGCATTATTAGTTTCCACAGATGACACTCTTAAAACTGATTTAAAAAAGATGTGTTTATTTGATTGTTGGGCAGCTAGACAGGAAGATTATTTCACTGTCAAAGTCACTTCTATTCCTATAAATCAAGCACATACTTGTTAGTTTGTCTCGCAGTAACGCCAGACTATCTCCTATTTTATCAGTATTAATTTTAATTATGCATCAACAGAATGTAATTAGATATTATTAGAATTGTATTTTTGGCTTACTTTACGGAGACGTAAATATTTTCTGACATTTAATTGGCGAATAATTTAACTTCATATTATTAAGCAGGGTAAAATTATTCCCCAATGTAATTAAATATTCTTTACCTGCCTACTGTAAAATCATACATGATTAAAATTTCCGCTAATTATCAGATAAGAGAAGGGTCTTCTTATAATTTCATTGTTTCATGTACTTGAATAGGTAGGAGTATAACATGATCCTAATCTATATAATATAATGCTACTGAATGAATTTTTTTGTCAGTCTGGTGGATGGTTTGGATTCACAATTAGACCCGGTAGGTGGCGCTGCGATCCAGTTCTAGGAAACAGGACAACGTCTGTCCAGTCAGCTAGTTTCTTATATACCTAATAACACATAAAATAATATAACATTGCAAAATATAACTCTAGTAATCCCGAAAACTCTGGCATTTAGACCTTGGTACTTTCGTTTTTAACCATTTTTATACTGCGGCAATTTTTATATTACAATCCTTTTATTTTTCATTTTAATTATTTTAAAATTTGATTTTCAGTAAGTAATTAAGATATTTGAAACTTAAATAACATTTTAATACTGAATCGTTCTTAAATAAGAACCTACCTCTAAACTTTACCAGTAAACCTGTAAATTATTTTTTCCAGTTAAATTAAAATCCGATTGAGTTTTGAGCCCGACCTTTAAATAGAAATATTGGTTTTCAGTTAGTGATTTCTAATACGTTTATGTTAGCAATTTTATCTGAAATTGAAATCCTAACAGCTCGCGCCGTCCAATACGGTTTAATTGTAGTTTGCGTGTCACAACTCCGGAATATACATACATAACCTTTGGTTTTCTGAAATGATTGGATATTTCAGCAACTGTTGCCGTACCACCTTTGTACCATATCTTAATTTTTTTTATTACAACATTACAACTTTGACAAGCTAACACTACAATATATATTATATACAAGTAGGTATATAATAAAAAAAATAAAAGCAAAGGGAGGAGCTCTTTGGGTTAGAAGTACATTTTGTACCATTATAACAAATCTGGTCAGAAAAGCACAACACCGTTGCTACGGCGTAGCCATCGGCTACGGCGTAGCCATCGGCTACGGCGTAGCCATCGGCTACGCATGCTACGCAGTCGTAACTCGTAGCAAATAATTTTGCTTAAAAATGAACGGTGTGTCCGACACTTATTAAAAGTATATTTCTGTACCCATATTTGTCTAGATGTACTTACAGTCGGACTTCGAATTCCAAAAAAATACGGTACATCAAAATATCAAGAACAGTTAGTTTCATTAATAAATTGGAAATCATAAGCGTTGAAAAGTTTTACTGGCTATCAAAGCTGTTTGGTTGATCCAAACAGCTTTGATAGCCAGTAAAACTTTTTTATTGACTTATAAAATACTTTGAAATTATTAAAGAAGATGATATTAATTAAAAACTGCCAATACCAGCCGTTGGAAGGAAGCAACAAATAGTATCGCAATTAAGGGGTATCGGGATTAAACTAGGAACTCTTTTAAATAATGTTAACTTAAATCAATTTTTTTTTTTTGTTTATTTTTGCAGTATTTCGGGTGGTATTAAATGAGCTGTTATAATTGATTCTATAGCACTCTGTGGCGTAAACCCGCACTTAAGTCACGCTTTTCTGTGACTTAAGTAGTCCATTTTTAAACAGAAACGCGAGCAAAGTCAAAGTCAAATCATTTATTTCTAATAGGCACATACTCGTAAAAGGCATTTTTGAACGTCAAAAATAAAATTGATTCTAGTCGCTCCTTCCAAAAGGTAGTTTTCGTATGGAGAAGAATGGGCAAGAAACTCTACCGTTACTCTTTTTTAGTTAGAGCTATAAAAGTTTACGATACGTGTGATTTAGTAGTCTTTTAATGCACGACGTTTAGCACCCTCAATAACAGCCGCACAGGTCGATCGGTCAGGTTAAGCTACGCTTGCCGCGGTTGGTCTATGGATGGGTGACCATCTTTACATACCGAGACCCCTCCGTGCCTCGGAAAGCACGTTAAGCCGTTGGTCCCGGCTGTCATTCGTGGATCTTTGACTGTCGTTACGGATAGTCAGAAGTCTGACAACCAGTCTTACCAAGGGGTATCGTATTACCCAATAACTGGGTTGTGGAGGTCAGATAGGCAGTCGCTCCATGTAAAATACTGGTATTCAGCTGAGCCGACCCCAACATAGTTGGGAAGAGGCTGCCTAGCCCTTTCCCAACTATGTTGGGGTCGGCTATGTTGTGACTTAATAGCGAGGGTGCTAAACATCATCATCTGCCTAGATGATGATGTTTAGCACCCTCGCTATTAAGTCACACGTATCGTAATATACTATTGGGTGTACCAATTTATAATAAACTTTTTCTTAATCGGTGTAAACTTAACTTTACGTTTCGTGAGTGCGAGTGTTACTAATCGAAATGAATTATTAAAAAAAAAACATTGTGATACCCACATCATGCCATCCCCTTTATAAATAGGTAAAGCAAAAAATATTTCATTCGGTTTCATCGTATTCCACCAAAAAACAATCATTCAAATACAGCCATACCCCGTTTCTTTATATCTTCTACTTAATCATCTGCATAGCCTTTTCCCAACTATGTTGGGGTCAGCTTCCAGTCTAACCGCATGCAACTGAATACCAGTATTTTATATGGAGCGACTGTCTATCTGACCTCCACAACCCAGTTACTGTGCAATACTGGCAAGACTGGTTGTCAGACTTTCGGGCTTCTGACGACCCGTAACGACTGTTAAAGATCTCTTTCCATACCGGACGGAGGGGTGAAGAAGGTCACCAACCCACGGACCAACCGCGGCAACCGTAGCTTAACCTGATCGATCGACCCGCGTGGCTGTTATTACTTAGTCACAAGCCTCGCTATATGTTCTACTTTAATAGAAATCTTAAATTCACTAACAGTCAACGCACAGCCTAAACCGCTGAGTCTAGAGGCATACAATTTTACAAAAGAGTTCCTATTGTAACGAAGGTAAGCATTAAGCAAGGAACAGGGGCACGGCTAGTCCTGTAATAAAATCCCAACTAAAATGTTGTATAAGAATCAAAATGAATATTTCAAAATATGTAGCACTGCTAACAGGTACAAATAACGGTACCTATTCAAACAGGATCGTTACGCGACCAAATTAGAGAGACCTCCGGCATATCTTCAGCATTCTATTAGAAAAAGGGAGACTGGTAAGCAGATGGGTCTATGTAAATTTGTCGCCTCATGTAAAGGAGACTTCCCTGTTGAGTTTCGTATAATGCGATCCATTAAACTTATAAAGTCAAGTACGATGTGCTCTCCAATTTACAAATTGCAAGTTGGTACATACGAGGAGATAAAGTTAGAATTGTAAGCGAGTGTGGTAACGATAATTGTTAATTGAATTTAGACGGCACGGTTGGCGCAGTGGTTAAGCGATTGACTGGTGCGCTGCGTGTCGCGGGTTCGATTACCGCACGGAACAAATATTTGTATGGCCTACAAGTAGCTGTTCCGGGTCTGGCTGTTTGTGTATGTGGGTTTAAATGTTTGTAAACGCACCCACGATACAGGATTAATTCCTAGTGTGGGGCAACGTTTTTTATAAAAAAAAAAATAATAATGTTTTAGAGAAATTTGGTTTGGTAAATCAATTTGTGACTATCTCGTTGTTCTAGTGGCCGCAAGCGCTACTGCTGAGCTTGAAGTCTTAGGTTCGATTCCCGAATCGAGCAAAGTTTTTTTGGGGGATTTTTTTATCTGGAATTTCTCAGCAGCAGCCTGGAGTCTGGATTAGTGCCCGGTTGAAGGGAATAGGCTAACATGACAGTAAAAATGTGGGGATACTATAATACTACTAATACTATATACCTCTGCTTGACCCTTCGGATTACAAGCGTGAGGTTTTTTTTATGTTTATTCAAATACACTGTCGTTTTTTGTTTTTAATACTCTATGGGATTAAGTCAGGAACTTGTTAAAACTTATTAAAATAAAGTTGATTAGATAACGGTATCACGAAGCATTTATTCTTTATTGTGTACTAGCTTCTGCCCGCGGCTTCGCCCGCGTGGATGTCGGAAATTTACCCACGGGAACGTGCTAATAGGATAAAATGTATGTGCTTCCCCAGAATGCCATCTATGTCGCGGGCCCTTTGTGGCTAATTACAATAGAAAACCAATTGTGTCTCCTTAGTGGTGATTAAGAGGGTACCTATATGATATCTTTACCTAAGTACCTAACTAATTTAAAAAAAAGACTCAATAACAGAAAATTTACCTACCTAAATAAACCTATTTCTGATGATAACTAATCTAAACTCAATAAATAAGAAAATTTACCTACCTAAATAAACCTATTTCTGATGATAACTAATCTAAACTCAATAAATAAGCAAAATCCCTAAAAACTAATATCTATACGAATGACTAAACCTACCTAACAGTATTATAAAATAACCTACGGTCACTACGTACACTATCAAATATACTACCTATACTTTAAAATTAAAATCTATACCTACGACTCATATAAAAATAAACCTAAATAACTCTAAAAACCAAAAGGAATAAAAATGAACTCCACTGCGGGTGACCCAACCTACGACAAACTTAGTATTTGCGGTTGGTACAGTACAGACAGTGGTAATCGGGTATAGGGATCGAACCGCAAAATTAAGTTTGTTTTTTATTGTATATACTTTTCCGGGATAAAAAGTACCCAGTGTGGTGCCCAGGATATTAAAGAATAATTATACCAAGTTTCATCGTAATCGAACCGGTAGTTTTTGCGTGATGCCTGAACAAACAGACAGACAGACAGACAGACCGACAGACAGACAGACAAAATTTTTTTAAATCACATTTTTGGGTTCGGGGTCGGTCAAGTAACACCCCCTGCCATTTATTTTTTGGATATTTTCAATGTACAGAATTTTCACTTCTACAGATTTATTATAAGTATAGATTAGCTGTGCCCGCGACTTCATTCGCGTGGATGTCGGAAAACAATAATCTGTCTCTTTACTAATTATTTTTCTAAAATAAAAGTAGCCGATATTACTCATTATAACATCAGCTATATGCCAGTGAAAGTCCCGTCAAAATCGGTCCAGCCATTTAAGAGAATAGCATGAACAAACATGCAGACAAAAATTTTAACAAATATTTTTTTTTTATTATTAAAACGCGGTGCCACCCCAGTGCGGGTTGGTGGATGTCAAATGACTTAGAACCAAAACTGCGAAGGCAAGTAACATCCAACAACCTGCACTGGGCCCGAGTGGTGATTTAGGGCCCACTCTCTCTCATAGAGAGGAGGACTGTGTCCCAGCAGTGGGAAGATTATAGGTTGATTATGCTTTTATGCATCGACCATAACATAAACGCATATGCGTTTTAGTATGATGTCTAGGGTTCGGGTTTAACTGCCCCGTTGGTCTCGTGGCTGCAAGCGCGACTGCTGACCGTGGGGTCCTGCGTTCGATTCCCAGGTCGGACAAAGTGTGATTAGGTTTTCCATTAGCAATTTCTAAGTAACAGTCCGGAGTTTGAAAGTTGGCGGTTTAATACCCCCGTGCCTTGGAGAGGACGAACAGCCGTTGGTCCTGCGCCTGATCTCTCCCCGGTCGTGCCGGATTGCCTTCCCAGAGTAAAGGAAGAAGGAGTTGTAAAATGACGGCACGGTTGGCGCAGTGGTTAAGCGATTGACTGCTGCGCTGCGTGTCGCGGGTTCGATTCCCGCACGGAACAAATATTTGTATGACCTACATGTATTTGTTCCGATTCTGGGTGTTTTTCTATCTATAATATGTATGTATTTACAAAAAAAAAATGTATATAAGTAGTTTATCAGCCATCTTGTTACCATAACACAAGCATTAGGTTGCTTAGCTTGGGACTAGATGGCGCTGTGTGAAATGTCCAGGGATATTATTATTATTATTATATCTCCTGCGTACCTGTCTAATCTCCGTTGAGATTGGCCACCGTGACAGAAATCTGTCGGGGAGCTATTATTATTATTGGGTTCGAATGAACAACCACTATGTAAAGACGCCAGGTCTTTAATGAATTAGCGATAAAGTTGAAAATCTATTCAAGAAATTTGACAGATTTTAGTAGCTTGATGTGCTGGCGTCTGTATTCAGTCTTTCAAGTTAACTGTTGAGTTTTTGATTTTTTTTTTCTCAAGTCAGATATAAAAAAATAAGTTATTGTTATAAATAAGGTTCCCAAATCTCATTAGTATTTTCTAATACAAAACCAATTTAAATTTTCCAACAAACAATTTAGTTTTCTCATTATAATAACTAGTAATTTAATTTTATTTCGACGGTCCCCAAACAATTTGTTAGCTGCATATTTATATATTTATTTTTTTAATAATATATCAATCTTGTGTCCTGTGGAAGACGCTCTTGACTCATAATTAATTTAAAACTTTTTTAAAGAAGAACCTAACTCATTAATCAAGCATTTTTGTTTTTCAATTCAATTAAATTAAAGTAGTATAATTTGTAGAACGCAGTTTCTCAGAACATTCAAATTCATCTTAATATCTATATAAATAAAAATGAATCTCCGAAATGCATGTACGCCCATATAACTTTCGAACGACTGCACCAAATCGGATATTTTTTTTTTTGTGTTCGTTGTTTTCAGAACAAGGACCCGGTAGGTGGCGCTGCTTTTTCGGGTGGGATGACGTCTGCCGGGTCCGCTAGGTTCTACCAATCAATCAGCGTTTTACTTATAGGAGTAGTGTAGGAGTAGCGTAGGAGTAGGTTAGGAGTAGGGTAGGAGTAGTGTAGGAGTAGGTTAGGAGTATGGTAGGAGTAGGGTAGGAGTAGGGTAGGAGTAGGGTAGGAGTAGGGTAGGAGTAGGGTAGGAGTAGGGTAGGAGTAGGTTAGGAGTAGGGTAGAAGTAGGGTAGGAGTAGGGTAGGAGTAGGGTAGGAGTAGGGTAGAAGTAGGGTAGGAGTAGGGTAGGAGTAGGGTAGAAGTAGGGTAGGAGTGAAGCAATGGATTAGCAATACTAATCCATTGCTTCACATGTTAGAAAAATTGGTCTGCTCAACAACGTAAATAGCGCAATTAATGTTGTTGAACTGTCAAAATCAAAACCATTGCTACTGTTAGTCATCATCTGCCTTTTCCCAACTACGTTGGGGTCGGATTCCAGTCTAACCTGATGCAGCTGAATACTAGTATTTTACATGAAGCGACTGACTATCTTATCTCCACAACCCAGTTACAGGGTAATACGATATCCCTTGGTAAGACTGGTTGTCAGACTTTCGGGCTTCTAACGACCCGTAACGACTGACAAAGATCCATGACAGCCGGGACCAACGGTTTAACGTGCTTTCCGAGGCATGGAGGGGTCTTGGTATATGAAGATGTTCACCCATCCACGGACCAACCATGGCAAATAAATAATAAATAAATATCCCTGGACATTTCACACAGCGCCATCTAGTCCCAAGCTAAGCAACCTAATGCTTGTGTTATGGTAACAAGAATGGCTAATACACTACTTATATACATTTTTAAAGCGCAAGCGTGGCTTAACTTGAGCAATCGACCCGTGCAGTTGTTATTACTTAGCCACAAGCCCCGCTCTGTTCCCTTCACGCGGGGAGCATACTCCCCCGCCTATGGCTCCGCCACTTACGGTGCCCGAAGCGGACCACACGGACGACGACGACGACACCCCTGAAGTGACCGGGGTAGATCTGAGAGCGGCGGTAGGCAGGCTTAAGGCCAAAAACACCGCCCCAGGACCCGACGGCTTGCCGGGTAAAGCCTGGGTCCTGGCCTCGACGGCTCTCGGGCCTCGACTGGAGGCGCTCTTAAGCGCATGCATGGAGAGAGGCCAGTTTCCACTCCGTTGGAAGACGGGGAAGCTGGTCCTCATTCAGAAGCCGGGGCGCCCTGCGGACTCTCCGTCCGCATACCGGCCCATAGTGAGAGTGATTGCGGGCCGCCTCGTCGGGCACCTTGTGGGGACTGGGCCGGATCTTGCGGATTGCCAGTTTGGCTTCCGCAAGGGGCGCTCTACGGTGGACGCCATCATGCGCGTGAGAGCCCTCACGACGGGGGACGCGGTATCCCGGGGTGGGGTGGTCGTGGCGGTGTCACTCGACATCGCCAACGCGTTCAACACCCTGCCCTGGAGCTGCATTGGGGAGGCACTCCGGTATCACCGGGTGCCGACCTACCTCCGTCGAGTAGTCGGGGCGTATTTGACGGACAGAGCCGTCATCTACCCCGGTCGCGACGGGAACTGGAACCGGCGAGAGATGTCGTGCGGTGTCCCACAGGGATCGGTTCTGGGGCCGCTCCTGTGGGACATCGGTTACGACTGGGTGCTGCGGGCCGACCTCCCTGAAGGCGTCAGCGTAGTTTGCTACGCTGACGACACGCTGGTCCTGGCGCAGGGGAGGTCGCATCAGGCGGCGGCCGACGCGATGACACGCGGGGTTGCGATAGTCGTGGAAAGGATCCGGCGGTTGGGTCTCGAGGTGGCATTGCACAAGTCCGAGGCCATGTCCTTTCATGGGCCTCGGTACGGGCCACCTCCGGGATCCCAACTAGTGGTAGGAGGGGTTCACATCGGCGTCGAGACCACGATGAGGTACCTGGGTCTCGTCCTCGACAGCCGATGGAACTTCGTCGAGCATTTCCGACGTTTGGCCCCCAAACTGGAACGGGCCGGGGCCGCCCTAAAGCGGCTCTTGCCCAACCTGAGGGGGCCAAACGCCTCCTGCCGGAGGCTTTACGCGGGGGTCGTGCGGTCCATGGCCCTATATGGGGCCCCGGTATGGGCGCGTTCACTGCGGCTTCGAGCCGCACACTATCTGAACGCGCCCCAAAAGGTGGTAGCCGTAAGGCTGATCCGGGGCTACCGCACGATCTCAGGCGAGGCAGCAAGCCTCCTTGCCGGACTGCCACCATGGGATCTGGAGGCGATAGTCCTCGCGCGCCTATATGATTGGCGCGCGGAGGCACTACGCCGGGGGGAAACTCCGCATCCGCGGCAAACCGCGGCGGAGCGGACGAACCTCCGGTGCGATCTCATGGCGGCATGGAAGGAGCGACTATCGCAACCCAGCGCAGGGCACGCCACGATAGCGGCGGTAAGACCCCTCTTTGAGGAGTGGCTAGAGAGACGTCACGGCGCTCTCACCTACCGCCTGACGCAGGTCCTCTCCGGACACGGATGTTTCGGGAGGTTCCTGCACATCATCAGGCGGGAGGAGACGCCCGGGTGTCACCACTGTCAGGATCGCCCAGAGGACACGGTGGAGCATACGGTGGAGGTCTGCCCTGCTTGGGCAGAGCACCGCCGTGTCCTCGTAGAGGCGATTGGCAGCGGCGGCGACCTCTCGCGCCCGGCCCTGGTTCAAGCCATGGTCCGGGGTGAGAGGGAGTGGGAGGCAGTCACCTCCTTCTGCGAAGCAGTCATGCTAGCGAAGGAGGTGGCGGGGTGGGCGAGGGAACGCGCCTTGCGCACCTCACGCCTCAGCCGCCGCGGGAGACGCTCCGGGCGTCGGGAGCCGCGTGACGACTCCCGGCCACCGTAGGCGCGGGCCTGCGGGCGGAGAGTAATGGGTAGCTCTCCGTCCGATCAGGACTAGGCCCGTGCCGGACGGCGTGTTCGTGTTCCACGCGCGCCTCAAAGAGATGTCAGCAAGTGACGGGGCCCCACAGGGCCGAAGCCTGCCAGGGTAGCGGGACCATCCGAAAGGGTTTACCGCTGCCCTGGAACATAAAGGGCTAAGGAAGGAACACGGGTGGGTTTTAGTCAGTAAGAGTCTGACACTCCCTCCTGCTCCACCCAGAGCGGGAGGAGTCATTTGATGATTTCCCATCCTGAAAAAAAAAAAAAAAAAAAAAAAAAGCCCCTCCATTGCTTATAACGCAATTACCCCACTGTAACTCGCACGAAAGTATGCAAGTAGCTTGCATGCCATTGTGACGGAATACCTACTTGAGTGCGAAAGACGTATCATCGAATTTTGTTTCTTCGAAAACCTTTCAACGACATCTCTATACTGCGACGCCTTGTTCAATCGACGTCTTGTTACTGCGACATTTCGTTACATCGAAAAACTGTACTGCGAACGATTTTACTGCGTACATATCATACTGCGAAGCCTTGTTCAATCGATGTCTCGTTACTGTGATGTTACTTAGGGAAACTTACTGCTTTCGCACTAAAGTAGGTATTCCATTGTGACAGTCATCAATCAGAAGTTTTTTTTTTATGCTTCATTAAGAAAAACACGGCCAAGTGCGAGTGGGACTCTCACACGAAGGGTTCCGTATCAGCGAACAATATTTTAACACTACAAATAACAAAACACGTTTTTTTATTACCCCCTTTTAATTTTTTAACTTTATTTTATTTGTTGTTATAGTGCCAGAGACGGACAGTGGAGGCTTAGTCATAGGGATTCGTTGGCACCCTTTGGGTATGGAACCTAAAGGTTTTGTAGAATCCTTCTGATTCCGTTGCAAGTATTCCGGAGTTGAATATATCACTGCACTGGTCCATCACGACACCAAAGCCTTTCGCCAGACACGCTTCACTTGTCACTCTCTCCCGCCTTTCGTGGAGGAATGACAGTTGATATTAGTGACCTCACTCTGAACACCAATTCCCTTAATTAAAAACGTTCAAAATCTAGTCGCAATCTCATTTCAGCGACAATAAATGTCAAAAACTTGTCAAAAAAGGGAAATAAGAGGTATTTTTGACAGATTGAAACTGTGACCTGAGGGGCAATTCTCGTAATTTTTAAGAACGTTCATGGACCGATGACGACTATAAACGATTTTTTTTTTTCGTTTTTTTTTTATTTTTATTGTCTGATCTCAGTCTCAATCTGTTAAAAAATACTTCTAATTTCCCTACATTTTGACATTTGTTTGTCGCCGAGATGAGACTGCGACTAGATTTTGTTTCAAAGTACGAGCATTGGCCTACAGACTGTAAAAGTTCTTAAAATTAGGTAAATTGCCTCTCTGCTGTGCACACTACAGGTAGGTTTTAATAATTAATTACAATCTAGCTTATGAGATTGATAAGCATTTTTAATCTAACTTAAATGTTTACGTGATAATTATTTAAATACTTGGAATAGTGTTGATTGTACTTAATACAAGTCCGTTCCACTTTCTTAGTGCTCATTTACGGAGACGCGGGGCGTCGCGCGTCGCGTTGTGCGGCGCGGCCCGCACTAAATTCAAACATATGGCGTTGTATGAGTGCGTTTACGGAGAAGCGATTTTAGACGAGTTTGCTTGAAATGGAGCGTTTTTTGCGACCGAACGCGCGGCTGGAACCGCCGCGTCTCACGCGGCGTTTATCACGGCGGCGCACGCAGCGGCAATTCTCGATGAAGCGACGCCCGCGGCGGAATCTTCTGCCAGTCATATTTGGAAATTGCAGAACGCAAATAATTAATTATTAGTAATTACTAATTAATTTAATTTGCGCTTCCATCTTCCGCTAACCTAAAACTGGTCGGTTTGATTGAGTATCCCGCGTGCGCCGCAGCGTTGCCCGCCACGCTTCCCGCCCCGCGTCTCTATGAACAACGTCTTATATTGCCATACGTTTGTGTTTACGCGTGCGATGATAAGTGCCGCTTGACGCGCCGCCGCTCCGTAAACGGAAAATCATACGACGCGCCGCGAGACGCCACGCTGCACGCGACGCGCGACGCCCCCCGTCTCCGTAAATGAGGCCTTAGAGTCTGATAAAATAATATATTTAAGTAATACTTGGTTCATATTATGTGTGTCATGGTCACTATGATTTCTACACTTATTACAATACACTAACGCAATGGGCTTCATTCGTTTTAGGCCTCGCATAATGTTTTGGATGCCTAACAGTTGAATTGCCCCGACATTCACATATTGGTGGATCACAGCAAATTTGACGGGTTCTATTTTTAGATCACGGTGGAGGTCGTAATTTCTTATATAACAGGGAGCGTTAACAATACTCAGGAGTATACCTTATTCTTATATTTTTACTCTTCTACCTTATTTTGGAATGTTTTTATTATTTTGATGTTGGTCGGTTTAGTACAGCCCCACAGTTGGAAGCCATACGTTGATGTTGGCAACAAATACAGGGTGGCAGGAACATTGCCGCGCAAACTGTAACCATGAATTCAGCACATGAGTTTAGACCCAATAGCGTCGAAATTTTTCGTCATTTATCGACGAGACTTGACTGAACTCGAATCATACCGTGCCGCAGTCGTGGACGGACGATACCAAGGCTTGCTCAAAAGTGCCAATGGGAAGAGGTGGACGCATAATAATCTGCCACGCCGGATCAGCCGGGGGAGGTTTAGTGAATGATGCCTTACTCGCATTCGAGTCTAAAAGTACAAAAGAATATCACGAAGAAATAGACGCAAATAAATTCACAGAGTGGTTTAATAACTTGTTAACAAACCTCCCCGAATAGTGCATAATGATAATGGACGATGCATCTTACCATTCAGTTCAAATAGATAAAGCACCTACTCAAGCAAACAAAAAGGCTGATTTATTGGCATGGCTACAAAGATAAGGCGTTGAAGCTAACATGAAATTGTTGAAAGCTGAATTGCTGGAACTGGTAAAATAAAATAAACCTGCGAAACTAAAATATAAAATTGATGAATTGGCACTTCAGCATGGACACAAAGTGATAAGAACACCGCCGTACCATTGTCAGTACAATGCTAATGAGTTGATCTGGGCTCAAGTCAAAGGATACGCAACTCGCCACAATACAAAGCCGCCATTCTCCACTAAGAAAATGATGACATTGCTGAAAGAAGCTTATGACAAAATTACTAAAGAAGACTGGGCAAAAGTTGTAGAAAAAACTCGAAAAATAATAATGGACGATTTTGACAGACACGTCAATATTGATAATAGAATTCAAAATAAAGTAATTATATTTACAGGTGACGATAGCTCAACTGACGATTTTGGCTCATCATCCGAAGAAAATGATTGAATGAAGATTCAATCACTTTCGCTTTTCTTGATTTTTTTGTGATTGAGTGAATGTTATTGTAACTAAAAATATTAAATTAAAGACAAATTAACTTTTCGTACCATTGTATCATTTCAATATTAAAGTTTAAGTTAAATTTTCTAGTCAGAACTTTAATCCAATGCAAATTTAATGCAATCCTTTACAAGACATAATCAAATCGATCAAATACTCATACAAACTTAAATCGATTTATCGTGAGTATCGAGTTCCGAGTCGAATGGTTACTTCACTAGTTACGTCGCGATGACAAATGTCAAAACGGGGAAACCAATATTTTGTTGTTATGCCACAATGACATGCAAGCTACTTGCATGCTTTTGTGCAAGTTAAAGTCATGCGTATTTGCGAATTTAACCCAGCCAAACGTTAAAACCCAAAATGAGCTTGTAAACTGCAGGAAAACCAGTCTTATTCAATAGAATATACCATTTTTATTTCTTAAGTGACTGTCGTTTGGCGAGTGTGAGTGGCTCGTTGAATATCGGAAGGATAGGCAAGGGAAAATCGTTACCTGCGCCGCTGAATAGTGACGTGACTTGTATCGATATTTTTTTTATCGATAAATTTTCATATCTTGACACTGACCTGCAAGTTGCAAAAAACATAAGAAAATTTGAATTTCGCGGACTTCATTAATGCTTCCCTATTATTTTCATCTGCTCAATGCACGATGGAATCTGCTGTACCGACAGACATTATATAATGCATCGATATGTCAATACCGCAGAATCACAGTGAAAATGACATTCAGCCATGTTTGTTACACGTGAGACCGAATTAAAAATGTGACAGTCTGACAATGAAATAAAAACAATATAATAATTTAGGTATATTTCATTAAAATGGCCGGGCCATTAAAAGGGTAATTAAAGTAGTCATTCAATAAAGTTTTCTATACAATAGTCTGCTTAATGCTTCACAAGATATTATTATGTGTCCGAACTGGATAAAGAAATGAATTTGAAAACCGACGAAGAAATAAATACTCCACTTTACTTAAGTCGATACGCACATCACATCACTACACAAGAAGCGGCCCCTAACCAAGTTATGGAGTGATCTCGTTCGGTCAGCTCTTCAATATCGTGTATAAATCTAGATCCTAGCTTGTTTGTGCTAGCACTGGTCATAGACAACTGTTAGTCTAGATATAGACCACACAGCTTTTGTTGCCTACACACTTGTATGTGGTTCACAAACAGAATCTCAAAAGGCTATCGAGTAGATGACGGAAAATTGAATGGCTATGGATTTATGTTTAGTCATCCTATTGTGATCGTGTTAGGATGAGGTGACTGTAATTTAAAGAAAGAACAGTTGCTCATTTTTGTTGAGAAAAGAACGGACGGTGTAAAAAAATATATAAAATCGTAAAACTGGAGATCAAAGCAATGTTATTTGTAGGGTCCGTTACCAAAGGGTGCCAACGAGTTCCTATTACTAAGCCTTCGCGGTCCGTCCGTGCATCCGTCCGTCCATCTGTCTGTCAACGGGCAGACAGTTGAAATTTTCATAGTGTGTATTTCTATTGCCGCTATAACAAAAAAATAAAATACCTAAAGTTAAACGTTAAAGGTCTCCATACAAGAAACGTGTTTTTTCGGCGTTTTTGCGTTGTGGTACGGAACCCTTTTTTTTTCAGGATTGGAAATCATCAAATGACCCCTCCCGCTCTGGGTGGAGCAGAAAGGAGTGTCAGACTCTTACTGACTAAAACCCACCCGTGTTCCTTCCTTAGCCTTTTATGTTCCAGGGCAGCGGTAACCCTTTCGGACGATCCCGCTACCCTGGCAGGCTTCGACCCTATCGGGCCCCGTCGCTTATGCTGACATCTCTTTGAGGCGCGCGTGGAACACATACACGCCGTCCGGCACGGGCCTAGTCCTGATCGGACGGAGAGCTGGTACGGAACCCTTCGAGTGCGAATTTAGCTCGTGGTCACTTTTATTCTATTTACCTAGTAACAAAATAAAAACAAAACTATACCCAGATAGATAATACCTATGCACACAGATTTAGGATTTCTGCTTATCCATTGGCGTAGTATTAATTATATTATGGTATTCATTTTACATGGATCACCACCATTTTAGGGTCTCGTAGTAGTTTTAGTGATGGCACATGGCACAAAAAAAGGAGGCTTATAGGTACTCAGCACTGGTTGGAAACTAGGCTGCCAATGATGATAATCATGATAACTATATTAGGCATCCACTTATATTTATAACGATGACGTCATCAATTTCTGGTAAATACTTATTTGAAGTCAGCTAGCAGCATTGATATGTATAAGAAATAAAAAATTGGCAAAAAGAAAATGCTGCTATATTTTAAGAGATAATCTAATCATTTCTTGAAGTTTAGATCGGTACTGTGCTTACCTCCTATTCAAAAGGTAAGAAATAATCACTTATTTTCATCGACACAATATTTTCAAAACAAAAAGTAATCTCCCAGAATTTGTAAGCTGTTTTTTAGAATATTTTTCTAATAAAAACAGAAGTCAAACATTGACGAAAGTATCGTTCGCAAAATATTTTAATGATCAATCGAAGTAGAGTGGTTTCTGAATTGTGTCCCGAATGAACTCGAGTAAGAAATGGGTATAATAATATTAAGTCTGTTGACCTAACATAAAACTTTTATAATAAATGCGTTTTGCATAATACATGTTAAAAAAGGTGTTACAAGTATAAAAGGTACATTGTATTATAAACTATTGAGGTGTGCAAATTAATATACATTACGCACAAAATCAATTTTAAATTGATTTACATTAATAAATAGAATGTAAAATTAAAAAATGTCAAATTATTATACACATATTTGTGGTGCCATTTCAGATAATATCGACTCATCTTTCATTTAAATAATCATTAATAATTGAATATAACGTAACATTTTGCAACTAAGATTTGAATTGGGCAAATGAAAGGGTCTTGCAAAACGAGATATTTTAATCTACATAAATAAAAATGAAACGCTGTTAGTTGGTAAGCGCATCACTGACTGACTAATCTATCGTTTGTTAAAAAAGGTTCGTAATTCTGAATTAAGTTTTTATGGAAAGAAAAATTTTAAAGTTTCAAGATTTTGTTTTTTATTGAGCAGATCTGAACGTCCTTTTTTCTATAGCATAATCAGCCTATAATATTCCCACTGCTGGGCTACAGACCTCCTCTCCGTGAGAAGGCATGGACCGTGATCCATCACGCGGGCCCAGTGCGGGTTGGCGGATGTCACTGGTCTTCTAATTTTAGTCCTAGGACATGCCGGTTTCCTCACGATGTTTTCCTTAATCGTTTTGATAGCAGTAGTGATGAAATTATTTGCGTAAAGTAAAGCGCCTGCCCGGGTTCGAACCCACAACCTACAACTCGTAAGTTACCGTTACCACTGAGCCAAAATGGTGGTACGGCTAAATGGCTCTGGTAAAATTTATTTTCATATAACCTATTTAATTAAAGTCTTCGACGTTCATTGTACAAGTCAGCACGTTGTATTCTTAAAAAAGCACAAAGGAATATTTCAATAGGATTTAGTTAGTAATCATGCGAGAAGTCGACGGCCCGGCCATTTTATTATTATTAACCTTTATTTTTAGTTTTCCATCGTGTGTTCGTATAAAAGATATTGGACCTACAAAAGGTTTTCCACTCACCCTCGTCACGTTATCGACACTCGTCGATTTTATTGTCGGCCCTCGCATCAATCATGTGCGAGGAAAAAGATGATTTACGCTTCAGTCAAGTGCTTAAGGACTTGGGAAGATTCATGGTTTAATAATATACTTCGCCAGGTATTATAGCTTTTCGAGACACAGTCGTCACGTGGGAGATAAAGTCTACGTCATCACTAATGTGTTACCAGTAGTGTGTGATAACTGCCTCGTTGGTCTCATGGTTGCAAGCGCGACAGTTGAGCGTGGGGTCCTGGGTTCGATTCCCAGGTCGGACAAAGTGTTATTGGGTTTTAAGAATTTCTTAATAACAATCCGGAGTTTGGAAGTTGGTGGTTTAAAGTAAAGCCATTGGTCCTGCGCCTGATCTCTCCCCGGTCGTGTCGGATTGCCGTCCCATCAGACTATGAGAGTAAAGGAACAGAGATTGCACTTGTGTTTACGCACACACTTGTGCACTATAATATCTCCTACGTACCTGGCTAATCTCCGTTGGGATTGGCTACCGTGACCGTAATCGGTCGGAAGGCTATTATAGTGTGTGATAATATCTCGACCAACTTTATTACCTATGCGAATCCGATAAAATAATGAGGTTTGAATTAACAATTACGTTAAAATATGTTTGAGGGCTGATTTTTCTATCACCAGATAACTTTTATTCGGGGAAATAAATTGACGTTTGACCGTTTTTTAATAAAATAACTGTCAAAATTTCAAAATTATTCCTCGAATAAAGATATCTAACGTCATAATGACGTAAGCATGTGTCACTCCCGGAATTCAAGACCTTGTTTTTCATCGTTCACTGACAAACAGGCTTGGCTCGGGTCTAACCTAGATTAGAAGGATTTTTTTGTTACTTATTTTAAGACACTGATGTCGGGTTGCAGATGTTTGTGGTAACGCCGGAGTGGACACCCTAGAAGAACATAATTATAATGACCTTATAGGTAATATTCTTCAGAAAGCTCAGGTGCGTAGTACTCGTAACCGGCGTGCGTGTATGACCAGAGACAAAAATGAATTGAAATGATGAAGCTGAATCTGAATTATTATGATAACTAGCTGCGCCCCGCGGTTTCACCCACATAAGTTTCGATCCCGTGAGAATATCGGGATAAAAATTATCCTCTGTGTTAATCCTGGTTATAAACTATAATATGTGTGCCAAATGTCATCCAAATCCGTTCAGTAGTTTTTGCGTGAAAGAGTAACAAACACCCATCCATCCACACAAACTTTTGCGTTTATGATATTAGTAGGATTTTATTTTACAAATTTATAAAATAATCTATGCCGCGCAAAACCGTTTTCACGGTTTGTCTGCAGAACAGATGCAGCAGTGCAATTCTGTAACCATCTCACCGTGAAAACTTAGGTAAAGTGAGCGTGGAGTGAGCTGTCATTCCAAATAATGCTAGGCATTGACACTACTGACAAATCACATCAAGCTCACTTCACTTGATGAGTTTTCACGGTGAGATTTTTACAGAATCAACCGGCAGATCATAGCAGGTAGCGTTCTGTAGTTTCTGCGTCCGTCTGAAGAAAGCGTGTTTATGAATGTAGGTATGTAGGTACCTATACGAATTTTCCATTATCCCGATAAATCTATCTCCGGATACGAAGACAGCTACATAAACTAGGTAATCGAAATGAAAATATTTTATTTATCACAACAAAACTATTTATTCCATTCTTACCTAATAATGATTTATTATTTTTGATTTATTATTATTTTTTTATTCTTACCTTTATAATGATGAATTAATATTTTTTTATAGGAACCTGGAGTATTTTCACTACCGACTACTCAAGGTAATCATCTTTTTGTATGCATTTGTTTCTGTGGCATATAAGCCTTCCAACTTTCTTTCTTTTTACAGTAATATACCTTGGCCGTGGGACGTGCTGTCAATTTTATTGATATTTATGATGCAAGGGAAATCATAAAGTTATGTAAAATATTTCCGTGAACTTACATCTCGATATCAACAAATCATGATGTTAGAAAAGACGTAGATGTCTTTTCGTAGAAGCTTCTGTCCACGACTTGCGCTTCTATCTTTCCCTGTATTTCTAAGAATAGTTATTTTACATAGATTACTTTTAGATTTATTATATAAATGTAGTACTTACATGCATAGTTTACTTTTCCGTTTATCCATGTTAGACTATTATTTTTTTCTTATTGTTATATAAACCTATTATCATCATTTATCATTTATGTCAATCTACAAGTGTGGCTTTCCATCAGTGATAGAATTTTTGTAATCGGATCAGTACCACCCGAATTATGTTTTACAAACATAATATAAGAGTGTGGACCCAGTGAATGAGTTTCTATATTTGGGAAGTCTGTTTACAAGCCATGGGAAGATTGACGAAAATGTGGAAAGGAAAGGGAATACGGAATAAAGTGAATGGTGCTAGAGGTATGAGGAACACTCACTTTATCCTCTACTAACACCGTACAATAATAAATACTTCTGTAGGTATTTATTTCTAGGTTTGATTGGAAGGTGCCTCGGAAATCACGTTAAGCCGTTGGTCCCGGTTGTAATTCGTGGATCTTTGACAGTCGTTACGGGTCGTCACAAGCCCGTAAATCCGGTGAAGCTCTGTAGTATCTCCCTATCCCTGTCTTTTTTTTTTTTTTTTGAGGATAGGAAATCATCAAATGACTGCTCCCGCTCTGGGTGGAGCAGAAGGGAGTGTCAGACTCTTACTGACTAAAACCCACCCGTGTTCCTTCCTTAGCCCTTTATGTTCCAGGGCAGCGGTAAACCCTTTCGGATGTTCCCGTTACCCTGGCAGGCTTCGGCCCTATGGGGCCCCGTCGCTTTGCCCCGTTGCTATGCCTACCCCTGCCTGTGGGAAGAAGGAGCGAGGTTATGCATGAATGTAAAATAAAAATAAAGTGACGAAAAAATCAGTCAAACAATTTATTTTAAGGCACCTTCCAGTCCTTTATAAGTATTAAGTATAATAGCCAAAGGAATGTTAAAAAATCTGGAGTCACAAGACGAATTGACCTGACGGTCCAACACCTGTCTAGATCCGTATTACATTTGACGAGGGTAACTCCGTGATAGAAAATGTTTTTCAATCGTCATGCCGCTTTGTTGGACTGTGTCCTATGCTTCCGAAGCGAGATCTGATTGGGGATAAGATGTAAAGTATTTTATTTTACATAAACCTACATAGGCACTTGTGAAACGTCAGAAGCTAGGTGCACGCTTCCAATTAGTCGTTTCCTATGGAGAAGAGCCGGCAAGAAACTCCATGGTTTTTGTCTCTCTTTCTGTTTTTGACTTAACTTCTAAAACGTGCACACTACGGTAAACAAAAATGTATACTTTAACAACATTTTTAATGTATTATGTCGACGCCTCTGACTGACAATTGACTTCCTATACAAATGTCAATGTCAAAAACGAACACCTAGCTCTAGTGAGGCAGCCATCTTGTAAAACGAGCAGCAGGGTAATTCTCGTAATTTTAAGAACGTTCACAGTCTGATCTCAGTCTCAATCTGTCAAAAATACGTCTAATTTCCCTGCATTTTGACAAGTTTTTGACATTTGTTTGTCGCCGAGATGAGACTGCGACTAGATTTTGAACGTTTTAAATTACGGGAATACGGGCCCAGTTGACTTCGGTTCACGGTGAAGTGCGCATGCAACCACGTGCTCGGTGGACGATATATTTTGGGTGGATACACCCAAAATGTGCGTGCACAAGATAATTAAGATCGCTTCGATCAAGAGGGATACCTCTTGATCCAAGATCTAAATTATCTTGTGAAGTGTTTGATTGAATTATCGAGAGTTATAAGTGCAGTGATTGTAACAAG
The DNA here is from genome assembly GCA_945859715.1 of Apamea sordens. Lineage (NCBI taxonomy): Eukaryota > Metazoa > Arthropoda > Insecta > Lepidoptera > Noctuidae > Apamea > Apamea sordens. The sequence continues at coordinate 9,036,962 of OX244006.1, read as the reverse complement.
TGTTATTGTATTACAATACTGCCTTCTTACCCGATAATCCACGCCTACCTGAACATTGAGAACACTTTAGATGAAACTTCAACCACTTCATATACATAACAATAGTAAACATAAACACAAAAACACAACTCACGCAGGTAGACTATTTACCAGCGTGAATAGTAGAAACGTGCCCAGAAGACTGGCAACATTGCCACGTTAAATGACAATGCTAATTCTTTGACCAAAAAACGAGCTAGCCCTCTAGCCACGTGATGTGTCAACTATCAACTTCGTAGGTATATTCAAATCACAACTCTAATTCTTATTCAGTAGTACTCAAAGCCAACAACACTTAAAAGGTTGTGAACCACACTCATCTATTTTTATCACATCACATTATCTTAGAACAGACAACAATCCAATAGTCCCACGTTCACACAGGTCAACCTATAATTTCCCGACACTTTCCATAATTCTAACCACAGAACAAACTTCATTTCCGACATGCATCAACATAAGCGAACCGCTGGCGATAATCACCTGTTTCACACCATTACTCTCACAAAGGAATTCGAGGTCTCTGTTCTTCGTTGCAAGGTCCAAAGTCAATTGTTTTGTATAACTGAAAAGCTTGTGGCGCTGCGACAGTAATGAATGATGCGATTCGACACTAATGCCTAATATGAATAGCTTATAATCGCAATAGTAGGTACTATTGCGATTATAAGCTATTCATATTAGGTCAAAGTCATGAATTTAGGTATGTAACAGTCTTTTCCGATTAATGCAACCTCGATTCACATTCCTATTAAAATAATATTTATACTGTATGACCTAAACCCGCACTAAACTCATGCTTTTATGTGACTTAAGTATTCCTTTTTATACAGAAAAGCGTGATTTATGTCACACGAGCTCTAAAATAGTATACGATACGTGTGACTTAAGTGTCTATTAATAATGAACTACTTAAGTCACACGTATTATAATAATTATATACTATTAGCGCATGGCCTGATATTAAAATCACGAGGCTGCGTGTTCAAAACTAAGCAGGCATAGATAGTCGACATCGTACTTGCTACCCTAAGGTTTAATGTCGCTGGTTCGTCATAAAACGACAGTGTCTATTTGTCTACGTGACAGTTCGATCATTTCAAGCTTAGGTTCATTTCCATTTACTGGGAATTGTTGTGAAAAGTGGTATAGCTATTACGAGGTGGACTATACCTACCTATAAATAAAGCAACAAAACAATGCCCTCCCTTTTCCCTCATTTTTGGCTATAATCCGATGGGATGGCAATCCGATACAACCAGAGAAATCTGGCGCAGGACCAACGGTTGTAGGTAGGTACAAACGCCAGCAAGTCAAGCTACCCAAAACTGTCAAATTTTCCCAATCAATCTTGAACCTTAATGCTTTAGCGATAAAGTTGAAAATCTATTAAAGAAATTTGACAGATTGTAGTAGCTTGATGTGCTGGCGTCTGTACCTATGTTTGTGCTCTCCGTGGCACGAGAGTGTCACACAGCCAATATTCTAACCCTAGGCTGCTACTCAGTTTTTGTTAGCAAAACGGAATAAGCCCGCTGGCAGTCGCATGATTTTCAACGAGTCCTTAACCTCATGATCCACAGCTGTATTCGTTAGTCACTATGACTAGGTCAACAATAGTTTTTATGCAATAGTTCGTAGCACCGTAATGATGTAACTAATATTTTATAACAATATCCGTAGAGTTTTTTAACCGTCCTTCTCCATAGAACCTACAACGCTTTAGAATATGCAACTACATAAGTAGGTACTAGTAGTTCCATCTTTCTGAATGACCGACTCCATTGACAATCCAAAAGTAAATGGTGGAATTGAAATAAATGCTCCGAGTGTGAGTTTGTAGTTTAAAAAAAAAACAATTATTCAATGGAAAAGAAACAATCACATTTGCTCAGTATTCTATGGCTAGGTCAAACATAGGCCGTAAGTAGGTCCCCTAACAAACACGCAACCGGGTGAGTGAAGTCAATCCGGTTACGTTTCTATTTCCTTTTGCGAATGACCGTTGCGCTAACGTTTTCGATTGCGTTTTGTCTGTTTTATTTTCAGACTCGCTCCGCTTGTTTTTATGTGGTAGCTTTATTTAGATTTACGTGCGTTGCGTAATAACTTGTTTGTTTTTAACAATATTGTGGGTAGTGGTGTAAATCACTGCTGTTTTTGAGTGGTTTTAAACGTCGCTGTACCGTATTCTATGCAATATGAACGTATTTATTTTAGCGAGTCCACATCGCGAGTTTACAAGTGATAATCGCTAAAAGAACGAGTAATCTAAAACTATTTTTGTGTGATTTATTTATTTATTTGAATAACATGGGAGACTTACAGCTAAAACAAACAGATCAAGGACAGTACATTAGTCTGAAAGCCAATTACAGGTCTCCACTTATAAAATACAGAGAAGAAAAAGTAAATTCTAAGGACATTCATATACTACAGCATAATATTATTATGTTGCTCGAACTGCTTAACAATCAGCATAACAAAATAAACTACATGAAAAAGTTACGGTTTAAGCACTTCCTGGCTGACGACACACTAGTTAGGAACATATCTACATATATCGAACTGTTTGCAAAGCTTGTTTAAATTTCTGCTTACACGCACTTACAATGTACGAATTCTGCCTATAATTGGTTGAAGCAATTGGCACGCGCAATGGTGGATTGTATCGCTTACACTTCATGGGAGTGTTGAAATAAAATTTTGTCAAAATATCAGAACAGTTTATAGTAGGTATAGTTAATGATTTTCAACAAATACACACAGTCCGAAATCTCGCGGCAATTGAGTAAAGGTATGTGCAATTTTTTACACAGGTTACGGCAGTTTTCCGAAAGATACCGTACTTTTGATGATAACATAGATACCATATGAAACTTTTTTGGATGCTTTCAATCCGGTAAGTATATTTGTGGTAACATGGGTTCCATATTTCAGACGCGAAATTTTTTAAGTTTTAGCTTGAGTGAAGCACTTGGATAACCGCATTATGAAACCCAGTGATTTCGAGGCCTTGGCAACTATTGCATCAACGTTTATTTCAAAAGTGAGACTTAGAATTGAGGTGAACTCCCAGATCACGAATGGAGTTTGATCTAGGTAGAACTTGATCACTTAGGGTATACGATGTAGCAATGATTGAGCGCTTCCGAGAATACGTTACAACCGAACATTTTGCGGGATTAAGATCCAGCTTGTTTCTTTGGCAGTAGTCCTCTAGGCGACGCAGATCATGCATCGTCTGTGTACAGACGATTCAATTCAGTTGTTGCTTAAATTTTTAGACGGTGCGATATTTCCCCAACATATGGTATGCCACAGGCAATTAAATTCCACCGTGTTAATCAGGCCTAATTAAATATTACTTTGCACGTTTCCATACGTTATAAATTAATCTACAACTCCTTTTAAATTCTCAATTAGCCAAAATAGTTAATAAAACCGTGATTTAAAGTTAATAAAAACGGAGTTCCAATTCAAAATCATATGACTTAACTCAAACTCAAAGCATTTATTACTACTAAACTAAATTACAGGGACTTTTCAATCGTCAAGGAACCGTTCAGTCAGATAGATACAGCTATTTGCCCATTCCAAAGCGTAATAAAAGTTCATCCCACCCCAAAAAGAAAAATATCTGTCCCAAAAGTTTATGATGAAAGTGTAGGTAAACAAAACCAGTTCTGGTTAAATTCGTACCCCACCCACTTATGGGAATAAGTAACATAATTATTCATCTGTGTTAAGAAAGTTTCAACTTATTTTCGTCACACTTTTCCAACAATTATTATTTGAATAACTTAACTAAATTATAATTATTAAACCATCGACGAAAATTGAGGTTATAAAATTAATCTCAAAGATTGACAAATGAAAAACATCTTTAAGGTTTGTTTAGTTATAATTTCGGGTCTGAGTATTCAAAATATATAAAATTTGTAAGTAGCACTACAAATTGGCATGTACAGGTGTATTTTCTAATCCATTTGCTTACATTCTAATCAGATACTTTTGGAAGGAGAATAGAAATATCTTTACGTTAGCTCTTAAAACATTTCACTAATGCCCAACCAACATAGGTATCTACCTACAGCTTCTTCTTCTTTAAAAACGCCAAATTAAACGCCGCAGGTGCGTGGGGAACTATTAAAAAGGATTTTTCTCTAATTGGGGATGAACCGGCAGATTTATGAATGAATGCAAATTACGTAGACATGCTGACACGACATTTAAAATATGAGAACTTTTATGCTCGAGATAAATTCAAGGCTTTGTGCGCTTTGCATTTGTTTTTTATTCAAAAAGCTATTTTCCACTGCTGCAAGGATCTTTACATTTTGTAAAGAATTTCATCACCACTGGTCTCAAAACGGTGAAGAGAAACAACGTGAGGAAACCGGTATGTCCTAGAACCAAAAATTCGAAGACATGCGACATCTACCAACCCTCACTGGGCCCGCGTGGTAGATTACAGCGCACTCCCTCTCGAAGAGAGGAGGCCTGTGTCTCACAATGGAGCATTATAGGTTGATTCTATATGGATGGGTTGGTAATGGCAAGGTGTAGTGGGGCTGATTGCCCAGAGGGCCTAAACAAGTGATAATCGCTTTCAAAGCGTTTGCAACGACTTTCAACCAGATTGACATAAGCATTTCGGTAGCTTAACATGCCAATCCATAAACTATTGACTTTTCCATAATCGTTATCTCTGATAGAGTGACAGATTGTTTAGGCCCTCAGGGCGTGCCGGGCGTAAGTACTTTCTAGCATCGTCACTCATGGGCAACAATAATAACAAACATGTCTACCTATGGTCTGTTCAAAAAGTATCTGATAAAACTGTAAACAAACCTTGTTCAAGCTAGATTCTTACGCAATCACTAAAGAAAATTAGTAACACTTTCATCTGCATTTGGTTTCAACTTTAAAGCTTCCCACTTTCGCCAACAATTATTGTGTACATAAAATGATTAAATTGTAATTGAAAAATCAACGACGAACATTGAGGTTATAAAAACATCTACAACTTTCTTCTGCCCGAGACATAGTCCTCGTGAAATTTCTGGTCCCCCGACCCAGCCCATCGCATCATATCGCCTGCTATAACTGCGTTTTTCTCTTAACGTTGTTTCTGACTTTTTTCTTTTTTACTCGGCTTCGAAGGGTCCTAAGGTGATGTTAATAGACTATACATACCTTCCAGAACTAATTCAATTCAAATCCTACTGGTACATCCAAAGATTAGCGTGTTCAAACAAACAAACTATTCAGCTTTATTATTAGTATAAATTAGAATGTTGGGTTTAATTATTCAAAGAATCAAAATAAAGCACTCAATTTATAAAGTAGCACTACAAATGGCATCTACAGGTATGTACATTTTTAGAATCATTGGTTTACATTTTCGTCAGATGAGGAACAGACTAATGTATTTAAATGTAGATAACATATCTAGTATATAAATGTATTTTGTACAGTTTTTATTGAACCTTGCCAGTTCAATAGTTGGCTTTGAACCAAGGCATAGATAGATTGACTGAATTAAGACTAACACAGCTTACCGGAATAAAAGTTACGCAAACAGGCTTTACTGATTTTAAGATAAAACAGTACGTGTAGTATATACGTAGGTTTCTATGTTGAAATTATATGCATTTTGCCGCAGTGTAATTTTTTTTTAAATATTTCCATAACTTGTACTGGTAAAGTTTTGTAAAATGAGTTGCAATGTCAGACTTTATGCGTTTCTTTCGGATTTAAGTAACTAATCAGTTTTGAACTGGAACAGAGCTCTTATTTATGTGTTTTGCGGCAAGAAAAAGAGCTCATTCCGAGTTTAAGCCAAGTCAAGGAAATTACGTAAAAAACACATAAGGAAAATGGTAGAAATAATAAACAGGAGCGTGTTACTTAGCCGCCTCGCTTTGTTAATGCATATACCATGTTTTGTCTTTGCATCACCCAGAGTTGACTAGCAGAAAATGTGTAACGGCATTACGTAAGTCCGCCTCTGTAAAAATCTTTACACATACGTAACTAAGTCATAATACTCGTGTATTCGTGAATCCATTTTAGGAATTATATTGTTATTAGTACAAGATTATATTCCTAAAATAGATGCTCTAGCTACACCTGATTAATTAATTGATAAAACAATTTACGTTACATATTGAACATTTGATACAATCACATCAGGCTTTCTCGTCCAATCAGTACTGAGTAAACTACACCCCGATACACAAACAGCGAGACCAACTGGGGTTGCTTTGTTTGTATCTGGACACAAATCCTATTTAAATTGTACTAGCATTTCGTTAAAATAATAATGTCTGACTTAAACTTAGTAAAATAAAATAAATCTGACACTAAAGGATCGACCCAAATATGATTTTTGAGTGTGATGATATGGCTAGAAAGACGGAGGCTACCGAAATGACAACTAATAGAGAATTATGGAGGAAAAGGAAATGTTGCATCGGCCGCAAATAAATTGGGATAAGGGTCAATGATTGTGATGTATTGGTAATGGTTTTCACCTTACGATGGAATGTCACTTGCACGTGATATAACGTCGATCAGGACTACTTTTGTTTCAAGACAAATGTTACAACCATAACGAGGTGACAAAACAATTACAAGGTCCAGTATACCTTAGTTGTAAAACAAAATAGCACATAGTTTGTAGTCTAGCGAGGTCGCAAAACTTTACAAAGGAGTTAGCGGGACAAAGTAAATATACTATAAGCACGATATATCGCGGCCACGTGATAGAAATTGTTCAGAAGCGGGACAAATTATTAGGCTGACCAAAAATAAATCTGTAAGGATACTTCATTGATTACTTAGGTCTCATTTTACTAAAGTCAGATTTCTTTTATCCGTGTAATAAAATTGACGCCAGCATGACAGTTCTAGTATATATGGAAAAACTGTCAAAAATTCTAAATTTATTCTAGGTATAAAAGTTTGGTAAAATTCATCCTTAAGCATTTAGCAAATGATTTAAACAACAGTTAAACTTCTGCTTGCCTTCTGCAAGCCTTGTTCAGTATCTACGCATCCGGGTTATCATGTTCTTTATTGAATTTGTTTTCAATCTCAAATTTATCAGATTATGTATATTTTTATCGAGGCATCGTTATAGGCTCGACGGTAAACTCAGTTCCTGTATCTACACAAAGTTTGATGGATTTTATTTTGATTTTAAAATGTTCAACACTGAGCCCGGAGAAGCTTCGGCGGCCATTGCTAGAGGCAGCACTATCACACTTTCAATACAAACCAAGCGTGTCACCGTTTATTCGCACTCATCATGTGCCTAGCCTTTTCCCAACTACGTTGGGGTCGGTTTCCAGTCTTACCAGCACCCTAATTGCGTAACACACGATCAATCAGAATTGGTGTCATTTTGACAATTCAACAACATTCATTGCGTTATTTACGTGTTGAACAGACAAATTTTTCTAACTTCTGAAGCAATGGATTAGCAATTTGCTTCAAAATGATTCTGATTCCGATTCATTGTGTGTTACGCAATTAGGGTGCAGATGTAGCTGAATACTAGTATTTTACATGGAGCGACGGCCTATCTGACTATCTGATCTCCATAACCCAGTAACACCGCATCTCTTGGTAAGACTGGTTGTCAGACTTTCGGGCTTCTGGCTACCCGTAACGACTGTCAAAGATCCACGAATGACAGCTGGGACCAACGGCTTAACGTGCTTTCCGAGGCACTGAGAGATCCCGGTATGTAAAGATGGTCACCCATCCACAGACCAACCGTGGCACCGTTTACTCGCACTACATAATAAAATTATGTTTAGAAACAGACTTTGACGGCGGACCGTTTATATAAGTAGTGCGCTCAACGCGTTTTGGTTGCCACGAATTTGCCAATGGAATGGAATTTTGAATAGTAGGTACTTACGTACTGCCGTCTCTAGACGGTGCCGGCGCACCGATTCTGTGCTGGTGTTGAAGTAGAAAAATGAGTGGTGGTGAATATCCTGGCATAAAGTACTCAGACACACTTTATGGCATTTTAGAAAGAAAGAAAGAATAAAATTTGTTTGGACACAAATCGTGAAACACAAAATACAAAATTAACAAAAGAAAAATAATGTTACAAACAACAAGAGTGCCTCACGGCTGCGCCAAAAAGGTTCATTTCAGCAGTTTTACTATGTACTCGTACTTAGTAAAATCTTAAAATCACTGACAGTCAACGCACAGCCTAAACCGCTAGGTCTAGAAGCGTAAGTTGTATAATAGTTCCTAAGGTCCTAAGGAAGGGTTTTTTTTATTATTAATCCGCTAAAGGGTTTGATAGGCGATGCAAGTTTGTATAGTAGTTCGTCATATTTGCTGATGGGAAATCCCATCAGGCACAAGGCTTGTTATAAATATTTTTCCCACTGCTGAGTATAGGTATGCTGTCATACAGAGGAGGAACGCCGAAGGAGCTCCGATCTCCTCACTTGTTCATAGTGGGTTAGCAATTTCAGAACAAGTTTGGGTTTCTTGAAAGTCCTTTTATTTAAATACGTAAATCAGCAATCTCTAAAACTACAAAAAAAAAGTGTAATATTGGTGAGTAAAACATTGAAGCCAAGTGAACTGCACTTTCATATTATAGTAAGTACCAATCATATCCCTTCGTTGCAGTCGGGTAAAAATATAAAAATTAACATTTTTGATGACCAAGCTAAACCGTACAATTTAAAAGTACAAACAACTTCGCTAGATCAAACAAAATATACAGGATGATTCATTTATCGCAAGAAAAATACAGGTTAACGAGTAAATATGTTTGCGTTTTTTGGTGTCAGTGTCGTTAAAAATTACGTAGGTGGTTCCAGTCCAATTAGTGGACACCCCGGGGGTCCCGAACTTTCCACACGGTTTTGTCCTAACATACAACTCACATGGCACCCAACTTTGTGAATGCAATTAGCAAATAAAAGGTTTATTTATATATAAATGATGATTAAAGTTAAGTAACGTTCAAAACGTCAAAAATGTATAGTTAAGCAGTCGCTAATCAGTACTTAACTTTAAGCAACGTTTATGAATAAAGGGGTAAATTTCTTTGGTGTATTTGTGATCCTTTATCCAAATTAATGAAGGCAAAATAATCAAACGAAAGCGTTGATCACTTTTAAAATATGTGATCGATAGCTAATTCTGTATTACGTCGTTTAAGTGTCATTTTGAGGTAGTCATTTTCATCCTACATCCTACGAAAGCTTGTGAAGATGGAAGGATGGATGGATGTTTGTTACTCTTTCACGCAAAAACTACTGAACGGATTTGGACGAAATTTGGTACACAGATAGTTTATAACCAGGATTAACTTACAGGATACTTTAATCCTGATATTCTCACAGGATCGAGACTTATGCGGGTGAAACACCGGGGCGCTGCTAGTCCTATAATAAAATTATGACAAGGTTCTAAGTCAGCCTATAAAAATCTTGATAAAATAAAAATAAACTATTTCTTTTATAGCCAGGCTTAAAAAAATATAGAAACAAAAGAATCGTGTCCTATCATCTTTCTGGCCCAATATTCCAGATAAACCATGGTGCAGATCTTCAATCAATTTTACTATCGAATTTCTGAAGGCCTGTAATAACTTCGGCAAGCATCTTAAATAGCTTATCTGATGTTAACTTAGTACCTACTGACGATGACGGCAGAATTATAAGTTTCTGACAGGACCATTAGTTGTTGACAGAAAACAATCAGAAACTTAAAGGGGACGCTGCTTTGATCTTTCGAATCTCAATCAATATTTCAACCAGTGTACGTATGTTTTGATAACGATATTTATGTTTCTTTTTCTAGTTAAAATATGCTGTTTAAAATATATGGTATCACTAGTAATTAAAGGTGGACCGACGGCCTTGTGAAGGCTGCAGGAACCCGTTGGATGCGAGAAGTACAGAACCGGCTGGTGGGGGGAGGGGTGGTGCTTGGGGGAGGCCTGCACTGACCTGAAATGATGATGATGGTGGCTAGTAATTACACCCATTTTACCTTACCGTTTTCATTAGTTTTTGGCTTATTTAAATCATCGATCAGCTTATTCTCTATAAATGTGCATCCTTTTTAACTTACTGATCTTTTCTTGAAGTTGGTCGCAGTAACTAAGCTGGCCAAGTAAGGGGCCCTAACCAAATGAGCCACGCACGAGCAGCGGCAGCGGCCGGCGAGCGGTACATCCAAGTTGGACGCAGCTATTTAGTATTTTACGACAACTACATATTACCAACTAACTTGTGGTTTGATTAAATACATACATAATCAGCCTATAATGTTCCCACTGCTGGGACACAGGCCTCCTCTGTGAGAGGGAGTGGGCCGTAATCCACCACGCGGGCCCGGTGTGGTTTGGTAGATGTCATCGAATTTTCGTTCTAGGACATGCCGGTTTCCTCACTATGTTACCAACTTGTGGTTTGATTAAATACATACCTTTCCTTAATTTATTTTAACACTGGAAATTTGAAGTAAAGACGCCCAATGGTCGTACAACTACACCAACGAAGCCGTCAATACGACACAAATCAATACCAGCTAATTCCGTCCCAAAGGGACAACCGACATTAGAATGTTTTGGGACTCCATGTTAGTTTGGGACGAAATCCACGTGTTTTACTTGGTATTAAGCACTTTGAACATAATGCTTTCCCTTCCTACGATGTTTCGAACTATGTTCTTTAAGTCTCTTGTGAAAACGAGCAAAACTTAAGAAGTAAAATACACTTTTGAAGACGGTCCTTTCCCGATAACAGAAAAAAATACACAAAATTATACTTATTCATTTTCAGAATTGATTTTCAACGATAGAACCTATAAAGATTCATTTGAAAGCTTAGAGTATTCTAATCATATCCCTAAACGATTAAGATAGACCATTTTTATACCGCCTGGATCTCGATTTAGGATGGGTATTCTATGCACGTAATCGAGAGCTTAATGATTGATTTTGGCAGACGGAAATTGACGGAAGACGGTACCTTTTTACACTTCACTTGCCATTTAAGAAATTTTCACCTTTAACCACGATATTCGATCAGCTATAAAGAAAAGGTGCTTCAGAGATATAAAGAATAGAGTGGGATGGAGTTCCTCGTCCTCCTCTGACAAGGCAGAGTTCGACGACCAGTCAGGTGCAGACAGGGTGACGTGTCTGGTGAGCTCACGCCCGATGGTTGTTATCGGGATGTTGTCGCTGTACAACTGTGTATCCTGTGAGAAAGGTGTCAAACTGGACCACTTTCTCCATGGGTATCGAAAATATATCAAATGTCCCTTACATAACTTCAATATCTACCTTCTCTACCCACATGTATGGGACGGCTGGTTTTTTAAAGCAGTGACAATGCACAAATATTTGTATGAATTTTACGTAAATCACGAAAAGTAATTTTTAGACAAAACCAAAGACACCAACTTCTGAAATTAAAGTTGTATACATACCTCCTGATTGTGTCACATACGATTGATAAGGTTATAGGAACAATTAGTCCTTTGAAACTAGCTTCTGCCCGCGGCTTCGTTTACGTGCACGTAGTAAAACGTGGAAGTGTTGTGTGTGTTGTGTTGTGTTGTGAGCAGCCGAAATATGAAGACAATCAGGACTGGTGACACGGGAGCAAGCGACATACAGTTGTCCATGTGAGAAGTAGCTCTTCCTCAGGTTGACACACGCACCCTTTTTTTGGGTGGGAAATCATCACATGACTTTTCCCGCTCTGGGCGGAGCGGGAGGGAGGGCGTGTCAGACTTTTACTGACTAAAACCCACCCGTGTTCCTACAGTTGCCTATGCCAGGGGGCCACGGTATCTCTTTCGAACAACCCGCGGCCCTGACAGGCATCGGTCCTAGCGGACCCCGTCAGTTCGTGCTGACGTCTCTTTGAGGCGCGCGTGGAACACAACGCGCCGTCGACCCGGCCTGGTCCTTGCCGGGCGGCGGCGGCGAGCTGTCCATTGCTCACCGCCCGCAAGCCCGCGCTTGACGCTAAAGGAGACACTAAGAATAAAAAAGTAAGAAATAAAATACAAGTTTTTTTTCCTACTTATAACAATACTTTACTTTATGTATTTAAAGATGGTAGCGACAAGTCTTTTACAACGTTCGTGGCAGTAAGTGGGGCACAATGGCACATTGCTCGGTAAACCGATGGCCGATGAGCCCAAAAGACGCACCTAGGCACCGATGACCTGTTGAGGTTGCAGGAATCCACTGGATTCGAAAACCACAGGACCGGTTGATGTGGCGACGGTTGCGGGAAGCCTATGTTCAGCAGTGGACGTCTTTCGATTGAATAATAACGAAGATGGAATCGTTGAGGAATCTGTTTTGTTGTGATTAGTTCTTGATTAATCGCTTGCTGAACATATAACCAACGTTAGACAGCATCTATCTGGCATTAATGCTGAAATGGAGCTTTTTAGCGCAGCCGTGAGGCACACACTGTTGTTATTAAAGCATTTCTATTATTTTTTATATTTTGTGATTGAATAGTTGCCAAATAAATGTTATTCTTTATTACTTTATGTGCAGTTTTTCTTACACATGGCGTGCGTTGTCTACGCATTGGCGGTGCGTTTTCCATCTTGGTAAAGCAGCGCTAGTTGCCTTTACACACGGCACGTAAAGCAAATGCTGAGTGCATAGGCCCTTAGTATTGGTTTTCATTATTATAGTATTGGCTTGATTTCTTGCTTCTTAACGTTACTATTTTGTTTAATTCTTTGTCGTAGTGTCAACTAGATTAATGCTTGTTTTGGTTACGTTTTCAATGAGATTCGTACTTGTAGTTTCGAAATATACGTTTGTTGTTGTAGTACTTCCGAAATTTGTATTTGTAGTATTCTTGTCATTTGTAGTTGCATTTTTTATTATAATTGTAGTTATTGAGATTTCAATGTTATTAAATGCAGCATTTGTTTGATATTTTGCAGATGTCGTTTTTGTAGTTGTAGTATTCATATTTGATAAAATTGTAAATGTATTGTTGACTAGATTTGTTGAATTGCCACTAGTAAAATTTACAGATGCAGATTCTTTTAAGTTTGTAGACTTAATATTTATTAAATTCATAGGTGTACCTACATTTACAGCTTTGGTAGGTTTTGTCAAGTTTGTATCTATAATGGAATGTGTTGTTGTAGTGTAATTTGTGTTCGTAATATTGGCATTAACAAGTTTTGTAGCGTTGTGCTCTTGATATGTTTTATTTATTTGGTCCTTGGGGGTCATTAGTTTTAATGTTACGTTATTGGTGTCTGTATTTACAGCAGAAACGGGTGTAGTTCCATTTTTTTCATTGTCTGCAGGTCTGTAATAGAAACAGTCTAAACTGTAATGACGCTATTTTAGATTAGCTTATAAATAAAGGCAAAGTTTGTGAATGAACGTACCCATCAGGATGATCTGCCCACGAAATGTGTTGCTCAACTAATTTAAATCCCTGTTCATTAAGAAGACTTCTGCAAAGATCACGCCTGTTTGAAATAAATTGATATAATATTAAACACAGATATACACTATACAGGGTGAAATTAAATTGGCTAGCTAAACTCCGCATAAAAAGAATTAGTGTTTTTTGGGAGGCCCACATCGGCTTTCACGCCTTAACGAGTTCCATCATGTATGTGAAGTTCAAAGAACCACGCAAAACTACAACCAATTTGTTAAGATTTTGTCAACTACTTTCTGAAGACACATCCCAAGGGGCTGCAGGTCTTCCTACGTCCCAGGGTTGTCGACAGGGTCCACTGAACTACTGAGAACATATGAATCACTGTATCACCCTGACCCTTTCTCGGAGGAAACCATGCTAGCTGGAGAAATGCTGCTATCGAAACTAGGTGAAAATAGACGGAAGAACACCGTAACCGTACACCACTGTAACTAACATCAATATGATGTAATACATAACAGTTAAAAGGCTTGGAGTACAATACGAAAGCTGACCAGCGAGTCCCGTAAACCCGCTAAACAGATAGCTCACCAACTGCTTGTTAGTTGTTCGTGTAAATGTGGTGCTGCCCCCCACATTTACACTCCAGGGCGGAGTCATGTGTGAATCTCCACTTGAGCAGGTTTTCTTTGCTTCGGCGTACGTGAGTTCGGTGTCTATTTAAAAATTTCTAAGTAAACCATGGCAACTCATGTCCAGGTGGGAGATTTTCGGCAGGCAGAACGAATGGATTGGGAACAGAAGCACTATCGCGCCACAGCTTTAGCCTTTCCTTAGAGTTTAGACTACTCGCCAGTGAGTGAGAGGGACGACACACTTTTTAACACGAGGATGTTATCGTGCAAAGCGTATCGTGTATCGGAAACCTTTTCCACGCTTAAGGTAACTGTTCTACCGCTGATGCGGAAGCGACTAGGTATCAATAATTTTCTCGCTCAAGAAACGTACGAAATACTGTAGTTCTCGTGTAAGTAAAAGAGATACCTACATATGTAAATAGTTGATGCTAACTGTTCACACCACCGGCGAGTATTCGTTTGTCGCAGCAATAAGAGCTAACAAAGAGAGTACTCGCTCAGCGACACACGCTTGGCGGGCAGAACCCTAGCTGAGAGACTGACGCATGGACGATACGCATACCAGCGAGTAATTTCTCGTTGTGGCCGCGGACTCGCTGATCGTTACTCGCCAGCTCGTTTTTAGTTGCTAGCACTAATCGTTTCTCGTTAATCACCGGCGGGGGCACAGGTACCTAACTAATACATATTTTGTAATCAACACTTGCCTCACAAGATTAGGAGGTGACGGATCACCTCTTAATATACAATCTAGAAAGGCTCCGTTACACTGTGTGCTTGTGTACAAATATGGTCCAATGCACTCTCGATTTTCTGAGATTTTAAATGCAGAAGCCACTCCTATGAGCTTTTCGTGAGCTCCAACCCAAGTGACGAGCGGTCCACCGTGATCATTCTGAAAGAAACTATATTGATATATTTACAGGGAGACCGTATGTACAAGACTTTATTTTAATTGTATACATATGTTTAAAATACGTAAAAAAAAATACGTAAGAGGGGCCCGTGGCTAAATAATAACAGCCGCACAGGTCAATCGGTCAGGTTAAGCTACGCTTGCCACGGTTGGTCTGTGGATGAGTGACCATCTTTACATACCGAAACCCCTCCGTGCCTCGGAAATCACGTTAAGCCGTTGGTCCCAGCTGTCATTCGTGGATCTTTGACAGTCGTTACGGGAAGTCAGAAGCCCGAAAGTCTGACAACCAGTCGTACCAAGGGGTATCGTATTACCCAGTAACTGGGTTGTGGAGGTCAGATAGGCAGTCGCTCCATGTAAAATACTGGTATTCAGCTGCATCCGGTTAGACTGGAAGCCGACCCCAACATAGTTGGGAAAAGGCTAGGCAGATGATGATGTTTAAAATACGTAATGACTGTACGACGTGGTTTCAATTAATGTGATAACCTAATCGCCACACGTACCATACGCTTAAATACCAGGACCCTCATGCCAAACTTTATCAAAAGCTTGCGTGATATCTATGAATACGGTGGCGCAGACTTGCTTCTTTTGGAGTGTTTTTTCAATAATAGTAATAATAATAATAATAATATCCCTGGACATTTCACACAGCGCCATCTAGTCCCAAGCTAAGCAACATAATGCTTGTGTTATGGTAACAAGATGGCTGATAAACTACATATATACATTTTTTTTGTAAATACATACATATTATAGATAGAAAAACACCTAGACTCAGAACAAATACATGTAGGACTTACAAATATTTGTTATGTGCGGGAATCGAACCCGCGACACGCAGCGCAGCAGTCCGATCGCTCAGCCACTGCGCTAACCGTGTTGCTAATAATGTAAGTTGTTCTGAATATTTGGTATATCGTAGAGTGGTTTTCTGTATGAATTTTTGTTATCATTCATACATGAGCGAACGCAAACTAATTATAAAAAATCTTGAGAAGACGTTTAATAAAATTTAACTAAATATTTTGAAGCGCAAATACAGCTACATATTTTGCAGCTTGAATCAATTGTACAAGGACGTGCAACTCATAATTGCGTTGGTGTAAACAGAAGTACCTATCATGCAATTATTTCATGGTAAAACTTGCATTCAAGAATTGCATTTAACACTTGAATGGCAATCATTGAACGTGCGTTATGGCATGCGATTATTGCTCTTTAACGTTCCAGAAACTTGTACACACGGCTACACGTCAAGCTATACAAAACCAGTTTGACTTGGCCTCATTTTGTATGATATTTTCTCACAGTAAATGGTCAGCTAATCCTGGTTTTGCATAGCTTGATGTGTAGCCGTGTGTACCGTGTAAATGGGACTTAATTTTTATTTCACCGTGTATTATATATTGCCACTAAGGCCTACTTGCACCACAAGCCACTAAATCATATTGAAATCATCATTCAGCCTCTGTCATCTTGATACGATTGACAGAAATAGAACGTATTTTAAATTCGTGTAGCGCTCAACGTCTTTTGGGATTTGTGGCGCAAGTGAGTCTAAGTATCAATAATTCCCTATACTCCGTTGGTTTAGGTAGTTAACAAAGGTACCTAAACAAAAAAAACGTGATTCATGGGTGCTAAACCTTTTGTCACAAATTTTAAAATCTTTTTATTTATTGAACAGGGCTACAAGCATAAATGCCGAAATTTCACCAAAGCCTAGGTATATATAGGCATTATACATGAGAACATCAAAAGTTTTACATGATAACTGGCAATGTTTTGAGTGAATTTATACTAAACAAAAGAGACCGACTAAAGATAATACCTGTCACTTCAGTTGTCATGCTACGTCACGATTGTACTCTTCAATTTAGCAATTTTCTCAAATTCTTTGTATTTTAGAAGCGTTTAGAGAACCTGCCTTTTTGGGCCGGTTACAATACACAGATTACAAAATATTATTTTATTATAATATATCTAACAAAAAAATTGTGCTCGAGCAGTCTACCAAGAGTTTAAGAATAAATGATAAAGTTTGACACACGAATAAAAGAGGAATCTATCGTAAAAATCGAAAATAAATTTAATTTGGTTATAACGTATTTTTAAACAAGAAAGTGTCATCTAAAAAATCCTTTTTATGATTTGTTTACCTTTAGTTAATAACCTAAACCAATCAAGTATAGAGTTGATTTTACATATTATTTTTAAAGCATTTCGTGTGCAGGTGTTAAAGACACCTTACCCACATTCTCGGTTTTGCAAGTCTTAAATTAGTTACCAAAATATTTAACCAAGTAAACTTTACCTGACAAATTCCATTTCTTCTAGTATTAGATCTTCTTGAATGTAAAACTGTTTTGTTAATTTTATTAATAAGGGAGGAATTATGGGTGTTGTAAGAATCTATAACATTGCTGTTTATTTTACTATTTAGTTTAGATTTTTGGCCAGCATCATTCCTTGAAAAGTTGGTAGGTGTTATATCTTTCCTTGCATTTTCTATTAAAACTACCTGGTCTTCTGGAACGCCAGCATTTTCACACTGTAAAAGAGTTTTTTTTTTAATACATCCTGTGCAAACCACTAGTGCGCGTCATCAGAGACTTTATGCCACATGACGCACGCGTAATATTCTCAAGGCGCGTAGTGTCCGTAAGGTTCATTTTATTACAATTATTTTAATACTTTCACTGTCCACAAAGTAGACACCATAGTTAAACAATCAACCTGAATTATATGTGATTCATGAGACAGGGAATGGGTTAATAACTTTATCATTAGGTACCTACATATTCATTGCATTTATTTGAATGTCCTTAGCGTAGATTCATATTCATTGCAATAAAATTATTGACGCGAGCTCGTGATTTCCACCAAGTAGGTATACTGTTTCTGGTTTTGTGTTATTTGCGCCACTGTTTATTTGACTTTATTGATATTTTAAAATTGAGAAAAACAAGTCCTGTACTTACAGAAAGCTCTCCACGTAGTCTTTTTAATGGAGACAAACATCCTTGCGCTGTGGGTTGAGCTAAAAATATTGTCGCTCCTGCATCGTTCAGGTTACCTTTATCTAAAGTACAAATCATATATTGGTCTATTACTTCGTCCATGCCAGGATAAACTTCATATTGTCTTTTACACTCTTCCTTGTCTTCTATCAATGTCGGAGCATAGTTTAACATTGCCTCGTTATAGTTGGTAAGATCCATTTCCTAGACATATAAGAAAGTACCTACATGATAAGAAATTAAGCGCCAATCTATATAAGTTGCATCTATTCATACATGAAATATATTAAGAGATACGCTTACAGCTGGTAAAGAAGCCATAGAAAGGATTTATAGTGTAATTATTTAAAACTGCTGAATTTAAAATATATGATAGCGATACAGCTAAGTATCTGTCTTTTGTGATAGTTAGAAAGATAGTACATAACAAAAATATAAATGACTAGCTTTTGCCCGCGACTTCGTTCGCGTGGAATAGTGACTTCCGGCAGATTTTTGGTTTTACCCACATAGTTCTTACTATTTATTTACATTTTTCCGATGAATTTTCAGTACTGAATTGATGCCGACTCTTGATCAATAGATGGCGCTGTATGTCCGGAATAAATTTTATTTTTTATTTTATTTTTTGTAATAAAAACTATCCTATGTCCATTCTCAAGTTCCAAACTATGTCTGTACCAAATTTCACACAAATTGGTTCAGTAGTTTAGGCGTGAAGCAAAGACAGACAGACAGACAGACAGAGTTACTTTCGCATTTATAATATTAGTTTGGATTAGGTAACAACATAAGGAACATTTCCCCTGTTACCCAAAAAAATATATAATGTGTCCTGGTTAAAGTTACATTTAATCATTTCTCTCATAATGTAATAACAACCAGGCATACAGTAATTTATTATGGCGTGTCACGTATGTCACACGCATGGCGTGTCATCTGTCAACAACTAGCCTACATCCTCCAGTGGAACTATAATAATTATTATTAAAAGCCTGTGAAGTTCCACTGCAGGGCGAAGGCGGAGTGGGAGCACTCCACTATCCACTTCTCTCTGTTAAAAGCTTCTGAGGACCAGTTCTTGTTGAACAAGTACAGCTCATCCCACCATCTCTGACTGGGCATGCCGCGATGTCGCTTGCCACTAAGAGGGACCCAGTAGAACTATTAATAGCAGGGAATATCAAATCAACACAAGGCTGCAGTAAGGTGGTATTGCATGGTCTCAATGAATGGTCTGGTATGGTAAGTACATTGGAAAGTGTTTGACAATGCTCACGGTTGTTTGTTTGTGAGTTTACCAACTCATTCACTGTCAACATATATACCCTCATAAGATCTTCAGAGGTATTACATTTGTTAGTCATTGAACTAAGTTTCTCCTGTAAATGGTCAAGTTCAGATTGCAAGTACTCTGTGTCAATTTTATACTTCCTTGTACGTTGTTAAGGTAATGAAATGTTTAAGTAGATATAGTGAGCAGTTACAAAGTAGTTTAGAAAATTTATCCCCGAAAGGGGTTAACTAGTGGATGAAAGTTTGTATGGAAGTTCGTCACTTGCCGATGAGAATAACCATCGGATCGGGCACATGGTTTGTAACAACATAAAAAAACATACCTCTCGATAACTAGTACGGTGACCCCAGCCTAACACTATCGCATCGATTCCAGGCTCCTGATGTTTTGGATCGAAATTAATTTCTATGTGAGTAGGCGTATAAGAACAAAATTGCGAGTAAGAAGTGTCCGTGAAATCGTAAGGCGATTCCACTTTCGCCATGGCTATGTCTATGTTTGACCATTTTTCAGGCTGTGTGTACTCCAGTTCGTAATCTGTAATGGTTTAAATAAAATATGATACACAAACACCTGGACGAGCTGGACCAAATAAATGACCAGTGGTCTACTTTAGCCCTGGGTCGAAAGAGCTGGAAGTCACACAAACACCCGTTTGAAGAAATCGGAAAACAAACTTAGAATAGAATATTGTTTATTGTTTTTGTAGGTGGTTATCAAACAAAGTTGGTCAGGACATAAATAGAAATTATGATTATTTATTTTTTGACCCACTTTGGTCACCGTGATCGAAATCGGTCACGGTGGCAATCTTAACGTAGGTTAGCCAGGTACGCACGAGATATTATAGTGCACAAGTGTTTGCGTAAACACAGCTGCACTCTCTGTTCTCTTAGGGACTAACCACACTTATTAGCTCTGCTCAGCTTTTGTCCACAGAAAATAACGATTTTGTATGAAATGCGTACGCGTCCGTTCAGCTTTACGGATGCGTACGCACTCCATACAAAATCGTTGTTTTCTATGGACAAAAGCTGAACAGAGCTGAATAAGTGTGGTTAGTCCCTTACTCTCATAGTCCGATGGGACGGCAATCGGACACGGCGGGGGAGGGATCAGGAGCAGCCGAACGATTCTGTAAATATCTCACCGTGGAAGTGAGCTTAGAGTGAGCTGTCAATAGTGTCAATCCCTAGCATTAGTTGGAATGACAGCTCACTCCACGCTCACTTCACCTAAGTTATCACGGTGAGATGGTTACAGAATCGCACTCATTTTGACTGTTCAATAACATAGGTACATTGCATTGTTTACATTGTTCAGCATACAAATTTTTCAAACTTATGAAGCAATGGATTTGCAATTTTGCTTCAAAATGATTCAGATTACGATTTACAGTGTGTTACGCAATTAGGGTGCTGAGGCAGAAAATCCAAATAGAAAACCCAACAACTCTTTCTCCGACCTGGGAATCGAACTCCATTACCCCACGCTCAGCAGTCGCACTTACAACCACGAGACCAACAAGGTAAACAAAACATAACATATCAACCAAAAGTGTTAACTCAAGGTCTGCCAAAAATAAACGCTCTATCACACGCGCTGTCTACATCTCTGTATCTATTGTCCTATCTCAGGTATGCTGGAAGTTTCTTATAAAATAAGCATCACCTCTGTACCTATTTTTTCTGTTCTGTTTTTCATTGTCTGTTTATATATGTGTTTACATAAATGGTAAAATAAATATAATTTACCCTTAGGTGCGCATATAAAGACAATTTTCTTTTTCTTCTCTTTGGTACATGGATCGCTGTAAAGTTCAGTTTCGCTTATGTATTTATTGTATCCTGCTATGGCATATAGATGCGTGACGTCCGATATGCACGCTGCTGACGTCACAATGTACTCTGGCGAAACTAACGCTCCTCCACAAACCCAACCTTCGTAGTATCGTGGCGATATTTGGGCTTTGAGCAGGTATACCTAAAAATATCCTGGTGAATTACAATACTTAAGGACTGTTGGGCCGTATTAGACAGTGGGCACACTTATATCAAAACAATGTAGCTTGAATTAAAAGACAAATTTGGTTTGTAGCCTTCAAGTTTTTCCATAAAGCGATATAGATATTCTTGACTCAAGTCTGAGCACAGCCTTGATAATGATAAAAATAGCGCTATAGTAGCAGAGCCCACGACCAAAACCATGTCGCATCACGGCCAAAACCGTAAGGCTACGTACGCACTGACTGGCTTGCTTAGTGCCTGGAGCCTAGCGAGTCACCTTGTGAGTAGCAAAGTGAAACAAATGCCTTAGAATTTTTGCAACCGGCCGCACTGCACGCTTGGCGCCTTAGCTTGTCGTCTGGTGTGTATATAAAGGATGTTAAGTCATTAGGCTTAAAAATCGTTAGCTTAGATAATTCTGAACCCGACTCGGTAGGCAGCACTGGTCAGAAACGTCGCAGTTTTATAAGGGCCCATACCTGCTATGTCAAAAAATTAGACAAACGGTTTTAGCACGTCATTTTATTATGAAAAAGGTTTGACACGCATATTACCCGCCACATGTGGCCTGAGCTCATAGTAGAAAATTTCAGAAATAATAATTTTTGGATTCTGAATAACCAAATTTGTCGATTTTAATATAAAACACGTTTTGTTTGAGGCAAGAACTTTGGTCATGGGCTCTCGTACTACTAGCACTGCTAGCAGCCTTTATATAAAATACGTAAGTTTATTTAATAATAAGTTTTATTATTCGTAGAGGTCGGGCCAAGTATTTGGTACTTATAGGGTTTTTTTTTCATGGCAATTTCTCAGTAGCAGCGTGGAGTTCGAATCTTTGCCCGGCTGATGACAATAAACTCGCCCCTTAAGTAGGTATATTAGGAACTAAAACAAAGCGAATTATGGGTACACCTTTACCTACCCCTCCGGAGAACAGAAACCCAATTCTCGCAATTAAAAACGTTCGAAATCTAGTCTTAATCTCATCTCAGCAATATTTTATATCAAAAATGTGTAACAATAAACAATATTTATTCGTTCAAGACTTAAACCTATTTACATACTATTTTGTACCTTAATTTAGACTTTAACTTAGTGGCAAGGTAAGGAAGACTCCTGTGCTATAAGCACCAGAGTGTAAAAGATGTTTAGTGGTATTTTTGACAGATCGAGACTGACATTAGACTGCGGACGTTCTTAAAAATACGTGAATTGCCTCAGGTGTAAATGTTAACTATCAAAATTAAATATATAATCTTGAGATAGCGCCATCTATTGTGCTTACTGGTACCTATTACATACAAGATACCTAACTCTGGTTTCAGTGCCTCTATTCCATAGATATATTCACTATTGTGCTTGTCCCCAGTCGGGGTCCGGTGGTGTCCAGTTTTCTCATAAAAGGACAGATGGCGTTACGTGCTACCATAAATAGTAATGACGCGGTTCAAATGTCACTTTTTGTTTAGAAAACCGGAAGGCACCCTCTGTCCGCGACAGAGGGTGCCTTTCGGTTTTCCAAAAACAAACGTAACGATCGGTTTTGGTAAGGTCGCGGCCATTCAGTGTTTCGACCTTAGGTACCCACAGACGCCAGCACATCAAGCTACCCGAAACTGTCAAAGTTTCCCAATCAACCTTGAACCTAATGCTTTAGCGATAAAGTTGAAAATCTATTAAAGTAATTTGACAGATTGTAGTAGCTTGATGTGCTGGCGTCTGTGCAATGGGCCTAACTTCCGCATGCTCAGCTTTATCGGCTAACGACTCGAGCGCCTGATGAATGTATGAGGTTATTCATATTTATAGGAGAATATGTAAGCATTTGATTCTGATTATTGATCACCGTTGTACAACAATAAATCACAACAAGAACGTCAGCTGTCAGATGGTAATGACATTGACGCATGGTAACATTCAATTTCAACAATATTTTATAAAAGTCAATTTTTCTTAAGATTTTTGCAATTCCAGGGACACGCTCGCGTATCATATTTTAATCACCATTCAGCATGACACTGGCGTGCAAATTGCATAAAACGTAAGATATTCTAAGTTCTTACCACGTATTTTTTATCTTCTGTTACAACAGTGCCATCTTTAATTCTTCTTTGACAGTCATATCCTAAAATATTATATGTAATTAATTTCAGCTTTATATTTATACTAGCTTCTGTCTGCGACTTCATCCGCGTGAAATGTCTAGTTCCCCCGACCCAATTCGACCAGTGATGACCAAATTTTGACAAATTCATTTTTGACTCATCATTTGCCTAGCCTTTTCACAACTATGTTGAGGTGGGCTACCGGCCTAACCTGATGCAGTTGATAACCAGTATTTTATTTAAATCTGTCTACTGTTTTGTTCCCTACACCACCATCATTGCATTCATAGGGTGACAACCGTGGTTACGTATGTTTTATCTAGGTTTACGTAAAGCCTAGCATAATGTTTACATTGAAATCATTTAATTATTCTTTACAAAATGAACTGCTTACCGTGAAAAATTAGTAAAAATATAACTTGATTCAGTTTAAATAAAAACATTTTCAATTCGTTCCATCGTCTGGATTTATAGGAAAGTAGAAATCACAATTTTGCGGTGGATAACACCGCAATGGATTGATTGGAATATAGTTTTTTTTAATTATTTTCGATTATCTGGAAAATAATAGTTGTTTTTTATGTTGTCTACCAAGATTAACATTATTCAAAGTATTCAAACATCGAGCAGTTTTATAAAATTTAGTACAGACAGCAAGTGTCTAGCGATCAAGCATGTTTTGCTAGTTACTAAAAATCTATATATTTTTTTATAATATATTTTTTGTAACTCTTATGGACACTTTTAAGTAAATTTCGTAATTTGTAAAGAGAGTAATTTTTTAACTTTGGTCCAACGATCTTCTTTTAAGTCGTAGTCGGCCTATATAATCCTGCAACAACTTGAGGCCAAATTAGTCAAATGTTTGCCACACTAGAGTGGAATCAAAACAAAAGAAAGTTATTATGGAGAGAAGACGTCATTTGAGCCGAGAAGAAATCACCAGAGTCGTAGGAATGTTGGAAGGTGGTTCTCGGCATCGTGCTTTGGCAATCGCATCTGGGCACTATGAAAAGTGTTATAAATCGACTTGGGACACGTTACCGCATCCCTGGCAGCAAGGCAGAGCGACATGGAGGATGAGCTCGCACCACCACATGCAGACAATATCATTACATAGAAAATACTGCTCCACGAAATCGTAAAATAACCGCGATGATATTGGTTACGAGACTTCAACTAGCACTTTACAACTTCGACTTCTCAAACCATAAGAAATCGCTTCCGTGAAGTCAATCTGCGTTCCCGAAGGCCGCTACGTGTACAACCTATTAAGCCCCGCAATCGCAGAGCCCGTTTACAATGGGCTTGTGAACACAGAAGTGGGCAGAAGAAGAGTGGCGTTTTGTATGTTTTTCTGACGAATCTTGCTTTGGTATGAGGCCAAATACTAGAAGTACACGGTATTGGAGGATCCCTGTATGCCAAGAGTGGTTAAAATCATGCCAGAATGTCTATGCATACAATGATGGAACAATCATGGTATGGGTGGGTATTTGGATCGGCGGAAGAACCGAACTGATTTGGATCAGAGGTAATCTCAATTAACAGATTTACGCTGCAACGATTGTATCAGATGTTGTCATTCTTTTGCAGACCCAATTTAGTACTTGATTTCTGCTTATGCATGATAATGCACATCCACATAATGCCAGAGTTGTTGCAAACACACTTGCCGTATCAGCGTGTAGGACGTTGATATTAACATGGCCTGCTCAATCGCCAAACTTGAATCCCATTGAGTACGCATGTGATATACTTCAAAGAAGAGCTCTGCCAAATATGGATGCCGTACACAGTCCAGAAAATCTATTTCGCTATGTTACAATGGATGTGGGAGGCCATTCCAGAACGTGATTTTGAAGAACTCATATTGAGTATATCGCTGCGATATGTTATACGCGGAAATACAGACTACTAACTGTTCCTTTTACGCAGTAAAAACCTTTTAATCACATTTTAATGTCAGGATTTGTCTTTTTTAATGCCAAAGCAGAGGTACTTTGTCGATCTACACATACGAAAACATTTTATTTACTCAATCTAAATAGACATTTTTATTTAATTTTAATAGATAAATACCTTGTTGCCTGGGCACTTTTGATGTGAGTAGCTAATAACGCAGTTTTTCTTGCGTTGTGTAAGCACCGCTAACCAACCACACAAAAAAGTGCACTTAGCGCACAACAGGTGCACTTTCTCTTCCCTCTCCGTCCTTGTCCGATGGGACTACAATCCGACCGACCAGACGACTCGACCCTACTAAACGCTTCTTATAGCAAGTTTACATATTATCCTAATTTTTTTCAAATTGGCCTTGACACTTAAAGACTACTTTTATCAAATTGCTTTTCTGACCATTTTCCATAAAACTTTGTCCAGTATCCCTAACTAATGATTCGATTCTGCCATTTTAAATAAATTCAATGATAGGTTTAAAGAAACTTTATTCTCAATAAAGACGAATATCACGTCACTCACTTGAGAACAATACTAAAAAATACATATAAATTATACAAAGTTCGCCGTCTTCAGTTACAAACTAGACTACACCCATTCAATGCCTTCATTTCTCCAGAAGTGCTCGATCCGCCATTATATATTGGCTAAGTTGAGTTTTGAATGCATCTAAAGATATGGATTAACTCAAAAATGGGTTTGTATTAAGTGGGTTTTTCTTCAAAGTAAGGTAATTTTATGTATAAATTAAATAGCTGGGATTAAGGATGAGATAATACAACAAAACAATTTAATTAATAAAAAAGAATACTTATTTAATTTGCACAGGTAACACCGCTTAACAACCAAAAGTTAAAAATTTATAAAACTTTCACTAAACGCGTTGCCGCGCCTGTCGTAAAATTGCCGTCGATTGATCTTTTGCCATCTTTACCAACATATCAAATCGCATTAACCTTTGCAACTCCTCAGTACTTTTCAAGTCCCTTGTTTCTTTTTCATGTTCTGCATTTGCATTCTTTTCATTATCTGCAGGCCTGCCAAAATTACAAGTTTTAAAATCATCTCACTCACCCTAGTATAGTGAAATGAAATTGTTTATTCTGTAAATAGGATGAATCACTTTTACACGGCTTATTAAAAAAAAAAAAACTACTAGATACCCCTAAAAATTTTTAAAAATGGCGAGCAAAGTCAGGGGTCAAAGTCTCTTTTAAATTGATAATGATTTAAATGTGAGGTTCTAAGCTGAAAAAGTGTCGACTCAGCAGGGTCCAACGATTCCATTATGTTAAACATTGGTAGTTAGCTGCCTGAAAGGTGTTCAAAAGGACATTATTCAGGTTTTGAACATTTAGGTACTCAAAAAAATAAGTGCCAGCCAGACAGAAGAAATACGGTTTTCTTATGGGAATAACACCCCCAACATTAAACAAGAGTATACCTACCCCAAGAATACAGAATTTCAAACTTTCAGAATTTTATCAAAAACAAAGACTGAATATAAGGCGTTTCAGACGTTCCGTGGTTCTGTTTTGTCACTCTGGATATCAGCTTTAAAAAAACGTGTTGCGGAAAAAGGTTTTGACATGGTTCCTGTAAGAAGCATGTGTATTTTTTTTCTGTCCCGGCTGCGTTTTGATTATTACAAATAGACTTTCACTACCCTCTTGGCTTTATATTTTCTTTTTTTGCGTTTATGTGACACATATTAATTTCCTCTAACTTGTTTTTTGGAACAAAGTTCCTTATCGCGCGTTGCGAAAGGAGGCTAGACGCAAAAAATTAAGATCAAAAGTTGGAACGACACTTTTTGCTGTAGTTGTAAGCCGTGCGGCGTGCGCGTGTTTCTCTGTCTGTCTCTCTCTCTCTCTCTCTCTCTCTTATAGAAAGCAAGCCAGTTATACTTCGTTCCATCCGGGTGTCCCTTGAATCCTCTCAAGTTTTTTTTGTATTTGTGTTCATTGTCTGCGCCATGTTTACCGCAGATAAACGATTTTTTTTCTTTCAAACTAACTTACCCAGAAGGATGTTGTTCCCAAGATATATATCTCTCAACTGTATCGTAGCCCCGTTGGATGGGTGGACTGTCGCATAAGCCCCGTCTGGTGTATTAAATGATTAGTATGTATCCAGAGTCCTCATAAATTTACAAACTGAATTCGTATAGTAACAGATTTTTTGTTTTAATTATAATAGGGTAAAAGCAAAATAAATTATTTAATGACTAAGTGATAGGTACTGGTACTCGTCATTGTTGTAAAAAGAGGCACTTTACATAATATGGCTTAGAGGTTCATGGTCCCAATAAACCTTGAAGTAACTATAGTTCATGTTCACATAGTGAACTTTGCCAATAATAATTTTAAACCTTTAGAGACACCTGTGAGAAGGCGCGCCTCAGTTTGTTGCACGGAGAGGCGCGCGCGAGCAAAGTACTCACACTACTCTTTTAATGCTCATATTTCTACTTTAATAGTACTTATTGGCTTATAATGGATTTATATGAATAAAAAAAGGTTTAGTTAGTAGGGAAATAAGTATTTTCATTAAAACTATGAAACATAAATGCAACTTCTAGAAAAAAATAACAAAACAACTTATTTTTCTAATTTTGTCAGTCTCCATATAAATCACAATAAAAAATCTAACATAATAAGAACTTTCAAAAAATTACTCTTCCATGTGATATTGACTAGTGTGCCTCTCAAAACACATATATGTGGTATGTTCGGTGCAGAGTAATTCTTTGCACAAAGTGCAAGCTTTTTTTCAGCGTATATTCTTATGTCTAGGACATATAGATCAGAATCCGCTTGGCCTAGGTTCCGCAGTAGGTCTAGGAGCCGGCCCAAATCGCATCATATATTAAGGAACTTGCGATCTCATGATATGTTCGTGCAAATCTGGCATGAAATATGTGGCTTTACTAGCTCAAGCGCCATATTTTTTAGGAATGTACGTCTTTCAATCTAAGTTGTTGTGTTAGCTTTGTATATTATTTGGGCATTGATCCCAGTTAAGTTCAAAATTGAGAAAAATATGCGCATTGGCCATCTTGAAGTGATTCTGGCAACGGAATAGTCCTCTTTCTTCTGTTCCTCTACATCCACTCCTCCTTTTGTGGAATTGTAAAATGTTACAATCTCGGGTTTAGCTTCACTTCCAGTTTCTTGGTCTATTTTATCGCCAAAAACAAAAAAAATATCATTAAAATATTACTTTAGAGTATTTACGTATAATCAGCCAATATAATATAAACAAATAAAATAATATATTTTAGAAAATACCATATTATTTTTATATTGAAAAAATAAATATAATACTTACACGGATGGCCGCGTGATGAGCAAATTGCCGCACGATGGTACGCGACTTCCACAAACAGTTCGCTGCGCGGTCGCAACAGGACTGACCGGTATGAGAGTTGCATCAGGGGGGAGAGAATGAATATTTAGGAAGGTACCTAGGCGCTTGAGTCGTTACGGTGTTAGTATTACCATAAATTTTTGTGTGAGTAAATTGCTCATAGCGCGCCCTCTCACGGGTTAAACTATGTTGAGTACCTGTTACAAACGAACTGATAACATGAGCAGTAAGTTAATTGGCATTACTTTCATAAAACACTGCTGGAGAAAAGCTCCTCTCAAGTTGTATAAGCACTTGACCAAAAATCACCAGCTACCTAGCCTTTACCCAACTATACTAGGGTCGACTTTCAGTCTAAACAGATGTAGCTGAATTCCAGTATTTTACATGAAGTGACTGCTTATCTGACCTCCACAACCCAGTTATTGGGAATCACGATACCACCTGTTAGTCAGACTTCAGGGCCTCTGACTACTCGTAAGGACTGGTCAACAATCTACAAATGACAGCCGAGGCCAACGGCTCGAACATTCCGAGGCACAGAAAGCTCTCGGTATGACCAAAAAAAACGTAACAGAAAAATTTGCTTCTCACCTGCTTTTGACGGATGAATTATTTAATATACAATGTATAAAGGCTCCGTTACATTGTGTGCTCGTATATAAATAGGGTCCAATGCATCTTAAATCATCCTCTACTTTGAATACAGAAGCAATACCGATGAGAATCTCATTTCCTCCAACCCAAGTGACAAGTGGTCCTCCGTGGTCGTTCTGAAGACGTTTAAATAGATCAGGCAAATACACTTTTTGTAAAGAGTTTTATCCAGAAAAGTCCTACCAACTTATATACTGTTTACCCAATTGTTTATTTTGACTACCTTAAAATTCTCGCTAGAATAAAGTCTACTTGCATAAATATGTAAGCGGTCACGCCCTTTATATCCGGAGGCATTTATCTATGTACTATACTAAGTTTTTGTTTACATTTTTTTTTTTTGCTTGAGTGCGTACCTATGGTTTTTATTGTTTTTGTTGGTATATTGGCGTGACTAGCTGACATAATTATGGCAAATAAATTAATATAATGTTCTGTATCTTGTAATATTAATTACTTTTCACCTATTATTGGTATACAATCAAGTATTTTCTAACTAAACAGACAGCTGTGCTGCTGGGGAGTTTGTTGCACCAGTTTTTCTTCCCAGCGAAAGCACTAGGAATTGGCCGGGCGTTTTGGGGAACTGTCTTTTGTAATTTTGACGTTCGAAAAGTGCTGATTCTCAGCCTAATTTGAATAAATGACTTTTGATTTTGCTGTTGTTTTGCTGTGATAGTTGTTTTTTTAACACTAACGAAAAATTTTAACGCTGTCAGTGTGGCAGTGGCCTGACAGTGGTATTTTAAGGAGGCTAAAAAAAGAAAGAAAGAAGAAAGGTCTAATGTTTAACAACATAAATATGTATATGAGACCTCGCGCGCTATGTGGCCACGACCACGATTGGTTCCAAGACCGTCCGCGATCTTGGCCACACAAGCTCTGATCAGGAAGAAACTTTAGCTGCAACTGTTCGGACTGGTGCACCACTTGACTCACTACCAACCTGACAAATTCCATGTTTTCGTGTGGTGGTGCTGTTAAAAACAGTTCTGTTCTTGTTTTGTAACGAATCACTATAAGTTTGATCTGTCTTCTCATCCCCTCTGCGCGTGATGTCTGACAGGATATCTTGATAAGTAGTGTTGTCATCTTCACACTTAAAAAGGACATATTTTAAAACATTAGCTATTGCATGTATTACGTCATCAATTCGATACTAATTGGTCCCCAAAAGGCAATGAGGCTGATATTTAGTACAGTATTAATAAATACATCGCACATGGTTCAAAATCGAGACGCGTTTCGAGAACAAGTTAAACGCGCCACTGCCTTTTTTAACTCGTAGTAGCACGCGTAGCATAACCACTTGTCCTCAGAAGCGGGCCACCTCACAAATTAACAGAACGGGCACACTGAAGTTAGATTAAACTAATACTGTTTTAAAAAGTGGTGGCAAGTGTCTTCTCTATTCTACGAAGGATATAGGTATACACCGTGTTCCGGACGATATACATAAACTTCGACCAGATGTTCAGACCATTGATTTCAATGCATTTTTCATTACAGACACATTAATGAATTCTTATTTTTTGTTAATTTTAATACAAACTAAATACCTTAACGTAAATCACCCGATATACATGCCTCTTTATCCGAAACATTTGATAGATTTTTAGTTTTAATTGCACTAAGCGGCAACATAGGCCAAATAAAGACTTCATACTGCATAGCTCAATTCATCATCTGCCTAGCCTTTTCCCAACTATGTTGGGGTCGGCTTCCAGTCTAACCGGATGCAGCTGAATACCAGTATTTTACATGGAGCAACTGCCTATCTGACCTCCACAACCCAGTTACTGGGTAAAACGATACCCCTTGGTAAGACTGGTCTACTGCATAGCTCAATTAAATTTCATTAAATGAAATAACAAATATCTTTGCAACGAAGCCTTCTTAAGTACTACTTCCTTTGTCAGATTTGATTTGTAAAAGCTATAGAAGCGTTTGCCAAAGTTTATGGATAACGTGAAGATCACGATGCATATTTACCTATACCTATCCATCGTGTTATTTTATTTTCTTCATTTTGACGTCTCGCCACAGAAATTTTCCTACAATCAGCACCCTAATTGCGTAACACACGATCAATCGGAATCGGTTTCATTTTGACAGTTCAACAACATTCATTGCGTTATTTACGTGTTGAGCAGACAAATTTTTCGAACTTATGAAGCAATGGATTAGCAATTTGCTTCAAAATGATTCAGATTCCGATTAATCGTGTGTTACGCAATTAGGGTGCAGTATTGTGTTTCGTTTTCTTTTGTTGTCAAACTACGCGTGCTGGCTTTGAAGCTCAATAAAATCGTTTTGTAAAAAACACTTACAACTAAACCACCATTGGCCACGGAGATATTCGGTGATGGTACTATTTCACCGTTTTCAAGCACAGAGTTATTTAGTAATCGTCTTCTCATACATCCCTCTAATTTGGGTGGTAAATCGCCGATCATTAAAAAATCTCCTTTATCATTAAATTCGCCTTGATGTAAAGTACAAATCATGTATTTATCAATTAATCCACTCATATTGGCATACTTTTCATAGTGTTTTTTGCACTCCGATTTGTCAATTATTTTAGCGGCAGCAAATTGCATAGCGTTTTGGTTGAGATTGTCCGTTTTATCTTGCTGGAATCATGAAAGCATTTTATTATTGGCCCTTCTTGTTCCGGCGTTCACGAGAACCTTCCGAGTGGCTGTGTCAGTTAAATGTCGAACTTTCCTACAAACTGTCATCCAATATATCATTTTTATCGTTATTTCTGGGTGGGGCAAAAGTGGTTTTAAAATGGTAAAATATAGGGCAAAGCCAGTTGTCGTGTGATTGTGAAATAGTATAGTTATGTGGAATAACAGTATTGGCCAGAAGGTGTCGTTGGGTTCACATTTTCATTGTTTGCCAGCGACTTCCGAAATTAAAGTTATTTTTCACAATGTAGTGTATTTTTTGGAAGTCGGTTGTTTTTCTGTTTCAAGTTTTTGTTTTTCACTATAAGAGACAGGAAGTTATTATAACATTATCAATATAAACTAAGAGGCAAAACTAAGTATTACTGAATGTAACTCAAAAACTATCCATGCAAAGTTAATAAAATTTCTATGGGACAAACCATAAGGCATTTTACAATTGCAGGAGATATCGCGTAACATACACAAACAAAAACTTGAGAGGTGTCAAGGGACACCCGGACGGAACGAAGTATAACTGGCTTGCTTCTATAAGAGAGAGAGAGAGAGAGAGAGAGATACAGACAGAGAAACACGCGCACGCCGCACGGCTTACAACTATAGCAAAAAGTGTCGTTCCAACTTTTGGTCTTAATTTTTTCCGTCTAGCCCCCTTTCGCAACGCGCGATAAGGAACTTCGTTCCAAAAATAATACAGTCGAATTGAGAACCTCCCTGTTTTTGAAGTCGGGTAATTATGTAAAGATACGGCACGTATAGCCATAATGCATCCCATCACAGTTCCACTAAGCTACCACTGAAAAGTGATAGGAAAGCAAACGACGCAATTTCGTTTACTTGAATTTTAACAAGTATTTTTGGTTTTAAAACCAAACTACTGAACCGATTTTGATGAAATGTCTATGGGACCAATCCAAAAATATATATCCTTTCAAATGAAAAAAAGGATTTTACAAATCGGCTTATAAATAACAGAGTTCCGAAGCAAAAAAATCAACCTCCTCCTTTTTTTGAAGTTGGTTAAACAAAAACTTATAAATACAAGAACTTCTTACCTGCCGCCAATGTGTAGCATGTCCCCAACCATATACCAAGGTATCAGTACCGGGTTTTTGAAATCTTTGTTCGTAGTTAATATTTATCACAGCTGGTGCGTACGAACAGTACTGCTTGAACTTATCATCGTTGAAGTCATACTCCGATTCTACTTTGGCCAAAGCTATGTCTATAAATGACCACTTTTCCA
The DNA here is from genome assembly GCA_945859715.1 of Apamea sordens. NCBI lineage: Eukaryota > Metazoa > Arthropoda > Insecta > Lepidoptera > Noctuidae > Apamea > Apamea sordens. The sequence goes on along the minus strand of OX244006.1, from coordinate 9,003,563 downwards.
CTTTATGATAATCCAATTCATATTCTACAAAACCATAAGCCAAAATATTATATTGTCAGTCTTTCTTCACCCTTAATTTTACGACTACATAATCACAATCAGCCTATAATGTTCCCACTGCTGGGACTCGGGCTATCTCTCGGCGAGAGGGAGTGGGCCATAATCCACCACGCGGGCCCAGTGCGGGGAGGCAGATGTCACATGTCTTCGAATTTTGGTTCTAGGACATGCCGGTTTCCTCACGATGTTTTCCTTTACCGTTTTGAGAGTGCAGTGATGATGAGATAATTTACACAAAGTAAAGAGCCTGTCAGGGTTCGAACCTACGACCTACAATTCGTAAGTCGCGGCCGTTATCAATTAGCCACCACTGCTCTTACGTTCACTCTTACGTAATTCTACGACTACCGGCGGTATGTTCATATATCTCAATGCTCTTGATAATAACAGCCGGTGTGGAACGACTTGCTCAAATGCAACGAAAATTCTCGTAAGTGCTGCTGGGGGTAACCAAGTATTTTTAATGTTCTGGTATTCACATCAAAAGCCGAACAGACGTATAGTTTACTTAGTCGACCAAAACACACTCTACAGTATGCCGCAGCAATGTAGTACTCGTTATTAGTCTATTACCTACTTACTTATAGGAACACACGTGTATACCACCCTCTTTTTCATGAGATTTGTACATAGATTGCGATCTATTTCGTCGTCATGGATGTAGCGACTGTATCCTGCTATAGCGTACATGTATTCAACATCAGTGACACAGGCTGCTGATGTGATTATGAACAACTTGGATACTAAAGCACCGCCGCACAACCATGCGTCGTAAATTCTAATTGATTTTGGTGCTTTAACCAAGTACACCTGCAAATATATTATGTTAATATAGCAAACCAAACTAGCTAACTGCGACGGAGGTGGCTTAGACAGTTGATTGCAGTGTCATGTGTCCAGATTAACTAGAAACGGTAAGTAGGTACAACATTTTGATCACCTCGTATGTTATTTGGCTTAATTAGTCACAAAATCCCGCGAGGAGATAATAAATTAACGGTTTTCATACAATATTTTGAATGAGACATAACATATAGTCACTACCGCTAAATGTATTGAAAGTAGGAAAAGTGCCTATCGTTAACCACTAGCGACTATCGGGAGTGTATAAATGAGAAACGTCGAATCTGTATAAATTTATTAGTCTTACCACGTATTTTTTATCCGCTTCCACCTGTTTGCCATCCGTAATTCGTCTTACGGCATCAGTCACTGAAATAAAATATTCGTGGCACTAGTGTAAAATATTACTGGCTATCCAAACTAATATTATAAATGCGAAAGTAACTCTGTCTGTCTGTCTGTCTGTCTTTGCTTCACGCCTAAACTACTGAACCGATTTGTGTGAAATTTGGTACAGACATAGTTTGGAACTTGAGAATGGACATAGGATAGTTTTTATTACAAAAAATAAAATAAAAAATAAAATTTATTCCGGACATACAGCGCCATCTATTGGTCAAGAGTCGGTGTCATCTATTGGTGAAGTCACTATTCCACGCGAACGAAGTCGCGGGCAAAAGCTAGTAGTGTCATAAAATACTGGCCGAGTGGCTCCGTCCTGGCTCTGTCTCACCACTGTACTCGTTACTTGTAAACTGGGTATATGTATGTCTAGAGTAGGTACTCACCATACAAAATATAAAAAAATAGCAAAAGCTCTAACTTTATCGCAACCATTGTACAAACATTGTAAAACGAAATAATTGTACTTCGATGGACTGTGACATGAGTATAATGGAATTCTAGTTGAATGATTACTTTTATTATTTTCATTATTTTTCTTCATTTTCTGATAAACTATTCAACTATGTTCGGTCATAGCTTCGTGCTACGGATTGATTGAAATGTGGATTGGTTCAAAATAACACTTTTACACGTCAGAACTTTAATCATATTTTAAACTGGATGAGTTCGGTGTTTCCTATCCGACTAACCTGTGAAGAATGCTTATTAGTCGAGACTCGCACAAAGTTAATTTATTTGCCATCATCATCATCATTTCAGCCGAAAGACGTCCACTGCTGGACATAGGTCTCCCCCAAGCACCTCCACTTCGACCGGTTCCGTGCTTCTCGCATCCAACGGGTTCCTGCGGCTTTAACAAGGTCGTCGGTCGCGTGCTTTCCGAAACACGGAGGGGTTCCGGTATGTAAAGATAGTCACTCATCCACAGACCAACCGCGGCGCCGTTGCTTAACCTGATCTATCGAACTGTGCCGCTGTTATTATTTAGCGACGGGCCCCTCTAGTATTTAACAATGCCACAGTTTTTTTGTTACATTGTGTTAGCACCGCTAGCCAATCACACTCGTCCCTCACTCTCATGTCCGACGGGACTACAATCCGGCACGACCAGAGACCCCACAAGGGCCTACTCTCTATGTAAGCTTCGCATAGCATATTTTTCCTTAATTTTAACTAACTTTTTCTAGTTGGCGTTTGACACGCACAGACTAAATTACTTTTCAGACCATGTTCTTTTTCGTTTTTGCCAATTTAAATAAGTTCAATTATTCTGGATTAACCCCAAAAAGGGATTTGTAGCAAGTGCCATTTTCTTTCAAGTAAGGTAATTTTACTCGTATTTATAAAATAAATAGCCGGGAATAAGGATGAGATAATACAAGAAAACAATTTAATTAAAAATAAAAATTACTTATTAAATTTGAACAAGTAGGTAACACCGCTTAAAAATTAAAAGTAAAAAAAAAAAAAACTTTCACTAAACGCGATGTCGCTGTTGTCGTAAAATTGCCTTCGATTGATCTTTCGCCTTCTTTACCAATATATCAAATCGCATTAATCTTTGCAATGCCTCGGGACTTTGCAAGTATCTTCTTTTCTTTTCATGATTTATTATTTTAACGTTTGCATTCCTTTCATTATCAGCTGTCCTGCAAAAATTACAAGTTTTAAAATTATCCTACTCACTCTGACATATTATAATCAAATGCTGAATAAAGGGCGTTTCGGCATTGCCCTTAAGAAAATAAAAAAGTGTGCTGTCAGGGGTTCCCCGTCAGGAAAGAAGTTTCTTACTATAATAGAAAGAGACAGAGGGAGAGAAAGTGTGAATTTAATACACCTTTTTAATACAGCCATCTAGTAGGTTTTTAGAAGCTTTCATAAAGTGGTCGCACTCTTACATTATTATTTTGAGCTCGCTATCGGTTTTAGCATCCTCGAAAACCATGAAAACGATGACGAAAAATTTTAAAGTTTTAGCTGGAGCCACCTTGGATTTTCATTTTGGCTTCAGCGCCCTCGAAAACCATCAAAACGAAAAACGAGATTTGAATAAAATCACTTCCGCTATCTTGGTTATATTATATTAATCTTCATTTTGACCTCACTATCAGCTTAAGCACCTTCAAAAACTATGAAACGACACCCATTATGATAAATATGAAAATTTTCATGGCCGCCATCTGGATTTTAATTTTGACTTTTTTTTCTTAGCCAACATCTTATATATTAGGCAAAATTTACGGTTCCCTATCCATTTGCATAAAATTTTAAGACCTAATTAACTTGGCATACTTTTGTTTGTCCTAATTATATTTTCGCATAACTTATTTACGCATAACAGCTTACGCATAATTTTTTTACGCATAATTTCTCTAATTATAATAATGATTAAGCATAACATTCTAAAGCATACATTTTTAAGCATAACTTTATTAAGCATAACAATAATAATACCTAAGGCGTAGTCGACGGAGCCCCGCTTCGCGGGGTCCCTATTTCTGTCTGCAGGGTTTAAAGGAACCTAACCTGTCCGAGTCGGGGTGCCCCAATTCCCGAGCTCGCTTCGCTCGCTCTTGCATCCTAAGTTCTCATTGCCTTTTTACTAAATCGAGATGTGTTAGACATTGGGGCACCCCGACTCTTGGAAAAAATGATTCAGAATCGAGTGAAAATAAATACGTAAAAATAACTCAAATTTGTTTCCGTTATTTCTATTAATTGTATGCCTAAATATTACTAAGCTAATAATCATTAGGCCTAGTAACGTTATGCGAATTAAATTTATGCCAAAACAAATTAGCTTTCAAGATAATTATGCCAACATAAACTGTATGCCAAAAAAAAATATGGCAAAGTATTATTATGGCAAAACAAATTATGCCAAAATCGTTATGCCAAAGTATATTAGGAAAAAGAATATTATGCGAAAAGAAGGGATCCCAAAATTTACACCAGTACACTAAAAACAGTGATATTCATAGTGTTAACACTAGAAATAAGGAAAAACTACGTGCACCGGCTTCATAAGGTTCCTAACTCATTTGTTGGGCTTGGTATAATCATTTAGCGATTGGTCATTTCGCGTATTTATGACGGTAACCATCATTGTTCATAATGTGAATTAGTCAATATGCGAAGTAACGAACCTCTTATAAGAAGAGATCTTCTTTGCTAGACTTGCCTTTTAATGCGTTTAAAGCGCAAGTAAAATCCAACGTTTGTTCAAAGGCATACTATTCCATCAACGACTACTTACACGATAAGAATAGTTGGTCGCCCTCATTTAACGCAAGACAATGTTTATGTTCTTTCTCCAGAATTAGCTTACTGACAGGTTATGGTCTTCGTTTATTATTTGTGACTTCAAGTGACAGCTATGCAAACAGAACCCAGCAATGCATTTAATATGTAAGCTGTCACGCCCTTTATGCCTGGAGGCTTTTATTTGGGTAGTAAGTTTTTATTTACATTTTAATTTTAATTAATTATTTTTTAGCTTGAGTACGTATAGTTTTTATTATATTTGTTGGTATATTGGCGTGGCTAGCTGACATATGGCAAATAAATTAATTTTATGTTCTGGTCTTGTAATATTAATTACCGAACAAAGGGTACCTTTGTTCGGTAATTGTACCAGTATGTATTGTACCAGTATTGTATACAATCAAGTTTTTTCTAACTGAACAGACAGCTGTGCTATTGGTGAGTTTGTTGCGCCACTCCTTCTTCCCAGCGATAGCACTAGGAAGTGGTGAAGGGCGGGCGTTTCTGTCGTTTTTAATTTTGACGTTCGAAATGTGCTGATTCTCAGCCTAATTTGAATAAATGACTTTTGATTTTGATTGTTTTTGTTTTTATTTTGACCTCATTTTTGGCGTCAGCACCCTCAAAAAGCATGAAAAGTACTTCTCTCTCATAGAGAAAGTACCTATATAACATTTTTATTACGTGAGTACTCCTACCGCTAGCGTTAAAGAATTTCGTTCCAATAAGTATTGTGTTGGGAAAAAAGTTTTGACTTGGGTTCTGTATAATATAATAATAATATAATATCCCTGGACATTTCACACAGCGCCATCTAGTCCCAAGCTAAGCAACCTAATGCTTGTGTTATGGTAACAAGATGGCTGATAAACTACTCATATACATTTTTTTTTTTTTGTAAATACATACATATTATAGATAGAAAAACATCCAGACTCAGAACAAATACATGTAGGACTTACAAATATTTGTTCTGTGCGGGAATCGAACCCGCGACACGCAACGCAGCAGTCCGATCACTCAGCCACTGCGCTAACCGTGTTGTCTGAAGCAAAGAGGCCTTTTTTTCTGCCCGACTACATTTTGATTATTTCAAGTAAATTCTCTTGATTTTACAATTTCAAACTAACTTACCCAGAAGGATGGTGTTCCCAAGATATGTATCTCTCAATTGTATCGTAGCCCCGTTGGATGGGTGGACTGTCGCATAAGGCCCGTCTGTTGAATAATATTATTAGTATGTATCCAGTGTGTTCATAAATTACCCCTTATTAATGAACGCTTGGTAAACAATCATACAAAACGAATTCGTTTAGTAACTGTCTTTTTTTTTTATTTATAAGGGTAAAAGCAAAAGAAATGACTAAAATTGAATGATAGGTACACACAGCTACACGTCAAGCTATACAAAACCAGTTTGTCTTGGCCTCACTTTGTATGATATTTTCTCACAATAAACGGTCAGCCAATACTGGTTTTGCATAGCTTGATGTGTAGCCGTGTGTACTGGTACCCGTCAGAGATATGGTACAATTAAACTTTATATGAGACCGGCGGGGTAGTTGCGTAACACACCATCAGTAGCGTTCATTGCGTTATTTATAGGCCAGTCATATCTAACACTAAAAATCGCTAAAATCGCAAACTAACGGCTAGATCTGGGCCCGTATTCCCGTAATTTAAAACGTTCAAAATCTAGTCGCAGTCTCATCTCGGCGACAAACAAATGTCAAAAACTTGTCAAAATGTAGGGAAATTAGACGTATTTTTGACAGATTGAGACTGAGATCAGACTGTGAACGGTCTTAAAATTACGAGAATTGCCCCTCTGATTTTTTAATATTATGTTTTTAGGACCACTACCAGTAGCATATAACCAAGTTTGCAGCTTCGAAAGACCTGTGCTAACTTTGCAGCACTCGAAAAACCGCAAAATTTTTGCACGTTTTTTGGTATTCTCAATATAAGTCCTAAACTATGCGTTTAAAAAAAAGAAACGTCTACGAAGCGTTCTAAATGAACAATTCTAACCAAAAATAATGTCCTTGTAATGCCTTGTAAATATGCTTAATAAATATTTACAATATTAATAGTTGTAAATTTTTGGAGTGCTGTATTTCGGTAAGTATTGAACCTACAGATCAAGTTCTGATCTCAAATTGTAGCAATTTTTGTGTTCTAAAAACACATGGATTTTGTTTTTTTTTTTAAATGCAGCAAAATTTTTCGAACATATGCTGCAATGGATTAGCAGTATCCTTCAAAATAATTCAGATTGAGATTGATGATAATATGTTACGCGATTAGGGTGCTTTTTTAAACGAATTGATAATATGAGGCAGTAAGTAGAGACAAACAATTGGCATTATTTTCATAAATCACTGCTGGATTAAAGCCCCTCTCAAAATTGTGCAATCACTTGACAAAAAAGTCATCATGCACCTAGCTTTTACCAAACAATGTTGGAGTTAGCTTCCAGTCTACCCGGATGCAGCTGAATTCCAGGGTTTTACATGAAGTAACTGCCTATCTAACCTCCACAACCCAGTTATTGGGTATCACCATACCACTTGGTAAGACTGTTTGTTAGACTTTCGGGCTTCTGATTATCCGTAACAACTGGTCAACGATCTACAAATAATAGCCGGGACCGGCTCAAACATGCTTTCCGAGACACAGACGGCTCTCGGTATGACCAAAAGATACATAACAGTCAAAATCAAATCAAAAGTCATTTATTCAAATTAGGCTGAGAATCAGCACTTTTCGAAAGTCAAAATTACAAAAGAGAGTTCCCCAAAAACGCCCGCCCTTCAGTTATATATTTACTTCTTCAGTATTTACGACTCACCTGCTTTTATTGTCTGGTAAATCTGAATTAGTTAATGTACAATCTATAAAGGCTCCGTTACATTGTGTGCTCGTATATAAATAGGGTCCCATGCATTGGGTATTATCCGCTACTCTAAATAAAGTAGCAACACCGATGAGAATCTCATTGCCTCCAACCCAAGTGACAAGTGGTCCTCCGTGGTCATTCTGAAAACGTTAAAATAGATTAGGTAAATACACTTTTTGATTTTATCAGGAAAAGTTCTACCTACATACATAATACCACTTTAAAATACATGGTAGAAAAAAAATCAACTGTTCCATACATTTTGATCGTAGTTTAGTTTTTTTTTTTATATTGATGAAAAATTTCGACGCTGTTGGGCTTTGAGTTTATAAAAAAAAAGCTATTAAGTAACTACACAATTTCCAGTAGACTGCTGGATATAAATTTCTACGCTTCTACCAAGTCGCACCACTCTAGTTTCCCGCCTAATGGTGGATAGTGAAAAATAACAGCTGTAAAAATAATAGCTGTAGTATTTTTCCGAATAAAATTCTTTACAAAAAGGTCTAATAATTGAGCACATGTATACGAGACCTCGCGCGCTACGTGGCCATGACCAAGACTGGTTTCATGACCGGCTGCGATCTTGGCCGCAGAAGCTCCTACCAAGTAGAAAGTTTGACTGCAACTGGTCGGACGGGCGGTCGTGCAAGTACACCACTACCAACCTGACAAATTCCATTTTTCCGTGTGGTGGTTCTATTAAAAACAGTTCTGTTCTTGTTTTGTAACGAATCACTAGAAGTTTGATTTGTATTCTCATCTCCTCTGCGTGTAGCGTCTATCAGGATATCTTGATAAGTGGTGTCGTCATCTTCACACTTGAAAAAAACAGGATTTAACTATATTGCCCATTTGCTTTCTGATAAATGATTTTATTTTGTAAGTAGGTTTGTACAAACACATTTACACGTCAATCATATTTTAAATCTAGATGAGGTCGGCGTTTCCTATCTGACTAGTCTGAGAAGAATGGCCGAAACAACCTCAGAGGTCATAGTCTCTTTTAAACTCCACTCCACACTCCACTCCACACTCTTCATATGAAGACCATGTAGATCGATGTCTGAGATGATTTTTTGAGGAAAGAACCACACAGGTTGAGAGGACCTGTCCAGTCAGTGCCCGCATTTGTCAGAAATCGTGCAGCTCAACTCAAAACTTAAGGAGCTCAACGATTCTAAGATATTAAGTGCGCAACTCTCATTTTTAACTCGTAGCAGCACGCGTACTGACCACTTCTCCCCAGAAGTGGGCACCACCTCTCAAGAGATGGAGCTATCGATGGCAGCAAAAAATACAAGCAAAAAGTGCAGTTGACTGTTCAATCAACTACAGTTTCTACTATACCGTATCTCTCTCTACCAATATGTGATTTATTTTCTTCATTTTTGACATTATTATATTATTATTATTATAAGCCTGTGTTGTTCCACTGCAGAGCAAAGGCCTCCCTTTCCTCCTTCCACTTTTCCCGGTCTACTGCGATTGTGGCCAATCCTTTGAGAATCTCGCCATCTCTTTCTGGGCCTGCCGCGCTGTCGTTTCCTGCCATTTGGAATCCATTGAGTGGTAGCTGTTGTATATAGCTGCTCCGACATGCGACAGATATGACCAGCCCAGTTCTACTTTAGCCGAGCAGCTGTGCGGCCAGCGCGGCAGCGTCCGCTATTTTTGACATAGCGACGTAGAACTTTTTCTACAATTATCTAGTATTTTGTTAAGTTTTTACCGTTTCTACGTTGGACAAAGTACCTACGTTACTGGCTGAGAAGTTTAATAAAATCGTTTTACTTACAGCTAAACTATCATTGGACATGGAGGTATTCGACGACGGTACTATTTCACCGTTTAAAACGACATGATGATTTAGTAATTGATTGTTATTACAGCCCATCAAGTTGGGTGACGGGTTCGTTAAAAATTCTCCTTTATCATTAAATTCGCCTTTTTCTGAAGTACAAATTCCGTAACGTTCTATTTCCACTCTTAAATTGTACTCAGTTTCATAGGCTCTAATGCAGACCGATTTTTCCATTATTTCAGAGGCAGCATATTGCAAAGTCGGACTGTTGTAATTGGAGTAGTCTTCTGGCTGGAATCATGAAAGCATTTCAATATTGATTCCTACATATTTATGTAGTAAACAGTTTTATGCTAGGTTTATTTCTGGACTGCCTCTGCGTTAAGAACTGACGTTGTGGTCTCACTAAGCCTCACAGTGTTCGGAATGTATCAATTTTTAACTCGCTGTTGTCATGGTTTCATTAATAAATGGTAAATTAAAATAGACTAAATGTAATGAAATAAATTAGATTAAATTGTATTGTTATTTTTAATTTGATTTTCTAAATTGATTGATTGTATTTATTTTTATTTTATCTATTTTATAGTTGAAATGTATATATGTATGAAATGTAAACGAGAATGCTGCAATTACTAACATAGTTATTAATAAAAATAATATACATTTTTTCAGAAATGTCAATTCCATATAATGTTAGTAACATAGGTCATGTTACTAACATTATATGGAATTGACATTTCTGAAAAAATGTATATTATTTTTATTAATACGAGTAGTATGTTAGGTTTTAATTTATTTTTCATTAATTGCCAAACAGCAATTGTTTACACCGTTACAATTTTTAAATAATATCTAAGGTTAGATTAATTTCTTATAGGTATAACCACAAGCACTATACTACAAAATTAATAAGTAAGGAAAACAAAAGCAACAAGTTTAACGGGACGTGAGATAATATGAGTTTAGAAATACCATTAAAATCAAATAAAATAACATTTTCTTACGCTCGCTCTAGCGCCGCCGTGTAGATCACACCTAAGATCTGTAACGTCAATAAAATACGTGGGTCAACGGCAGACTGATATATTTGCGAAAGTAAACTAACTACCCACCACCATACAATTATGAGTACCGACCGATGTCACATCTCTCCTCATCAAGTCTAATAAACACAACCATCAAAAAGGATCCATCTTAAACTAACAATATACTATGACTATAAAATTATTGTGGCACATTATTGCCAGCTTGTCTAGCTCGGTTGAACGCACGCAGTGCCCGAGCAGACGCGCCCAGTGGTGGTGGAGATACCGACGACGAAAGCCGTTCGGGTCGAACCGACGTCGACTTTGACTCTTCCAGCGGCGTGTCCTTAGTATCACCATCCCCGCTGGATGCGTCCTCAAACATCTCACCTTCGGCCCCGTTATCGACCTTGGGTGTGGCTGCCCCAGAGCCCTCAGGCTCGGCTACGACCACGTCACTCATGCGTGATAATGAGTACCTCTTTTTCCTACTTGCTGAAATAATTTGGTCGGCATGTCTACGCCACTCAACCCCGTTACCTAAACTAACTTTGTATGAAACTGGCCCTGTTTTTTTTATAACTGTGGCTTCGGTCCACTTGTCCCCCCTCGCCGTGTAATCGCGAGCAATTACTGCATCCCCAACCCGGAATTCTCTATCGGCCCCCGAAGCGCGGGTGACCTGACGCTCTTGCTTCGAGCGCACCGCTGCGGCTACATCCGGCCGTAGCGCATCCAGTCGGCTACGCAAGCGCCGCCCCTGGAGCGCCACTGCTGGTGAGACACCTGTCGTTGCGTGTTCACAATTCCGGTATTGGAAAAGAAATCTGCTTAGAGCGACTGTCACATCCTCGCCTTCGTACATCGCTCTCTTTATTGCCTTTTTGACGGTTTTAACTGCGTTCTCAGCCGCGCCATTCCCCTGGGGTCTATACGGTGCCGAAGTTGTATGTCTAATGCAATTACATTCACAATATACTTTAAACTCTAGAGATGAGAACGGCGGGCCGTTGTCAGTCACGAGCTGCGATGGTAAACCGAAACGTGCAAATGTACTTCTAAATACTTTAATTGTAGAAGCTGCGCTCGTGCCGCGCATCGGCAGGGCCTCTATCCATTTGGAATGCGCGTCTACTATTATAAGATATCGCACGCCACCGCAGTCTGCGAAATCAGCGTGTACGCGTTGCCACGGGTGCAGCGGGAACTCCCAGGGATGTAGCTGCGCCCGGGGCGGCGCGTCCCGCACAGTGCGGCACGCAGCGCACGACCTACACACTTCTTCAATGTCCTGATCTAAACTCGCCCAGTAAATGTAGCTCCGCGATAAAGTTTTCATTTTGTTCATACCTAGATGGCCCTCATGAACTTCCTTTAATATTTTATTTTGTAGCACGTGAGGGACCACTATCCTATATTTATAAATTACACATCCTTGATCTACTAGTAAATCATTTTTCCTTGCAAAAAAAGGTTTTTCTGCATCGCAGCTCGGTGCTGTTGGCCAACCGAATAATGCGTAACCTTTAATTTTACTCAATAACGGATCGCGCTCCGTCTCTTTTGCGATATCTTTAAAACAAATCGGTAACGACTCCACAATAAGATCTAAATAATCTACAGAGTCGACGAAGCGACCCTCCCGAGCTAACGGTAATCGTGATAATGCATCAGCCGGACCATTGTCCACCGATCGTACGAATTCTATGTCAAAATCATATGCAGCCAAGCGTGCCGCCCATCTTTGTAAACGACTGGCAGCCGTCTGTGGGATTCCCCCCTTGGCCCCAAAAATATGAGTCAGAGGCTGGTGATCAGTGCGTAGCGTAAAACGCCTTCCGTACAAATATTGGTGATGTTTCGTTACACCAAACAGAATAGCCAGCGCCTCTTTATCGAGCTGGCTGTAGTTGCGCTCGGGCGCACTAAGAGTGCGCGACACGCAGCTGACTGGCCGCTCGCTACCGTCCGAGTACCGGTGCGCCAGCACGGCGCCCAGTCCGTACGCGCTGCTGTCCACCGACAACACCAGACCGCGCCCCTCCTCGTAATGTGCTAATACACGTTCGCTCAGGAGAGATCGCTTTGCCTCCACGAAAGCATTATCACACTTGGAGTCCCATTCCCAGCCGCAATTTTTTTTTAATAAATTGTGTAATGGTTGTAATAGCGTACTCAAACTAGGAATAAATCGCCCGTAGTAATTAACCATCCCCAAGAAACTTTTCAGTTGTGATACGTTCTCAGGTTTAGGCGCGCTGGAAATGGCCTCCAGTTTCTCTGCATCCGGTCGCAAACCTTCCTTATTAATAATAAAACCTAGATATTTCACACTATCTTGCAAAAATCTACATTTACTTAATTTAACAGTAAGTCCCATGTGACGTAACCTATCGAGTACAGCTCTCAGATTCTTCATGTGATCAAGCGTGTTGGACCCCGTCACACAAATATCGTCTAAAAATACTACACACCCTGGCACCCCGCGCAGCGTCTCCTCCATAATTTTTTGAAACTTTTCCGGTATAACAGACAGCCCGTAAGGCGTACGTCTATACACAAAAGTACCCATATGCGTAGTTATAGCGGTGTAGGGTTGCGAGTCGTCCGACAACAGACACTGTTCATAAGCGTGTTTCAGATCAATTTTTGTGAATTTATCTCCCCCACTAAGATTTGCGAATAACTCTTCGATACGCGGCAACGGGTAATAATCTCTTTTTAACTTTGGATTGATGGTTATCTTATAATCCCCACAAATGCGTATGTCTCCGTTTTGTTTTACAACGGGTACTATAGGAGTTCCATAGTCTGAGTAGTCAACACGGTAGATGGAGCCGTCAGCCTCGAGACGTTCCAGCTCCCGTTCGACACGTGCGCGCAGTGCCAGCGGCATGGGTCTCGCTCGCACATAAACTGGTTGCTCATCGGACAGCTGTAGTCGTATGGGTTGCTTGCATGTACCTAACTTATCGCAAAATACTTCTGGGAATTCCTTACATAATTTGTTTACTATTTCATCATCTATGATTTCATTGAGGTTTATTTGTGTTATCTTTAAAGCGCGCAACCACTCTCTTCCTAACAAAGGTCGCGCCCCACCCTTAATAATGTATAATCTTAGTGATTTTGCTTTAAATTCGCCCAGACAAACATCTACCTCAATGTAACCGAGTGATTCTATTCTTGAACCCGAGTAACAACGTAACACTAAGTTATCCGGTTCCATCTTTTTATGCGAAAAACTACATTGATACATATCCTCACTTATTGCTGATATACGACTACCTGTGTCCACTTCACATTCCATATTGATGTTATCAACAGACAGTTTAATAAAAAATGGTTTGTTACCTCGAGCTGCCACATTTAAGTTGAACATACCATCCTCTGATTCGTCACTCACATAGTTATGCCGACCGTCACTACCACGCACTTTGCACATCACTTTTAGGTGCCCTTTTTTACCGCACTCATCACAACTGTAATTTTTAAACCGACACCTCTCGGCCGTGTGCGCCTTGCCACAGCGCCAGCAGGCCCGCGCGCCGTCTGCGCCTGCCGCGCCTGTTGCTGCCGCTGTGCCGTCGCCTGCGCCGCCGCCGCCGAGCGCCCGTTGCGGCCCGCGCGGGCGCGTTCGTCCGCCGCGCGCGTAATGCAGGCCTTCGCCCGCCTCGCCGCCGCCTGCCGGCTTATTCGAGTCCACCGCCGCCGTCGTCGTGGTACCGCTCACCTCGGCATGCTTCTCCGCTGCCTCTAGAGCCAGGGCTAGCTCCACTGCCTCTTTGTACTGAACTTTTTTTTCCGCAAAGATTCTCGATCGCATTACGTCACTTGTCAGCCCGGACACAAACTGATCGCGCAAATTTTCTTCAAGCGTCGAACATGACTTGCACTTTCCGAAACTGCACGTAGATGCCAGGTGTTTCAATGCTTGTAGGTATTCCGTAAGGGACTCGCCCGCACGCTGTCGGCGCAACCGGAACACGTGGCGCTCGGCGATCTCCGATCTTTGGGGTTCTAAATGTTCCGTAACCAATTTCACTAGTTCGTCATATTTTTTGTCTTCCGGAAAACTAGGTGAACACAGATCGCACATAAGCGCATACGTTTCTTCCCCCACGACCGTTATTAACATAGGTACTTTCAATTCATCGTCGATTTCGTTCAGCCGTACGTACTGATTTATCCGACGAATATAAGCCGGCCACTGTTTCGAGCTTAAGTTAAAGGGTTCAATTTTACCAATAGGCATATTGACACACGCGAAACAGAAACAAACTACGGAAATTAAAAAGAAATTGTACAAATCCCGTCCTCGTCGCCAATGTAACGTCAATAAAATACGTGGGTCAACGGCAGACTGATATATTTGCGAAAGTAAACTAACTACCCACCACCATACAATTATGAGTACCGACCGATGTCACTTCACACATCCTTAAATCTCATCCTCATAAAACGAGCTACTATTCTTATTCCTTCTCTGTCCATGCTGTAAGATTGTGGAACTCACTTCCGCCTAGCACTCGTAATTTAAAAACTATTTCTCTATTTAAACGTCGATTAAAAGAGACCTTTCCTCTATGTTGTGAGTATTTGTATATACATATATATACTAGCTTCTGCCCGGGGCTTCGCCCGCGTGGATATCGGATATTATAACGTGCTACCAGGATAAAAAGTATGTCTTTTCCCAGGATGCCATCTATCTCTTTGTCAAATCAGAAGTTCAGTGGTTTAGGTGTGAAAATGTAACATACAGTTTAAAGTTCAAATCCCCCCGTTAAAAATTGAATTACCCCTTTTTGCCCCGTCAGGGGTCAATTTTCGACAACTTTACATACTGTTAATTATTTTCTGTCAAAAGTATTAATACTGAGTTTCGAGTTAATTGGACCGCGCTTTCAATTACTTCCACACAAACTTCAACACCCCTATATCTCCCTTTGAGGTGTAGTTTTGCAAAACTTATAATGATAAACTTTATTGCTTACTTAAGAATGAAGAAGATTTTTCATGTAAACTGTATCCCCGCTTTTCACCTTTTCGGGATGTATTCATAACTTGACTCAAAGATTATTTATACAAAATTACATTACAAGATTATATAAAATTAAATTAGCCTAAATATAAAAAAACAGATATACCGAGTAATTATATTAAAAATAAACACAGATTAAAAGGAACTGCTCTCATAACGGTGAAGGAAAACATCGTGAGGTAACCGGCATGTCTTAGAAACAAAAATTCGAAGACATGTGACATCTACCAACCCGCACTGGGTGCGCATGGTGGATTAAGGCCCATTCCCTCTCACCGAGAGGAAGCCTGTGTCCCAGTAGTGGGAACATTATAGGCTGATTATGAAAAGGAAATAAAATGTAAACATTGTTTCAGGTTATTTTGTAACCTACTAATAATAATAATAATAATATCCCTGGACATTTCACACAGCGCCATCTAGTCCCAAGCTAAGCAACCTAATGCTTGTGTTATGGTAACAAGATGGCTGATAAACTACTTATATACAATTTTTTTTTTTTTTTTTGTAAATACATACATATTATAGATAGAAAAACACCCAGACTCGGAACAAATACATGTAGGTCATACAAATATTTGTTCTCGTATCTATTTGTTTGTTGTTTGTACTCGTATCTAGGATAGCAGTTATACGGCACCCACTAAATAGATTAAGAAACTTCATGCTTGTGCTTTATATTATATTACTTTGCCATGTAATCTAGCCCTAGTTGATCAATAAATCTTTATTATTACTGTCAACATCTGCTCTGTTTCCAGGAATCTGGTAAAACACTACAACTGAGAGATTTATTACAAATCAATAATAATGAGGATACCAAAGCCGGGTGCACTTAGTAATAAATATGAGCGGAATACCATCAGGGCCAGCGCCTTTACGGAGATCCAGTGACTTAAGCTCTCATGACCAATTACAGGGGCCATAAGTGGTAGACTGTGGTTTTTCATATTATCAAGAACATCGGATGCTGGTTCATTTTGGGTCGCTTTCGCAACGCTGAACGCACACATTTGTGGGCCATCTGAAGGCCAATTCTCGTAATTTAAAACATTCAAAATCTAGTCGCAGTCTCATCTCGGCGACAAACATAAAATACACGTTATTAAAATTACGAGAATTGCCCCTCTGATGTTACTACGGTTCCGTTAGTCATTGTGACGGGGAAAGACCTAGAGCCACTTCTTTTGATGTATGCCCAGAAGTAATTCGGATTTTCGGAGATTTATTTTTGAATATTTCACAAACTGTTATAATAATTACATAAAAGTTTCGTCCTTCAGCCGCTCTCCTTCGCTCCCACCAAAATTTGTAATAAGTATAGCTATTGCTATACTTATTATTAAAATGTAGCTATACATTTTGATTTTAATCACCAAGCGCAAAATGATACTGGCCACTTATGTACCTACAGACGCCAGCACATCAAGCTACTACAATCTGTCAAATTTCTTTAATAGATTTTCAGCTTTATCGCTAAAGCATTAAGGTTCAAGGTTGATTGGTAAAATTTGACAGTTTCGGGTAGCTTGATGTGCTGGCGTCTGTACTTTTGCTGATCATTCTAACCAATATTAATCTCCCTGGCAAAAGTATTACCAACTGATTGAGTTTTAACTGTAACAATTTTAATAAAAACATCACAAATTTTTTTTTTCTCGCACTATTTGTCACTCGGAAGAAAGTACGATTCCCAACTCGTGTATATTAAGACCCTCGGCTGTGTCTCGGGCCTCAAACTATACCCTCGTTAGTAATCCGTCACTTTCTCTCCTCGTTGAACCATGTAATTTATCCCTAAAATATTGTAAATAATTTTTAATTTTTTTGTTTGTTTTGTTAGTATGTGTATTTTATTGTATGTTTCGTTCTATATGTTCTGTAAGTGTACATATGGACAGAAAGTCTGAAATAAACGTTTATTATTATTATAATTATAACAGTCAGTAGCTTGTGATTTTCGGGTAACTACTTCAAGATCCATTTGAGCATAACAGTCTCTTTTGAGGTTAAATATATAGTGGTTTTAAGCAAGGTTAGTTGATGATAACTACATTATTTAGGGCTGATTTTTCCATCGCCAGATAACTTTTATTCGAGGAATAAACTTGACGTTTGACAGTTTTTGTATGAAATAACTGTCAAAATTTCAAAATTATTCCTCGAGTAAAGTTTTCAGATGATTGAAAAATCAGCCTTTAGATATGTAAGAGTTAGTGGGATTCGTTCCTGCTTCAACATTTATATTAAGCCTTAAATAAAAACGAATAATTCTTAATTAAATAAATAACATGTAATTCTTACCTGTCGCCAAAGGCCCGCATGTCCCCAACCGTATACCAAGGTATTGGTACCAGGTTTTGTAAATTTTTTTTCGTAGTTAATATCTATCACAGTTGGTATGTACGAACACAACGTTTTGAACGTAGTGTCCTGAAGGTCATACGCCGATTCTACCTTGGCCAAAGCCATGTCTACAAATGCCCATTTTTTCGGGGTGCTAAAACTTATTTCATAGTCTACAAAACAATGAACCATAATTATTATTAGAAGTTCAGTCTTTCTTCTCCCTTGATTCTACGACTGTCGGCGATACGTACACTTGTACCGGAATTCGGTTTGTAAAGTTTTTTTTATATATTCAGTTATTTTACGTCACGTCGTCATTTTTTTGACGTCACGCAAAATCCTGCATCGCGCAAGCAGATTTTACCGCGTGACTAGTATACAACAGGATGACATTTAATAGCTGCGACAAATTAAAATATTTGATTCAACGTGTTATAAAGTTAAGTTGATTGGCAACGTCGTCGTCGCGCGCATTTTTATTCGTAGGAACGGTCCAAAATTAGGTAAATACCGCTAGTCACAACATGTAGCAAGTTGGTAATGCATTAAGCATTACCAACTTGCTACATGTTGTGAACTGTGCGATGAATGGATTGCTTATCGTGTGCTAAAATTGCTACTTTATTTTTCGTTTGTTGTATTGATAATTTTGAAAAAAAAAATACTAGAACGACGATAATTCATGTCTACAAGGCATTCTGTTTGCATTATCTGAGACGAATATCACACATTTTTTTCAAGAATTTAGATTTGTGAACTGACAGTTTATAATGATTATGTAACAGTTACTGCACCTCCTATTTCGATTTGTCGCAAGTTTTCAATTTCATCCAATCAGCGGACAGTTGCCCATCAGACACAACACCCGTCTTGTCGGAGAATCCTCCCTTTTCTATTTGAGTGAACTTTATGCTCTGTTCCTCATACCTCCAAACTCATACAGCGCCCAAGTATTTGTAATTTTGTAGTACTCGCATCAAAAGCCGAACAGACGTATAGTTTACTTAGTCAGCCAAAACACACTCTTCAGTATGCCGCAGCAATGTAGTCAATCGTTATTAGTCTATTATCTACTTACCCATAGGAACACACGTGAATACCACTTTTTTTTTCTTTTCTTTTGTACATTTATCGTTTTCTATCTCGAAGTCCGGGACGTATTTGTTGTATCCTGCTATAGCATACATGTGTTCAACTTCAGTGACACAGGCTGCTGATGTGAGTATGAACCACGTAGATACTAAGGCGCCGCCACACAACCATTCGTCCAAACTGTTATTTGATTCTGGTGCTTTAACCAAGTACACCTGAAAATATTCATTCATTCATTTAGGAAAATAAACTAGCTAACTGCGACGGAGGTAGCTAGAACACGTTATGTCTGGACTTTAAGCGAGACTGTGACCTCTGAGTTTGTTTCGGCCTTTCTTCTCAGACTAGGCAGATAGGAAACGTCAACCTCATCCAGTTTTTTTAATATGATTGACGTGTAAAAGTGTTTATACAAACCTACTTACAAAATAAAACCATTTATAATTTCTCACGAATCGGGCGAAGCGGCGTAGCCGTGCGTGCGTGCGTCTTCAAATTGCACACGGAAAACTGCACCTCCCTAAGGAGTGGCAGTGCCACGTGTGTGACAGACTATAAGCAATACTACATTTTGATCACCTCGTATGGTATTTGCGTTAAGGCCCTACGTAATTAGTTACAAAATCCCGCGGAGAGATATTAACGGTTTTCATACAATATTTTGAATGAGACATAACATTATAGTCACTACCGCTAAATGTATTGAAAGTAGGTAAAGTTCCTATCGTTAACCACTAGCGGCTATCGGGAGTGTATAAATGGGAAACATCGAATCAAGCCTAGTTTATTGTTCAGGCGGATGGGCACAGTTGCCTGTGTTTTCACTGTTTTAATTTATCAGTCTCTTACCACGTAACCTTTATCCAGGTGCACCTCTGTGCCATTTGTAATTCGTCTTGCGCCATTAGTCACTGAAACAAAATATTAGTGGCACATTTCTATAGTGTCATACAAGTATGAATCTAACAATATTCATGGACATTGACATTTCAATTAATACATAAAATCTGACTTTGTATAACCTTCATATTGGTAACTAATGTAATGTTAGGACATTTTTTAATTATGTAATGTATTGTGAAATTAAATAGTTGCAATTCATTTATTTAATCAGACATTTTGTAACGTTTATAGTGATAACTGAAGGTATATTATGACATTTTTAATAATTTAATGTGTTCTAGAATTAAAGATTTGCACACCACATGTAATGGTAGAATGTAAATGGGCCACATTTATATTAAGATCATACTACTTTGTACACCTACATTTTGGCAAATAAAGCATTATTATTATTATTATGAAAAAAAGCAACTACACACTGATGAGGGTGTCAAAGTCAAAGTCAAATCATTTATTTCAAATCGGCACATAAAAGGCACCTTTGAACGTCAAAATTAAAATAAAATTGATTCTAGTCGCCCCTTCCAAAAGGTAGTTTTCGTATGGAGAAGAATGGGAAAGAAACTCCACCGTTACTCTTTTAAAATGTTTTACAATATTTTGCATACATTAATTATATAATTATATGTGAAGACGATGCACCTAAAAATAAAATTACTATATCACAATAGGTAAAAGAATCAAAATGAATTAATGAAATCATGACATATAAATTGACTATATGATAGATACATGGTGCTCACATATTTACAAACATTCCAAAAGTAGACTATTTTCATAAATAAATAAGGAGTAATAAGTCCGGGTGTGACTTTAAGTAATTACAGAATGTAAATCAATGTCAAAGAGAGAAAAAAAAAGAATAAATTATACAAAAACATTAGCAACCAGTTTGATTTTGTCTAGACTCTAGAGATTGTCCTATGGAGCAGGACCAGCATGTTTCCAAGTATTCTTATCTTGGTTATAATCCTCTAATTTGTAATATCCTTGCTTACAAAGAGTAATTTTAATATATGTTTTAAATTTTCTTTCATTTAATTGCAATATTTCACAAGGTTTTTAGGTAACATTTAACACAGTACCCCATAAAAGATGTATGTAATTTAGATAATCTGAAAAAAGGTTGATCTAATTTATCTTTGTTTCTAGTATTAAAATTATGTCTACCTATCACTTGTTTTATTAAAAAGATGTTGATTTTTTTCTTACATACATAATATTTTCATAAATGAATTGGCAAGGTACCGTCATAATATTAACCCTTTTAAATAGTTCCCTAAGAGATTCGCGGCGACGTAGCTTGTAAATGGCTCTGACAGCTCTTTTTTGCAAAATAAAAATGGATTCAGAATGAATAAAAATGGAAAAGAATGTCAGCAGCCCGACCCCACAGTAAAATGCCATATGACATAATACTGTGGAAGTAACTAAAATAGACCAAACGCGCGGTTTCTTCATCTGTTAACTGTCTTATCGTTCTAACAACATATGCGGCCGAGCTTAGCCGCCCCGCAATAGATGTTATATATGAGGTCCCCATTGTAATTTCTCGTCTAGCGTGATTCCTAGGAAAACTGTTTGATTATCAAATTCTAGTTTTTGGCCATTCAATATGATGTCACATTCGCTACTTCTAACCTTAGGTAATTTAAATCTAATGAATTTGGTTTTTTTTTTCATTAAGTACTAAATTATTTACCGTAAACCAATCTTGGACCTGAAGAATAGAGTTATTCACGTCGTCAAGATTTTGTGACCGTCGGTCTATTTTAAAGATCAATGTTATGTCATCTGCAAATAACACCATCTTCGGTTGATTTTGAAGTAGTTGGGGTAAATCATTAATATAAACTAAAAAGAGGAATGGACCCAATATCGAACCTTGAGGAACGCCCATTGTCATTTCAGACCCCAATGAGTTTCCTTAGCTTGTAGTCGCTTAGTTTTTAAGTTTTAGGGTACGGGTCCTGTGGGGTACGACCTCGGTTTAGGACGAATACACGCTCAGTGGCACGGGCTGGCTCGAGCAAAGGTGGGATCGGACAATGGTATGGGGCGTCACGACGGGCCTCGACGGCGAGGACGGAAGGACAACTGTCGGGACTTGCACTTTCTAAGAGTACTGGTGGCCTTACTACTCTCCTGTAGGAGGGTCGTGGCGTCGTCGGGGATGATAAGGGTATGCTTCAGTCGGCGAATCCTACTTATACGGGAGGGAGTCTATCTGGTGGCCCCGGCCGCCGGAACGCTTGGAAAGGACTGTACTCATTACTGGTAAACAAGACATATTTATAGCTAGAGAAGTACTCACCATACAAAATATTTAAAAATAACAAAAGCTCTAACTTTATCGCAACCATTGTACACACATTGTAAAACGAAATAATTGTACTTCGATGGACTGTGACATGGGTATAATGGAATTCTAGTTGAATGATTACTTTTATTATTTTCATTATTTTTCTCCATTTCTGGCAAACTATTCAAGTATGGTATATCTGAATGGGCTACGAATCGATTCTAAAATGTAGATTGGTTTAAAATAACACTTTGACACATCAGAAACAAATTATGTTTTAAAACGGATCTTGTGGCGCATGCCCAAAGTCGGAACTAACGCCGCCATCTTGTTCTGTTAATAAAATTACTGTGACGATTTCACAAATGTTTACCAACAGCGCCCCCCTGTCAATGTCATTCAGGCGCCAAAAAATCCTTGTAAGAGTAGCACTATCTATGGGTACGACCGATTAGTTAAATGAAACACGTATCTTTAGTCTGCAGCCGTTAATCATGGGAGGATTTTTAGGTCACTTTTATTTTTAAACTACTGTTTTGTTCCCAAGAACCATCATTGTTTTCATAGGGTGACAACCAGGCTTATGAATGTGTCATCGGACATTTTAAAGTAGAAAGTAGGTAGTTTTACTTATTTATCACTTTTATTCGATTGACTCACTTATAGTCCATTTACAATAGCATTAGAAAGAAGTTAAAAAAGGTTATTTTTAATGCACACTTTGTAACAAAAGTACAATAAACATTGTTACATTACGATAGACGCCGAATTTATTATGATCTATTTTTACAGCAGCTGTCACACTTAATTGTAACCATTTTAACTATTTATCTTATGAAATGAGATATTCATAAGATATTCATATGCTTTTATTTATTTATATTATTTAACTCCAATTTAAAATTACAGTGTCAATGCTAAAAACCTAAAAGAAGCAGGGGTGAACAATACCTGGAACGTTATTCGTTTCACTATAATTCTACCGAATTTACAAATTAACGTTGGTGAAACTTCTTCATCTTCATCATCAGATGATAGTGACTAAATTAGATGATGAAGACGAAGAAATGTCACCAACGTATTGTGTTGTAAGTTGTTATTTAAAATAAAATATTTTAAAACATGATTATTATTTCTATTAATCTTAATTTTTAAATCATCATGGTGATCGGTTGTTTCATTCATTCATTTTGTTGTAATTTTTAATGTGTGATGAAGACGTTACTATAAATAAAGCATAATTTTAAAATATTATTTTTATTTTGTTTATATTATACGTCCATATTTGTTAAAACAATTTTAATTAAGGTGGATGCGCTGCAGTAGCCCGCGAAATCAGACGAATTCGGAGCAATTCTAA
Source organism: Apamea sordens (assembly GCA_945859715.1). Classification (NCBI taxonomy): domain Eukaryota; kingdom Metazoa; phylum Arthropoda; class Insecta; order Lepidoptera; family Noctuidae; genus Apamea; species Apamea sordens. The sequence continues at coordinate 8,980,207 of OX244006.1, read as the reverse complement.
TTTAAAGGGATGTATTGATGATTTTTAAGGTTAAAATTGTATTATTGCCTACATATTTCTTATTTTTGCGCATCATATTATTTTTATTAAGATACAACCTTACACTGACCTGCAAATTGCAAAAAACGCAAGAAAATTAGAATTTAAGCATCTCCCTTAAAATTGTTTTATCATAATTTTAAAATAAAATGTTTTGCATTCCTGCTTCTACGAGCCTCTTTTTTCTAATGCTATTATAAATGGAGTATAGTTAATTAATTATAACTGTGACTTACTTAATTACATAATTGTTAATTAAAAGATTATAACACAATAATTAGCATCTCTAGGCGCTATGACAACATGTGTATCGGACCGAAGTCAAGAATAGATCACGCCCCCGATCACGTCGGGGTCGTCTCTGCGCCCCCAAAGGGGGCGCCAGGAGTCGTTGTTGGGGCTTTTGCCCGAGGCTTACTTCTCTCGACCCCCAGAATTGGGGGTCCGTCGTTGCGTTACTCCTTCCCCTCCCGAGGGAGGAGCGAGAGTGCGTTATCGCACACCTAGAAGCCGGGGGGTTTAACTCCCCCCGGCAGTCAGTAGTGTGTCTTTGTTTTTATGACTGTAGGAACACCCGCAGTGCTTCACGCCGCCCGTGCGATCAGGCTCCTGCTAAGTGAGATCTCTAGTTCCCTAGAGAAGGCCCGGCAAGAGCCGATCTAGCAACGAGGGCGCCAGTTTTGGTTGGCGCTCCTCAACAGTGGGTGCTGTCCCCACCCCCCTACAGCGTAACCAGGTCTGGCCGGTAGTGTTGCGGGGCGCGGGGCGTGGTAGTGAGTGTCGAGTGACTTGTGGGTGAGTGTACGTCCCTCGTGTGGTTTTCCTGTATTTTCAGCGAGTGTGGAGTAGTGTGTGTATCAGTGGCAAGCTCATCCTAATGGGGCCCTGTATCAAATTTTTTTGGGGGCCCTTTTTACCCAACTGTGAAGCTACAGAGGGTATTGTTTTTATAAAATAAAGAATATAGCATACTGACTTAGAAGCTGAGGGGCTCGTGGCTAAGTAATAACAGCCGCACGACTCTATTGAAGGTTAAGCTACGCTTGCCGCGTTAGGTCCGTGGATGGGCGACCATCTTAAAATACCGACGCCCCTCTGTACCTCGGAAAGCACGTTAAGCCGATGGTCCCGGTTGTCATTCGTAGATCTTTGACAGTCGTTACGGGTCGTCAGAAGCCCGAAAGTCTGACACCCAGTATTACCAAGAGACATCGTATTACCTAGTAACTGGGTTGTGGCGGTCAGATAGCCAGTCGCTCCGGAGGTAAAATACTGGCATTTAGCTGCATCCGGTTAGATTGGAAGCCGAGACCCAATAACACTTTGTCTGACCCGGGAATCGAAACCTAGGACCTCATGCTCAGCAGTAGAACTTGCGACCACTAGACCAATGAGGCCAGTTTTCTTCCACACTTCTCTATTAGTCGTCATCTCGGTACTCACCGGCCCCTGTAGCTCAGGGGCCCCGTATCAATACCGATACCGATACAGCGGTAGCTACGCCCCTGGTGTGTATGTATGTGGCGCCTATATTAACTAATGCGGTGTCCTGCGTGAGCGACGAATACGTCGCGACGCGACGCAACACGACGCGACGTGATGCGACGCGATGCTACACGCGACAAATGTCCTACGTGGTTTTGGTCATTACTTCTCGAATCATGGAGAAGTACAGTTCAATTTTGCTCGTAGTTCGTGGTGACGCGTCTGGTCGCCCTCATAGAAAATGACCAATTGGAACCTTGCTCCTAGCATCTGACCGTTATTAAGTGCCCATGTTGGTTTATGTGAAATAAAATATTTTGATTTTCAGTTCAGTAGTTATTTCCTACTCTTTCATTTACTTTTTCTGATTCGACCAGGATGTAACAAATAAAATGATACAAATAAAAATGCCAAGTAATAAACTGAATAACTTATTTAATTTTAACAAGTAACATCAGTATAGAACTATTTTATGTATAACTAGCTTTTGCCCACGACTTCGTTCGCGTGGAATAGTGACTTCCGGCAGATTTTTGGTTTTACCCACATAGTTCTTACTATTTATTTACATTTTTCCGATGAATTTTCAGTACTGAATTGATGCCGACTCTTGACCAATAGATGGCGCTGTATGTCCGGAGTAAATTTTATTTTTTATTTTATTTTTTGTAATAAAAACTATCCTATGTCCATTCTCAAGTTCCAAACTATGTCTGTACCAAATTTCACACAAATCGGTTCAGTAGTTTAGGCGTAAAGCAAAGACAGACAGACAGAAAGACAGACAGACAGAGTTACTTTCGCATTTATAATATTAGTTTGGATAAATAAACTTGCTTGAAACGGTAAAAAATCTTTAGCTGTACGTTTTTTAATTTATGAAAACTATACTGTTTGTAGAATAGGAAATTACTAATTACTATTATATTCTAGAGAATATAATAGTTTTTTTCCTGGCGAGCCCTTGATTACGGAAACGGGTCCAAAACTTATGAATTTTTGCATGCGGTTTGTGTTTTTTCGATTTTTCCGTGGTAGTCTTGGTACCATTATCACCTAAATTGGTGGTAGTCGTGGTACCATTATCACCTAAATTGGTGGTAGTCGTGGTACCATTATCACCTAAATTGGTGGTAGTCGTGGTACCATTATCACCTAAATTGGTGGTAGTCGTGGTACCATTATCACCTAAATTGGTGGTAGTCGTGGTACCATTATCACCTAAATTTGTGGTAGTCGTGGTACCTTTATCACCTAAATTTGTGGTAGTCGTGGTACCATTATCACCAAGATTAGCTAAAGTTCCATTTTCTGCAGCCCTACAAAAAAAAACATTGCATAAAGTTTGATTGACGATTGAATGAAATTATGACAGTAGAAACCAATTCTAACTCGAGAGACTAAACCAGTGTTGTATTGGTGATTTTCATTATTATAATTTTGTGAATTTGATCCTCATTTGTTACGGTCGTGAATCACATTTTGATCAACATACAACTTGATACTGATCTGCAAAATTTCTTTGTCTTAAACGAACATAGCTCGAATGAACCATTAATTCAAATTACTTACTGTAAGTTTTCTTAGGTATTATATATAAAATATTTACTGTAAGAGGGGTTCGTGGCTAAGTAATAACAGCCGCACGAGTCAGTCCATCAGGTTAAACTATGCTTGCCGAGTTTGGTCCGTGGATGGCTGACCATCTTTGCATACAAAGACTCCTCCGTGCCTCGGAATGCACGTTAATCCGTTGGTCCCAGCTGTCATTCGAAGATCTTTGACAGTCGTTACGGTTCATCAGGAGCCTGAAAGTCTCACAACCAGTCTTACCAAAGGGTATCGCATTACCCAATTACTGGGTTGTGGTGGTCGGATAAGCAGTCGCTCCATGTAAAATACTGATACTCAGCTGCATCCGGTTCGAGTGTATGCCAACCCCAATATAGTTGGGAAAAAGCTGAGCAGATTAATGGATTACTGTAAGTTATAGAATAACTTACCCAGCAGGATGATGACTCCACGATATGTGTCTCTCTACTATATCGTAGCCCCGTTGGATCGGTGAACTATTGCATATGCTCCGTCTGCTGTATTGATTTTTTTGTTAAATTAAATTGTTAATGTAATATCGCTGGAAGGATTAATTCGTGATTGAGGATGTGAATAATTTCCAACTCAATATCTGACCAAAAAAAAACATGAAATAATCATGAAAAAAAAACAATCACGAAAAATCATGACGTCTGATTAAAAAATCATGTATGTAAGGTGGAGAGGACAATACTACAAATCGAAATGCCGTTCCAGTCTGCATCCAAGAAGTCCGTAGTCGGGCATCACTTGATGGCCACTAAACAAAATAAAAATGATTCGTCACTGTGTGAGTTTGCTTAAAGCTTCTTGCTTTTTTGTTGTATTAATCTTTCTTTTTTTTATTCATTTTCCCATGTTTGGGCACTGTCTAAGGTACACTTGGGTTATCAGAAAGGCAAGGGTTTCAAACATATGTCATTATAGACAAAATCTACTGTCAAAATCTCCAGTCATGGATCACTTTTCCAATAAGTATACAATCAACTTACCTCGTTTCATTTGCGTCACTTAATATACAATCTAGAAAGGCACTGCTACAGATCGTACTCGTAAATAAATAGGGTCCTTCACAGATTCTTGAATCAGCATCAACTTTAAATACTGAAGCAACTCCGATGACGACCTCCAATCCACCCACCCAAGTGACAAGTGGCCCTCCGTGGTCATTCTGAAGACGTAAAAATTACTTATTCGCGTTTTCCGACACGCGTCGGTGGTCGCAATTATCTATGTGTTCTGTGCGACTCGTGTCGCTCGTGTGTATGTACACTTAATCAATAAACGTATGCAGTCGTATTCCACATCTAGCTTGCTCGCTCGTTTAATTTTGGCCAGAGCTTAACGTTTATCAATCTCGATATAAGTTTTCCACCTACCTGACAAATTCCATACGAATTCCCTTCTCTTCTTGTCGTGTTGAAAAGAGTTCGGTTTTCCAATTCTTTCAAAGATTCATTTGAAATTTGGTTTGATCTCAAACATCCCTCTTTGCGTGTCAAGTCAACAACCAGCGTGTTTTCATCATCGTCCTAAAAAGAAACAATAGCGTGAGTCCGCCTTCCATTTATTGTACATATTTAGTATAAATATCAGCCCATTGGCTTATAATTTTCCCACTGCTGGGACACAGGACTCCGCTTCGAGAGTGAGTGGGATATAATCTACCAGGGGCCCAGTGCGAGTTGGTGGACGTTTCGTGTCTTCGATTTTTTGTTTTTAGGACATACCGGCTTCGTTGCGATGTTTTTGAGAGCAGCCGGTCGATTCTGTAAAAATCTCACCGTGAAAACTCAAGTGAAGTGAGCTTGATGTGAGTTGTCAGTAGTGTCAATCCCTAGCATTATTTGGAATGACAGCTCACTCCACGCTCACTTCACCTAAGTTTTCACGGTGAGATGGTTACAGAATCGCACTGCAGTTGTGATGAAATTATTTGCATTAAGTTAAGCGCCTGCGTGGGTTTGAACCTACACTCGTAAGACGTTGTCGTTACGACTGGGTCACCACTGCTCTCTGATTTCTGCGCTAACTTGTGCGCTCTAATGTTTTATATACCTTCCATAATAACTGCTCTAAATAATGTGAAAACCGAATCTAAGTCCATTGTGTAGAAAATCTAAAGCGGTCTCACTGACAGACACGAAAACGGCGTTATACTACGTAAGTACGTATAGATTTGGCAAGTAAGTCTGATTATTCGAAATTGCAATTAAGGCGATAGCTAAAAATATAATCCCACCCGTCTGGTCGGAGGTTCCTCCCTTTTCTATGGAGTTTAAGTGAACTTTACACCCTGTTCCTTATACGTCTATAACCCTTTAGTAAACCAGCTGTAGAGCTAATTAAGATCAATAAAAAGAAGAATACTTACAAGTATATCATGCATGGACAACAATTTACTATTTATACATCCATTTACTTTGACTGGTGGTTTGTTTTCGGGACCACCACCATAGACAATTTTACCTTTATCATCTACCAGACCTTTTCCAAAAGTACATAACATAAATTGGTCTATCACCTCATTCATACCGGTATAGTTTAAATATTCTTTTTTACATGGTTCTTTTTCCATTATCCTAACGGATGCATAATTCAATATTTTTTGGTTGTATTTTTTTGTATCCCATGGCTAGAATAAAAAAAAACTTGAGAGATGTCAAGGGACCCCTTTGTTTTAGAAAGACGAAACTAAAAAGCTGGCTTGTTTTCTATAAGAGAGAGAGAGAGAGAGAGACAGAGAAACACGCGCACGCCGCACGGCTTACATCTATAGCAAAAAGTGTCGCTACAACTTTTTTTCCGTCTAGCCCCCTTTCGCAACGCGCGATAAGGAACTTCGTTCCAAAAAAAATGAATATGAGTTTTAACCAATACCTTTGTACTTATACAAGGAGACGTCAATACGTCAATAAATTAAACTGCATATAATTATTTATAGTTTGTTTGAAAAAAAGATTTTTTAAATTACATGTTAAGATTTATTTAATAGTTTCAAAATACTCCTAGGCACTAGTTTTGCCAGTATTTTCATTTACTGTCGTATTGTTGTTTCCACATTGTATATATTATGTTTAAAGATCGAAAACGCTTATTGAGCGGAAAATCCGGCCAGAACGTGTTCTGGCGTTTTCAAAATTGCCACACGTTATAAAAACAACCGGAACTCGTTTTGGCAATGAAGAAATGCCACGTTACTAGTTTACAATTTCCCACTGCAGTGCAAAGGCCTCCCTTCCCTCCTTCCACTTTTCCCGGTCTACTGCGATTGTGGCCAATCCTTTAAGAAGGAGTCCAGTTCATCCCGCCATCTCTTTCTGGGCCTGCCGCGCGGTCGTTTCCAGCCATTTGGCTCCAATGAGTGGTGGCTTTTGCATATTGCTGCTCCGACATGCGACAGCCAGGCCATATCAGTTATTATGGCCAGCTCAGTTCCACTTTAGCCCAGCAGCTGTGCGGCCAGCGTCCGCTATTTGTGTTTTGGAACGACGTATAAAGTCAGAACAGGCTAATGACATAAATATATCTTACCAGTCGCCATATATTCTTATGTCCCCATCCCAATACAATGGCATCTGTACCTGGCTCTTGAAATCTTTTTTCGTAGCTAATAGATATCACCGTTGGTGTGTATGTACACAACTTTTTAAATGTATTATCTTTGAGGTTATACGCTGATTCGACCTTGGCCAAAGCAATGTCTATATATGACCACTTCTCCAAATTGCCATAACTTAATTCGTAATCTACAAAAGATTGGAGTAGAGATATTACTTAGATTTCTTTCAATTTAAGGGGAATGCGCTAAGGTAGCCCGTGAAATTCAAATTTTCATATTAACTATAGTAACTAAAAGGTGTTTACATACTTTATACGTTCGCGAATAATATTTTGGTCAACATACAACCTTACGTTGAATTGCAAAAAACGTAAGAAATTTTAATTTCGCGGGTTACCCTAGCGCTCCCTTAACCATGACTGTACGTATATGCATATACGAGAGATACAACACGATTTATGAGTTATTGCAGTAAGATAGATAGTAGGTAGATCTTAACGAATAACGTTCTTTGACTATGTCATCATCGATACTTCATGTAGCATTCGCAGTGTACAGACGTGCTCGTTAGCAATATTTAATAATTACCTTCTCTTCCTTTAGTGCATTCCCAACGTAATGCAATAAATAACAACTGTAATTTTTGCTTAGTGTGTAATTTCAGTGAATAATCGACACGAATTAGTGAATTACAAATGCCAACAATATGGTCATGCAGCAAAAACATGCAGAGAGCTAAAATCTACGTGTGGTCACTGCGGTGAAGAAGGACACTCGTGTAACACACTTTTGTGTAACATTAACTTTAACCCACTTACCAATTGCTGCTGACGCAACATCATATGTGTTTAGCTAAGTTTTAAAGTGCAAGAAACTTTTTTACGCTGACTAAATAAGTACGTACTTTTATTATTTTGATCTTTAAGTAAATAATGTAAAATATTGAATAAATAAAATTTTGTCATTACTTCAAGACTTCCAATGATATTGTTAAGAATTTTAGTAGTCAATTTACTTCGCAAGTAATTTCCCTAACATATCGTCTTCTTGTTAGGTAGTTCGTTATATACTTTTACTTACCAACAGGAACACAGGTGTAAATCACTTTCTTTTTCTTTACTTTCGTACATTTATCAGTTTCAATCTCGTCATCCGGAACGTATTTACTGTATCCAGCTATGGCGTACATGTGTTCAACATCATCCACGCAGGCCGCTGATGTGAGAATGAATACAGTAGATACTAAGACGCCACCACACAACCATTCATCATATTTTTTATCCAATTTAGGCGCTTGAACCAAGTACACCTGTAAAAAAATATGAACCTCAATTAATGATCAGTATCTGACACGGATGCTGGGACAGACTGGATGCGGAAGGCGGAGGACAGGCTGTATAAGAAGTGGACTGCGACAAGCTGAGTTGATTGATCTGACACGCCTGGGTTTCGCATGGTGGTGGAAACTTGAACAAAATCGATTTAGAACTTTTTAAATTAATCAAATAAATATTTCGTATGCTCTGCTTTTACTTATACATATTAGGTAAACCTTTTTCATTATATTTTGGTCCCTTACCATGAAAGGTTTATCCCTCTGAACCGGTGCACCACCTTGAATTCTTCTTACGCAATCAGACACTTAAACCAACATAAGTATTTCAATAGTGTCAATGAAATTCACAAAATCTTGTAGGAAAAAAAAAGCCAAGCGTCCTAAGATATTTTCGTAATGACACTCATGTAGTTTGAAACACGGCTCATTCACCAAACGAAGAGTTTTATGATTTTCAATAACAATTTTTTTCCATCCCAAGTCCAAACTAAGAGTTCTTCTCCCTAGTTTCGCCACCACATACAATTCTTACCAACCCGCACTGGGCCTAAGTGGTGGATTACTGCCCACTCCCTCTCGCCCATAGAAGGCCTGTGTCCCAACAGTGGGAACGTTATAACGCTGATTATGTTTACGATTCTCTGCCTTACGCATAAAGTGTGACTCACTTCAGGTCATGTTGGATCATCAAGACGGAGACAGTTTACACCACATTTCGCCATCGGCCGGTATCGGCACATCGTGCTCATTGCGATGCACTACTTGGGGGATGCACACCCTTTCATTTTATGCTGCACCATGCTATGGTCTGCCCGTACTAGGCCCGCGTGGTGGATGACGATCCGCTTCCTCTCTAATAAAAGAGCACCCATGCGTGGGTTCCCGGCCTATATTGCATTGGTACTTTCCGAAACATTCATGTCTGTAAAGCACATGATATGTATTTCAACTGAAAGGTGAGGGCGCCACACCTATTGCTATGTGCCCTATATTGGGTCGCGTAAGTCGTTTCACCCATTTTACCACTAATTTGGTGGAGCTCAGCTTGTTATGCCTCAACTAGTCGAAGCATTAGACACGCACTTCGCTTCAATACATTTCGGCGCCACCAACATAGTAACACGAGTGTCAAGGTGTTGCCGTAATGATGTACAAGGTTGCACAAATGTTTACCAACAGCGCCCCCTGTCAACGTCATTCAAGCGCCTAAAGGTCCTTGTAGCATAATCAGCCTACATATAACACACTGGGACACAGACCTCTGTTTCGAAAGGGAATGGACTGTGTCGTGGGCACAGTGCTTGTTGATAGATGTCACATGTCTTCGAATTTTCGGTTCTAGGACCAAACCTAGGTTATTGTAGCAGTGTAAGCTAACTAGTTAATGATTGATTATCACTTTGTTAAGAATGCCGAAAAGTCTCCTTTTTTACTAATTTGGAGATAATTCTACTCACCATAAAAAGTATTTAATAATAGAAAAAGATCTAACTTTATCGCAACCATAGTAGAATTGTTGTAAAACCAAATGATTGCAACTGGTTGTAATAGAATTTTAGTTCGTTTTTGGGTCATTTTCACAAAAAGTGTACACTGTTTTAAATGTGTCGAAATTTAAAAATTTGTTGTAATTCGTTTATTTTCATTAAATTTACAATCGATATTCTTTTCACTATATGAAAATAAGAATAAAACCTCTTATTCTTTGTTAATTAGTTAAATATAGGTAATTTATTGTCCTTGGGGAACAAAATTTCTTCCATTCCGCAACTATAAACTTTCGGTTATAGGAATAAAATAAAACACACTTGGATTTAATCAACTAGTATTATTTGTTAATAATATTTTGTACTTCAACACAAAATAAATTAAAATTAAAATCAATAATAAAAAACATACTTTTTTATGAATTTAATGTCCATTCCGTTACTCTTTGGACGAAATTAGTTTAATACTTTTTGGTATGTTACTCAATTAGGACACAATTTATAGGAACTCTTTTTAACTATATTCATCAAATTATTAGCCTTTAAATTATCAAAATCAGATTACAATCAGATGGTATTTCGCTCTAAAAATAATATTTAAATAAAAATATAAAATAGGACAGTCACGGAATTGACTGTTCCAGTAACGGAATAGAATTCATAAGAATATTGTACATTAACAAGAAAACTTGAAAATAGGATATACTCAAAATATTGCAAATTGTACTCTTCTGATACAGTATGAACAATTTATACTACGTACTACGTAAATCAACATTATTATTAAAACATATACAAAATAACTCAAATTCAAAAAATTACAATAAGTATAAAAAAACAACATATTAAAACAATATTATTATAACTTAAACAATATTATTGTTACCTATTCCAAAGCTATAATTTTATTGCACATTGAAAAAATGAGATAAAATTTTCACAAAATAATAATTATATTCTTCACCAAAATATTTTCGACATGTACAACTTGCGGCAACAAACTTTTCTTTAGTACCTGTAAAAGAAATATGAGGTAGGTACTTATGTAAGTAACATTATCAACCAATTTGTAGTAATATTATAAAAATGCATAAATACTTTTTTCCTAGTACCTGTGTCATTTGAGTACGTTATGAACATTTAAGTATACCTAATACGTTCTCAATATTAGAATTCATAATCAGAGACACAAAGTAAATTGTCATAATAAATCGACATGAATATAATGTACCATCTTCCTAAGAATTCCATTCCGAAAGTTTTTAGTTCCAATTCTACGTTACCTGCGTTTTGGTTACGGAATGGAAGTATCGGAAGTCTACCATTGCACATTTTTGTTTCATTCATCTTTAACTAACACATCCGATCAACAAGCTTGGTATCAAATTCGGATCACTGAAAGTTTATAAAGATATCAAAATAATTTGCAAGAAATAAACTTGTAAACTTACTTTGAAATTGGTTGCGGTTGTGGAATATCAAAAACGGACCGTTACTGAGGTGCGCACTCGTCGTCCGCTAGTCGCCGTTAAAATGGACGAATCATTGTGGGAATCCAATGACAGCTTTACAAATGTTGCCCATCGACAAAAAATATGCATAAACGGTAGTTTTGTTTGCGATCTTTCGTAAAAAATGTGGTTTCGGAAGGGAATTTTCCACTTTAGCTAATTTATGTCCTCACATATATATAATTATTTAAATATTGTGTGTAATGTTACACTGTTTCTGCAATTATAAAACAAATCGTAAATAACTATACTTTCCGAAAAATCAATCACATTAGTATAAATAAGTCAACAAAATATAGAAAAGTTATGTTATTTTAATGAAATTGGTAGTAGGACAGCGCTAAAATAGACACCTTCTATAAGAATTTTTGAAATTTAAGCTAATATGAATGTGTTTATAGGTAGCAAAAATATATAATATTGTTAAAAACTGACCACAGATCCTTATTTTTAGTGTAGTTTTTCTTGAACGTGGATAATATTTGTTAAATATTTAACAAAAGTTGTGGGACACGCCGAAAACACGATGTACACTTTTTGTGAAAATGACCCTTTTAATGTTTTCATTATTTTTCTGATAACTAAGAATTCAAGGCTGAAAATAATGTCTTTCTGAAATTGGCTGTGGTAACACGCTGATTAAGTAATAGGTACAAGTAACAGACTTCCGGGCTCCGGACCGTCACGGCTCGAGGTGACGTCAGAATGGGAAAAATGGCTTGGAAACAGTTTGTAGATTTTTTTTACATTTTATAACATTGACACCGAATGTAAAGATGGATAGTATTGTGTTAGCAAATGCGATAGGTGTATGAGAAAGAAAGAAGAAGTAGGGGATGGTGGTGTGTACAGTCAACAGCAAAAGTAGATAATCAAAATCAGAAATTCAATACTAATGAACGGAGTTCGCGTCAGAACTGTGTGGCGTCGAAGTGATTCAAAAGTATGTGATTGTAAATTATGTATACACTCGGCTTTATTCAAAAGCGATTTACTCCTTTATTTTTTAATGAAATTTTATGTTGTTACGAACATAGCATTTTCGAACCCATATGTTTATGTAATGTGTCGTATTTCAACAAAAATCGAAAAGAAAAGCGAAAAAATCGCAATTGAAAGTTGCCAAGTGTTGACATATTGGTGTTCGTGACTGTACAGCTGCCATATAGCAGCGAACTCCGTTCATTAGTATTGAATTTCTGATTTTGATCATCTAGCTTTGCTGTTGACTGTACGTTGCTGTGGAAAGACGTTCAGAGTTTGTAAACTATATAAAATGAAATGAAATACTCGTAGTTACGTTACCCATTCTCATTTTTAATTTCCCACAATTCAATTTATACAAACTGCTTGCAATGCATTTACGTGCAGAGCTATAATTTTGCAATGTTTTTAATATTTTCAAACATTTCAGGAAGTAATGACATGAACCAAAAATGAATTTGCGAAACCAAGTTTCCTCAAATGAACTCTTAAGGTAAGCGAAACCTCTTCACTATCCCAAATATGGAAAAAAAAATTCGTATAATATATTTATATGTCTTAAAATGGCCAGGCCATTTATAAAGGTTTCAGAAGGCCAATTCTCGTAATTTAAAACGTTCAAAATCGACACTTGTTTAAAGTGCATAGGTACTTTTTTATTTATTGGAAGATTCGAATAAATAAAAAAGTAAAAAGGTAGTAGAAGAGAGAGAGTAGTGGTAGTGTAGTGTAAGTATAGTTGTTAGGAAGATTCCTAACAACTATAATTACAGATGTATGTACCCAATACGACAGTGCGGTCTTTTTACAAATCTATACTGACTTATCTCAAAATCGTTCCCACAATTTTTTTACCTAATTGTCCAGCGACCATGCATTGCTATTTCAGAAGAAAGCTATGTTTCTCTACGAAAACTTAATAACTTAACGTCGACTACAATTAGTCAAAGAAAAAAACACACTACCCCAATTTTACAGGACTTTGTTGCAAATTAGCTCCTTTATAATAAATCAATTAAAATTAAAATGCCAACTGAGTGAGTATGATTAACTTATTTTATTTAATCAGGTAACGCCATCCAACAATAGAAACACAATAAAAATGGAGTTTTCATTCTTCGAGAGGCTGCTGCAGTTGGATCGCAGTTATTTATTTATTATTTAGGTATATTTATTTATTAAAGCGAAAGCGCTGGGTTCACTCGCGAAATTCAAAAGAGATGGTGTCCTTTTTGAACCAGTAATCGATACGAACAAACAATGCAACGTACTTACTATAGATTCTTTATAATGAAAGACTTAATTCTACATAGGTTGCAACCAGTAAATCCATGGGGGATGGAAGATAAGGACAAAGTTTGTATGAAAAATCTAAGTGTGCAATCCGATTAACCATATTGATTACTGGTTTTTTGGTACATACATAATGTACCTTCTTCTTTTGTTACGTTGTTTTGTAACGTGCTGCTCAGTGTAGGGTTGTTTGGTAATTTAAAAAAATATATGCGGTAGTCACGAATATGTATCTATACCGGATGACTATATTACCGTCCGGAAAAAATAAGGTGTGTGGTATAAGTAGTATCAACCCATACACGAGAATATTTGCTTACACAACACACCATATTATTTTCCAGATAATATTTTTTTTATTACCAAACAACTTAATACGGTCAGTATTAAGTTGTTTGGTAATAAAAAAAATATTTAATTACCAAAAAATAAGCAAATTTGAATTTCGTGGGCTACCCGAGCGCATCCCCTTAATTTTTTGATTTTAAATATTGCTGTTCCCAAAACGTTTCAAGTCGTATTAACTCTTCAAATGCCTTGGAACTGCCTGTGGTTGCGTTTATTTGACTGTTTAGTGTATCTCCTACATATTTTACATTAGCTACAGCCTCTGCAGTCCTGTAAAAATAAAAATGATTAAAAACTACTCATTGGTTTTATTGAAAATCGCTATAAAAAAAGATGAAAGATTAAATAGATACCTACTTCACAAACAATCTGCAGTTAAATAATTGTCCTACCCAACTTTTGTTCATGATTGGGCGGCAAACAATCGGCCCATCTATTGTCACGAAGCTGATAAGTGTACGTTGAACTATGGAGTTTCATATATGGAAAAGTGTAGAGAAATGAGACACAGGGTGCAAAGCCTCTCACCCTCCATAGAAAAGGAAGAAGCCTCCGTCCAGACGAGTGATGTCTGGTGGCCTACTGCCTGACAGCTGATGCCGTTTCGGTGCCGACTAATAATTGTGCGTTGATCTTAATGCGACAATTCTCTTGCTCTTATTTTATACAATCTAACTTACCCAGCAGGATGATCACTCCAAGAGATGTAACTTTCAATTATGTTGATGCCGCTTTGGATCGGTAGATTATCGCATACTATGCTCCGTCTGTGGGACCTATTGAAACATTAGTTTGTATTCAGTTTAGTCATGAATGATCCCCTATTAATGACCCTCTGCCGCTTAAATGAGACGGCACCGGAGATAGCTGTGCGGTGCGGGAGGAGTGTGGTGACGTGTCGCGAGAGCTCACGCATTTAAAAAGTAAATGGCTTTAACACCCCTCCCGCACTGCGTAGCTACTAAAAAGTAGCGTCTGCACTAGTATTCCAACGGCGCTCCGTGCACAACGCAATTAATCACAAACTTATTATATCAATTATATTATGGATTCTCGTGTTCAAGTGGATGCCACTTACACTGACTTTCAAAAAGCATTCGACAAGGTTAATCATGCGTTGCTACTGAAAAAAATTTCATTTAACGGTATACGTGGCTGTTTACTCCAATTGTTCTCTTGATATATCACGAACAGAACTCAAAGAGTCGTAGTTAACGGTTTCAGATCTGCTACAACTATTACTTCCGGCGTACCTTAGGGTTCTATTTTGGGACCCCTTTTATTTATACACGACATTCACACTTGTTTTCTAAATTCTAAAGTCCTCAATTTTAATCTTTGTTTGCTATTACTTGCTTTTTTTACTTTTGTTTCACTAGTAAAGACAATTTTTTTTTAACATAAATTATTTGTACTTTGTAGGTTTTACTTTAAATAGTATGGTTTGTAAAGTTTATTTTTTATGTCATTTGCTCGTATCTTTTTTTGTAATTTGTCCTACAAAATTTCTATTGGCACCTTATGCGTATGGAACCATAAACCTATTCATGATTATGATAAATCTATCTCACCTGTTTACCACAGGCGGCCGACCTGAATTGTGTCTTAAAACACAATCTATAAAGACAGCGTTATGCTGCGTGCTCGTAAACAAATAGGGCCCGATGCATTTTGCATCATTCGACACTTTGAATAGAGAAGAAATTCCAATGAGAACCTCCTTGGACCCCACCCACGTGACAAATGGTCCTCCGTGGTCATTCTGTAACAGTTAAATAAAACGGTTTATTCCAATGCAGTATAAAATAATAACTTCCACGATACTTAACACCTTGTCATACGAGTATTACATGAAGCAAATGGCGTCATCAAAAATGACATATTTTTATTTATCAGTTGACTCATAAATATTTTCAAGGAAAAAGTGTTTCAGTTTGATGGTCTGTACCACACCCTTTAATATAAGCACACATTTCTGATAGACGTTGTAATAACATCATTTGCTAAGTAACAAGTTTAATGTGACAAAGTGCAAAGTGAGCAACGTGTTCCACCTACCTGACAAATTCCACTCGACGGTGACCTGCGTGATTTGCTTGTCTGGTTGAAAAGACTTCTGTTTTTGATCTCAACCGCAGAATCATTAGACATTTCGTTTGATTCTATACCTCTACGTGCTTCGTATTCGTCACACTTAAATAAAACATATTAACGTAGGTGTTACTAATCCTCATACAAATAACCTGTTATTTACCTATCTAATTATTTTTGAGTTTCTACCAAAAACCCAATGACCCAGTGACCATTGGTAAAAACAATACTAACCTCGTGTCCTAACTAAAGCGATCGGCCAACGGATACGCAAAAGTCGCGTTCAGATTTCACTCATTTGTTCGGAAAGCCGAAAGGCGCTCATAAGCGGTCGGGGTTGCTGAACAAAATGAACGTGACATTTCGCGTGTACGCACGACGATCGCTTTTAACTATTAGAACCTGGCCTCACACGTACATTGTCTTCGCTCCTAACTCTTGGTCCTCTACATCTTAGTGTTTTAGGTGATGGTGTTGGTGATATGATAATGTTTCCTTCTTGATTAAGCTGGCCGTCCTCCATAGAACATATCATAAATCTGTCTATCATCTCACTTATCAAGGGATAACGTGTATAATGTAATTTGCACTTGCTCTTTTCCATTATCTTAATGGGTGCATATCGCAACATTTTTTGGTTGTAATTTCGTGAATCAAACGGCTGGAAACAAGCAACATTCATTGGAAAAAATATATCTTTTCTTTTTCTTTTTTTATATAAAAGTATTTAAGTTTTAATTATCATGTGTATGCTGGAAATCCAATACTTCAACTAACAAAAAGGAGTCTCCAAACATGTGTTCCGAATGGCCGCACGTGTATTTGAGGCTCAAGTTTTAAGCACCGTACTCAAATACACGAGCGGCATGTTGTCGACGGCGGCCGTCGACACTTGTCGACGGCTGCAGTTGACTTTGCCGTTGATTTATCTTTTATGATTTTTTAACCTTACATGCGCTGCATGTTGTGCGGCACGCGGTGTTGCCGTTTTGATACTAGTACGAAGTACGCACGAAACGGCCACGCCAGTGCAGCAAGAAACACTTCCTACTTCCTACTACGCGAGCGCAACGCTCGCGCGCTAGATTCGTTTCATCACTCGTCAAAGTTCGCAAAGCTTCTGCCCGTGACTTCATCCACGCGAAATTTCTTATTCTCACATAAAATACATTTAACCTACTTATGATAATCGGTAATACTGTAATTTCTCATTAGATAAACAATTTTCGGAATCACATCAGTAGTTCCGAAGATTACCCGGGACTTACAAACTTACAAATTTTACCTCTTTTTTCTAGTATCTATACAAGTTGAAGTGTCTGTTTGTAATGTCAACTTAGCAGCTTTTTAATAAATGCATTTACGAAAGTATTTATATACGGCAACTATAAAAAAAAATTGTCTGTCGTCTGTCTGTTTGTTCCGGCTAATCTCCGAAACGGTTGGACCGATTTTGACAGGACTTTCTCTGACAGATAGCTGAAGTTATAAGGAGTAACATAGGCTCTGTGTACTTATATTTTAGAAAATGAGTTAGGTTTCCGCGCAAAAAAATCAAAACTCATGAAATCCTATTTGTTTTCCAACATGCATGTGAACGAAGTTGCAGGCACAGCTAGTTAAATAGTTTATTTCTCACCAACATAGCAACAGGATTACATATTTAAAAAAAGTATATATTACTAGGTAAGTAAAAAGTATAGATAACTATTACCTGTCGCCAATTACTCGTATGTCCCCAACCCAATACAATGCCATCGGTACCAGGTGCTTCAAACTTTGGTTCGTAGTTAATAGGTATCACAGTTGGTATGTAGGAACACAACAATTTAAATGATACATCATTTAGATCATACGCTGAATCAACCTTGGCCAAAGCTATGTCTATACGTGGCAGCTCCGAATCGTTGGATTTTATTTCGGAGCCTAAAGTGAAATAGGTTTTTTATTTAATATAGTAGGATTAAAAAAAATTGTCAATGTCAAAAAATATCAATGACATCATTAAAAAAAACAAGTCAGCTTAGCTCTTAACTGATTTAAGAAGAAAAAAAACAGGAGGGGGCTAAGCTGACTTGATTATTTTTATGTGTTTATCTACCGAGCAGTCGCAGGTAATTATTTCAAGGACACTGCCGAGACGTAATACTGCATACTTTATTATACTGTGACGCAGGGTTGGTTCTTTACTTACGTTCTGGAATACAAAAGTAAACCACTCTCTTTTTCTTTTCTTTTGTACATTGATTTATTTCAATCTCTGCATCCGGAACGTATGTATCGTATCCTGCTATAGCGTACATATACTCAACATCCTTCACACAGCCTTGTGCCGTGATGATGAACCAAATAGTTACTAAGGCGCCACCACATAACCATGCGTCATATGGTTTGTCTGATTTTGGTGATTTAACCAAGTACACCTGTAATAAAGTGTAGCTTAATTATATGAAGGTCGGTCACAGTAGTAGCAACTAGTGGCATTCGCGAGCTCCATTTATTTTTCTTTCTATAGCACAAGTATAAATAAACCTTGTTGAGACACAAGCCTCCTCTTTGCGAGAGGGAGTGGGCCGAAATTCACATGCCGGTTTCCTCACGTTGCGTCTCTTCACCGATAACGAAAAACATTACACAAAGTAAAGTGCCTACCTGAGTTCAAACTCACAACCTGTAAGTCGGAGCTGTTACCACTGGTCCACCACTCGTCTTCACATCATGCCATAGTGCACATGTGTGAGTGTCTATATATTATGGTGGTGCAATTTTGCCTGAAGCAAGGTAGGGCAGGGCCTTGCTCTTCGTTCAAGACGGATGTGCCCGCCCTGTTGCCTACGATTTTACTTAATTATTTATTAGTTTCTTACCATGTAAGTTTTTTCAGAATACACCTGATCTCCACCTTGAATTCTTCTTACGCAATCAGACACTAAAATAAATACAAGAGGCATATTTCAATAGTCAAAGATTTTTTCTACTTCGTAAAATCTTCTTCTTAGAGTGTCAATGGCGATCTAAATTGAGTCGGCCCAGAATTTGGCTACGGGTATGGTGATTTCAGTAGCGTCTGTCAGTTCCTGTAACATGCAGACAGCAGGACACACTGGCCATGGTATTAAATGTTCTGAACTTCTACACTATAGAAGGAAGTCGCCAATTGCGCAAACGAGCGTGTCGAATATATATTAAATTAAGAAATATATTTAATGAAGAAGAAAAGGCTGGAAATCCTAGTATGAATGGTACTTACCATAAAAAATAATAAATAACAAAAAAAACAGAAATTTTATCGAATCCATTGTAAAATCGTTGTAAACAAATAATTGTACTTCGATGGAATGTAACGTAATCACGTTACAGTCCATCGAAGTACAATTACTTGGTTACAATATCGTGGAATTTTATTTTAATGGTTATTTTAATTGTTTCTATCATTGTTTTAGATAACTAATCAAAACTTGTGGGTTTATGATCTACAAAAGACCAGCTGGTCCATTCTGTAAAAAGAAGTGAGCTGTCATTGCACTGGTGCTTGTAACTGACACTATTGACAGCTTACTTTACGCTCACATCAACCTAAGTTTTCACGGTAAGATTATTGTGGATTAGATCGGCTGGATTAGACTTGGATAGACCTGGGAAGCATGGTACAAAAGGGAGGAGGCCTTCTAGTTCTTCAACAGTAGGTGGAACTGATGATGGTGAATAAGAATTCGCTCTCTTGACTCTAGGCTCTCCTCTTTTGGATGCTATAGGCGTGCATTTTAGAGCTTTTAGTTTAGCGAGTATATGTAGGCTGGGCATTATCTTTTCTGAAGAAACCTCTGATTCATTTCGAAAACTTAGTATGACACTGCCATAAAATAAAATGCCTGGATTAATACTAATCTACCTTTTTAACAAAATGATCTCATTAAAAAAAAATGCTCATTTGATACCTAAGGCAAATGCAAGGGTAATTTTGCTTGCCGCTTCGGCCATCATGGCCAGGGAAGTTAAGAACCACTCAATCCACATAGTCTCACACAGCATGGCTGTTGTGCAAGTTCTAAACAGTGACACAGTTGATTCTGGCCTGATATACGAGTGCCACCAGCGCCTCAACTAGGTGGGTAGCCTCAATAACATAACCATTCAATGGAACAAGGGACTCAAATCAAAGCGATTCGCTAGGTAACAATACAGCCGACGAAATGGCCAGAAGGAGATCGAACATGACACCAGTGGGACCTGAACCCATCATGCCACTCCCCTTCGGATACTTACGTACGGAAACGCACCAAGGATCAACATCACAAACTATGGGGGGACCAAGGTGAGTGCAGGCAGGCTAAGAAAATACTTCCTACAATTGATGGCCGCCTCACGAAACAGGTTCTCCGTCTAACTAAGCAACAACTGCGTACAGTGACGGCAGCTCTAACTGTCCACGGGTCATTTAATAAATCCACATCTTTGTCAAAGGAGTCACAGACAATCTGCTGTGCAGGGCCTGCATGGAAAGCAACGAGACAGCAGCTCATGTGCTCCCAAGCTGCCCGGTGGTCACAAAGTACAGGACAAAGTACGTGAGACGGTCAGTAACATCAAGGCGATGCTGGCCTTCCTTGTGGAGGGGTGGGCAGGGGTGAATCGAGTAATCAATGTTCCCACCCATACGCAGAATTGCAAGATTTTATCTTCAGTATGAGTTTTATCTTGAGTATGAATGTTGGTTGACCTATTATTGGCGACTGTATAGGTCTAATATTTTTGTTACCTATTGTTAAGAAACGCTGTATATATAAGCTGTTGGTTAACCTATAATAAATAAATAAATAAGTAAGCTTTCAGTTACTTGCTCGTTCTTCTCCATAGAGTTCTACGTTTTGGAATATATTATACTTACTACTTACTATACTTTCTGACTATCTGACTGACTCCTTGACAATCCAAAATTGCTTGCATTCCTCAAGGGGTGATTAGAGTAAAATTAACCGCTTTGTTAAAAAAAGCCTTTTCATACATGCTTCTAAATAGTCAGTCTACTGCTGTATAAGAACTTGTTTTTTTTTTTCTTACGGAAATGGATGCGAGTAAACGTCAAAAAAAATCCACATTTCCAAATTTAGAATCACCCCTTAAAGGATGCAGGTGACTAAATCACCACTCTGTATAATACCAATTAGAAACACAAATGGCAACTTATAATAAAAACTTATTTAATTTGAACAGGTGATAATATATGCAACTAAAAGTGAGTTCATTTTTCGTTTCTTTTATTCTTTGAGAGGCCGCTGTGGTCGAATCGCAATCGTTTCATTTTCAAGTTTTATGATCCCTTCTAATATCTTGGATTGTCCTGCTATTGTGTTAAGTCTATCAACTGCGGACTTTTCTTCACTGGCTAAGACTTCATTCTTGCTGAAAATGAAGTCCTAAAAATTAATTTTAAAAACTCATTGTCGATGAGTTGCCTCTTCTATAAGAATGGTAAAGACAGAGAGTTTTACAGTTCTGCTGCAACATCTGACAGCAACCAACAGCAACCTTATTATATGTGTATCGAGATCACTGTGATTTTGACAGACTTGTCAATGGCAGCAACTCCACAGTACCCCTATTGTTTTGACGGGGCCCGATAGGGCCGAAGCCTGCCAGGGTAGCGGGATCGTCCGAAAGGGTTACCGCTGCCCTGGAACATAAAGGGCTAAGGAAGGAACACGGGTGGGTTTTAGTCAGTAAGAGTCTGACACTCCCTTCTGCTCCACCCAAAGCGGGAGGGGTCATTTGATGATTTACAATGCTGAAAGAAAAAAAAAAAAAAAACCCCCTATTGTAACGAGAATAAAAATTGATTTGATTTTGACAATAGTGCAAAGATAAAGGTAAAATAACTTAAAGAACTGTAGTGGCCCCATGTCAAACTCAATCAAATCGGCATATCATTCAGTGTTGCCTGCACACAAAGTTGATGTATTACTTCTGTCAAAATATTATAATATGTCAGTAGTCTTATTACTTTATTAACAACGAATAAAATAAGTATTCAAGGCAGGAAAATAAATCATGTGAAAAAGGACAAAAGATACTTGAGAAATCATATATTTTTAGCTAGAAATCTAAATTATCTAATATTTAAATCGTTAAGTTAGCCCTCACCCGACTCAGATCACGTGAAAATGTGTCCATACTGATAAAAGTAAGCTCACGCATCCTGCAGGGAACGATGCATGAGTAAGTGAGATATAGTATGAGTATATGAGTAAGTGACAGAATACTATACAAATGCCAATATCAACGAAACAAACTTGCCCATCTTTTGACGCGATCGGGTGAATCTAACAATTTATTTTTTTAGAGCTATAATACCAGAGGCATCGCAGGTTTTGTTGCCATCCCAGACAAAAAGCTTAGATATCTTAAGTACTTGTAAGTCTATGTAATCCACTAACTGTCAACTTACCCAGCGGGATGATTGGGTGCGTCTCATAACGTATAAACTCATTTGGTCTAATTTCATTTTATTATCGTTCATAAGATATAATCAACGTGAGATAAACCAACTGTTGATATAATTTCTTTACATATAACATTTATTTATTCTAAAACTTAATTAGTATAACGTTGTTTGATATAATGTTTATGTAATCGGAAATCATTTGGTCTAACGTTTAATATGTATATTGTTTATTTAATCGAAAATCATTAGGTCTAACGTTTAATATAAAATATGCATTTAAAAAACGCCATTATGGTTAACACCCCGACTCAGAGTACCCCGACTCGGATAGGTTAGGTTAGAAAGCTAAGGCGGGAGCGAAGCGGAGTGGTTATTTTTTTTTAAACCACCCAGAAATAGGAGCCCCGCGAAGCGGGGCTCTTTTGACCTATCTTAGCACAGGTGGTAATCAGTTACTAGTTATGTTTAATATCTACTTAGGTTACTATTACCTATAACTACGATAGAACTTACAAAGAATAAAATAATAATAGACCAAATAAGTTTTATATCTTTTGAGTGGTATGTCAAACGATTTTATATTTAATGTATGTTATGTCAAACGATGTTATATTTAATGTATGTTATGCTTATAAAAATTAGTTATTGTAAAATTATATCAATCGTTCATTATATTAACTAATCGCTATATTAAATAAAATTATAGGTTCCGTTGTTATATGTTGTTAATATTAGAGATTTTGTTGTTATATCATCTATTACTTACCCGGGATGATTTATCCAAGATATGTGTCTCTCAATTATATCGTAGCCCCGTTGGACCGGTGGTTCGTCGCATATGGACCGGCTGTTGTATCAAATTATTAGTATGTATCCAGTCTGTTCATAAATTAGCTCCTATTAATGAACTCGTAGTGCACAATCTTATAACTCGAAAATTGTATGACTCTATTGAAATACTGTGTCTGAACATGCCATCAAATCCAGTGCTCAGAAGGTTTTGTACCTCATACCTTTAAAACATCATTGTCTCCGTCATCTTCCAACGGATGGCAGAGATGTTTAAAAGCGTTAAACGCATTTAGTTATTTGTGGTGTAATTGGGCTTAGAACAACAACACAAATCAAGAATATTATTATACAGGCTGTTAGTGTAAACACCGTTGTCACTAAAACCATAGGTACAGGTCACTAAAATAAACGTTATTTTCTTTCAAAAATGTAAGAAAGTTTCTGTCCGAAACCGTCCGTAAATTCATGCGCTTGCCGGCTTGCGGCAGCACGCGCTGCATAGATAAGGGAAGTACTGATGACGCGCTGTTTCTCGCGCTCCGTCTACTTTGCCCTTGCGTGCACTTGTATAGGGTGAAATAATTTTGAGAAAAAATTTAGACTACTTAAAAACAAAATGATATTTTTTTTCATTGAATTTACGTTCTATAAGTGAAACCAAACCACTGGTTTCAAGGATAACGGTGTTTACACTAACAGCCTGTATAATGCATAATTATATTAGTCTCACCTTCTTGTCTGATTTGGCAAATCTGTTTCTCTTAATATACAATATAGAAAGGCGCCATTACACAGCGTGCTCGTATATAAATAGGGTCCCAAGCATTTTGAATCATCCGTCACTGTGAATATTGAAGCAATCCCGATGAGAACCTCGTGAGCACCCACCCAAGTGACAAGTGGTCCTCCGTGGTCATTCTGAAGACATTAAAATGCGCTTATAATCCAACGCACTGTAAAGTTTTCCTATGAATTCCAAAGATTTTACATAGTTTGCATACAAAATGTACCGGTTCGTACTTAAAGTTTATTTTATAAGCAAACTGAGTGGGGCGCAGCGCCTCTTGCTGCGGTGGTGCGCAGTCGAGTAGATAAAAATCTTGTAGAGGTCGTTTAATTTAAAACTGCACATGTCTGTCTCTCCACAAAAATTTTCTATACAAACATTTGAAAGGTGTATGCAACTAGCAGTGGAGGGGCGTGCAATTTTAAATTAAACGATCTCTACCCTCTTAGCTTTCGGAGTCGATTTTTTGGTTGGATTTTTGTTAGATTTTCAACTCTCGATGCTGAGTCAAAAATCGCTGAGGTAAAACATCCACTGCGGGTACGGGATCGGGTTACATTTGAAATTCGACACATGGCACCGCTTACCCAATAGCACAACAACACAGTAATCAGCACATAATGTTCCCACTGCTAGAACACAGGCCTCCTCTCTGTGAAGGGGTGTAGGCTGTAATTCACCACATGGGCCCAGTGCGGATTGGTTGATGTCACATGTCTTCGACTTTTGGTTCGATTCGGGGATTATTGCATTATTTTGATCTACTCGACGGCGGTGAGCATTTGGTGTAGGTCAAAATGCTCTACCTACCTGACAAATTCCACTCTCGCCTGATACACTTGTCCGGTTCAAAAGAGTGTTGTTTTTTGTTTCAGCATTGGAATCATTTTTGTTAATACTGGAATCATTAGTTGGGTTTGACCTCATAACCTCTTTATGTGTCAGGTCCTCGTCGCACTTTAAAAAGAAAAAATAATGAATACAGGCGTTATGAAGAAATCTACTTTCCGCAACTTTTTCATGCAACTGTCTTTTCGCGCAAGTGGATTCCTGCAAGTGTCTTTCACGCAAGTGGATTCGTGCAAGTGTCCTTCGCGCAAGTGTCTTTCGCGCAAAACTCCATTCGCGGAAATGTCTTTACGCCCAAGTGTCCCTTCGTGCAAAACTCCGTTCGCGCTAAAGTCCATTCGCGGAAATGTCCTACACGCAAGTGTCCCAAATCCCTTACAATTTGTGTGACATCATTTTCAACATAACTATTGAAAACCTTTTATTCATTCATAGGCTTCCGTGGTTTTTAGCATATAATAATTTAAACTTTGCGATATACATTTTGAACATTCATAAAAAAAAGAACATTATTTGGGGTTGGAATTGTCTTTAACTTCTCTTTTAGTCGTTATCTCGGTGGTCACCCCCTATCTAACCATCATTCCCACAGTCCATCCATCGTGTCTTTGGCTTCATACTCAAAACTTTCCTAACAACATTTTCCTTATCCCCATACCATGACAACCGATTAGCACACAACTTTTCAGTTACTGGTGGCACTTTCAGACTTCCTCTTATGTACTGATTTCTTATGCATTCGTAACACCACACATCTCTCTTAGCATCCTCATTTCAGCCACATGCAAATGCCTTTCATTCATTCCTTTGGTGGCCCAACATTCTGATCCATACAACACAGCAGTAAATAGATGATAGTTTAAAACAACAATACTTAGACCACCATTGTTGTTTTAAACTATCATCTATTTAATATAACATTAGACAAAAGGGACGCAGGAAAACGAAATCTTCGAAAGAGGTTCTGTATCTCCTTGTCCGGCTAAACCTTTTTTTTGTAGACCTAGGGAATAGTTAACCAGAAAAATAAAAATTTCTTCCTTTTAAGCGGATAAGCATTCCATGTATAAACATTACTTACAGGCACATTGTCGTTGATTAACAATCTGGGTTCTCCTTCACATCCATTTAGTTTGGGTGGTGGTTCGTTAACCAAGACAATTTTCCCATTTTCATCAAGCTCACCTTTATCGAAAGTACATATCATATATTTCCTAATAATGTTTAAGTCCATATTACCCGCAAATTTACTATAGCTTTGTATGCACGCCTCTTTGTCCATTATTCTAATGGATGCATATCGCAATAGTTCTTGATTATAATTTATTTTATCACCAGGCTGGAAACATTTTAAAAAGTAATAACTAAAGTTACAAATTAAGGGTTTTCAACATATTCCAAACGGTTACAGGCCATTCTCTCAACAATTTTATTCAGGACACAAACAATAATTAGTGTACCTATAAAAACGCTAAAAAGGTAACTAAGTACTCGTATTTAACTGATTACCTTTCGCCACTTTTTAATATGTCCCCAACCTAGTACAAAGCCGTCTGTACCTGACTCTTGAAATCTCGGTTCGTAGTTAATAGCTATTGTTGATGGTATGTACGAACACAACGTTTTATACGTTTGGTCTTCGAAATCATACGGTGATTCTACCTTCACCAAAGCGATGTCTATGAGTGACCACTTGTGAGTTTTTTTTTCGTATTCTGTAAGGAAATATGTATATATTTTGGTGTGTGCTTACTATATTTTTTAAAGTTCAAACACCCACGCTTCACAGGCTATGTTTGAGGCCCTTGTAGAGGGTGAGCCTACTGCTATCAACCGCGCACAAATCCAGACTCCAGGCTACTACTGAAAAATTATGTACGTTTGCCCCGCACGGCCCCCCAGAATTTGTGTTTTAGGTGTGCACTAATGCAATGTACTCGCCTCTAGGAGTATATGTACCGGTTTCTTTTTCAATGTACCTCTGTACTTTTGAAGATATTTGCAAAAAAAGGGGGCCGTGCTGAAAACGTTTGGCTGGCACGGCCCCCTTTTTTTGCATGTAACTTGAAAAATATATAGCGTATTAAAAAGTTTCTTGAGCTCAAGGAATGTGCTCTATTAACACTTTATATGTACCGCAACAGATATTGTGAATTCGTAATGACAAATAATATATAGATGTGGATAGGGGGCCGTGCTGGATTTTTTTTTTAAGAAAATATCTAAAAAAGACGAAACAATCTTAGCCAAGAACGATTACAAAATAATTGATGTTTGGCAAGTAACATATGTACCGCATTGGTTTCTCATACAACTTGCTAAATTTGAAAAATAAACCAATTTTAGTTCATTCAGCACGGCCCTCTATAGTTGCCTATATCTTTTTAAATAAGACATGTTTGTTTACAAAACTCGTCTTTCTGAATTATAATTAGGAGTACATTCGTTCCAAATAAATTGCGAAACTGCTGTATTAGTACTTTAAAAAATAAATAGGATCAAAAATATCATATATTACAACTGATGGGGTGACCATGATTCCTTTATTAGGTACATATTTTCTATCCTACCTATATTAATTAAATTATGTGACTACATTGAAATAATAGTAGATTGTACAACGAATGCATAAAAGAAGGGATAGAATAGCTCGTTTATGCCCGAGTTAAACACTGCTTTTCACTTCGACTGCGAGAAAATGAAACAGGCATAAAGTATAAAACAGTATTTTTACTGTTCAAAAATGTTGCAAAATTGAAGATGAGAATAGCTAATTCCCGCCACGAAACTTTATAAAAGATTTTTTTTTAATTTTCAACATGATTTTGTTGTGTCATTCGACTTGGGTACCTACTTCATACTGCCAAGTCATAAAAATGTTTCTTTGCGTTTTTAAATAATAAATGACCACTAGGTATTTTATCTGGTTTTATTAAATTAACGATACAAAACACGGAAGTGATATAAATTAAAGCAAATGAAATAAAATAACGACTTAATCTGCGACGTTTTATTGCACGTGTAGCTGTTGGGCTTGATTATCTTGGCTTAGAAAAAAAAACAATTTCAAGCACGGAAATGGATTGCTAAAATAAACATGTAAGTTTTAAGTTATAATATAATTTATTTGTACTAACTAATAGTCGGTTGCTTGCTAATTGTTTCTCTTGTAGGGCATCACGTTGTTGTTGCGTTTCGAGTATTTGTGTATAATGAGTAGTAATTATAAAAAAGTGTTGAATAATTAGGGTATAAAAAATAATTACTACATTATAATAATAATAATAATATTTGTTTATTTATGGCAACTAGGCCCAATTGTTAGTAACATTGTTCTTAGCAACTATTGTTAGTAAACAAAAACACAGAGACAAAAATAAAAGGAAAAGAAAAATAAAATAAAATTGCAAGGTTAGCTGAGGGGTCTTCGGACCAGCACCTGCACAGCGTGCGACAACCAAGGTGCGTCGTATTTTTCCATCAACATACTTAGGATGCTGTTAGAACTAGACCGCGCCCTTGACAAGATGGAGTTTGTTTTTTTGCGCATTATGGCGTAAAAATCATCAGTATGCGCAAAAGCGAACATACCGGACGCACTACAATAGCGCGGCAGTCCCAACAGCATCCTGAAGCAGTTATTATATTGAATACGCAGGGCGTTTAGTGATCTCTTAGTATGCCTCACCCACAGGCCGCTCGTGTAGAACGATTGGCAATACGCTTTAAACAGCGTAATAAGTTATATTGACCGTTTTTTACTAACATAAAAAACTTAAATTAAAAATTTAAAAAACCCCCGACACAAAATAATAATAAAAATAGTACGAATATAAAAAGCCTAAAACAATTTGAAAAAAACTATTGAAAAAATAGCCAACAAATAGAACAAAATAGGTGTAAACGTGAAACCCTATAAAAAGAAAAAAATAACCTTGAGATTAAGACCCTACGTAAGTACGTATGAAATTTTTTGATTATATGTTGTCCTGTCGGGGGACCGCTCTAATTATTAGCCTAACGTTCTATTAAAGTTTAAAATAGTAGCGGTCCCCCGACGAGTAACGTAACGTAATTTTTTT
Organism: Apamea sordens; assembly: GCA_945859715.1. Classification (NCBI taxonomy): domain Eukaryota; kingdom Metazoa; phylum Arthropoda; class Insecta; order Lepidoptera; family Noctuidae; genus Apamea; species Apamea sordens. The sequence goes on along the minus strand of OX244006.1, from coordinate 8,951,526 downwards.
CTTTTTGTAGGGTTGCAATAAAACGTCGCAGATTAAGTCGTTATTTTATTTCATTTGCTTTAATTTATATCACTTCCGTGTTTTGTATCGTTAATTTAATAAAACCAGATAAAATACCTAGTGGTCATTTATTATTTAAAAACGCAAAGAAACATTTTTATGACTTGGCAGTATGAAGTAGGTACCCAAGTCGAATGACACAACAAAATCATGTTGAAAATTAAAAAAAAATCTTTTATAAAGTTTCGTGGCGGGAATTAGCTATTCTCATCTTCAATTTTGCAACATTTTTGAACAGTAAAAATACTGTTTTATACTTTATGCCTGTTTTATTTTCTCGCAGTCGAAGTGAAAAGCAGTGTTTAACTCGGGCATAAACGAGCTATTTTATCCCTTCTTTTATGCATTCGTTGTACAATCTACTATTATTTCAATGTAGTCACATAATTTAATTAATATAGGTACATAGGTAGGATAGAAAATATGTACCTAATAAAGGAATCATGGTCACCCCATCAGTTGTAATATATGATATTTTTGATCCTATTTATTTTTTAAAGTACTAATACAGCAGTTTCGCAATTTATTTGGAACGAATGTACTCCTAATTATAATTCAGAAAGACGAATTTTGTAAACAAACATGTCTTATTTAAAAAGATATAGGCAACTATAGAGGGCCGTGCTGAATGAACTAAAATTGGTTTATTTTTCAAATTTAGCAAGTTGTATGAGAAACCAATGCGGTACATATGTTACTTGCCAAACATCAATTATTTTGTAATCGTTTTTGGCTAAGATTGTTTTGTCTTTTTTAGATATTTTCTTAAAAAAATAATTCCAGCACGGCCCCCTATCCACATCTATATATTATTTGTCATTACGAATTCACAATATCTGTTGCGGTACATATAAAGTGTTAATAGAGTACATTCCTTGAGCTTAAGAAACTTTTTAATACGCTATATATTTTTCAAGTTACATGCAAAAAAAGGGGGCCGTGCCAGCCAAACGTTTTCAGCACGGCCCCCTTTTTTTGCAAATATCTTCAAAAGTACAGAGGTACATTGAAAAAGAAACCAGTACATATACTCCTAGAGGCGAGTACATTGCATTAGTGCACACCTAAAACACAAATTCTGGGGGGCCGTGCGGGGCAAACGTACATGAAAAATTAGGGGAACACCAAGTAACCATTTTTTATTCAATGCTTTTATTGGCAGTCCCATACAAGCTGACTTAACTACTCTTAATTTATTACTTGCTCAGGGGAATACAAATGCATACCATTTTCTTTTTCTTTGCTTTTGTACATTCATTACTTTCAATCTCATCATCCCGAACGTCTATTATTGTAGCTATCCTGCTATAGCGTACAGACGCCAGCATGTCAAGCTACCCGAAACTGTCAAATATTCCCAATTAACCTTGAACCTTAATGCTTTAGCGATAAAGTTGAAAATCTATTAAAGAAATTTGACAGATTGTAGTAGCTTGATGTGCAGCTGGCGTCTGTACATTTATATTAAACATCATCTACGTAGGTTGTGGACGTGTCTGCTATTTCATAATACGATAAGCAACCCTTCACACTGAATTTATAAGAAAATAGTTATGTATTGTTTTTTTCAGAATCCAAAGTATATACATTGCTGAAATGTACAGATATATTTAGCAGACATTTCTGCTAAATGTTAGTATCTCTAGCTTTAGATTCCGTTGAGATCTCAGGTGGCTCCAGTCAAATATATGTATATAATTAGAACGTCTGGATTGAGTTGCCATAGAAAATGCGTTCATCTACAAAATTTACTCTGTTTTACTATTTTATTCCTATACTGCAAAAACAAACACAACACCTGCTAAATGATCATTATGTCGAATATATTAATTGATCGCTCACATCCAATAGAAATTCACCTCTTGAGTGTAGATTGAGGAGCCATACTAAAAGTATTGTATTTTCTTTCATTTTAGCGCTACAGAAGCTAAATTTTTAGAAGGTAATATTATGCACAATTGCTGCTAAATAATACAAAATTTTCAAAAATATTCATCTATTACTTAACGAGTTCCAGGTGGCTCCTCAATTCAGACGTTTAGATTGAGGAGCCACTTTTGCATTAAATATAACTAGTGATATATTTTGCTACTAAATCTAGAATTCGTGCTGCAAAATCAGCTACATTGCTGCTAAATAATGGTGAGATCAGATTTAAAAAATTTGATGTGGCTCCTCAATCCTTACGGACATAACAAAAGTGGTAGGTACATTAATTTCTATTCATAGTAGGTATTTTGTATAATCGAATATGTAGTATTTGTACAAGGATTTAGTGAGATATCGGCCAAATTTTTAATTATCGTTCTTAATTTATACCGCCCAAAGTAGCTTTATAAAGTTAATTATAGTGTATACCTAATTTTTTAAATGTAATACTATACGTGTAGTTTTAGAGTTAGTCCCGGCTGTCATTAGTGGATCTTTGACAGTCGTTACGGGTAGGCAGAAGCCTGAAAGTCTGACAACCAGTCTTAACAAGGGGTATCGTATTACCCAGTAACTGGGTTGTGGAGGTCAGATAGGCAGTCGCTCCATGTAAAATACTGGTATTCAGCTGCATCCGGTTAGACTGGAAGCTGGCCCTAACATAGTTGGGAAAAGGCTAGGCAGATGATGATGATGATGACTTGTAGTTTTAGAGATTAGCGGGTTCAAACAAACGAACTCTTCAGCTTTATTGTTAGTTATACAATACATATTTTATACATGTGTAACGGAAGCGCGGGGTTATGTGGTTCTTTGACAACACGGTTAGCGTAGTGGCTGAGCGATCGGACTGCTGCGTTGCGTGTCGCGGGTTCGATTCCCGCACAGAACAAATATTTGTAAGTCCTACATGTATTTGTTCCGCGTCTGGGTGTTTTTCTATCTATAAGATGTATGTATTTACAAAAAAAAAAAGTATATAAGTAGTTTATCAGCCATCTTGTTACCATAATACAAGCATTAGGTTGCTTAGCTTGGGACTAGATGGCGCTGTGTGAAATGTCCAGGGATATTATTATATTATCCAGGGATATTACTTTACTTACGTTTTGGAACACAAACGTAAACAACTCTCTTCTTTTTTTCTTTTGTACATTGATTTGTTTCAATCTCTTTATCTGGAACGTATGTATCATATCCTGCTACAGCATAGATGTAATCGATATCATTCACACAGGCTTGTGCCGTGATGATGAACCAAGGAGTTACTAAGGCTCCACCACACAACCAATCTTCAAAAGGTTTTTGTGATAATGGTGATTTAACCAGGTACACCTAGAAATAAATGACGATCAGTCACAGACGACAGTGTCGCTAGCAACTTGTGGCGTTCTCGAGTTACCCCATTTGTAATATAGCATAGCATAAATTGGAGAGGAGGCCTGTGTTTCAGCGAGAGGGAGTGGGCCGTAATCCACCACGCGTGCCCGTTGCGGGTTGATAACTATCACATATCTTCGAATTTTCGGTTCTAGGACATAACGGTTTCCTCACGATGTTTTCCTTCATCGTTTTGAGAGCAGTGGCGAATAAATAATTTACACAAAGTAAAGCGCCCGTCGGGGTTCAAACCTACGACCTACAACTCGTAAGTCGCAGCCGTTACCACTGGACCACCACCGCTATCCGAAGCGAGATAAGGAGCGGTAATTGAAGCGCAGCGAATTAGGCCTTTGTCATCGTTCAAGAGGTATGCCCGCCCCTGTCGCGTACATTTTACTTAATTATTATTCATTGGGTCTTACCATGTAAGTTTTGTTAGAATAAACCTGCTCGCCACCTTGAATTCTTCTTCCACAGTCAGACACTTAAATAAATGGTAGTCAATATTTGAATAGTGTCAATAAAATTGAGAAATGAATATGTACAGAGTATAGTGGCAATCCTAGTAGTAAGTCTAAGAGAGATAAAAAAACTCACCATAAAAAATATTAAATAACAAAAAAAGCTGTAACTTTATAACATTCATTGTTAAATCGTCGTAAATCCACATAATTTTACTTCGATGGAATGTAACGTAATCACGTTACAGTGCAACGAAGCACAATAATTATTTGGTTAGGTACTGTATACCTAATACAATTTTAGTTGAATGTATATTTTAATTGTTTTAGTTATTATTTTTGATGATTAATCAAGAATTATGGGTTTGTGATCTTCAAAACACTGTGGGACCGCAAACCGCGCTAACGCGGTATATTCTATAAAAAAAGCATGTTTTTTTTAAACTCACGACCGATTTAAGCTTTGTAATCGAAAAAGGATTATCTAAAACGTTCGGAAGACCCCCGACTAAAAGGAAATAAGTATCTTTCCCCAACTAAGTTGGGACCGGCTTGACTGATTTATGAACAAACGAGTGATAACACACTAAACACACACACACACACCCCCACACACCCCCACACACACACGTACACACACCCCAACACCCTCTGACACAACACACACTAACACACTATATAGATCCACTGGTCTGAAATAAACAGTTTGAATTCGATTACTTTTGATAAGCAGCCGATTGATTCTGTAAAAATCTCACCGTGAAAAGTTAGGTGAAGTGAGCTTAGAGTGAGCTGCCAATAGTGTCAATAGCTAGCATAAGTTGGAATGACAGCTCACTCCACGCTCACTTCATCTACGTTTTCACGGTGAGATGGTTACAGAATCGCACTGCAGAAAAAGAAGGGATGGCGATAATGTGTGTGCGCTCGGAATAAAACAACGTATGTGCCAAAACGAAATGCCGTTTTTCTAAACAAGAAGAAGTATTATTAAAACTAAAACCGCTTTACTTAAACCTTGATACGATTACTCTCGATGTTTTAAAGTAAACTCCATTAAATACCTTCTAAGCATTACGCCTAGATACTAATAAAACATAAAAATATATAGAACTCAAGAAAATTTAATCGTACTGTATATTCCTTTTATAGAATGCTGGGACATCATAGTCAAAAATCATACACATAAATGTTACATTCCTATTCCATGCGCTTAAAAAGGTACACTTTAAAGAACAAGCAAGTTTTTCTTCAATATAATATCATCTTTAGCAGCTCCAACAGTATTTTCAAACGCTCATCAATTAGTTGTAGTTGTGAAGCACCAGCTTTGAGCCACGCATTTTTATCACCGATGTAATCCCCAAACTTATAATGGCATATTATAAGTTTGGGGATTATATAACTGTATAGTGTGCGTTTTATACAAAGTTTAACTTACGTCTCATTCAGTTGAAGTAGGTATGTGGAGAGGCCACATACTTCAACTGAATGAGACGAAATTTTATTGAGATAAAAGATGAGTCTAGTTTAGCCTGTCTAAAACCTGATTGAACTAATAGGTGCCTATTTATAGTATTATTATGTCTACTGTTTTACTAAACAAATGTAGATTTCTTGTAACGTTCATGATGATAAACAGTTCCCAAAAAGAATCCCGCCTGCGGAGATTATCATATGGCTTTGATGGCTCTTTCCTGCAGAATAAAAATAGACTCGCTATATGCAGCAAAGTAAACTACCGTAAGACATGATAATAGGAAAGTAACTAAAATCGCAATCGGATATGAGAGTAGGTTGTTTAGTATGACGGGTAGATTCACTCCTTAAAGAATGCAGGTGACTAAAATACAACTCTGTATAGTGACAATTAGAAACAAAAATGCCAACAATAATAAACTTATTTAATTTGAACAGGTAATAACATTGGCAACTTAAAGTAACACACAAGAAGTAAATTTTTCTTTTCTTTTATTCTTCGAGAGGTCGCTGCGGTCGAATTGCGACCGTTTCATTTCCCGAAAATTTTCCAAGTTTCATGAACCGTTCTAATGCTTTGGATAGGCCTGCCTTCGTGTTGAGTCTATCGACTACTCCTTTCTTCTCATAGAGTTTATCGATTACGAATTTGTTTTTGTTGCCCGAAACTTCATTATCAGCAGGCCTATAAAAATTAAAAAAAATCTCGTTGTCGAAGAGTTTTCTCTTCTATAATAATGGTACAATCGTTTCACAGTTGCCCACTTTACCCCTAATAACAGCAACCAAATAACATCCTTATTGTAACGACAATAAACATCACAGTGATACAAGATCAGAGTGAACGGACTATGGTGCCCCATGTTAATCAAACCGACACTTAATTCAGTGTTGCCCGGGCACAAAGTTCAGTTATTACTTCTGTCGGAATATAATAATACAACGTCATTAGTCTTCTGATATAGAATAAAATAAATATTGAAAGCAGACAATAATTATTGATGTGAAAAAGCACAAAAAATACTTGACCAAACATGTTTTTATTTGCTATGAGAACAGTGTTTGTTGCTTTAAGTGTCTCCGTAATACTGTACCGTATATAACTTACTTGAGATTAGTGTAAAGGGGATTATTTAACTATCAAGCACTATGTGTGAGAGAGAGAATTGAGCTTGCTTATTTATTTGTTAATTTATTGGGTGGGAATCAAGCTAGGCCCATCGGCAGTTGGTAAGTGCTCATCGTCGCACAAGACTTCTACATTTAGTTAGACAATTCAAGATATTATCTAAATTATCTATGTTTTGAATCGTTAGATTTACCCTTGCTGTATTTAGATCACGTGAAAATGTGTTTCATACATCCTGCAGTGAACAATAGGTAGGTACTATTTTCGGTATCAGTGAGCAAGACAATACTATTCAAATGTCAATGTCAGCGAAATAAACTTTACCATCTTCTGTCGCGGTCGGGCGAAACTCACGATTTAAATCTACAATACTAGAGGCATCGCAAATCTATTGCCATCACAGAGACAAAACTGAGATGCCTTATAGCCTGATATAATTACAAACACATAAGACATCTCAGCTTGATAGACTAATTATTAGTCTACGAACTATCAACTTACCCAGCGGGATGATGTAGCCAAGATATGTTTCTCTCAACTGTATCAAAGCCCCTTTGAATCGGTGGACTGTCGCATATGGCCCGTCTGTTGTATTGAATTATTAGTATGTATCCAGTCCGTTCATAAATTAGGCCCTATTAATGAACTCGTTGTGCTCAATCTTTTTACTCGAAAATTGTATGACTCAACTGAGTTACAACATAGAAATTCAGCTCCCAGATAGCGTTAGTAAGTCAGGTATTAATATAAAGTCGCTATAATTTCGTTACATGGCCAAGCTAGCTTTTGCCTGCAGTTTCACCCGGGTGAAGATACCGGGATACATTCATTGATATTCGCTCAGACAGAGTTACTTTGGCACTTATAATATTTTTTGCCCGCGGTTTCGCTCGCGTGTATGTCGAAAAATATCCCACAGGAACGTACTACCAGGATTAAAAGTACCCTATATGTTATCCAGGCTATAAACTATCTGTGTGCCAAATTTCACCTCTAACCTAGTTTTGGAACCAGAGTCTAAAATTTTTCTATAACCTGAGGGGCAATTCTTGTAATTTTAAGAACGTTCACAGTCTGATCTGACTCAATCTGTCAAAAAATAATCTAATTTCTCTACATTTTGACAAGTTTTTGACTTTTGTTTGTCACCGAGATGAGACTGCGACTAGATTTTGAACGTTTTAAATGCGAGAATTAGCCTTCTGTTTATGGCAAAAAGAAATTATTAAAAAAAAAATAAGGATTTTATAAATAATAATTGCTGGTATCTCATTATTTGGTACTCGTATATCGAGGTACTCTTGTTAGTTTCAAGAGTATCGCGGTCAGATCGCTGTCACAACCATATTTGCATTATGATATTCACTTTGCTGTTCATTTACTTAGGCCTCCTCGAAAAATGCCTTTCTCAAGTTTGTTTTATACTACACTTATAACAACAGCAGAAAGCAAGAATATATAATGATAAATACGTCTCACCTGCTTCTCTCATCTGGCAAAGCTGAATTACTTAGTATACAATCTAGAAAGGCACCATTACACTGAGTGCTCGTATATAAATAGGGTCCCATGCATCTTAGATCATCCGACACTCGGAATACTGAAGCAATTCCGATGAGAACCTCTCTGGCACCTATCCAAGTGACAAGTGGTCCTCCATGGTCGTTCTGGAGACATTAAAATGGGCTTATTCTAACGAAACATTTTCCTATAATTTCCTGGGATTTAACATGGTTTGCATACAAAATATACCACCTAAAGGTTCGTAACAAAAGTTTATTTTATAAGCAAACTGAGCGATGCGTAAATCTTGTTGCTGCGACAGTGCTTAGTTGACTAGATCAAAACCTAACCTCTTAGGGTATCTGTTAAAACTTGCCAGATGGCACCGCAAATCTGTTGAAAGAAGATGAAGCATAGCACAGCGCATCATCAGAATGAGAAATGAATACATAAGAGAAAATCAGAAAGAGGCACCAGTGGTGTCAGTGGTATGGGCATCTCATGCGGAGGAATGAATAAAATGTCATGAGGAAAGTTTTGAGTGTGAATGTCGATGCCTATAAAAGTAGGGGAATACCAAAGAAGCGATGGATGGACTGTGTGAAAGAAAGAGGGTGACTACTGAGATAATGACTAATAGAGAAGTATGGAAGAAAAAGATATGTTGTGCCGACCCTAAATAGATTGAGATAAGGGCAGGAGAATGATGAGTCAGCACATAATTTTCCCACTGCTAGGACACAGGCATCCTCTTCGTTAGAGGAGGTGGCCTGTAATTCACCACGTGGGCCCAGTGCGGGTTGGTTGATGTCACATGTCTTCGAACTTTTGGTTCGGTTCGGAGATTATCACATGATTTTGATCTACTCGACCGCATACCGCATTTGGTATTGTCAAAATGATTTACTTACCTGACAAATTCCACTCTTGCGTGATCCAGTTGTCTGGTTCAAAAGAGTTTTGTTTTCCGTTTCAATATTGAAGTTATTTTTATTAATATTGGAATCCTTAGTTTTGTTTTTCGTTTTAATATTTAAATCATTTTTATTAATATCGGAATCCTTAGTTTTGTTTTTCGTTTCAATATTGAAATCATTTTTATAAATATTGGAATCCTTAGTTTTGTTTTTCGTTTCAATATTGTTATCATTTTTGTTGATTCCAATAGAATAATTACTTGGGTTTGACCTCAAAACCTCTCTTCGCGTCAAGTCGTCGTCGCACTTTAAAAAGAACAAATTTTAATAACTAACATGTACAAAATAATTATAGGTTCATAAGATAAACAAATAGAAATGGAAAATATAATAATCAGATATTTTATTTTAAACTGGGACCACTATTTGTAACATTAGTATTTATTATTATTTTGTGGGTTGTCTAGTAAATTGAAATAATTTTGGTGAAATAATTTTCAACATATCTATTGAAAATCGATATGTTGAAAATTATTTCACCAATTCATATATCTGTAACATGAAAAAAAAAAACGAAAAAAAAAACGAACGAAAAAAAAAACGAAAAAAAAAACAAAATAAAAAAAAAAACGTAAAAATGAATGAAAAAAAATGAAAAATAAAACGTCAATGTAAAATAGTAACGGTGGTCTTAACTAAAGTCTAGTTGATAATTCCAGTTTTCACTATTTTTTTGGTAGATGTCGTGTATTTAGTAAAACATTAAGACTAAAGTGACCCAGCAAAGCGAAATATTCGAACGATATTCAATATTTTTCGAAACATTTCTGTATAGTAGAGTTTCAGCTCATCTTAATTGACCGTTGACGTTGACGGTCAAATACCTGCTGAAGGTGGCTTTTTACCTATATAGGGCTTTTTAGTCCAATAATAATATTATGAATAAACAGTATAGTTTGGGTAAGTCGTTGTCCAGTAAGTAAAAACATTGTCAGAATAAAATTAATCTCATAGTTCACCAGATTATTTTTTGTTTTTTTGCCGATAATTCAAAATAAAAATTTCTCTTATTTAAGTGGATAAGTATTATATGTATACAAATTACTTACAGGTTCGTTATCGTAGCTTAACAATCTGAGTCCTCCTTCACATCCATCTAGTTTGGGTGGTTGTGTGCCAGCGTAGACAATTTGCCCTTTTTCATCGAGCTGACCTTTTTCTAAAGTACATATCATATATTTGTCAATAATCTTGTCCATATTCTCAAATTTCGCATAGCTTGCTTTGCAACTCTCCTTGTCTAATATTCTAGTAGATGCATATCGCAAGTGGTTTGCGTTATAATTGGCTGAATCACTTGGCTGGAAACATTAAGAAAATGTGGCTGACACGGGACGCTTGGCCGATGTGACACATGGTGGGAAGGAAGCGTGATGGCATAAGTGAGCGTCATACCGTTTGCCGTCACGCCATGCGAGTCAGTTTTACTCCCAAGGCGCCTATAGATGATTCACATCAAAAAGTAATTTATTATGTAATAAATTAAAGGTTTTCACACGGTCAAGCACGAATAGGCCTATTGAGCGATTGAAGTTAAGAGCAGGCCAAATGGGCTGTTTATAACTTCAATATGACTGGAAACGACTAATTTAGCAGACTAACAATGAACACAATCACATTGTGCGAGAGGGACACACTGATTGTTGCTTTCGAGATCATTCCTTTCGTACATCTATCAGTAATCTAAAATAAACTTAATTCAGATGATTGTATAAAGTATGTTTCTAGATACAATTTAAAACTATAGTCTGGAAGATGTGACGTGCCTGCTCGGATTCGCGTTAAATATCATGTGACCAATGGCTTTCTTTTAACGCAATTAAATCTCAAAATATTTATTAATTTAAAATCATTTACAAAATTAAGTAGATTTTTCCACAATACAACATTTATTAGTTATCTTTCTTACTGTCAACTGGCATATTGTAGCCTGGTATTGTCGAATTAGTCTACGTATTGTTTGTTTTATTCATAGCTCCTCCTGGCTTACTTCAGTAAATTACATTATTACGTAGCTAGTTATGCCCAAAGTTACCTACATTGGGCACAACTGGCTAATAATATCTAACCACAAGGATATAGAAATACGTTCATAACATATCTTCTTATATTTACCTCTCTCCACTTTTTTGTATGACCCCAACCTAGTACCAAGCCATCCGTACCGGGCTCTTGAAATCTGTCTTCGTAGTTAATAGGTATCCAAGTTGGTATGTACGAACACAACGTTTTATACGATTGGTCTGCGAAATCATATGGCGATTCTACCTTCGCCAAAGCGATGTCTATGAGTGACCACTTGTCCAGTTTGTCATATTCTAATTCGTATGCTGTAAGTAAATATGTCTACATTTTGTTGTGTGCTTAAATTTTTAATAGTTCAAATACCCACATTTCGCCAGCTTTGTTTGAGACCGTTGTAATACGGGGTGAGCCTACTGCTATCAACAAATCCAGACTCTAGGATGCTACTGAGAAATCAAGCGAAACCCCAGTAAACATTTTTTTATTAAATGCATTCATTGTTATCATCATGCAGTTTAGTACGTATTGACTTAACTACTCTAATTTGTTACTTACCCCGAGGAACACAAATATATATAATTTTTTTTTTCTTTGCTTTCGTACATTTATTAGTTTCAAGCTCATTATCCTTAACGTATTGATTGTATCCGGCTATAGCGAACATATATTCTACATCATCTACGCAGGCTGCTGATGTGATAATGAAATAAGAATTTACTATGGCGCCACCACAAACCCAGGCATCATACACTTTATCTGACTTTGGTGCTTTAACTAAATACACCTAAAAAAAATCATCTGCATTATTATTATACTGAAAATTTGGCAAAACCAGCTTAATAATTGGACACATAATGAGATTTCACAGTAGAAAGTGGAGGAATATGTCGATGAAGTTGTTGGGATATATTATTGCACTTTTTTCAATATTATTTATGTTTTTGTGAATATTGTTAATGAAAATAATAAATATATGGTTTGTTACTATATAACTTTTATCCGTAGACACTTCTGAGCCATCCTTTATTCTTCTTGTGCAATAAGACACTGAAATCAATAAAAGTAGTATAGTCATACATATTATTTGAATAGTATCAATTGATAATTAATAAATAGGCAGTGCAATGTGTTGAAATAATAACATACATTGTGATAAGACTTCTATTTCCCAGCAAATGTTTGAGTGGGTAGGTATATCACAAGCTGGACCGGCGACTTGATGAAGGTTGCGGGAATTGGCTGAATGCAGGAGGTACAGGACCAGTCGTTATCGCGATGATTGAAGCAGGCCTATGTCCAACAATAGACTTCTTTCTACTAAATTATGATGGTAATGGCAACTACTCTTGTTAGCAGAGTTTATAGAATGATTAATAATGCTACTCACCATAAAAAATATTTAAAAATAATACAAGATCTAAGGTTATAGTAACCATTGAAAAATCTAACTTTAACAAAGTATACAACCAAGCAAATTGTATCTAATCTTAATTGTATCCTTGAAATACTGAAACGAATAATAATAATGAAGTTGCACTTGGTTGAAAAACTTTTATTGATTCAATTATTTTCCTTCATTTTCTGATAAACTTATCAAGAATTTGAATTCTTGGTCAGCAGCTGAGGTAATGGTTTGTCTTGCCTTTATACTGAAATTGTGACACACTGACTTTAAATGTAGGTCAGGAAGGTAGTCCTGAAAAACTATTATGATTTTGATTCGCTCTGAATAAGAAGGTCTATTTGTTACATATTGTTTTAAGAAAAAATAATAAAATTAAATTAATGAACGTAAACCAAAATCAAAAATATAGACTTGAAACATAAAATTAATATAATCATTAAAACAATTGTTTTAAAAAAGGTGTGTCGTAAATGTAGGTATTTATTGAAATTTTGCAAGGATGCTTCCAAGAGAATGTATCAGCATGAAAGAGTTGGGATTGTAAGAGTAGGTATGAGTGAAATTAAGTGTGTGTGTAAAATATTCTGCTTCGATTTCTGAGTAGGATTGAGTTAACAGGAATTGTTTAATATTTTTTTTAACTTGGTTAGTCCTACAATTTTGGATTTCACTGATTTTCGCAATTTTATTATAAATGAAACTAAGCATGAATTCTTGCATATGTTGAGCAAAAGCGGTTTTTACTGCAGTAGGTAAGTGGACATTTGTAGATTCGTTGTTTAAGTAGTTCTTGATATTCTGTGGATTGAATTCTTATTTTGTGTTGTTTCAGTACTAATTTAAGGATGTATAACTGTCGGACATTAAGTACTGATGCTTCTTTATACAGGTGATCTGTGGGACAGCGAAAGTGTTTAGCACTGATCTTTGGGCTTTTTCCAATTGTAGCATTGAGGTTATGCCGACTCCACCCCATACAGTAATGCAGTAGCAGAGAATTGACTCACATATTTCCACATACACCAGGTGTAAGATCTTTTCGCTGGTCGAGTTGCGTAGCATTTTCACTACGAGAATCAGCTTTCTGATTCGCTTTGCTCACTTTTTCACTTTTTCGCGAACTGTATCCCAACATTCGCTATGAAAAATAATAGCCGTGTCATTTGCGTAGCAGATAACTTCTGCATTTGCGGTAATGGCGTGATGAATATCATTAATATAGAAGATAAATAGTGTCGGGCCCAGGATACTACCTTGGGGCACTCCAAATTCTACGCTGCTGAGACTACTGATGGTATCCCCAATTTTCACACATTGCCTTGTGTTAGAAAGGTAGGTCTCGAACAATTTGAGAGGCAGTCCTCTTATAGCAATCGTCTCAAGCTTTTTTAGTAGTATAAGAATGGCAACGGTGTCAAAGGCTTGTGCTAGGTCTAGAAATATTCCTATGCATTTTATATTATCATCAAAAAAATATCAAATTGTCCCAGGTATTTCAACTCGTCAACTCTTTTGAGTGGCAGCCCGTTCAACATTACAACTGGGTCGCTATGTACACGCCTACCGGAGGCCTCAAAAACCATGTATACATTTTTTTTAACATTGTAGACTTGTGACATATCGCTCACACACGCGTAACATCTCCCTGATCGAGCCGGCCGTCAGGCCCAGCAGTACCATGTCGTCTGCATAACTTAAGTTGTTTACACAAACGTTGTCTATCCAGCATCCGACACGCATACTGTTAAGCCCGGCAATCAGGCCCGTTTATGTAAAGGTTGAAGAGCTTTGGCGAGGTCAAACCACCCTGTCTCACCCCGCACTCCAACCTGTACGTTTCGGACAGAGACACTCCCCATCGAACACAATTAAGCTGATAAGTGTACCAATATTTAAAGGTCTCCAGGAGTTCATTTATAGTCCCGCTTCCCTCAGCTTCCCCCACAGGACATCATAGGCCACAAGGTCAAACGCCTTGGAAAGGTGAAGAAAGCAGGCATAAATGGGGATATTTCTATCCGTGTAATATTGGACAGTTTGCTTGAGACCAAGAATTGCGCTTTCAGTGGAAAGCTCGGGCCTAAACCCAAACTGAACTATATAAATCTGCGAGAATTTTACTGGCTAGGTTTTTGCCAACGGAGGAGAAGTAATCATTACAGATGTTTATGGAAGTTTGAGCAGAAGATTCACTTTAAAGCAGTTCATTAGGGATAATTCTGCTGTTGGACTGTTTACTGATATTTCTGATAGCTTTCCATAAACCTTTAACAACTGTACTACATATGCTAGTTTTTAAAAATGCCTTCTGATTTGCTGTTCTAAAATTGAGTATTTTTCAGCCAGTAGGCGAAATGTTTACCAAATAAATAAATGGACACGACCTTGATAAAAGTGGCACGGATAAGACATGGTTTTGAAAAAATATATATACACGTACATTTATGGTACAAAAATGGCATTTAATTAAATTAACAACTTACTCTTTATAAATGTGAAAATGACTTTAAAATAATAGAAAAGTTTAGAGATAGCTTTCAAATATGGATAGGAAATTGTGGTCGCATTCGAAGCTTTCCTTCATTATTTTGAGTAATCTCTATTTTTCTAGTTGCGTACTTGTTGTTTGATTTGGGCCTGTAATTTGGTGCAGGCCCGTTGATTCGTGCTGGCCCGTTGTTTTGTGCAGGTCCGAATGTTTGTACAGGTCCGTAGTTTAATGCAGGTTTTTTGTTCGGTGCATAGTAGTTCATTTGATCGGATTTGTAGTTTAATGCAGGCCAGTTATTTTGTGCAGGTTCGTTGTTTGGTGCACGTTTGTTGTTTGGTGCAGGCCCGTTGTATGACGCAGATCCGCTGATTGACGCAGGTATTTTGTATGGTCTATGTTTATTATTTGCTACCATAGGTGATGCAAACTGGTACTGTGCCACATACTTGTTATTTGCAGGTCCATTCTTATTGATATTTGGAGCACCATTCTCATTGATATTTAGGGCACCATTACCATTGATGTTGAGAGCACCGTTCTTATTAATATTTGGAGCACTATTCTCATTGATATTTGGAGCACCATTCTCATTGATATTTGGAGCATTATTCTCATTTAGTGTATGCTTGTTATTAGCAGTATATCTCTCATTCGGTGCTTTATTAACATTTACTGAAAATGTCTCATTTAATGGATACCTTTTATTTGGTGGATTCATCTTATTCGCTAGATTTACACTCTTCTCACTTTCAAGAACTTCTTCATTCATTGCAGGCGTTCGTTCATTTTCTTCAGGAGTATTTCTTTCGGGGTTTAAATGCCTTTCATGATCTGCAGCCCTGCAAGTAATTGCATGTAAACAATTTATTATATTCTCTCTTGATTCCATGGTAACCATTTCCGTGTTTAAATTGTAATACATCCTTTAATTTTTAAAATAATCTGATAAAAGGTAATAATTTCGAAAAAAAGCTTACCCAGCCGGATGATATAACCACGATATATGTCTCTCAACCGTAGGATGGCGTTCATCATCCACAGATTTTCTGCAGAACGACCGTCTGTTAAGAAGAAAATGATTTTGTTTGTTCAAAATTGTTAGAAATTAATTAACTCGTTGGTCAATTCAATTTTGTCAGCACTACTTGTTTTTGCGACCATCATCGCAAAAACAAGTGCTGACAAAATTGAATAGCGTTTACTGTGGCGTTTACCTACGGGTTTACATTTATTTTGCGCTTTTATAATTCCGCAAGTCACGTTATCGTGGACGTTCACGGCATTACGATAACTTAGGGAAGTAAAATATGTATATGGAAATATATAAAGACGCTTTTAAAGTTTCGTCCACGATAACGTTAAAATATGCACGTCCACGTTATAACGTGACGGTATCGTAGCACATCAAACGTTTCGAAACCCTGCTCAATTGGCGCCTAATGTCCAGGGCATTTAATTTTTTTTAAAGTAATCAATAGTGGACGTTAATAACAACGGTAATCGTAGACGTCAACGTTCACGATAACGTGACGTGTAGAATTATAAAAGCGCACATTGTAGAAAAAGGAAAATCTATAAAAAAAATCAACTCACCTACTGTTATTAAAAACAATCCCAGCGTCTGATGACCTTCGAAAGTTAAATTTTGCTTTCGTCAATATACAATCCAGAAATGCACCGTTACACTGCGTGCTGGTATATAAATAGGGCCCCATGCATTTATAAGTCTCCGACACTTTAAACACAGAAGCCACTCCAATAAGAATCTCGTGAGCTCCCACCCAAGTGACTAGTGGTCCACCATGATCGTTCTGTAGACATTAACATAGAAACCTGAGTATCATAATATATGTACTAGGACTCTTTAAAACGTGACTTAGCTCGTGGTTCTTACAAAGGCTATTGTTAAGCCGCGTCTTGAATAAGAAATTTTTAAAGGGTTTTAGTACAAATTAAAGAACATATCTTGAAGAAATTAACAAAAAAGTCTCAATTTATCAATTAAAACTGCCCGTAGTTTTAGGTACCGATGAATAATTTAAACAGAAAACAGTTGGGAAATACTATACTCGTATATATATACTCGTAAATTCCAAATATGCGAGTGACTTTATTAGAGTACATACCTGGCAAATTCCATACCTTCGTGTATCTCTGACGGTTTCGTTAAAAACAACAGTTTTATTTGATATAAAAGGTTTCTCAAAGGAAGCAGTTATATTCATCGATGCAGTTCTATTGATTAAAGCAGTTCTATTTGCCAATGCTGATCTATTAGTCAAACCAGTTCTTTTAGACACAGTAGTGATATTATGTTTAGCTCTTGTTTTGTTACCATTATTCTTATTTCTTATTTCAGTCATTGAGTGATTACTAGAATGGTTGGATATTTTTATTTCTCTACGCGTATCGTCATATTGATAATCTTCTTCACAGTCCTAAAACAAGTGCAGAGTGTTATTTTTCGCTTTTGTGGCGTTTCATTTCGGGGTGGATCTAACGACTTTAAAAACAATCTTTAGATGATGATGATTATAATTTTAAAATGAACTTTACAAATGTTGTCGGAACAGTAGTCATCATCATCTGCCTAGCCTTTCCCCAACTATGTTGGGGTCGGCTTCCAGTCTAACCGGATGCGGCTGAATACCAGTATTTTACATGGAGCGACTGCCTATCTGACCTCCACAACCCAGTTACTGGGTAATACGATACCCCTTGGTAAGACTGGTTGTCAGACTTTCGAGCTTTTGACTACTCGTAACGACTGTGAAAGATCTACGAATGACAGCCGGTACCAACGACTTAACGTGCTTTCCGAGGCACGGAGGGGTCTCGGTATGTAAAGATGGTCACCCATTCACAGACCAACCGCGGCAAGCGTAGCTTAACCTGACCGATCGACCTGTGCGGCTGTTATTATTTAACCACGGGCCCCTCTTGTCGGAACAGTAGTATAATATTAAATCTTAAACTAATCAGTTTATGATTTAGGTGCATACACAAAATAAAATTATGTATGTGTATAAAAGGTAATCTGTGGATGTAATAATCCGATTACAGTAATTATTTCACAGACTATCGTTGAGTGCCTTAGGATTTATGTTAAAACCGGAAGTCGTGGCATGTTCGTAACTACCCGTGACACGTCACAGACTTTTTATAGTTATATAGACTTATATAATATATAAAATTCACGTGTCGCGGTGTTTGTTGCCAAACACCGCGATACGTGAAAATAATTGTTTTGTTAAAAATTGTTAAATTAATTAAATAATTTTGCATGCCGTAAGGCAAAATGTGGGTCTACCCTTTATAGCAGAACTTTTTATGTCATAATATTGTTTTGCATAACAGCGGACAGCATAAACTTCATTTCGCAGAAAATCATTTGGCAGACAGTCATTTATCATACATTCAAAATTCATAATTTTGTAAGTCAGAATCATCTTTAGGCATAAATTTCATATCCATAATAATTAAAAAGTAGAACCATCATATCGCAGAAAGTTCACAGTCAGAATCGTCTTTTGGCATACATTTCATATCGATCGTCATTAAGGGCCTTACTCTCGTTTAGTACCGTAATACGGTCACTTTATGAAGAATATTTCTCATTAACGGCTTGATTAAAAGATCTGTAAAAAATATATGTTTGCTATAGATTCTTGAACAACATTTCTGTAGAAGGATTTTTTCGTATGGCTAATACTTTTGCCTTAAAAAAATATTTACCAACACGCTATTTTTTTCTTATATTCGATATTACTTCTAAACGGCTTTGATGTTTGGAAATATTTTTACACTGAAAAATCGATGGTTAGAGGTACTACAGATTTGTCTTAGCTTATGTAAATCAATTAACATTTGCCAAGGAAATGTCCCCACTTTGAGATCGAGCTTCAGAGGGGCTCTGCGCGGGCGCGGGCGGCAGTCGTGCGTTAGCATTGAGACGGGATGGCTGTGTCGCTCGCTGCTACGCTCCGGCTATCGACCGACTATGCGCGTCTGTCTGTGTTAGTGCAAATATTTACGAACGAATTGTATCAGTGTGCGTTTATTGACTAGCTTGCTGCAGATGGCCCATTTCTATTGTGCGCGTGGACGCTTACGAATACTTACGATAGTAATACAAGTAGTCATATCTAAACTAATATTAAAATGAGAAAAGATTGGATTTGATCAAAATAAAAGTCCAAGATGGCGGCTGCGAAAATTTTCAATTTTTTCATCATGGGTGTCGTTTTCATATTTTTCGAGGGTGACAAAACCGATAGTGAGGTCAAAATAAAAATCCAAAATGGCGGCTGCAAAAATTTTCAAATATTTCATCATGGATGTCGTTTTCATACTTTTCGAGGGTGATAAAGCCGATAGTGAGGTCAAAATAAAAATCCAAAATGGCGGCTGCAAAAATTTTCAAATATTTCATCATGGGTATCGTTTTCATACTTTTCGAGGGTGATAAAGCCGATAGTCAGGTCAAAATAAAAATCCAAAATGGCGGCTGCAAAAATTTTCAAATATTTCATTATGGGTGTCGTTTTCATGCTTTTCGGGGGTGATAAAGCCGCTAGTGAAGTCAAAATAAAAATCTAAAATGGCGGCTGCGAAAATTTTCAAATATTTTATCATGGGTGTCGTTTTCATGATTTTCGGGGGTGATAAAGCCGCTAGTGAGGTCAAAATAAAAATCCAAAATGGCGGCTGCGAAAATTTTCAAATTTTTCATCATGGGTGTCGTTTTTATGCTTTTCGGGGGTGATAAAGCCGATAGTGAGGTCAAAATAAAAATCCAATATGGCGGCTGCAAAAATTTTCAAATATTTCATCATGGGTGTCGTTTTCATGCTTTTCGGGGGTGATAAAGCCGCTAGTGAGGTCAAAATAAAAATCCAAAATGGCGGCTGCGAAAATTTTCAAATTTTTCATCATGGGTGTCGTTTTTATGCTTTTCGGGGGTGATAAAGCCGCTAGTGAGGTCAAAATAAAAATCCAAAATGACGGTTGCGAAAATTTTCAAATTTTTTATCTTGGGTGTCGTTTTCATGGTTTTTGAGGCTGCTGAAGCCAATAGTGAGGTCAAAATGAAAATCTAAGATGGCGGGTGCGAAAATTTTCAGAATTTTCGTCATGGGTGTCGTATTCATACTTTTCGAGGGTGATCAAGCCGATAGTGAGGTCAAAATAAAAATCCAAACTGGCGGCTGCGAAAATTTTCAAATTTTTCATCATGGGTGTCGTTTTTATGCTTTTCGGGGGTGATAAAGCCGATAGTGAGGTCAAAATAAAAATCCAATATGGCGGCTGCAAAAATTTTCAAATATTTCATCATGGGTGTCGTTTTCATGCTTTTCGGGGGTGATAAAGCCGCTAGTGAGGTCAAAATAAAAATCCAAAATGGCGGCTGCGAAAATTTTCAAATTTTTCATCATGGGTGTCGTTTTTATGCTTTTCGGGGGTGATAAAGCCGCTAGTGAGGTCAAAATAAAAATCCAAAATGACGGTTGCGAAAATTTTCAAATTTTTTATCATGGGTGTCGTTTTCATGGTTTTTGAGGCTGCTGAAGCCAAAATGTCATCAGTGAGGTCGAAATGAAAATCTAAGATGGCGGGTGCGAAAATTTTCAGAATTTTCGTCATGGGTGTCGTTTTCATACTTTTCGAGGGTGATCAAGCCGATAGTGAGGTCAAAATAAAAATCCAAAATGGCGGCTGCGAAAATTTTCAAACTTTTCGTCAGTGATGTCGTTTTCATGCTTTTCGGGGGTGATAAAGCCGATAATGAGGTCAAAATAAAAATCCAAAATGGCGGCTACAAAAATTTTCAAATATTTCATCATGGGTGTCATTTTCATAGTTTTCGAGGGTACTACAGCCGATAGTGAGCTCACAATGTAAATCCAAGATGGCGGCTACAAAAAATTGTTTTTTTTTAATCATACATAAGGAACTTCGAATAACCTGTTATTCCGATCAAACTAAAATTTACTAATTATTACTTGATTTTAGGTACACGATACTTATTTGACAATAATATAGTGTGATGAGTTGTCAAATAAACAATGTTATTTATCACGAGACCGCATGAGTGAGTGAGTGAGTTAGTGACAGATAGATTGCAAAAACAATATCCTATACGGTTAAGACACAAGAAATGCGTTTCCGTGAATACTGTATCATTGTGTATTAAAATTCAATTGATTTAATACAGATAACTTATTATTGAAAGATTATCTATTTATCCAGTTCTTTATTTAGACATTTAAGAGGAAAATAAAAGATTCTCACGAAAAATTTAAGGTAAACCGGAACTTTTTAAACTATCAGTTGGAATGATTAACAAACCTATTATTAGAAGATGTCTATACTAGTATACATGTACATTAAAATTAAAACAATAAAACACAATTATATAATATATGGACCAGAACCACACGTCAGCCTAGTCAAATAACCCGCCCCTAACTGTTCCCGGCGCAAAGGTGCCCAAAACGCTTGCTGCATTGCCACGTTGGATGGCAATGGCTAACCTTTGCACCAAGAACGAGCCGGAGCGGGAGTCCCCCGTTTTGTCACAGAGCTTGTGCCCTATCTCGCCAATGAGCTTCCTAGCCTCAGCGCCCCAAGCACCCATGGTCTCCACGGCAATGGGCAAAAAAAAAAAAAAAAAAATAAACAAAAAATAAGGAAAATTAGTTTTATATGTAACCAACACCTCAATGATGACTGAATAATTAGTTACAACTAAAACTAAATTTTTGAAGCCGCCATTTTAGATTTTTATTTTGACCTCACTATTGGCTTCAGCAAACTCGAAAACCACACCCATGATGAAAAATTTGAAAATTTTCGCAGTCGCCGTTTTAGATTTTCATTTTGACCTCACTATTGACTCCAGCACCCTCGAAAACCACGAAAACGATACCCATGACGAATATTTTGAAAAGTTTTGCAGCCGCCATCCTGGATTTTCATTTTGACTTATAATCGGCTCCAGCACCCTCGAAAACCACGAAAATGACACCCATGACGAAAATTTTGAAAATTTTCGCACCCGCCATCTTAGATTTTCATTTTGACCTCACTATTGACTCCAGCACCCTCGAAAACCACGAAAACGATACCCATGACGAATATTTTGAAAAGTTTTGCAGCCGCCATCCTGGATTTTCATTTTGACTTATAATCGGCTCCAGCACCCTCGAAAACCACGAAAATGACACCCATGACGAAAATTTTGAAAATTTTCGCACCTGCCATCTTAGATTTTCATTTTGACCTCACTATTGACTCCAATACCCTCGAAAACCACGAAAACGACACCCATGACGAATATTTTGGAAAGTTTTGCAGCCGCCATCCTGGATTTTCATTTTGACTTATAATCGGCTCCAGCACCCTCGAAAACCACGAAAATGACACCCATGACAAAAATTTTGAAAATTTTCGCACCCGCCATCTTAGATTTTCATTTTGACCTCACTATTGGCTTCAGCAGCCTCGAAAACCACGAAAATGACACCCATGACGAAAATTTTGAAAATTTTTGCACCCGCCATCTTAGATTTTCATTTTGACCTCACTATTGGCTCCAGCACCCTCGAAAACCACGAAAACGACACCCATGACGAATATTTTGAAAAGTTTTGCAGCCGCCATCTTGGATTTTCATTTTGACTTTATAATCGGCTCTAGCACCCTCGAAAACCACGAAAATGACATCCATGACGAAAATTTTCAAAATTTTCGCACCCGCCATCTTAGATTTTCATTTTGACCTCACTATTGACTCCAGCACCCTCGAAAACCACGAAAACGACACCCATGACGAATATTTTGAAAAGTTTTGCAGCCGCCATCCTGGATTTTCATTTTGACTTATAATCGGCTCCAGCACCCTCGAAAACCACGAAAATGACACCCATGACGAAAATTTTGAAAATTTTCGCACCCGCCATCTTAGATTTTCATTTTGACTTTATAATCGGCTCCAGCACCCTCGAAAACCACGAAAATGACACCCATGACGAAAATTTTGAAAATTTTCGCACCCGCCATCTTAGATTTTCATTTTGACCTCACTATTAGCTTCAGCAGCCTCGAAAACCACGAAAATGACACCCATGACGAATATTTTGAAAAGTTTTGTAGCCGCAATCCTGGATTTTCATTTTGACTCGGCATTTTGATTTTGAATCGGCTCCAGCACCCTCGAAAACCACGAAAATGACACCCATGACGAGGTTTATCTACCAAACGGCCGTAGGTAATTATTTCAAGGTCACTGCCGAAACTATAACATCGTTCGATTGGCTACGGAACCCTAAAATGCTATTTAGGTACAGTGCTAGTTAGGTAGGTTTATTACTGACTAGCTTCTGCCCGCGGCTTCGCCCGCGTGGATGTCGGAAATTATCCCACGGGAACGTACTAACAGGATAAAATGTATGTGCTTCCCCAGGATGCCATCTATCTCGCGGGCCCTTTGTGGCTAATTACAATAGAAAACCAATTGTGTCTCATTAGTGGTGATTAAGAGGGTACTTATATGATATATTTACCTAAGTACCTACCTAATTAAAAAAAAATAACCTACCTAAATAAACCTATTTCTGATGATAACTAATCTAAACTCAATAAATAGGCAAAATCCCTAAAAACTAATATCTATACGAATGACTAATCCTACCTAACAGTACTATAAAGTAACCTACGGTCACTACGCACACTAACAAATATACTACCTACCTATACTTTAAAATTAAAATCTATACCTACGACTTATAAAATTAAACCTAAATAACTCTAAAAACTAAAAGGAATAAAAAGGTCGCACAGATAATACTGCGGGTGACGTAACCTACGACAAACTTATTATTTGCGGTTGGTACAGTAATCGGTCTAGGGATCGAACCGCAAAATTAAGTTTGTTTTTTATTGTATATACTTTTCCGGGATAAAAAGTACCCAGTGTGGTGCCCAGGATATTAAAGAATAATTATACCAAGTTTCATCGTAATCGAACCGGTAGTTTTTGCGTGATGCCTGAACAAACAGACAGACAGACAGACAGACCGACAGACAGACAGACAAAAAATTTTTTAATCACATTTTTGGGTTCGGTGTCGGTCTAGTAACACTCCCTGCCATTTATTTTTTTGATATTTTCAATGTACAGAATTTTCACTTCTACAGATTTATTATATGTATAGATTTATATTAATTCAGATTGGTGGATCACATTTTTTATAAAATCTAATTTTTAAGTAATAAATCCTCCTACCTACAGTATGCAAATAAAATGTTATTCGATTCCTAAGAAAATACTCGAAATAATTTTTAAAGTTTTACCCCCGCAGGAACTAAGTTCTGATTTTAAATAAAATCGAAATTTCTAAATGAAAAATGCTTAAAATATACGTAACATACGTATCAATCTATACAAAATATATCAGACTTGCATCCGCAATTCCCTTCTGGAATCGTAGGCAAAAATAGCGACCTGCGGGCGGCATGTCTGTGCCTCTGCATACTCTTTGATCGTCGTTTTAGTTCAGCGCGCCACCGCGCGCGTTTTACGTTTTCGGGAGTAGAGCGTTTAGCTCCGCCCACATGCACAAGGTCAGCGAGCCCTATATACACCTTAAAAGGCAGAACTATCATATCTCAGAAAGTTTAGAGTTAGAATCATCTTTTGGCATACATTTCATATCCATAATCATTACAGAAAATTCATTCATTCATTCACCATGCATGCAGCATGCAAACAAGCATACACCATGCATGCAGCAATCATGCAGCATGCAAGCAAGCATGCAGCATGCAAGCGAGCATGCAAACAAGCATACACCATGCATACAGCAAGCATGCAGCATGCAAGCAAGCATGCAAACATGCAAACAAGCATACACCATGCATGCAGCAAGCATGCAGCATGCAAGCAAGCATGTAGCATGCAAGCGAGCATGCAAACATGCAAGCAAGCATTTACCATGCATACAGCAAGCATGCAGCATGCAGCATACAAGCAAGCATGCAAGCAAGCATGCAACATGCAGCAGGCATGGTTTCTGTCACGGCTCCGGCGCTGCGGGGCTCCGGCGGTCCCACGCGAGCTTATCGTCGCAGATGGTTTTAAGGCTCACCACCGCAGCTTCGGCTTGCTGGCCGGCTTTGCCGGCCAGCCTCAGCTGCGGCGGCGAGCATTAATACCACCTGCTCCTCAGCTCGCGGGCCGCCTCGCCCCTCCGCGCCTACGCGGGCTTAAATTACACTCTAGGGGTAAGGCAGACAAGAGTACGTGGAGTCGGTTTTGCAGCGATTTGTTTCTGTCACTAACTTTTGTAGCACAACATATTATTGACTTTTCACGACAATGTTTCAATTTAAGGTTAAAAATGCTATTGTATAGAAATGTCAATATGCCTAATAAAATTATTCCAAACGAAATTCTGCCATTTTCATAAGTATGCGAAGTGAACGTTATGCTAAACGAAATTATGCGAAATTTTAACTTTGCCAAAGGTAATTATGCCAAATAAAATTCTGCTATCTTAAAACTATGCCATTGTAAATTCGAACATATAAACATTCGGCCAAACAATAATTATATTAAATCATTTTTATGCCTTAAAAATATTCGTTTAAAGAAGATTATGCCAAGTGTGTTATCTATACTTATAATAAATCTGTAGAAGTGAAAATTCTGTACATTGAAAATATCAAAAAAATAAATGAAATAAAAAAAAAAATTGTCTGTCTGCCTGTCTGTTTGTTCAGGCATCACGCAAAAACTACCGGTTCGATTACGATGAAACTTGGTATTATTATTTTTTAATATCCTGGGCACCACACTGGGTACTTTTTATCCCGGAAAAGTATATACAATAAAAAACAAACTTAATTTTGCGGTTCGATCCCTGGACCCGATTACTGTACCAACCGCAAATAATAAGTTTGTCGTAGGTTACGTCACCCGCAGTATTATCTGTGCGACCTTTTTATTCCTTTTAGTTTTTAGAGTTATTTAGGTTTAATTTTATAAGTCGTAGGTATAGATTTTAATTTTAAAGTATAGGTAGTATATTTGATAGTGTACGTAGTGACCGTAGGTTATTTTATAATACTGTTAGGTAGGATTAGTCGAGGGGCCCGTGGCTAAATAATAACAGCCGCACAGGTCGATCGGTCAGGTTAAGCTACGCTTGCCGCGGTTGGTCTGTGGATGGGTGACCATCTTTACATACCGAGACCCCTCCGTGTCTCGGAAAGCACGTTAAGCCGTTGGTCCCGGCTGTCATTCGTGGATCTTTGACAGTCGTTACGGGTAGTCAGAAGCCCGAAAGTCTGACAACCAGTCTTATCAAGGTACCCCTTGATAAGACTGGTTGTCAGACTTTCGGGCCTCCACAACCCAGTTACTGGGTAATACGATACCTCGTATTACCCAGTAACTGGGTTGTGGAGGTCAGATAGGCAGTCGCTCCATGTAAAATACTGGTATTCAGCTGCATCCGGTTAGACTGGAAGCCGACCCCAACATAGTTGGGAAAAGGCTAGGCAGATGATGATGAGGTAGGATTAGTCATTTGTATAGATATTAGTTTTTAGGGATTTTGCTTATTTATTGAGTTTAGATTAGTTATCATCAGAAATAGGTTTATTTAGGTAGGTAGGTATTTTATTTTCTGTTATTGAGTTTATGTTTTTTTAATTAGGTAGGTATTTAGGTAAAGATATCATATAGGTACCCTCTTAATCACCACTAATGAGACACAATTGGTATTCTATTGTAATTAGCCACAAAGGGCCCGCGAAATAGCAGATGGCATCCTGGGGAAGCACATACATTTTATCCTGTTAGCGCGTTCCCTTGGGATAATTTCCGACATCCACGCGGGCGAAGCCGCGGGCAGAAGCTAGTGCCAAATAAATTTCGAAGCATCGAGATTCTGCCAGATAGAGGGAACCCTTATACGATACAGTAAAAAACAACGTCATTTACCTCTATGGCTTCATCTGGATTATACCCCAGTGATTTTCTTTTAGCACAACCATTAACCAACGGTATCTGCCCTTGTTCTCCCGATAGCTCCAGTCGCTCCCCAAAGTCATCCAAGCTGCCACCTTCTAACGTACATATCATATAAGTGTCTATCACGTCACGCATTTGTCCATATTCTGCATAATGGCTTTTGCACTCCTTTTTATCTATTATCATCACGGGGGCATAATTTAATTTTTCTTGATTATGATTTGCTGTATCTTGTTCCTGAAAACGTGAAATATGCTTATCATGTTGTTAAGAGATCGTTTTATTTGAATAGCTAGTTAAGTCATTGTAATTATTTTGCAAGCTTCTATCAACAATCAGAGTGCTTTTCTCCATTCAATATTGGTTTTTTAAATAATCTTTGATTTTTCTTACAGCTAAGAAAGTAAGAAAAAAATTGCCAATCTCACACTAGCAAATTGTTTCGGATGAAACCGCTTTTCCGTTATATTTTATTTTATTTATTTACTATCTGCGCCCCGGGGTTTCACCCACATAAGTTTCGATCCCGTCGGGATAACGGGATAAAAATTATGGGATGGATGTTTGCTCTTTCACGCAAAAACTACTGAACGGATTTGAATTAAATTTGGCACACAGATGGTTTATAACCACGATTAATATATAGGATACTTTTTATCCCGATATTCCTACGGGATCGAAACGAATGCGGGTGAAACCGTGGGGTGCAGCTAGTCGAAAATAAAGTACAACCAGGGCCCGTATTCCCGTAATTTAAAACGTTCAAAATCTAGTCGCAGTCTCATCTCGGCGACCATAAAATGTCAGAAACTTGTCAAAATGTAGGGAAATTAGACGTATTTTGCACAGATTGAGACTGAGATCAGACTGTGAACGTTCTTAAAATTACGAGAATTACCCCTCAGGTGAAGATTCTCCAAAATCACTAACACAATCTTACCTACAAATTAATGAAGTGTGACAATACATGACAATTTGAGATACATGATTATAAATAAGTTTATTATAATCCTACCTTACGCCATTCAAATTGATGTCCCCATCCAAATACAACAGCATCGATCCCAGGTTCTTGGTATTTAGCATCGTAACTAATTGGTATCACAGTAGGTACGTAAGAACATAACGTCTTATACGATTGGTCATTGAAATCGTACGGTGATTCCACTTTTGCTACACCTATATCTATTAACGACCATATATCTAGTTGTTCATACTTCAGTTCGTATCCTGAAAGTAGGTAAGATTTATACAAGGTGTTGTTTTGCAACCTCGTCAAATTCAAGGAGGTAACTATGCTACTGATTCTCGACATGAATCAATAATAACATAAGTAGGTATTTTCTTTTTCTAATTTTCGGAAACCTTTATGGGACACGCATATTAAAACGCGGCCTGTCTGAGACCGCACTGTAACTGCCCTTTTACACACACATAAAAACGCGGCCGCTTTTACGATACAATAACGCGATTCTGTTCTTTGTAAGTGGTGTATTTTGAAATACTGTCAAACTTAAATAACTAAAAACAAGTATGTATTCATTATTTGACGGCACGGTTGGCGCAGAGGTTAAGCGATTGACTGCTGCGCTGCGTGTCGCGGGTTCGATTCCCGCACGGAACTAATATTTGTATGACCTACATGTATTTGTTCTGAGTCTGGGTGTTTTTCTGTCTATAATATGTATGTATTTACAAAAAAAAATGTATATAAGTAGTTTATCAGCCATCTTGTTACCATAACACAAGCATTAGGTTGCTTAGCTTGGGACTAGATGGCGCTGTGTGAAATGTCCAGGGATATTATATTATATTATTTACCAGGGATCGTAATTTTATTTGATTATTTATGTCTTTCCTAGCAGCCTCCTGAAATTTGACGAAGATGCAAAACAACGGCTTGTATAATGGATATAGTCCTCCAGACCATATTTGGGCCATGGCGGCAAATTTCAACGGAGACTAGCCTTCGGCTCGAGAGATAGTATAGTGCACAAGCGAGTGCGCAGACACAGGTGCCCGTCCTCTGCCCTCACTCTCATAGTCCGATGGGACGGGAATCCGACTCGACCGGAGAGAGATCAAGCGCATGACCAACGGCTTGTACTTTCCGAGGCACACTTCCAAACTGCTGTTACTGAGAAATTAATAATGGAATAACCCAATATCACTTTGCCGGACCCGGGAATTGAACCCAGGACCCCGCGCTCAGCAGTGGCTCTTGCGACCACGAGACCAACGCGGCAGCATATATAGATAAACATATATTGGAATAACGCGTCCAGACGCGCGCTGGTTTATTAGTAGAACTTATGGAAGGAAGTCACTTGTCACTAAGAAGCGCAGCTGCTTTCCAATTGGTAGGGTATGGATGCGGTACGGTTATTTTAGGTAGGTACTACATAAAAACAACTGTTTTGTTTCTGAGATGGTATTGTTATAGAGGTATGAGAAACAGGATGTTAAGTACACTCATCCTCCATAGAAAAGGAAGGATCCTCCGACCAGTCTCGTGTCGTGTCTGGTGGGCAACTGCCCGACTATTGATGTCGGGACGTTGTAAATATGCTAGGCGCGCGGTAAACTCTGCTTGCGCGATGCAAGATTTTGTGTGACGTCAGTGTCAGGTGTAGGTCACTTGTGGCGGTCTAAATGCCGCCACAATCTGTTAATCAAGTCAAAGTTGGGAAAACATTAGGGAAGCAAGGGAATCGTGGAGAATGGCAGAAAAGAACGAAAGGTCACTCAGCAGTGGGTGATTTTAATCAGAAATTATTGTCACATAACTTTTTGTACTAACCTTGAGGATAACAAGTGTATATCACTTTTTTTTTCATCTTGCTGGTGCACTGATCAAGTTCGATATCATCGTCAGTAACGTATTTATTATATCCTGCTATGACATATAGGTAATCAACATCTTTGATGCAGGCGGCCGAAGTCACCACAAACTCACTTGTGACTAACGCGCCGCCACATAACCAGTAGTCGTAACCAATTTTTGATACCGGTGCTTTCACGAAGTACACCTGCAAAGATGTATTTGTAATCAAACTAATAATATAAAGACCAAATATTCGATTTTTTGTATGTTTCTTTGTTACGCTATAACGCTAAAACAGCTAAACGGATTTGGATGAAATTTAGCACATGGGTAGACCATGCCCTAGAGGAGAACATAGACTACTTTTCATCCTGTATTGCAGACGGAGTCGCGGGCAACAGCTAGTGTTATTGTATAATGTATTTCTTAAATCCGTATGCCCGATGAAATTTCTAATTGGCTAAAATGAAGATTCCTTACAAGCTATTTAACCCATTTAGGGGATGAAATATCAAAAATCTTTCCTTAGTGCTCACTATCGTTATATAAGGAACTCGTGCAAAATTTCTATGCTTCTCGATTCAATGGTTTAGGCAGTGAGTTGTCTGTGAGTGATTGAATGAATTTAAGATTTATTATACAATCTACCTTTTCTATTCATTTGTATTTCTGTACAATGAAAAATATATTGCTTAGATCTACTGATCATCTATGCACTAATAATGTCACTATTAAACCGGCACGTTGTGTTTCTTATGAACTTACCACATAGGGCTTCTCAGCTTTCGCTTTTATACCTTCTTGAATTCTTCTTTCGCACTTAGACACTAAAATCATAATAATTAATCTTTAGAAAAGCAAACAAACTACGCCTGCAACTAAGTCAAAGTCAAATTATTTATTTCAAATATGCACATAAAAGGCACTGTATTGATTCTAGTCGCCCCATCCAAATGCTAGTTTCGTATGGAGAAGAATGGGCAAGAAACTGTACTCTCTCTATACTTTACTCTTTTAAAAATGTTTTATAATATTTTGTATATGACTATAATATATGTGAGCATCGTCTTCACCTAGAATAAAATTACTATACCGACAATAGGTAAAAAACCCGCAGGCGTAGTTTGTAGTCTTCGCGCTCTTAGTTTTTAGGCTTTCAAGATAAACAGTAAACATCAATTAATTCTGTCTTGTTTATCATGCTTGACACTAAGAAATCTCGCTTTGTTTACCATTCGCATAATAGTGAGATCAACATTAATAAGTCCTAAAAACGAAGTTTGCTTCCAAAAGTTACACATACCATGTATAAAAATGAAAAACCACACAATATCTGACTTTATCGCGAACATTTTAAAAACTGTCCTTGAATTATTGTCACGAGATTACGAGTATAAAATGTAATTTTAATTTAGCGGACCGCGTAAATTTTGTAATTTTATTGAGTTTTGTCGATTGCTTGACTTTCTGATAAATGAGATTTCTATGTTACGTAGAACGATTTGCTTCCATTTTGCTGTTATTTACGGTAGTCAGTAAGTGTCTTGTTTAGCAGATTGACACAATACGTTTTGCGTGTTACAGACATTTTATACGGTTGAGAAAGAATGGTAGGTGCAAATAAATATTTCTGAATAATGAATATAATAACATAACAATCATGTTAAAAACCAGATCGTGAAAATGACTATGTCACGTCGAACTGGGATCAGTCCATCATCACCGACCGGACTATTGTCGCCTATATTATAGGCCTGATATAGTGCTGATAGATCTATTAACGCGCCGCACAATAATTGTGGATGACATTCCACGTGACGAGAACCTCGAGAAAGCTGAGAAAGAGAAACAAATGAAATATCTTGACGTAGCACACGAGTCTGACAATGACAATGACTGAGAATGACAGCCGAGCTCACATGTGAAATGTGAGCTTGGCTGTCATTGTGCCGATTGTCGTATCGGCCAATGGCTTGATGGCCAACAGGCGCGATCAACATCTCTCGAGGCTCCCGTTAGGCGGTTGGATCACGGGCTTGATTCAGAAGGATTTATTTCAGGATTCCTTGATACGGCTCGAATTATGAGGAGGTCCCTGTCTCTAGAGCCCTTACCACCAGCAGCTTGAACCCTGTTCCCGATAGCGGCGGACTACTATTTTTATATATTTTTAATTTTTTTTTTTTATAAAATATTTAAAAATGTATTTAATAAGTAAGAAAAAAATAAAACATATTTTCATATTCCGCAATAGTCCTGCACCAACCGAGAGTCGTCAGTGGGTGCACTTGCATAGTGCATACAGGGATAATCGTCGGTTGGTGCCTGATTCCATTCAACATTGTCTAAGGGGCCTCCGCCGTCAAGTGGCCGTAGCGGGTTGGCTTCGGCCCCTCGTACGCCTTCCAAAGGACTGAAACCCAAAGATCCCAATACTAAAAAAAAAAACGTAACTTGTATATAGTTTTTATTACAAAATAATTATTTAATTTATAATGCAAATATAAACGTCAGGTAACGTTACGCAGCCTAATTAACCGCGAAGAGGACTTTGAGGTCGTATTTGTATCTGGCTCTCTCTCTGTGGCTGAACAACAGAGCTTGGTTCGTTGGCATTAGGGATTGGTTTACTTTCGAAGCTTTTCTTCACAAATACTTCATCACTTTTAAAATTTAGAATTTCATCAAATGCTGGAGGTTCAATTTGGGGTGGAAGCCTTATTATCGGTGGAGGCCCCATTATCGGTTGAGGCCTCATTTCTGGCGGACGCCTTATTATCGGTGAAGGCCCTATTTTCAGTCGAGGCCTTATTATTGGTGGAGCTCTTATAATTGGTAACGGTTCTATTTCAGGTGCAGGCTGTGTGGTGCTTGTGATTGGTGGTGGAGCCAGTTCTGGTGTCGGACTGTTTATTGATGGAGACTGCATTTCTTGAGGGGACCCAACGATTGGTGTAGGCTCTATTTCTTGTGGAGATCCAACGATTGATGGTTCCTCCTGTTCTGGTGGAGGTCTTGTTCTTGGTAAAGGTCTTTTTCTTAATGGGCGCCTCTTTCTTGGTAGAGGCCTTATTCCTGGTGGAAGGCCTATTCTTAATGAAAACCTATCGTTTGTTTCCTTCTCGTCTTTTTTTGGTCGAAAGTTGGGAAAGATTTTATGTTGCGTATTTATATCATTTATTGGATTGACATCTTCTTCTGAATCTTCTTTTACATTTGTTGCGTACCGGTCTCTCTTCGCATTCGGTACTAGTCTACCACGCATATGCTTTTCATTGTCTGCAGGCCTGTAAATATGTAAATGTTTAAAATTGGGACAGTGGGACATTAGGGGCTAATTGCATAATCATGCATAATCAGCCTGTAATGATCCCACAGCTGGGACACAGGAATCTTCTCTTCGAGATGGAGTAGGTTATAAACTACAAAGCGGTCCCAGTGCGAATTGGTAGATGTTACATGTCTTCAGATTTCTGGTTCTAGGACATGCCGTTTTCCTCACCATGTTTTCCATCACAATTTTGAGAGCAGTGATGATGAAAATATTTACACAAAGAAAAACGCCTGCCTAGAGTAGAGAGTGCTACTGAAGAGCTTTGGTGACCCAGTGGCAACGGCCCCGACTTACGAGCTGTTCTGTTCTGTGGTCGTGGGTTCGGAAAGGCTAATTAGATAGATAGAATTATAATTGTATTCATTTACACTAATGTTTGTCTTTAAAACAGCACATAATATTATGTTCTACCCGAACATCAGTATTGTCTTTTGTGTGACTTATTTACCTGATGTTCTTTACTTTTGACAGCGGGAATACCAATAAGAATATTACCAAACACATGATAAATTATTTTGGCATACAGTATTAATTTATTGAACCCCAAATATATCCCATACTTATTGCTTTCCTAAAAATATTAATGAAAACTCTAATATAATGAATTTCTTTAAAAAACTCTTTCATAAACTATTTTTATGAACCTCAAATAATTAAATTTTGGTGTCCTCTAAATACTGAACACTCAAGTAACTGCGACCAATTTGATTGTTGTTGGTCACAGTTCTGACCCTTTTGGTCGGGGTAGCCTAGCTTGGTTACCAACTGCGAGAAAAGGCCAGAAAGTAGAAAAGAGGCTCATTTATTTTAAAAATCGTGCATCATTAGAAGCCCCAAATGTTTTTAGAGATTCATTAATTTAAGAAGGCGCACATCATTAGCATGTCTATTTATGTTTTTACAGCATCAATTAAATATTTCCCAATTAAATTTTGCTATACTCAATCAAGTGACAATATTTAAACTCGGAAAAATATACCAGATTCTTCGTCTTTGATAGCATCAATTTTTTTGTTTAAATGAACTTACCCAGCCGGGTGGTCCTTCCACGATACATAACTTTCAATTGTATCAAAGCCCTTTACGCTAGGAGGACTGTCGCAAAACAGTGCCTGTCTGTGAAACAAAAGTTTTACAAGTTAGTTTTATGTCTAGTAGTAGTAATTAGGTACTGCTAATATTGAGTAAGTGCTCATACACACGAACGATACGCGTCGACGTCAGAGGCAACTGCATCGGCTCATAACCAGCTGTCAACACCTGTCGACGCCCGGCCGTCGACAATTTGTCGCTCGTGTATTGAGTACGGTGCTCAAATTCACCAACGGCATGTTGTCGACGGCGTACGGGTCAATGTATAAAACAAAACCGAACACAATATTATGTGACTCACCTAGTACTTACACTCATATCTTTCCCTCTTAAAACATTAGCCCTTCTATCGCCTAATATACAACCTATAAAGGCTCCGTTACACACTGTACTGGTATACAAAAAAGGTCCAATGCATTTATTTTCCTTTGTTATTTTGAAAACTGAAGCTACACCAATGAGAACCTCTCTTTTTCCCACCCAAGTGACAAGTGGGCCTCCATGGTCGTTCTGAGAATGAAAAGATTGATCAACATGTGTAGCGTAATAATATCAATCGATATTACAAAAAATTACATTGAATCAATATAGCACCTTAGCTACTTGACATACTTATCGTTTACACTGCTACAAGGTTCTTTTGGCACGTGGTCAAAATCGGAACTAACCCCGACATTTTGTTTCTTCCAATACGTTTCACAAAACCATTGCACAAATGTTTACCAATAGCGCCACCCTGTCAATGTCATTCGAGCGCCAATAGATTCTTTTAGCAGTATAAACACTAATCAAATAGCGAATTTGCTTTATTTATTGATTCTAGGTCATTTTACTTTATCTGACAGGCTAATCAACAAAAAGTAACTAACAAGCTGCCAAATCTCTTGTGCTGTGATCGATTTTCCAAATAACTACAGCCAATTAAATTAGATAGCATGGTATTTGACAACAGAATGCTAATTCCCGGTAAAACGTTCAAAATCTAATCGCAGTCTCATCTCAGCGGCAATCGATTAGAGGTATTTTTGACGGTTTGAGACTGAGATCAGACTGTGAACGTTGTTAAAATTACGAAAATGGCACTGATTGAATTTAATTGACTTACAGAAACTGGCTTAGTGTCCCTTAACCTAATTTAGACAACATCTTATGAAGATCTTACTTGACAAATTCCGTTTCTTCGAGTGAAAGTTCTGTTAAAGTAACCACTAATGTTTCCAAAACCAGGTTTATAAATGAAATCAGTTCCGTCAAAGGAATCAGTTGCATTAATAATATCAGTTCCGTTAGCAATATCAGTTCCGTTAGCAATATCAGTTCCGTTCATAATATCAGATCCGTTCACAATATCAGTTCCGTTATCATTATCAGTCCCGTTCACAATATCAGTTCCGTTATCATTATAAGTACCGTTCGCAATATCAGTTCTGCTCGCAATAACAGTTCCGTTCACAATATCAGTTCCGTTATCATTCTCTGTTCCTTTTACAAAACCAGTTCCATTTACATTGATGTTTGTTATATTAATGCTTTTTTCATTTAAGGTCATTCGTTTACGTGTTTCGTCTCCATCGTGCATCAGATGGTTCATTAGTGCTTGTTCTGGTTGCTCTGATGTAATTTCAACTTCACACTAAACAGAGAATTGATTTCATTACAAAACATTTTTAGGAGAACATCGCGATCACACAGTGACAAAAAGTCACTAATAAAGTCGAAGTGACATTGCGTAGTTTAGATACAGATTACTTACGAGTACACCATCATAACCCATTGACTTCTCTTGCTCAGTGATACATCTAGACCTCACTTGCTTTTGATTCATCGAATATGGCACCCCGTGATCATTTAAATGGCCAGGTTCCATAGAACATATCATATATTTCTCTATAATTTTTGTCAAGTCCACATAATCTGTATATTCTTGCTGACACTTATTTTTATCGAATAACGTTGTAGACCCAAAGCGTAAGTAATCCTGGTTGTAATTTGCGAGATCCCCATGCTAAAAATAAAGACGGTGAATAGATGAGGTGGTAAAATGATGCTAGGTAGAAAAAAATAATGACAAAGAACAAGGGCTTAGTCTGAAATGGCCACACGTCAGCGTCAATATATTTTTCGTCAATTTTAAGCTACAACCCGATAAGAGTTATCGATCATCAAGATTCTACTGCCCTTATACCAATTCGTTTTGGGTCGGCACAGAATGTCATTTCATTCCATACTTCGCTCTTCAAACTACATTCATACTCTGATATAATAACAATCCAATATTAGTAGAGCAAAATATATATTACCTGTCGCCAGTATTCCGTATGTCCCCATCCTAATACCATAGCATCCACATTGGTTGCCTGACGTTTAAGATCATAGTTTATAGGTATTATACTTGGTACGTACGAGCACACTAACTGAAATCTAGGGTCATCAAAATCGTACGGCGATTCCACTTTGACCAATGCTATATCTATGTACGCCCACTTTTCTATTTTGTCGAAGTCGAATTCGTATGCTGTAAAATATGTAGAATTAGTGTAGTATACAGCGTGTGTTAGGAATGTGTGATCATATTTCTAACTTCAATACCTACTCAACTCCCAAATGTATGAGGCAGCTTATATTTTTTTCGCGATAGCGATGTTAGTCTCATGGAAAAAGTTTGCGTGGGCAACCGTCGCATTCGGTAGAATCTGACTAATTAAGTAGTAGACAAAGAAGAGTGCAGGTTTTACCGCGCAACTAGCATATATACAACGTCCCGACATCAATCGTCGGGCAGTTGCCCACCAGAAACGACACCTGTCTGGTCGGAGGATCGTCCCTTTTAGAATAGAATAGAATAGAATACTCTTTATTGTACATACACCATACAAATTACAGAACATAAATATATAAAATTTTTTTACTTATTTTTTTAATTTTAATTTTTTTTTTCTATGGAGGATGAGTGTACATTTCACCCTGTTCCTCATAGCTCTATATTACTATTATTTTCAACATACTTACAGACCGGAACACATGTATACACAATTTTCTTTTTCATTTGGTTGGTACAATCATCCTTTTCTAGGTTTTTGTCATTCACGTATTTCCTGTAACCTGCGATCGCGTACATATAGTGCACGTCTTCAACACAAGCTGCAGATGTGATGATAAACTCTTTGGAGACTAAGGCACCACCACACAGCCAAGAGTCGTACGTTCTGTCTGATATTGTTGCTTTTACTAAGTACACCTGCAGTCATAAAAAATTATACATTTACGATTATAATGCTACTTTTTAAAGGGCTTTACTGCAGATGATTCCTCCTGGCCTGAGGTCCGCATATGGCTTGACCAAGATTATGTCTGGACTATAAAAGAAACTGTGACTTCTGACTTTGTTTCGGTCTTTCTTCTCAGAGTATTCAGTTAGGAAACACCGAAATCTATACCGAGTTTTAAAAGCATAATTTAATGTTGACCTGTAAAAGTATTTTCTTGAACCAGTTTACAGAAATAAATATAATTTACCATCATTTATTATTTACCAACAGCGCCCCCCGTTTTTAACCATATCCAATGAACAGAAAACCTTTACCTACAGTATGGTCTCTGTCAAGGTGAATAATAAAAACAAAACTGACAAAACAAAACTGACTGACCATCTCAGACATCGACCTACATGGTCTTCTGACCATGGTCTTCATCTGACCAAGATTATGTCTGGACTTTAAAAGAGACTGTGACGTCTGAGTTTGTTTCGGCCTTTCTTCTCAGACTAGTCAGATAGGAAACGCTGACCTCATCTAGTTTTAAAATATGATTGACGTGTAAAAGTGTTTGTACAAACCTACTTACAAAATAAAATCATTTATCATTTAATAAACATTTAAGCGCTATTTTGCTAGATGATTAAAAAGTAGACTGACACTTACCACGTACGATTTTTCTGAAGTTACTTGTTCGCCGCCTACTATTCTTCTTTCGCAATGAGACACTAAATTAAATTAACTCACTTTTTTGATTTCATACTAACTACCGCACTCAGACACGTCACATAAAAATATTCTATCATTACTTTTAATTGGCCAGTATATCTTAGCCCATGTCAACATTTAAATGCTCCATAATTTTGACTGACCTCGTTCCAACTTATCCATTAAAGCTAATGATTAATAATTTTTAAGTGACGTCTGTGAGTGCGGTGGGTAAAGCTTACTGCACTAACGAATCCTACAAAAAACTGTAAATATGGCACTAGTTTTAACACTTTGTTTTATCCTTCATTTTACTACAACTTTCTATTTATAGTGTCACTAACTTACCATGAAGAATTGTTATTAATACCAAAATATCAAACTTTGTTATAACCATTTTTAAATCTACCCTTGATCATAAAACATTGTCAACTCTAGAATTTTCAATTTGACGGTCTGTAACTGCGTATTGAAATGGCAAATGAATAATATTTTTATTGTATTTTGTGTTTCCTGATTGTGGTGAATACTGTTTTTTAATACTAACTAGACAATTATACCTACCATGGATTTTCTTGATGCGGAAATTAGTTTGAATAACACAACACAACGCACAGGGACATCGACGCGCAATCTGTTATCATGGATTTTGAACCGAAACTTTTGACTCTTTCGAACTTTGAATCTGACGAAAAATTGCAATGCAGAAGCGTTAAAATTTTTCGAACAAAAAAACTGTTTGGAACAGTTTTTTTTTAGACCAAAATGTATGGGCACTATTATTGATTATTGCACTTTTCTATGAAGCATTTTTTTTTCGATAACCGACGAAAAATTTCTACGCAAGATGGTTTAAGACCCTCTTAAATCACGTGCTAAATTCCAGTTTGCGCGTCGATATATGTGAGTTACCACCCTGTATAATTCGGTTATTTTTCTCGAATAAGGTGTAGAGGTAGGAACAGGGTGTAAAGTTCACTCATCCTCCATAGAAAAAGGAGGATCCTCTGCCCAGACGGCTGGTGTGTCTGGTGGGCAACTGCCCGAAGATTGATGTCAGGACGTTATGCTAGTTGCGCGGTAAACTATGCTTGCGCGATACAGGATTTTGCGTGACGTCAGTTTATGATGCATAGTTCACATGTGGCGATGTAGATACCACACAGTTATTGCGTTGAATTAAAAAAAGACATATTTTCAGAAGTTCTCTGCTGCTGCTGAAAATATAACATTCTCTTTTAAAACTGCACACAAAACTTTGTCAAATAATTCATTATGATTTTATTTATTTAGCTTTGTGTGACTAAAAGGACAATTAAGGACAGTAGGCAAGGGCAATAAATGATAGGCAGATGTAAAAAAAACCCTGAATGAGAAGTAGGCGAAAAAGGGTTTAATAATTATATTTTACACCGCACAGAGGCAGAACCTATAGATAGCAATTATCAAATGTATTTTAACAATAAACATATTCAGATCTAAAGGCTGGTGTTTTAATTTCCAATCGACACGTGTACAGAAACCTTGTTGCTAATTCACCCTTGAGTTTCGTTAATATGGTCCAAACTTTGCTTCAAGCAGTTCATTTTCTGCGGGACTGAAAAATAAAACTTAGTTTAAACTATAGTTTTTCATGCTTTACTATTTATTGGGCAAAAAATTATGTAAAATAAAACTACATTTAACTACTTATGAGTTAGTTAATTGAAACGTCATTTTTCAGTTAACCTTTCTCAAGAATTAGGCTACTTATCAAATGCAAAAAGAATTTTACAAATCCGACTGTTAGTTCTAAACAAACAAACTCTTCAGGTTTATTATTAGTACAGATATAGATTACTATCAAGTGTTTTGATTGGTTACCTTGTGAGGTATAGTTATTTTCTGTTCATATCATCATCATCATCAGCCTATAGCAGTCCACTGCTGGACATAGGCCTCTCCTGCTCACATGGTTTGACAAAATTACCCTCAAAATCTCGCCTGGTCCAGTAATAGGTAAGCAAATATTACTTACCCCGCTGGATGGTCTTTCCACGATATATGATTCTCAACCATATCAAAACCTCTCACGTTTGGTGGACTGTCGCATAGCGCACTTCGCCTACTAAAAAGAATATATACGGGGTGTAAAAAGACCCATCTTATAGTCGTTATCTACTCATTCTGTACATCAAACTAAGTAGGTAATGTGCAAAAAATATTGCTAGGAAACGACTTTTATTATTGATTAAAGAATTGTTGCTGTTTACTGCAGTGCTCAATGATTGCGCATTGGGCAAATGTGTATTAGTGCATGCATCGGTACAGGAGTTGTGGGGGTATTTCAATTGAATACTTGCTTTCGTGATAAAAGTAAAAAAGGTAGAACTTTGACCTTCAATATCTCCATAAAAAAGGTCTCAAGGACCATATAGTACACAAAAATAGACCCATATTGCGGAGAGTATAACTGACTCGCCCTCGTACCACTACCTACTACAAGATTTCTTGTGCTTGTAAAACGCCCTTAGCTATGCGTTTTCTCCTTCCTTTATCCTCGAGGTCAAGGTCATGACGTGCCTACAGGGCTACAAGGTTCTTTTGGCGCGCGGCCAAAATCGGAAGTAACGTCGCCATCTTGCTTTTCAAGTGACATTTCACAAAACAAATTGCACAAATGTTTGCCAACAGCGCCCTCTGTCAACGTCATTCGAGCGCCAAAAGATCCTAACGCGATACGTCGGTAAAAAAAAGAATCAAAGAGTTTTCAAAAGATCCTTGTACCTACTATTGTTTTTAGAACTTCTCACCTTCCTTTCTTCTCCGGCTTTTTGTTCCAATCATTTAAAACACAATCTATGAAGGCTGCATTACTCTGAGTACTGGTATGTAAGTAAGGTCCAATGCAGTTATAGTCCTCATCTATTTGGAATACCGAAGCAACACCGATAAGGACCTCGCTGGTTCCGACCCAAGTGACTAGTGGCCCGCCGTGGTCATTCTAAAAATAAGCTCAAAAAAATATTTATTTTAAACTTTATGCAACTTTAAGGGTACAAAAGTGGACTCAAAGCCTAGGCATTCTCCATCAGTCAATCAAGGGTGGTGGAGAGAGCATAGCAGTTGCATATTAGCCTATATTGCCTAATAGCGGATAGCCTCGACCAACACTTCAGGAGGCTCTAATTGCTCTCGGCTGGGTCAAGGGCTTGATTCAGAAAGCAGTACTCGTCGAAACCGCATGCATAGTGAGGAGGTTCCTTTCCGTAAAGCCTGCTTGAACCCTGATGGATTTCTGATGCCGATAGGTCACAATTTTTTTACATTTATAAATAAATACTTTTTAGTAAAAATATTCACAATTATGTAATGAATATGTTTGTAAATGTAATGAAGGAATACAAATCGTTTATTTACGTATAAAAGGGGCAAATTTACAATAAATACCTTAACAATTAAAATAGGGAACAGTGCTATTTGTATTATTTGTCCACTCCATTGTACGCTGTGCAAAAATTTAATTGACCGAAATAAATTAACATTACTTAGCGCGCACATTTTTCGGGTCTCTTAGATGTGTTTCCGTCTTTATCTTGCACTTTTAGTTTGACAGTTGTGTGACAGAGACAAGAATAACGCTTAGTCAAAGCCAATTCTAGGTAAATAACGTTTTTAAATTCCGGTCAGTGATTTCATTAGTGCCACTTTTGGCCACTTGTTCAGCTATAAGCAGCGACGTGGCGTCTGACCAGAAGATGGAACCGCCACTCCCCGCGTGCGGGGGAAATAAGCCAAGCCCATCAAACTTCAATTTATTTTCAAGACAGGGCCATAATATGAAGAAACTACTTTCCTAGGAAAGCTAACAGCCACCGAGTACTAAAAAACCTACCTGGCAAATCCCGTTCCTTCGTGTTCGGTTAGCACTTCTTTCACGAGCAGCTTTTTGTATATATTCACGCGTTGTATAATTGTAATATGTTCTATTAGTCTTTGGAAGCTCTCTTCGTGCATTCATATAGTCTGTATTTTGATTACCATTGTTCTGTTCATTGCACTGAAAAGAACTGATATAATTAATGCAAAGGTTCACACAAGCTGTTAGCATACTGCTCCGTCCACAGCCGCCAACGGTTAAGGCTACCGTCTCTTGAAACCATCACATGCTACCGACAGCGTGCGGTGACGACAAGACGGATGACCGACACGCCACCGGTTGCCAAAACGTTCGTTGCCGCCGTCACACCTGGGGGTCGCGGGCGGTGAGCGAGTGAGACCGCGCCCGTGTATTTACGAACACAGCATTCGGTCGTCGTCGGTCACGGTCGGCGTGTGCTCAGATAGACCTTAGGCTAAGCTAGCGTGTACTTAGCTTCGCCTTGTGTAAAAACGTAGCCGTGATGGCCCACTGCGACCCATGCCCACACCACCCACGTATTCGTAACGAAACAAATGAACTGCGCAGCTAACGTGGCCTTGGTCAACTTTAAACCTTAAAACATACTTACAGATGAATTTTGCTGATCCATTCTCCTTCCGGGTACACATCCGTCTAGCAATGGATACTTAGATGAATCTAAAACTTCTTCTTTAGGCTCTCCTGCATCATCTATGACGCCCTCACCTGAAGTGCATATCATATATTGCTCTATGATCGGTTTCATTTTGGGATAGTACATATATTCCTCGATACATTTATTCTTGTCTATAACTAGTGTGGGTGTATACTTTAATATTTCGGAATTGTAATTATTTGTATCAGCTTTCTGAAAACATGAAACATTTCGGCTGTACATGGTGTTAGGCTGCCCATTGAGAGTATCATAAGTATAACTATAGTTATATTCTGATTAGACCATGCTCCACTTGCTGGAGTGTAAGTGCCCGTTAACCTGTACCTCGGATGACCTGAAGAATACCTCTGATACCGCATTCAACGTAGCCACCTACCGGGCACAAACAATTTTTTTTTTTTTTTTTTTTAAACGAGGAAGTGTGCCGTCGACACGAACAGAAGAAGAAATAAGATAGTTCCGTGTCTTAATATAAGGTACCATCGCCTGA
Organism: Apamea sordens; assembly: GCA_945859715.1. NCBI lineage: Eukaryota > Metazoa > Arthropoda > Insecta > Lepidoptera > Noctuidae > Apamea > Apamea sordens. The sequence continues at coordinate 8,908,389 of OX244006.1, read as the reverse complement.
ATACATGTTCATTTTGTTCGGCGAATCCGAACGCGTCCTCGCGTCGTCAGAGGGCGCTTTTCGGTTTCCCGAACAAAATTACTGACAAAATGATCGTGTATGTATTGAAGCGACAATCGCTAATATTAAGACACGGCCTACGTGCCTACTGAGACATTACCGCTTAAAATCTTTAAAGTGATTTTTAAAATGAATTTAAATAGCAAGTAACAGCATAATCAACCTATGTATAATGTTCCCACAGCCGGGACACAGGGCTCCTCAAGTTTAAAGGGAGTGGGCCGTAATCCACCACGTGGGCCCAGTGCGGGTTGGTAGACATCCCAAGTCTTCGATTTTTTCAGTACATGCCGATTTCCTCACGATATCTTCCTTCGGCGTTTTGAGAGCAGTAGTGATAAAATAATTTACATAAAGTAAAGCGCCTGTCTGGTTTCAAACCTACGACGTCCAACTCGTAAGTCGCGGCTGTTACCACTCGGCCACCACACCACTGCTCTCTGTCATTCAAATGGTGTACAGTCACGAGCAAAATTATGTATACACTCGGGTTTATTCAAAAGCAATTTACTCCTTTATTTTTGAATGAAATTTTATGTTGTTATGAACATAGCATTTTCGAACCCATAGGTTTATGTAATGTGTCGCCGGGAGCCGCGTGACGACTCCCGGCCACCGTAGGCGCGGGCCTGCGGGCGGAGAGTAATGGGTAGCTCTCCGTCCGATCAGGACTAGGCCCGTGCCGGACGGCGTGTACGTGTTCCACGCGCGCCTCAAAGAGATGTCAGCAAAAGCGACGGGGCCCCATAGGGCCGAAGCCTGCCAGGGTAGCGGGAACATCCGAAAGGGTTTACCGCTGCCTTGGAACATAAAGGGCTAAGGAAGGAACACGGGTGGGTTTTAGTCAGTAAGAGTCTGACACTCCCTCCTGCTCCACCCAGAGCGGGAGGAGTCATTTGATGATTTCCCATCTTCAAATCAAAAAAAAAAAATGTGTCGTATTTCAACGTTGCATTCGTTATTTCACGAATAAATCGCAATTGAAAGTTGCCAAGCGTTGACATATTAGTGCTCGTGACTGTACAATATAGAGTATGCTATCTATTATTTCTATCAGCAAACAGTCACACCTCTGTCTAACAGTTCGGGGAATACAAACGTTATTCATCATCATTTCAGAATCCGAAAGTCGTCCACTGTTGGGCATGGGCCTCCCCCAAGTACCGCCACTTCGACTGGTTCTGTGCTTCTCGCATCCAACGGACTTCTGCGGCCTTCAAAAGGGCATTGGTCCACGTGAAAACTAATAATTCTATTATTATTATGAGCCTGTGTTGTCCCACTAAAAGGCAAAGGCCTCTTTCCACTTTTCCCGGTCTACTGCGATTGGACTGTGGGCCAATCCATTAAGAAGGAATCCAGCTCATCTCGCCATATCTTTCTGGTCATGCCGTGCGGTCGTTTTCTGCCATTTGATATCCACTGAGTGGTGGCTTTTGCATATTGCTACTCCGACATGCGACAGATATGGCCAGCCCAGTTCCACTTTAGTCCAGCAGCTGTGCGGCCGTTTGTGTTCTCACAAATAATAATTCTAAGTCTCTTAAAATGTTACCTGCCGCCACTTTTTATCATGTCCCCATCCCATCACCATACAATCAGTGTCAGGTATCTGATATTTAGCATCGTAGTTAATAGGTATTTTAGTCGGTATGTATGAGCATACGTTCACGTAAGCAGTGTCCTCGAAGTTGTAGGACGATTCCACCCTGGCTAAAGCTATGTCTATCTGCGACCATTTCTCTATTCGATCGAATTCGAAGTCGTAGGCTGAAAATAATAAAACGTAACGTCAAAAAAGAGAATATTAAAAACGTCAAAAATACTATTCATCATCAGCCTATAGCCTATACCCTACTAACGCTTTCTTTGTAAAAATGTATGGACGTATGTCTGAAATAAAGATAAATTATTATATTATTATTACAGCAGTCTAGGCCTCTCCTATTGCACGCCATTCGCCTCGATTTTCAGCAGCTCTCATCCAGCTGCTAACAATCATCCAAATAAAAAAACACAAACTAGAAATACTATTAAAAGACACAAACTACTACTTACTATTAATTTTATTGGAGTAAATATATTTTCTGTTAAAGTAACAGAAGATCTGTGTGTTCCAATTATTATTTTATGAGAGCTTTTATTTTAAGGTTTTTGATATTACTTAGTTACCGATACCCTTCTGTGAAGTTTCCCTGATTAATTATAAAATACCATGTATAACTAGTTTGTTTTCCTCCCCATCTCCAATGCACAACTATCTGAGTAACCCTCTCTTGCTCTTAGCTCAATTTATTGGGTTGGCGCTTTTGGGGGTCGGCGCAGCATGTCTTCTTCTCCATACTTCTCTATTAGTCGTCATCTCAGTAGTAACCCCCTTTCTTTCATCTCTCACATAATCCATCCATTTTTTTTTTTTTTATATTCCCTACTCTAATCCACATTCATACTCAAAACTTTCCTCGCGACATCAGAGGGGCAATTCTCGTAATTTTAAGAACGTTAACAGTCTGATCTCAGTCTCAATCTGTCAAAAAATACTTCTAATTTCCCTACATTTTGACAAGTTTTTGACATTTGTTTGTCGCTGAGATGACACTGCGACTAGATTTTGAACGTTTTAAATTACGAGAATAGGCCTTCTGATCATGTGGATAGGTTACTTACATATGGGCACACAGGTGAATACAATTTTCTTCTTCATTCTGCTAGTACACCGATCATCTTCAAGGTTCTTATCAGTGACGTATTTATTGTACCCTGCTATCACATACAGGTACTCCACATCTTCAACGCAAGCTGCTGATGTGATTATGAAGTCACTGGTTACTATAGCACCGCCACATACCCAGTAGTCGTAAGTTCTTTCTGATAATGATGCTTTCACTAAATACACCTAAAAGTAAAGCTTAACATAACATGAACAAGTTATTCCCCGAAAAAGAGGATTTTTGCCATTTTGCTATGTACTGTAGAGGCTTGTCTGCCGAAGGCAACCTCATATGTTGCAGGCTGGATGTAATTTAGCGCGGATGTCAATTCGAACGTTCAAGCGAGTGTCAAAAAAGAGATGGTTCTAGAATAAGAAGTGACAATTAGACGATAAGACGTGAATACATTCTAGAAAATATAAATATAAAAGGGATCACTGTGTTTGATTCCTCCCGGTATCTTGGAGGGCTCGTCTAGCCCTAATAAGTTTGGATTTATATTAAATAACAGCTGTAGCTAATAGGGGACTAACTTGTTGCCACAAATCCAGAAATGAAATTGTATTTGATTCTATTAATGGTTTATCTAAGTTAAAATTGATGTCCGCAATAAGTTATTGATAAAACTATCATTAGCATTTTCAGTAATTACCGTCTATAATGATCCTACTGCTGAAACACAAGCCTCCCCATCGAGAGGAAGTGGCCTATAATCTTCCACGCGGGCCCAGTGCGGGTTGGTAGATGTCACATTGGCACTATTATTTCTACACTTTTTACACTACACTAACTCAAAATATAACACTATTAACACATGAACAAAGTGCTTATATCATCATATCAGACTCTAAGTAAGTGAAACGGACTTGTGTAAAATACAATAAACACTATTCTAAGTTTTAAAATGTGTGTGTTAAATGTGTGTTTGTTTTAAGTACCATCCGAGGACGTGCGTATGAATACACAAGGCACGACCGAGGACCTTTTCAAAGCGAGGACTTTTTCGAGGGTCCTCGGTTTGACTTGACCAAAGATTCGTATTCTGCAAGCGATTTTGAGTCTTTCTATATACTTATTACGAAAAAGTTGTCTAAACCTCGGTTTGATCAAAAATATTCATACGCATACACAAACATTGTGTATCCACCAGATGGAGCCACTCTCGCCTCATACACAGGCTCTTTACACTCATTTCACGTTTGTTGTATTATCCGAGGACCTATGTGTTAACTTTAACACAAAAGACCTCGGTTAGGTAGCTTTTCCACACAATGTGTATTTAAGACCTCGGTTTGCTAGATTTTCCGAACAGTGTGTATTCTAGTCCTCGTTTCGACAATTTTCCTCGTGTGTAGAAGACGAGTTATGTGCAATCATTTAAATAAAATTATGAAGGAGAAAAGCGAAGGTAGACTGAATCCTTAAACAAATCGTTAGTAGCTACTAGGTGCACGAGGAATAATCAGGCTTCTTCTGCAGTATGTGCTAAGTACCTAGGCCTGCTTAGATTATACAACATTATGATTTGCACCATAAAATATTATATTGGCAGGAGCTGAATACGTGTGCTCTTCATAAAGAACCTAAAGTAAATGTCTTCCGAGGCGAAATGTCAGCAGCAAGATTTGAAGCAAACAAAAAGTACAAAGAAATAAAGAATATGAACGTACTAAAGAAAACAACAAAAACTTTACTGAAATAGAAGTGGATGAATTTTTTGACGCTATATTTTAGTTTTAGGATTAGTAATTTAGGATATTATTTTGTTATTATTTAAATATTGTACACTTATATTAAATTAAATGAATAGAAGTAAGTTTATTTTAAAATGAATAGAATAGATCTTTATTTGCAAAGAAAGTAGGTACAAGTTACAGATGTTAAGTTTAAAATGATCCTTATACTAACTACCTTAACTAAGGCACGCAAACAGTTTTAGCTAAAAATGATCGGACACATACATTATATACTTTTCTTTAATAGGGCGGTATCGGAACCACTAAGAATTAGCAAATTTTTATATTGTCTCCTGATTGGCCGGTTTCTATTTGCGGACACTTTATTAAACAAAAACAGCCACCTCAATAGTATAAAGTGATGGGAATGTTAATAATTTTAGGGACTTAAATACGTACGCAGCTATCTGTTACTATTAAATTGCACACATACAGCATTAGGTTAAAAAGTACATACGCATCTACACTAAGTTTTTTGCATACTTCTTCTGCTTGTGGTTCTAAGTTAATTGGCTATCTATCATAATGCCAAGGAATTTGGCAACTAGTACTTGTTCAACTTTTTGTCCATTATAGTGTAAATGTAAGACTTCTGGTGGAATCCATTGATAAAAATGCATTACATTAGTCTTTGGTTTATTAATCATTAAATTATTTACGTTTCATTTATGTCATGTTCGTATATTTTTTTGTAAATACATTCAATTAAGGCACTACTATCGTCAGCGAATAAGACCATAGGATGTTCAATGTGGCGAGGTAAATCATTAATATATAGCAAACATAATAAAGGGCCCAGGACACTACCCTGTGGTGCGCCATGCCTAATAATTTTTGCCTTAGATAAATATTTTTCTTCGTGCTTACTTTTTAGACATATTCTAGATATTTCTGTGTGCTGCTTACGATTGTTAAGGTATGATTTTAAGAGATTAAGTACATTTCCTCTGATGCCTATGATGTCTAGCTGTTTTGTAATAATTTCATGATCAACACAATCAAATGCCCTCGTCATGACCGTGAAAATTGCGCAAACTGGTAATTTTTTTATCCACATTTTGCAATATGACATTTATTAAATCGTAAACCGCTGTATTTATACTCTTATTTTTTTCTGAAACCCTTTTGTTCCGCACTTAAAACATTATATTTGGATAGGAAATTATTAACAGAGTTATAAATCATTTTATCTATAACCTTAGAAAAAATGGGTATTAAAGCAATTAGTCTATAATTTGCTAGATCTTCTTTAAAAAAATTCTAAAGTGGCTTCATTGTAATTGTTTTTAAACTATCCGGAAATACTCCAGTACTGATACATAAGTTAAGACACAGATGCAAGGCGATGTCGCCTGGTACGAATTTTACAGCCTTTGTTCATGTACCATCATATCCAGTGCTACTTTTATTTTTTAATGATTGTATCGCTCTCATAATATCTTGCGGTAATACTGGATGCATTAACATTTAGTTAGGGTTACTTGTCAAATTCGTAGTGTCCGGTGGTTTCGTCATGTTATTTTATGTCTGGTCAATAAAATAGTTATTAAAAGCGTTTGCAACGTCTGTCGGATTAGTAATGGTACTATTTTGAACTTTATATGAAACAAATTATTTAACAAACTTTTACCAACGATCTACTTATAGAAATAATCATCAAGTTGCAACAATACCTTTGAGAAGCATGATTACAAAACTTACATAACAGTTATTAGAAAACGAGTCAAACAAAACGACTTATAGAAACCATAATTATAAGAGATCAACATAATTTGGGCTAAAAACTTAACATAACATTACTTAACACAATGCTTAGTTAGAAAACAACAAAGAAATATTATCAAGTGAGATCAAAATAATTTGGGAAGCATGAAAACTTAATAACTAGCTATAAAATGATTAAAGATAAATCATTCATGTCAACGGCCTGTTAAATTCAAAAGTTATTGCTTTTTTCGCTAAATAACACAATGCGGGATCATGGAAACTGATAATAAAATGGATTAATTTATTGTTGTATCATCAGTTTTGATCATCGTATTTATTAGTAGTAAATAGCGAAAAACGCAAGAAAAGAAAAAAAGGCAGGTGAGCTGATATGTGACATGTACCTTAAATAAATAACGATCTTTGGTATAGTCAACACTATTAGTTACATCACGTTTAATAAAACATAATAGCAAACATTCTTTGGAATAATCAATACCAGCATCTTTGAGATCTAGAATTTAGACTTCAGATGTCTCTTCTTTAACCCGGCTTATGTGAAAGAAACGAAATACCTAATAACTTGATATTGTATTGAATACCTATCATGAAACTGAAGTTTCTGAATTCTGATTTATCTACTCATTTAAAACCTGAATTCTAGTTTTACTTTATTTTTGTAAGCTATATTGAAAACGATGCTACCAACTATTGAGGAGTTCCCCCATAAAGAAACGACCCTGGCTGCAGCATCAGCACAAACTGGTAATTATTTTAGTTTTACAACTTAAACCTAACGCGTATGCTAAATTTGAAGACGCTGCTATCAACTGTTGAGGAGTTCCCTCATGAAGAAACGACCCTAGCTGCAGCATCAGCACAAACTGGTAATTATTTTAGTGTTACTAGATAAACCTAATGCGTATGCCAATTTTGAAGACGATGCTATCAAGTGCTGAGGAGTACCGTCATGTAGAGACGACACTGACTGCAGCATCTGATACTATAATAATATAGTCATTTTAAAGTTGTTTATACATATAAAATTAAAAACTTACCTTTCCTTCACAGTGATTATATCCATCTTATTCGCGATCCGCATCAACGACAAACGTAAAGACATCGACTCGTCCTCGCTTGGTACTTCGTTTTAGAAAAAGTGTGTAAGAAAGAAATCGGAACATTCTACTAACATTGATATAATTATTATCTTACACGTAAAATGTTTTAGGTAGGTAGATTTTCCAGGTCCTCGGTTTGTACAAGTTCTACGCGAAAAACTGTCCTCGGTTTAGTGATATAAAGTCTAACACAACGTCCGCACTTTGTACAAGCTATAAGAAATATTGTGTAAAAATACGTCCTCGGAAGGGCGTCGCAGGGCATACGTCAGAGGTCCTCGGTTGGCTTACACAAAGTCCTCGTATGTGCATCGCTGGTCACATTTAGCAGTGTATTTCAGGTCCTCGGTATGATAGCCGAAATTCATACGGAAAAATGTTGAGATAGCATTATCCCAATAAGCTCATCACTATAGATTTACTCACCTGTCTCTTTCTATCTTACTCTAAAAGGCCAACGAGGTATTTAAACCAGTTTTTTGGAGGGTCCTCGGTTCGTTCTAGGAATAACAAGGTCCTCGTAAGGGTGTCTGTACAAACAGTGGTGTGTGTGTGTGTGTTTTATGTGTTAAGATGTTTTCCTTCACCGTTTTGAGAGCAGTGGTTACTACACAATTATTATTGGAATATTGGTGGAATTATTTACACAGAATACAACTCGTCAGTCGGGGCCGATATCATTGGATCACCACTACTCTCGATAAAACTAGCCACGTGAATAAATAATTAGGCATAATTACCAATTATTTTTTAAACAGTTTAACCACTTACGACGTATGGTTTATTCGCTGTCACTCTGAAGCCACCTTTGATTCTTCTTTGGCAATAAGACACTAAAACAAAAAAAAAAGTTAAACTTTAATTTAACAATTGTTGTTAAAATCTTCAAACAAATTGTAAGTAATTCATGATCATCATATTCCTGGCCTTATCCCAATTGTGTCGCCAGGATGCGTCTTTTTTCCCCTTTCTACTCATACCAATCAACTTGATAGTAATTATTGCAATTGATTTTATTTAAAATTCGCTTCTTCTTCCTTTCCTTCAAGAGCAGCCTTATTCCGTAAAAAAAATGTAAAAACCTGATCGCAGATGGTTGTCCTTCGATATAAGAGCACTGACACTGAATTACCTACTTACCATGACAAATCATTAAAAACAACAAGAGATTTAATTTTACAACAAACATTTTGAAATCCAGCGTTGATTTTTAACCACAAACCAAAAATAATTGTGACTTGATGGTGTGTAACCGAGTAATAGAATTTCAGTTTAATTGTGTTTTTTTATTGTTTTCATTATTTCCTACGATTCTTATAAACTTGTGGTGGTCGCTATATCGCCACATGTGAACTATACATCACACTGACCTCACGTAAAATTCTGTGTCGTGCAAGCAGAGTTTACAGCGCAACTAGCATATATCAACCGTCGGGCAATTGCCCACCAGACACGACACCCGTCTGGTCAGAGGCTCCTTTTCTATGGAGGATGATTGAACTTTACACCCTATTCTCATACCTCTATAAACTTATCTAGAATGATGCGTTTAGTGTCATGATGCTGTTTAGCTGCGTGTTATTTCTTTCTAGATTCATTGAAGGTAGGTAAAACCCGCTTCTTGATTTCAGTAGCACCAACTTCTCACAACTTTTGATGAAAATAATTAATCTAATAGCATCATAATAATCTGCCTAGCCTTTTCCCAACTATGTTGAGGTCAGAAGGCCAATTCTCGTAATTTAAAATGTTCAAAATCTAGTCGCAGTCTCATCTCAGCGACAAACAAATGTCAAAAATTTGTCAAAATGTAGGGAAATGAGAAGTATTTTTTGACAGATCGAGACTGAGATCAGACTGTGAACGGTCTTAAAATTACGAGAATTGCCCCTCTGCTTTCAGTCGTAAGCGGATGCAGCTGAATACCAGTATTTTACCTACATGGAGCGACTGAGTTTCTGTCCTCCACAACCCAGTTTTTGGGTAACAAGAGGTAAATGCTTTTTGTGTCTGTCTGTGTGACCGCTTAGATCTTTTGAACTAAACAATAGGTAAAGATGCGGATTTTATCATTATTTAGAGTATTTATTCCGGGACATTAATATTCAAATTAGTTATAGCATCCCGATTTTTTATCAAGTCGTCGTTTTGTAATATCCGTACGAAGCAAGGGTGGGTTGTTAGTTGTTTATAATAGAAAAACAACTTTTAAGCATTCAGTAAAAACTTAACTATTTAACATAAACAATAACATCAGACTTTTAATATAAAAGTGTTCAATTTCGGAGGGGATGTTGAGGCCGCACTGCAATTCTTGATGGAACTTGCATAGGATTTTTAAGAGGTGCCACAATAACCGGATACCTTACAATTACTGGGTAGCTTCCAGTTACTGGGTACCCTCCAGTTACTGGGTACCTTGCAGTTACTGGGTACCTTTGATTTACTGGATGCCTTTGATTTGCTAAATGGCTTTGAATTGCTGGATACCTGTCATTTGCTGGGTACCTTTCATTTTCCGCGTACAATTGTTTTCCTGGGGTACGGTCATTAACTGGGAAACTTTGCATTCCTGGGGACCGGTCATTAACTGGGAAGCTTTGCATTCCTGGGGACCGGTCATTAACTGGGAAAGTTTGCATTCCTGGAGACCGTTCATTTACTGGGAAACTTTGCTTTCCTGGGGATCGGTCATTTACTGAAAAACTTTGCTTTTCTGGGGACCGGTCATTAATTGGGAAACTTTGCTTTTCTGGGGAACGGTCATTTACTGGGAAAGTTTCCTTTCCTGAGATATTTTCTGGATACCTTCCCTTTATTTTAAACCTTTCTTTATGTGCATAACTAACAATTGCTGGACTTTTATTAGCTAAATACATTTTATTTGATTCATATTTTGATTCTTCTTGATGCCCGTTACTTACGGGGTCATTTTCTACGCCGGATACACTTTTATTTTCAGGATACCTTTCCTTTATTTTAAACCTTTCTTTCGGTGTGTTACTTATTATTTCTGGATTATTACCAGCTAAATACATGTTATTTGATTCATATTTAGTTTTTTCTTGATTTCTTGGATTTTCTACATTCATTATATTTTCCGCATTACTCTGTTGCGGTGGTTGATTATTATTAGTTAAATACTTTAGACCTGCTGAAATTTTTGCCTTAGGCATCCTTTCGATGTTTTCACTCTTTGCAGGTCTGTAAAATTCAGTTTTTATTAGTTAGGTATACCATAAAAGTGACGATAAATATATACTACATTAACGGCCCAATCCAGTAACCTATTTTCAGTATAAGACAGCTATTGATGATAGACAGTATAATCCTATCTGTTCTTGAATGTCGTCTCACAATCATCGATAAGAAAGATCGATAATCATCGATCGAAGAAAGATAAGACAGACTATCTAGAGAAAACTATAGATATGGTTATATACTTTTCCTTTAAATGATATACATACCCTTCCAATCGATAGATAGTGTGGGCCGATTCCATAATCTCTTATAGATAATTGGGACGTTAAAACCAGAGATAGATAGGTTTTTCTAGCTCCAGTATGCCAAAACTGGTGATAGATTGATTGAGTTTGGCCGTTAGTATTGTTATTACCTGCCACGATAATCCTCCCACGATATTGTTCGTTCGATGAGTTCATAGCCTCTTTCGCTGGCTGGGCTGTCACATAGATCGCTTCTGTTGAATAAAATCATAGGTTTTATTGGTTATAACTTAAAAAAATATAATACTCGTACTTATGACTGCTTCGTTGGTCTGGAGGTCGCAGATGCTACTGGTGGGTATGAGGTCCTGGGTTCAATTCTTAGAGCGAGCAGTGGTATTGAGTTTTTCCATCAGGAATTTCTCAGCAGCACGGAGTCTGAATTCGTGTCTGCTTGATGTCAATCAGCTTGCCCCCACTAAATAAGACTTAAACATAACTGGGGATATGTAGGTATATTACTTATTGGTAATACCACCACTGCTTAACCCTTCGGAAAAAACAGGCATGATGTTTTATTAGAACTATTTATTTAATAAAAACAACCAGAGGTACTCGGTCATCAAAGTACCTACTCCACCAAAAATCATTCATTTAAATAGTGTATTTTGAAAATTCCACATTAAGAACCTACGCAATCTACAATTCTTATGACTACCGTACCTACCTATATACTTACCGTATGTACACAGTACCCATAAACAGAAAGGAAAAGAAATAAAATTATCAACTCGCCTGCGACTCGGAAATTCCGAGTTCAATATACAATCCAAAAACAATCCCGTACATAAGGTGCTTGTATATAAGTATGGTCCCATGCATTCATATTTATCTGACACTTTGAATACGGATGCAATCCCGATGAGGATTTCACGAGCACCGGCCCACGTGACAAGCGGCCCGCCGTGGTCGTTCTGAAGATGTAAACAAGTGTCACAAAATACCCAACTAATAACTCAAATTAAAAAAAAACGGGTTACACTTCGGGAGTGCCGGCAGAAGTGAAAACTTGAATATGAACGTTGTGCATGACGGAGGGAGCTCCGTCTTACGAATTTTCGATCACATCACGTGTCCTGACGCAAGCTCCGTCTTACGAATTTTCGATCAGGTCACGTGTCCTGACGCGAGCTCCGTCTTACGAATTTTCGATCAGGTCACGTATCCTGAAGCGAGTTTAACATTTTTTACCCATCACAAAAAGTGCACAACGCCGCTAAAGAAGTTCTCACTTCAATAAAAACTACTTTGTCTATTTTACCATATAAAGAAAGAAAGAAAGTCTTTTATAGTGCGCTAAACATGACGCAAAGAAAGAAAACAAACAAAAAAATAACAAATAGTGGTGGAAAATATGCGTCACATCCACGCAAAGTGGCCATCGCTCAGCATAATGCTAAGACCCTATGCAAGACAGAGCCCCAGCACTGGTTTTCAGCGACAACCGGCGTTGACGCCGACGTTGATGTGTGTGGATGTTATGAGTTAGGTTATCTCCAAGAAAATGAGGCATCAAAAGAACAGCAGATAACAGGAGGCTTTAGAAAAGCCTTACTTACTAATGTGTGTATAAGGTTTCTTTTTGTGTGTCTTTGTGTATGTGTTTTTGCCCAGCTACCTAATTTCTAACGCTAGAATACATTAACCATTCATTTTAGCATAAAAATGGTAAGTAGGTAGTTTTTCGCCATATCTACCTGGCAAATGCCGCTTCTTCTCGTCCGTGTCTCATTGAAGTTACTCACAGACACATTATTCGTTTTGTTAGACCCCCTGATGTATCTCCGTGTTTCATCATAATCATCATCATAGCTTTCTTCTGAACTCCGTTCTTCACACTAAAAGGGGGCTAATTTTATTTTAATGTTTATTTCTGTATTCACAGAAAGAAGAAGTAGATAAATAATAACAGTACGCGGCCACAGAAAGGCCGCAGAAGCAAGATGCGGACGTTCATACTAAAGGACCCGATTTGGCCTCTACTGGTGGGACGGCCGTCGTACGGCCAAACTTTCTTCTTCGTCGCTACTGCAGTCAACATTGTGGCCGGTCGTGTAACTAGTTGTGTAATGGGCATGGTTATATTTTCTTCATTTTTTATTTGTAGATATTTTCTGTTTCATGAACTGTTGCCGAACCAATGTTATTCTTTCTTTCTTAGTGTGTAAAGTCCCTAAGTAAAACCGGACTTCGAAAAGACGCCTTAACGAAGGAAGAAGAAAAAGTGATGGCTGACGTCACGCTGACGTAGTTACACGAAGGCTGCGCTGACGTTCATGTTTAGGGTCGCCCGTATAGAAGAATGAGGAAAAGGTGTAAAGTTCACTCATCCTCCAGACCAGACGGGTGTTGTGTCTGGTGGGCAATTGCCTGACGATTTTTTTTATGGTATCTCGCATTTCAACCTATGAGGTTGTCATCTGCTTAACGAGGCTTGCCTTTTGATGCCTCAATAAATTAAGGCCTCCAGCCAGGACTTAAAAAAATTAAAAACTAATCGACTACACGCTACAGGCATCCCCTGTGGTGTACGGACCTCGGCTTAGGGCATCGCTGGGAGAGGGCAGCAAGGGACAGGCTGGATTGGAATTATTTAGGGACGAATTTAAAACTACAGCCTCAGCGGTGCCGGCTGGAGGCCAAAAACACCGCCCCAGGAACCGACGGCTTGCCGGGTAAAGCCTGGGTCCTGGCCTCGAGGGCTCTCGGGCCTCGACTGGAGGCGCTCTTAAGCGCATGCATGGAGAGAGGCCAGTTTCCACTCCGTTGGAAGACGGGGAAGCTGGTCCTCATTCAGAAGCCGGGGCGCCCTGCGGACTCTCCGTCCGCATACCGGCCCATAGTGCTGCTCGACGAGGTTGGCAAGCTCTTTGAGAGGGTAATTGCGGGCCGCCTCGTCGGGCACCTTGTGGGGACTGGGCCGGATCTTGCGGATTGCCAGTTTGGCTTCCGCAAGGGGCGCTCTACGGTGGACGCCATCATGCGCGTAAGAGCCCTCACGACGGGGGACGCGGTGTCCCGGGGTGGGGTGGTCGTGGCGGTGTCACTCGACATCGCCAACGCGTTCAACACCCTGCCCTGGAGCTGCATTGGGGAGGCACTCCGGTATCACCGGGTGCCGACCTACCTCCGTCGAGTAGTCGGGGCGTATTTGACGGACAGAGCCGTCATCTACCCCGGTCGCGACGGGAACTGGAACCGGCGAGAGACGTCGTGCGGTGTCCCACAGGGATCGGTTCTGGGGCCGCTCCTGTGGGACATCGGTTACGACTGGGTACTGCGGGCCGACCTCCCTGAAGGCGTCAGCGTAGTTTGCTACGCTGACGACACGCTGGTCCTGGCGCAGGGGAGGTCGCATCAGGCGGCGGCCGACGCGATGACACGCGGGGTTGCGATAGTCGTGGAAAGGATCCGGCGGTTGGGTCTCGAGGTGGCATTGCACAAGTCTGAGGCCATGTCCTTTCATGGGCCTCGGTACGGGCCACCTCCGGAATCCCAACTAGTGGTAGGAGGGGTTCACATCGGCGTCGAGACCACGATGAGGTACCTGGGTCTCGTCCTCGACAGCCGATGGAACTTCGTCGAGCACTTCCGACGTTTGGCCCCCAAACTGGAACGGGCCGGGGCCGCCCTAAAGCGGCTCTTGCCCAACCTGAGGGGGCCAAACGCCTCCTGCCGGAGGCTTTACGCGGGGGTCGTGCGGTCCATGGCCCTATATGGGGCCCCGGTATGGGCGCGTTCACTGCGGCTTCGAGCCGCACACTACCTGAACGCGCCCCAAAAGGTGGTAGCCGTAAGGCTGATCCAGGGCTACCGCACGATCTCGGGCGAGGCAGCAAGCCTCCTTGCCGGACTGCCACCATGGGATCTGGAGGCGATAGTCCTCGCGCGCCTATATGATTGGCGCGCGGAGGCACTACGCCGGGGGGAAACTCCGCATCCGCGGCAAACCGCGGCGGAGCGGACGAACCTCCGGCGCGATCTCATGGTGGCATGGAAGGAGCGACTATCGCAACCCAGCGCAAGGCACGCCACGATAGCGGCGGTAAGACCCCTCTTTGAGGAGTGGCTAGAGAGACGTCACGGCGCTCTCACCTACCGCCTGACGCAGGTCCTCTCCGGACACGGATGTTTCGGGAGGTTCCTGCACATCATCAGGCGGGAGGAGACGCCCGGGTGTCACCACTGTCAGGATCGCCCAGAGGACACGGTGGAGCATACGGTGGAGGTCTGCCCTGCTTGGGCAGAGCACCGCCGTGTCCTCGTAGAGGCGATTGGCAGCGGCGGCGACCTCTCGCGTCCGGCCCTGGTTCAAGCCATGGTCCGGGGTGAGAGGGAGTGGGAGGCAGTCACCTCCTTCTGCGAAGCAGTCATGCTAGCAAACGGGTGGCGGGGTGGGCGAGGGAACGCGCCTTGCGCACCTCACGCCTCAGCCGCCGCGGGAGACGCTCCGGGCGTCGGGAGCCGCGTGACGACTCCCGGCCACCGTAGGCGCGGGCCTGCGGGCGGAGAGTAATGGGTAGCTCTCCGTCCGATCAGGACTAGGCCCATGCCGGACGGCGTGTACGTGTTCCACGCGCGCCTCAAAGAGATGTCAGCAAAAGCGACGGGGCCCCATAGGGCCGAAGCCTGCCAGGGTAGCGGGAACATCCGAAAGGGTTTACCGCTGCCCTGGAACATAAAGGGCTAAGGAAGGAACACGGGTGGGTTTTAGTCAGTAAGAGTCTGACACTCCCTCCTGCTCCACCCAGAGCGGGAGGAGTCATTTGATGATTTCCCATCCTCAAAAAAAAAAAAAAAAAAGCGGTGCCGGCTGGCTCGAGCAAGGGTCGGGGCGGACTTAGTATAATATGGAGCGTCGGGACGGGCCTCAGCAGCGAGGACGGAAGGATGGCTGTCGGGACTTGTACGTACTTTCGGAGGGTTGTGGCGTCGTCGGGGATGGTAAGGGTATGCCTCGGTCGGCGAATCCTACTTATGCGGGAGGGAGGCTATTTGATGTCGGTATGTTATATTATATGCTATAGTTGTAAGGTAAACTTCGCTTGCGCGTTGCAGGATTTTCACGTGATGTTAGTGAGCCGCGTAGTTCGCATGCGGCGTTATAGATGCCGCCACAAGATCAAGAAAAATTTAATGATGGCTTCTGAAAATTATTATTTTAATTAAGCGTGGTTAAAACATGACTAATAAAGCAACACTTACTGAAACACCTTCAAACCCTAATAACTTTTGTTGTTGTGACGTACATCCGTTTTGTATCGGTAGACTCTGCTGTATAGTATTTCCAGCATCATCTATGTTGCCTTTGCCTAACGAGCAGATCATGTAAGTTTTGATGACCCTACTCATGTTCTTGTAATCCTCATAATGCTCAATGCAAGTTGTTTTATTCAGTAACAGCGTTGGAGCGTATCTTAATTTGTCTTGATTGTAATTGGTGGGATCTCCTGGCTAGTAAATAATAAAAATAACAATGTAATATCGTAACTTCTCAGGGCTAATTTTTCCATCAACAGATATTTTTTATTCGTGGAATAAAATTGAAGTCTGACAGTTTTTCTATGAATGAACTGTCAAAAATTCATAATTATTCCTCCGATAAAGTTATCTAGCGTTGGAAAAATTGGCCCTAAAACTATTAACAAACTTAAATATGGCGTCGAATAATTCCTCTGCATTATTCCATTCAGGTATAAATTGTTTTATTTATTTATTTTTACGAGGGTAACGAGGGAAAGCCTTTCAACCACAAATCGCCGGCTAGTTTAGCTATTGCAATTTCGGCTAGTTACACATTTCTAGCTTTAAGTACGCGTACTTGCTCTCTTGCTCGTCTACCGCCCACTTAAATATTCTTACCAAACGCCAACTTGTCGTGTGACCCCATCCCATAACCAAAGCATCAGTGCCAGGCTCTTGATATTTCTCTTCATAGTTGATAGCTATCGTAGCAGGCCTGTACGAACATAATGTTTCGTACGTCGGGTCATCGAAGTCAAACGGTGAGTCCACCTTGACCAGAGCAATGTCTATGAATGACCAGTAATCTAATTCTGCATACTTTAGTTCGTAACCTGAAATCAAAACAATGTTGGGTAGAGCAGGTTTTTTTGTTATCACTTTAGCTACTTGGCTGATCTAGGCCATTTATTAGTCGCAAGTGTAACTGCTGAGCTTCGAGTTCTGTGTTCGAACTCCAAGTGGGTAAAGTGCTATTAGATTTTTCTATAGAAAATTGGTTAGAAGCAGTCCGTAGTTAGGTTGAGTCCGGTTGATGGCAATACGCTCACCAGTCGCTCATTATAACATAGGGCTTAAGCTTACAGGCGAAATGGGGATATAATACACCTCTGCCCGACCCCTTTGGGGTCCACAAGCGTTATGTTTGTGTATAATAAAGAATAAGATATTAAGGTAGCTTATTATGGTGTATTATAGATACTTACCCTTAGGGGAACAAGTATAAACGGCTCTCTTTTTCATTGTTGCGGTACACTTATCTGTTTCAATTTCCATATCAGCAACATAGTTCCTGTACCCAGCTATGATGTATAAGTAATCCACATCGTGGACGCAGGCTGCCGACGTCACGACGAACTCGCTACTGACGATCGCACCTCCACACAGCCAGTTTTCATATCCTACTTCTGATTTGGGTGCTTTGACTAAATATACCTGAAAATATTATTAACAGACGTAGTATTATAAAATAAAATTGTTAAGTAATGTTCTGCAAGTGCGATGCAGTATTTGCGGCCATTTTAAATTTATTATAAGCCTGTGTTATCCCACTACAGGGCAAAGGCCACCTTCCCTTTTTCCACTTGTCCCGGTCTACTGCGATTATGGGCTTATGCTTTAAGAAGGAGTCCAGGTCACCATGTTCCACCATGGAGAATCATTTTCAGTGGTTCTCATCTTGTGGAATACTTATAAACATTTTTTTTTTAATATTAATAAAAGTTAGTGCCTTACCACATATTTTCTGTCTTTTGTTACTACTTCACCATCTTTTATTCTTCTTTGGCAATGAGACACTAAAATAACATAATGTTTTTAATAAAAATTGTATTAAATTGTCACGACAATGTTTTTAGACGGGCGTTGATAGCTGTGACACAGTTATTAGCTTGTAGCTATTGTAAATATCTTGTTATTCCAAATAAAAAACGTTTACAGTCAATATGACAGTCATCATCATCCACAGCCTGACTTCACACACTGTTGAGCACAAGCCTCCATTTTCTTGTGCCAATCTCCACGCTCCTGTTCCGGCCTCGTCCAGGTTCTACTCGTGATGGCAATAATATACTCACAGTAATGTCACAGTACAAAATACTTACGTACTCGTATAATAATTGTATTTACAAACCGTTCATTAAAGCAACACACAGAGAGAGAGAGAGACGGAGAGACCGTACATAATAAAGAGTATTCTACCTATTCTAATTCTATTTTATGAAAGATTTAAAAAATCAATGACATAACGTATAACAATCCAATTTTCTTAGTCGTATCGATGATTCCTTTTTATTATTAAATTTTATATAAGCTTCGATCAAAATTCCACATCGACAGCGTTAGCGTTGGCCTCGCAAAGGTAATCCATAATCCAATGAAGTTTATATTCGTCAGCAGAAATTATAAATGCTCGCTATGTCTGGGATAAAGTGGTAACTATCTCCGAAGGATTAACTATGTGTTCACCAAGTTCATCCAATTATGCTACTTACCAGAAATAATCATAAAAAATAACACCGTTACTGACTTTATTGCAAACATTTTAAGCCGTAGTCATGATTGAGGAAGAGTGTAGCTTACAATTTGACGGTATGTTTCAGAATAATTGAATTACAGTTGTACGATTATTTTTTATTATGTGTGCTCATTATTTTGTAGCGTTTTCTGAGAACAAATCTTGAATGTATTTTCTGGGTTGGCAATTTATTTATGTATATATTTTGATGGCTTACCTAATTGGTGTTGAAAATGTATCTAGCGCTTTTGGAACGCTAAGAACTCATGACGCTAAAAATTACTCTGTGGCTCTGCTATTAAAATTCCTTTTAAGTAAGGCTTTGGGGTTGTTATCGATCGAATATATAACGACAAGAAAGAAAGCAATCGCCAACTATTAAATCCATACAGTCCAGCTTATGTTAATGTCGAAAGTCAGACGAAAATGTTTGTCTAGTTTAGGACGAATAGAAAAATATTCTTATCGAAGTTTAGTGTCGAAACCACTCGCCAAGCGACCTATGCCGTAGCTCCGTAGCAGTGTCCGTGCTACGCCGTAGCTACGCCTAGCAGAGTGATTTGCTAGCTAAGAAAATAACAAAAACTAGCTATGAAAACCTTTCCGTTTGTGCAATCAAGTCTTTATTTATCGATCAATCAATTCAACGGTTGAAGGCTCGCCCGAAATTGTGCCTGAAATTTTATTTAATGGTAAAATGATTCAATGTCGCTACGATGCTGAAGTGTTTTTACATATTGATTTGGATAACTGCTTTCAAGTGTTAGTACTGTCTTTATTTTAAAATAATTAATGACTGCGCCGTGTTTGTTATTATTTTAAAAATAAATTTCTTCTTTTGTTTTATCAGTTTTGGAACGGAAATTTATATCATATCAGTATTCGGCCCTTTTCGGCCTAAAAGGACGAATATGTAAACTTTCGATCCTTTTGTTATCATTCTTCTAGCTTTATCCCAATATAATACCGGTCAGCACAACATGCCTTCTTCTTCAGCACATCTCTATGAATCTTAGTATTCACCCCTTTTCTAGCCATAATATATCATCTTCCAAGCAATCTATCCGTCTTCTCTTTGGTCTTTCTCTACTCCTATGTATATCGTAATCCACATTAATAGGAACTCAAATCTTTCATATAATTTATGAACTGATAATAAATTGAATTGTTCACTTCAGTGTGTTTCTGTCAATTAAGGATGGGACTCGGAAATGAAAGTGTGTTGGGAAAGAAATACTTGGTAAGTATCTGAAGGCCAATTCTCGTAATTTAAAACGTTCAAAATCTAGTCGCAGTCTCATCTCAGCGACAAACAAATGTCAAAAACTTGTCAAAATGTAGGGAAATTAAAATTACGAGAATTGCCCCTCTGTTATCTGAAATGAATTAATTACAACTGATAAGGATTAGTGAAATTTACCAAACACCTTTGCAAACCAAATCATTCAACTGGTGAAAGTCATAGGAATTCGCTGGATGCAAGAAATACAGAACCGTAAGCTGTGGCGATACTTGGGGAAGGCCTATGTCCAGCAGTGGTCAACGGTCGTCTTAAGGCTTAATGATGATGATGATAAAGCTCTGCCCACCTACTTGGACATACGGCTTGTTGTTATGTAATGTTTTCAGGTATACTTTGTCAAATCTCCATATTCAAATTCCGATGACGACGCTTGGCTATGCGCGGGTGCCATTGTAACGCCGACACAGATACTGACGGCAGCTGCCTGTCTTGTCGAGATGAATAGAATCTATGCAATAGCTGGTTATAAGAAGTATGTCCACGCCAGAGATATAGAAAAAGACAAGTGTGCCAACACGTGGAAGAAAAAAGTTGTCATGATTTCTGTCCCGAAAGGTAACTATTTGGCAATAGGACTGTGTACGCGAGCGTTGAAATGGCACATCGAATTTCAGAAGGAGAATAGACTAGACTAGGTTGTCGCCTTTATACCTGAGGACGCTCTACGATGCAGAACTTTTTCTGAAAGTCAATGAAATTATTACAATTAGGTGACTGAAGAGGGGCTTGTGGCTAGGTAATAACAGCCGCACCTGTCGATCGATTAGGTTGAGCTATGCTTGCCGCGATTAGTCCATAGATGGGTGACTTCTCTATATTAACATACCAAACCCCTACCCTTCGTGTCTTGGAAAGAACCTTAAGCCGTTGATCCTGCCTGTCATTTGTGGATCTTTGACAGTCGTTACGGGTCGTCAGAAGTCCGAAATTATGACAACCAGTCTTACCAAGGGGCATAGTATAACCCAGTAACTGGGTTGTGGAGGTCAGATAGGCAGTTGCTCCATGTAAAATACTGGTACTCAGCTGAATCCGGTTAGACTGGAAGCTGATCCCGTAATAGTTGGGAAAAGGCTAGCAGATGATGAGGCGAGTGAAGATGTATAATATTAAGTGTAATCTGTCACAGAATACACAACATCTACCAACAAGGAGCTGGAATGGATGAACGTTGATATTGGTGTAGCGACTGTTCAGGAGCCATACGATTTTAATGACCAATCATATCTCAGCCATTGTTCTTATGTACCGGAGACCATTATGATAAATTACGACATAAAGAATGAAGTGAAGAATACTCGTGCTATAGCATTAGGATGGGGAGGAAAGAAGGCCAAAGTCGTAAGGAAACTTCATCTTTTGTTTTTATAGCAAAGGTTTACACGAATTTTGACCATCCTATACCTATGTGTCTCTTAATCCAATTTCTGTCTACTCCACATCGAATTTACGTACAGTCACGAGCACAAATATGTCAACACTTGGCAACTTTCAATTGCGATTTTTTCGTGAAATAACGAATCCAACGTTGAAATACGATTTACATTACATAAACCTATGGATTCGAAAATGCTATGTTCGTAACAACATAAAATTTAATTAAATTACTAAGGAGTAAATCGCTTTTGAATAAAGCCGAGTGTATACATACTTTTGGTCGTGACTGTACCTACATCAACTTTATATTTTAGATCTCTATATCCGGTCTCTATAGTATGAGTATAACGGCTGGCAATGACATCGACGCACAACTTGTTAACATGGATTCAGTTTATGATTCAGAACCTGCGCTGAAATGTTTCTTCGGTTATCAAAAACAAAAATCTTTTGTTTCATAAATAAGTGCCATTATTATATATGGACCAGCTTTTTTTTTCTACGCTACGAATGGAATCTTGTGCAGTTACAGTTTGCGCGTCGATGCTACCCCGATTAGTACATAACAACGATATTACTGTTCAATTGTTATCATGAGGTATATGCAATTTTTATAATGACCTTTTTATTTCACATATTATGTAAATCGCTTAGCCCAAGGAGTTACCAGAAGAGACACTAAGGCCGAAATTACTTCAAGAAGCTACAACGACTATAATCGAAAAAACATTTTGTGCCAATCTTGTGCCAAAAAACGGATCGAAAAAAATCGTTGATAAATATCTACTGTGTGCATCTGGGAATGGTTTTTTGGGGGAAGACGGTGAAGAGACTACATTGGATCCCATCTTGGAAAAGCAATCAACCAATGGCAGTATTTTCCTAAGCAATGCTACAAAAGACATTAACCAAAGTAACGAAATGAATTCAAGAAAGTCAGCATTGGTAGAAACATGTCAGGTAAATAAAAGTAAAAGTGGATATACATAAAGCATAATCAGCATATAACATTCCCACTGCTGGGACACAGGCCTCCTCTCTGTTAGAGGGAGTGGGCCGTAATCCACCACGCTAGCCCATTGCGGGTTGGTGGATGTCACATGTTTTCGATTTTTTTGGTTTTAGGACATGCCCGTTTCCTCACGATGTTTTCCTTCACCGTTATACGTATATGCATATATATTTAATATGCATAATAGTTTAAACAATTCATCCGCCAGAGATATTGTAATGAATTTAAAGTCAACCAATATACTAATATTACTTTTCCGAACTTGTCAATCAAAGGAGGACCTCAGGCGGTCGTCAGTTCAATTTGGTCAATCTGACTGAGAAAAATCAGAATGTAGGGTGATTTGTTTTTTTTTATTGTCTAAGATTACCCATATGTCAAATATTAACTTAATATTTTTAAGAATGATCATGGAGGTCCTCTTGTCTCGTGGGTCAGCAATGAAGAGATGATCTTAGGAGTGGCGCTGAACGGTATTTGCAACCCAAACTTTGACTGCGTGGGACCTCGTATTTATGTCAGCACAGCAGCAACAGCCCAAATAATCAAATGCCTATTGGAAACTACCGATACAAGGTTAGTTTTATTCAGATATTTTTTTCAGAGATTGGTTGATTCCTCGCATGACCAGGGTTGGCCTATACAAGGTGGCCCGTGAAACGCGGTCCAACACAAAATGTTTGCCCTCTCAAAGGGTTTCCCGAAACACCCCCATGGTATGTTCAACGATTGAAGCTAAACGGTTTTTAATATTTTTAGGGCTAACTCTCACTTGACTTTAGACTTTTAGGTTTTCTCATTCTGTGGGCCCTTGGAGAGAGGCTTCTAGAATTATGCTTTAGACCTCGTTTCACGGGTCACGCTGTATTTTAACCAATGAATCAGCTTTGCTATTCCACAAGGCTATTTTAAACTAGACACACGTATGCTATTGGAGAGGCTTTTGTGCAGCAGTGGACTGCTATATAATAAAGACGATAATGTTGATTATGATATGAAAGTAACAAAATAGGTAAAATATAAACGAGAGGAGAGTTAAGAAAACTTACATATAAAACATTTCACAGGCGCAAAACCTGCAATGACCAAATGGATGATAAACAATATCAAGTCAACAATATAGAAATTAAATGGCCCGAAGACGTAAAACAAAATTCAACATCGTCACTAAATATTCAACAAACAACAAGAGTTCCATCGTTTCGACGACAAAATGAAGAGGATTCCCTTCATGCGCGACCAACCAAGGATCTAAGAACCTTTAATGAGCAAACAAACCCAAAAGAAAATCCACAGGATAACCCATATGAGAAACTGAAAGAGAATCCACGTAAGAACCGACAAAAAAACCGATATTCCTATAATGAGCAACAGAATCCACCGCAGGTGGACCAAACTCAAGGGAAAGTAAATGATGAGCTTAAAACTCAACCTAAGAAAGCACATCAAAGATACATGAATCCACAACAAAGAGAATCACAAAATCAACCAGAAATAGACAGTTTTAATCAACCACAAATGGAATCCCAAAATCAACCAGAAATAAACTCTTTTAATCAACCACAAATGGAATCATATAATCAACCCCAAATGGAGCCTTATTATAATCAACAACCAATAAATTCTTATTATAATCAACCACAAATGGAGTCAAAAAATCCATCAGAATCAGAGTCGTATAATCAGCCTCAAACACAATCAAATAATCAACTACCTCTCAAACCAAATAATCAAGAACCAATGGTTCCATATCAACCACAAATGGATTCGTTTAATGAACCGCATATGGCACCACAAAATCACCCTCAACGACCAACCAACAAAGACAAATCAAATCAACCACTACGCCCAATGAATAATCCACCACTACCAACACCGCCTCAAATGGAATCATTAATGCCATCGCCAGTACATTTATATAATCAACCTCAAATAGAATCATTTCAGCAACCACAAGCAGACTCATTCAATGAGGGAGATCAATATAAATTTTCACCATTTAAAGAACCACTGGGTAAACCGTTCAATAAGCCTCAACCAGAATCATTAAATAATTCAGAATTAGGATCACTGAAGTTTCAGCAAACAAATGTAGATCCTTTAAGTCAATCACAATATTCTTTTAAGGAGCCACAATCACCAAATAGTCATTCGAAAATAGAATCATTTGAAACGAAACCGACAGAAGCGTATAACCCGCTGGATATTATCATGGCAGATGACGAAGTCGCATTTAAACGTCCAATGGAAGAACCTTATATGTCACCGCATGCGGCACTACGTAATCAACCAAGTGTTGAAGACATGCCACAGTCATTTAAGCCGGAGCTGGATAAGCCATTAGAGCAACCACATTTGAGTCAAAAATATCAACCACAATCACCGCAGCACGAGCAGCCAGTCGAACAAGCTCCAGCGCAACCATTCGATCCAGGTCACTCGCTGAACGCACTACGTAGCCGGCCGCAGGATCCTGTATCGAACCCATTACAAGGCGACTCACAAACATTCGAGCAAATGTTTTCACAACTTCATGCAGGACCTGACCCCTCAGCTTCGGCCCCGCCACCAAAAGAGCAAACTTTTGATGAAATTTATAGAAATCTTCATGATGGGGGATTTGAGGAACCTCAAGATCAAGAATTTGGGACGCGATTTGAGCTTCCAATTGAGCAGGAGGTTGAACAAACAGACACCAGGGTAGTGAATGAACCTCCGGCGAATGAACCACAGTAAGTACTATTTTGAAGAATGAACATTGCTGTTTTATCGAACGCATGCATTAAATTCCACAAAACTCCAAATACACACACTCATCAAAAGTGTTTAGAGATCAAGTGCATTATTAACTATAAAAAATTGTCTAATGAATGCTTCTTACTTTAATTCCTATTTTTAAGTTAACAACTTATATATATTTTGTAAAAACTAAGAAAAAATGTAATTTTTGCAAATTGTGAGAAATTAACCTAAGTTAATGTCGTCAATTAAATGGCAAAAAAGGCAAAAATGAGGATTTTTTAAATTTTTATTGTGAAAATATTAAAATTAATAATCTGTGTTTCCACCATTGACACGATTCACACAATCACATCGATTTGGCATGCATATAATTAGTTCATCAAAAAGTTGAGTAGAGTGGTGATGCGAGATTGCCCCTCATGTCACTCGGCCACGCTACCCGTGATGCGATAGCGTGTCCAGAGACGGCTTATGACGCTCTGTGTAGTGCCAAGAGCGACAGCCACAGTACGTCGTTGCCTGGAACCATCTTGCAACATTCCAACGGCGCTCATCATCTCTTCTCATATCAAATGATGTCGTCGCACCATATCAATGCAATTTTTTTCAGTTCCGATGGAAAAATTGTAACGGTTTTGTAAAAACGCTATTATTACACACTTTTATAGGAATCCTGATTGACAGTTGATTTTCTATTTTTAATGAAAATTTAAGGATTTTTTTTTTTATTCAAATAGTGAAATTAACTTAAGAGAACCATTACGATCCAAAAAAGTTAAAATAATAATCCTCAATTGCGATACTCTAAAAGTCTAAAACGTACTTGATCCCTAGACACTTTTGATGTGTGTATATATTTTTTGCTGACCTTTACAATTCGCCTGATTATAAGTAAAATACGTTTCTTTTTCAGCAATGATGTTCAGGTGCGTCATCAGGTGCCTTTAGAATATCCAGATTATTCACACCGAAGAACCATTTAATCATAAAGTTGTTTTCTTTTGTGTAGTGTTCTAGTATTTAATATACAGTGATAGATAGACAACTACTTACAGAATATTTGACTAACATATACAGACATCGTCTTACTTGAAGCCCTAAAGCGAAAGATATGGTAGCCATAAAATGGTCTCAAAATGGTAATGCCATGATTTTGAGATTTATTCATTAGGCTAACTTGCAGTCCGCCAGGGCCGCGGGTTGTTCGAAAGAGATAGCGTGGCCCCTGGCAGAGGCAACTGAAGGAACACGGGTGGGTTTTAGTCAGTAAAAGTGTGACACGCCCTTCCGCTCAGCCCAGCGCGGGAGAGTTCATTTAATAATTTCCCACCCAAAAAAAAAACTTGCAGTAGAATGAGCTGCATACATCTTTTGTCTAAATGCTATGTTTTGTAGATCTGCAAGCATCGTTGGATAATAATATTATGTATTGTTTTGTATAATAAAATCAAAATTTGTACATCATCTTTATTTTAAACTTTCGTATCTAAAAATTAAAGACCCTTAATGTGACCAACATCACGAAACTTACGGAGCGACGATCTTCACATGCTGGCTGGAAGCAATCAACGGAAATAGAGAAGAAGAAGAAAACGAAGAAGAAAGAAGAAAAGAAGAAGAAAGATTTAAACGAAGTGCAATAAGAGAGGCCTATGTCCAGCAGTGGACTAGGTACCTACTATAGGCTAAAATACCGTAATACATTGTTTTCATATGGTTCTATTGGTTTACGCGGCGCTCTCCAGTAAAGCTCCCAGTCGGCATGATTGTTTCCGACATCTTCAACAACCATTGTCATATTCAATTTACATAAAACTTTAATGAATTATACACCTTAACCTTCCTCCGTCCATTGGTGAAAACCGTATGAAAATCCGTTTGGTAGTTTTTGGGTTTATCGCGTTCAGACAGACAGACGCGGCGGGAGGATTTTGTTTTATAATACGAGTATGTAGTGCTGATAGTGATAACTAGTTACGCCTGTTATTTCCAAAGAAACAATAATAAATGTTTTAAACAATTTATTTTTTAAACGTTTAATATAAAATATTATTTTAAATTAAATTATGATATTGACATTAATAAATAACAAAATCGTCGTAATAAGAATTGCTATAAGTTCAAAATTTTTTAATGCAAATGTTTCAAATCTCGATGGGATCGAGATGTGAAAGTAGATTATGACAGGGCACGGAGACACATCGATTGCCGCAGCTGGACACGGTATTGCTAACCTATTGCTACTTTCCATACATACAAGCGTGTCAGTGCGCGTCACCGTTTACTCAGAAAACGAGCGTGACAGCTGAATTTACGCTCTGCACTACAGTCCGTTCCCAGTTATTTTACTTCTGATAGCAGCAACCTAACAGCAACCTTGTTGCAATGAGAATAAAGATCACTGTGATTTGGACAGTAATGCAAAATCAGAGGTAAAATAACTGTGTAAGTTCTATAAGTCGCACGGGCGCGTTATTTACTCGGCGATGTTTTTAGCGCACTGGATTTTCATCATCAAAAAAATACACTGTTGGATTTTCTCTCGAGTTGGAAATCGAACAGTGTATTTTTTGATGCGCTGGGATGCGCATCAAACTAAACAATACAATTTTACGGTAAAAATGATTAGTGATGACGTTTTAGTCGCTTCCAGCGTGGCGGTTCCTTGCTCTGTGTGGATTATAGACAAATTAGTTTCGAATTCACTTTCGAATTTTTATGCGGTTACTTGGAGGCTCGGAGTCCCAGCTTTGGCCCCAGTCGGTCTCTGCTTTCATTTGTAGATCTATGACAGTCGTTTCGGGTAGTCAGAAGCCCGAAAGACAGACAGTCAGACTGACAGACCAGTCTTACTAAGAGGTATCGTATTAGGTACACAGTACCTGGGTTGCGGAGGTCAGATAGACAGTCGCTCCATGTAAAATACTACTTCTGCATCCGTATAGACTGGAAGCCGACCCCAACATAGTTGTGGTAGCTAGGCAGATGGTGACTTGGAGGCTCGGAGCAGTCGGAGCGAATTTTTCAAAATAGCATATCTGTTTTCTTATCACGACCACACCCATGGCAATTTTGGGCTTGGCGGTCAGTATAGCATTCCCATATTATTATAATTTGGTCGTTTATACGCCAGTCCAATGTTATAAGTTGGTCGTGTGAACTGCAGTGCCATATTATAATTTGGTCGTTTGTAGTGTCCCATATTAAAATTTGGCCGTGGCCGTACTGGTATCGGCCGTACCGGTTGTACAGTTCGCACTGGCCGTACCGTGCTTTGATGCTGTCTGAAATAGAAAATTAATTATGTTAGACACGACATTTTTACAAAAAGCAAACCTTTAAACCACAGCTTGCGAAAAACTCCTGACGAGTTTCAGTTATTTTGTTTTCTTTACTAACTATCTCCTTCTTTTAATTTTTAACACACATGAGAGCAAAGGTGACCCTGTAGTAGCGGCCCCAACTCACGAGTACGCGGGTTCGAACTTCGAACTCATACTTTATTTTTTCATCACTACTGCTCTCAAAACTTTGACGGCACGACACGGCTTTGACGGCACGGTTGGCGCAGTGGTTATGCGATTGACTGCTGCGCTGCGTGTCGCGGGTTCGATTCCTGCACGGAACCAATATTTGTATGGAATACAAGTAGTTGTTCCGGGTGTGGCTGTTTGTGTATGTGAGTTTAAATGTTTGTAAACGCACCCACGTGAAATACCCAACGTGTTGGGCAACGTTTTTTTTTTTAAAATAAAAACAGCATTGAGAACATTATAATCTGATGATGCTATGCGTATGCTATTATGTGACGGAGCGCTTACACGGGCAAATAAAATTTTACAATAAACTATAACGTCACGTTCAACCATCGACTAAGAAGCGACTAGTTATCAACGATTTTCTCGCTCAAGAAAAGTACAAAAGGTCCCGTGTGACTAAAAGAGTTACATATATGTATTAATAGTTGATCGCTGACTATTCACACCGCCGGTGAATACTTATGTGCAGCGACAAAAGCTATCAAAGAGAGAACTCGCTCAGCGACGCTCGCTTGGCGGACAGGACACTCGCTGAGAGACTCACGGTTATTACATATTAGGCGAGCAAAGAGCAGCTGGTGCCCGACGGCGACGAGCGATTACTAGTTGGTATGCATAATAATATTATGTTTTTAGTTGCCCGTTCTACTCGCTTCTCGTTAATCGATGGCGGTGGGACAAGTGCTCAAGCCTTATCAAGTCTGTACTTTGGCTTTAAAGACGGCATTGAACCAAACATAAACTCTTACCCATATTCTTGTTCGGACGGCCAGTTGACTTGATATTCTAGTCTCTCATAATTTAATGAGTTGCATTTTTTGCGCCTGTAAAGGCACATCAAATTAACATAAACGGCTAAAATTAACATAATCCAGTCATGATTTGGCATGAAAAGGCATTGCACACGTATTGCACGGGAACAGCATCGTGTCAACTCGAGCTGTTCCGCAGGGATAATTATGACAAACGTGAGAACGCTCTCTCTCACGATTAGTCGAAATTTGTCTACAATTCTGACGCCATCTTAATGCCTGGTGATCGCCAAGCTCGAGTAAACTCAAAAAAGTATAAAAATCTATACTGCAACGCACACTTAACCGTTGTGACGGCATCGCCTCCGCTCGGGATCAGCTCACATCGGGGACAGCGGTCACCCATCTTACGGCGCGGGCCGACTTCGAGCCTTTTCCAAGCTATGTTGGGGTCGGCTTCCAGTCTCACCAGATACAGCAAGCCAGGCAGGTGAACCAGTATTTTATATGGAGCGACTGCCCATCTCACCTTCACAACCCAGTTACTGGGTAAAACTATACTCCTTAGTAAGACTAGTAACTGGCTGTTGTAGGTTGGTAAGTAGCAGCTAATAATTCAGTACTTGGTAAAAAAATCTTGCACTTACTTTTCCTTATCAGTAGTAAATAAACATTTAATTAGATTTACAGATCGAGCCGTGCTGAGGTATAAGAAAGGGCCTTCACATTCGTATTTTTTATCATAAACGCTGTTTAGAGCAATTCCAATAACTACTTCTAGCTCGCCTGCAAATGCAATCAAGGGCCCACCGTGGTCATTCTGCAATGTTAAAATTCTGCAATAAAAAGAATTATCAGGAGACCAATTCTCGTAATTAAAAACGTTCAAAATCTAGTTAATCTCAGTGACAATAAATGTCAAAAACTTGTGAAAAATTTTGGAAAGTCAGAGGTATTTTTGACAAATTGAGATTGAGATCAGACTGTGAACTTTCTTAAAATTACGGGATCTGTCCCTCTGGTGTAAAAAGATCAAGCTGAAATCTATGCATTTTTTTTTTGTGGTAGGGAAAACCTCGTGGATGCCGTACCTAGGTACGTCTGGGGAAATTGGAGGGTTATGTTGGACTTCTACCGACTAAAACCCCACGGTTTGCTTTCACTACCATCAGTCGGTGGCCCGAGAGATACTCGTAGATTCGAACGCTTGCCCAACTAATTATTCATCTCACTATTCTTCTGTAATTAGGCTAAAATAACGACCTACCTAAAACAAAACAGTGTTTGAGCAGTGGTAACGGTCTCGACTTACAAATTATTATAGGTCTTATTTACAAGATAACACTAAAATAACAAAATAATATCCTAAATTAACTAAAACAATTAACAATATAAAATATAGCGTCGAAAAATTCATCCACATCGCTGTCAACTGGTAATGTACAAACGCCAGCAGGTCAAGCGACCCAAAACTGTCAAATTTTCCCAATCAATCTTGAATCTTAATGCTTTAGCAATAAAGTTGAAAATCTATTAAAGAAATTTGACAGATTGTAGTAGCTTGATATGCTGGCGTCTCTACCCAAGACACTGGTGGCATTGCCACGTTGTATGGCAATGCAAAGTCTTGGGTACATTACCAGTTGACAGCGATGTGGATGAATTTTTCGACGCTATATTTTAGTTTGTAAATAGTTTTGTAGGTCTTGGGTTTGAACCCAGACAGGTACTTTACTTTGTGTAAATAATTTCATCTCCATTGCTCTAAAAACGGTGAAGGAAAACATCGTGAGGAAACCGTCATGTCCTAGAACTAAAAATTCGAAGACATGTGACTTCTACCCACAGAAAGAGGAGGCCTTTCTCAGCAGTGGAAACATTATTTATGTTAAAACAAGTATCTTACCTGACATATACCTCCAAAATACTTTCCTTGCCTTCTAGACATTGAATCATTTATATCCGCTTTATTATCATTAAACATTTCATTATTATCATTAATCTTGTCTAAAGACGTACCAGAGCCATTCAAGGTCAAACCTTCCCCACTAATTGACAATTCGCTGCTATCCATGTCCACGCACTGAAATCGAATCCTGTTAGCAGTTTTAGCAATAGCTTAGTAGGTTGATCAAAAGAACATAATATAACCTAGCATAACGCATGTTTTCCCCGAAGGTGCAGAGGGGGGCAGAGGTGTGTCAGACACCCACATTGCATCAGTTATGTTTAAGTCCCAAGTGATAGGAGCGTATTGCCACCAACCGGGCGTAAAACCAGGGCCTACTCCGAAGTGCAAAGTGCGAAAGTTCGGATCGGACCGACACATGGCCGAACCAAATATTATTGAAAAATGCGAAAAAAGTTTGAATCGGCTCAGTTGGGTCGGGACCATAGTCAATATTCGAAAGAGTGTAGGAGTGTAGGATCGGAACCGAAAGAACCAAATAGTAATTTCGTAGCAGGAAACGGCCGAACATTCGGCCGATACTACTTCGGAGTAGACCCCCAGACTCCAGGCTGCTACTGAGGAATTCTAGATGGTGTTTCTGGCCGATGAGTTGATGTAGCTGAGAGGTCCTAGGTTCGATCTGGGGAACTGGCAGCTCAGCATTTGCGACCACTACACAAAAGAGGCAATTAAAAGGACAAAATCAAAAGAGCATGATTCTATTTTTATAAATGTGAATGCTTGTGAGTTGGGATGTTTATTAAGTGCTCATACACACGAGCGACAGACGAGTTGCTTCTGCCGCTGACGCGTGTCGCTCGTGTGGGACATACTCGTATGTAGGATACTTTTTATCCAGGTAGTTGGTCCGTTACCCTGGATTGTTTTATTTTTTTCCGACCTACATGCGAATAAAACCACGGGCAAAAGAACAGGGCAAAAGTTAGTTACTCAATTTTTTTACTGACCTCAGGGGGGGTGTCTTTCGAACTAATTTCCTTGCCACCGTTTCCACCACATCTCCATCCAGTCCACATTCCCTTTATATATCGTACCGGTATTTTGGTTGAGGAAGTTCTTGAAGAAATAATTCTTTTTTTCTTTGTGATAGTTGATGAAATAATATTTATTTGATTCTTTGAGTTAGCTGATGAAATAATTTTTCTTTGATCCTTTGAGGTAGTTGATGAAATAATTCTTCTCCTTTTCTTTATAACTCTTGGTTTAATATCGTCATTGAGCCCGTGGGTGCACAAAAATAAATATTCTACATTCTTTGGAAATTGTTTTCGACAGTATGACGTATTCGTAATTATTGCGTGCGCTTGCATTAGGTATTCCGAATTTATGTCAGCAACCATTCCTGGCTGGAAATATTAAAACTGACTTTGAATTTAAATCCATTCTTTTAGTAACTTTAACTATGTATTGAAACCGACAGAAGGATCCAGTTGGGTTGGGCAGCATTTGAAAAGCATCTTCAAGTCTTCTCTTCACCTATCCCGCAATCTTTAAAAACTAAGGTCTTCAACCAGTGCGTCCTGCCCGTTATGACATACAATGCCGTAACGTGGACACTGACAGTCGGGCTGGTCCACAAATTCAAGGTTGCTCAGCGCGCTATGGAGCCTGCTGTTCTCCAAAAAAGAACCGGAGTAACCGTCATAGCTTGCAGAGGCAGCAAACTGAAGTGGCATTGGGTTGGCCACGTTTCTCGAAGGACCGATGGCCGATGGAGCAGACGAGTACTAAAGTGGAGACCGCGTATCGGCAAGCGTAGTGTGGACGCCCCCCAGCTAGATGGACGGACGACTTTCAGAAGGTGGCTGGGACGGACTGGGCGGTGGACAGGGTATTGTGGCGCAGCCTTCGAAGGGGCTCTGTCCAACAGTGGACTGCGATAGGCTGAGTTGAACTATGTATTTTAGCAATTCCCATTCCTACCATATAAACAGCCGCTTCCTAATCTCAGTCTCTAATATCCAATTTTATCTCTACCTATATTTTTGACAAATTTTGGCATTGATTATCGCTTAAACGTTTTTTTATGTAGATACGAGAATTAGTCACAAGATGGCCCACAGTGTGTTTTGCCACTCAATAAAAACATACTTACTTTACGAGCTTTAGTTGCCCCCCAACCAAGAGCTACAACATAAGAATAAGGTTCTTCCATTCTTCCATTATAATTAATAGAAATAGCCTCCGGTTCATAGGAGCAAATTGTACGGTAAGACACGTCAAGGAAGTTATATGGTTTCTCTACAACCCCAAGGCCGACGTCATATTGCATCCACGTTGATGGATTATACGCTGTGAACGAAATGCGGTTATTTTCATAAAGATGTACCTAATGTAGGTCATACACGCTACGGCCCACCGGTGGGGTATAACTGTGCAGGTGTGCCGGTGCAGCACCCTAATTGCGTAACACACAATCAATAGGAATCAGAATCATTTTGAAGCAAATTGCTAATCCATTGCTTCATAAGTTCAAAAAATTTGTCTGCTCAAGAAGTAAAAAACGCAATGAATATTGTTGAACTGTCAAAATGAAACCGATTCCGATTAATCGTGTGTTACGCAATTAGGGTGCTGGTCGACCACTCCTGCCTTTCTTTAATTAGGTTCGCTACGGCAAGTATTCCTTGATTTATTAATTTAGCGCCGTTAGCTTGTGATGTTACAAAAACTGCACAGGTCTCTCAGGTATGTGTTATATACAGCTTGGACTCGGCCCAGAATTCGGCATCATCTGCCTAGCCTTTTCCCAACTATGTTGGGGTCGGCTTCCAGTCTAACCGGATGCAGCTGAATACCAGTATTTTACATGGAGCGACTGCCTATCTGACCTCCACAACCCAGTTACTGGGTAATACCATACCTCTTGGTAAGACTGGTTGTCAGACTTTCGGGCTTCTGACTACCCGTAACGACTGTCAAAGATCCAGGAATGACAGCCGGGACCAACGGCTTAACGTGCTTTCCGAGGCACGGAGGGGTCTCGGTATGTAAAGGTCACTAGCGTCCATCAGTATATACATATATTATTTAATACAGCTATTTAATTAAATATGGCACAAGCACAGTTCAATGTTTTGACATGTCGCCATTGCACTCATGTGAAGAAGGGGGTTAGGACATATTAATGTGCAGCAAATAAATGATGTGCTCACCTTTTGGAATAACAATCTTGACAATTCTTTGTTTCCTCGTCGAAGTGCACTCGTCATTTTGAATATTTTCGCCACTGACGTACTTTCTGTACCCGGCTATCACATAGATGTGGCTGACCTCAGTTAGACACGCTGCTGACGTTAGGACATGTTTCGTGGAAACCAGAACTCCACCACATAACCAAGCATTTGGTTGATTTTCAGAATAAGGTGAGTTGAGGAGGTACACCTGTATAAAAAAAATTTTAGACCTGCATTCTTGCATGGATCAGGATGTAGGGCCACCAAAGGGATGAATGAAAGGCAAGTACACGCAGGTGAGATGAGACTGCTAAGAGGGATGTTTGGTGTTGCGCGAAGTCTGACAGACTGTGACACCGGTGACTAAAAAGTCGTGAGGAAATCGGTTGTCATGGTATGGGTATGGAATGCGGAGAACTGAGGAATCTGTCGTACTGTCGTGAACCAGACACAGCGATGAAGATTAATGGCTATAATAATAGGGGAAGATCAAAAAAATCGATGGATAGACTGTGTGAAAGTTGTTATTGCTAGAAAAGGGCGACTACCGAAATGACGACTAATAGGGAAGTATGGAAGAAAAATACATGTTGCGCCGACCCTAAATAAATTGGGGCGTGGGTAGTGAATGATGAGATTATTTTGCTACTACGAGAGAAAAAGTGAAAAAATTACCACATATTTTTTTCCGTTTTCAATGATTCTTCCGTTTGTTATTCTTCGACCACACAGACAAACTGTAAATTAGTAAAAATATGTTAAAATATTTTTTAAGTGCAGCTTATATGGCACAACTGGGCACAACTCGCTGATCCACATGGACTGGTGGATGCTAATGCAGCTACAGAACATAACAGAGGTACTTAAACTTAGCACCAAGATACTTATTGGTTGACCAAATCGTATGAACACTTCGTTTTTCTTGATCTTCTATCATGGCAAGATCATTGTAGTCAATAATACAGCTGTCCCCCTAAGGCCAAATTCACGGCTTCGAGCGCTGCGACTGGCGTCAAGCGCCACTTGTATCCGTGTGTTGCATCGCGGTGACTCGTAGCACGCTCTAAACCACTTCTTTTATACCTATTGTATTCTGCGCAGTTGCTGTCGCAAGACGCAGCTCGGGCGGCTGGCCACGGGGTGATGGTATTTTAAAATTAAAATGTTGATAACTAAGTTCTAGTTCATGAATTCAAATAGTACTTAACTTTAGAGCTAACTACACAAATGACAAAGTAAATAAAACACTTAAACAGCATGACTTTTTCCGATAATTCCGGCACAGTCACATAAGTTTATTGAAGAAATATTTCTACACTCAATTTAAAAGTGCAGTCAACCATAGCATGGAGTGATTACATATTCAAACACATTTCAGTTTTTTTATTCGTTGCTCAATAGATTACAGGCACAAAAGATTACAGATAGTACGGACACCATTTATTTATAGAATGTTATTAAACTAATTTTAAAAAGTATAAAAAGAATGACAATTTTTTTATCGACTTGTATTTAGTTTCATAAGACACACACTATGAATGAAATTCTTGCTTACAAAAACTGTTTCAAGAAACTATCAATCATTTTCAAGCCAGGTTCGTTAACCTTGTGGTACCAACTTTGTGTCTTAAGTCGATCCCACCACTGATGAAGCTTCACATATTTTTTATCGATGGGAATAATACAGTCTAAAGAAGACAGCGTTGCCACACACGATACATCTGCTAGGGTCAATTCATCACCAGCTATATACTCCTTTTCTAGATACTTCTCAGCTACTTCATAGGATTCCATTATATCAGCAACTTGCTCCTCTGTAGGTCCTGGAGCTCTAAATTTCACTACACTGTAGATAACAGACCTTAGTCTAGGGAAGAGAATTGACGCGTCGAAAAATAAGCGTTGATCGACTATCGCTCTTGCCGTCACATCCTTAGGGTACAAAGTTTGTTGTGCTTCTCCATATTTTGATGTTAGATACATGTTGATGGCATGGCTGTCTGATAGGACCAAGCCATCGTCTTCTAACAGCGGTACGGTGTGTAGTGGGTTCTTCTCCAAATACTCAGATTTGTACTGATCTCTACTGGGTAGGTTCACTTCTCGAGTTTCGACTTCAAGCCCAAGTATTTCCACAAGCATCAAAGTCGCTCGGGCCGGTGGACTAACATCTGTTTTGTGGATAACTATCGGCATGATGCGGTCGACTATCGTTTACTATGGCTTATTATTTGGTACTGACTTGTTGCCAATCGATTTTCACCTCTTTATCTGATACGGAGATATATTGCTATCCACATTATAATCTCGATAGCTTCTTGTCGTTTATTGGTCACCGTGCCAATGACGTCACTCGCTACGAATTATATTTTATCAAAACATGACAGCAAAATAGGAATTATTTAAGCTTCGATTAAATTTATGTAACCGAATCTTAAATAATTCTTATTTTGCTTTCCTAATAAAAATATTATTGAAAACTCTTATTAGGTTTAATGAAAATACTAAATAGCAAGTAACTGCGACCAACTTGGATGTAGAGCTCGCCGGACGCTGGACGGATGGACCGTCGGACGGATGGCTGGACGGACGAACGAAAAGCGGAGGCTTAGCAATAGGGTCCCGTTGGCACCCTTTGGGTACGAAACTCTAAAAAGTGAGCATCATTAGATACGCCATACCGCTGTTAAACCCGCGATGGTTTGTGCGGTATGTTTCATTGTTTCACTTGTATCTGTTTTTGTTTTTTGAATAATAAAAAAAAATAAAAAAATACAGGTTTTAGAGGACCAGCAAAATATTTCTCTTATATCACATAACTGTATGCATTACTTCGATGCTAGTTCACAATGGTTTTCGGGCAGGAGCATGATAATGAAAAAATTAAACGATTGATAGCTAATAACGAAATTTATTTACACGTTAAAATATCATATACCTATCACTTATAACATTTTTTGAAAATAGCTATCATAATTCACCATTTGCAATATACAAAATCTATGGGTATGTGGGTACACTCATTACCTTTACAAAATTTACAAACATTCAACGTTATACCTTAACATTTAAAGAATGCTTAAAAATCTAAAGTGTTGGATATAAAAATTATGGAATCTTTTTAAAGTTTTATTTTTTATTTAAAGTCATAGATTAATATTAAGATCGTAGACCGTAGGGTGGGGACAGAGAAGTCGCATAGACAAAGCAGCTAATTGTCAGTGTCATAGACATTTCTGTCACAACACTACGCCGTACTCAATAAAGTAATGACCTAAAAATTCAATCAGACAATAGTATTCTTAAAAATATACATTTCGAATGTCCGTAACTAATCTATAACGAAACAATTTCCATTATTTATTTTGGGGCGTCGAAGTTTTGCTTGCAGACGCCAATAACTTTATTATGATGCCACAATTATTTAATATTATTAATAAAAATGCCATGTTTATTTAACAATTAAAATAATCTCATGGACGAGGCGGATTATGATGGTCAAGTTTCTTAAAAAGTATGAGGAATTAGGAAGACAATCTTTTTTTAAACTCAGATATATATGTTTTTGATGCGACGTGGTGGTAAATGGCGACTAAGGAACTCTTATACGATCAAAACAGTACATTGAGCTCCTTTTGGAAAAGGCGAACATTTTCAAAACTCACAGACACACTACATTTGTTATTTTAAATCGACTTATACTCTGCGAATGGAAGACAGATTCTTCGATGACATTATTACTTCCTACTGATACAGTTAAAAAAGCCAGGATTTTTATTTATAATGGCGTCTGCAAGCATTACAGCATGTTATAATAAAACATGTAGCAACAACATTAATATTTAGAGAGCTACCTAACAAAATATGGAAATTCCTTACACGAAATTTTTTATCAGTCAATATGAAACAAACAAATACATATTTTCATTTTTATATAACTCCGCTATCAACAAGTTAAGGGTATGTACGCTGGGTATATTTGAATTCAGAGCAATTTTACAGTTTAAAAAAACGGTTTATTTGCAAAAATATCGGTACTGTAACGGGATAATAAACAAAAGAGTACTCAAGCTAACTTCTATTCAAATATAAACCTTGTACAAAAGTTATAATGTGTATTTTGGAATAACATTTCAAGTATAACGCGGATGATTATAAAAAATACACTATATTGGACGAAAAATTGAATATAAAGGGAGAATGTTAATGTCATAATATATTTCGAACACAGTAACACACTTTGTCTGATAAATAAATTGCTATAAATATAAAACAATTCAGACGAGGAAGTTCACCTTTACACGTCAGAATATAGAGATTTCTGGTGTTAACTTCGTTTTTATAGTAGACGAGTTAATGGAAGAATGGCATACCGGAAAATAAAATACTAAGAACACATTGCGTTTTTACTGAAGCAGGGCGGAGCCCCGACAAAGACGAGGCAAGAGACGCGATGAGAATTTCAACCATTGTGATTAAATTTCACTTTTTTTTTGTTCAATAAGAAATATAAGTATTAGATGTTTAAATCATATAATAAATAATTTTTTTATCATATATTTTTGTGAAATATATGATAAAGAAATCTATGCAAACATTAATTACAAAACCAGTTCTCAACAAATGAATAGCAATTTAAAATTGAATGGTAGATTGCTCGATTCCTGCATGTCTCCGCTTCTCTCGTCTCCACTTCAGTGGTAACACCCTTACGCAGTCTGACGTAACATTCCATATCGACTATATACATACTTGTCATGTCGTTATATGACGAAGTTAACACCAAAATAAGTATTGTGATAACAACTTGTATGACTATGGTATATTCTCAGACTCGCTGGATGCATAGTTATGGAAAATTGGGAGCAAGACAGAATACATTAGAACATGCCTTTCAAGTACCGGTTTCTGAATAGCCAAATATCAAATCTCATGTTAAATAATACCAGCCAATTTTACTTGACATGAAATTTCACAACAGCCTAAATTTCTTTCAAAAACCGCACATTTTTGTAAAAAATCTACAATTACATTAAAAATCTGACTCGAATCAGGCTTTTTCTGTCTTACTCCATTTTTGCTACACAAACAGCAAGTCACAGACTACACTATAGTAAAAGATTATTGTACAGCTCAACACCAGCTACCTTAAACAAAGTTACTTACTGTGGCCATTATAGAGTATAAACGTCAATTTGTATGAGATTTATCATATTTTTTATTTATCACGTAATTTTTAAATCAAGTATAAGTATAAGCAATTGGCATAGCGAAGACATTTTTTTTTAATTATAATAAGTTGGCCAAGGTCTGACTCCAGAAGGCCAATTCTCGTAAGTAAAAACGTTCAAAGTCTAGTCGCAGTCTCATCTCGGCGACAAACAAATGTCAAAAACTTATCAAAATGTAGGGAAATTTAGAGGTATCTTTGACAGATTGAGACTGAGATTGGACTGTGAACGTTCTTAAAATTATGAGAATTGCCCCTCTGATATCTGAAAGACTAAACAGTAACTCTGCCACCAAGTTCCATGTAAGCTGTTGTGATAACTTGATCAAAATAACTTCACGAAATTGAATCTTATTTCATAGACAGTAGTTTTTTTTTTGCCAAATTATCTCACGCCGCAAAAGACGTCATGATTATGCGTATCTCGTTCGCGTTTTGGCAAGACAGGAGTTTGACGCGTTTCGAATCTCTATAGATTCTTTCACACAGTCAAGAAAATATGAATTACAGTATATTTTATTTAGTGACCCTATTTCGCTGAGAAATCGTCAATCACATACACTGACGTTTCTACTCGTTAACGACACCCACAAGTAACTTCATTCAGGGTAAGCGAGTATAGTACAAAATTTCACCGGAGTTGTTGCGAGGTCTGCGGCCGGCGACAGTGGGTGGCGATAGAACGGAAGCACTCGTCACAAACACGCACGGGCTTGAGTTGACCGTAGCGCGGCAGTGGGATTGAGTTTGAGCTGCATGATGCACAAAATACTTTGCCTGTGGAAGGTAAATGTTTGGTGATAGTTTAGTTGTATGAAGGCGATTGTAAACGGGACATATTTTTACTGCGATGTTTGGCTGCCATCAGTAGCTATATATCTAATATGGTTGAGCTACTCAAGTCAAATATTGCAAGTACTACTGCTTGTTCGTTATCGTAACATTGAAAATGTTCCCCGGTCGGTGTTGATTCACTTTACGGCATTTGCAGATATTTTAGTAAAGCCGGGGTTAAGGAAGACGTTGATATTGAAACATGAGTGTAGCTGTGCATACTGACCACAGTTGCGACAGTGGTGCCTGCGCCGGAAGGCCGTGAAGTGCGCGGCGCAGCGCATGCAGGCGGGCGCCGCGATGTCGGGCAGCCAGTCGGGCGCGCGCTCGGGGCCCGGCGCGGGGCTGCGGGGGGGACGCAACGGTAACTTTGTCTTTCTAATCTTTTTTACACACTTTTATTTAACTTGCGATACAATCTACTGACGCCAGCAGGTCAACCTACCCGAAACTGTCAGATTTTCCCAGTCAACATTGAACCTAATGCTTTAGCAATAAAGTCAAAAATCTTATAATAATTAAAGAAATCTGACAGATTGTAGTAGCTTGATGAGCTGGCGTCTGTATGTTCGGGTGGACTCCTCCACCGCAACTCAATTTTGAAGCAGATATCTTCAACCGATTGAGCTGAAATTTTGCATGCATGTGTAAATCGGATGACAATGCAAAATTATTATGACATGGAGCTGATCTGAAGATGGAACCGGAAGGTGCCCATAGGAACTACCTCGGTAGTTAAACGACACAACCCCATCGAGTTTGGGCTCGTATGATTCGTCTTGACGAGTACTTTGGTGCTAGATGGTAACCAGGGTCTGATGATGGAGCTGGAAGATGGCTCTAGGAACTCAGTAATTTAACGATATAACCCCATCGATTTTGGGCTCGTTTGATTCGTCTTGACGAGTACTTTGGTGCTAGATGGTAACCAGGGTCTGATGATGGAGCTGGAAGATGGCTCTAGGAACTCAGTAATTAAACGACATAACCCCATCGATTTTGGGCTCGTTTGATTCGTCTTGACGAGTACTTTGGTGCTAGATGGTAACCAGGGTCTGATGATGGAGCTGGAAGATGGCTCTAGGTACTAAGTAATTAAACGACATACCCCCATCGATTTTGAGCTCGTTTGATTCGTCTTGACAAGTACTTTGGTGCTAGATGGTAACCAGGGTCTGATGATGGAGCTGGAAGATGGCTCTAGGAACTCAGTAATTTAACGATATAACCCCATCGATTTTGGGCTCGTTTGATTCGTCTTGACGAGTACTTTGGTGCTAGATGGTAACCAGGGTCTGATGATGGAGCTGGAAGATGGCTCTAGGAACTCAGTAATTAAACGACATAACCCCATCGATTTTGGGCTCGTTTGATTCGTCTTGACGAGTACTTTGGTGCTAGATGGTAACCAGGGTCTGATGATGGAGCTGGAAGATGGCTCTAGGAACTCAGTAATTAAACGACATAACCCCATCGATTTTGGGCTCGTTTGATTCGTCTTGACGAGTACTTTGGTGCTAGATGGTAACCAGGGTCTGATGATGGAGCTGGAAGATGGCTCTAGGTACTAAGTAATTAAACGACATACCCCCATCGATTTTGAGCTCGTTTGATTCGTCTTGACAAGTACTTTGGTGCTAGATGGTAACCAGGGTCTGATGATGGAGCTGGAAGATGGCTCTAGGAACTCAGTAATTTAACGATATAACCCCATCGATTTTGGGCTCGTTTGATTCGTCTTGACGAGTACTTTGGTGCTAGATGGTAACCAGGGTCTGATGATGGAGCTGGAAGATGGCTCTAGGAACTCAGTAATTAAACGACATAACCCCATCGATTTTGGGCTCGTTTGATTCGTCTTGACGAGTACTTTGGTGCTAGATGGTAACCAGGGTCTGATGATGGAGCTGGAAGATGGCTCTAGGAACTCAGTAATTAAACGACATAACCCCATCGATTTTGGGCTCGTTTGATTCGTCTTGACGAGTACTTTGGTGCTAGATGGTAACCAGGGTCTGATGATGGAGCTGGAAGATGGCTCTAGGAACTCAGTAATTTAACGACATACCCCCATCGATTTTGGGCTCGTTTGATTCGTCTTGACAAGTAATTTGGTGCTAGATGGTAACCAGGGTCTGATGATGGAGCTGGAAGATGGCTCTAGGAACTCAGTAATTTAACGATATAACCCCATCGATTTTGGGCTCGTTTGATTCGTCTTGACGAGTACTTTGGTGCTAGATGGTAACCAGGGTCTGATGATGGAGCTGGAAGATGGCTCTAGGAACTCAGTAATTAAACGACATAACCCCATCGATTTTGGGCTCGTTTGATTCGTCTTGACGAGTACTTTGGTGCTAGATGGTAACCAGGGTCTGATGATGGAGCTGGAAGATGGCTCTAGGAACTCAGTAATTAAACGACATAACCCCATCGATTTTGGGCTCGTTTGATTCGTCTTGACGAGTACTTT
Organism: Apamea sordens; assembly: GCA_945859715.1. Lineage (NCBI taxonomy): Eukaryota > Metazoa > Arthropoda > Insecta > Lepidoptera > Noctuidae > Apamea > Apamea sordens. The sequence continues at coordinate 8,865,379 of OX244006.1, read as the reverse complement.
GGTGCTAGATGGTAACCAGGGTCTGATGATGGAGCTGGAAGATGGCTCTAGGAACTCAGTAATTAAACGACATAACCCATCGATTTTGGGCTCGTTTGATTCGTCTTGACAAGTACTTTGGTGCTAGATGGTAACCAGGGTCTGATGATGGAGCTGGAAGATGACTCTAGGAACTCAGTAATTAAACGACATAACCCATCGATTTTGGGCTCGTTTGATTCGTCTTGACGAGTACTTTGGTGCTAGATGGTAACCAGGGTCTGATGATGGAGCTGGAAGATGGCTCTAGGAACTCAGTAATTAATCGACATAACCCCATCGATTTTGGGCTCGTTTGGTTCGTCTTGACAAGTACTTTGGTGCTAGATGGTAACCAGGGTCTGATGATGGAGCTGGAAGATGGCTCTAGGAACTCAGTAATTAAACGACATAACCCCATCGATTTTGGGCTCGTTTGATTCGTCTTGACGAGTACTTTGGTGCTAGATGGTAACCAGGGTCTGATGATGGAGCTGGAAGATGGCTCTAAGAACTCAGTAATTAAACGACATAACCCCATCGATTTTGGGCTCGTTTGATTCGTCTTGACGAGTACTTTGGTGCTAGATGGTAACCAGGGTCTGATGATGGAGCTGGAAGATGGCTCTAGGAACTCAGTAATTAATCGACATAACCCCATCGATTTTGGGCTCGTTTGGTTCGTCTTGACAAATACTTTGGTGCTAGATGGTAACCAGGGTCTGATGATGGAGCTGGAAGATGGCTCTAGGAACTCAGTAATTAAACGACATAACCCCATCGATTTTGGACTCGTTTGATTCGTCTTGACGAGTACTTTGGTGCTAGATGGTAACCAGGGTCTGATGATGGAGCTGGAAGATGGCTCTAGGAACTCAGTAATTAAACGACATAACCCCATCGATTTTGGGCTCGTTTGATTCGTCTTGACGAGTACTTTGGTGCTAGATGGTAACCAGGGTCTGATGATGGAGCTGGAAGATGGCTCTAGGAACTCAGTAATTAAACGACATAACCCCATCGATTTTGGGCTCGTTTGATTCGTCTTGACGAGTACTTTGGTGCTAGATGGTAACCAGGGTCTGATGATGGAGCTGGAAGATGGCTCTAGGAACTCAGTAATTAATCGACATAACCCCATCGATTTTGGGCTCGTTTGGTTCGTCTTGACAAGTACTTTGGTGCTAGATGGTAACCAGGGTCTGATGATGGAGCTGGAAGATGGCTCTAGGAACTCAGTAATTAAACGACATAACCCCATCGATTTTGGGCTCGTTTGATTCGTCTTGACGAGTACTTTGGTGCTAGATGGTAACCAGGGTCTGATGATGGAGCTGGAAGATGGCTCTAGGAACTCAGTAATTAAACGACATAACCCATCGATTTTGGGCTCGTTTGATTCGTCTTGACAAGTACTTTGGTGCTAGATGGTAACCAGGGTCTGATGATGGAGCTGGAAGATGGCTCTAGGAACTCAGTAATTAAACGACATAACCCCATCGATTTTGGGCTCGTTTGATTCGTCTTGACGAGTACTTTGGTGCTAGATGGTAACCAGGGTCTGATGATGGAGCTGGAAGATGGCTCTAGGAACTCAGTAATTAAACGACATAACCCCATCGATTTTGAGCTCGTTTGATTCGTCTTGACAAGTACTTTGGTGCTAGATGGTAACCAGGGTCTGATGATGGAGCTGGAAGATGGCTCTAGGAACTCAGTAATTAAACGACATAACCCCATCGATTTTGAGCTCGTTTGATTCGTCTTGACAAGTACTTTGGTGCTAGATGGTAACCAGGGTCTGATGATGGAGCTGGAAGATGGCTCTAGGAACTCAGTAATTAAACGACATAACCCCATCGATTTTGAGCTCGTTTGATTCGTCTTGACAAGTACTTTGGTGCTAGATGGTAACCAGGGTCTGATGATGGAGCTGGAAGATGGCTCTAGGAACTCAGTAATTAAACGACATAACCCCATCGATTTTGAGCTCGTTTGATTCGTCTTGACAAGTACTTTGGTGCTAGATGGTAACCAGGGTCTGATGATGGAGCTGGAAGATGGCTCTAGGAACTCAGTAATTAAACGACATAACCCCATCGATTTTGGGCTCGTTTGATTCGTCTTGACGAGTACTTTGGTGCTAGATGGTAACCAGGGTCTGATGATGGAGCTGGAAGATGGCTCTAGGAACTCAGTAATTAAACGACATAACCCCATCGATTTTGAGCTCGTTTGATTCGTCTTGACAAGTACTTTGGTGCTAGATGGTAACCAGGGTCTGATGATGGAGCTGGAAGATGGCTCTAGGAACTCAGTAATTAAACGACATAACCCCATCGATTTTGAGCTCGTTTGATTCGTCTTGACAAGTACTTTGGTGCTAGATGATAACCAGGGTCTGATGATGGAGCTGGAAGATGGCTCTAGGAACTCAGTAATTAATCGACATAACCCCATCGATTTTGGGCTCGTTTGGTTCGTCTTGACAAGTACTTTGGTGCTAGATGGTAACCAGGGTCTGATGATGGAGCTGAAGATGGCTCTAGGAACTCAGTAATTAAACGACATAACCCATCGATTTTGGGCTCGTTTGATTCGTCTTGACGAGTACTTTGGTGCTAGATGGTAACCAGGGTCTGATGATAGAGCTGGAAGATGGCTCTAGGAACTCAGTAATTAATCGACATAACCCCATCGATTTTGGGCTCGTTTGGTTCGTCTTGACAAGTACTTTGGTGCTAGATGGTAACCAGGGTCTGATGATGGAGCTGGAAGATGGCTCTAGGAACTCAGTAATTAAACGACATAACCCCATCGATTTTGGGCTCGTTTGATTCGTCTTGACGAGTACTTTGGTGCTAGATGGTAACCAGGGTCTGATGATGGAGCTGGAAGATGGCTCTAGGAACTCAGTAATTAAACGACATAACCCCATCGATTTTGAGCTCGTTTGATTCGTCTTGACAAGTACTTTGGTGCTAGATGGTAACCAGGGTCTGATGATGGAGCTGGAAGATGGATCTAGGAACTCAGTAATTAAACGACATAACCCCATCGATTTTGAGCTCGTTTGATTCGTCTTGACAAGTACTTTGGTGCTAGATGGTAACCAGGGTCTGATGATGGAGCTGGAAGATGGCTCTAGGAACTCAGTAATTAAACGACATAACCCCATCGATTTTGAGCTCGTTTGATTCGTCTTGACAAGTACTTTGGTGCTAGATGGTAACCAGGGTCTGATGATGGAGCTCGAAGATGGCTCTAGGAACTCAGTAATTAAACGACATAACCCCATCGATTTTGGGCTCGTTTGATTCGTCTTGACGAGTACTTTGGTGCTAGATGGTAACCAGGGTCTGATGATGGAGCTGGAAGATGGCTCTAGGAACTCAGTAATTAAACGACATAACCCCATCTATTTTGAGCTCGTTTGATTCGTCTTGACAAGTACTTTGGTGCTAGATGGTAACCAGGGTCTGATGATGGAGCTGGAAGATGGCTCTAGGAACTCAGTAATTAAACGACATAACCCCATCGATTTTGAGCTCGTTTGATTCGTCTTGACAAGTACTTTGGTGCTAGATGGTAACCAGGGTCTGATGATGGAGCTGGAAGATGGCTCTAGGAACTCAGTAATTAAACGACATAACCCCATCGATTTTGGGCTCGTTTGATTCGTCTTGACGAGTACTTTGGTGCTAGATGGTAACCAGGGTCTGATGATGGAGCTGGAAGATGGCTCTAGGAACTCAGTAATTAAACGACATAACCCCATCGATTTTGAGCTCGTTTGATTCGTCTTGACAAGTACTTTGGTGCTAGATGGTAACCAGGGTCTGATGATGGAGCTGGAAGATGGCTCTAGGAACTCAGTAATTAATCGACATAACCCCATCGATTTTGGGCTCGTTTGGTTCGTCTTGACAAGTACTTTGGTGCTAGATGGTAACCAGGGTCTGATGATGGAGCTGAAGATGGCTCTAGGAACTCAGTAATTAAACGACATAACCCATCGATTTTGGGCTCGTTTGATTCGTCTTGACGAGTACTTTGGTGCTAGATGGTAACCAGGGTCTGATGATAGAGCTGGAAGATGGCTCTAGGAACTCAGTAATTAATCGACATAACCCCATCGATTTTGGGCTCGTTTGGTTCGTCTTGACAAGTACTTTGGTGCTAGATGGTAACCAGGGTCTGATGATGGAGCTGGAAGATGGCTCTAGGAACTCAGTAATTAAACGACATAACCCCATCGATTTTGGGCTCGTTTGATTCGTCTTGACGAGTACTTTGGTGCTAGATGGTAACCAGGGTCTGATGATGGAGCTGGAAGATGGCTCTAGGAACTCAGTAATTAAACGACATAACCCCATCGATTTTGAGCTCGTTTGATTCGTCTTGACAAGTACTTTGGTGCTAGATGGTAACCAGGGTCTGATGATGGAGCTGGAAGATGGATCTAGGAACTCAGTAATTAAACGACATAACCCCATCGATTTTGAGCTCGTTTGATTCGTCTTGACAAGTACTTTGGTGCTAGATGGTAACCAGGGTCTGATGATGGAGCTGGAAGATGGCTCTAGGAACTCAGTAATTAAACGACATAACCCCATCGATTTTGAGCTCGTTTGATTCGTCTTGACAAGTACTTTGGTGCTAGATGGTAACCAGGGTCTGATGATGGAGCTCGAAGATGGCTCTAGGAACTCAGTAATTAAACGACATAACCCCATCGATTTTGGGCTCGTTTGATTCGTCTTGACGAGTACTTTGGTGCTAGATGGTAACCAGGGTCTGATGATGGAGCTGGAAGATGGCTCTAGGAACTCAGTAATTAAACGACATAACCCCATCTATTTTGAGCTCGTTTGATTCGTCTTGACAAGTACTTTGGTGCTAGATGGTAACCAGGGTCTGATGATGGAGCTGGAAGATGGCTCTAGGAACTCAGTAATTAAACGACATAACCCCATCGATTTTGCTGATGATGGAGCTGAAGATGGCTCTAGGAACTCAGTAATTAAACGACATAACCCATCGATTTTGGGCTCGTTTGATTCGTCTTGACGAGTACTTTGGTGCTAGATGGTAACCAGGGTCTGATGATAGAGCTGGAAGATGGCTCTAGGAACTCAGTAATTAATCGACATAACCCCATCGATTTTGGGCTCGTTTGGTTCGTCTTGACAAGTACTTTGGTGCTAGATGGTAACCAGGGTCTGATGATGGAGCTGGAAGATGGCTCTAGGTACTAAGTAATTAAACGACATACCCCCATCGATTTTGAGCTCGTTTGATTCGTCTTGACAAGTACTTTGGTGCTAGATGGTAACCAGGGTCTGATGATGGAGCTGGAAGATGGCTCTAGGAACTCAGTAATTTAACGATATAACCCCATCGATTTTGGGCTCGTTTGATTCGTCTTGACGAGTACTTTGGTGCTAGATGGTAACCAGGGTCTGATGATGGAGCTGGAAGATGGCTCTAGGAACTCAGTAATTAAACGACATAACCCCATCGATTTTGGGCTCGTTTGATTCGTCTTGACGAGTACTTTGGTGCTAGATGGTAACCAGGGTCTGATGATGGAGCTGGAAGATGGCTCTAGGAACTCAGTAATTAAACGACATAACCGCATCGATTTTGGGCTCGTTTGATTCGTCTTGACGAGTACTTAAGTGCTAGATGGTAACCAGAGTCTGATGATGTACAGGTAGCTTAGGTGCAGTAAACGCATATAACGGAAAAACACTGCTACGCGCTACGAACTACGCCGTAGTCAATCTCGCATTAAAAATACAAAAAAAAAATTAAAAGAAAAAAAAACTTTTTAAAAACAAGCTTTTTTAAATTATTAATAAAAAGGACTCATCATCATCATCTGCCTAGCCTTTTCCCAACTATGTTTGGGAAAATAACTAAAAAGTAAAAAATAATTTAAGCCTGATAAGAAACAAAAAGTTGTTTTTAAAAAGTTTTTTCACTTCTCATGCTCTGAAAGTGCTTCTTTGTGCAGGGTATAGGCTGCACAAAATCGAATTTTGTGCACAAGGGCATTAACGTATCTACTCATAAATGTATTATATTAAGGCAAAGAAAATGAGCCATACAGCCAAATGCAATAAGAAGTTCATAGATAGAATTTGTTATTATATAATATTTACTTTAATTTATTTGCCTTATGTGTTTTTTAAGATATAATAGATATTAAAAATTTAATTCAAGTACGGTAGGTTAGTTGATTTAAGAAAATTATTATTACAAAATTAATTTAATAGTAGGCTGTATAGGTCTACAGCCTAATATCAATGTCGTAAGATTTAAAAACAATTTCCTTCAGTATTCAAAACTGTTCTAATTTAACTTTGAATTTTAATTAAAGAAATGTTATGTTATACTACTGTTTTATTTCCTCGCAATCGAAGTGAAAAGCAGAGTTTATAACTCGTCCACAAAACCATTTTTATCCTCGACATTACTATCAGCCCTCGCCTTCGGCTCGGGCTGCTAAAAGTCTCGGATAAAAATGGTTTGTTTTGTGCACTTGTTGTAAAATCTACTATTTCATCGCGTGTCGATGGCAAAAATATATGATTTTCATGAATAAATTTGAAGCAGTACACACCTGTAGCTCAGGTCCCCGGCGGACACGGAGGCCTGCAGAGCGCCGCGCGCGTCGGGCTTGCGGCGCGCGGCGGGCTGCGCGCGCGCGCTCAGCGTGTTGCGGCGCGCCAGGCGCGCGCTGCCGTCCGACGTGGAGTCCGACGCACTGTCCGCGTACACTTCCTCTGCCGAATACACGCTGTCGAATGAGCTGCCTGCAAATGTTACATCACTTTTGAGGACCACTATTTATTTTATGCATAACAAAACAAATAAATAACCAATGACTAATAGATACTCTAATCAAAGCTTATTGCTCTTTATGAGCGACAGAACTCCGTTTTTTTTTTTTTTTTCAAATTCGTTAATTCAAAATTGAAACAACAGTAATACCGAAATTATAGCCAGTAAGTCAGCTTCAAAACTGCATAAAAACTTTTTCTCTGACTTATCATTATTTTGATGTTTTAGGCCTTTAAACATAAAAATGCTCAATTCAGGTGCCCGGGAGTGTATTTATGTATAACAGTAAATCATATTAGTTTGTTAACTTGGTGTATTCTTTGGTGGTAGTGCAGCAAGCAATAGTTATATAAATAAACACGGCAGCCAAGAAAAGCGTCTTTAAGCCTTTGCAAAATTTCCTCCGTGCGAGTCGAACTCGTAAGAAAAGGGGTGACAGCTAATATATTGAAATCAAAGTAGTTATTTACTACACATCAAGGTACACATTTCAGAGTCATGGAACGCGTGGTCGGTCTAGCAGCAATTCCACACACCGCGGAACGTGGCTTGGCCGTGCATAGTTGCATACGCTTCCTATGTTCTCTTGTGGGTTTACGAATGTAAGAAAGCCAAACCACAACTTACCGTTCTGTATAACCTGATCCTCAGTCACTTCATACTCGATCGCAGGAGGTTTATCTTCAACCGGCTCTGGCGGGTCGGGCGACTGGTTCATAAGGAATACGGACTTCAGAATGTTTCGGAGATCTGCTGCGAAGTTCGTCTGTAGCTGGTCTGCTACGCCGGCGATGCAGACAAACAGGCGATGGATTAGGTCTTCGCTTGATCTGGAAGGTTTTTAATTATTTATTAGCATTGATTAATGGCAAGAGGCACATAAATTCCAGAAATTCGTTTTTTAATTTGATGATGGGACTTGTAGAGGTTATGAGCAGTGGTATCAGCCGCAACTTACAAGTTGTAGGTCATGAGTCGAACCCAGGTAGGCGCTTGACTTTGTGTAAGTAACTTAATCACCACTGCTCCTTAAACCACACAACAGCAGCCCAGTCCATCTCGAAGAGTGGAAGCTTATGTCCCAGCAGTGGGAACATTACTATGGGCATTATTATTATGGGTTTAACCTTCGATCAATAATAGTACTAGATTAAGGATCAGGAACAAAAATCAGTCGCTCAAGTGGCCACGTTTGCACACATGTAAACATCTACATTTCTTAGAAAAAAGTTTAATAGTATTAACAACTTCAGTTTATTATAAACCTTAATGCTTAAACATAAAGTTTAATTACCATTGCAAAATATATTTAAAATGTCGCTTGAAAATAAAATCATTCTATTTTAAAATTTTCGGTCATTAATTCTAAAATGAAATTTAAAGTCTAAGTAATAAGGTTAAAATCATAATATTTTGAAATAAGACCACAAAAGTATTTGTGGTCTTATTTTTCGGGCCGTTTTTGAAGCGCTTATCGGGAATCTAGTACTATAATATTGATCGAAGGGTTTAACTTGTTTAATTTTAAAAAGAAAATACTATCAATAGATTAAAGGCTGGCACAACACGAAGGTAGATGCAAATTTGGTTTCTTTACATTTTGAAATCGGAGTCATCCAGTTGTAAAATGAACTGCTATCGAAACTTTATGGGCTTTAATTTGAGTGATAAAATAAAATGCAGCCGACGTACTTGAACTTCCCGCGCGCATGTTGCCTGGCCGCTAGCTCCTGCGCCTGCAACGCGAGCGCTATTTGTTCGTCGTCTGCGCACTCTGACGCGCCGCATGATGTGCCGCTGAAAACACAAAATATTATCCATCAATATACAATTAATAAAACAAGCTCGTTTCAATATAGAACAGACGTTTCGGAGAAGAAATGGGGACACAAAGTGGTAATGTATCGAATATACAGGCCATATTGGTGAAGAATTTGAATAACCAGTAACCATGGAGTTTCTTGCCGGCTCTTCTCCATAGGAAACAACCAATTGGAACCGTGTACCTAGCTTCTGACGTTTCCTAAGTATATAGGTTTATGTGAATTAACATATTTTGATGTGATTTGAACAAATATTCATTTGAATTCGCTGTCACAAAATATACTTTTTTCGATTTTAAATAGAATATGTTGTCCTAAACAAAAAACGCCAAGTGCAGTGCCACCGTAATTCAAGTCTGTCACGAGTTTTTGGGAAAACGTTCACGATAACGTTCTTTTGGCGGTTTAGTTAAACTGCAAAAGGATTATAATTCATTTTGAAAATGGATGATTGTAATTGACATTCATACAATTTTAATAAAATGTAAGTTGAAACTCACCTCTCATCAACAAAATGATCCAAATTCAACCTCAACGGACTATTCTGGTTCTGCGCCGACCGGTTATCCAAGATCACCATACCAGGCGACCATATCTTACTCTTTTTCTTTTTACTCTTAGTATTAGTCTTCCTGCTTTTCTTCGGCCGGGACTGGGACGGCCCCACATCGGCGTTAGAACTAACATTATTGTCTTCTTCAACTAGCGAACTAATCTTCTTATCAGCTTCTCTATGCCTTCTCAGCTCAGTGATAACTTCGTCAATAGTCCTGTACTCGTCATCGCCAGCATTCGCTCCCCAGTCTTGCAACACGCGCCTCGCTTCACTATTTACATTGGTGGCCTCATTCAACCCTTCCTCGTCAGAACTTAACCTATTTATAACCTTATCCATAACGGACGACGATCCCGCCTCACTCTTCGTACTATCATCTTCTACGTAATTAATATTTACAGTAACGTCATTATTTACATCGGAAAAGGAACTTTCTAGAGTGTTTTTGGTGTTTTTATCGTCGTCTGTTTCCGCATCCGGACTTTTTAGTACCCTGTTTTGTTGCATAAAGTGATTGTCTCTGATATCTTTGATGTCTTTGTTTTGGTCGGTGTCGGGCGATCTATCTAAGCTAGTGTTTTCAGTACTGACGCCCGAGTCGACCGCGGATTCATGCTCGCTCTCATAACCTAACATAAACTTAACTCTCTCGTCCTCTCTATCTAGCGTCATTTTTGCCGAATGGAAACTTGTGTTATCACCGTCTGCTGTTTCTTCTGCTAAATTATTGTATTCCTCATTGGTTAGTAGCAGTGAGCTTAGATTGGCGTTAGCTATTGATATATTAGTGTTCACTATATCCGCGTCAATATTGTCGGGGATAATGAGCGGGAGATCTGTTGAGTTGAGCATTGCACTGTTGATGTCACTTCCTGCATCGTCTTCTTGGTTGAAGACGGCAGAATTATTGTGTGATAAAGAGGATAGTACTGCAGGGTCGTGACTAATTGCGTTGGGTATCAAATACCCGTGACTTGTCGAAGGCAGACAACTTAACTGCTCATTCCTTGGTCCTGAAAACCCGTACGCTTCCGGATCTTCAGTCGATATCAACGTGGGTACATCGTTGGTTGAGAACGAGTGTATTTGATGATCTATGATGTCCACATCGCTGGCGGCAATAGACGAAAGACGATCGGCAATTTCTGTGACTTGTTCGTTCAGTGACGTCACTAGATCGTGATCAGGTATCTGTCTGTTTGAGTCACTTGTCGAGGCATTGATGACAAGCGGATCAAACATCATCAACCCGTTAGTTGATAAGTTTCTCAAAGACGAAAGGTCAGAACTCTCAGTTTTGCTTGTTTTTCTAGCTCTTTCGATGTATTCCCTGCTGTCATTGGTCTGGAATGTGTCAGTGCTTGCCGTGTCTGTGGAGTAGTGTCGGGAGGTTGTCTTAATGGTGTCGTGTTCGGATTCGTGGCCTTCGGTGTCGAGCGTCCCCTCCGAGAGACGACGCAGTCCGTCTATTATAGGAGTCATCACTTCTATGTTGTCTGGGAGGTAGTCGCCGTCTGTTATTACTGGTTCTGTTGAACTGTGGGGAGAAAAAAGTAAGATTTTAATGTCAAATTCACTTCAAGATAATAAATTTACCTGAGGGCAGATCTTTAAATCTTCAGATAACTTATTATTTAATTTTTTTTTTAACCTTAATAAAGTATCATGGATAGTGATACTTTATTCAAATACCAATCTAGCCTATTCGCTAATAAGTAATTTAAATATAACATAAACTGCTAAGTAACTATTAAATTACGAGATCTTCCAATAACGTCTTTCTTATAGACTACGTACGTTAAGGGGAAGGCACTTGATTCACGTTTTCTTTACAATAGTCAGCACTTGCACTGCAGTTTAAGTTTAATCATACTGCACTAAACTAACTCGAAAGGGGTGGGTATGAGTTACTTACATGTGAGGAATAAAACTTGAGGTTTGTGAGGATTTGTATAGAAAATATGTTAAAAAGCCATATTTCCTTCTTCAGATAAAAGGCTAAATGTTGCTGTATTTATGTGACACAAGTGTTCTGATAAGCAGTATTTAGTTTCTTCTAGTAGATAAAATAAAAACCGGCCAAGTGCGAGTCGGACTCGCCCATGAAGGGTTCCGTTACGTTACGATTTATGACGTATTAAAAAAAAACTACTCACTAGATCTCGTTCAAACCAATTTTCGGTGGAAGTTTATATGGTAATGTACATCATATATTTTTTTTAGTTTTATCATTCTCTTATTTTAGAAGTTACAGGGGGGGGGACACACATTTTACCACTTTGGAAATGTCTCTCGCGCAAACTATTCAGTTTAGAAAAAAATGATATTAGAAACCTCAATATCATTTTTGAAGACCTATCCATAGATACCCCACACGTATAGGTTTGATGAAAAAAAAAATTTTGAGTTTCAGTTCTAAGTATGGGGACCCCCAAAATTGATTGTATTTTTTTCTATTTTTGTGTGAAAATCTTAATGCGGTTCACAGAATACATCTACTTACTAAGTTTCAACAGTATAGCTCTTATAGTTTCGGAAAAAAGCGGCTGTGACATACGGACGGACAGACAGACAGACAGACAGACAGACAGACAGACATGACGAATCCATAAGGGTTCCGTTGCCATTTGGCTACGGAACCCTAAAAAGAAACTGATATTTGTTTCTTTTTAGGTTTCCGTAGCCAAATGGCAACGGAACCCTAAAAAGAAACTGATATTTGAGAGAGACAGGTAAGTGTTACAATATCAAATTAATGCTTGAACATGCCTGTTTTACCCACCGCTTGCGTATAAGCTTTTTAACAAGGCTTTCTGTTATAAATATTTGTTAAACTTTTATTTTTTAATGTTCATTTTGTCCAAGGATAAGATATTTTTTTAAATTTATGATGATATATATACCTTTGGTGTGAGTATAAATCCCGGCAGTTGGCATGATCCGCGTAGAACCTCGACACAAACTCTCCCAGGTCTGGGTACGGACACGACCAGTCGTTTGGCGATTCATTCGAGTCTGGAAAGTAAAGCGCACACAATTTAAAGCCCAGTTATCGCATCAGACAAAATGTTTCGTCACTGGAGTGGTAGAAAATGCCTATAGCCATAAGTCCGCCTCTGTACATTTGTGTGCTTAAAGTATTAAACAAATAAATAAATCAGACTGACTTTATTGGCTGATGCTGATGGCTGCCGAAAATATTCTACTGTTCCAGCGAAGAAAAACATATTTTTCTTTCTTTATTTGTACACAATCTACCTTCCTGTCTGTACGTACCAGCGGGCAGGTGTCGCGTGAGGTTGGAGATGTCCTCGTTGGTGCACAGAAGCCGCTCGAGAGCCATCAGCTCGCGCCGGTCGAGCGTCCACAGCAGGGAGCGGATCTTGTGCAGTAACGTGCGGAACGGACGGAACATGTCCGACATCTCTTCTGTGGATCATCAAAGAGAACATGTTAGTTTAAAACTGGAAAATATCAGGAATCATGGAGTTGTGCCAGATAGCCGTCACGGGACGCCCGACAAATGTGAAACATGGCGGAGAAGGAGCATGACGCCATAAGTATCGTACCGTTTGCCGTCACAGCATACGAGTTGATCTTACCCCCAAGATGTTACCATCAATAATTAATATTGTGACACTGAATATTCAGTTTTAAGTGTAAAAAATGGATTATTATATATTTTCCAAATGTTTCAACTCTTAATTAAGTGTCATTGTAGCAATTCCTAATCAATATTTAAGTATTTTTAGTGCTCTAAAGAGCGATATTTCATCATTTCATTTATAACAATATGTGAGCTGTGCTGGTACCGCTGCTGCAGGCCTGTGCGGAAAACCTCAAATGGCGAAAATATTCCAATCTTATTAGGAGTTATATATTCGAGCCGTTTGAGGTTGAAACACTAGGGCCATGGGGTCCACGTGCCAACTTGTTTTTTCGAGACACCACCAAGCGGTTGGTCGATTCTGCACATGATCAGAGGTCGCGGACGAAGTCGCGGGCAAGAACCAATAAATTACCAGGTGGCTTGTCAATGCTGAGCGGTCCGCTGGAGTATATTAGCAATCCGCTGACTATAGCCAGCCGCGGCACCGCGAACATTAGCGCCGGGTCGTAGGAATCCACCTGGAATTATACAAAATATTTATTGTTTAGAAGATATTCACTTGTATCTTTCAGGTCGCTAAGAATTGTATATATAGTTATATAGATAAACAACTTACGTTATTTGTCATATATTCATTAGATATTATTTAATTCTGGGCCTTTATAAATAAGAATTTCAGTTTTGAATAAAATTTTACAAATTTTCGTTCGGGGCTGTAGCCAGGGGACCCCGTATCTTTAATACGGCTAAAGCTACGACTCTGGGTATGCCAATATAGGCCACTGGCCATCGTCCAGGTCCTTCATGCGTGGTCAGGCGCATTTAAGACGACGTAAAAAAAAATACGCGTCGGCTTGAGAACCTCCTTATTTTCGACACTAAGGCGCCATCTCCACGGGCGAGAGAATCGCGGCGATAGTCTCGCCCGCCGTGCCATCTAATTCTCGCCGCGATGATATCGCCGTGTGTAGACAAGTCCTAAGAGAGTGTATAGAAATACGTGGCAAGACGATAATATCGTCGCGATTCTCTCGCTCATGGAGATGGCCCCTTAAAAATTACTGACTACTGACCTGTTCCTGTGTGAGCAAGTTCTGTTTGAGCGCCCTCCACAAACTCTCCGAGAACAGCACGCAGATGAGTTGTTGAGCTTCAAACTCGTGCGGCGTCTTCACGTTTACCATAGCGCTGACATAGCATAGCTCGAACTCTGCGAACAACCTGTAACGAAAGCAAATGTAAGTTTAGACCAGAAGTTACTTTAACTAGGTACCTACAGGAAAAAGGAGGGGGTGGAACTGTAGATGTTTTGTTTTCATGGCTTTTCCAACCGCCCTCCACGTTGTTCGTCCGATTGTTTCAGAAGTTAATGATCTTCAAGCCTCGTGTTGTAGATTTGGACTAGTAATTAGCGTGAAAAAGACCCAAATCCTAAAGCAGCCACCAAGGGGATGTGACGCTGACAGCTCAACCGTTAAGCTCCATTCTGAGCCACTGGAGGAGGTATCACGCTTTAAATATCTTGGAAGTCAAGTCTGCAACGACAATAGGCTGGCGTTTGAGATCCCGGCACGGATTGCTAAAGCAGCTGCCACCTTTGGGAAACTTGGCAGGCGTGTGTGGACCTCACACGACTTGAAACTGCAAACTAAGATCAGCGTTTATAAGGCCTTAGTTCTGCCAATACTCACCTACGCAGCAGAAACCTGGTGTCTCTATAGAGGTGACATTAAAAGACTTGACACTTTTCACCTGCGGTGTCTTCGGTCTATCCTCCGAATAAAATGGCAGGATCATGTTCCCAACTCGGAGGTGCTGAGGCGCACTGGAATGATGGGCATGGAGGCGATTTTAATAAGGATCCAACTGAGATGGTGTGGTCATGTGCAGCGCATGGATACCAGTAGACTACCTAAAACCGCTTTCTACTCGGAGCTCGCCCAAGGAAAACGTGCACAGGGCGGGCAATACCTGCGCTACAAAGATGTCCTCAAACGTCACCTTACGACCTGTGGCATTCCCGTTGATCGGTGGCAGGAGCTTGCTCGAAACCGAGAGAGGTGGCGCACTTCAATCCATAAAGCAACTGAATGCTTTGAAACAAATCGTCTTGTAGACCTAGACAATAGGCGCCAATTACGCAAAAGCCGCCCAAAGCCTTCCTATGCATACACAACCAACGATGCTGATCAGCTCTTCTGTATTCGGTGTGACCGGGTTTTCAAGACCAAATTTGGTTTTGCTAGTCATCAGAGAGCTCACGAAAGGAAAGAGAAGTAGTCGGGGTCGCTGTCGCCGGATACGGTGAAGAGGACTATATATATATATCTTAATTTCTTTGTGTTTCATTCGAGTAGCTTAGAGTTTACGCTTCATATAGTATTTACGGACTCACTCAGATAGACTAGCGAACTAGAGGGTGGCGGTGGACTTTGGATGTAAATGCCTGTCGGTATATTATAAATCTATGAGCTATCTCTAATCCCGTGGCCTCGGGTTATACTGACATATTTTATTTCCCTGGTGAATTAAAATACAAGCACAGAGCTGTAATTTTGTATTTTCCACTGTGTGAAGGTTATACTCATATCGTGGTCAAGGTGGGCCTTTACACGCGATGCATTTAAAGGTGTTGAAACACCGTCCAACTAAGCAGATTAAAAGCACGCCTCGCGGTCTGAGGCACTCCTCCCGTAGCAACGAGCGAACAGCCTGTACACCACGTAGATAGGTACTATAACTAAGTAGTTGTTGACGTCATCACCTGTCGAATATCCGGAGGCTCTCGTGCAGCATGTCGTCGTGCTGCGACAGCGCCATGCCTCGCGGTCTGAGGCACTGCTCCCGTAGCAACGAGCGGACAGTCTCGAGGCTGCGTGTGAGTGCCTTAGCTAGCGGACGCATGGCCGCCGATTCCTCCTCGCGATTCATTATCGAGGAGCCCGCGGCTAGGCACTGAAAAAGTAGAAAAGACATACGTTGTACTCAACCATATTAAGCAATATGTACCTATCTGTGTAGTTCTTATGCAGGACAAAGGCCTCTCTCGTTTTATTACATAGCATGGGACAGAGGTAGGTAAAAAACTACATAATAAGCCTATGATGATCCCACCGCTGGGAAACAGCGCTATAATCTGAAATGATTGTTGAAAAATTAATTATTGATGAAATTATTTGCACAAAGTAAAGCGCCTGCCTGGGTTCGAACCCTTGACCTACACGTAAGTCGGGTCGGGTCGGTCGTTACCACTGGGCCACCACTGCTCATAAACTATTAAAATCTAATATAATTACAAGAGAAAATGTACGCGAAAGCAAACGGTTGAAAAATGAAGTCGTTTTCATGAATCATCTTTCTTTCAGAAAAGTCTGGCTGCCGAGACTGTTTGTGAGCTAGGATGAGTTGTCGTACCTAAGCGTTCAAAGAAATTATATAAAGCGTCATGTCTATAATATGTGAAAGATTATATGCGAGCCGACTAAGTATATATTACGTACATTTTCAAAAGGCTTAACGATCACATTGTGCCTAGATATTATATTGATTATGGAACACGCACAGCTGTTTTACTCACATGTATGTCTGTCAAACATTAACATAGCAAATATTCTGCAAACGGTCTGAGTCACGTTCGTCCTAAAAATAGACGAATTTACTCAAAAATGTTAGGAAACCGGCATGTCTTAGAAACAAAAAATTCGAAGACATGTGATATCCGCCAACCCACTGTATGCCAGGGTTAGGATTATGGCCAATCCCTTACAGAGACTGACCTGTGTCCCAACAGTGGGTAATAGTGGGTATATGCTGGCTGGTAACGCTTACCCAAAAATGAGAAAAAAAGGTCAATAAATATCGAAAAACATAAATATTATTGTTTCTTATATTCTTCTCAACTAGCACGTATAGTGCCTTTAGGTACCTAATAAATTATAAGAATAGCTATTGTGGGCAAGTACAGACGCCAGCAGGTCAAGCTGATGACCAAAGGTTGGCTCTTTGAGAAATTTTGCATAACCTTTCTATGCGATATTCGACCTAATTCCACTCTATGTCAAAGAATTAGAACAGCATTTCAAATACTATCGGATCCGTTTGGTTATTCTCATCGTTGACATAGAACCTGAACGCGATGACTGCCATTAGTACTCTTAGTGTGTTACGCAATTACCCCACTGGTCAGGTGCGTAGTACTCGCATCGGCGTGCGGGTATGACCAGAAGGCCAATTCTCGTAATTTAAAATGTTAAAAATCTAGTCGCAGTCTCATCTCGGCGACAAACAAATGACAAAAAATTGACAAAATGTAGGGAAATTAGAAGTATTTTTTGACAGATTGAGACTGAGATCAGACTGTGAACGTTCTTAAAATTACGAGAATTGCCCCTCAGAATTGATGCACGTAAAGGAATCAAAAGGAGTATGTGGTAGGTGGCAGGTGGTATTCTGTTTCTACCTACCCCAATGGGTAAGAAGTCGTGAGTTTATTTATGTATGTGGGGTATATAATTATTTTCGCTGCTTGACGACGGCCGTACCTACAATACGTGTTAGCAGGCAGTTATAATATTATGTAAAATATTATAACTGCGTGTTAGTATACCAATCCTATTCAAAGCTTGCGTGACTCATATTTACACTTACCTACCTACAAATCAACTTATAATGCCGCTGCCATTCTCTTACAGCGTAAAACAAGAATAGGAAGCCTATAAGGTTAAGCAGCGTTCCAGTTGAAGGGTCATCAATGTTATGGTTATAATACCTAATATGACTTCTGCCGGAGATTTCGTCCGCGTGAAATGTATTGTTCTCCGACCCACCCATCATCTGCCTCATCTGCCTAGCCTTTTCCCAACTATGTTGGGGTCGGCTTCCAGTCTAACCGGATGCAGCTGAATACCAGTTTCGCTTTACCTAATTCGTTTTCGCTTACCGCTTAGCTTTCTGACCTTTTTTCTTTATGCTCGTCTGCTAAGAATATTAGCATGCTGTTAAATAGCCTAAGTATAGCCTTCCTCAAGAATTGGGCTATCAAATGTGAAAAGAATTTTCCAAATCCGAACGGTAGTTCCAGAGATTACAGTGTTCAAACAAACAAACAAAAAATCTCTTCAGCTTTATTTTCAAAAATATAGATAGATAGATAATATGATAGTACACAAGATACTTACAACATTACAGTATCTAACCTTGGATAAACATTCGATGCCTGGTCATTAACCAAGAAATACATATTTTTCTACGGCATTGTTAGTGTAAATGGTAATCGATATTTACATAGAAACTAAGTGTGATTATTGTTAATGTACCTATGTATTGCTTTATCGACTATTTGATTTGACTAAAGGCCGCCGTACATGGAATTGTTGACCTGCCGCAATTTGGCCTGAATGGGTACGTTAACATACATTCTGTCGACACAATAATCGTTAAAGTGACTGACTTAACGGCCACTAAAAATTGAGTGTCGGTTGAGACTTCAGTCGTTAAAGGTTTATGTGGATTTTAATCCACAAAGTAAAGAAAATCATAAACACCCACCATTTATGATCTTTACTGAAAGCAGTCGTCACAACTTGCGTGCTTGGTTTAGTTACGACTCCTTACGTCCTAACTAAACTAAATCCAAATCGAAATATTTAGAAAGTACAGACGCCAGCATGTCAAGCTACCCGAAACTGTAAAATTTTCCCAATCAACCTTGAACCTTAATGCTTTAACGATAAAGTTGAAAATCTATTAAAGAAATTTGACAGATTGTAGTAGCTTGATGTGCTGGCGTCTGTACCTTTATTTTACCGGGGGAAACCTTCAAAAGATGGCCCGGTCTTTGGGGATAAAACCAGGGACTGTGGCATTTAGTAAGTACCTAATATGAATTACATAACTGTTAGAAATTCATATTTCTAAATATTTTGGATAAGTATAAGTAAATCTTAACAGGTTTTACGTTTCAGACACCGATATCAGGATTCAAATTATGCCCTGCCTTGCGGTCCCTCCCGATTCTTGAACGCCATCATTTTCAGAAAATAAAGCAGGAATAAGCCTCCATGGTACCAAATTACCAACCTCAGCACCGAACCAGAGCTGTCCCGCCAGGTTGTCTTGCAGCACATCCTCGGGGAACTTGACCCTGAAACCGCGCGCCACTCGCTCGTCACCCAGCAACTGGTCCATTATCTGACTTGTGATGTTCAGTACGCGGTCCTGCAAAGAAAGAAATTTAGGGTTATATGAGAAGAACAAACCAACTGGGACATTAGGCGATTAACACACGGCACCGCGCACCGCCGCGGAGGGCGGTGGCAGTAAAGCGGATTTTGTAGCGGTGCCCCGTGCGGTAAGGCGGTTTACGCGCCTGTCCGCGCGGATGGATTTAACACGGTTTCGATAGCAGAGCGACTTTCAATCTCCGAAATAAACTTTTCGACATCGAAATCAATTTTTAAATTGCAACACGTCCTGCACCCACGATGATCCGCGCGGTTACGCGGCGCCCCGTGTGTGAGGCACCGCCTCACCCCGCGGACGGCAGCGCGGAGGGGCGGTGGCGGTGAAAGCACCGCTCGACCGCGAGGCCAGGCGGTGTACGTGTGTTAGGCATCTACGGATTTATCAGAGACCAATGGAGACATGACATCCGCTTCACCGCCTACCGCGGCGGTGCGCGGTGCCGTGTGTTAATCGCCAGTGTTAGACTTAGACCTATCGTCCGCGATGCTACTCAAAAGTAACATGTTACAAACTCAAATGACCAATAACCATAATCAGCATAATGTTCCCACTGCTGGGACACAGGCCCCCTCTCTTCGAGAGAGAGTGGGCTGTAATCTACCACGCGGGCCCAGTACGGATTGGAAGATGTTTCATGTCTTCGAATTTTTGGTTCGAGGACATGCCGGTTTCCTCACCATGTTTTCCTTCACCGTTTTGAGAGCAGTGGTGATAATATTATTTACACAAAGTAAAGCGCCTGCCTGGGTTCGAATTCGAACCCACGACGACTCGTAAGTCGGGACCGTTACCACTAGGCCACCACTGCTCTCAAATCACCAATGAGTAGCCAGAATTTCACAGCACTAGTATTTCAATGGCAGTCGGTCGGTACACGACGCGAATTACAATTGCGATAATAACCAGCACACACACGCGCTCGCACACGCGCGCGCACACGCGCCTGCGCGTAGCACTGTCAATCACAATCTGAATCATTTTGGAGCCTATTGCTAATCCATTGCTTCATATGTTCGAAAAATTTGTCTGCTCAGCAACGTAAATAACGCAATGAATGTTGTTGAACTGTCAAAATGAAAGCCATTCCTACTGTTAGTATGTTACGCAATTACCCCGCTGTTGTAAATACTTGTGATTGGTTGCGTCGTGATTTTGAGTAGCGTCGTGGACGATGAGACTTAAAGTTGGTTGGGTTTGTTCCCATCGTGAAAGTACGACTCGAACATTTCTGCCTCTCTTGAAAAACCTACACGGTATTACTTATCTACTAAGGTATTACCTGACATGAAAATAAAAGACAGTTGATTCCCAATGGCGGACATGGTGAGTAAGTGAAATAATATAAGGTAGGTACTTGTGATTGAAAAGAGGAAAAAGTTACAAAGCAATACGATCGGACAATCATGTGTAGGTAGGTAAGGAAAATAATGAAACGATGGATGGACTGTGTGAATGATGAATTGTTTAGTAAGGGGATGACTACCGAGATGACGACTAATAGAGAAGTGTGGAAGAAAAATACATGTCGTGCCTACCCTACGTGCCTAAGGGCAGGAGAATGATGATGAATCATTTGTAGGTACAGATTATAGGTGAATACCTAAGCCAACTAAGTACGTAAAAAGTTAAAACTGTAACAATTTACGCTAACAAAAGAAGGTTCTTTGTCTTCGGATCATTCTCATTACAGACGCGATTTCACGTTTTTATGCACCACACTTCAGAAAAACTAGACAGGCAAATAGTTTATCGGTCAAATAAAATAAAGTACTAAGGTTACACCGAAGGCATTAAGTCTAGGTGGTAGGGTAACAACCTGTCAGCATGCAGTGTGCACGCGACATTAGCACAGATAGGGCATCGCGGTAAAGGTCAGGCGTCATCCGGTCACACGTGGAATGGAACATGTGTTTTAGGCTTAACCGTTATTTGATACAAAATGATAAACACCATTGAACACGATAGAAACTCATTTTGGCGTGGTACCAGGGACCTTTCTAAAAAATACGTTCGTAAACGAGAGAAAAAGTAGGTACTTTCCATGAATGTGGTGTGACTGGTTCTGTGTGGTGTGAATGGTCGTTTCAAAATTAATTTTTTGTTAATTTTTATCAGTGTGCCCCTTTGGCTGAACAAACAGACCGAAGTGTGTAAAAATACATCTAGACTTCTCAAAGGAGTACATTATGGTCATCGGGATTTTAGAAATAAGTTCTTGGAATGGATGGATCTACTTTTTGAGGTTATCAATATTATTATATAAATAATAACTAGGTTCTGCCAGCCACTTCGACCGCGTGAAATTTCTTGTTTTAACATTTTAAACATATCCTGACACTCGGCAATGCTGTAGCGTCCCTGATGAAAAAAATTCGGAATCGGATCAGTAGTTCCGAAGATTACGGCTACGCCTAGATACAAACTCACAAATGTCCTCTTTATAATATTAGTATTGATGGAGTCCCAAGGGGATACGTTGGCTGGATACTCCTATAAAGGTTAAGTATGAACTAACCCACCCTCTCACAGAGAGCAGGCCTATGTCCCGGCAGTGAGAATATTATAAGTAAACTGATTATGCTTTAAGAACGAACACTGTACGTATATAATATACACCATCTACATCAGCCTTAAGTAATTACAAAAACGAAGCGTGTTAAAAATAATCTGCATGCAACTCGGTGCTACAGAAAACTGGAGAGAACTAATAAGCACGAAATCTTACTCGCTGCAATCAAGACTAGTATCAAGAATGTCAGAATAAAGCATGCAGAAGTACATTCCCGTCTCACGCGATACATTTTATAGTTACACAGCATGTACCTATCAGAAAGGTGTGGTCAAATTTAAGTGTGGTGTGGTACAGACCATCAAAATGAACAACTTTCTCCATGGTACACACGGCTACACATCAAGCTATGGTGTGGTACAGACCATCAAACTGAACAACTTTCTCCATGGTACACACGGCTACACATCAAGCTATACATTTCCAGTTTTAGCTAACCTCGCATTGTATAGGTTTTTCATACAATCAGAAGTCAGCTTATACTGGTTATGTATAGATCGTACCAATATCGTAATTATTCGTATAGTATCGTATCGTAAGTATCAGTCCCATACAAAACTTCAATAGTCTGCTCGATCCATATGTATGGGACGGCTGATTATTTTTTCTCGATGACGATGTTGGTCCCATGGAGAAAGTTGTTCAGTTTGATACCACACTCTTAAATTTGACCACACCATTCTGATACACGCTGTATAAACAATATACAATGCAGCTGCAATGCCGTAAAGTCCTTTTAGTTTTATAAGTAAAACTGGCGCGATGGCGTCATGTTTATTTGGACTTAGAAGGTTAAAATAAGTTTTTGAAAAGTAAGAATGTTATCCTACAACCACACTTTGTAAGTTTGGAAAAACACTTGGATACTCGCTGTTTACTTGGACTTCGAAGGACAGAAAGAGTTTAAAACTTTTAACTGGGTTAGTTTGAAAAATAATTGGATAACTCCTATCACACATTAGGGTCAGTACATACAGTCACAATAAAAATAGCGCAATGGTTTAACACAGCAATGTACAGTCAAGGAATTAAAATGATAAGCACCTGAAGGTTATTTTTTACTTGCACCTTATTATTTTCTTATCTTTGTTGTTTTGTTTCTGACTTAATAGCCGTAACAAATATTGCCACAATATTATAGTAATACGTTTCGCCCGGTACCGTTGATCTAAGTATTGGAAAATAATCAGGAAAACGAAACACAAAGAAATCGAACTAATGACTGGCATAACTAGGAAAGTGTAAGTAATTAATATGCACAACATAGATACACCAGCAAACACTACTTAGTCATATAAACACGTGTTTTGTGAACCGAATCCTACACAGAGTACTTTAAAGACCTGTCCGACGCAAACGGATTAGTAACAGTCTATAAAACGAACATAACACAAAGCCCTAACTAACATTATTATGGTTTGTCCTTTTCCGGAGTACGTTCAAAGCGCCAAGAGTATTATCTAAATGTTAAGGACAAACGTGGACACCACTTACTTAATATTATAATTGTATAGATAACAACATTGTGCTTCGGGTATGTACAGACAGCATTGGTATGCGGGCAGACAGTGCCTTTAAGTATTAATCGCTTGCGTCAAGTCTTAGTGTTTATAATATTAGTATGGACAAACGTTTTAAATATAAAATATGAGACACACCTAGTAGAGTGATGGCAGAGTGTGGTAACAAAACATACGCGCCACACATTACAAAACAACAGTAGATAAACAAACGTCCTACCGTCTATGAGAAAGCGACTACCTATACTTAACGATTTACTCAAGAAACGTACAAAAGATTGTGGGTCCTGTGCAAGTAAAATAGACACATACATATATTAATAGTTGATAGCTGACTGTTCACACAGGCGTCGAGTACTAGTTTGTCGCTATCAATGAGAGTACTCGCTCAGCGGCGCTCGCTTGGCGGGCCTAACACCTGCTGAGACTCAGGGTTGGTACATACGCATACCAGCGAGTAATCGCTCGTCGTCGCCATCGCGCACTGGCTGCTCTTTCCTACCTCTCCTCGGTTCTCATTAATCGCATGCGGTAGGACAGGTGCCATAGTATAAAATTGGTTGTAGCAAGCTGCCTGAATTCCAATTTGTTTAGTCTACTGTACCCACATGACACATGCATAGTAATTATTAGCTAGAACACACGTGGTCGCAGATAACAACTGTACTGATAAACATTGTATTTGTGTTGTCCTAAAATACAGCGTTATTTTCCACGGTTGTTCGATGATAAAATTACTGTCTGATATAGTGAAATAGTCTTTGTAAATTATTTTAACGTGCAGATAGCGAGTCGGGCGAGCGTTCCAGATCGTAAGTGCTGCTAATCACGCAAATAACTTCATTTGGCTATTCAGTTCGTGATCTAACCGCAGTTTCTAATAGATTCGTGTTAATGTTATAGAATTATGGAATTAGTTGAGCCCAGTTGCCGGTTTATAGTGAGAATTAACGAGAACGAACGAACGAAATTATCTAAGGATATAACAGGTAAAACAGTGCTATATTCAGACTGAATTGGCATCACTGTCAAAATCAAACTGATCTTTACTGTCGATACAATAAGGTTGGGTTGCTGCTATCAAAGGTAAAATAACGGTGAAAGGTCTGTACATGTGGAATGCAGCAAGTATCTACTAGACTAAAATAAATGAAAATATTCTTTAGATTTCAGTGGTTATAAGTTCTTCTCTAAACCGTACCGTAAACAGGATTTGTATTTTTTTTAAATAGGTGGGTGGGTTTAAATAGGTGGTTTTTAATAAGGTACCTATTAATTAATAATTGCCCTTGATCGATTAATACTTCTACCGTCATAAAACAACTTTATCGTGCCAATTAAATACAGAAACCACTTAATAATTAGTTATAACATTAAGACAAAGTGGTACAGACATTAAAATACTTTGTAACACTGACGAGGAACAGAATATTTGTGTACACACATACATACATACAAATCTATGTAAATAAGGCAATAAGCAAGCTGAACGATAGTTCATATTACCCGTATGTTTCGGGGTTATTTAACCGGCTAGTAAATAATTATAATGCACAGAAAATGAGGTTGAGAATATAAGTGTGTGAAATCATTTATTATTCAACAGTGGATATGGAGTGAGAAACAAGGAAAATGTATGATTTGAAAAAGAAAAAATGTTTATTCTGCACAAACAAAACGAAGATTACAAAAAAAAAAAACATAATATACACATACAAAGCAGCCAAAAGCCTCGTACTCAAGCATAAGAAAAGAGTGACACATAATTATATATAAAGAAAGGAGTGAATAATAACGTGAAGGCTGGCAGGAAAATGAAAGAGAAAACCAATTTGCCTCGATACCGAGTAACATGTAGCAAACAGAATACGCGCTTTTATAATTTCTGGTGGGACGATGTTATCGTAGACCTCGATGTCCACGTCACGGCGTCACGATAACGCAAGGAAGTAAAAGGTATGAAAATATATGGACTCCTGCCTGAAATAAAAGTTTTCTATTCTATTCTATATGAAGACGCTTTTAAATTTCCGTCTAAGGTGACGTCATAACGTACACGTATTTCTATAAGTATTGTATTTCATATACGTGGACGTGTATGATATATCGTCACGTTAGAACTTATAAAAACGCACATCGAAATAATCATTCTAAATGAACATCGGTCACCCTAAAAATGTCAATAATCAAAGGTTATTTTTATTTACCTCATAAAAAACACCAATACCCTTAAATTATTATTATTTCTTTTGCAGGTCTTAAAATAGTCCTACTTGACAAGCACGAAAGGAACTTCTTTGTAACCTTTCGAAAACGAAGGTATTCCATTTAAAACTCCACTTCACTAAGACCCAGAATATGTCCCGTTACTTAATTACCTTGCAAATCAAAACGATCTCCTTATTTAAATTGAGTGGCAGCAATTAAAGCTATACATTGTAACACAGTGGCATAGTCGTGTGTCCACAACACAACATGAAGGGGGAGAGAAGGTTCATTCTGTGACGAAACAAAAATCTCGATTTTTCACGATTTGCACCAAGACAAATCTTGTAAAAACAAATACTTGAAATGTTGTATATTCAAATTAGGCTGAGAACTGCCAAGACTGACTGATTCTCAGCCAGCGGCTGTAGGAACCCATAGAACGTCGGAACGTTCCAGGGGTTCCTACAGCCGCTGACTGGTTTATAATGACCACGGAATGAGCTGAATACAAGGTCAAATTAAATGAACTAGCGAAACTCCGCGGACGTTAGGGGTATCGATATCTATAGTACATAATAAAACAAAAAAAGAAATTAATTTAATGTTTTTTTTTTTGTGTAGTCACTTGAAATATTAGTTATTTTTGTGTAAACTTTACCGACGTGATGGTTATCGATATGTAAACGTGATAAGATAAAACAAAGAAAACATATTATCAACTTCTACGGTACTTCAAGTAACAACACTACCAGCGGGTGTTGTGCCCCTAAAAAATCAATCAAACCTTTTTATTTTATCGTGTTTAGATATAAGAGATAGAGAGAGAGATAGATAAGAGATAGGATACCCATCACGTCTGTAGTTTCGCTAGCTAAATTAATTTGACCCTGTTTAGTCGATACGGGAGAAGAAAAACAATAGCAACCCATGAGCCGCAATACCGCAAAGAATCGCTAACATGGTTTTATTCGGTGGGAGGTTCTCATCAACTATTCGACATATTCCCTCGTGTTTCCTACAAGGAGCGTGTGTCACTGACACTGTATTGCCTTAAGTCAGGAACTCAGAACAAGGCAACTGGATCAGTGCTTAACTTGCAATACCAGCCGTCTCATACTTCACATGTGATGCCCAGCGTCAATCCTTCAGTACTATGTAGGTAGTACTGAAGGATTGACGCTGGGATTATAATGTTCAGATCAGAATGAAGTTAGAGCTTACTCACACGTCCAAAGTTAACTTTGGTGGTTTTACCAAAGTTTCAGTGCACACGCGTCCACGCTTGCAGTTGTCTCTATCGCCGACGCGTGTCGCTCGTATGTATGCACACCTACTTTTTTTATATGTTAGAATTTTAGATGCATTTACAACTGCAGAGGAGTGATGTTGAGTAAGTTTTACTTGCCACGATTGCACATTCACACATTACATGGAGCCAACCATAGAAATGTAAATATATCTATGGAGCCAACAGTCCTTCTGTGTGTCCTATTGAGTGACGCTCCATCGCGGTCACGTTGCTATTCGATCGGTTTTCGTAACAACTAATTAGGTCTAAACCCGCCCGTTACGCATGCATATTTACTTGACCGAGATTGTGTTTATGAAACTATGATTTAGGCTAAATGTTGTTGTTTATGTTACAATTAACTAATATATTGTTTAATTATCGCTTCCTGCTATTATATTATCATTAATATAAACTGTGTATGCATAATTTTGTCATTGATTTCCTAGTTAGATCACAAGCTCCGAAATTAGCAACTAGTTACTATAGAACTGTTGACAAAAAGGCTAAAAGTACCGATACAAATTCCAGTAGTATGTTTCTGTGTGATTTACGATACAATCTCTAAGTGCCATGACGTCAAACAAACGGAAGTATACCATAACCTACACAATAAAATAGACAAGTAAATACATCTTTCGAGTTCTTCACCACTTATCGTGTTTAGTCAAGATCCAATAACGTGTCAATAAAGTAGTCTAAATAGTGTCAAAACTGACAAGTAAACTGAAGTGTGAACTAAACAGTTTGTTTTACGTAAACTATTTATGTTTCTATACACTTCTAACAATATTAAGAGGAAGAGTGGCAAATAAATGATGAGAGGAAATCAGTTAAGGTCGAGATGCTCGTCTTGGCCTTAATTAGGTGAGTAACTAAGTTGTACGTCCTTCCTTTGGTATGATTCTGCCCTAGAAACTGTTAAGCATAAGGTCCTAATAAACACTGCAACCACCACAGCGTTGAATGGAATATAATCTAATAATCGGATGATGACAATAGGCTCACCCCCTATTAAGTACAATGGGACTTAAACATAACTAGCCAAATGTGGGTGTTCTACAGGTACACTCTGCGTGATGTCATGTTATGTTTTGTTATAATACTCTGATGCTGAGCATGATAAAAATAATATAAAATCAAAATAACAACAACCTGTTTGTATGGATAAAGAAGTGTAATATAGTCCAAGCTATTAGAAAGGGCAAGACCAGAATGAAATAATGAACTTTCTACACAAGGAAGGCTAGTAGGTAGTAGGTACTCGGACTCTTTGCAACTTAAATGACCAGAAGATCTACTCCATGCAAACACTTGGCTCAACAAAAATGGTGCTTTCTCTAATGTATACTGTTGGGAATCATCCTAAACTGCTCTGCTAAATATAAAACACTGAACATGAGTCTTCAACAGTTAACTATAACTGTTGATATATAACACAACATCACGCCTGCATTCCCCGAAGTGTTAGATAGAGATGTACCTATAGTACAGTCACGAGCAAAAGTATGTATACACTCGGCTTTGTTCAAAAGCGATTTACTCCTTTATTTTTTAATAAAATTGTATGTTGTTACGCACATAGCATTTTCGGTTTATGTAATGTGTCGTATCTCAGCGTTGCATTCTTTATTTCACGAAAAAATCGCAATCAAAAGTTGACAAGTGTTGATATATTGGTTCTCGTGACTGTACACCCACAATCCGCCAATATGGACTCGTGATTACATGATTACATATTACCAATTTGCCATAAATTATCAAGTTTGGGGAATGGACTTCTGTCATCAAAAGTTTTCAGCACAAGGGACAAATGCTTTTGTGAATGCTCTTGACATTGGTAGTCTTATAACACTCTTTGACAACCCTAACAGGGTTTGGATTTAATCAAGGTCAGGGGTGTACTTATTAACTATCGCAACTTCGAGATTGTAAGGCCTGCTTTGCCTTCTGCCTCATCTCCGTGCTTGTTACCAACCAGAAAGCTGATACACAAGAGGCAGTTGTCTATTTGTCGCCGTCGAAAGTGGCGCAACAAGACAAGTCTATATATCGTAGATTGTAGTTAAGTTCACTCATACAACTATTAAGTCGATACCTGGAATTAGATCAATTTTCTGCGCTATGTATATTTTAGCAATAATGCTAATTGAATCCAAGTACAAATATGGCATACCATAGCTGTGAGGTTATTTCCATCGTTTTGAAGGAGTTAAGATCAAATGATACCGTTCGTTCCAATGCAGCTTTATTGCACGAAATAAATGAAGGTTGTGTGCCTTGCAAACCACGTTCAGAAGGCGTGTTAATAAAAACATGGCGTCTAATAAAACTTCCATATTGGCTATACAAACGTCCATTAGGCTAGAATACTAAATGATGTGCATGTGCAACAACATCCGATTTTCCTTCCTTCCAAGATCAACAGGGAAGCTCATTCTGTACCCCAAACATGGGAAAATCGTTCGGAAAATTATTTTCCCATTTCGCATTTCGCTATGTATTGCGTCAACTATCGTAGCGTCGGTAATCCGGTAATGGAATCTCGATGTCCTAGTGACCGAACTGTGCAGTCCACTGCATGGATTGCTCAAGGAACTAAGCCTTTCCTTGCAGAAGGTATAAGGACTATAATCAGTGTAGTCGTACGTACTTGTTCTGATATTATTTATTATATTGCCAGGATTATGCATTAGGTAATGCTGGGCATGAGTTAAATGATAGTCGTAGGTAAAGGAGTGTTTAAAAACTGCTCAACCTTTACGTTCCTCGACACATTTATCTTAGTTTTATTTAAAGGTGGCTTAAGCTTAAATCAATGGCTTAATTATTATTATTTATTTATATTTCAGACAACAAGAATCATTTTGTTAGTAAAAAAAAATGCTTAAAACTATGTTAGTTCAAACATAAACGATTACTTACTTTGATTACTTCTGATTTTTGTAGCTAAATAAAATCAGTAATAAATTAATCAATTTAAGCCACCTTTAAGTTACATATAGAGCCAGTTCACTTATTTACGAATATTAATACTTGCAAATTATTTTGCATTTAGATACCAATTCCAAGTACTTGTACAACAGGTTTCCGTAGTCTGCAATCAAGAAATTAAAATGTTCTTAATAGAATATATGGAATTATTCCAAGTAACATAGGTACATTATAATTATATTTATATAATTATATAACAGAACATTGTAAATAATTCCTGTAAAACCTGACTGTGTTCAGCTTTATTATTTAAAAACTTAACCCTGTATATGGGATTCTAAAACTAAGCCCGGGATCATATTAGATAATGCTGTTTTTCCTACTATAGTAACTAATATAACAAGTATGAAAGACCATAATAGGGTTTATTTATTTTATACCAAAATAATTTCCCAGCCTGTACTTACAAGCGTCAATATTCCTTGAAAGGTGTGCAAGTAAAGTGGTACCTATTACCGAACTCTTTCACAAATGAGTTATTTGGGTCAGCAGACATTCATCATAATTGGCTTGTTTGTTGTCCTTGAATGAATCATACAAACTTGCATTGAGACCGCAGAAAGATGAACTGATGAGAAAACTGAATTTCAAATGAGTCACATGACTATTGTTAACTCAAAATAATAATTTGCCTACTTAGTTAAAACGAAAATGTATAATCATAGAATTTCAACGAAAATGTATATAAGTACGTACTTAAATCTAAAATAAAATTTTACCACGACTTCCGTCCAACAAAATATTATGAAAGAGGAAAATTTAAGAGATAATATTATTATAAAAAGAAAAGCTTGAGGGGCTTGTGGCTAAGTAATAACAGCCATACGCTTGCCGCGGTTAACCTGTTCATGGGTGACCATCTTTACATACCAAGTCCCTTGCGTGCCTCGGAAAGCACATTAATCCATTGATCCTGGATATTCGTGCATCTTTGACAGTTTACGGATTGTCAGAAGCCCGAAAGTCAAAGTCGCTTTATGTAATATTCAGCAGCATCCGGTTGGACTGGAAACCGACCCCAACATACTTGGAAAAAGGCTAGACAGATGATAATAAAGAAAACACCTTGAAAAACCAGGTAATGTTCGTTCAGTAGCGAATTTAAATAAACTATGTACTGTGTGTGTGAGGTTCGTAATACTAGTTCAAGGCTACAAAAACCTGAATTCAATTGAGCAGTCGCTCATTAAAATTCACCCAAACAATGTTACTGCAACAAAACAATGAAATAAGTACACTTTTATCAAATTCCGGTAACAGCCAGAACCGATGTAAATAATACTTGAGTACTTGAGTCGATAATAACTCTGCACCCAAGTGCTCTCATTTCTATAGCATAATCAGCCTAGGTAAAATGTTTCCAACTGCTGGGACACAGGCCCCCTCTCCGCGAAACGGATTGGACCATAATCCACCAGGTCTGGCAAACTGTTATTCAGTTTCTCTACTGATAATTTTTCAGGCTAGTAGCATCAGCCTACATCGTTTTCAGTGCTGGGACCTCCTCTCTGTAAGAAAGAAAAGAAGTCCTCTCTGTGGGAAATGGGCCATACTCCACCACGCGGGCCCATTGCAGGTTGGTGTAGTTCACATGTCTTCTAATTATTGGTTCTAGGACATGCCGGTTTCCTCACGATGTTCTCTTCACCGTTTTGAGAGCGGGGTGATGAAATGAATTACACAAAGTGCCTCTCTGGGTTTGCAGTTCGAACCCACGACCTACGACACGTAATTCGGGGTCGTCAGCTCTCATTTCTATGCAGACACAGATATTGCTGGTAAGAACATCGACATTCGAAAATATTTGGACCGATGAACCTGATGGTCCAAATTGATAGTTGCCAAACTTTTCCTGTAGGTGACAGTTTTGGCAGACGTTTGGGCATTTACTTATATATACAGTATGTAAGTTGTCAAATTATTGAATTTTTAATATTGAATATCAGAGCCATTTGTATGACAATAACAAATTAATTCGTTTGATAACTAATTTAGGTTGTGGAACTTGTGGAAACACATGAAAGGTTCATTGAATGTCTTTTATGGTTATGATGGTTCATGATCATATTGTATCCATAGACTATATAGGTAATAGGTAATACGGGCTGGTGTCCGTAACTCAATGCGCGTATTTTGTGGACGGCATCCGTGGATTATAATATTTACCTAGAACAAGCTGAGTGCTGACAAAACGGGACAAATGGTTGAATATTTTAATATTACATCAATATTTTATTCGAATAATCTGAAGCCGAGATATGAGGAAAATTTATATCCACTACTATTAACTTAAAACATTTTGCAGAAATATAGTGGTATCCTCATGGCAATGCGTACAACAACGACGTTATTATAGGTCTCCATGCACAGTGCGCGTGAGTCAAATGATTCATGGGCACAACAAAAACTACGCAAAACCCCACTCGAAGCGCTCAAGCTGTGGCTCAAGGTACAAACGGTTTGCATATCACACCGTAGCGTCATTATTATAATTGTAACAATTTATGGTAATTGACTTAGACTTCTCTGCATTTGATGCGTACTTATTGGTTTTACGACTTGAAAAATGATTGGTTTATTTCAAATCCTTAACAGGAAATAATTATTTCCGCGTTGGAATTGCAATTAATGATTAGTGCATAATTAATTCTGACATTAATATGAAATGAAATCAATAACTGTAAAATGTCTCCTCAACTTGAAAAGAAAGGTTATGATAAAAGTCAATAAGATAATAAATATAATAATAATGGGAACTGTATTTCATGATCAATACGTTTTTGCAATTATTCTCAGTAGGTTGTTATGTTATCTCACTTGTCTTGTCAATACAGGTGGTCTATTCTGTAAAAATCTGACTGTGTAAATTTAGGTGAAGTGAGCTGTCATTCCACTTGATGCTGGGTATTAACACTATTGATAGCTCACTTCACCTAAGTTTTCACCGTGAGATTGTTACAGAATAGATGGGCAGATTGAAAAGTGAGATCATTTTGTTTCTTATCTTATAGAAAACTAGACATAATCTGTAGGTACGGTCTGAATCATATCTTCATGTTTATTTTTATAAGTATTATTATCATACGGTGTGACAAACGCCATCAGAGACGAGGCAAGACATCAGCGGCTTTTGGAAATGAGCGAACGTCTTAAACATTTCGTGTTTATTTATAAATATGAAGTTATGTTTGAATTGTTCAATTTATTTATTTAATGACTTCAACAACATTTAAACAAATATAACATTAGCTTAAAATAGCATTAAGTATATTTTTCTGGTTATCACGAATACCCAATTATGGTCTGTAAGCTTATTTTAACAACATTTTATTAATTGTTTACCTATTTAAAATATTTCTATCGGTCACCTACTTAAACTAAAAGCTTTAAGTATATTGGGAATTAAAAATCTAAGTGAATATAAATGGTTTTCTCATTTGGCAAGCGATGTGTCCGATGGGATTTACCATCGACATCGATAAAAATGACCGAACTTCCATGCAAACTTTCATTCCCTAATTATAGCCCCTTTAGTGGTTGAATTTTCAAAAAATACTCTTGAGTGCTCTTTGCATGTACAGACGCCAGCAGGTTAAGTTACCCGAAACTGTAAAATTTTCCCAATCAACCTTGAACCTTAATGCTTTAGCGGTAAAGTTGAAAATCTATTAAAGAAATTTGACAGATTGTAGTAGCTTCATGTGCCAGCGTCTGAACAAAAAAAAAATGTGATAAGTGCTACTAGACCCATTGGTTTAGGCTGTGCGTTGCCTGTTAGTGAATTTAAGATTTTTGTTAAGTTCCTAAATAGAAATGTATTTTCAGCCTGACTTATTGACATCGTGTACAATGAAGGGCTTTCATGAAAATTCATGCCACCAGTTGGCACCACTTTGACATGAGGTCTTCTAATATAAAGTATAATTATGAAGACGTTCATCATTCGTTTCATTCATTCAGTGGCGACTACAGAAAATATAGTCGCTTTAACACTTTTGACAGGTGCCCAGACCTGACGTCGCAGTGCTGTCATCTAATGAACGTCGGTTCAGAAAACCCTCATTAGATGATGATACTAAGTTCTGAAAAATGTATCACACTGCACAGCCGTCAATAACAAACTTATTCATTTTATTTTCCTTGACGTCGATACCCGCCAATGAAATTAAATATCATAATTTATAAATAACCGTGATAATTCTACTATGTCATATTATAGGCTCCCATGCCACACTCTATCTAGCGTAATTTATTAGTATTAAAATTATGAGAAATTAATACATTTATAACAGCAAGACCTCGACATTAATAATTTGTCCTTGAAATCCATTAATATTATAAAGTTATAAACGCACATAAGCAAGTATTTATAACCACAAACACATTCATTTAATTCAATAAAATGCTACTCAAAGTAGTTACGAAAATATAAATTATTACTTCCCACCATTTTATTTTCTGGGTTAACGATTGTTTCTTATTATAATAATTGTGTACCTATTACTATTCCGTCATGGCACAATGCTCAACTTAATAATGCTCGGTTTTGGACATTTTTACGTCACACTTGTTATGAGAACCACTGCCGGGTGGGTAAGTCGATAAATAAATAGATAACAAATAACAATTCAACGCCTACTACTAGTTTGATACAACTAGGTACTTGCTTTAGAACATCTTACAATAATTATCAGTATAAGATATTATGTTAAGGGTTAATGGTACTCATGATTCATATCATGAACACTATCCCTTTCACATCGAAAAAAACACCAGCTCATGCATTCTGTAAAAACCAGCCAATACATTCTGTAAAAACCAGCCGATGTATTCTGCAAAAACCAGCTGATGTATTCTGTAAATTCAGTAAAATCTCACAGTGAAAACTTAGATGAAGTGAGCTGTCCATAGTGTCAATCCCTAGCATCAGGTGGGATGATAGCTCCCAAAAAAATCTGTTGTTCAATGATGAATAACGTAATTAATTATGGACATCCTAATTCTAAGGCTCCGTTCACATAGCCGAAAGAAGATTTTCGCGCGTTTAATTCGCGCTGACATTATGACATAATATTCATAATTTCTCAATAATTATTTTAAGCAGTTTGCTCTTATAACAGCAAGCAAGTTAATAATTTTCGTTGGATACATAGATTTCACGAACATAATAAGTACCTGTTATTATGTTAACTTCTAATTTATTACGAATCGCATGTATCAAGACATAACGCAACACGATTACATTAAAAAATAGTTAGCAACGAGCTCAAATTCATAAAACAGATATAACTTACATAATTAACTCATTAAAAATATTAATTTTAAACTCAGAAAGCAGTGAACCCATTGAAGATAATAAATTAATCAAATAAATTGTTAATTTCAGTACATAATAATGACTTTAAATTCTTATCAGTTGTACCGAAATGGTAGCAGGTAGGTATATAATATTATGATATATCTACGCAAAAAGCGAAAATATATAAGGTCGATTATGTTTTAGATAACATAAGTAATGTATGGAACCCCGCTGTGATGTTAGATTATCAGCATAGATATGGGAACGTCTATGAATCGATAAATTCGGGCTGTCACACATTATTAAAAAAAAATATATATATATTATGTAGTGCTGGAATATAGCAAAAACAGATTTAATCGATCCTACTTCAATACCTATAGGGCCCTATTTCACTAGGATACCATGGTGGCTCACGCAACCATGGTCGCGCTGCCAAAAAATGTATGGGTCAACCACCCATACATTTTTTGGCAGCGCGACCACTGATCAGACGCCTGGTGAGAAACCCACCATAAAGCTACGTATATTTTGCTGGCAGCGCGACCATGGTGTCCTAGTGAGGTGGGAGTGAGGGAGGGGTGAGGGAGTGATAAGCAATAGTGTTCGTGAAAGGAGAATCGATTTGTTTTTGCTTTCTCATTCTAACTCATAAATATTATTTTTTGTTAACCGAGTCCGCCCTTACCTGTAACCTGACTGATATCCTTACTTTCTCATAGTGACTATATTCTTTTCTACTAGCCTTGCGTGTGATCACACGTAATATTATTAGCAAAACACACCTTCCAATACATAAAGAAAAGGATAATAAACTTTTATTTATATCCTTAGGACGGCCTTTCTTCCTGTCGTCTTTAGCCCTAACAAATAGGTCTGTAGTGTACAAATATCACTAAGTCTTAAAATTATAAACAACGTTCCGAGTAGGTGTAGGTACTAGGGAACTGATAATACAGCAATCAAATCGCCATTGTTCCTTCTGACAGTGGGAACTCCTTGTAGAATATCATATCAAATCACAGCTTTATAGATAAGAATGTTTACAACTTGTAACCCAATATCTATAAGGATTACTGACCTGACTATTTATAATATCCTGCTGAAGCTATTCAACTTTATGCTCATGCAGGCAAGAGTGAATTTGCATACCTTTGGGCTGTTAACAGTTCGATACAACTAATTTGCACTGATGCACTGATATAGTCGAACTAGGTAAATGCTTTTACTGAGCACCTGTTGAACTTTCTTTTCTTTCTTTCTTTCTCCTAAAACATGGCTTCCGCTCCCCTACCCTTTTGCTGTGCCCTACAGGATCCATAATGATCTAAATTATATATTTACCACCTAAGTACACATTATGGTAAAGCAATAAAGATATTGAGTATCTAATTCGTATAACAAATACAACATTGTCTTTTCCTACTCCTCCGCAGTTCTTTTCTGACGTTTTTCATTGCGGATTCTAAGACACTTGTATCATTATTCATTACCCATTTCTAAACTCATCAGGGTTCAATGAGAAAGGACTTTTCTCCCGCAGAGTCGGAGTCAACAGTGGCGACCACCACGAGTCTTTTAGGAGGAGTTTTGGAGGCTTTTAGGTGTTATAACGTTTGGGAAGAGTGGCTTATAAACATAGTCACAAATAAACTACAATAATAAACAAACCTGTGCATGTCTAAGCTGGTTGACGAGCGTGGAGCACCTCTCCGGGTCTTTCCGGCCGTCAAACGAGTCCAATTCAGCGGCGACCATGTTAAGTGCGTCGTCGGCGAAGAAGAACTGCGCTAGAAGCGACCGGTCGTCCCTCTGTAACAAGAGAAAACAGTTTTATTAGGATTTTTCTAACACAATCACTGAGGAGCTTGAGCAGACAGCCTAGCGAAAACCATTGGATATTTCTAACTTGTTGTAAGCAAAACGCGCGTTTTAAGCGCAGACATCTGAACGCAGCCTTAGCATGCATGTCTGCATAGTTATAGGTACTTTTCCAATTTATGGGACAGTGGGCATCCGATACAATGAAGTATATTTATTTTTCTATTAAAACGTGTTGGTATTCCCTTGGTACCTACCAAGGGAATACCAACACGTTTTCAATTACTTATCAGGCGCAACTAATGACTACTGGGAAACTATTTGGGCCTTATTATTTGGCTCTACGCGCATCACTATGAAGCCAACATTTGATTTATTTAAGTTCTTTGGAAGACTTACAGGTAAACAAGTTACAATAAAAACAGTAAGTGTAACTGTCAGCTAGTTACATGTCTTTAGTTATAAAAACAGCGGGGTAATTGTGTAACACACATAAAATGGCAATTGATCGCGATGGGTTTCATTTTGACGGTTTAGAGTTCACCCACGTTCATTGCGTTATTTACGTTGTACAGCTGACAAATTTTTCAAACTTATCAAGCAATGGATTAACAATATCCTTCAAAACTCACGAATTGTGATTGAAAGAGCGTTAAGCAATTAGGGTGCTGAAAAGTGAACAACACAGCACTGCCCACAAAAAATAAGAATAGATGAAACAAATAAAAACGGTACGTTTTAACATATTTTATCGTTTTGCAAGTTAATCAATTCATTGATTAATGACAGACAATTATAGTCTCTCGCCATTGGCGTATTGCAGCTGCAGAAACATATACCCATCTCATAGGACAAGTACAACATGACGAGTCTGCTTTGCGATCTTAATCTTTAAAGCAGGCAGGTCTGAAGATTTTCTAACAATGAACACATAATCCATGGTTCGCGTCAAGTCATTAAAGCACCATTCATGTAAATAATTTTCATTCATTATAGCTAAGTTCAGTGTAGTGACAACAATGTGTAGTAATAAATGAATGAGTTGATAGCTAAATTACGGTCTTAGCAGCCAGGTGTTTACGTTGGCCAGTCATTGTGTTAAACTTACAAGTCATGGTACGGTAATAGCTTCAGTGTACATAAAATGTAGGAGTCATAAATTTTCAACTCCTACAGTCTATGTTAGTCGGTTTCGTAATTACTTTACCATTTTTGACAAAAACTCTTAGGCCGAGATCTATAAACGTAACCTATCACGTACTTAGGCTAAGCGTTATTCCTGTCACTGTCGCACAACTGTCAACCTGCAAGTGCAAGATAGAGACGGGAACATGTCTAAGTCAAAACCAAAGTTAAATTACGTTATAAATCTCGGCTTTAGCAGTAGTAGGATACATTGTGTTACATTGGTGTTAAAGCAATCATAATAAAAATAGACTTTGACGTTTTATGACGTGCCGCAAGCGACATTCATCCTTAGGGTAGTACTTAAAGCAATCACGAGATCGACTACAATGTTGAACAAGTTGCGCCACAAAGTCGCGTCGCGCCTGTATGTTTTAGCCTTAGAGAAGAAGAATACTGGGGCCAATGGCTGGTGGACAATACACCGCCATCTTTAGCTTTGTTTAGTTTTGTTGTTGTTGCTTCGGCAACTTTATTGTCCACAATATTACGGTCAAAAGGTAAAAAAGTATGGCGTTATACTTAGTATTCATTAGTATTTGACCCCAAGCTTAATGGGTGCAAAGACCTTATCACGTTGGCGCAGTACAGAAATAAACTTTTTGGGCTCGTTTAATAGGTTCTAAGTTTAGATGAAAATACATTATTATATACCAGTTGCTTTTATAAAAACTTGAAACGACAGGCCTTCGGCAGGACAAAGCTAGGACGTCATTTGCGCCACACTCCGAACCCAAGTTCGAATTCGTTTGGACGTCCCAGTGGACTTGCTACAACATTAGCGGAGAATCAAAACTTTAAATAATAAGCACAACGCTACGAAAAAAGGGAATGAATTAAAACGTGATGACGGTTGACAGGGGAAAATGGAAGAAAAAAACGTGTCGCCGACCACAAGTGACATGGGACAAGGGCAGGAAGACGATGTGGTCAAAATCGGAACTTACGGCGCCACCTTATTTTGGCAATACTTACATTACTTACACAATATCGGTGACAATTTTGGGATTTTACGTTCAGATGATTAAAGTTAAGTGGCGTTTAAACGTCAAAATTGTATGGTTAAATAGTAGCTAATCGCAACGTTTATGATCAAAGGGGAAAGTTTACCAAAAGCGCCCCCCGCTCAATGTCATTCAGGCACCAAAAGTAGCACTATATACCTATTTGAACGCGTTAAAATATTGATTTATTAAGAAAGAAATAAATTATATTTTTCTTGAAAATTTCAAAGGTCAATTAAATAAACATTATTCATCTTCCTATAGGTAAGTATTAAAAGCTAGCCATATTGCGGATTTTTCCTTGAGAACATAACGAAACAAAATATTATGACGCTATGTTCTACGTATTTTAAACGACTACCGCATCATTAAAATGATATAATATAAACAATTTAAAATCCACTTGGAAAAATCATATAAAAGAAACTATATTTACTTCAATGACGACAATACAAGATGAATCATTACAAGTATGAGTGCTTTTAGAAAATTAAATCGTTCCAGTTACGATTAGTGGAACGACCTCCAATGTGACATCTCCGAAAATTATGGAAAAGCAGACTTTGCAACTGGAATTATTAAATAAATCATTTCGAAGTTAATTAGGTTTAATAACAAATGAAAATGCCATTTATTTTTTTATAATTATTATCTTTTGGGGAATTTTTAAGTGGTTATCAGGGTTCGTAAAAATCCGATATTATAATAAACTAGCTTTTGCCCGAGATTTCGTCCGCGTGAAGCAATATCTTATTTTTTGTTTAACTTAAAAAAAAAGATGGATGAAATCGGTAAAGTCGTTCTCATGTTATGACGTGATAGATAAGTAAAAAAATATCTCTCAACATATGATTTTGAATAGATTGCCACATCGGGAAAGGTCGCCATTTTTCCTGTTATGTTTATGTTTAGTGCCAAGATTCAGATCTATTGGCACTAAAAATCAACAAAGTATCTAGGATATGAATGAATTACAGTTTCCACGGATGTACTTAACTACTTAAGTAATAAATTGTGAGATCAACACTTATAATCACATTAATTAACGTTTTTGTTGCCTAGCGTGAGTTAGTTACGTAAACAAAAGATGACAAGTTATCTAACCACATTATATCAATTAGCTGTCTAGTCTCTTTTAATTTTTTGTGAAAATAAATCTCTATAAATAAACCAAAGACTAGGATTAAGTGAACGGCATGAGATCAAGGTGACAGACGTCACACCAAGCTGGGCTTGTCGCCTCCTTCACTTTCATCAACCAGCTTTATGTAACCGAAACTTAGGCCAATGTGAACCTTACTACCTTGTAATAGAGTCCTAAAAATAAACAAAATTTATGTTTAGAAAATGCAAATTGGCTTCGATAAACAAAAAACTGCAAATAAACAAACTTGTTTCATTTGAATAGTCTCTCTGACGCAAGCTTCGTATTTTATTAAGATAAAATTGAATGCAATAACAGTCTTCGGAACTTCAGGTTAGATACGTTTCCTTCTAAAACTGGCTACCTATAAACGATAACGAAAACCTGATAACATCAGCATCATCTGTGTGATATGAACATGATAATCAAAGTGGAAATTCTTGTCACGTTTTTATCATTATATTTTTATAACTGTTTTTAAAACGTAAGTAATAGACCTATGACATAAAAATGCTGAATAGAATTTAAAAAAAAAAACAATGGAAATATAATGCGCGCAATATGTAAAGTATATACTTAAACACAGTACTTAATGTCCAAAGTAAACGGGAAAATAAATAATTGTCCATATAATTATACAAAATACTTGATAAATCGAATATTAGATCTACATATATACATCTCGACATCGAAACTAGATTCGATTACAAATCTGAAGCTGTTTTATCAGTTATCGAGCATCATCCGACAAGGGTTCCGTGCTAGGTCAAGTCGGTTGGACCGCAGCCAAGCGAGCCAGCTTCGGAAAATTGAGAAAATCGAATACATGACCGAACTCGAACTGCACCAAACAAATACTTTAGATTAAATTGACCGCGAAACGGATTTAATTAGAGTCAATTATATATGAATTAGAGCAAATCATTGTCATCAGTATTGTGGCGATTCAATGCAATGACTCATTTCAGTTGTAAACACACACATTGGTGTCGAAACACGCAAACCGAGCCAGCTTGTTGAAACTGACATCTGCCAGCAGACGGGTTTTTGTTGTGTGAAATCTTGCAAATATGGCAACTTGTCCATAATTGAGCTTGGCATTGAGAAAAACGGGTAACACATTAGTCGAAGAATTTTTCAAGCTGAAGTAACCAATGGGAGTGAAAGAAACACTCGACTGCTTATCATCCTTTACAGGTGCAACTACATATTTGACGGGTTCTTGCTCAACTGCTCAAAATGGGTCATGGTTTTGTTGCGTGCTG
Organism: Apamea sordens; assembly: GCA_945859715.1. Classification (NCBI taxonomy): domain Eukaryota; kingdom Metazoa; phylum Arthropoda; class Insecta; order Lepidoptera; family Noctuidae; genus Apamea; species Apamea sordens. The sequence goes on along the minus strand of OX244006.1, from coordinate 8,823,983 downwards.
TAAACCATCGGATTTTACTGTAACTGACTTCACTTTACTGTGAATGGTACCAGTTTCCCGTGTCACAGTGTCACTGTTCATTTCGACTTAGTTAAGAGTTCACTTTTATTGTGTAGTGGTACACAATAAAAGTGAACTCTTAATCTGTGTAGATGATAGATGTAGGTAGATAGATTAGGACCTGGATTAACACACATATATATATATAGGCTACGTTTTTATCCCGAAATAACACGAACGAAGTAGCAGAAAACAGCCAGTGTTTGATAAGTCGTTTTTTTCGAAAATTTTCACTTTTCCGGGACGTGTAGTTCGAAAATAGGTAGGAATTCGAAAAAAGTGAAAAGATGAAAAAAAAAATGAGGTGAGGGTGGGGTTGGGTGAAAGGTGAGGTGTGATATAAAAGTTGTAGAAAATTTTATGAGCTTTCATTAATCATTGGGTACATTACATAGAATAATTATTTTTTTCTCTACGACGCACCATTTTAAAGATATTAGCGAAAGGCTCAAAAGTGGGAACTTTTATCCCTCCGGCTCACCTCCTAGACGCGGTGACTTTTAGTATGTTTACTCCCTAAGCACCCTGAACAACTTTCTGAAGAAATCGCTTAGGTCCCAGCTCACGCACTCAACACCTTCTTTTTGGTTATTCGTTGAGCGGACTAAAAGTAAAAGCTGGCCCTAACATAATTAGGCAAGGCTAGGCAGATGATGATACAGGTACTGAACTTGAATGTTAGGCAATAAGGCAACTTGTGAAAGAATTGGCGGATAAGTTACAAAGTTGTTTTTTTTTTCTTTTCTTTATTAGGGAGCTTTGTCACAATACTGACTATGTCGCTCCATCATAGCCAAATTTTGAGTTGAAAATTAATTTATATGATTGTAATATATTTTGACATAGTTTTAGCCTCGTCCGACATAGGCTTAGCCAAAACACTATTTAAAGTACCAATTTCAAACATACAAGTTGCTGCAATTAGTATTTTACCAATTTTAATACTGAATAAATATTTATTTACGTAATGCCATCTGGACGTGTCATCATTGTCCTGATCTTATCTCAATTGATTTGGGGTCAGCACAACATATCTTTTTATCCCATACTTCTCTATCACAGTCGTCATTTATTTATTTAGTTAGTCAAGAATTGTTTACACAATACATTTAACCGATAATTTCCTAAATAGTACATTTATAAGTGCAACAATTACTTACAACAGACTAACAAAACATGCGCCATTTATGGTTTTACATAATAATACAATGCCAAAAAGGATATTTACAACTCGGGAGTCATCCCCTTTCGGGCCATATAATCTTTAACACAGTCCATCCATCGTTTCTCTTCCCCTTCTTATAGCCATGCACATTCATGCTCAAAACTTTCCTCACCACATTGTCCTCATTTCTCTGGACGTGTAACAGAGCAAATTTCCGGTATGCAGTTAACAACGACACCTTGAATCAGCCAGCTTCGCAGATGTAGTCGCAGATAGCTCTATTGTGATTTGTGTCTATTAAATTCATTGCAATTTACCAATTTGTGACGTAGTTCTGTCGTTGGGGTTCGAGAGTGGCTGGATGCATGAGTTACAATGCAACGTAGATGCAATCATTTTGTTGAGTGGCTAGAAAGACGTATACTTTTCATTTCTATTTTATAGTTTCAAGAAACCACCGAAAACTTCCTTGCTTTTAAATAATATTCAAATTGTGAGAAAAGTATGGATCATCAACACGCATTTTGTGAATGGGGAAGTTTGTTGGCAACCTAAACATTCTGTTGCATTTTGTTCTAAATAGATTTATGAACGAACTGACACGAAACTATAGCGACGAGGAAAACGCTTGGGATTTCCCCATACAAGCGAACTATGAGGTAAAGATCAGACATTCAATGTTTTAAAGAGTAATAAACTACAAGATAGTGGATTCGACTAATTTATGAGTTTGTATTCGTAGAATTGTTTCGTAAACGCGTAGCAAGTCCATTATTATCCTTATGTAAATAATTCTACAAACTTATTATTTATTTATTCTAATTTTAGACCTTTGCCCGACAGTGGGACAATATAACATTATTAAACGCTGACCGAGTCTACATTTGGCTCCAAATAAATGGAAAAAGGACCAAAACGGAAAATAATCATCTATCCATAGCCATACCTAGCTATTATTTATGCGAAAGTGACTAGTCTGTCTGTTACTTTTTGGCGCCTATACCACTGAACCGATCGCTACGATATTTGACGGATATTGGGACCAGCCGGTCGATTCTGCAAAAATCTCACCGTGAAAACTCAAGTGAAGTGAGCTTGATGTGAGTTGTCAGTAGTGTCAATCCCTAGCATTTTTGGAATGACAGCTCACTCCACGCTCACTTTATCTAAGTTTTCACGGTGAGATGGTTACAGAATCGCACTACTGGAGAAGGACAAAGGACTTACTAATCATGAAATATTTAAGTACACGCAGACGAAATCAGAGCAGTGGTGTGAAAGAGCAGTGAGCACTTGAGCAGCGGGGTAATTGCAGAACACATCTATCAGTAGCAATGGGTTTCATTTTGACAATTCAACAACATTCATTGCGGTATCTACGTTGCTTAGCAGACACATTTTTCGAACATATAAAGCAATTGATTAGCAATATCCTTCAAAATGATGCAGATTGAGATTGATAGTGTGTAATTAAGGTTCAGAGCAGAGCAGTGGTGGCCCTATGGTATTGGTGTATTAGATACCTGGGTTCGAAGGTACGTAGGCTTTATTTTGTGTATTTCATTTCATCACCACTGCTCTCAAAACGGTGAAGGAAAACATCGTGATCGTGAACCCGCAATGGGCCCGCGTGGTGGATTATGGCCCACTCCCTCTGACAGAGAGGAGGCCTGTGTCCCAGTAGTGGGAACAGTATAGGCTGATTAGCAGACGAAATCGCGGGCAACGGCTAGTAAAGTATAAGTAAAAGAACTCCTAGAGAACTAATTCTTGGCCTTGGCATTGGCATTCACATTTTTAAAGCACCTAGATTCGTTTCGAAATCAGTTTTTTTATAATCAGTCTGCTCATACAAACATACAGTGAGTCATACCGTAATTGAATCGATTACAGACAAGTCGGCTAGGTATCTGTATCTTCTAGATTCGTCTTTGGTCGGTCAGTGAGTCGTATCGTTTGGGCAATGGGGTTAGTATAAGACAAAAGATAAATTCGAACCAGTCCATGAAACCGCATAAAAACGTAATCATCAGAATGAGATAGTGGTTATGTTACTGAACTTACTGATATGGAATATTAGGTCACGCACGACTGTGGCCTGGATCCTACAATAATATGTCATATTTTCTGTAAGTAAAAAGTCCCCTTGAATCGTGATCCATAACAAAACATAATAAAGTATAAGTAGGTACTGTATCTAACAAAATCATGTTGTGGGAACAACATTAAACGAAATATTACAGGGCGTTAGGCGGAGGGTTAGCCAAACAGACGTTTCGTAGCTAGACCCATTTAGGAAATACATATTTAGTTAGTTTGTAGGTAGACCCCTACAAACCCAAGGGGGGTTCTGCTAACCCTCCGCCCAACACCCTGAATAAATAAAAAATCTTAAGCTACGCCTAATATTACTGAGTTTTCTTGATAACCTAATAGGTGTATTTTATAGCAAGAATACGTGATTAAACTAAGCGTACATTAAACCCAAACCGTATTTCGATAAAATCTAAACCTTGCTTTAGTACATTCATCTTTTATGTAAAATAACGTATTTCTTTGGCACGGTTTAGTGAACGTTACCTAGCAATACTTAGTCATACAAAGACCGTTTTTTATATGTCTCAGGCGAATTATATTTAGAAGAAATTTCAAATGTAATGTCTCGTCATCGATATCTTGATTCTGACACAGTAACCTAGGTACTTTCGAAACTTAGATTGGAGCGATTTCACTATCTATAGAAGACGAATGAGATCATGAACGGTATGTAATAGTGGCTTTAAACTATTACCTATATTAGTTTAAAGAACACAGCGTTTATGGTCCACTTTAGCTTACACTTACATTCAACGAGTGAGTTATTTATACCTTGACATATTGATTCATGCTTATATTATAGGAGCCATAAATAATGTAAACAATATTATTGTCATAAATTTTCCATGTACAAACATTTATTCCTGTCCAGTGGCGTAGCTACGTGACCAAGGGCCCCGGTGCGAAAAAAAAGTTGGGGCTCTATCTAACCTAACCTCTACGTTCTAACGTGGAATATCCTCATGCATGTCCTCCGCCCTGGGGGGGTATGTCACTCTTATTGACTAAAAACCACCCCGGTGTTCCATCTCACAGCTCGGGTCAGGGGGGGGGGGGGGAAGAAAACCACCGCGTCCTAAGATTCTTCGCCGCGGACCATCGAGTCGATTACGGCCGGCAGCGACAGTTCACTTCCCACTCCTGAGATGAGGGCACGGCGCGGCTCCTCTCAAGCGGCACACTCTGCCAGCGTATGCCGCGCCGTGTCCTCACAGCAGTCGACGCAGTGGTGACACCTGGTGACCGGGCGTCTGGCTCCCTGTTTATGCGACACAGGTACTTCCCGAAGCAACCATGCCCCGAGAGAACCTACGTCACCCGAAACGACACGGAGCCGTGCCTACTCCCGAGCCAGCGCTCGAGTATCGGCCGGACCGCCTCGATGATGACGAGGACGGTGGTAGGGCGTGAAAGCCTGTCCCACCATTTCGCCATCAGGACCCTGCGAAGCTGAGACCGACGCAGCCCAAGTGTCGCTCGCCCCGCGCCCTCTCTTCCTCATGCCACCGATACAATGTCACGAGTACTTTCGCCTCGAGGTCCCAGGGCCAGTACACAAGCCGCCTCATAGGAGATCGTGCGATACCTCCTGATGACTCTGACGGCCGTCGATTTCTGCGGCTTTCGCAAAACTGCGATGCTACCGGCCGTTAGTTCAGTCGCCCAGACCGGGGCCCCATACAGGGCCATCGATTGCACGATCCCCAAGTAGAGATCCCCGACTACAGGCGGCGCTCGGGCCCCCAGGCTGGTAAGCCGCGTTGATAGTGCCCAGCCGCGCCCAACAACTTGGGTGCCAGCCACCGAAATCGCACCGGCTGTCGAGCACCAATCCCAGGTACTTCATGGTAGACTCGACAGCGATTGAAGTGGCTAAACACAAGAACTTACACAACACAATAGAAAGAATTTATGTTCTGAAGATGAAAGAAATTTTTTGCTAGGTCAGTTCGAGGTTTGCTGGTCATCGGCCGAGGGGCCCCCTGAGCTTGGGGGCCTCGGTGGGCGGGGGCCACGCCACTGTTCCTGTCAACGTCATTCAATGGCATTGAAATCCATCGGAACTTCGCAAGACAGGGCCAACATTTTTGACAACCGTGAAACAACGCCCTCATTTCCAGCTATTTACGAAACGAACTGACATGCACATCTTATCTTAATAAAACATGGAAAGCAATGAAATAGCGGCGACAATGAGATCACATGACTGTTCGGCTGCGAACGGGTCTTCACCTTGGCGAAATACAAATAGTGGGCATCGGCCGACAATCTGTATTCAAGATTAATTCTTCCGGCAATTAGATCTTAATAAGTACCCGACTCATCAATTAGATGCTCTTGGGAGATCATAAAACATCGGAAACGGAAAATTACATCTAAATAATATCATCGAGGTTACAAGGACTGAGGTGCCGACGTCATACTACTCAATTGTCAATATCACTCTCTCGACAAACAGTTTATGAAAGCAATGACACTTCAGTTCAGGACAATGTTAGGGCATTACTCCTAGACACAAAAGGTGTGGGAGAATCATTAGTGGTCGTTAAATTTCATCCGACTGTAGCCAAATTACACATATGTATATGTAGTTAAACAAAACTTGAGGAAAATGACAGTCATGCGAAGTCTTGATGAATCCATAGAACACAGATGAATCCTTGGACCATTGAAACTAACATGGCTACTCTCTTTCCTGGGGCTACAGTCTCGACATTCATAGCGATCGCTTTACGACCGAATTCGGTCGCAAAGTCCTGTCACTCCATACATTATATTTATACCTGTCAATCCGGCCGGGACTTAGCGACCGAATTCGGCCGTAAAGCGATCGCCCCTCATGCCTTTTAAAGGGGAAGAGGTTACAGTCGGATACAATCAGTAGTTTAGCAGTTTCCTCCTAGGGGCTAATAACAAAAATATTTTACCACAATAAATTATTAGGTCGGTTATTATAGATATTTATCCCTATTTAAATATCGATACAAAAATCGTTAACGAGCGCTCAAGAGCTGAAAATGGTGATCGTTAACCACTTCCACCCATAAAGAGTTGCAATAATACACAAATATTTATACTTGCAATAATATTGTGTATCATAACTACAAAACATTATGATAAACGTAGGATTTAATTCAATTTCCGACTGTTACGTAAGAGTCGATGACATAACAGGCGCATTGGATGCGCGTGACAACTATGGCATTCCTTTATAACTCACAACACAACGGCTAGCATTGAAGCAAATAACTGTACCCGCTAGGCAAGGCATTCATTGAGCATGGTATACGATGCAGAATCTTATCGCACTATACTTAAATATGAAACTTTATACAGGAAGTAAATAATTGGTTAGTTTACAATGACTTCATATCGTGGGCATTCTCGGAGATTTTAATCTGAGTCTGATTGTACAATTCAAAACTTTTAACTGTGTTATTTCCTGACACAACCATTCATTATTATTGCCTCTCCAATTGCACGCCATTCAACTCGATTCTCGGCAACTCTTATCCAGCCACACTGCGAAGACCGTAGCTCCACCTAGCCTGATGGCATCCTACCTTACGTAAGACACAACACAAGAACACAACTTGGTGCTTCTTCACCTTGCTGTCAAGGCTATCGTCGTTCATAGCTTTTCAGGGCATCTCGTTATCTCATCATCATCTCATTTTATCACATTTAAAAGGGGTGTTCTCAAATTGGAGCTGTTTATATTATTTATACAGGCTCACGAGTTCCATAGAAGCTGTGAATGATTTTTAGGGTGATACTCACAGAACAGATATTTATCTGTTCTGTGGTGATACTCGTGACATTCTAGTGTAGTGTTGACCATGCAATAGGTAGGTAACCATGAAGATTATTTTCTCATAGCAGACGAAAACGTTTTTCAGACTTCACGATTTAAGAAAACAGTCGTGGAAGGATCCAGTTACGGATTGCAGTGACTAAGTAGTAAAACGGACCAATTCTTAACGGATTACACCTAGCGAGGAAATAGGTACAGTCCGTTCAGTAATTTTACCTCTGACAGCAGCAACCTAACACCAACCTTATTATGACGAGAATAAAGATCACAATGATATTGAAAGACTTGTCAATGGTAGCAACCTAACAGCAACCTTATTAGATGAGAATAAAGATTACTGTGGTTTGGACAATGATGCAAAATAAAAGGTAAAATGACTGTGAACGGACTGTAGTAATCAGTATCGCCATTTGCCTTCGTCAATTGTCTTTTTAGGGTTCCGTACCCAATGGGTAAAAACGGGACCAAATTTTCGGTACGAGATTTGTATTCAAGGAAAACTATATTATCTTATCAATATTACAAACGGATGTCTGTGGTCAACCATCCATAGTCAAGTCACGCATTTTTTTATTTGTTGTCAATGCATTGCTATGTTGATAATTAAGATAGGTATTTGAGGTTTTATTCAGTGTTTTTAATAAGATAAGGATAAGTATGTAGTCAGATTGTACGTTTGTTGAACAAATATTAAGTTAGTTGGTTTATTTTAAACGCACAATATATTTTTTCTTAAAATAATAAACCTGTAGCAAACCCTGCCTGTGGCTGTGTGTAATTCTAGGTCGAATCTATTTAAAAGGAAAATTCTAAGAACATGCTAATATAGTTGCCCCAGGAAATTGATAAGACTTTAAAATCTAGTCGGTACTATAGGTACGTAGATTGTAAATATTCTGTAGAACGTCTAGAATTGATGGAAGACTCACTCCGTGTCATTATGGTCCAAGCTATTGTAATTTGAACTTTATTCCGACAGGAATAAAGTGAAAACAAAATTGACAACTAGACTAGGGTTAAAAATCAGTTCGGGGAGGTCGCACATCTGACGGAAGATGCGTCGGGCGTAACTTCGTTACCATGTTTTTAATCGTCTTTCATTCATGGAACCATTACACAGACCCACTGATTGTAAATAGTACTCTAGATGGATCACCAACTTAGAACAACATCAGTTCCAGTAAGCTTCCCTTTCCAAAAAGATCGTAAGTATGAATAATGAAAGTCATGGACAAACTTTTTTGCAAGTAATAAAATATGGCACGAAGTTCATGCGTGACAAGTTGCCAGCTTGTTGCCTGTCTGCCAGACAAGGGACCTGTGACCTTTCCATAGTTTTGCGAACTTTTACGAAGTAGAGCAGTTGAAATAACGACCTTGTATGAATAGATCATGACAATGTGTTACTAGGAATAAACTTTTTATACTAAACCCATCCATAAAAGAGTCGTGTGGCCACATAGTCATTTGTGCGAATTGTATAGCTATTATGTTACAGCTGAAATTTTGATGTAATATGGGTATCGTTGATAAAAGTTTAATGTGGAAATATTATGAAATAATTCGTATCCACAAATCTCATCAAATCAGCACTGAAGATACCACCTTGCTACCTGGCTAATATTCTTTTAATGCCATGAGCTTTTGTTAATGGTGCGAAAACGTGAGAAGAAAAAGCACAGCAGATTGTTCTGGTATTATAAATAGGTACTATCGTTTGTTAGGGATCTGAAGCGACTAGAGATGATATTCACGATATGGTAAGTAAAGGTCGCAAGTGGTCCCAATATTGTCCCTTGTGGAAATCTAGGAGAAGTAAGAAATAATAATGATAATGATGAATTACAGTCAAAAAGTGGATCTCTATGACCGGCAGACTAGTTAAAAGACGCACTACTGTACTGTACTGCAATAGTATGACCGTATTAGCAATGTTTACAAAGTGCACATGCAAGTTTAGCTAGAGTTGACTAGAGTGTAATGCGATGATCTAGTCAGCGGGCTTGGTATTTACGTCAGTTATCTCTCGAGCTGATAACCGTAATGACCATGCCAGAACAGGCCATGCCATTTACAAGGATTTTATTAGATTCATGATTTACTTACGTACTTTACCAATTATATGCCATATTATTTTATTATAATTGTACGAAATGATACCTAACTAATTAAAGATGATTAATTTTTAAGAATGCGTGTTTTTGGAAACTTATTGTAAGTACTTATTATGATTAATACTTAGTCTTAAGTTGTGGTACATACAATCTTTGTAACACTTACGTTGGAAATAAATCCTATTCTATATATTACAGAGTTAAATAGCAATAAATAAGGTTTGCATTCGCGACATAGTGTCTTGAGGATAGCGAAAAAACGTGACTCGGAAATATTTTTAGAAATGCCGAGTTCTACTTGTAATATAAATCTAGAGCACAGATCAAAATACAGTCACAGTCCTAGTTGAAGATTCTGTAAAATGAGCTTACGGTAATAAGTTTTGTGCCAAAAATTACTGTTTACCAACAATAGGTAGGTACAATACTTTACGGTTGCCACGATCAAGAACAATGGACCTAAAAAAGTCAAAACAATGCCAAAAGGAATCCGTTCTAAGATTAAGACACCCACAAACTTTAATCGTTGAATAGCCAACAGACTGCATCCATTCGCGAAACATTTGGCAAAGACGACCGAGTTTCGCCATTGGGAAAGCGGTAAAAAAAAGTGAAAGTGTGCAAGCGAGACGAACGAATAAATTGGCCTTGTTAAAACGAGACGCAAAGTGTGACGTCAGAATCCGATAACGCGGATTAAGGATGTCAATATTATAATAAATCGATTGTGGATAAAGTTGTGTATGCTTGCAAAACTGTTGTTATTGATAACTGTGGAGTTCTTGGGGTCTGCGATAAGCTGTTACGAAATGGCTTGTTCAATTGAATGATGGAGTCTCTCGTCTTTATTGGTTGCTGTTCTCCGTAGAAACATTTACATTGTTATTGGACGTTTATTTTATTACTAGGTATTGCATGCAGCTCTTGTCTTATACTTCCTTGTGTGCGACACAATAAACATCTGTCTTATCTTTGATTTCCATGTAAGGTAAGCACTGCGATTTCTTTTAAATCATCCTGCCGATCGATTCTGTAAAAATCTCACTGTGAAAAGTTAGGTGAAGTGAGCTTAGAGCGAGCTGTCAATCGCTCACTCCACGCTCACTTCACCTAAGTTTTCACGGCGAAATGGTTAGAGAATCGCACTGCTGCACCCTAATAGCGTAACACTTATACATCACAATGTGAATAATTTTGGAGGATATTGCTAATCCATTGCTTTATAATTATGTTCGTAAAATCTGTCTACTCAACAACATAAATAAGGCAATGAATGTTGTTGAACTGTCAAAAAGCCATTGCTACTGTTAGTGTGTTATGCAATTACACCGCTGCATTGTAACAACTTTACCATGAAAGAAATTTATTAAAAGCCGAATTCTAAGCATGTAGGAGATGGTCATATATATATACATTTGATTACAAGATTGGCGTAAAAGGGAGGAGGCTTACGCCCAGCGATAGGACAAAAAGTCTGTGGATAAATAATGATTCGAATTTAATTGACCAAAAAAAAGTTTATACGGTTTTACCTAGCCATGTTGGTTCTCTAACACCTATAAAATGACGTCATTTAACCGAATAGAAGCAAAACCCACAACGGCTTAAATGGTACCGGTGTGAATCGGTCCACTAATCCGTATTCGTCATCTAATTGTACCTACTATAATTGTCACGGTGGGACAAAGGCCTTTGTGTAGGAGCAATTCGTCTATACTAAAAGGGGCGGAACTAAATTGTAGATATAAAATACTAGTTTCTAGCGTCCTCGTGGAAGAAACATAGCCTATGGCTCAATAATGTAGATACAGCCCGATTCAAGCTCTAAGGCGGCTCGGACGGAACATGAGGCGAGTCGCTACGCAGTAACAAATACACCTGTCAACGGGGGTGAGGAGTGAGGTACTGCGCAATGAGTACCGCACAGAGTCACCATAAAGTTTAAATCGGGATGTATCATCTGTGAAAGAATTTTTGTTATTGAACTTCCTCTATCAGTACTCCCAGAGATGACTTCTTATAAACAAACAATTATGCTTCTTTTTATGTAATATTAGTGTTTAGATAGTTATGAGTAGGCCCAAAAATTCAGTGGTTTGCCAACAGAAATTGGGAAGCTACCATGGCACCTTTTCGAACAATCAAGTCATTCAAACTATTCAACAGGTGAAAATGCACGCAGCATGCGGTATCGAGCGTGGAACTCCCGGTTTTTCCACATTGGCCCGCTTGGAAATGCGTTTAGCGCTAAACGTATTTCAAACATCGTTCTCTTTCTGTAGGTAAGCAAATCGTTTGAAGATGACAGAGACAGAATTATGTTTTCAAATATTTTACACGACAACGACTGCAAAAGTCATCTTTTTGACCGGTGGCGGCGCGGCGGTGCTGGCGGTAGACCTGTAGACCTCTTGCTCTGAGGCGACCTCGTTTTTTTTTTTTTTGTTTCTACTTGTAATATTATTGATGGAGTCGGACAGCAAAGACATTGTCATGCTTTAAGCAATATAGCAAGGCCAAATATTAGAAGTTTGGGACCACGATAGTCCATTACTTTGGGCTCAAATTTGGTTGAAGCGCACGGATTATGATATCGATCGACCTCCACGTGGTTACGAGTTTACTAATTAATCCTCAGTGTCAAACTGCTCATACACTGGTATGAGCAGCAGTCGGTCTAGCTAGACTGCTAGACCGACTAAATCACGCGTTTGCGTCAAAACAATATGCGCCTGAAATAGGCAATAAGGCAGTAGACATTATGCCCGTTTTCACTAACACTACGAAACTCCTAAATGCTTAGTGCTTATAAAAGCGCTCTATTGTATTTTCAACTCTCGGTGCAACTTTTATAGGTGTCGCGTAATAATAACGGGCATCATAATTCCAGTCACTGCCTTAGTGGCATGGAATCTTATATAGGTATCTCTTTACTTTATTGTATTTTAAGTAATCTAAACAAAGACTAAATTCTTCAAATTACCATCATCTAAGAATGGAAATTAACTTGTGAGGACATTATGAATCATTTACAGAAAGATAACTTATCAGAAACAAAGATAGAGACAGTACATTTTAAGCAGAATGAAGTTTTAGATAGGTATATGCTTACCTTCTGATAAAGGGGACAATCCTAAAACAATGCTATTTACAAAGAGATTTTTTGTCTCAAACTTGCACAGCTTATTGTAGCGAGGAATTTATATCCCAAAAATTGCACAAAAGAAATCCATCAATCATGTCTAGCTTTTTCCCAACTGTGTTGGGGTCGGCTTCCAGTCTAATCAGACCAACTGCCTGTCTGAACTCATCACAACCCAGTCACTCGGTAACACAATACCACTTGGTAAGACTGGTTGTCAGACTATAAAAGAAATTATGATGCTTATAAATAGTGTAAGTATGTTGGTTATAACTAGTGTATGTTGGTGATTGATTATTTGATTGAGACTATTTGTAATTGCATCCATTTGGATTCAATTACAAATAGTCTCATTAACATAATTTTCGCCAAAACAAAACACTTAAGTAATAGGTAAATGGGTAATTAATATAGAAGTAAAACTTCCTACAGCAGACTGCTAGTCAAAAATGTTCCAGACCTATTTACTTTTATAAATAAACATGAAGGGTTATAGGCGGAGGTGTATATAAAAATGTGTGTTTTATAATTATATAGTAATATGGCAGACTATACAAACACCTTAATAATCTGCCACAATTAATATGCAATAGTGGATTTAAAATTATCCTTTTAAGGTAAACCAGTCATTTGTTTCATAATTAATGCATACAAAATGATTGATAACAGCACATTACCTGATACATAACAAGTATAACAATAACATATTACATGAGTAATGAATAAATAATATTAATAATAATTCATGCCTCTGTGTTACTCAGCCCTCATAGGTATTACTAATTATGGTTTAGTACTATTGTATAATAAATGAGGGGCCCGTGGCTAAATAATAACAGCTGCACAGATCAATCGATCAGGTTAAGCCACGCTTGCCGCGGTTATTCTGTGGATGGGTGACCATCTTTACATACCGAAACCTCTCTATGCCTCTGAAAGCATGTTAAACCGTTGGTCACGGCTGCCATTCATGAATCTTTGACAGTTGTTACGGGTAGATAGAAGGCCAAAAGTCTGGCAACCAGTCTTACTAAGGGGTATATTACCCAGTAACTGGGTTGTGGAGGTCAGATAGGCATTCGCTCCATGTAAGCTGAATCCGGTTAGACTGGAAGCCAACCCCAACATAGGTATAACTTATACCTTCATTTTACATAAATAAACTATTCTAATTATTACTGACAGGTATGCTAAACACCGCAGTCAAAGTACAGCTAAAAACGTATTTGCCTTTCAAAAACTTAATTTTTAAATGAACCTTTAATTAACAACTGGACTTAGCTAAGATTACTTTGATACCTCCATATTATATAATAGCAGTAATGGGTTTTCTTACAAATTCATAATAATTCTGTGGTATTTTTATCAATGCAGGCATACAATGCATTTGAACATTATGAGGAAAATCATTAGGAAATACCAAAAGATTCCTATGCGAGACAAGAAAATGTTTTATAACATTAAATATTTTTTTCTGTCATATGGGAATCCCTAAGTAATTGAAATAATAAAGTATTATCAAACCACAGGCCAGCCAGATAGTGTTTATGTTTTGTATTTAAACTTACTTTTAAATTCAAAACATATTAATTTAAAAGGAAATTTATTCCTTGCTTTATCCCTCAAAACTTGAAACTTAACAGTAAATAGTATAATATTACAGGTAATACATTCTCAATACACCTCACCTGTCTGTCTTTCTAAAAAAAAAACAGCAATACTTAGTGCTAGACTTCAAAACAAATGTTATGATGAGTAAGTTTCGTTATGACCAAGCAAGTCTGTCTGTTTGGAATACTTCAATGTTGACTATCAAGTATTGATATCAACTCATGAAAATAAAGTTTAATCACATTGTACAACACATGCTTACATTATCAATAATTGATCGATGAATTGCTCTATAAGTCACAATATCATACAGTAAATGACCTTCATTAGTTCAGTTCTGTTAAGGATTCAAAGAATAACATCAAAACTTAATGATTTAGTAACTAAAAGACTGACAACAAATCAAAAACCTGACAGAAGGCAAACATTACACAAAAAATTTATGGAATTAATTTATGAGGACGTCTTTACGAGTGTGAAGATCAAAACAGACGGCGCAAAACAAACCAGTATGGCAAGCTAATCTTTAAGCAACTATTTAACATAACAACTCTGTGTTTGCTACAGCATCACATTATGCGCGGCCACCGAGGCGCTCACTACATAACATTTTCATACTAACATATTTACTATTGTACACTCATTTGCATAAGTCGCTCTGACCAGACAATGCAAAACTTCGAGTAATGTGACGTAAGGACCAACAATCGTACCCTAGTGATTTAATATGACCACTAGAGTAATAGGAAATAGTACTGGAGGCTTTAACAATCAGAACAATGGTAGGTAGAAGGAAAATCAAACAGAAACATTGGCTGAATCATCCCACTAAATGCCAACAAAGAATGACAACTTCTACAACGCGATTCATAATTAATACCACGCCTACAAAACAGATATTCAACATTTGTATATCACTAAATATACTTAATAGCAGGCCAAAGTTAAAGTTATCAAGTAAATTAGCACAGCTAAAAGGAATATTAGCGAAGTATGCTGTTTGCTGTTGACGTACCTTCGGTTTATAGAACCACTTTCTTAGGGACTCCATTGGACCTGTCTTGTATAGCAGCCTCATATGAACGGATCACTGCACATCCACACACATTATAAAAATGAAATAGCACCAATAATCACTACGCAAATGAAAACGGAAACTTGATTTTCGTCAATATTTACGTCAAATAACACAAACGGCAGACATGTTGCCACTAACCGCGTTCCGTTCACGATACGGAGTGAATGACATGACGAAACTGTTGTGTGTGGGCAAAGCGAATGAATGAAATAATAGTGCTGAGCGCTACAAATAATACTATACCTTTTTCGTAACTTCAATACGATTTTTTTTTTTCGTTAATACGTTGGCGTTGGTTGGTTTTACAAACGATCACCTAGTAAAAATAATTGCATTTTTTTTAAGTGTAGCAGCCTCATACTTATTTTATTTGAAAAGTTTTAGATCTTTCCTTTTCACGGATGTCTAGTTTGTCAGGATTAATCATTGACATAGAAAAGTATGGACTGGAAATACCTACGAAAAAAGGGTGCATACCTACAACTCATATTGTCGCATAAAATGGCTGCTATTGCTAGGGTTGTGTCAATCAAGGAACAACTGTTATCTCGTTGTTACTATAACGAGTAACGATACTTTATACGAGTTTTACTAGTTATCACGTTTGGATCACGATGGATTTTGGTGCTGTGAAGTGTGAACCACAGGCCGGACCTAGCTAGGTCACTCGGACCGAATAAGACGCAAGATTATTTATGTTAACATCGCAGAATATACGGATATCGTTTCAGCGGAGGAACTAGTTTCGGAAACTATTACGGTAAGTCGGCAACGGTACAACACTATTCCATTATGACATCTGTTTGTAAACAAACGAATGAAATAACAAATATAATAAAAAGGCCTGTTATATGGAAATAAACCCAAATATCAATACTTTAGCCATAAATTCATGATCGCGTTACAATTGTATCATCGATTGTGTATTATTGTATGTATTAATGCATAAAAACCGGCTACTAACCTGTGCAAAGACAATTGAGGTTGATTTTCATTCTTTCTTGCACCACACTTCACAATACAACACACAGGCATGTTGAACTTCTGTTTTCCAACATTTACATGCAGTTTTAAAAGACAAAATCCTAGTAACTTTCTCGCAAATCTCAATAATACAAAAAACAAACAACCATTTGACAGCCGAACTACCATGAAACTCGTAGCATAAGATGGCTGCTACGGCACTTACCTACAACTGTCACTACGTCAAGACAAAATGTTGCCATAATTAGCAACAACTTAAAATATAGTTGTCTCTTTTATCAAATAAGATTATCTCACTAGAAAGAATGAGACATAACGATATTTCAAATTCTGAATCATTTTTCACTCATATTTGTCTATGCAAATGTATGTACAGAATAGCGCGGCATCTCCATGTATTTCCTATCTCAATGGGATTAATAGTGGAAAATGTTATATTTTATAGAAGCTAATCATAATTCCTACTTCTTCACAAACATTTGTGCTAAACTTCTTGACCACAGTGACGCTCAGCCAATTATTCATACAGAAGAATAATTTACCGCATGAGCCCATGGAAGGGTCCTCTTTCAAGAGATTTAACCTCTTCCTCCTTCTCCTCTTCTAATAATATTCCGCAGAATATTATTACTAATGAAATTAGTCAACTAACTGGATTCCGTAACTATTTACATTCATTCATACTCCATTCGATTGAAAATGTATAAGCTGTGGTGCTAAACGACAGATCACAGTAATTCACAGTATGAGTAATAATATAAAACGCGGGAATTACAAGTTTGCATAATTTTGCTGGAATCGCGTTTATTTGCCATCGATTTTTCTGAGCTGTTTAGTTTTACTACCATTATTCAATGATAAAATTACATGCCATATGTCCGTGTGAGGAGCCCAGCGCCATCATCAGGTTCATGGAATTATCTTGTAACTAGATCCTAGTTGGAAAAACACAACCGTACCTAACTAATAAAATAACACTTGAAAGTAAATCTTTGTATCATGGGTAGCACGTAGCACGGTATAGTTAACAGGTTAACTCCACGATTTACACTCACCGTACGTGGTCTACACATTGGAGATACCTATACATAACAATGTTTTTTTTTTTTTAATTTAGGTCTGTAGTGTAGCATACCATACAAAGATATTGTGATTGAATCAGCACATCCCAAAAAGAAGTTCTTATAAAAATACGGTAAAGCCCTCTAAGGGACGAGATTCCTATTACCCACAGATATCTTCTGGTAACGCCATCTATGATCGCGTCAATGAACTTAATGGTGGAGGTTGTATCTAAGCGATGTATTGAGCCATTTATTCAATGTACTCTGTGGTATTGAGACCGTGTGAAAGTTTGGTCTTCTTTTAGCCTGTTTATACCTAGTTCTCACGACGGCCACGAGGATTTATGGCGTTGTTGGGAAAAATACTTAGATGGTACATACAAGACAGTAACAAATATATTTCTGGAACTATTTCTCATTGAAATTATAATTATTTACCTACTTGCATGTCCTTATGTTAAAAATGTGGATCTCGTTAGGTTAGATGTTTTAAACTAAGGTACCTACACTATCTCTTCATTAGTTTAAGTACCTACTTGTAAATTCTTACCTACATAATTATATACGCTATGCTAGGATACAGGACCTTCTACTTTGCAGTTAAGTTGTAGGTACTATTTATTAGGTAGGTACATCTCTTGATCTTTGCCCAAACCTTCGGGGAAAACATGCGTGATATTATGAAGTTGAATAACATGAAATGTTTGTTTTTTAAAGAACCAAGTCCGACTTCTGCGCACGAACCATTTCGCAAAGCTCCAGAATTAGCGCGAACACGAAATAGGTAGGTATCTTGAGACAGCTTAAAACCGTCCAGCAATACCTACGAAATAACGAGTTGCATTCACGACAGATTACCTTAGTATGACTTCTCTATTTCTAAACATGTAGGAATTAAGATGCAAAATACCTACCACATCTTCTGCCTTAGGTAAGGAAATATTAGCTAGCGAACTAGTTCTAAGGACTTATGAAGGTAGGTAGGTAGGTACTGTAACAGCTTAGGGCTCAAAGACATTACAATATTCTTAAATCTCTTTATTAGGGATCTTTGCTATACCGGGTCAATAAAAGGCATACCTAGGTACATACCTATTTTCAATCTATACTTTAGCTTATTCCTAGCGTTAAAACTATACTTTCACATTCAGACAGGCACTGTCACCTCTCCGTGCAGTCTTAACTAAAGAACTGACTCTATTCTTTTCTTATCCTTCCAAACATAAAATACCTAGTATCTATCTCATGACATTAATTACTAAAATTTTCGTGGATGCTGGAGAGTTAGCCATCCAAGTTAAAACCTCTACAGTACCTTTCTATGGGTAATTAGGTACTACCTCAATACCAGATTGCCAGCCTCCTACCCAAAATATTTTTTTCAGGTCCATACAAAACGCCTACCTACTTAGTTTTTTCTCGGGGTACCTTTACTAATTTTGTAGATTGACTGATTGACCCTTATAAGTAGGGTACATGTAACAATTATGACTACCTAGATAAATGAACATAAGACTAAGCGAGGAGTTTGCTATCTCACATCATTCAGTTTTCCTCCCAAAATATTACTGTAGGCTCTAGAGTTAATACACCCACTGAGTCAGCTATGACGCCTAACACAAGCAACTGTGCGGGTTAAAAAATCATTCTTATCTTGATGCCAAATTAGATTACGAAAGCTAACTCGAAACTTAACTTTTTTTGTTGTAGGTAAATGGTATTTATTTGTGTTTGTATATCTCGTTTAGTCCCCTCTCAGCCCCTCGACCCCCAATAAATAATGTTTCCAGGACGCTGGACCCCTTGTGGCTATACAACTTGCCTGAAATAAATGATTTTTCTCTAACTCTCTAAGGATTAGGCAAAAACTACACTCCTACAGAGCATAACATTTAATACATACCTGCCGATCGATTCTGTAAAAATCTCACCGTGAAAAGTTAGGTGAAGTGAGCTTAGAGTGAGCTGTCAATAGTGTCAATCCCTAGCATTAGTTAGAATGATAGCTCACTCCGCGCTCACTTCACATTTTCACTGCGAGATGGTTACAGAATCGTTCTGCAGTATCAGTGGCGTGCATTGGTTTTCAGGCAGGAAGTTAATTTCGTCGTATTAACTTGAACAAGTAAAGACCAATGACAATGTGCGAATAGTACGGGAGCCGAGTAGGCTGTCTGGCGACTGCCTACTGCCGCGCGTGTTTGTATGAAGATTTCGTTTTTTGTTATGTATGACAATTTAGTGAGTTTCCTAATTGTGCGGCACACACACTAAAATATAATTGACAGGATTATGGTGATTTTTCGAGGTAGGCACTGCTTATATGTCTTTATGCAATGCACGCCACTGACCTGTATGCAGTGGCGCATACCAGTTGATGGATATTCAGCTGCATCCGGTTAGACTGGAAGCCGACTCCAACATAGTTGGAAAAGGCTAGGCAGATTGATACTAGTTGAGGCGTTGAACTCAGATAAAATTTAAGTTGTGGAATTGTACCCAAGGTCCAAATTTAACAAAGCCCAGAGCTAGGTAATTGTACTAAGTAGGGTTTCTTATTACTGAAGACGCATTCTCTCAGTCTTCGGGACCAAGTTTCATCTATCACGTGTTTAAAGGTTGGTTTAAAATTGTGGAAATAGGTCAATGAAACAGTTTTTTTTTTAACTTTTGAGATTCAAGTAATAAAAAAACAGCGGTTGAAATTAATGTTTAGGTTGTCTTCTCCCTTAATCTTTGATTAATTTTGAGAAATACTTTGAACCTACCTACTATTTTTCAGCGGTCAGGGAAAGTGCTACAATCGTGATTGACCTTATTCTTTAACCAAGAAGCGTGCTGTACTCTGTGTGGAAGTGACAAGATAAGATAATTATTATGATAATATTTATTTTGTTAAACATAAGGACAGTACCTATAAAGGTCTTATAATTAATATGAGGTGGCTACATGTTTTGCCATTTATGGCATAGGTACAAAATTAGTTGCACTAGACAATACAAAAACAAAAAGTGTTAAAATTTAAATTCAATTGAAAATACAACGTGACGCATATTTTGCCCCAACTTGTTTTCATCCGCGATAACCATAGTCGGCAGTGTCCACTCAACATGATGACAGATAATTCAACTCGCTTGCGAACGTAGTTGTCAAGACTTTTTATAGGTACTACTAGACTTTTGATACTAATGAATGCGTACTGAATTAAAAATCGGTAAAAATGAAACTTGAACACAGAAGTGACGTCAAAAGTACGCGACTACGCCTAATAGTAGCTCGTAGTACTTACGTACTTACATACCGTTTGGTTTGTACCCGACAATACTCTTATTGATAAGGAAGATGGAAAGCCCTTGAGAAATTGGTGTAAGTATAATATTCCAGAGTAGGTATTTGGAAAAAAGCATGAGGTATTTTCGGCCTAGCCTTTTGTTTGCATGTAAAAGAAGGGTGGCTTCTATTCTCATAAGATGCATCGGGACTTCATTATCAATTCGCTGCAGTTTTCCTTTGGATATGTAAAAAAAACACACTCATAACGTAACATAACATCACGTTTGTATTGCCCGAAGGGTTAGGTAGAAGTGTACCTATAGTATTGTTAGCATTATGTTATAATTATTCTTAGAATCGGATCTGCGTTTTACATCATGACATCCACATGTCAGCTATCCAGCCAACTCCTACTGTATTTCTAATCTTTATACTACGAAATAATGTTTGTCTGGTAATTAAGCCATGAACTGAATACAGACTCGCAGAGGTTGCATACTAAAACCATGCAGGTTAAAGACTTTATAGTACTTACCGACAACAACACTTCGCCAGTTATTTTTAGTCTCATTACAAATATTTGTGATATTTGATGCTGTGCTATTCTAAATTTTAATAACGTCACTAGGTACCAATGTTCTGTGGGCGTAGAAACCGAAATTCAATGGATTCCTTTTAAAGGGGCAAAACGTTTATGCTTACCTTATTGGGACATCTACACCTGATCATAATTTACTACTCCCACATAGCCAACGTGTAGGTAGGTGTCGTTTGCATTATGCGGATGGGTTTTTAACACACATTGTGTGTGCATTGGGGAAAAAAATTAACTTGTTCTACCGCTGCTTATATCCTTCGACCGATCTCTTAATATTGTTAACCCCACTAATGACAATGAATGCGATCAGCACGTCTAAACCGCGTTCTGTCAGTGTCTAGATGTATTGGTGAAATTCGTCTTCAGTCCTCTAATCAGTCAATCTGGTTTTAGCAAATGATGCATTTTGGTCTAAAATATACAATGCTCTACGGTCTTAAAGCTCGTGTGTTGTCTGCAACTAGATATTTACTATAACGTAGGTGGTAGACGCCAAAATAATGACTACGGATTCAACCAATACGAAGCCTAGAGATTCGATGCTCCCTTTGAAGGTTACAGCGGTATCTATTTCAAATAGACGATTATTTCTCTCGTTTATCATCGTCTATGTTTCTGTTTAAAGGTCTATGCACACAGCGGGCGCGACGGGGCGGGACGGGACGGCGACGCGACGCTGAGCAGTTGTAATGTACTAGATAGTACGGACGACGCGACGCGACACAGAGCCGCCCCGCTCGACGGGACGGTAGCCGTCGCGCCCCGCCGCCGCCGCATCGAGCGGCAAATACAAGTCAGAAGCGGCGGGGCGGGACGTGGCGGGCCGCGAGCGCGTTTTTGATTTATTTCATGCACATGGGTACAAAATGGAAATGGAAACGGAAATGGTTCTGTTTACATTGTTTTTAGGGTTCCGTAGCCAAATGGCTAAAAACGGAATCCTTATGGATTCGTCATGTCTGTCTGTCTGTCTACTGTTAAAACTTGGTAAGTAGTTGTATTCTGTGAACCGCAATAAGATTTTCACACAAAAATAGAAAAAAAAATACCGCAATTTACCTTTCATTCAATCAACTCATGATTGATTTTTATAGATAATGGTACGGAACCCTTCGTGCGCGAGTCCGACTCGCACTTGGCCGGTTTTTCTTAGCTGGCGCAACTATGAGCAATAGCGTTTCCATGTCTGAATCGCTCAACATCTTTTTTGAAAGGCGCGGTGGGACGGGACGTGATCGCGCCCGTAGTGTGAACACTGCCGCCGCGCCAGCGCGCGCCGCGTCGCTGTCCCGTCCCGCCCCGCCCCACCCGCTGTGTGCATAGACCTTTATTGCCGAATTGTTTCGTTCCTTTGACTAGCTTAAAACGGCGCTATTATGAGAGAGCATCAAACAACACGTTATTCCTATTAGATCATACAATTTGTTCGTCATGTGGTTTCCGGTCATTTATTATTGCCGGGTAAATTAAATTTGCTCTCACTTAAAACTTGTATTTTTTATTTTTATTTTCCAGATTTTAGGTTATGCTAGAACCTTAATCTTCAATTGATTGACAGAAAGACAATAATGATTTAAATTCGTACTTAATTCGTTTTTGACTACCTTGCTGGTCTAGTGGTCGTAAGCGCTACTGCTGAGCTGGAGGTCCCAGTTCGATTCCGTGTTGGGTTTCTCGACCTGGAATTTCTCAGTAGCAGCCCGGAGCATGGATTTGTGTCCGGTTTATCGAAATAGGCTTGCCTCCTAGTATCCGGGACAAAAGCATAATTGGCGAAATGTGGGTGTACTATAGGTACTCCTCTTGCCGAACCCTTCCAGGATTAATAATAATAATATCCCTGGACATTTCACACGGTGCCATCTAGTCCCAAGCTAAGCAACCTAATGCTTGTGTTATGGTAACAAGATGGCTGATAAACTACTTATTGTATACCTACATTTTTTTTTTGTATATATTTAGGGTTACAAGCCTGCATAAATCTTTTAACTAACATTCCATTGATATCACACCAAAACTACAAAATAAGAATAAGGGACTAACCACACTTATTCAACAACGATTTTGTATGGAGATGCGTAATTGTGTACGCATCACCATACAAAATTGTTGTTTTCTATGAACAAAACCTGAACAGAGCCGAATAAGTGTGGTTAGTCCCTTAGGCGTGTCTCGTAACATCGCAATCCAATGTTTCCTGGACAGACTTATCCTGAATTATACTTAGCAAAACATTTTTCTACTACGTAGGTAGATGCTATAAAACACCAGATAAAATGTTCCAGGAATAATTATGAATAATAATAGACAGACCTTTTGCGTCCCACAAAGTGACGAACCAGCCCTTAAGGATTAAAACAACAATAACAGTTAAGGGAATGAGCCGAATTTCAATGTAAATTGATCGACGAATTAGCGTGTAATTCGCTAGAGAACGAAGATTATTTTACTACTCTTAACTTTTTTTCAACATGCAAATGTAACGTGGTTTTTCGCCCACCTCAAATGGAATTAAATTATACTGGTATGCTAGCGAACTTCTGTTTCCCTAGAGTTCTTAAATGGAGAAGTTGATAGTAAGGTGTTGTGTTTAAGGTTGTCATTAGCGAAGTTTGAAGTAACTATGTACTTTTTGTGTGTGTGCTCGTGGGGATATTAATGTAGCTCAATGAACTGTCTAAGAGTGGCTTATAACGTGGTAAGAATATGAGCCAGTCAGCAAGGTGGTATACAGAGTGACAGGGACATCGACAGGCAACCTGTTACCATTCATTCAGTATATGATTTTGAAAGATTGAATTTTTTTGTCAGTTACTTACCTATTAAAAAAAAAAACTTGAGAGGTGTCAAGGGACACCCGGATGGAACGAAGTTCACAGACAGACAGAGAAACATGCGACGCCGCACAGCTTACAATAGCTTACTATAGCAAAAAGTGTCGTGACAACTTTTCGTAACAATTTTTTCCGTCTAGCCCCTAGCCTCTTTCACAACGCGCGATAAGGAACTTCGTTCCAAAAATTGTTCCATACATTTTGACCGCGCAGGTGTTGCAGTTTACTATGAAACAGCTGATTTTATTTTTGGGTAACCGACGATGTACGGACCTAGAATCATGTGGTGAATTCATGGTTACAGTTTACAGTATGTGGATCGATGCCCCTGCCAGCCTGTATATCTCTAGAGTAGGTATGTGCTGTATGGGCCTTTTCACATGCATATGGTTGCCGTTAGTGTGTCTGTTTTTTTGGGCAAAGGTCTCCCCAACAGTTTTTCATTCTTCTCCGTGTGTTGCCTTCTCCGGTCAAACTCCAAATAAATGTATTTTGCCAGGTGCTAAATAAATGTATTTTCTTACTTTCTTTCTAGCATAGACCTCTATGCTGTAATAAGTATAGTGTGGAATATTATGTGGGGGCGTTAAAATGATACAAAGTTATAATTACTGCGTTTATTCCAAGTGAACGTGTTTACTATGGTTTTGGATCTTGCATTTTATAAGTTGCATCATGTTTTAGGTGATGTGTCTTGTCTTCTAGTCTAAGATCTGAAAAGGAATATTCCCATTACGGGTCTAATGCTACAGGTTTAAGGAACAGGGTGTAAAGTTCACTTATCCTCCATAGAAAAGGGAGGATCCTCCGTCCAGACGGGTGTGGTGTCAGGTGGCAACTACCCGACGATTGATGTCGGGACGTTGCATATATGCTAGTTGCGCGGTAAACTTTGCTTACGCGATGCAGGATTTTGCGTGACGTCAGTGTGATGCGTAGTTCGCATGTAGCGCAGTAGATGCCGCCACTCAAGCACTCGATAATCATCATCATCATAAGTCTATAGCAGTCCATTGCTGAATATAGGGCCTCTCGAATGACTCTAATTGCATGTCATTTAACTCGATACTAAAAATACACTATATTTGAATTAAGAATTTGAGATAAGTTTCAAGTTATGGAACAACAAACTGAATGTCATACTTAACAAAGTTCAAATTCTATTGCAACCAAATCTTAGTAGGACCTTTTGTTACAAATGGTCACTCAAAAATCAACTTAGAATACATGTTATTAAAGCAGATAACTGATTTAGTGGCGATGGAGTGTAAATTATCTGAGATTATGAACATTGATAATTACGCCGAAGTAAAATGTTAAAGGGTGATAAAAGAGTTAATTCCTGGTTACAAAACCGTTTGCGGATGAGAGATTTCGAAAGCAACGATTTGTCAATTAATTTTTAACCAAAGGCACTAATTGGGGAAATGATAGGTTACTTAAATGTCGAAGAGCTCTGAAATTCTTTTGAGGAAACATCCCTCCCACGAAATACTTTTCCGGTGGGCCGAAATGTCGCTGCTAAAAAGCTCATCGTTTTTTTTGGCTTATCTTTCTAGAGGGTTTTAAATTAAAATAATTTAATCTTTGTTACACTGTGTCAAGGTTTTTCTAAGTGAACGAAAGTTAATTTAATTTTTGGGACAATAACATTTGGGTGTCGCAGTATATCGTAGTAAGATGGTTGCAGCCGTGCATAATTATTTATATCCCTAGGGATAACCAGAATCAGGGGGAACCAGTTGTGCAAATCAAAGAAAATATATGATTATTTCACTAGATTAGTCTAGTACTTAAGATATGTAGTTACATTACTAGATCGTGCTCGTATCAAAGTTATATTTCTAGTAAAACAGTTATGAACTGCTTCCGTATAACTATATTACGGTCCTATTTTCTACCCGAGACTTGTCCGCGTGAAATTTCTTGTTCCTCGACCCACCGCGTCGCATCGCATCGCCCGCCCGCGCTATTACTTCGTTTTTGCTTACCGTTTTTAGGGTTCCGTAGCCAAATGGCAACGGAACCCTTATGGATTCGTCATGTCTGTCTGTCTGTCTGTCTGTCCGTCCGTATGTCACAGCCGCTTTTTTCCGAAACTATAAGAGCTATACTGTTGAAACTTGGTAAGTAGATGTATTCTGTGAACCGCATTAAGATTTTCACACAAAAATAGAAAAAAAACAATAAATTTTGGGGGTCCCCATACTTAGAACTGAAACTCAAAATTTTTTTTTTCATCAAACCCATACATGTGGGGTATCTATGGATAGGTCTTCAAAAATGATATTGAGGTTTCTAATATCATTTTTTTCTAAACTGAATAGTTTGCGCGAGAGACACTTCCAAAGTGGTAAAATGTGTGTCCCCCCCCCCTGTAACTTCTAAAATAAGAGAATGATAAAACTAAAAAAAATATATGATGTACATTACCATATAAACTTCCACCGAAAATTGGTTTGAACGAGATCTAGTGAGTAGTTTTTTTTTAATACGTCATAAATCGTAACGTAACGGAACCCTTCATGGGCGAGTCCGACTCGCACTTGGCCGGTTTTTCTGACTTTTTTCTTCTTGTTCGTCTCCTAAGTTTCATACCGTGATGTTAAATAGCCTATAGCCTTCCTCGAAATTCAGGCTATCAAATGCAAAAAGAATTTTCAATTTCCACAGGTACCTAGTTTCAGAGTTTACCCCTGCATGCAAACAAACAAACTTTACCTCTTTATAATATTAGTATAGATATATCCCTAGGGATATAACTAAATTACGGCTGCAACCATCTTACTGCGACAGATATACTTACCATGTGGGGCGACAATACTGCAATAAACAAAAACACTGACAATACCACTTTTGAAACCATCTAACAACCTAATACCAAATACCGAAAAAAAAAGGTTTTTTACCAACAACAATCTAAATAGTACTGATGGGTTTTGCCAATCAGCCGACTAGCTATACTGCCTAATTGGATATTACGTATTTGATTGAATTTTTGTTTGTGGACTGAAACATCAATGGATATACTAGATATACGAAGTTTATTTTCTTGTTGTATTCGTGGTTGGAAAGACTTGACAACAGTGCTGTTTAAGAGTAGACTACGTACATTTTTGATAAATAAAACTTACTACAGTGTGACTGAGTTTTTATCAGAGAAAATAATTGCATGAAATGCTTTGAATTGATGTATCTAGCCTACTGACTTTTGGTTAATCTTAAGTGAATGTTAATAATATAAATGTTGCATGCTGAATGGAGAAATATGGCTGAGCTTAAATGTATTTTAAAACCTCTTAGAGTACTACACATATTTGCAAAATAAATGTCTATTCTATTCTATAAATATCACCACCCCGTATACTATAGTTTGTGCTATTATCTATAAATCTACATATACTAATAATAAAGATGAAGAGTTTGTTTGTTGGTTTGAACACGCCAATCTCTGAAATTAACTGTCAAAATTTTAAAAATCTTTTTGAATTTGATAGCCCACAATTCCTTAAGAAGGTTACAGGCTATTTAACACCACGCTACATTTTTTAGGAGCCGAGCAAAAAGAAAAGATAGATAGATAGAATACTCTTTATTGTACACCATACAAATTACAGAACATAAATATATAAAATTTCATAAAGGGTGACACAATGGGCGGTCTTATCGCTAAGAGCGATCTTTTAAAGACAACCATTGGATGGATTAAAAAAAAGTCATAATGAACCGCTAAGCAAAAACGAAGTGTTAGCGCGGGCTGGTGATGCGATGCGACGGGCTGGGTTGGGGGAACAAGAAATTTCACGCGGAAAAACCCGCAGGCAGAAACAGTATTCATAAGGTTAACCCACCTAGCTTGTACCGATGCAAGATAAGAGGAGAAAGAACAGACAATATTGAACTAACATTATTTGCCAAGCCTTTTCACAACTATGTTGGTTTCGGGTTCCAGTCTAACCGGATTCAGCTGAATACCAGTATTATACATGGAGCGACTGCTTATCTGACCTCTACAGCCCAGTTACTGGATAATACGATATCCTTTGGTAAGGCTGGTTGTCAGACTTTCGGACTTCTGACGACCGGTAAAGACTGTCAAAGATTCACGAATACACAGCCGGGACTAACGGCTTAGCGTGCTTTTCGAGGCACGGAGGGAATGTAAAGATGGTCACCTATCCATGGACCAACCAAAATCCGATCCAGCCTGTCGACGCCTTAAATCAAGGTCCGTAGTCGCATAGTTTTTAATTTTTTAAGCCTTGGCTGGAGCCCTAATTTATTGAGGCACCCACAAGCAAGCCCGGTTAAGCAGCTGGCAACCTCCTAGGTAGAACTGCGAGATGCCATTAAAAAAACAAAACACGAACCAACCGCGACAGGCATCACTAAGGCTGAATTCAGTGTTACGCTGATGTGGAACGCGTACCGTAGGTCACGCGTACCAAGACGCTAACCATAAATGGACGTGTACTCGTATACTGCCGGTCGATTCTGTAAAAATGTCACCGTGAAAACTCACAGTGAAAAAAGTGAAGTGAGCTTGATGTGAGTTGTCAGTAGTGTCAATCCCTAGCATTATTTGAAATGACAGCTCACTCCACTCTCACTTCACCTAAGTTTTCACGGTGAGATGGTTACAGAATTGCACTGCCGTATAGTGTAGCACTGACGGTCCGGGTGCACGAGTCCATACAAATCGGTACTTACGCGACCGATGACAGCGCTGCATGACCGTCGGTCGAGCACTAAATCCACCATTTTAACTATGCTATAACCGTCCTAATACAATTACACTTACGTGCCCACGAAATGAGCCATTCACATAAACAGCCATTAAACTACATGCACCCAAAAGTTGTGCCTACCTCATAGTGTAAGATGGTACGACAACTTTAAAGTCATTCCCGGTTTCTTACGTACTCTCTGTGGGGATATTAACCCCACCACAGTTATTAATTAATATAGCGCGTACAATGTCACTAATTATACTCCGCGGAATGATTAGAAGATTAGAAGCTATCCCTGTAGATCATTAACAATCTCTTCAGTTTGTATGTATATAGATGATTTTCTAGAACGGGTAAGAGAGCTCTTGTTTGTCGCGTAATTTTAAAGTTTTGTTTGACAATCAGTACCCTAATTTCAACACGCTATCTATCACATTCTGAATCATTTTGAAGGATATTGCTAATCCATTGCTTTATATATTCGAAAAATTTGTCTGCTCAACAACGTAAATAACGCAATGAATTTTGTTACACTGTCAAATTGAAAGCAATTCATTGTGATAATGTGTTACGCAATTACCCCGCTGTGTTCTGTTGTCAAAATAATCAGAAGGCTGCCATACACCTACACTCACACAGATACACACCCGGGTGATATTTACTTTTCCTTATTTCTTATAAATTTTACTTCTTATTTCTTCGCCTCTTTTCCTATCCCTAAAATTAATTGTAGAAGACGTCTAGTTTATTTGTCCAAAAGTGCACCTTACTAATTTGTAATTTTTGTAACATATTTTTATATTTTGCTAGCCCCCATGCAAAGAAAATATAAAAATATGTTCCTTAAGGTCAAGTAAATATGTTTTTGCTCCTTATAAGAAAGCAGGTGTTTTTTACCAACCGTAAGTTAATTCCTTCGAGCAGGCTTTACGCAGATCCAAAAGCTACCTTGCCTTAAAAAATACTTAGATACTTTAACAAAAATGAATGACTTACCTTCATTCATTATCACATCTTACACCTTTGACCTTAACGCTGAAAAAATAAGGATTGTATACAAATACAGCTTTTGTTCATGCTATCTAATCATGCTAAAATTCGTGAGTAGGTCAACTAGAATTACGTAGGCGCAGCGTAGCAGCGTAGGCCTGGCGTAGGCTTGGCGTAGTACCGCTAAGAGTAGTCGCTACGTGCGGCGTAGCACAGTGAATTTAGTGTAGTAATATTGTTTTTGAACTAACTTAAAAAAAAGGAGTACATTCTCGATTCATAACAAGCCGTTTAATGTAGATATGTTCAGCGATAATTCTTTACCACGTGAACCGATTTTGAGTCTTCTTTATTATTGGAAATTTAATATTGTATGGTCCCATACAATGTGATAAATGACTTTGAAATAAAAAAAACAAAATGGCGCGACGGTAGGTATGCCAGACACCATATAAAAATCTTCAATCCCCTTTATAAATAATTTGAACGAGTTAAAATTTAAATAAAAACTTTTTATTTTACTTTGTAAACAAATTTTTTCTTTATATAATTCCAACACTTGACACACTATAGATATCAATGTTTAGTTTTGCATTTCAAATTAAAACTTTCTATGTCTCATTTCGTCTAACATTAACATCTGTGTCGCCCCTATACATATCCTAGAAATAGTCATAATTATAACATCTATGTAATTATTAATTTCATGAGAATAAATAATTATAAGGCAGAGTAGTTCGCTATGGGTATATTAATTGGGATCACTTTGATGACGTTAACTAATTAGAAATGTGTGGGTGACGTCAGTAGGTCATGTGTCTCAACAAATTAATAATTTTTAATTTCGTAGGAAGTGTCGCGGCAGCGGCGCCAGCACAGCCCGCCGTGCTAGCAACATGAGATGGTGCAAGGTGAGTCCCACACCGGAAGCCTACTCACTTTGCAAGGCAACAACGTCATGCCGTCTGGTCTCTTCCCATCGTCACGTACCAGCCCATTTGGTTCTAACACCGCTGGTAGGCTGGTGACAAGGGCTTTACGAATAAGATTGTTGATGCTGGCGTGCCGTGCGCAGTGACACCAATGCGGAGCAACAAAAGGTGCGCCCAAGTGCACGAGCCATTTAACCTAAGTTTTCTCGGTGAAATTTTCCAAAATAGCACCGTGTATTTTATTTTTTAAACCAAAAGAAGTAACGTTATGGTTACTCTAGCCAATCATACCCGATGACTCTGTTTGTAAACAACATCGTAATTTATGATTGCTCCCAACTCGATAACTGGTCCAGAAGAAACCCCACAATGCCGTGCGCATTGTGGGGTTTCTTCTGGAAACAGGTGATATAATTAACTCCACACTCCACATACCCGCGTTTTGTTACCAGTCACGTTCGATGTTTATTGAAATAATTAATTAGTCAAACTATACCGTACCGTACTGAATTTAGTTCACTACTTGTGTTTTGATGAGGAAAGGTTGTTAATGAATTTTTTTTTCAATTCTCGTAATTTGTATGTAACGTTTTTCGTTGCTGTAGAAAAAGGGGAAGAGGAAGCATCGGGCAAAAAATTCCTCGACATCGCTGTACTCGTAAGCAGGAAAATTACCCAATGGCAACATACTAATTTTTTATTAAAAAATGTCGTCAGCTCTCTGGTCACGTGAAGAGAGACCAACCGCTTGGTGATGTGTCGAAAAACTAGGCGCGCACTCGGATCCAATGACCCTAATACCTACTTATTTTTGAGATTAAAATTTCCACTATTCACGAATATTCATTACATTAATCATCATCATTTCAGCCGAAAGACATCCACTGCTGAAG
Source organism: Apamea sordens (assembly GCA_945859715.1). Classification (NCBI taxonomy): domain Eukaryota; kingdom Metazoa; phylum Arthropoda; class Insecta; order Lepidoptera; family Noctuidae; genus Apamea; species Apamea sordens. The sequence goes on along the minus strand of OX244006.1, from coordinate 8,792,604 downwards.
AAAGGCCTCCCCAAGCATCGCCACCTCTACTGTTTCTATGCTTCTCGTATCTTACGGATTCTTGCGTTCTTCACAAGGTCATTGGTCCACCTTGTGGAGGCCTTCCAACGCTAAGTCTTCCGTCCTTACATATGTGTATTCGAAAACTAGTAGCGCCCAAGCACTGGACAAGGTGACGGTCTTCCGGCGGCGTGATGGGCGGACGACATTGTTGCCATCGCGGGTAGACCCTGGATGAGACTGCCACAGGAGCGTGGGGATTGGCACAAGAAAAGAGAGGCCTATGCTTAGCAATTGAAGTCAGGATGATGATGATTCGATAACAAAATGATGTCCTAACTACCAATATTTTGTAACAATTGTATGATTTAAAAGAGTCTGTGGAGTTTGTTGAAATTACACAAGTGAGGACGATGTAGAAAGACGTGCACGTTAAAAGCGTTCTTCTCCATAGGTACCTACTATGCTTTGGAATGGCCAACTAGCTTCATCTTTCTGACTAACCGACCCCTCGACAGTTCAAAAGTGACTGTAATTGGTTTATTTGAGTTTGAGTTTGTCACGTATTTTAAAAGAAAACCAAATGATTTAAGTAAAAGTTATTATTCAGGTACCTACTTCAAGTCTCGCCACTTAAAGCATATACATCTATTTTAGTTTTCTTTTTAATATTAGGTACATGAAAAATGAGAAAGAAATCATTTCCATGTAAATTCTAAATTAAACAAAAACAATGAGTACACGTGATTTTGATTCTAATCACGTTGTAAAGTGCAGGTCTCACTGTTAGCTAAGCTAACTTGGTTTAACTTTATTAATTTGGAATATGGAATCTTGACGCGTGCGTTCCATCGTCCAAGTAAGCTCTCATAGCTTACCTAACCGATGGAATTAAACTAGGTAGACGAAGCTAATCGGCGATATGGTTTTTGGGCATCGTTTAAAGTATGTACAGTCACGAGCAAAAGTATGTATACACTCGGCTTTATTCAAAAGCGATTTACTCCTTTATTTTTTATTTAAATTCTATGTTGTTACAAACAAAGCATTTCCAAACCCATAAGTTTATGTAATGTGTCATATTTCAACGTTGCATTCACGAAAAAATCGCAATCGAAAGTTGCCGAGTGTTGACATATTGGTGCTCGTGACTGTACAAGACTACTTTAAAACATTATTATCATTTTTACGTCTATTAAGGGGCTTTTGGCAAAGTAATAACAGCCGCCCGGGTCCATCAATAAGGTTAAGCTAAGCTTGCCGCGTCCATCTTTGCATACCAAGATCCCTCCGTGTCTCGGAAGGCAAGTCAAGCCGTAGGTCCTGGCTGTCGTACGTGGATCCTTGACAGTCGTTACAGGTCGTCAGAAGCCCGAAAGTCTGACAACCAGTCTTACTAAGGGGTTATCGTATTGCCTAGTATCTGGGTTGTGGAGGTCAGATAGGCAGTCGGTCCATGTGAAATACTGTTATTCAGCTGCTTCCTGTTAGACTGGATGTCGACCTCAACATAGTTGGGAAAAAGCTTGGCAGATGATGATATTTTTACTTCTCTTGACATAAAAGCCTGTGACGTATTACTGCAGGGCAAAGGCTTCCCTATTCTCTTCCCACTTCTCTCTGTTTATAGCTGCTAAGGACCTGCTAAGGACCAGTTGAAGGAGTCCAGCTCATCTGTTATACATAAATAATAATAATGTCATATTTTTTGGCAATGAACAAAGCTAAATTAGATTAGCTTATACCCTGTCCATTAGGTAAACCGTTTTTTGACACATGGAATACGCATAGCATTTTTTTTTTGTCAAAACGTGCTGTATTATAATGTCTGTAAGAAGTCATAAATAAGATAATTGAATAAGATAAGGCAGTTTATATATTTATTTTATTACGCATTTTAAAGTTAACTTTTACTTAATCTGGACGTACGTAGTGGACAGGGTTATAGTTCATGGTGTGACCTGTGCCTTAGAGGAAACTTACATAATGACGCTGGCTGAGTTTTTCTATGAAATTAAAATAGGGCAGCCAGGTTAATGACCGCAGAAACGAGCCTACCTATTCAAGACAATTAAATTCAGAAGCACCTGTATTTTCTTATTGATAAGGTAACAAGTTGCGTAATGAAAAGAGATAAAAAATAAGTTTCGTTAATACACGAACGGTTGAGTGGCTTAAACTGAAAATAAGGAAGAACGTACTGTATTCATCGTTAGGATTCATAAATGTCTCCTGTTTGAATTTCGTCAAGCGACTGTTTCACATAATAAGCATAACAAAAAACGCAAACATTTTTGTTTCCTCAATACATACTTGTAATGCCCCGCGAAATGATTCTACAAAGAATACGTTTTAGGTTTTTCACGATAACATACATTCAACAGATATTTCTATAACTGGAAATCGTTTAAAACACCCTTCTTTAGCTGAAACATGTTATTTCCTTTATATGATTCAAGAGATTACCCAAACATCAGTAAATAAATAGGTACCTATACAGACTATACACTGTTTTATCTCGCAAGAAATATACAAATGCTACATTTTGTCGATCAATGTGTTTCCCTCCAAGAGCTACGAGTACCTGTTGCAAGTCAACTCTCTAAATGGACACTACGGACAAAAGTGTCCCAATAGATTTGTAAATCTTTGGTGGATTGGTCCTTTGGGGCAAATCATAGACAATGCAAGCAGTGGTGGCACAGTTGTAACGGCCCAACTTACGAGTTGTAAGTCGTGAATTCGAACCCAGGCAGGCGCTTTACTTTTATGTGCGTTTTGTTTGTGCAGAATAAAATATTTTTCTTTCTATATAAATATTTCATCATCACTGCTCTCAAACGGTGAAGGAAAACATCATGAGGAAACCGGCATGTCCTAGAACCAAAAATTCGAAGATATGTGACATCTACCAACCCGCACTGGGCCCGCGTGGTAGATTATAGCACACTCTCTTTCGAAGAGAAGAGGCCTGTGTCCCAGCTGTGGGACATTATAAGCTGATGTGTTAAGAAAATCATTTCAAAATAGAAGTAGGTACCTACTTACGAATTGGTTTCCAAACTAATTGATCTTATAATTTTTTCTTAAAATTTTCCGACTATGGGAACTCAGTTGAGAGGGTCGCCGTAATCCACTACGAAGGCCCAGTACGCATTAATAAAACCAAAAAGAAAGAAAGAAAATACATTTATTTGCGGCAGACATGAAGCATAAAAAGAAAAAAACACAAAAAAAATAACAAGATAGGAAAACATGCGTCACATCCACAAAAAACGGCCATCGGTCAGACTATTCTAAGACCTGCCAGGCTTGGTGGATGTTACATGGATTATGGAAAGCATCGTGTGGAAACCGACATGACCTAGAACCAAAAACTCAAAGAAAGCTATGATAAACTCATAACGTTATTAATTTATCAGGATGTAGCTACTTACAAATATGAAAGAAAAAGCGCATGACCCGTAGAAATAAAACACAGGAAAATAAAACAAAGATTGCGAAAATATGCGTCACATCAAAATCGCGGGAACATTTCAAAAGTTATGCCTTCAATCACTGTTGTAACCCCTAATTTTTACTGGAACAAGGGCCAATTTCCCGTGATTATGCAAATGCTGAAGTATTAGAAAGTAGAAAGGGCTTCTTGGCTTCTTGCATCTTTTTCGCTTTCATTAGTGTAGGAATTCTACAAACACCTAGCTATGAACTAAAATGGATTGAGAGCTTCGAATATAAATGACTTAATTGGCTACCCACCTTCTATGGACACCTCTAGGTACCTTCATACTCAGACAGTAAAGAAGAAGTAAACAAGTGCATAATTATCACTTAAACCTTCTATTTACGCAAATATTTTGAATATTTTGGATTCTCTATGAAGTGAGAGGGTTTAAAAACCCGCTTCTTATGCTATTTGTGGGATTTTAGAATCCTATCAAGGTGACTTTGCATAATAAACCTATAATGTTCCCACTGCTGTGAGAGCGAGTGGGAAGTTATCCACCACGCGGGCCCAGTGCGGGTTGGTAGATGTCACATGTCTTCGAATTTTTGGTTCTAGGACATGCTGGTTTCCTCACGATGTTTTCCTTTACCGTTTTGAGAGCAGTGATAATGAAATAATTTACACAATGTAAAGCGCTTGCCAGAGTTCGAACCCACGACTCGTAAGTCGCTGCCGTTAGCACTGCTTTTAAGGTGAATTTAAATTTCATGAACCTTACAGATCCAGGTAGGACCTAGAACACTGAGTTAAGTACCGCGGAAGTTTTAGGCAGTAGGAAGAGATGAGCCTAAGTATCTCTTTTCTATGTGGAACGTAGGTTAAAATCATCTAATTTTTCTTTATTAAAAGATGCGTTTATTGGTTAATTACAGATCAAACCGTCATAAGTTGCGGAAAATTACCTGTTAATATAGCGTAAGGACCAAATTCTTGGTTCGTATTTATATCATTCGTTCAACGTAATAGCTTAATCATTCCGTTTATTCAACGGTAACTTTTAAGACTTCAAATTAAAGGCTTCAGGTTGAGAGTCCCCGAAGGTTCCCGACGTTTCGGGAGGATATTTTGTTTCTTTACCTTTTCGTTTGATCTGTAGCAAATGCATTAAGAGAAAGAACAAAACAGTTTTTTTTTATGCGGTGTATTAATTTCTCGTCATCCTTTGCATTTTAAAGACAGTATTTTTATGTAAAATGTAGTTGGGACATTTATTTTTGACAGCCCTTGTTGAAGTTACTAGAAAACTATATTGACTGAGAAATGAATGAATTTAAAGCTCCATTTTACATCAAAAACACTGCCTTTAAGTAATATCTAAGCATAACCAGCCTATAATGTTCCCACTGGTCGGGCACAGGCCTTCTCTCGGTGAGAGTCAGTGGGCCGAATTCCACCACGCGGGTTGAGTTGGTAGATGCCACATGTCTTGAAATTTTTGGTTCCAGCACATGCCGTTTCTAGAAATATGTAAACAAATCCAAAAAAATATTTTGTCTAATTTACAGAGTTTAAAACTGCAACGGGAAGTTTAGGGAAACAAAAAGACTTTCCACTTTCCATCGTTCCAAATTGAGTGTGGAAGGGTTGAATCAGTCTTTAATACGAGTTACGAGTTATTATTTCACGTTTGGGCGCGCGGTGCGAAGCTAACCGCGTACTCGCGACGCGTTCCACAATGGTGTCATAAAACGCGCGAATATTATTTTACATATATATTGGGTGTTTTTTTCTAGATAAGACGCCGTTTGGGAATTACTTTAACTGCTCTTATGTGAGAAGAACAAGATTTTTGTAGGTTTTAATTATAACGAGAGCTAAAATGTTTTCCAGTAACAGTTTCATTGTTTTACTACTCTCAAAGTGAGAATAGAAAGTTAAATTTTAAAACGTTAAAAAGCACGTATAATTAAACTACAAAGTAGATTCTATGTACTCGTAGGTAGCAAGTTCAAGAGCACAATCATAAAACAAGTTATGGTCATGGCCTCTTAAAAATTAAGCCATTAAAAATTTACTCCGACCTCATCTAGTTTTAAAATATGATTGACGTGTAAAAGTGTTTGTACAAACCTACTTACGAAAATAAAATCATTTATCATTTACTGCTGCATCACTTTACTCATTACATTAAATTCAAATGCTTTAGTTCGTTGTCACTATGACTAGAGAAAATTTGCTATTTTTGGACTTGATTTCAAAGCTGTGTTACTTAATTACTTACTAATTTTACAGTAAAGTATTTCATTGACCCCTAGAGTGCCATGAACTACCTACATACGAGAAATTAAAACTACCAATTAAGTTAAAATTGAAGCAGATAAAAACTGACTTCGTGTAAGGTAGTGAATTGCGTAACAGCAGCTTTTATCTTAATGTAAAAGACTAAGCCGTAATCGGCTTAGTCTTTTACATTCATCATCTCATTCAGTCATTCACGATGGCGTGGTCGAATACATATCGTACTGACTAATATTGGGATGATTTACAAATCAGATATCAGGACAACAGCGGGTCTCTACCCCAGCCCTCATATACAAAGCTCCTAAATCAAACACATCCCCAGCTTTACTTATCTTGCCAAAAAATGGCGTAAGGGATCTCATTTGAGGGGATTTAACACAATGTAAGAACATGTTCGAATAACTTGGCATATATTTTTACACTTACATTTTCCCCATATTTCGTCCGTGTGCGTTTTTTCAGAATCGGTTGCACAGTCGGTACTTGTTTTTTGTGAAAATGAGACATTTGCTTAGCAATCACGAAAGATAAGAAGAAGCCTGAAACAAAACAAAATTGATCATAATTTAATAAACTACTTCTGTATTTAAAAAAACTAACTAATCTGTAGTTCAAAGTAAGGGTACCAAACAACCATGAATTTTTAACACCGCTTTTAATAACCCATAGACAACAGTACTAAAGTAATAAAAATAAAAAGTGTAAAACATTCACGGCCAAATTATAACCCTGCCAACCTACGACCATTGTATAACAGCCCCGTTCATATAAAAGGGGCGACGGACTACTGAGGATCACAGTCAAGCCATACCTTCCAAGGAATCGAACGGTCTCAGAGAAGGAATCACCGAGATCATTTTGATTTTGGAACACCATTTGTTTTTAAATTAAATTCCATTCTGTGGGGTTTGTGACGTCGACGGTTTTAATTGGTCACCCGTAATTAAACGGTGAGTTGTTCTTTTTTTCCTATTTTTATATTTTGAAAGAAATATTTTATGCACTAATTGAATTGTTGGCGGGTTTTTGTTTCCTTTTTTTACTTTTTTCTATTAATAAATATTTAAATTATTATTAATGGCTTTAGGTCAATTTTAAATTGAAGTTGAACGAAGAAGGAAAATCGATAAATTGCGCATAACTTTTAGTTTGACTGTAAATTACAAAATGCAGCTAAATTAAAATAATCGAGTTGCAAGTTGCATTTACTGAATAGTGAAATCGTGAATCTGAATACAATATTTAACTTCATTTAGCATAGTAAAACTTATTTAAATAATCATAATAGATAATACATAAGTTTGTAACATAAATACAGGGTGTAACAAGACCCATCACGAAACCGTTAACTACGCATCCATGCATGTATATCAAACTAAGTACCTAACTTTGTGCAAAAACTAATTGTTGGGAAACGACTTTTGTTTTTGATGTGGAAAATTCGCTGTTTACGGTAGTGCGCAATGTAACGCACGCAAAACAAAACATTGTGTATATATTGGGTAAGGAGAATTTAAAGTTAAGCTACGTTATAAATTTTAGGTTAAGTCAAAAAAAAATTGGAACTTTGACCTTAAAATAATATCTTCACAACCAGCAGGTTCCCAGGTTTGGTCCTGTACAAAAAATATTATAATAACGGGAAGAATAAATGACTCTCAGCTATTTTAAACCCGTTATTGTAGCAATAGAAAAAAAAAATAGATTCACCCCCTGTTACTTACATAGAACTTAAACATAACTGGCGAAATGTGGGTGGTATGGTGGAGTACACCTCTGGCTAACCCTTCAGGGAACACAAGCGTGATATTATGATAAGCGTAAAGCGATACATCCGCAAAAACAAATGCATCACATCCAAATATAACGAAACTGAGTTAAATATTTGCATTCCGTAATCTCAACATTACAAAAACAAAACAAACTGCGGAAACAACAAACAAAAGCATGTATACTTTACCTTAATTTAAACTTAAAGTATACAAATAAGTGCATTACTGTGTTTCACAAACAAACATGCATAACACTTTTTATGCAAGTAACTACAGAACACAAAGTTCTATCCTTACTTATGTACTCCTTTAGCTTTCTCAATGTTCATTCATACATCTTGTCATGTCTAGCATAATCAGCTTATTATGTGTAATGTTCCCACTGCTGGGACACAGGCCTCCTCTCTCCGAGTTATCCACCACGCGAGCCCAGTGCGGGTCGGTGGAAGTCACATGTCTTCGAATATTTGGTTCTAGGACATGCCAGTTTTCTCACGATGTTTTCCTTCACCGTTTTGAGAGCAGTGGTGATGAAATGATTTATGCACAGTAAAGCGCCTGACTGGGGTCAAAACGTATTCGTAAGTCGCAGCCGTTGCCACTGGGCCACACTGCATGGCTAACTGTGCTCTAAATACAGGGCCAACTTTTAGCATTAGCACTAAATCTAATATTTGTGTACAAGTTATGTTAGGTTGGAGTGGTCATTTATGATAGTTAGTACTTTGCCCAGACTTATGACAAATTACTGAGTGAGTACACTGAGTCTAATTACTATATTGTAGAAGCTGCGTCCCTGCGTTATATTTGTCCTTTTTCGGCTATCTCTCTGACCATCATAATCTGTTTGATAGTTAATGTAAGACATAGTCAAATTCAATTATGGCTTTCTTTCGATTGTCGAAATAACGTCTACAACTTTTGTCACTGACATTCGTATAAGCAGGCAAACCGATTTTTTCCTACGGCTTTAGGCCAAACTAAATCTTTAAAAGTTATTAAGTTCTATTAGTATAATCAGAAATCAGAAACAAGCCTCCCCTCTGTTAGAGAAAAGGGGGCCATAATCTACCACGCTCGCAGTGCGGGTTGGCGGATGTCACGTGTCTTCGAAATTTTGGTTCATGGACATGCCAGTTCCCTCCTAAGTCCTACTAAGTCAGAACAAATAAACACAAACAAAATTACGTTACAAAAAATCTGCCTTTTCGACGTCACGTCACCTGCCACGACATATTCGACCAAACTCCACATTCCATACAACACTAGCTAGGATTGCCTGCTTCAATAATAAAGAGCTATACCACATCCAAAGTGTTCGCAATACCGTAGCCAGTCTGCCTCTCGGTAGGAAATATGATCACTTCATTGCTCCTTGGATGTCCGGAAGAAATAATTGTAGATTCACCCGGGAAGTACTTCCACCCGATTACATCTATTCATTTTTTTTTAATGACAAGCAAAGCCGATGTTGACAATTCTGCCAATGTCTAAAGTGAAAGCAAAGAAGCATAAAATAAAAATTAAAAAAACATAGCCAAGTTTGAGTCGGACTAGATGGGTCCCGTACCACAAGGCAAAAAACGCTGAAATTAAACACGTTTCTTTTATGGAGACCACTCATAATTAATTTGATAATCTTTTTAACATAAGTATATAACAACAAAGATTATAAAAGTAATTATGAGAAGATATTAAAAAAAAAACTCAGTACATTTCAACTGTCTACCTACAACGGTTCATGAGATGCAGCCCGCTGACAGACAGACGGACAGCGGAGGCTTAGTAGGTAATAGGGTCCCAATGACACTCTTAGGGTATGGAATTCTAAAAACAACTATTACACAAATAAAATTCAACAATTGCTGACGGTTTGTCAAACTCATTTTTACTATTTCATTCTCATGCAATATGATGATGACGATGACGAGACTTTAATGAGAAGACTTTGCAATGGACATTAATTAGGGGTTTATTTATAAACGTGGCTTAAAGTTAAGAGACCTTTAAACATCAAAATGTATGGTTAAACAGTCGCTAATCAGTACCTTACTTTAAGCAACGTTTATAAACAAACCCCTAATAAATGTCCCTTGCAAAGTCTTCGGATTAAATATAAAGGGGATTAAAGATAAAGACGTATAAGACTATTTGCGAAGATGATGATGAATGAAATTATCATTCATCAAATAATTAGACGAAGCGGAGCCTGTAAACATTTTACCTGTAATATATTCCATATTACAGGTAAAATGTTTACAGGCTCCGCCATCAAATTAAACCCCCTTTAAATGTTCATTTCATTTCCTTTAAATGTCATTCATATAAACCACTCTCTTGGAAATGAAATCAAGGTATTACAAAAGACATACATAATTATGCAACAATCGTCTTGCCGTAATTGTAACTGTTCACTTAGCTCATCTTAATGAAAATCATCGGTACCTTAGATATTAATTGTATACGTCTGCACCCTTTCAGTCTTCCTGTAATTGTGTAGTATCCTATTGTCTTGTTTAATTGCCTATTTTCTGATTGTCTGTCCTTATTAATGTTACTTCAGTTCGAAGGGGTGATATGAAGTTGACATGTTTACAGCATCTATTCTTGACGTCATCATCATCACCATTAGGGGGTTTATGGCTAAGTAATAACAGCCGCACGACGAATCGATCAAGTTAAGCTACGCTATCTTTACATACCACGACCCCTCTGTGCCTCGGAAAGTACGTTAAGCCGTTGGTCCCGGCAGTCATTCGTGGATCTTTGACAGTCGTTGTGGGTCGTCAGTAGCCCGAAAGTCTGACAACCAGTCTTACCAAGGGGTATCGTATTACCCAGTAACTGGGTTGTGAAGGTCAATAGGCAGTCGCTCCATGTAAAATACTGGTATTCAGCTGCATACGGTTAGACTAGAAGCTGACCCCAACATAGTTAGGAAAAGGCTAAGCAGATGATCATGCTCATCATCATCATTGACAGGCTCTATGCTGTGCCCGACAGGGTCCATAATTCTTAACTCATTTAATTATTTCCTACTAACTATGAATATACATTATGGTACGCAATAAAGAATTGAGAATTCTTCCATCCACTACGAATCATCCAAAATCGAAAGATTCTCACAAGACAAATAGGAAATTATTTCCGATGTCTAGCGCAAAAGTCTTTATGACATTCTTGTCATCCAAGAAACCCATCGAGATCAAGCCGTACACATGAAGCAGGAAAAGTCTCGTACAGATTTCATTGATTAACTGATAATGATTGATCTATCTACACTTACAGACAACGGACATGACCGCACATCCCAATAAACCGCTGGGTCAAGAACCATGAAACTTAGGACAAGAGAGAGAAACTTTTTTAAAACGAAAGTGAGCACTAAGGAATGACTTTTTAAAATTCAACTTATAATGGAGTTAAAGTTAGGTCTGCCGTATGCCCAATGAACTGTGGGTCAAAATAACCACTACTACACTAAGTGGAGCCCTGACATAGAAAGAAAGAAAGAAAAAACATTTATTTAGCACAGACCAAAAGACACATAATACACCAGATACATTACATCAGATAACACAAATAAAAGAACAAATATAAAACAGTCAACATAGCTAGAAGGCGTCGTGGCACACCCCGTAGAAAATGGCGGGACGAAAATGGCGGGACGACGATCCAAAGAGCTGGAATTCATAGGAGAGGCCTTTGTCCAGCTGTGGGATGAACAGTAACAGTATAGGCGTAAAACGGGGGTGAAAGTATGTTTGAAAGTTCATAATTTTTGCCGATGGAAAATCCCATCGGGCGCACGAATTTTCAAATAATACTGCGATTGATTTTGCTCGTTGTTTTAATTACCAATAGAAGAGTCTCAATAGCTAAATATTTAGGTTACAAGTGACGAGTTTTTATTGAGATTCCGAGTTGTGGTTTTACGTTATATAAGTGAGTAAACAGCAATTAGATTTCGGTGGTTAGTTGCGTAAGATAATAATATGAACGTGACGAAGTTTATTTTGAAACAATATGTCAATGTTGATGACGTTTTAGATAATATTACACTTCTTTAATTAGAGTCGGTCTGCCTAACTTTATCCCGACTATGTTGGGCTCGTCTTCCAGTCTAACTGAATGCAGCTGAATACCAGTAGATATTTTATCAAAAATAAAAAAAATCAAAAATCATATATTCAAATTAGGCTGAGAATCAGCACTTTTCGAACGTCAAAATTACAAAAGACAGTCCCCCAAAAACGCCCGCCCTTCACCACTTCCTAGTGCTATCGCTGGAGCTATATATGGAGTATTATAATCAGGCTATAATGTTTCCAGTGCTGAGACACAGGCCTCCTCTCGGAAAGAGGGAGTGGGCCCCCACGCGGGCTTAGTGCGGGCTGGTAGATGTCACACATATCTTCGAATTTTACATGGAGCGACTGCCAATCTATCGACTTTTATAACTCAGTTAGCTAGTATTCTCATAAGTTCAATCCACCTAGCTTGTACTGATACAAGAGAAGAGGAGGAAGAACAGTCAATATTGCACTTACATCATCTGCCAAGAATTTTCCCAACCACGTTGGAGACGGCTTCCGTTCTAACCGGATGCTGAATACCAGTATTTTACTCGGAGCGACTGCCTATCTGACCTCCACAACCCAGTTACTGGGTAACTCACTACCCTTTGGTAAGAATGGCTGTCAGACTTACGGCTTAACGTGCTTTCCGAGGCACGGAGGGGTCTCGTTATGTAATGGATGGTCACCCCTATACGTACCCACCGCCGCAAGCGAAGCTTAATCTTGGATCGATCCGTGCGGCTGTTATTATTTAGTCACGATCTCCCTTTGTTCCCCCCTTTATTCTTTAATCTGAGTATCGCATATAATTCAAACTTGGTTCATTGGAGGCTTCCGCAGACTGGCTCAACGCAAGAGCGCGACGCAACTCTAGTACAGTCACGAGCACCAATATGTCAACACATGGCAACTTTCAATTCCGATTATTTCGTGAATGCAACGTTGAAATACGACACATTACATAAACCTATGGGTTCGAAAATGCTATCTACGTAACAACATAAAATTTCATTAAAAAATTAAGGAGTAAATCGCTTTTCAATAAAGCCGAGTGTATACATACTTTTGTTCGTGACTGTACAGCGATTTCTATGAAAACTTCATACAAATTGTTCTACCAGAATCGTGTCGCACTGTCTAAACGTTTATTTCAAGACGTTTGGCCGATTTAGCTTGTGCTACACTCTAGTCTAGTACTCACAAGCGCTACTGGTCCTGCGGGGAAATTGCGTAAAACATTATCAATCAGAATCAGTTTCATTTTGACAGTTCAACAACATACATTGCGTTATTTACGTGTTGAAAAGACAAATTCCATCCATTCCATCGAGAGTCCAGACGCACTGCGGGATACTACCCCTATTTGGTTAATATACCATATATACGCACTAAGCGCTTCTCGTCATCTTTTCTGATGCGCACAGCTAAAGAGTGGAACCGTCTGCCTGCGTCTGCATTCCCGAGTTCATACAACCCGAATCTCTTCAAGGCGAGACTGAATAGGCTTCTTCTGGGCAAGCTCGTTCCACCGTAGATCTCATCCCTGCCTCTGGGCTGGATTGAGGTCAAGAGTGAGCCCATTGTCAATAAAAAAAAAAAAAAAAAAACAAACTTATGAAGCAATGGATTAGCAATTTGCTTCCTGATTCCTATTGATAGTGTGTTACGCAATTAGGGTGCTGGGTTCAATTCCCTGGTCGGGCAAAGTGTTATTGGGTTTTTTTCTATCTGGAAGAATCTGGATTTCACTCAGTAGCAGCCTGGAGTCTGGTTGATGGCAACAGGCTCGCTCCCTATTGCATGGGACTTCTGCACAACTGGCGAAATGTGGGTGCAGGCACTATACGTCTACCACTACCTCACCCTCTGGAGATTACAGGCGTGATGTTATGTCATGTTCTATTGACCTGCTAAGCTACAGCTGAAACTGCTATCAGGATTCGATTTCAGCGCGCTATGTTATGTAAGTAATTATGTATGTTATGTTATGTAAAAACTATCTTTACATACAAGACCCCTCCGTGCCTCGTAGAGCACGTTAAGCCGTTGGTCCTGCTGTCATACGGTCTAGTATCTGGGTTGTGGACGTCAGATAGGCAGTCGTTCCATGTAAAATTGGTACTTAACTGGTATTCAGCTGCATCCGGTTAGACTGGAAGCCGACCCCTAAATTATTGGGAAAAGTCTAAGCAGATGATGATGAGGTAAAACTATTGAGAAATCATATTTATAGATAGCAAAAAAATAGCAAATGTTTAGCACAGATTCCCAAACGAATACGTACGTCTGTGCGACTTGCACCCACAACTTCCCACCGTATTAGAACGTGCTTTTGCGAGGTGTCCTTACACAACAGTTTTAGTGCTGAAATCTTTGATGAGAGAATCTCTAGTTTCGTATGAAGTTGTATAATTTAGTCTGTCTCTTCAGTACAGAACAATTTAACTTTCAGCATTCCAATTGTTAGCAGTGGTCAGTCGTGATGCAGTGGTGGTTCAATGGTAACAGCTGCGACTTACAAACTCTTACTCAAAAGCAATTATTTCAATTATAAACCTTATTCGTGTAGATTACAGCCCATTCTCTCTCGAAAAGAGGAGGCCTGTGTCCCAGCAGTGGGAACATTATAGGCTGATTGTGATGAAACCTTATTCAAATAAACTAAATAGTACTAATTGGCCCACTATGAGTTGTGCCAATCTTTGGCTGAACTATTGCATATCTTTGATTGAATTTTGGTATGCAGACTGGGAACGCCATTTGATATACGCAGTTTAATTTATTATCGTCTCCAGGCCTTATTATGTTCTGAAAGTTTTCCAATCCACTCAAAATATACAAAGTATCATTGATGTATCTAGATATAATAATAATTATTCAGAGCAATATATATTAGGACTTTCAGAGTGTGATCGTAGATTGGATCCTCTAAGTTCCGAATAGTGAAGAATTAGTCTGCAACTAATATGGACAGGGGATTAAGCAGATCATACTTTTATCTATATGAGATTATAGGTACTTACATGAGATTATAGGTACTACTACTACTTAGTTCTTATTATTTTTTCATCTATTTTTAGCCATCTTTCATCTTTCGTGGATCTTTAACAGTCGTTATGGGTCGTCAGAAGCCCGAAAGTCTGACAACCAACTTTACCTGTAATCGACGCGATATGCCTCTGCGTGTGTTTTGTTTCATGTATGTGTGTGTGAGCGGGAAAGGAGCGCGCGGCGCGCGCGCGACGCAGTGTAGCCAACATCAGTGGAACATGCTAGTACAAATTCGAGCCCGATGCAAGCCGCACGCTCCTCTGTCGCAATTTTTCTTAGTTTTTGTAACCATTTTGAAACTTTAAGTAAACGGCCATTAAATAATTACTGCGTTTGATTCATTGGTCCTTCAGCCGGATCAGTAATATTAATCAATGTACCATACGCCGCCGCAGAACAAAATGGTTAACACGCGTAGTACCGCAAAGAAACTACAGCGGAAGGATGAAGAGCAATCATCGACCAAAGTGGATGATGGAAAGTCGAAGGTGATCGATTCTTCAAAAGTACCAGAGACATCAGTTGAAGGTGTGAAAGTAAAAGAAAAATGCGAACACGTGTCTCAGAAATCGAAACATTCGAGAACAAGGACGTCATCATCGTCGGTAGTTGCACAAAGAAAAAAGCTCGAACTCGACGCGGCGAAGCAGAAAGCTCGAATTCAAATGGAACTCATAGATAAGAAGTTAGCTGCTGATATAGCGGCCCTTGACGAAAAATACAGTCCACCAGCGTCGGAATCACAAGGTGATGGCAGGGACATAGAGGAGTGGTTGGAGCGCAGCCAACATGAATTGGATAAACAGAGGGTTAACGCACAAGGAGCATCCACTGACCCGCTGTTCCCGCTGCTGCCGGAGGGCGGCGGCACTAATGGTGCAGTTCAGCAGTTAGCCAGCGCACTCAAGGAGTTAGTCACCACTTCCGTACCCACTAGCCACAATGAAAACCTACTCAGCCGCATCAGCACACCACGGGAACTTCCTTCGTTCTTTGGTGACCCTATGGAGTGGCTGTTCTTCAAAACTGCATACCAGGAGTCGACAAACATGTGCAACTTTAGTGACAGGGAGAACTTATGGCGTCTGAGAAAATGTCTCCGCGGTCCCGCTAAAGAAGCAGTGTCAGCTCTGTTAATTAGTTCTACATCGCCTGAAATAGTCATGTCAACGTTAGAACTACAGTTTGGAAACTCGGACATTATTATATCAAGAATCCTACACGACGTTAAAAAGTTAAATCCACTACCGCAAGATTATCATAAAGACATAGTACCTTTTAGTGTGAAAATAAAAAACTTTGTTGCTTCGGTCCGACAACTCAATCGACAGGAGTACTTACAAGGTGTTGATGTTGTAAACATGGTGCTAACTAAGTTGCCTACCGTGCTGCTATCAAAGTGGCCAGACTATAGTTATCCATTGATAAGAGAGCAACAAAAGTGCAGGCTAGACATACTAAGTGACTTTTTGAGCGAAGAAGCTATTAAGATAGCTACGTGTAGTGCCGGTATGATGAACATTCGATGGGACAGTAAACGTAAATATCATGATAACGATCAAACTGTGTTGTTGCAAACTGAAAAACATGAACAAAGTGCTAGTGATAACAAATGCCGCTTCTGCCGTACATCAAAACACGATTTGACAGACTGTAAAAAGTTCAAAAGATCCTTACGTAAGGATCGGTGGTCGTATGTGAAACGCTCCGGGTTATGTTACAAGTGCCTGTTATCAAAACACGATAGGCAAACGTGTCCGGCCGCCGCGTGTGGCGTCGACGGGTGCGCGGAACCCCACCACCGCCTTCTACATTTTGTGCCTAGTTCGCTGCAAAATAATAACAACGTAACAGTGGCGCCGCAACCAGAGCAACCCAGTGCGACAACTGAGACTGAAACCAGTGAAACCGTTACTCATGTTAATTTGAACAATAATAAGTGGTCAGTGTTATTAAAGGTAGTGCCGATAAACATTCACGGCCCCAACGGCGTGTTCAGCACGAGCGCGTTACTTGATGACGGCTCGACAGTGTCAATGATAAGTGCTTCATTAGCATCGCGCGCCGGAGTGAGCGGCCATAAGCAGGCAATGCGAGTGCGTGGTGCATGGGAAAACACTGAACTATTGTGCGACACAGAACTAATGGACTTGGCTGTGTCCAATAAACTCGGTGAAAAATATAACCTTAGTGTACGTAGTGTCAACGAACTTAATTTACCTAAACAAAACTTAACGTCAGTGAAATGTGAGAACTATGATCACTTACGCAACCTTAAAGACGTCCTAAGTATTGGTCAAGTCAAACCGGAAGTGCTAATTGGGCAGGATAATTGTCATTTAATCTTACCTTTGGAGACAGTGGTAGGCAGACGAAACGAGCCATGCGCCACCCGTACGGTCATGGGTTGGTGCCTCCACGGCGTAGTGCCACGTAAATATTCACCAGCGCGCATACACCATTCCTCGTTCTTCATTACTGAAGACAATGATACAGAGAATACCTCTGTCGACCGCAACCTTCACGATCTAAATGAGGATGTTCGACGTTATTTCTCCGTTGAATCTATGGGAGTTTCTTCTGCTAAACCACGGCAGAACGCTGAAGAACAGCGTGCCTGGAACCATCTGGAACAAACATCTACACTAATCAAAGGCAGGTGGCACGTGAGCTTACCATGGAAAGACAACAACTGTACGCTTCCTGACTCGTACCATAATGCGATGTCACGACTAAGAGGCGTCGAGAGGAAGATGAGGTCCAGCGCAGGCTATGCTTCGCGGTACGAGGAACGTATCGAACATCTCATTTCCAACGACTACGCTACTGAAATAAATAACAAATCTATTACATCAATGAATCAAACGCAGTAATTATTTAATGGCCGTTTACTTAAAGTATCAAAATGGTTACAAAAACTAAGAAAAATTGCGACAGAGGAGCGTGCGGCTTGCATCGGGCTCGAATTTGTACTAGCATGTTCCACTGATGTTGGCTACACTGCGTCGCGCGCGCGCCGCGCGCTCCTTTCCCGCTCACACACACATACATGAAACAAAACACACGCAGAGGCATATCGCGTCGATTACATCCCCCACCCCAGTGCTGCTAACAGCACTCATCAGTCAGAAGCACCCGAGCGACACGTGAGGCAGACCGCGTCACCATTCCAGACTTTGTTTCAATTTTGACTACTCTGACGCGTCCATCTCTACCGGGGCACACCTCTCTAATCAAGCCCTTTGGCCACAAGTTTCTAGGGCCGTTTGGGTCCACCACAAATACCAGATCTCCCACTTGCAGCGGTTTTTGGTCTTTGTTCCACGTTTAGAACTGCAGGCTGCAGTGTTAGCAGCTAGACTGGCGGACTCGATTAATAAAGAGCATAAGATGAAGGCTGAGCGACGAGTATTTTGGAGCGACTCAACAACAGTGCTTCATTGGATAAATAACGATGCCCGTAATTATAAAACATTTGTGGCAAATCGTTTGGGGGAAATTGACGACCTTACAGAAAAACGTGAATGGCGATACGTACCCACAAAAATAAATGTCGCCGACATCGCTACAAGAGAAAGCTATGACTGCTCTGTTTTACAAAACGAATGGATGTATGGACCTGCCTTTTTACACAGAGACTGTGACCATTGGCCGCAAAATATTACACAACCTGAAAAAGAAGATTTACCACCACTGGAATGTTTAACTATCATAGTTCAAAATGAAATTGCATACTTACCGGTGCCTGAGCCTACGCGTTTTTCATCATGGCTACGCTTACTTAGATCAACATCAAGAGTACTTACCTTTGTTGATATGGCATTGAAGGTTATAAATAAATTAGAGCATCAAGACGACGTCATGGATAGAGCTGAGCGCCTGCTACTTACTTACTCACAAGCCCAGTCGTTCAGTGAAGAGATCGCCCTGCTGAAAGGTTTGAAATCAATACCTACCACTAGTAAACTACTTACCTTGTCACCTTACCTTGATCAACATGGAGTCCTGCGGGCTGGAGGGAGAATCGATGCTGCTGAAGATGTGCTACCTGAAATGAAAAGACCTGCAATATTAGATGGAAAAAATTACATAGCTCGGTTGATTATACGACAGTACCACGTCAACGCCGCCCATGGAAATCAAGAGACCGTTGTCAATGAAATGAAACAAAAATACTGGGTAATCAGATTGCGACCAACGGTTAAAAATGTGGTATCAAAATGTATGCTGTGCAGATTAAGGAAATGTAAACCAGAAATACCAAGACTTGGAGACTTACCTCAAGCAAGGGTGGCTCACCATCAACGTCCATTTACCTACTGTGGGGTAGACTTGTTCGGGCCAATGGAGGTCACTATTGGTAGACGTCACGAACGAAGATATGGAGTGCTGTTCACTTGCCTCACAGTGAGAGCCATTCACATAGAAACTGTTGCCACACTGACGACTGACTCCTTCATCATGGCCCTTCGACGCATGGCCGCAAGACGCGGATGGCCCCGTCATATATATTCTGACAACGGGACTAACCTTAGAGGAGCTCACTCTGAACTGAAGAGGTCAGTTACGGAATTGGATGAAGAGATAATGAAGAACGAGGCTGAGAACCACGGCACCAAATGGTCGTTCATACCACCGGCAAGCCCTCACTGGGGTGGGGCATGGGAACGGCTCATCCGTAGTGTGAAGACGTCGATGAAAATAGTACTTAAAGAAAGAGCTCCACGGGAAGAGGCCTTTAACACTCTATTAAGTGAAGTCGAAAACATAGTAAACAGTAGACCCCTGACTCACGTGTCAGTGGAACCTGGCAGCATGGAAACCTTGACACCAAACCATTTTTTGCTTGGGACATCTTTGAACTCACCGCAACTCGGCAAATTTGATGATTCCTGCTTATCCCTAAGAAAACAATGGCGAATATCCCAGCGATTAGCGGACATGTTCTGGAACAGATGGGTTAGAGAGGTGCTACCTGACCTTATACCTCGGAAGAAGTGGAACAAAGACCAAAAACCGCTGCAAGTGGGAGATCTGGTATTTGTGGTGGACCCAAACGGCCCTAGAAACTTGTGGCCAAAGGGCTTGATTAGAGAGGTGTGCCCCGGTAGAGATGGACGCGTCAGAGTAGTCAAAATTGAAACAAAGTCTGGAATGGTGACGCGGTCTGCCTCACGTGTCGCTCGGGTGCTTCTGACTGATGAGTGCTGTTAGCAGCACTGGGGTGGGGGATGTAATCGACGCGATATGCCTCTGCGTGTGTTTTGTTTCATGTATGTGTGTGTGAGCGGGAAAGGAGCGCGCGGCGCGCGCGCGACGCAGTGTAGCCAACATCAGTGGAACATGCTAGTACAAATTCGAGCCCGATGCAAGCCGCACGCTCCTCTGTCGCAATTTTTCTTAGTTTTTGTAACCATTTTGAAACTTTAAGTAAACGGCCATTAAATAATTACTGCGTTTGATTCATTACCATTGGGTATTGCATTACCCGATAACAGGGTTGTAGAGGTCAGATAGGCAGACGCCCCATGTAAAATACTGGTAGTCAGCTGCAACCGGTTCGACTGGAAGCCGACCCCAACATAGTTGGGAAAAGGCTAGGCAGATGAAGATTTTTAGCCATATCGTTTCGTTAAGAAACTAATAGTTGTACTCTGCACTGCAGTAGTACTCTTGAAGCTTAATTCAATTTGTTAGAACAATGACAAATCGATAAGCAATTTTAGACTGAGCTTGTCATTTTCAGAGCTGACTCTGATATAATTGAGTATTTAAATGTCAGTAGGCCATACACAACAGCATTGTATTTCACTAGATTTGGTGGTGCGTGTGTTGGATAATTTAGCTCCCTTCAAAATGGCTGAGCTGAATGGCGCTGATCCATGTCATGTTCGTGAACAGGCGCCGTCTTGGACTGGGGAGGCCATCTCTTAACTACCATGGATTATTTTTCCTTTTTTCTTATTTTTTTTTTTTTTATATCTTTGCTGGACTCTTGACGCTTTTAACGTGTACTTACGTCTTTTTTACATCGTTCTCAAATATAATTATTAATTCAACATTAATGATGTTACTAATATTTTATAACAATATAAAGAGTGTCCATGGAGTTTCTTGCCCGTTCTTGTCCATAGGTATCTACTAAGCTTTGAATGAGGCAACTAGCTTCATATGTCTGACTGATCGACTCCTTGACAATTTGAAAGTGCCTGTAAATGGTATAATTGAAATAAATACTTCGAGTTTGAATTTCTAAATTAAGCCTAAAAACGTGTAGGATCATTCAGTTACTCTATACCCTTATACTGTTTCATTAATCAAGTTAGTTCTACCCCCAAAGGAATACGAACATGCAAAATATTGGAAATAAATCAAAAACTTTTTTATTAGGTTTTATTATTTTTTGTTTAAAGGATTATTTACTCTAAGATAGAATACCTCGTTGTTCAAGTCGTAAGCGCGACTGTTGGTCATGGGGCACTGGGTTCGATTCCCAGGTCGAGTAAAGAGATTTTAAGTTTCGTCATTAGGAAATATTTACAAGCAGCTCGGATTACTAACCTTTGCTTGTCCCGAGCAAAGGTTAGTATCGTATAGTGTATTACCTCTTCAGGAAACACAGGCGTAGAAGATATTATTTTTGCCATTATGTTTTGTCAAGAAAATTGCGTCCTACTTTTCATGTAAATTGAATTAAGAGTAAATTCAAGAGTGCCTCAGATCAGGTGGCAACGAGCAAATAACTCGTAGAAAAGCCATAATCCTTGAAAAAGACACGCTGTAATATCAGGCGTAGGAGGAAATTTTTTTGTTGATAAACAATAACGTATGTTCGTGTTTTCACTCCTTGTCGTCAGCTTTCAAAGAAAGAACGAATAAACATCTTCTGGGACCGCACTTTCCATCGTAGACAGACTCCACACACACGTCCACCAGGCGAGATCGAGGACGAGAGCGTAAGAATTTTTTTTTTTTTAATGTCGCATCATCATGCTTAGGATTCTAGCATTTTGGCCTCGTATAGAACTTTCTGTTTAATTTTTTTTTTTTGAAGTGAATACTTCTTTAGCGGCATTGTGCACTTTTGTTGTGATGGGTAAAAAATGTTAAACTCGCGTCAGGACACGTGACCTGATCGAAAATTCATAAGATAGAGGGAGAGTAGACCGCATTCCAAAATATCAAAAATGCACAACGTTAATATTCAAGTTTTCACTTCTGCCGGCACTCCCGGAGTGCAAACCGTTTTTAGGTTTCCGTAGCCAAATGGCACAAAAACGGAACCCTTATGGATTCGTCATGTCTGTCTGTCTGTCCGTCCGTATGTCACTTTTTTCTGAAACTATAAGAGCTATACTGTTGAAACTTGGTAAGTAGATGTATTCTGTGAACCGCATTAAGATTTTCACACAAAAATAGAAAAATAACAATAAATTTTGGAGGTTCCCCATACTTAGAACTGAAACTCAAAAATTTTTTTTCATCAAACCCATACGTGTGGGGTATCTATGGATAGGTCTTCAAAAATTATATTGAGGTTTTAAATATCATTTTTTCTAAACTGAATAGTTTGCAAGAAAGACCCTTCCAAAGTGGTAAAATGCGTGTCCCCCCCCACATGTAACTTCTAAAATAGGAGTATGATAAAACTAAAAAAAATATATGATGTACAATGTAAACTTCCACCGAAAATTGGTTTGAACGAGATCTAGTAAGTAGTTTTTTTTAATACGTCATAAATCGTAAAGCGCAATTTACCTTTCATTCAATCAACTCATGATTGATTTTTATAGATAATGGTACGGAACCCTTCGTGCGCGAGTCCGACTCGCACTTGGCTGGTTTCTTTTTTTAACTAAACTAAATAAAAAACTAAATTATAAAATTTTGTTTTTTATTTAGTTTAGTTTGTGATCTTCCTGTAGGAATAAATACTCAATAAAAACTTTTTATTTCTTTCGTTCCTGTCTAGTCCAAATTTGAAAGTATCTTCTGACATCGCTCTGTCCATTTGACTCTGTTCTTGATGATTAAAAACGCAGAAACTTCTCTCTCGCTCCGAAAATTCAACAGTTTCAGACGCTCTGTTCATTCAAGATTGTTCTTCGCTCTCTTCATTAAGCACTGTATTTCAGCTGGACTATTACGTAAGAATCTCACCGTGAAAACTATGGTGAACTGAGCTGTTATTCCACCTGATGCTAAGGATTGACATTATTTGACTACTCGCTTCAAACTCATCTAAGTTTTCACAGTGATTTTTTTACAGAATAGATCGTCTTTACCTACACTTTGACGTACTAATAAGGTCGACCTACAACACCCATACAAAGAAAGTATCGCAACCGAATGTATTACCTCAAATGCCAATAACAAAAAAACTTTACGTAGAAAAAACCAATCCATCAAATCGGAAAACTCTTTTCACCATTGCAATTTCAACTTTCAGTTTATTGTTTCACGGTTTCAAATACATTATCAAGTATCGAGGTTATATGCACTTTACCCAATGCCCTAGAAGATTTCCCAGCTAGTGCTGTGTCTATGGTCTGTGAAATAGCATGCAATAGATATGCTTCTTTATGCGTTGAATAGCCCTCAATGTGGTTGGTTCAATTCTTTCGTTATTTTATAACAGCATTTTTAAATATCAGTACCAGTAAGATAGGGGAGTTTGAGATAAAAGGTTCATGTATTATGCTTGTCTGCTTGGTGTAATGGTCGCAAAAGCAAATATTGAGTATGAAAGAAGAAAGAAAAAAAATACGTTTATTTGCAGTAAACATGACGCAAAAAAGAACATAAGACACAAAAAAAAAAATAAGAAAGGGTAGGGGGAAACATGCGTCACATCCACGCAAAACGGCTATCGCTCAGCATTATGCTGCGACCCTATGCAAGACAGAGCCCCAGCACTGGACGTAGTATGTAGTCCTTAGGTTCGATTCCCAGCTCGGGAAAAGTATCATAGGATTTTATCTATTTAGAATTGCTCAGTAACAGCCCTGAGTTGCGGGTTGTGGAGGTCAGATAGGCAGTCGCTCCATGTAAAATACTGGTATTCAGCTGCATCAGGTTAGACTGGAAGCCAACCCCAACGTAGTTGGGAAAAAGCTAGGCAGATGAGGCAGATGATGAGTAACAGCCCTGAGTTAAGATTTGTGATGAAAATAGACTCGCCCTCTATTTGCATAGACGTTGTACAGACGCCAGCAGGTCAAGCTACCCGAAACTGTCAAATTTTCCCAATCAACCTTGAACCTTAATGTTTTAGCGATAAAGTTGAAAATCTATTAAAGAAATTTGACAGATTGTAGTAGCTTGATGTGCTGGCGCCTGTACCTCTGCCTACCTCTTTAGTGACTACAGGCTTGATATTATGAATTTTTAATTAGGTCACTTTTAATTGTGGTTTCATCAAAGGATTTTAAAATCGTACTTCCTGTTCGTATCGCATTGTGCGATCTTCTTTGGAGAGCTACGGATGTAGACTTGAAACCGGATAAAGAAAATCTTTGAGGAATCATCGCTGAAAAGAATCTTTTTTATAAATCACTTTGGAAACCGACTCTGTACACTGTGGAGCGTAACTTAAAGTGGGGTTTATATTCTGAAGAAAAAAAACTAGATTTTAACAAAGTTGTATGTGTAAGCAAAAGTTGAGAAACATTTGCTAAACATTAATGCATTTGTAGGTCGCGTTGTAGGTCGTAGGTTCGAACCCAGACGGGCACTTAACTTTTTCTTTTTTTTTTACGTTGCCCCACACTAGGAATTTCTCCTGTATCGTGGTTGCGTTTACAAACATTTACACTCACATACAGAAACAGCCAGACCCGGAACAACTACTTGTAGGCCATACAAATATTTGTTCCGTGCGGGAATCGAACCCGCGACACGCCGCGCAGCAGTCAATCGCTTAACCACTGCGCCAACCGTGTCGCCAATTCATGTTGCAGATTGCTAAAACAATATTATCTAACTTTTGTTTCTATTCTCTTTGTGTTAAAATAATAAACCGTTTTTTACTATAAAGTTTCGGTCCCGGGAATCAAATTGTGTCCGGTAATAGGCTCAACCACTTGCACTTCAATCAAACAGCACCTTAATTGCGTAGGTCAATCACAATCGGAATCATTTTGAAGGATATTACTAATCCATTGCTCATATGTTCGAAAAATTTGTCTGCTCAACAACGTAAATAACGCAATGAATGTTGTTGAACTGTCAAAATGAAAGCGATTCTACTGTTAGTGAGTTACGCAATTATCTTCGCAGGAGCTGACATTAAAACATTCAATTAAAAGAATTGAACGGATTTAAAATGTCTCCCATAAAATCAGTTGGCAGCTGTCAACTATAAAATAGTCAGCTTGCAATGAGATTGAATGAAGGACAATTTATTTAAGTATTTAATGTCAATGAGAAAACGTTCGATGTTTAATAAAAATAATAAACCAACAGTACATTCTATTTTCATTGTCTCACTTGTTTTACCTTCCTTCGCAGAGAATTTTATTTATTACAAAACTTTATGCACGAGTCTAAAGAACTTTCTCAATCTTTTGCACCTTTCAGTTTAAAATTATTTACTATCAGAGTATATCTTACCTGCATATATTTGCCGATGTATACTGCAAACCTCACCGTGAATCTTAGATGAAGTGAGCTTGGAGTGAGCTGTTGATCGTGTCAATCCCTAGCATCGGGTAGTGTTTATCCCTCTCACAGAAAGAGGAGGCCTATGTCGCCGCAGTACCTTATACGCTGACTAGCTTCTGCCCGCGGCTTCGCCCGCGTGGATGTCGGAAATTATCCCACGAGAACGTGCTAACAGGATAAAATGTATATGCTTCCCCAGGATGCCATCTATCTCTATGCCAAATCAGAAGTTCAGTGGTTTAGGCGTGAAAATGTAACATACAGTTTCAAGTTCAAATCCTCCCCTTAAAAACTGAATTACTTGCTTACCCCTTTTTGTCCCGTCAGTGGTAAATTTTCGACAACTTTACATACTTATTATTAATTATTTATCTCAGTTCAAGCTCAATTCATCTAAGTTTTTCCAGTGAGATTTTTACAGAATAGATCGACTGAATTTGTTCTATATAGGTGCGTTGATTGCCTTTGATAGCTACTGAACTTTTTCCTTATTTTATTTAGTAAAAATAGCGTGCCAGTATTTCAACTCATAATATGATAAATCCTATGAATCTGGTAACTCTAACAGGTTAACTTTTTAACCCAATTACTTAATCGGCAATTGAATTAATGGAATTATCTCATCTTCCTCACCCTATTGGACTAACTCTCACTTTGAGATATCTTATCTATCCTAGGGATTAGGGAACCAACATGCACAAGATTCCAAGCTGAAGGATAATTCAGTATGTCGCAAATAGGGTGCAATATCGCGTACTACGCAATTAGGGTGCTGGGAAAATGTAGTCAAATTTTCTTTTATATAATTGTCACGAGCATAAATATGATGGTGATAATTTGTGGAAGGCATATACAAGAGGCAGCACGAGTGTGACAATGAAGGAACACCGAAACTTCCTAGTGAGCCAAGTGATGCCAAAATATAGGGCGCTGCATCGGCGTCAAACATGCAATATTGCATAACGGACATATCTTGCGTCATAAATATCTTTCTACTCAGTTAAATTCAGAAGAATGTGATACCACGTTGTGATCGAAAACATCTGACATAGCTTTAGCAGTATAAAAACTTTTAAATGCCATATTAAAAAAAATATAATCTAAGTACCTACTAGGTACGGTCAGCAACAAAAGTCGGTTAACACTTCAGTTGTTTAAATCTTAATTATTGAGCAAAATATTCTGAAAAAACATGTAGTAATAGAATATTTAAGAATAATTAACTCTTTGCAGTTACATGAAATAATGAAAAACAATGTATCGCATCATTTCGTATCAATTTAGATGATTTGTAAAAGTAACGGAGTTAATTGACCTTTGTTGCTGACTGTACCTAAATGGTGTCGACGTTTCTATCGACTACTGCCGAGAAAAAAATGGTGAAACAAACGTTTTTACCTGACTCAATATCCAAAACACCATGCCCTTGTTCCAGCCACCACAATGTCAGCCAACGTGACCCTACTCCTCATCTTCGTGACCCTGGCCTCAGTAACAGCGCAGACCTTCCAGTACTCCCGCGGCTGGACGAACGGCAAGAGGGACGGCCATATGAGGCCTGAACTGAAGGAACTCATCAATAATCTGGACAAGATTCTTTCGCCGTGCCAGAAAACCAAGCTGAAGGTCATCTTAGAGGGAAAGCCGGTTACTGAGAGGGTTGGTATTACATCATTATTGGAGTAGGTAGTCCTAAAGTTCAATTTACATGATGCCACTTTCTACAAAAAAAAACAAAATGGCATACAATAAAATGGAAGCAGCCTCGCAAGACAGTGTAGACGGTGCAACTTTTATTATTACTATAACTTATTGCATGCCTCTGGCATTCAATCGCACCGTGAAATCAATCTTTAGACCTGCGGGGTGATTGCGTAGCTCAGTATCGGTGGCTTTGATTTTGGTGGCTTTGGTGGGTTCGATTCCCGCACGGAACAAATATTTGTATGACCTACATGTATTTGTTCCGAGTCTGGGTGTTTTTCTATCTATAATATGTATATATTTACAAAAAAAAAATGTATATAAGTAGTTTATCAGCCATCTTGTTACCATAACACAAGCATTAGGTTGCTTAGCATGGGACTAGATGGCGCTGTGTGAAATGTCCAGGGATATTTATTTATTTATTTGATTTTGACAGTTCAACAAGATTCATCGCGTGGTTTACGTTATTGAGTAGACAAATTTTGCGAACATATGAAATTATTTAGTTAGGGTGCTGGAGTTATTTCCTTGGCTTTTATCATTTGCAGGGCAAGTTGTCTAAGTGACAGTTATATTTAGTTGCACCGTTCCGACCAGCAGTGCGATTCTGTAACCATCTCACCTTGAAAACTTAGGTGAAGTGAGCGTGGAGTGAGCTGTCATTCCAAACTAAATGCTAGGGATTGACACTATTGACAGCTCACTCTAAGCTCACTTCATCTAACTTTTCACGGTGAGATTTTTACAGAATCGATCGGCTGTGCTGATTTGTGCTATAAGAGAGTAGCGTGGTCCATTTCTGGTATTTTGGTTATCTCAACTAGACCGACAGAGATAGTTAGTAAACTTTCGCACACCAATCATGAATCAAATACTTAACTTGGTCTACATTCCTTTCACTGTAATTTTACCTCTGTCAGCAGCAACCCAAAAGCAACCTTATTGTTATAATAATAAAGATCACTGTAATTTTGACAGTGCAGCTGTCGGACTGTAGGACATACTTACGTAGTTACAAAAGTCAGATAAAGTATAAAGTTAAGTGCGTTCCGTTTATCTAAGGCGCCACAATTTCCACAGTGATGTAAGAATAACATAAAATATAGGTACTTAGCTAGCTAGCACGCATGCACGATGCAACAGCAACAGACCGTAGGACGGTAGGAACCAAATTGAGGGGTGAAAACTATACTAACTTTAGAAAAATGACTGATGTAATGAATTTGTCACCTGCACCCTAATTGCGTAACACACCATCAATTATAATCTGAATTATTTTGACGGATGTTGGTAATCCATTGCTTCATATGTTCGAAAAATTTGTCTGCTCAACAACTTAAATAACGCAATGAATGTTGTCAATCTGTGAAAATGAAAGCCATTCCTACGGTTAGTGTGTTAAGCTATTACTCTGCTGTACGTATTGAGGTTACAGCTGATTTTTTTTCTCGAAGGGAAATTTCGTTTGATTTCCATAATCATAATGTAATTGGGGCAAGCCTATTTGCTATCAACATCAATTGGGGATAAAACCCAGACACTGGGCTCCTTCTGAGAAAATTCTTAGTGGGAAAACCCAGTAACACCTCCTCATGCACAGCAGTAGAGCTTTGCGATCACTATACCGACGAGACAGTACAGACGCCAGCACATCAAGCTACTACAATCTGTCAAATTTCTTTAATAGATTTTCAACTTTATCGCTAAAGCATTAAGGTTCAAGGTTGATTGGAAAAATTTGACAGTTTCGGGTCGGTTGACCTGCTGGCGTCTGTACATTTAAGAAGAATAGTTCTGACTCCCTCACTATGTCTCATTAACGCCCAGTCAAAACACTTGGACCTAGAAATCTTAAGGTGGATGCTCCAAGGTAGCTCCCGCGAAATTCTTTTTTTTTTTACCTTTTTTGCAATTTTCTGGTCAGTACTAAGTTGTACGTTGATAAAAATATGATTCGCGGCCGTAACAAATATGTATTTACAGAATTATAATCATTAAAGTCATCAACACAACTCTAAGATCAAGTAATCCTACTGAATGACTATTTCATGATTTTTTTTACATTTTAGGATTATGCTAACATATCAAGTTGTATTACTGATTCTATTGATTATAATTCTGTAAATACATAATATTTGTTACGGCCGCGAATCATATTTTAATCAACGTACAAGTTAGTACTGACCAGCAAATTGCAAAAAACGTAAGAAAATTTGAATTTCGCGGGCTACTTTGGAGCATCCACCTTACTTAGGTATAGACAAGGAATAAGGCATTTTTTTTCGAAATCCTCACGCGATATGGAATATGGTGGACGAAATTACTGGTATACTGGGTATTACTGGTATATTAGTGGTCGTTATTAATAAATTAGCAAATTACATGTACCTAATTCCTTAGTAAATCTAATATAATTAATATTTTTTCTAGCTAATGCTGCCCTGTGACATGCTAGACACCGAAGAATCCCCGCGAGCACTCACTGAAAGAAACCTGAACGCGTTCATGGATGCTTTTTATTGAAAATATTTTAAATTTACTTAAATAATGTGCCAACAGAAAAGTTTGAGATTATTGATATTTTTTATTTTATAGTTAGGTAATAGGTATGTACAAGGACCATGGTAATAGATTTTATTATTGTAATAATGTTTACGTCCGGGTAAGAAATTATTTAAAAGTAATGCATTCATGGCTGGATTGGTGCATTACTAAACCAAAGACAATTTATGTTAATTTTTTTAGAAACTCCATTTATGGCAACGGCATTTTTTTTATTTTTTTTTCAGTTTTATCGTTATGTAAACAATGCAAATTAATATTAACTGTTTACCTACATGTATGTATAGTGATTTCAATATACCTTTGGCTTACTATTTAATTATTGTAATTAATGTGCTATTTCAAGGTGCAGTCCTACTAAAAACTAAAACTATAGTGTATAACGATGTTAAAATGTTGACAACAATATTGTATTGTAACTTATATTGAAAATAAAAATGTGAAAATTGTTTGTTTTTATTTTTGACTGACTTCAAAAAGGATGTTTTCTGTAGGTATTCCAAGTAGGATTTGGGAATTCCCGACCATTTCAATGTCCCGGGACACGAGACAGCCTACAATCAAAGTCCCGGGATTTTTTTTGTTTTTTTAATTTTCTGTTTAATTCTTCAAAAAAGGCTGCCCGCCTTTTTTGAAGAATTTTAATTGAGTTAATATCTGGTGAAACTATTAAAAAAGGCAAGTTTTTGTAAAAATCAACATTTATTAAACAGAAAATTAAATCTTAATAACTTTAACATTAATTTCAGTCTTATTAATTGCTTTGTTTATTTCTTTTAATCACACACAGATTAACTTTTAAGCAGTTAAATCTTATAGTTAAAAAACGAACTTAGTTAAAAATCATACTAATTCTCACAATTTCGACAATCTTGTCTCGTCTCGAGTCTCGACC
Source organism: Apamea sordens (assembly GCA_945859715.1). NCBI lineage: Eukaryota > Metazoa > Arthropoda > Insecta > Lepidoptera > Noctuidae > Apamea > Apamea sordens. The sequence goes on along the minus strand of OX244006.1, from coordinate 8,762,127 downwards.
CGAAACTCCCGGGACTCGAGACAACTAAAATTACGAAAAGTGCCGGGACTTCCAGACACGAGACGTCCCGGGACCCAAACCCTAATCCCAAGGTTCTGGTATCATGGATCCTTTTTCAACTATCTCGACTCTTTTGGGTTGACTTTCTTCAATATCACTTAGGAGATTCTCTAAGGGTAGTGTAGGTACCTATACTTCATGATTGATGATGACAGAATATTGTCAGCACATCTAATAGGTGGGTAGGGTAGATTCACTCTTGTTAGTGGAATGGATATAATAGTAGCTGTTTATCGTGTTTAAATAATTATTTAGTTACTTTTTTGCACTTAGAGTGCATTATAGGAAGAGTGGAGTTGCTCAGGTTCTAAACGTTTGTCATAAAAACCGACACCCCAAAGTAACAACTAGGTACCACAATCAGAATGATTTTGAAGGAAATTCATAATCCATTGATTCTTTAGAAAATTCGTCTGCTCGAAACGCAATTATTATTATTAAATTGTCAATGAATGGTATTGGGATTGGGAGTGTGTTACGCAATTACCCCGCCGTACTACTGCCAGTCAAACCCCATGGTTTGATTCCCAGGAGGGGCAAAGCGGTAAGTGCCTAGTATTGGGTTTTTTCATTAGGAATTGCTGAGTCGTAATCCTAATATTGAAGATAGCAGAATTCCTGTATTTTACCTACACGGGGCTGTTACAAAAATTACTGAAAAATGTTAGGTGAATAACTAAAAGCGCCATCTAGTACACACAGAGAAAACGAATTAAGGAAAAAGATTTAGCGCCCTCTGTGTGCACAGAATAGAACTAAATGGGTTGAACTTTATAAAAGCGCCATCTAATGAGGAATAGCAATACTTCTTCAAACGTTACTTCACTACTTGGAAAATTAGTTTGGCTACCCGACGCTAGATGGCGATTATGCATTAAAAACACAAAACTGCTGTGTTAAGTACTTCGTTATTATTGATAAAATTACATACAATATTTACCTTGCAAAAATACAATAGTTGCTTTTTTACTTATGTAAAACCAAACTATAAAAGATAGCCCATCGGAAAACCAATTTTCTTTCGATAAAGCCTTAAACTGAACCACAATAAAGTTTAATATCGTGTGACACCTCAACAGCTAATTCATGCTTCATCTATCATTCGTAACAAGCATCATTATACTTTAGTGGGCTACAACTTGTGTATGGAGCCATTTAAAAGTAAATTAACTTGAACTGACGTTCTTCGTACATACTTAATGGTGTTATTTTTTGTATGTAGGAGATAATTATGTTTAAAAGTATAGATATATAACATTAAATATGACACATAATTATGATAGGTAGATATAAAGTAGGACTGGGGGCAACATTAATGGTTTTCTGCAATAATAAGTACCTACGTAGAAATGATGTTCCTTACGATTTTAAGGACTAACTACGTAGGTACCTGTCTAGGAAAATATGTGGAAAAAATCCTCTATTCGAGTAAGTAGCCACTTACAACACATTTAGATACGTTTTTTTAATAATTTATTTGATAATAATTTGAAAATGTAGATATTGTATTGTTTTTCTAACTCAATAAATATGAGATTAGGTAGGACATTTGCCACTTATGTAAGTTTTCGTACCAAATTAAATTGAAACATTACATAAACGTAACGTAAACATTAAAGTCAGCATTATTTACCTACCTACTTATCCTATTTTCGGCTAATACATTACTGTGTATTTTAACATTAAAATGATCGTACAACCGCTAATCAACTCAATTCCTAATGACACGTTAGTGCTAAATAAAAAAGCTACTTCAAGGTCCACCGAACATACCATCAAGAAGTAGGCATCGATTCCCATCTCTGGAAGTAGGTACATAATAATAACATATCTACCTGCTTATATGTATAAAAAGCCAACATCAAAACCTATTTAGTATAAAACTACTTAAACCATAATTACTTGAGATCCAATTACGTTGTTCGATGTTATGCGTGATTACAAGTAAATTACAACGATTCGGTCTCAACGAGCTGTAATGATGAGTTGATGGCGGCCACAATGTATAGCTGATGAAATTGGTCGTCTGCGTGAAGACTACGCTCGAGACGTTTAGTTTACTAGAGAGGGGAAGGTGTCGATAAAATTTAACTGGTCCCTTAATTCATAAACATTGCTTAAAATTAAGTAGTTATTAGCGAGTGTTTAATTAAACATGCATTTTTGACGTCACTTAACTTTAATCATCGTTTATAAGTAAATAATACCCTGGATGAGGTTTTTGACAAGTTGCCCGTTTTTTGTTGACTGAGAAGAATGATTTGGCGATAGAATAAAACTTTATATTTTCCTACTTTTTTCTGCACTAGGAAGAAAGTTAATCTTTAATGACGCTTTTTTACGTCTGGACTTTTGTTTGGTTAGCAAACAGGACTTTTACATTCTTAATAATTATTTTTGTTAATTTGAACAAGTTGTCCTGAAATCAACTATGTATTTAGGAGCAAATCCTACATCATTGCGCTAGTCTTTCTTGTCATCGCATAATATAAAAACAAAGGGATACTGATTGTATGTACAATTCCCTTTACATTATCTTACGTAGGTACTTTAATCTGCGAAATATTTAAATACAATATCTCTTTGAACTCATAATTGGAAAAAGTATTCTGAATGTAGAAAGCCCAATATATTCAATTTTATTTGTATCATATTTATACTTCTACATAATCAAGTGTTCTGATTTTTTTTCTATATATGAGAGAAGCATTATAAAACTATTCAGTCAGTACGTATTTATTACGCACGAAAGGTCGTGCGTAATAAATACGTACTGACTTGGTTGGAAGAAGACCAACCAAGCAATCGGTCGTAACTTACGGAATAAGATAATTAACACGATTAAACAAATCGATATCGATACTGGATCTGCCGCACTGCCCTGTCGATTGTAAGAATGAGATGCCATAGACTTAAATCCGTTTCCCGCCATCGCACAATCTGTACCGCTCACCGACCAATCGCGAGCGCGGAGGGCGTTGCGCGACCACCAACCGCCGCCGCTGATTGGCCGAAAATATTAAACGGGTTGCTCATAATAAAAAAGAAAAAAAAAAAGTATCGCAGCGTAAACCTTACAATTGAGTGCCACTTTTTGCTCGTGTTAAATTGATGAAAAAAGACTAGGAAAAATTGGTACAGAGATGTAATACAAAGTGATTTATTATAGCCGTCTCTCAACTTTTTAACTTATTGGACATTAATGACTTTTGATTTTCCACGTTATTTTTGAAATTCGTTGTTCTTTTTTTATTTATAGATATTGTGTTGCCAGTTATTTGGATATCTAATTTGGCAGATTTAATGCAACGTTCGATTGGAAATAACTTTTTATTTTTCCGTTTCACCGGTGTAAGTGTGTCGTTATTTTTCTGTCAATTTATCTAATTTTACGGTGCAGTGATTGAAATTGAAGCTGGAAATATTACTTTTTATGCACTTTTCTGTAACGTCAAATTCTATTAGCGGCATAAACGGCACGGTATATTCATGAATATTTAATTCTTGATTGGCGAAGGGAAATAGATTTTGTCGATCTTTGTAGGTTAAAGTAGAAATAGACCTAGGTACCTACTTAATAACTGAAAGTCTCTATCCAGCATTTTATTGCTTTTCATTTGGCATTTTCAAAAAAATATATATTTAGACAAGCTTTTTAAGACCTGCTTGCAAATCGCCAAATAAATAGTGTAATATTTCATAGTTCCTACGAAAAATAAAAAAACCCCGAAAAAGTCTCCATAGCCAAATTATTGGCCGTCTAAAGCCCGGTTCAGATCGATACAATTGTTTCTGTTAATGATACAGTGATAGTTAGTAGCGTTTAAGCTGACACCTTGTCCGCACGACATTCGGTAATTTGGTGGCCGTTTCGGAGCCGGTCGGTGGCCGTTACGGACTGTCTATTAGGGCACTTAGGCACATGTCCCACCGCGACTGAAAAAGCGACTGACTATCAACGATTTCCTCGCTCAAAAAACCCGCGCCCGTGTAAGTTCAAAAAAGATACATGTATTAATTGTTGATCGCCGACTGTCTGACAACCAGGCTTACAATAACTGGGTTGTGGAGGTCAGATAGGCCTTCGCTCCATGTAAAATACTGGTATTCAGCTGCATCTGGTTAGACTGAAAACCGACCCCAACATAGTTGGGAAAAGGCTAGGCAGATGATGATAATAATAGTTGATCGCCGACTAGTTACACCGCCGGCGAGTCGTTGTTTGTTTCAGCGACAAGAGCTATCAAAGCCCGCTCAGCGACACTCGCTTGGCGAACAGAACACTCACCGAGAGACTCAAGCTTGTTACATACGCATACCAGCGAGTACCTAATCGTTAGTCGTCGTCGTCCTCACTCGCTGCTCGTTGCTCGCCAACTCGTTTGTAGTTGCTAGCTCTTCTCGCTTCTCGATAATCGCCAGCAGAGGGACGGGTGCCTATCGCTGACTGTCACTGGTACTTTGAAGTTGATGTGTTAAATGTCAGCTACTTGGCAATTTGGCGAAGTAGAGACGCTATCAAATCAAGCTACCCGATACCTACTGTCAAATTTTCCCAATCAACCTTGAACCTAATGGATTAGCGATAAAGTTGAAAATCAATTAAAGAAATTTGACATATTGTAGTAGGTTGATGTGCTGGCGTCTGCACCTATGCGTTCATTCAATACAATCAAGTTAAAGTTAATAATAATAATAAAAACGTTTATTTTCTCCACCACATAATGATAAATCAAAACAATACATAAATGAGTATATATAGAAAATTACATTGTTGTGGAGACTGGAGTTTGAACTAGTGTAATCCTGTCAGGTCTCCAGGCAATTCGGTGGCCTGGAGACCTGACAGGACTACACTAGTTCACCCGGACAAATCATAGTATACAAACATAATTTATTACTTTAATTAAAACGGCTTAAAACCTATTACAGTCATTAAAGATAGGTACAATTTGTATATACACGAACACAAGATAAAATAATAATAATAGGTAACTAGACAAAAAAAAAGAATTAGACGGCAAAGTAGTGTGTGGGGGTGGGTGTGAGTGAGTGTGAATTACATTTAATACGGTCATAATTTGTACCTCACTAAATTGTGTAGGAGAAAAAGAACCTTTTGAAGTAATCTGAAAAGGAAGAAGAAAAGAGCATCTCTTATTTTTCTGGCACAACACAATTCTTACTAAGAATTAATGTGGAATTGTCCTCAATAAAATAGCGTCACTCCGGAGGAGAGTGAGAGACAGTTGCAACAGCATCCTGAGAACTGTAGCGGAGAGTTTCGGCTCTGCAATTGTAAAGCAGTTTGGGCAGAGGGTGTTTGGTATTAACACTAGATAATAAGTTGTTTTAATATTATGTTACTAACATTCTATGGATTCTTTGGTCCGAAATAAAAATCATTATTATTATTATTATTTCGGCTTTGACATATCTCGGGACCCCCTGGGTCCCGGACCTTTGGAAGGCATACGAGGGGCCGAAGCCAACTCGCAGAGGCCCGTTAGACGTTTTCAATGAAATGAGGCACCAACCGACGAATAACCCTGTTTGCATTATGCAAGTTTGCAAGTTTGACGGCACGGTTAGCGCAGTGGCTGAGCGATCGGACTGCTGCGTTGCGTGTCGCGGGTTCGATTCCCGCACAGAACAAATATTTGTAAGTCCTACATGTATTTGTTCCGAGTCTGGGTGTTTTTCTATCTATAATATGTATGTATTTACAAAAAAAAAAATGTAAGTATATAAGTAGTTTATCAGCCATCTAGTTACCATAACACAAGCATTAGGTTGCTTAGCTTGGGACTAGATGGCGCTGTGTGAAATGTCCAGGGATATATATTTATATTATGTTACTAACATTCTATGGATTCTTTGGTCCGAAATAAAAATCATTATTATTATTATTTCGACTTTGACATATCTCGGGACCCGGTCCCGGACCTTTGGAAGGCGTACGAGGGGCCGAAGCCAACTCGCAGAGGCCCGTTAGACGTTTTCAATGAAATGGGGCACCAACCGACGATTATCCCTGTTTGCATTATGCAAGTGCACTCAAGGACAACCTCCCGGTTTTACCAGCTAGGCGAGCATGCGCCGGGAGGGCTGTGGAAGTAAGGCTATGCCGGTTTCCCATGGCCCTCCCATCACGGCTATGTGGGAACACCGCTGAGTTTTAGTGGGTATACTGTCATTCCGACAGGGAGTCCCACATACCCCGTCTCGTCCCCCGCGCGACGGGGATGCATAAAGCTTTTCTCAGCGTCAAAAGAAAAAAGGACTATTGCAAGATATGGAAACAAAGATATTGGGTTATGGGTTTGGGTGGCTGAAGTGAACTGGTTATCTAGGACTATGGAAAAACTATAGCCCTGCCTGATCGGTGACAATTTAAGTAGTATATAAAATTGAAACCATCTAAAAACAGATGAATGCCTTACTAATTCGCTTTAGTGAGTGATTGCGTAAGAATCAAACCTGGACGGGGTTTATTTCAAAACGCTAAAGAAAAACTGCGTGAGGAAACCGGCATATCCTAGAACCAAAAAATCGAAGACATGTGACATCTACTACCACCCAGCGCTGGGCCCGCGTGGTGGATTACGGCCTATTCCTTATACTGAAGAAGAGGCCTGTATCCCAGTAGTTAGAACATTATGTATGGGATTTGTTTACACATTCATCAGATACTTTTGGAACATAATATAACTATTTTGTTGCTGGTGATCGCACAAGTGAAATTCCTTAAAATTACCAAAAATAACCACAAATAAAAATAAAAACAAAACCGCATGTTTTAGCGCCTACTTATCCTTAACTTGACCACCATCTTAAAGGTCCAAGAATGTCACTTGAACAATAGTGAACAGGGACAAAAAGTAACATAACACAAGACATAACAATTCTCTCTAACATTTGATTACTTGCGCAATTTATTTTGGCGAGATAAGCGTCGCCGTGAACTTGCGCCTAACTTACCACAACGGATAACTTGAATACAGACGTTGAGGGGTTAGGTTGGTGGCACATTGAGTAAGGTTGACAAAAGTTTCTCATACGAATGTCACATGTGGTTTGTGATATATTACAGTGAAAGAAGTAATCAGCTTCCTAATAACAAGTTTATTTGTTTATTTTATTTTTTATGTACAGACGCAACATCAAGCTACTACAATCTGTCAAATTTCTTTAATAGATTCTCAACTTTATCGCTAAAGACTTAAGGTTCAAGGTTGATTGAGAAAATTTCACATTTTCGGGTAGCTTGACCTGCTGGCCTCTGTATACTGCGGTATACTTATGTCTTAAGATTTTTTTTTGTACTTATATTAATATAGGTAAATGTCATGTTTGCCGCAAATAAATACATTTTCTTTCTTTTTTCTTTCAAATCAACTATAGAAGTCTTTGAAATACAAACAAAACAAGACTCTAATTTGGAACTACTTAGTTATTAAACCATTTATGTACACACAAAACAGACAAGACTGCTGTATCTGTAAGCCACCCATATCTTTCATTATGTATAGATTGTAACCCCGTGCCATACCTTGTGCTGCAAAAGTGAATCACTCAGTCACTAGACCGTTGTGTAGAAGTTGTTACTCCAACAATGTGTTTCTTGCATTATCTTATTACCGATTTTCTTTCTGTCTGTGGATAGATGCTTTATCCTGAGCGTTAAAGATTATCATCTTGTGTAAATGGAGTATACCTATTATATTTTGGTGACGAAGATAGATACCGGAAAACTTGGGTTACAAGGAAAACTTGAGTTTTGCAGATGAAAAAATAACCATGCTACGTTGAACGTAGTGTGGTGACTTACTTAATTTTTTTATCATCACTTGCAAAAAAGGAGCATCATATACCCCAGTACACCACAGCCCTAACACGGAATACCCGTGCTTCGTATACCAGTCGTCCGTGAGTCGTGGGCGCAGCGATACCGATACGATATAGTGACGACTTTATTCTGCGACGAGCCGTGCGATTTATTGTCGGATGTCGCAGATAGCTAATCTGAAATTGAACGTGTAGGATTCAGATTGAGTTGGGTTTTGAAAGCAATCTCTATGAGGTCCTCGATGATATTGAATTTTGTAGTTCGTGTAAATTCTTCCTTATTTGCTATATTGTTTTTGTTTAAGATACTTATTTTTATTCTATTTTTTTTGTCTCTGCTCCATAATAAGAATTTCTCCTGTAGATATCGGATGTGGGTTCAAGCTTTGCATATCTTACATACACACAGACTAGACTCAGTAACAATCTGTGGGCTACGCAAATGATAAAATAAAATTGATAAAGGATTTGTTAAAGCTACGTATTCCCTCGTACATGGCAACTTTGATAAAATTATTCTTTATAAAATCGATTACCTACATAACTATACTAAGTAATAATAAAGCTAACTAGTTTGTTGATTTGTTTGAACGCGCTCTTTGGAACTACCTGTCGAATTTGAAAAATTATGTATTCGTTAGCCAAATTTTTGAGGAAGGAATAATATTAAGAATTTAAATCAAAAATCAAAATAATAAATCATTTATTTGAATAAATTAAGCAGACGCTAGTGAAAAAGGCAAGCTAGTGCTAGCATAGATGAACGGAAGACCTAAAGAAGGTGGTTGGGGCAGACTGGATGCGGAAGGCGGTGAATAGGGTGTTAGTGCGCAGCCTGGGAGACACCTATTCCAGCAGTGGACTGCTATAATATAATAATAATAATAATCCCTTGGACATTTCACACAGCGCCATCTAGTCCCAAGCTAAGCAACCTAATGCTTGTGTTATGGTAACAAGATGGCTGATAAACTACTTATATACATTTTTTTTTTGTAAAAACATACATAATTATAGATAGAAAAACACCCAGACTCGGAACAAATACATGTAGGTCATACAAATATTTGTTCCGTGCGGGAATTGAAACCGCGACACGCAGCGCAGCAGTCAATCGCTTAACCACTGCGCCAACCGTGCCGTCAGATCGTGCTATAGGCTAATGAAAAAATATACCAGACAGGTTTTCATTGCATGGAGTTTAAATTTCGCATGACTTCAATGTATCTATTTGAATAATAATAATAATAATATCCCTGGACATTTCACACAGCGCCATCTAGTCCCAAGCTAAGCAACCTAATGCTTGTGTTATGGTAACAAGATGGCTGATAAACTACTTATATACATTTTTTTTTGTAAATACATACATATTAAGAAATCGAAACATACATTATTTAAGACACACTTTGTTTTTTTTTTTCTATTACGGGTTGGTCTATTTCCGTTTCAAATCTATAGATCATTTTATCAAGTAAGTACAAATACTAACAGCAGTATGTCCTAGGCTCCATAGTGTGGAATAATACATTGAAACCCTTTTTCAGAAAACACCTGCAGTGCAATTCTGTAACCATCTCACCGTGAAAACTTAGGCAAAGTGAGCGTGGAGTGAGCTGTCATTCCAAATAATGCTAGGGATTGACACTAGACAACTCACATCAAGCTCACTTCACTTGAGTTTTCACGGTGAGATTTTTACAGAATCGAACGGCTGTAAGTATACGGTTACCAAAGGAGACAAGTAACCAAGGTCGTCGGCAATAGTTTAATAATCAAGCTTACTAATAAATCGATGGATTTTTTCGAATGAAAAAACAGTTTATTTATCAAAATAAATTTCATTCGAAAACATCCATCACTTTCTTACTAAACCTCAACTATATCCCACGACCCTGTTAGTTATCTCTTTTGGTGACTGTACCTATTTGTATTAATGATTTTCCACCATAAAAGTCACTATCATATAGTTCAACATAGCTTAAAGACATATGTTTCGTATAGTCCAGTACATTTAGTATAATATGCTAGTGTGGGCGTGGTGCTCAAAGCACATTCATTAATACAGGGCCTGGTTATCGCGCTTTCATTTAAATGCCTTCGACTTGTAAGCGACGATCCACTGCATGGCCGGACGAAAGTACTACGGATAAATAATTATAAGATATCCAATTTAGGTAAAGAAAGAAAGAAAAATAGGCTTATTTGTCACAGAAACACGTGCATACAAAAAGATAATTAATTCTATTAATAAGGAAAAATAAAAACAAAATATATCTGTGCTGCAAAATATATTATGAGCATAAAGTAGAAATAGTCGACGGCTGCTCGTCATGACTGTGACAAGAAGGCTTCCACTCAACATGATGCAAAGCATTTTTTTGGTGGGGATTTTATTAGAATATACATAGTTAAGCAAAGAAACGATTGCATATTGTCCTAAGAAAAAAACAGTGGGTGGAAACAAGAAACTCAGACTCAAAAGAATAGATCCCAAAGGCAATATCACACAGATAGAAAATTCTCAGGTGGTTTTGTAAAACAAAACACAACACAGTTCCTTCCTGACAATTGGATAACTCACCATAATGACACATGCGGGAAATTGAATAAAACAGAAAGTTTTGAAGGTTAAACCTGAGAAAAAGAACTAGAAATGGTCTTATGTGGACTAAAACGCTATCTATAACTTATTACCTCCCAAACATCAAGTCCTGAACATGGCGCTTCAAATAACTGATACAATGAACGGTTTAAGGGACATAATGAATGTGGTTACGGTAAAATATTGTGTTTACAGCATCAGCTCCCCAATTCCTAAACCATTGCTTCAAATGTTAGAAAATTTCGTCTATTCAGCTACGTAAATAACGCAATGAATGTTGTTGAACTGTCAAAATAAAGGTGTGCGACGCAATTACCCCGCGGATACTACTATGGTTTAAGAAGGTTCATCGTCATCTGCCTAGCCTTTTCAAAACTATGTTGGGAAATGGCAGCAACTCAACAGCAACCTTACAATCTTGAAGATCACTTTGATTTTGACTGTCTTGTCAGCAGCAGCCCAGCAAAGACCTTATTTAAACGAAAATAAAGATCATTGTGATTTTGACTGACTTGTCAGTGACAACAACTCAACAGCAAGCTTATTTTAACGAGAATAAAGATCACTGTGATTTTGACTGTTTTGTCAGTGGCAGCAACTCAACAGAAACCTTACAATCATGAAGATCACTGTGATTTTGGCAGACTTGTCAGTGTTAGCAACTCAACAGCAAGCTTATTTTAACGAGAATAAAGATCACTGTGATTTTGACTGACTTGTCAGTGTTAGCAACTCAACAGCAAGCTTATTTTAACGAGAATAAAGATCACTGTGATTTTGGCAGACTTGTCAGTGTTAGCAACTCAACAGCAAGCTTATTTTAACGAGAATAAAGATCACTGTGATTTTGACTGACTTGTCAGTGCTAGCAACTCAACAGCAAGCTTACAATCTTGAAGATCACTGTGATTTTGGCAGACTTGTCAGTGTTAGCAACTCAACAGAAAGCTTATTTTAACGGGAATAAAGATCACTTTTTTTTTTTTTTTTTTTTGAGGATGGGAAATCATCAAATGACTCCTCCCGCTCTGGGTGGAGCAGAAGGGAGTGTCAGACTTTTACTGACTAAAACCCACCCGTGTTCCTTCCTTAGCCCTTTATGTTCCAGGGCAGCGGTAAACCCTTTCGGATGGTCCCGCTACCCAATAAAGATCACTGTGATTTTGACTGTTTTGTCAGTGGCAGCAACTCAACAGCAAGCTTATTTTAACGAGAATAAAGATCACTGTGATCTTGGCAGACTTGTCAGTGTTAGCAACTCAACAGCAAGCTTATTAACGATCATGAAGATCATATTGTGATTTTAACAGACATGCAAAATCAGAGGTAAGAAAAAGACTGTGAAAGGAGTATCTATGACATCATCATCACCTACAAAATTCCCTAATATTTTTTTTAATACGTCGCCAGTACTTTCGACAACCCGACCAAAAGTCCATAATAAAGTTCGGACAGAACATAATATTAAATAGCTTTTAACATTCCACTCGCTATCTTAATGTTCTCTCGAGACATTTATATTTAGTCTCCTACGTGTTCAATGTTTACCTCTCTGCCTGTTTATCTGTGCCTTCTTTTATTTTTTTATGCCGTGTTTTGGGATCTGTGGCGAAA